>OX451735.1:1232366686-1233727570 GCA_948472305.1 Vicia faba
CTAAAAGTTCATTTAATTTCTTAGTGGTCAACCACATCAATTCTCCATTATCACCAAACTTAGCGAACATCAAAGTCTTATTATAACAATTGATATGAACATAGTTGAACTCCAACCAGTTCATTTCAAGAATCACATCGATTTGATGTAAGGGAAGACACACCAAATCCATCAAAAAACTCTTGACGTAAATAGTCAAAGGACACTTCAAACAAACAGAAGTAGTAGTAACAAAACCACTAGCAGGAGTATATATCACCATACTACACTTCATATTAGATAATTTCAATTCCAACTTAGTAGCACACTCAAGCGAAATAAACAAATGAGTAGCGCTAGTATCAATAATAGTAACCAATTTAAGATTGTTAATAAATAAAGTACATCGAATCAAGTTTTCCTTCTTAGGTTCCTCTGATCCACTCAGCGTGAACACTCTACCATTAGTCTAAGCAGTAGCATCCTTCCTTGGCTTTTGACACTGAGTACCGATATTACCCTGTTCTCCACAATTGAAACAAGTTAGGCCATCGTTCTTGCACACAGGAGCACAATGACCGCACTTACCACACTTGTAGCACCTCAACACATTATTATCACATTCATTGGATCAGTGACCTTGTTCACCATACCTATAGCACTTGATAGAAGCGGGAGTTCCTCCTCCACTTGTCTTCTTCCCATCATAAGCCTTATGTTTCACTTTATCAACTAGGGAATCATAAGGCTTCTTACAATGTTTATATTGCCTTCCTCTTTTCTCATTCAAACTCTTATAGTGTGTTGAACGAGCTTTGTTGTCCTCCTCATAGATTCTACAATTGTCCACTAACTCTAAAAACACGCCGATCTATTGATACCCAATCGCCCTCTTGATCTCCGAATGCAAATTATTCTCAAACTTGATACACTTTGAGAACTTAGCAGTTGTTTCACATTAATACAGATAAAACTTTTCTAGTTCCATAAACTTCAAAGCATACTTCGTCACTATTAAACTTCCTTGTTTCAACTCTTGAAACTCAATCTCTTTCCTCCCGCGCACATGCTCAGGAAAATACTTCCTTAAAAAATCCCTGCAAAACACAACCCAAGAAATCACTTAACCTAGCTCTGTCAGTCTCTGATGAGTACCAACCCATCAGTCATAACCTTCCTCTACCAGTTGATGCGTAACAAACATCACCTTCTGCGCCTCTGAGAAATACATGACTCGGAAGATTCTCTTAATCTCCTTAAGCTAAACATGTGCTCCATAAGGATCTAACTTACTCTTGAAAACAGACATGTGTTTTCTCTAGAACGTCTCCAAAATATAGGATCCATCATTCCCCCCAGCATTGGGCTGATGTTGCACAGCTTGAGCAACAACTTGCAAATTAGCAGCAATCACAACATCGTTCCTTCTAGCCATTTATCTGTTTCACGTTAATAACAATTATAATGGTTAGAATTTATCTCGATAACCTGGCCGAAAGAACCGACCTATTTTGATACCACTAATGTAACACCCTTCTAAACCCCAAGGAATATTCACAATTATTTAAATAAATAAATCAGAGTATATCACCAATAAGGGAGTCACATATTCTAATAAAATGTCATAACAACACATCCTGCTCTGTAATATGGGTTATCAAAACATTAACGAGATATAATCAACATTTTGTTCTTCGAATCATGGTGGCGAAAATCATAGTTTAAAACATTTGATTATAATACTTCATAAATTTTAGTCATACTTCATAACTCATACTTATAAATCAAAATATCTCGAGTACCACGTAGGGTGACTCAACATCTAAAAAAACAAAGAAAACAAGTTCCAGTCGTCTTATCCCATCCCAAATGTTACATATCAAAGCAAGACTCCCTTTATTCAACAAAAGCAAATATGCACACTTTGTAGCTATCCTCTAATGCTTCTACGACTATTCTCAATCACCTGTGTGATACCCACGTGCAGGAAACATTCAATTAGAAAGGGTGAGTAAATCATAATAATTATATAAGACACGAAGTAGACATGTTGATGCATGAGGTTTATGGAGGTTCATTTGGTACTCATGCCAATGGACATTCGATGGCTAAAAAGATGCTAAGGGCAGGTTACTATTGGCTGACAATGGAATCTGATTGTTACAAATTTGTAAAGAAGTGTCATAAATGCCAGATTTATACGGACAAGGTTCATGTGCCTCTGACACTTCTTAATGTGATCTCTTCCCCATGGCCTTTCTCTATGTGGGGTATTGACATGATTGGGATGATAGAGCCCAAAGCTTCGAATGGACACCGTTTTATCTTGGTAGCAATTGATTACTTCACCAAGTTGGTGGAAGCTGCTTCATATGCTAACGTCACCAAACAGGTGGTTATGCGCTTCATTAATAATAATACCATATGTCGGTATGGTGTGTCGAGCAGAATTATCACTGATAATGGCTCGCATCTAAACAACAATATAAAGACAGAACTGTGTGAAGAATTCAAGATTATACATTACAATTCATCTCCATACAGGCCAAAGATGAATGGGGCTGTTGAAGCTGCTAATAAGAATACCAAGAAGATCATCCAGAAGATGGTTGTTACCTATAAAGATTAGTATGAAATGCTCCCTTTTGCTTTGCATGGATAACGAACATTTGTCCATACTTCAACAGGAGCAACCTCGTTCTCCCTTGTGTATGGAATGGAAGCAGTACTCCCAATTGAGGTTAAGATTCCCTCTTTATGTGTGATAATGGAAACCAAGTTGCTAGAGGCTGAATGGGTCCAGAACAGGTTTGACCAATTAAATTTGATTGAAGAGAAGAGAATGACGGCTTTGTGTCATGGCCAGTTATATCTGAAGAGAATGAAGAAAGCTTTTGATAAAAAGGTCAAACCTCGTGTGTGATACGGTGGTAGAGAACTGACTGTTTTTGGAATGCTGGTTTGTGTTTTGCGTTTGTTTTTGCAAAATCTAGCGGTAAGCAAGAGTCGCCACCGTCTTTTATTTTATCCAACAAGGAAAGGAAAAAAGCACAAAAAAAAATCCTTTTTCGAGATATTTCTCGGGTCCGGGGGGTAGATTATATAAAGGGAAGGTGTTAGCACCCTTTCTATCCGTGGTTATCCACGGGCTCTTAGGTAATTTCTCAAAGTGTTTTCAAAATTGCTTTTCTTTGTGTTTGTGGGTTTGAAAAGAGTTTCTGTTTGAAAGGTGTAAGTGTGAAAAGTTTGTTTTTGTTTTTGAAAGAGCAAGTATCTAAGAACCATCTACCTACTCGAAAAAAAGAATCAATATGTGCTAATGTCCTTTAGACAATGCTAGCCCACTATTGATGAGTAGGTAGCACCGTCGTTGGAGTTTTAAGGGTCAATTCGATTAAGGGACGTGAGGTCACTAAAGCAATGTTAGGATGCCTTAGCGGTAACCCTAATGTCTTAGATAATTTTTCCGAGGCAACTGTTTTGAGGCAACTATGATCTTTGGACAAGAGGGCGACCTCTAAAACTTCCTATACGTAATGACCGTGTTCGAAGGCAACCAAGTGAGGTATACCCTAAGAGTGTGCATGTGCGAGTGTGTTTTTTCAGCTAATTTTATCTTTGTACATGTCAATGGTTATCTATGTTGATTTTAAGTTAAACATTCGATCTTCTCATACATTCCCTATTATCAAACATCTAACAGTTTATAAGTTGCGGAAATTAAATTGCGGAAATTAAACTAACTATTACAAGGCGTCGGGGATTTACATCGCCAAAAGCAACCCTTGAAATTAAAGTGCGGAAAGTAAATAAAACGGTAAAAATAGTAAAGTCCTATTAAGCTATTACATTCCGGGAAACAGATACAATATTGAATAAAATGGCACGCGTGCGGGAAATTAAATTGGGTGAGAGTTTTTAGGGTTTTGACCCTTTGTTATTCAAGAAAAGATTTTTGGTTATTTTTTGAATTAAAAAAGAAATTAAACTGAATTAAGCATTAAATTAATAAATAAATTAATTAATAAAAATATTTTTGGGTTTTTGGTATTTTAAGAAATAAAAATAAATTTGATCAATGTTAATAAAACCTAATCGTCTAAGTTAATTTTAATTATTGCAAAATATATTAAAAGTTATTCCTAATTAAAGCTAAATTAATTAAATTAATATTTATTAACAAATAATAAAATGCTGAAATTAATTTATAAAATAAAATATTTTTTTGGTTTTTAATTTTATGAAGAAAAAAAATGTGATTGGTTAGTTAATATAAAAATAATAACAATAATTAATTAAATGAAATAATAAAAGAAAAAAGAAAGGATTAGGGTTTGGGCCTGATTTTTGGAGGTTTATTCAACAATTTCCAAGGCCCATTAACATGCAAGCCTGGTGGACTTTTTGGATCCAGTGTGGCACTTTGACTAGGGAGTATGGTGGACAACCCCTCTGGACAACCAGATCTGGCAGGTGATTGAATGAGGGAGTATGATGCATCACGCGCCTGGTTTTGTACTGGATCACCTGAAGAGAAAAAAATACAAATGCATGGGGGACCTGGGATTCGAACCCAGGTCCTGTGAGTCATTGCATACGCTCCACTACCACTCAACCAACGCGCTTCATCTGTTATTATATTGGAAACTAATAATAATATGGGAAAACAATTAAATGCCATAAAATATAAAAAATAAAGCACGAATATTTGAACAACCACTAAGAGGGAGACGCGTCTTCGTCTTCTTCATTCAACCCTGTATATTTACCTGCGGATTTATATCAGCGGCTAAATTCGCAGGTCCCTCCTAAAATCAATTCTAGGCCATGGAAATTGATTCCAAGCACATGGTCATGCTCGTCTATCTCCCCTGGTTACGTCCATGTCCATCAATGGCACTAATTTTGCTTGTAAAAGAAATGCCCAAAAAAACAAACCACAAACCCTAGATTCGGCTATGGAGTTACATGCCAGATAAATGCAATTGGCTAATGCAGAAATCTTATAAATTGGACAAGGATTATGAATATGCCCATAATTTGTGCCAAAGATGCAAGAAATAGGAGTTACGATTTTGAATACAGGGCGGTAAAACGTGAGGCTTACAGTGCGTTTGAGAGGGCGTGAGAGCTTGCTTTTGATTGCAGGAGGTTTAGTGATTGTCCAGCAATGGATTGGTGTTGAGATTTGCCTTTGAATTTGCCTATAAGAACGATTTCAGTTTCACACTTTTTGGTAATTTTTCAAGTTTTGCTTTTGGTGTTCTTGCAGCCTCTCGGTCTTGATCTCGTGTGCTTTGGCTTGTATAAGTAATGTCCAATGCATTAGGTCAACAAATATGGGCTGAATCCTTCCAAATCAATGCTTTGAGATTGGATTTGATCCTCCATTGAAAGCTTGCCTATTTTGTCCAAAATCCAATATTTTTGCACATGGAATGTTTGATACGAATTTGATCATGTCATTGATGATGATTAGGTCCTGAAAATACAAAAAAGATCTCATGTAATCAAGTTTTTGGATTTTATTTGGTTTAAATTGATTTAAAATGGAATAATTCAATAAAAAATAAAATAAAATAGAAAAATTAATAAATGGACACAAGGCTGAAGCTAGGACACGTGTGTAGTGTGACAAGATGAAATCAAGTGGAAACGAACGGGCCCATTTGACAAAATTTGACGTTTTGGGGATAGTTGACTTTTGGCAATTTTACAAAAATGCCCAACTTCAACAATGCATAACTTCTTCAATTTTGAACTTTTGGAAGTGTTCTTGGACTTTATATAAATCCTGAGATGTCCTATAACCAACCCTTTTGGTCTCATCGCATTTTGATATTCCATGCTCAAGTTATAAGCTTTGGCAAAAAAGATGTTTTTGTTGACTTTCAAAAATGACCTATAATGTCCAAATTTATAACTTCTTGTGAGTGCATTTTCTGATCTCGGGGTATGAAGAGGGATTGTATGAAATTTCATCTTATTCAAAATGAGCTTTGCAGGGGTCATTTCTCATAAAGTATGAGAAAGTTATGCTTGGTCAAAGTTGAGTTGACTTTTCCTACAAAACCCTAATTTTGCAACTTTTGAGTCTTGATGAATTTTGAGAAATCCTTGATGAATCATGATCAACCCTTGATCAAATGATGAAATATCCTTCAAAATGAGAATTTTGACAAAAAATCTTGAAGTTTGACTGTTGTAGGTCACAGTTGACTTTTGCCCTAGCATAGTCGATTTTTTGATCCTTTGAGCAATTGACTGAGCAAACTTCCTCTGAAAGGCTTGAAATTTGGCATGGATGATCTTGAGAACATATTAGGACATTGGGGAGAACTTTAAGTCATTTGGATGAAAGGACCATGATGCAACACAAAACCCTAATTTGAGGTTGATTGCCTTAGGAGATAGCTTGACTGTCCAACTCTTGAGCAAACTTGAGCAACTTGGAGATTTTTCTTGCCAAGTTTTGAGAAATATAAGAGGGAAAATTTTGGGGTACAACATCGTGAATTCAGAGAAGGCGACATCGTGCTCAGGAAGATCATGTCTTTTAATGCTGATTCTAGGGGCAAATGGACTCCCAATTTTGAAGGCTCATATGTTGCCAAGGAAGCCTTCTCTAGTGGTGCATTAATTCTTGAAACTATGGATGGTGAGGATTTCCCACGTCCCATGAATGCTGATGTAGTCAATAAATACTTTGCCTAAAGAAATAAAATAACAGCTCGCTAAGTTGAAAACCCGAAAGGGAGGCTTAGGCAAAAAAAGAGCGTCTCGGTAGGCCGAAAACACGAAAGGGCGGTCTACGCAAAAATTAGAGACATAAACAGAATACAATTTCCCGCTAAGTTGAAAACCCGCAAGGGCAGCTTAGGCAAATGTTAGGGACTTTCTTGGCAAGTAACTACATCAGACAAGACTTGATCGTTGAAGCAACAATCTTCTCGGATCCTCATCATACTTCAACAGAAGTTGCTGCTCGGTATTTCAAAAGTTGTTAGAGGGGATAGTGGTCATTATATCTCAATGTATCTTTTCCATTATATATTACCATTTTCCTAACCTTGTAATCATCCATGGAGTCTCGCCATTCACAGACTACCATTCTATTAATGAAATTTGAGCGTTTACCCAATTATTTGTATTTCTTATTTTATTTAGCTTGCAAAGACTCTATTTATTATTGATAATAACTTTCCAAGCGAAAAGATTAAATAACAAAATTGATTTTCAAAAAGAATTTACAATTTGATTTTACTTTAAAATTTATGACACAAGAGAAAAACAAAAGTGGTGATCTCAGGAATGGAGGAACTCCAGTTGTTTTAAGAAGTTTTGTTTCTCGGGGAAGTTTTTCTCAAGATTTTTTCGCTGTATTGGGTTTTTGACTCCAGTGTCCCTGGTCAAGTTTTGGTTCATTTTTCCTCTTTTCTGAGTTTGCATGATTTGAAGACTCAATCCAAGATTTCTCTGGTGAAGGTTTCACTTGTTTGATAGAAGTTCTTTCTACCCATAAAAGTTGGTACAATAATTACTCTCAAAGAAAACATGTCTCCGGTTTCTCCAGTAAGGAACGTATATTGGTTTTCCCTTTGAGAATGTGGTGTTGACCTCCCCAATGAAGTCAGCATGAATTCCCCAGTGAATGTTTTGATGATTTGGTGTCCGTCTGCTTTACTTGAAATTGATTTTTCAAATCCCCAGTATAAGCGTTACTTTTTAAAATATTTTTTCCCGTTGAAGTCGGAGTGCTATTCTATGGTAAAGCCTGGGAAAGGATGTTATATCTCTGTATCTATACTATTTTGTCGCTATGTTTTGTTTACTTCCGAATTACGTTTCTCCCCAGTAAAGTTAAGCCATGCAGTAGGTTTTGTTTCCTCAATTGGCGCCTACTTTTTTCTTATGGAATGTTCATATTGGATGTGATTTATCTGAGTGTTGATTGTGCCCGAGTTGGTTTTTCTTGGTTACTCCCAGTGTTATATGTCTGTTTTGTTAGCATATGCACGATAACACTCATACATTCATACATACATCATGCATAGTTAAAATTTGGCAAATCATTGCTCATTCACATTCGTTATATTTTTGTGGACGTATTGCTCTATTTTGCATAATTTTGTTGACCCCTCTCCAATAGAGTGTCAGTCATAAGCAAAAAGTGTATATTCTTTCAATTTCTCCACTGAGTTATCCCTCGTGGAAGATTTTTGATTTAGCCTTCCTATACATCTCTTTGTCTGGATGATTTGAGTTTCCCACTTGAGTTTATTTCTCAAAGGGTATATTTTGGCTGACTGTTTTACTCCAGTTTATTTCTGGTTTGAATCTATGATCCTCGGCAATATTATTACTTTGGATTTCTGCAAGCTTTGAGTTTTGGTTTGAGAATGTGCATTTATTTTGCATGAGAAGACTTTATCCCCTCAGCAGGAATACATTGGCATTTACCAAGGAAATCATATTTCTTTCCCCAAGAAGTTATATTCCTTTCCCCAGGAAGTCATTTTTATAATCCTTCACAACAGGAAGTAGTCGGTCTCTTTATTTGAGCAACTTGTACTTCCCTATAAATGTCGACGTTACTTTTTTTGCTATTTTCTCTATGAATGGATAGTTTGCAGTTCATTGTTAAATTACTTCAGTGGATGGCAAGTCTTTCAATATCAGATACAGTTCATTGTGAAATCTTTGCAAGTGGTAGTCTCTTTATTTGAGACATCTTATATATTACCCTTTCCAGGCAGAATGCCTCGGCTAAAGAAGAAGTTGAGACCCGTTCTAGGTGAAATGCCATGATTTTGGGAAAACTTATTATCTTTTTGCTACCTTCAGTGAACGTTGGTAGTTCATCGTCAGTGAATGGCGGTGCTATGATATTTTCTCTTTTTACCTTCAGTGAAAGTTGGTAGGTCACCTTCAGTGAAAGTTGGTGCTTGTTATCTTTTTGCTACCTTTAGTGAACGTTGGTAGTTCATCGTCAGTGAACGACGGTGCTATGATATTTTCTATTTCTACCTTCAGTGAAAGTTGGGGCTTGTTATCTTTTTGCTACCTTCAATAAATGGTGGTGCTATGATATTTTCTCTTTCTACCTTCAGTGAAAGTTGGTAGGTCACCTTCAGTGAAAGTTGGTGCTTGTTATCTTTTTTCTACCTTCAGTGAACGTTGGTAGTTTATCGTCACTGAACAGCAGTGCTATGATATTTTCTCTTTCTACCTTCAGTGAAAGTTGGTAGGTCACGTTCAGTGAAAGTTGGTGCTTGTTATCTTTTTGCTACCTTCAGTGAACGTTGGTAGTTCATCGTCAGTGAATGGTGGTGCTATGATATTTTCTCTTTTTACCATCAGTGAAAGTTGGTAAGTCACCTTCATTGAAAGTTGGTGATTGTTATCTCTTTGCTACCTTCATTGAACGTTGGTAGTTCACTGTCAGTGAACGACAGTGTTATGATATTTTCTTTTCTCTCTACCTTTAGTGAAAGCTGGTAGTTTATCGCTAGTAAACATCGATGATTTCTTCTCTCTACCTTCAGTGAATGTCGGTAGCTCTCCATAAGTAAACTATGGTGTTGTTATTTCTTTCCTCTTTCTACCTCCAGTGGGCATTGGTAGTTTCACCTTCAGTAAAAGTTGGTGTATCCTTTGACTTTTTTATCATCCTCTATAAGTCAGGTCTTTTGATTCACCAGTGATCTATTTTCCTAGTCGAGTTTCTCTTTTGTTTCTTTATTCCCTTTGTTACATTTCCAGCATTATTTTGTGTCTCTTTGATTTTGTTCATGCACATTCATGCTCATAAGCATTGCATGGCATCTTAGGACCAAAGATAGGGTTTGTTTTATATTTAAGTATCTTTGATCGCGTCGACATGAATATTTTTTACCTTTGCATCTCTGTATAGAAGAAACTTAAATAAGGGCAGCTGTTGTACCCCAATTTTTGCCCCTAAGATCCCTTCATCATACCATATTGATTCAATCACAACAAGATCACATTAGGGTTCTTGGTTCTCCTCCCTACCTTTAGCTTTTCTCTTTGAGGAATCACCAAGCACCTTGACTTGTTTTCTTTTGTGATCATGAATATTCTGTCTTGATTTTTCCTTTTAATTAATAAAATGCAATGTTGGTTTGTCTTACTTGTTACTAATGTAGGTAAAGGCAATGAGATTTAGCAAGTTGCTCCATGGGTTCATGAGTTTATTTCCATGGCCTAGGCAATAAAGCTTGGGAAGTCCAAACCTCACCATTGAACTTGTTTTGGAAGGAATGGCATGGCAAGGTCATTTTGGGTCACTACATTTCCAAGATGTCAAAATTTATTCAAAATTGCAAGGGATTAATTGAAGAAGTTGTCATGGTTGGACAAGGTCTTGTTCCCAACGATCACAAGTGCATATTTTTCTCAATTCTAAAGATATGGAAGTGGTTTTTGTGGCCATGAGTTCCCATTTTCATCCTCAACAAATTCTATTTACAAAGAAAGGGTATTGGTACAAGAAAGTAATTCAAATTTGTCAAGGTTCCTCAAAGCATTTTCTTGATCTAGGAGCTAGGGTTTTGAACTTCAAAGAAGTATATCTTGCTCATATTTTGGTATTTTTGAGTGATTCCAAAGACATACTTATCTTCAAAGGGTTATTAACAAATCACTTCAAAAGTTTCAAGGAGTTATCACGTGGAAGAAACTTGATGATGAAGAAATATTACAAGTCCTCCAGATGAACCCCCAATCCCTCATGTGTGACTTCAAATGATCATAACTTGGTCAATTTTTATCACCTTAAGCCTACTCTTTTTGCATAATGTTCTTGAGGATGTGAAATTTATTCCTTCTTTTATATGCAAAGTGAGGAAATGGATGGAACATGCCCTAAAAATGCAAAAGAGTATAGGTCATTTCATGATTATTTGCCAACTTCATCAATTCATAACTCTCCCAATTTTTGGAGATTTTGAATGGTTCAAGTTTCAAAATTTCATTCAATAGGTCTATTTCATGCCATCTTTTTTGGTCAAGAGCAAATTCCAAGTGGAAGGCCATGTTTGGATGCAAAACATTATAGGTCACGTTTGAAGAAAAATTTGAAATATTTCGAAGTATGGAAAGTCAACCTTTTTTCCCCAACTTTGACTCAATGAAACTTTAAGCTCAAGCATCCATTTGATTCCATTCCTTTTCCATTGCAAATCTTGTAACCTCGTCTTTTTAAAGCATCAATAATCTTGTCTTAAGACCCCTTGAGCTGAGAATGCCATTGGATTGAACTTGGTAACTTAGAACTGAAGTTTCTTCATAAGTCAGAATTTGAAATTCATGTTTTGGCCTCTAAATATCAAATTAGCATGCGTTTGTGATCTAAACATGTTTAACCAAGCTACCAAAGTGGATTAGAGCTTTAAAACGCAAGGATTGGATGAGTTTTGATGCAAATAAGATCACACTTTGCTCGTGCATCAGGTTCACAAGATTTCCCTCCAAACTTAATCATTTCACACGTTTGAACATTCCATTTGATTCCCTATAAATAGAGGGTCATCCCCCATTCATTTCCTCAACCTTTGAGAGCCAAAAACACTCTGTCAAAAACCTCACACGAACTTCAAATTTTTGAAATCAGTTTCTGAGATTCCAGCCTTTTCTTCCAAAATTCTTTGCATATTCATCTTCCTTAAGCATCATACAAACTCTCCAGCACTTAAACCAAGAAAAACGAGCTATAATTCAAGCTACATAAGTCCAGTTTTAGAGCTTCTTTCTTGAACTTCGAAAAGGTAGAATTCCCCACCATTTGGATCCAAATAAAGTACTAACCTGTTCTACTCCTTCTCCTGATTCTAGTGCTTCTTACAATTTTTAAATCCATTGAGAATTGAGACAGAAATCTCACATTGAAGGTACTCGCTATTTTCTGGGTTTTTGATTCATATCTCTTTGTATATCTTATATAAATTTGGCGCGATGGTGGTGTTAGGATCGTCTTGAAGAGACGAATCCAGTGATACTGGTTTGGGATCCTAATTTTTCCATTTTAAAGATCTTACAAAATCTCCATTGCAGGGTGGCTGGAGGTTGAAGATGATGGTATGTCTCGTCTCAGCCAATGATAGTGTGCCAAACGTTTTAATTTCATTGGTTGCCCTTTTTCTGATCCCCCGCGCATCTTACTAAGGTCCATATCAAGCGCAGAGCGTCTGGTCCATTGGATTAGATTGCTAATGCATTTTGACTATGATTTGATGGCCCATATCTTTTTGGTTTTATTTTATTTTCTGATTTTATATTTTAATTGATATAATTTTAAAAAATTCATAACTCTTTTATTTTTTATCCAAAAATTATGAAAAAAATTTACAAAAATACTTTGAATTATTTTTGATCTCATGACTATTTTTTCACATTTTTATTTTGAAAATTGATATTTTTTATATTTTTTGCATTGTTTGCTTTGTTTTAGTTACCTTAAAAATACTTTCTAACATTTCTTAATTCTAAAAAATTTCATAAATATCATTTTACATATTTCTGACATTTTGAAAATTTTATGGAATTTTATATTGATGTCTACTATTCTTGATCTATTTTCTATTTGTTTGAGCAATTTTAATTAGCTTAAAAATAGTTTTGGACTTTAAAAAATTACCAAAAAATTTATAAAAATATTTGAGTCCTTTTCTTATTTTTCTATGGTCTTACTTATTTTTTCTTGATTAATTTGAACATAGTTGATATTTTTCTCTTTTATTTCTATTTTAAAACATTTTTAAAAACCTTTTTTAATGTATATATTAAATTCAATATTATTTTGTGATTATTTTCTTGACATTCTTGGGTTGAATTTTTTATCATGAACTTTATTAACATCATTGGATCCATGGTGTTGAGTCTAACTCCATAAAAATGAATGAATGATTTTAATAATAGTTTGATTAAATTTTAATTCAAATATGGTTTGTATATTCTTCCCCATCCTTCTCCATCTTATCCCTTTCTTATTACACTAAATGTTACGGGAGCATGATCTCTATATCATGTCTTAAAACAAATGGTGCATAAATTGCTATTGACCGACCTCAAAATAGGTGCGACTTCTACATAAGTTCACTTACGATTGCTTAACATAGCGCTAAATTTTGTCCCGATTCGAATAAATGATCATTCGTGGCCCAAACCTATGTTTGTAAACTCAAGTATGTTAATTTGATCTCTTTGATCCAATAACCTTGTGATTCATTGTGTGGAGGCTTTGGTTCTATCAATCCTCTAATGGATCCATAATACTTTTGGTCAACACAGATCACTTAAAAATCATTAATAATTAAATGGTACTTTTGAGGATTTCAAATGGATGATATACTTGACAAAAAGCAAATGAAACTTGTTATGTGGAGGCTTTGGTTCTACCAATCCTCTAATGAGTTCCAAATTCAACTTTCAAGATGGTCATCCAACTAACCACTAATTATTAAATTGTTTTTACTTTATGCCATTTTTATTTTTTTGTGCTTTATGTAGTATTTACTTTAAGCATTACATTTAATGTCATTTTTATTTCGCTCACTTGAGCCTTTTCTTTTCTCTCCTAAGACACCTGATAATCGACATGAACCATAAAAACCTTTAAAATACTTGGACTATTTGGATACTATCCTTGGCATTATGGAGCATTGGACTTCTTGGACTTAGGATTAGAAACCTTGACCTATATTGGAGACCTTGTGATCTTAATTGATATTTTGTATGGAGTTCTTGAGGTTTACCTCAAGACATTGGGTTGTTTGTTTGTTTTGTGTGCAGGTTATTGTGATTACAGTCTTTGTTTGTAATTTGAAATTCACCCGTATACAACCGTTACTCTGCCTAATTTTTGTGAAGACTTAATACACTTGAAGTTTAGTTCTCTCAAGAGGTCTAGTATCTTTGATTGTTTGTTTTCAATCCAAAGAATGGAAGTTCTATCTTGACTCATAATGTCAAGTATTATATTTTTATAGGTTAGATGGTTCTTATCCCTAGCTTTTACCTTATGCTTTAGGATAGTCTCTTCTTCTCCTCCCATCTTATTTAATTTCAAAATCTTCTCCCTCCCTTTAAAAATTCTTCTTGTTTTTTAACTTGAACAACTTTCATAATAAACTTGGACTTAGGTCCATGCATTTTCAAAATATTTTCATAAATAAACTCTAATCAATTTAATAATACCTTGACATTTTTTTGTGAGAAGACTAAAAGTCAATCAATCTTATTACAAACCATTTTGCCACTTTGGCTTTTTACTTTAAAATATTTCTCAAATTATTGGACTCTTGTCAATCCTTGTAGTGATGCAAACAATTATACTTCTACAATATGTAGTAAAGTGAGATATTTTCCACTTGGGTGTTGAGTGAGGCATTATTGATTTTAAAATCCAATCCATATCCTCCACTTTGAGATGATGCAAATTCTCTTTTCTCATGATTATGGGTAGTAATCATGTTTTCCACACGGACAATGACGATGATGTCTTATCTCATAAAATTAACCAACACATTTGTGTTTAAATTTTTTTTAAAAGAGGAACTATGTGTACCCTGATCCCCTATTGCACGAAAGGTGGTACATAGGCACTAAATATACAGATTTTTATACAACATTTTATAGCCAAAATATACAGATTTTACAAAGAGGATCCTGCGGAGTACCGTAGATGTTTAGGGTGCTAATACCATCCCTTTACATAACCAACCCCCTTAACTTTAATCTTTCTCCCTCTTTTTGGGTTACTCGCTCTTTTCCCATTCCTTTGGAAACAATAAAGTATGGTGGCGATTTTTATTTTGACCTGTATAAGTCTAGTCAATCCAATGGCTTAGTCTTAAACATTTCTACCTCTACACTTGCAAGAAAAATCACCTTCCAAATCTCATATATTTTTAAACTAGGGAAAAGTTCAAATCCCTATTTTCATCCTTTCTCCATGCAAGTTAGTCGTCCCAATTAATTCCAGAAGTCTCGTAGAGTAAGTATGGATCGATCTTGATGATCCAAAGAGCATGAAACAAGCATCTCATGCATCTCTGGTGTCCTTACATTTTGTAAATTCGTATTTTGATTTCCATGTGGCTTTGATGCATACTAACAACACTAATGCACTTATTAGGTGAAACTATGCAGAATAGAACAATTGCATGAGTCCCATAATGCCTGGATGAGGAGTTGCCATGTCTGAACCGTTTTATGTTATCTTGTTCTTATTTCTTTATACATGGAGAATTAATGAAAACCAAGGCCACCATTGAACTCACAAGGGTAAAATTAGGGGGATAGGGTCCCTTTGGATCACTAACAATTGTTACTTTGCAGGATAAAAAAACATATTCATCGGAGACGACGACCGGAGCTAGGGCTCCAGCGCTTCTCCGGTCCCCCTGATAAAGTTTATATTATATTTTTTTTCTTGGTTAAATTAATGGATGTATAGCCACCTAATGCAGAAGCGCGTGCATTAAGGCATTAATGTACTAAGGCGTGGGTTCGATCCCTGCCTTTTGAAAAATTTATTTGTTATTTTCATATTTTTGCAGGTATCACATGTTATGGAACACACTAATTTTTTAACATTACAAACAGCTTGGCGCAATGGATTGAAGTCGTGCTTATGACTTCCAGGGCGTGGGTTCAACACCCATCTCATGCATTATTTTTCTGCCTTTTTACACTAAACCTATATTCTTATTTTTTCACTTATTTTCTCTTAAATTCTAATAAAACCCTAATTAAACCTAGTTATTTAACCTAATAATTTTCTAAAATTAACTACATTAGGTTTAGTTTTTTTTTAACAATTAAAATTTTGATTTTGATTTTTATTAATTAAATTAATTAAACCTTGAAATTTGGTATCAAATATGAGATGTCGAAGGAGATGTCACGATACAAATATCTGAGGACAATGTAAAATGCAACAAAAGTAAAAACCGTAAAATCATAAGGGATTGTTAACCCAGTTTAGTGTACAAAAACACCTACTCTAGGGGCTACCAAGCCAGGGACAAGTCCACTAAATAATATCAATTCATAGACCCTCAATAAACACCAGTTTACGATATAATCACTTAATCACTACCCGTGATATACTTCTACCTAAGACACACCTATGTATGAGGCCCTCCTCAAATCCCTTCAATCACTTAGAGTGAAGAACAAATGAAATAACAAGTTTTAATAACTTCAATCATTCAATGCTTAAAAGCTTATGAATGATCCATAATTAACAACTCAAATAACAACTCAAGTATTAAATCAATACTAGAGCATATGACAATTAAAAGACTTAGACTTCTAAAACAGAAAGAAAGTATTCTTCTTCTAAAGATGTCGATTAATGAATAAGGAAGCAAGTCCTTATAAAGGCGCAGCTGTGGGCTTGGGCTGAAAAACAAATATTGCAATCTTTTAATATTTCCATGAAAATAGGCCAAGATATAATCCATAAGGATAATTCAAATAGAAAAATATTCCTCCATATTTTTCGTAAGCTATGAGTCACAAATCCTAAATTATGGCGCGCATGAAAATAGGAAACAAAAAACTTAAACTGTTATAAGTTGCGTTCAGTTCAGAAGGCAGATGTCAAGACATATACTTTGACATCATTCAAAACAGGTTGCTTCAAATGTCAAGACATTTAGCAAAACATTATTAAAACATTGTTTTACCAAAGTTGCTACCAACAAACACTTACAAACTCCCCCTTTGGAAAATTTTGGCTAAAAACATTATTTGAGCACATTATCAGAGCATTATCAGAGCAGCACCATAAGCAAGAAAAAACTAAAACTCAGTTAGCAGTTAACTGTTAGAAAAGGAAAGTGTCAGGACATCTTATAAGACATGAGGATCACCCTCAAGTATTAAGCTTCCTCTCAGTCAGTGGTCAGTTAGTCCGTTTCACTCCCCCTTTTTAGTCATAATATGCCAAATAGAAGGATGCATTTAAAAGAGTATCAGTAATATAAGTACAGACCATAGAAATCAGAAGTCAAGCACATACAAGTTCCAAAAAGAAACAAAGGGGTCAAATAAATAAACAGCAAATAGTCTAACTGTCTTCAGGACCAGTAGACTTGGCAGAGCCAAAACTTCCTTCCTCACTAGAATCTCCTTCTTCAAGGCTCACTCTATCATCAAAGTTGTTGTCCTTCTGCAGCTCCTTGATCATCTTTTCAAAAGTTAGCTTTCTTGCTGATCTAACTCTGATCACATCATCTAATTATTTTCAGGCTTCCCTTAATCCAGTGATCATGTCAACCTTGGTGGAGGTCTTGTTTTCAGCTGATGCAGATGTCAAAACAATGTTTGGGACATGTTTTCTTGAAAAAAGTTTGAAGTTAAGGGTCAAAGCAGACTCGCTCTTGCATACTACATTATTGCCACTTAGAATTCCAGGATGCTGATTAAGAGGAATTCCACAAATAAGGGAAGGAAAGGCAATATGCATCTTAATGGCACATGATCATGCATGCTTAATAGTCCGATAAAAAATGTAAGTACCATAATCAAACAATTTCTTGTTTCCAACAACATAAATAAACTTTCCTAAGCCAATAATAATGGTTGAAGTATGATTGTTAGGAACCCAGTTAGCAACCCCAATTCTATGCAAGATAGCATATTTCACACTTAGCTTGCTAACAGGAAGTTTATTCTTCATGGGCCACTCACTCACTTGGTTAGCAATGATGGCTTTGCATACTTGATTATCAGTTACTTCCAACTCACAATAGTCATCTTCAAACCTATCCAGAAATCTATTTATGATAGCAGGGGAAAATTCTACACACCTACCTCTAACAAACACCTTTCTATACTCCTTACTTTTATGAATAGCACAATAAATTGTAATATTAACAATAAATTCATTAACAATCATAGCATTTGGAAAACCTGGTAACAATTTTCATCAATCCAGCAGAAGATATCAGGTCCATAATTTCTTTGCACTCTAGTGCACCAGCTCCCAATTCTCTTCCAAGGGAAAATCTTTTTTGAAATACATACTTCCACTTTTCAGCATTCCCAACAGAATGGAAGGAAATGTTGTCAAGAGGGGCATCAGGTACCCTAACAGAAAGCTTCTTGCTTGTAGACTTTTCACAGGAGAGATGTCCTGGACATCTTCCTCGACATCATAATCAGATTCAGCTTCTTCAAATAATATAACTTTCTTCTTACTTTTAGATCTCTTTACAACATCATCATCATCATCATCATCTGTGGAGCTATCAGGTCTAGTTATTCTTTTGCTAGAGGGAGGATCCATTTTACTTCTGGGCTCTGGGGGACCATACATGGGTTTCTTCTTGATTATCTTGGCAGGGGGTGTGATATTCACCTCCTTCACTTTCTCGGATTTGAGCCTTTTAGCAATTTTAGGCACCACATTAGAGATGAGCTCATTGTCAAACACCTTCTCAATATTAACCAAATTCACAACATTTTGATTTTCTGCAGCTTTGGAGCCAGCAACGTCTTCCTTGGTAAGAGAGTTCTTCTCAACCTTTGGTTCAGCATCATCTTCCACTTCCTTTAGAGAAGAAGTAACAAGCTTATCAAGTTTGTATTCAGCAGCATCTTTCTTGGAGATGGATGATTCAGCATCACTTTTAGGGTAATTTCTTTTGTCAGCCAGAGTAGGTATACGATCAAGAGGGGTAGAAATCCCAGGCACATCAAAACCTTCATTTAACACTCTATCTACTATCCTTCTAATGCTTCTATCAACATTGACAATCTCTTCTTCTGTCATATCATCAGTAGTAGTAGTAGTAGAAGTATTACCTTTACCGTCCTTGGATTTCTTTGCATGTGATGATCTAGGTTTCTTAACCTTCTTCTCAAGAGGTGGGATATTTGTTAGAGGAGTAATGTCAAGTACTCTATCAAGAGAGGGTTTCTCAGGGAGGTTGACAGATTTTGAGGAAGACGATGTATGATGTTGAGACATATTTGAAGATTTTTGAGCAAAGAGATGAAGAATGACAAGGGTTCTTTTTCTGCATAAGAGAATGAAGATTTTGTGAAAGTATAAAGATGTGATTTTGTAGTGTGTGGGAAACACTTTGAGGAAGTCTTGTAATGATTGCTTTCGAAATTTGATTTATTGGAAATATAAATAATATAATATCACTTTAATGATATTCCCACACGCCCTTAATTTCTACAAACCCTCATATAAGCAAATCCATAATTTTCCTGTTAAGTTCTCAAACTGATTAGCATCCAAAGCCTTAGTGAAAATTTCAGCCAGTTGCAATTCAGTGGCTACATGTTCTAAGGCAGCAATCTTTTCTTCAACAAGCTCTCTTATGAAGTGATGACGGATATCAATGTGTTTGGTCCTGCCGTGTTGAATAGGATTTTTTGATATGTTTATGGCACTTAGATTGCCACAGAATAATGTCATGACATCTTGTTTGACATTATATTTTGTTAACATTTGTTTCATCCAAACCAATTGAGAACAACTGCTTCCTACAACAATATACTCATTCTCAGCAGTGGACAGAGACACACAATTTTACTTCTTGTTGAACCAAGATATGAGATTATTTCCAAGAAAAAAGCATCCTCCTGATGTATTTTTTCTATCATCAGCACTTCCTTCCCAATCAGCATCACAATAACCAATTAAGGCCGAACTAGATCCATGAGAGTAAAGCATACCATAGTCACTTGTCCCATTCACATATTTAAGAATTCTCTTCACATGGTTGGCATGGCTAACTTTAGGATCAGCTTGATATCTAGCACACACCCCTACAGCAAAGGCAATGTCAGGTCTATTAGTTGTGAGATATAGAAGATTTCCTATCATACTTCTGTAAATACTTTGATCCACATTTACTCCTTTTTCATCTTTAGATAACTTTAGATGTGTGGGAGCAGGAGTTCTTTTGTGACTGGAATTTTCCATCCCAAAATTCTTTACTATATTCTTAGCATACTTGCACTGAGATAAAAATATGGAATCTTACATTTATTTAAATTACAGACCAAGAAAATAGGTTAATTCACCAACAAGGGTCATCTCAAATTCTGACTGCATTTGCTTGACAAAATGTTGAACCATCTCATTTGACATCCCACCAAACACAATATCTTCAACATAAATTTATGCAATCATGATCTTCCCTTCTTCTTCCTTGACAAAAAGGGTTTTGTCTATGCCACCTTTCCTATATCCATTCTCACCGATAAATTATGTCAATCTCTCATACCAAGCTCTTGGAGCCTTCTTTAATCCATACAGAGCTTTCTTTAGTTTTTACACATGTTTAGGAAAACTTGGATCAATAAATCCCTTAGGTTGTTCCACATAGAATTCTTCATTCAGATAGCCATTTAAGAATCCACTCTTTACATCCATTTGAAACAATTTAAATTTCAGTATGCATGTAATTCCCTAGAGTAGTATGATTGATTCAAGTCTGGCCACAAGAGCATATGTTTCATCAAATTCAACTCCTTTAATTTGAGTGTATCCTTGTGCAACTAACCTTGCCTTATTTCTAGTAACCACCCCTTTTTCATCAGATTTACTCTTATATACCCATTTAGTGCCAATCACATTTTTCCCTTCAAGTCTTGGAACTAGATCCCAAACTTCATTTCTACTGAAATATTCTAGCTCTTCCTGAATAGCATTAATCCAGAACTCATCAGTTAGGGCCTCTTTGACATTATTAGGCTCAATTTTTGACACAAAGCAAGAGTTTGATATCCCTTCTCTTGATCTGGTAGTAACTCCTTTATTTAGATCTCCTATGATAAGCTCCTTAGGATGATCTCTCTGGGTTCTAATTAAAGGCCCTTTATTGAGATGCCTAGGCTCAGGATCTTCTTGAGGTGGATTAGAATCAATACTTCTATCATTTGATTTTGTTGGAATATCAGACAAGGATGTTCCAACATCTTCTAAGACATCTTCTTCATTATTCCATCCTCTATCATCAATAATAACATTTATAGACTCCATCATAACTTTGGTTCTGGAGTTAAAGACTCTGTAAGCTCTGCTATTTGTAGAGTAACCCAGGAATATTCCTTCATCACTCTTGGGATCCATCTTCCTCCTTTGTTCACGATCATCTAAGATGTAACATTTACTTCCAAAAACATGAAAGTATTTGACAGTTGGGTTTCTTCCTCTCCATATT
This sequence comes from Vicia faba, assembly GCA_948472305.1. Lineage (NCBI taxonomy): Eukaryota > Viridiplantae > Streptophyta > Magnoliopsida > Fabales > Fabaceae > Vicia > Vicia faba. The sequence continues at coordinate 1,232,387,878 of OX451735.1, forward strand.
TCATACAGGGTGCCTGAAGTGCCTTTCCTTAGAGTGACTCTGTTATGGATATAGCACGCAATATTCATAGCTTCATCCCAAAAGTGGTAGGGTAACTTCTTAGCATGAATCATAGCTCTAGAAGATTCTTGAAGGGTTCTGTTTTTACGTTCCACAATCCCATTTTGTTGAGGAGTAATGGAAGAAGAGAATTCATGTCTGGTTCCTTCAAAAGAGAAAAAGTCAGCAAATTTATTGTTCTCAAATTCCTTTCCATGATGATTTCTGATTCTAATGACATGACTATCTTTTTCCCTTTGAATTTTTTGACAAATATCTTTAAGCACTTCAATAGTTTCCGATTTTTCTCTAATAAAGCTTAACCATGTGTACCTAGAGAAGCCATCTACAACAACCCAGGCATACTTCTTTCCACCAAGACTTTCAACTTGCATAGGTCCCATCAAGTCCATGTGAAGAAGTTCCAAAACTTTTGATGTAGTAAGATGTTGAATCTTCTGATGTGACATCTTAGTTTGCTTTCCAATCTAGTAGTCCACACATACTCTTCCTTCTTCTATCTTGAGCTTAGGAATCCCTCTCACAGCTTCTTCAGATATAATTCTTTTCATTCCTTTCAGATGCAAGTGTCCCAATTTTTGATGCCATAACTTAACTTCATTTTCTTTGGGAAAAACACATGTTGAGGAGAAGTTCAATTCTTGTGGAACCCATAAATAACAATTGTCTTTAGATCTAATTCCTTTCATAATAACTTCACTCTTTTCATTGTAGACAAGACATTCTTCCTTGGTGAAGTTAACTTTGAATCCTTGATCACATAAACGGCTTATACTTATTAGGTTAGTTGTTAACCCTTTAACAAGTAACACATCGTCAAGCTTAGGGACTCCTGAACATTCCAGCTTTCCAACTCCTTTGATTTCACCTTTGGCTCCATCACTAAAAGTCATGTAACTGGTGGATTGAGATTTGATATCTATCAATAGATTCTTGACACCTTTCATGTGTCTAGAACAACCATTTTCAAAGTACCAGTCGTCTTTAGTTGATACTCTGAGAGAGGTATGAGCTATAAAACTAGCAACATTTGACTTGGGAACCCACTGTACCTTCTTTTTTTCTATTTTGGGGAATCTGATCAGTTTTGGGAAGAGGAGTAGTTTTAGGATACCTATACACCTTGAAACAGAAAGGCCTTATATGACCAAGCATTCCACAATGATGACATCTCTAGGGCCGGGAATTCTCTCTGGTGTAATTAAACTTTTTCTTGCCATGATGTCCTTTCTTTCCATGATGTTTATACATTTAATTCGATATCCTTGGTTTAGACTTGGCATGAGTGGAATATAATGAAGGTTCTTCTGAATCAGGTTTCTTTTTCTCATTAAACCCTAGACCACTCTTGTCTCCTGTCACTCTCCCCACTTGAAGAATTTCATCTAATGTGTCAGATCCATTATTCAGCATCTTGAGAGATTTGACCACTCTATCAAGATTTGAATTCAGAGAAGTCATTTCACTTTCCAGATTAGAAATAGTTTTCAAATGCTCTTTCATTTATGTCCTCAGTTGGATTATGTGTGCTTTCTGTTTCTCCCCTTCTAGGCACACTTCTGCACTTCTGAGACATAATTCTCTGTATGAAGCAGCTAACTCATCAAAGGTTAGTTCCCCATCATTAGACTCTTCATCAGATTCATATTTTCCTATCAATGCTTTAACATACTTGGTAAATTCTTCAAGATCACTCTCTGAGTCTTCTTCAGACCAAGTAACAAATAGATTCTTCTTCTGTTTCTTAATATATGTAGGGAATTCAGCTCTAATGTGACCAAAGCCTTCACATTCATGACATTGTATTCCCTTCCCTTGAGTGGATTTTTCTTTAGCCCTTTTTTCTTATAAACTCATTTAACTTATGGATGTCAGATGAGATGTTCTTGGCATTTGATCTTTGGTTACTATCCATTCTTTTTATCACTTTGTTAAACTGTCTTCCAAGCATAGCTAAGGCATTTGATATTCCTCCATCTGTATCCAGATCACAATCCTCCTCTTCATCTTTCTCACCAATTTGTCTTCAGGTATTTTCTCTCCTAAAGCACTGGATGCATTAGCAATTTCAAGAATGTTTATCTGGAAGTCATTAATACTTTCATCATCCTTCATTCTCAAATTATCAAATTTTGTGGTGAGCAACTGAAGTCTTGACATCTTAACTTTGGATGTGCCTTCATGGGTAGATTGAAGAATTCCCCATGCATCTTTAGCTACTTCACATGTGTTCACTAATCTTAAAATGTTCTTGTCAATTCCATTTTGAATATAGCATTCAAGGATTTATAATTTCCAAGAGCAATTTTATCTTCTTCTTTAGACCAATCTTCTTCTGGTTTTAACTAAGAAGTAGGTTCTCCATTTTCACCCAATTTTACAGGGTGTTTCCATCCTTTCAAAACAGCTTTCCAAGCTCTGTTGTCCAGAGACTTTAAGAAGGCCACCATACGTGGTTTCCAATTGTCATAATTACTTCCATCCAGAATGGGTGGTCTATTCACAAATCCTCTTTCCTTGTCCAAATTACCAGAAAGTATCTTCCCTGGATCCCACCCAGATATAGAGCAGTATGCCTTCTCTGATACCAATTGAAATTCTGGTATCGAATATGAGATGTCGAAGGAGATGTCATAACACAAATAACTGAGGAAAATGTAAAATGCAACAAAAGTAAAAACAATAAAAACACAAGGGATTTTTAACCTAGTTTAGTGTACAACAACACCTACTCTGGGGGATACCAAGTCAGGGAAAAGTCCACTAAATAGTATCAATTCATAGGCCCTCAGTAAACAACCAATTTACGATCTAATCACTTAATCACTACACGTGCTATACTTCTACCTAAGACACACCTAGGTATGAGGCCCTCTTCCAATCCCTTTAATCACTTACACTGAAGAACAACTGAAATAACAAGTTTTAAAGACTTCAATCATTCAATGCTTAAAAGCTTATGAATAATCCACAATTAACAAATCAAATAACAACTCAAGTATTAAATCAATACTAGAGTGTATGAAAATTAAAAGACTTAGACTTCTAAAACAGAAAGTATTCTTATTCAAAAGTTGCCATTTGATGAATAAGGAAGCAAGTCCTTACAAAGGCGCAGTTATGGGCTTGGGCTGAAATACAAATATTCCAATCTTTGAATATTTTCATAAAAACAGGCCAAGATATAATCCATAAGGATAATTCAAAGAGAAAAATATTCCTCCATATTTTTCGCAAGCTATGAATCACAAATCCTGAATTGTGGCGCGCATGAAAACAGGAAACAGAAAACTTAAGCTGATATGAGTTTTGTTCAGTTCAAGAGGAAGATATCAAGACATCTGCTTTGACATCATTCAAAATAGTTTGCTTCAAATGTCAAGACATTTAGCAAAACATTATCAAAATATTGTTTTACCAAAATTGCTGCCAACAAACACTTACAAACCTTTTTTAAAATATTAAAATCAATTACAAATTTTAGCTTTATTAATTATATTTTATCAATAAAAGTTATTTTTTTTCTAAAATATTGAAACATTTTCTCCTTTTCTGTCAAAACCTTTTTCTCTCTTCTATTTATTTTGTTAGCTAAGTGTATAGGTCGCATTATTTAATTGTAATAATTTAGATTTACTCTTCTCACACTTTTTTTCTATTATGTAATTGCTCCGAGTATGTAATACTATTAGGGTTTTATCTTCCACATCTTTATTATGTAACTTCCCAAAAGCTATGTAATAGCGTATGACTTTTAATTTCCGCACTTTATATTTCTTCCTTATTTGTATGCTGTTAGTAATTATGTGTGTATGAAAAGATAAAAATGATTGATAGCATAATCCTAAATGCAAGATAAAATAATTGAATTGAATCACTATTCACACACGCACCTTTAGGGTAATCTCTCTTCGTTTCCTTTTGGAACATGGTCATGTCCCTTGAAAATAGGGATACTTTAACAAAGTCCCTTCGAATAAAATATCATAGTCCCTCGATGATCCTTCAATGTTGTCTATTAAAAAATTATCTAGTCCCTCTGATAAATTGCTAAAGTATCCTTATCAGTTGCCTTCGATGACCCTCGATTGTCCCTTCACATCAATAGATGAGGCTACCTACCAACTAATGGTACAAATAGCACTATCTCTAAAGGAGAAGGAAAACAATAAAAACAACCTTGAGTGGGTAAGACTATTAATCTCTCGCTCACAAACAAAACATTTTTCACACTACACTTTGGAACAAATATTTTCAAAAAACACTTTGTACGCGTTCTTGAGGACTGATACAAGAACCATTATAAAGATAGTCGTACTTTGGATTTTTTTCAAAATATTTTCAAACACTTAGACAAGAAAAAGTAATATTCAAAAAGTGAGCTAGCGATTAAGAGCCTGTAGATAGCTACGGATGAAAAGGATGCTAACACATTCCCTTTTCATATCTTACCCCACGAACTCAAAATCTCCAAGGTATTTCTTGTTCTTTTCACCCTTTCCTTATTGGATAAAAGAAAAGTCGGTGGCGACTCTAGCTATCTGCACATTTACGATAAAACTCTAAAAAGTCAGTTCTCCCACCCTATTAGAATCATCTATGAACAACTTATAATTTTATACTCATTATACATCAATTATAAAACCATTATTCATCACCAATTCATCCATTTCTCATCAAATAACACCAAACCACCATCTACCAAAACCTAAGGCAATCTACCAATCATCTAAGCCTTAAATCAAATATAATAACAATGATAAAATTCCCTTTACCTTAAGATTATAGCAACAATTAAACTTCTCTTTGGTTCTCTACCGATATCTCTTGCATCTTTGTGCCCTAGCCTCTTTTCTCCACAACGTCAATTTCTTTATACCAATTCGATGATCGTTCCACAATGACTTTCTTTTCCCCTAATTCCTTGTATAACCTTTAGACCCCTAATTTCAAATTTCCCATCTTGTCCTTACTTATTCTCCACTAATTACCATCTTGCCCTTATTTTCTCTACACTTTTATTCTATTTTTCCCAATTAAAATAATTCTAAATAATTATTCTAATTATTCCAAAATACTAATAATCCTCTTAATTAGTCTAATTCTCACTATGCTACACATAGCGACCCATCATACATCATAGTCATCCAAACATCATATTCAAATATGATATTTATCTCAATCATCATGTTACACTTCATATTCATCATAATATCACAAATCACTATAAAAGATCACATATAACATCAAGACATCAAACACTTAACATTGACTCATATAATCATGCTAAATTAATCAATTAAATAATTAATCTATAATTCGGGGTGTTACATATGTAACTATGAGTTTTCTGGATTTTTTTATGTTTTAAGTAAATATTCTTCTTCTTTTTATTTTTCCGTAATTAAATTAGTAGACTTGAATGAAAAGAGCAATAAAATAGAAAGAAAGTAAAATACACAAGGATATATCCTAGTTTCCTTTATAACCAAGGGTACATCTAGTCCCTTCACACCGTGAAGGATTTTATATTATGTTAGATCTTTGTACAAGCATCACACTAAGACACTCTTACGATATGATAACACAATCAAGAATGCACACCACTTTATTTTTTGCAACACTTAGAGAAATCACACCACTTTTTTCTATACTTGCTTGTCACCACACCTTGGTGATCAAGTTACAACAATAAGATACTTTTGAATACAATTCACTTTTGATGATATCCAAGAATAAGAAGATGATATTCCCTTTCAATAGACATTTCACAATGTATATAAGTAAAGTGGTCAAATGTTTGGTTGAAACTTTACAATGGAATATGAAATTATGCAGAAAACGTTTCAATGATATTTGAGAAAGAACACTTGAAGATAATTTTAATGGTATGAAAATTTGGGTGAAAGAGATAATTTGAAAATATGAAATATTTTACCTTAAATACAACATATGATACCTCTTGGATTAGTAACAATGTTAGGAGAAGTTTCATAATTATTTGCAATGGTTTGGAATAACATTGGTTCATGATTTTTCAAAAATACGCAAGGAGTATTTTCCTTGCGGAAATATCATGTAATTGATTACATGAATAGTAAAATCGATTACACTATTGAAAATTTTGAATTTTTGGCTTTTGAAAATTTATGTCTTGAATGACTATTATGCATGAATGTTGGGAAAATTTTAGAGGAGAAAGGATGAGGGATGTTTTATCATCTAAAGTTTATACAAAGATGAATTGACATTGTTCATTATTTTATGATCAATTCCTTTTGATTTCCATGACATCCAGAGTTTTTGCATACTAGTTCCTTGCCTTGGAGGCTTCTTGAATCTTGAATCTTAAAAACTTTTCCTTCTTTGATATTTGTATTCATCAATAATATACTTCAATTTGAGCTTGTCTTCATAGGTAGCCAATTGAGTTTCATTTATATTAGCAATACAATAATCTTGGTTATTCCAGGTGCCACTGAAGGTTCAAGAACTTACTTCGACTAATGAACATTGCGCCTTAAAGGTAAAACATTTCCTCTAAACTGATCATTTGGTTGCCTGATCAATATCATCTTCGAGTCAGGTTACATGTGGTTCTCATTCTTCTAATTCACCTAATTTTTCTTCCATGAAACATTAACACCTAGAACCTTGGATCCAATAAGTTCCTAACTATCTTCTTGAATTAACCATTGAAAATTTCATCAAAAGCTCGGATGTCTGCCTGGGTTTTCAGTTGAAAGTTTTCTTTAGTTAGGATGCAACCCTCCAACATATTTTCTCTATATTCTTTGGGGATCTTTGGGGCATTCAAGTTGGTTAATATAGAAGAGCTTTAAACTTCTTAAGATTAACTTAGAAAGGTTTCTTGCTTGCTTCTAACATGAGCCTTTGATAGAGTATTGAAGGCACATATTAACTGTTATGACTCCAATATATTCTTGAAATAATAGAGTTTGAAAGATTTCCATCACATAAGAATTAGTTATGGAACCTTGTTTTGCAGGTAACAGGTGTTGTTTTGATGATAACAACTGTAGAAAGATCATAAAGCTCATTCAACATATTAAAGATGCAAAAGCAAACCAATACAATAAGATTTCACAACATACAATCAACATGATATAGATGCAATATGATGACTAATGTAGAAAAGAAATGAAAGTAAACTCAACATAGTAAAAGGTGCAACCTTTTATAAAGTCAACTAAGAAAAGTAATAAAAGAACATTCAGCATAGCAAAAGATGAAATATGATGAATAAAAGAGCATATTAGATGGAACTCAACATAACAAAGATGCAACATATGAGAAAGTCAAGCAAAGTACTTAAACGGTTAATGCAAGCCATGGGTTTGATAAGAAAGACTCAGATAAGGATAAAGGAAATCAAAAGCCTCATGCCATCTCAAAAGCAAAGGTCAAACATATGGAATACATCAGACATAAGTTCTAGTCTTATTATCCTAAAATAGCAACTGAGTGAATCAATGTAAGTAAACAATATTTTCTCTTTGAAGTAATTGGCTATAAGCATACACAAACTTAAAACGTTTTTATAAAATATTTTTGAAAATAAAATTTCTTAAAGAAATATGTAGGAGTTGCCTAGAAATAAATGGAAACATTCAAAAAGCCAAAAAAATGTATTTTGACTAAATTTAATCGACTAGCCCAATCGATTAGATTAACACATTTTTGAAGATAAAGTAAATTTGAATGTACCCAATCGATTGGAAATGGCTATAAATTAATTCTTTCCTATTTTGGATAACTATGTCATTACTCTTAAATGACTTAATCGATTGTGTCTATCAATTAGAAACAGTCAAAAATCATTAAATGTTATTTCCTCTTTTATATGATTTAAACACTATAAATAAAGGTATCATTATATACAATAAGATGGATCTACAAGGGGGGTTGAATAGATCCTTTATTTAAAAATTTCTATTTTTAAAATTTGTTTTTAAATAATGCGAAAGCTCCCCAAATCAAAAATCATCTAAACAGTTCGTTATTGGAAGGATCAGATATACCAAAATGAATGGAGTTCTTATGATGAGAAATGAATCAATATGATTACCTACTAATCAATAACTTAAACAATATCACTGAGTACTTACTACTTCCAATAAATTATTTAAGATAAAGCTTGACAATATCACTAAATTGTGTGTTAGTCAATTTATCAAACACTTGGTGTGCAAGACACACCAAGTTCAATTTTACTTAATTGTAGTGATGAATTTTCCTTAGTAGAAATCAAAATGATTTATATGAAAATTTTAAACTAATTTTGACTCATTACAATCACGGTAAAATGAATATAACAATCGATATCACACAAATTGTGACAAACTAAAATAAAAGGATATGGAAAGAAAAACAACACACAATTTGTTCAGGCATTTCCCTTTGTCGTTCTCGCGTAGAGTACGTCCCCCCCCCCCCCCCCCCCCCCCAAATTCTAAAATCTAGAATTTGGATATATGATATTAAATTGCAAAGTGTTACAAGAGAAGCAATAGTCTTCACCACACATAAAAAACATGTTGAAGATGAAATTATTTCCTTCTCTCCCCTTGGTTCAAGCCAAACCAAGTATATCAATCTCTTCGAAAAACCTCTGGTTGCTGCTACTTGATTGCATGCACACCGTGCTCCACAAATCTTTCACTCGATTGATTCAGATCGTAAGACGATTGACCCAAAATATTTCTTCATAATCCTCCAGTTACCACTACTTGATTGAGAAAACTCACTGTTTCTCAACCCCTTCACTTGGCTGAATTCAATCAAGCAAAGACTTATGCAAAAAACCCCTAACTGAAACAGATATTGGAGGACAAAACCCTAACGGATTTTTTCAAGAAAAAACCCACTCAATTCTCAACCCAAATCTGAATTCCAAATTTCAACTTGAATATTATCACCACAGATCTACACTTTGATGAACAAAAATTGTTATGTGTAATTGATGATGAATTCAAGGAGAGGATGAAGATGAAGAGAGATTATGCGTATATCTTTCCCTTTTTCTTGTTAACAAAAATGATGAATACAAACCAATATAAATATGTTTCACATTCAGCAAGACCAAAAAATAGAGCATAAATAGTTGAAGTTAGCAATGCATCGACTCATGCAGTTTGGAGGATCCACCTGAGCGATCCCGAGCTTGATGAGATGATCCATAAACGAGCGATGCATCGACTGCACCACAGCATGAATCGACGCAACCTAAAAAATTATCACTCCCAATATGAGTCGATCAGAAGGGTCGACGCTAGCAGTCTCGAGCGAGGTGCACTGTCCTTGAACAAAACATGAGTCTACCCATCATCTGTGTTAATCGATGAAAGCAGTTGAAGTGGCCAAAAAATGCTTCAATTCAAGGAGTTTCATGCCATCCACTCCCAAATGCAAATTCACCAAATAACCAACCAATATTAGGAGCACAAATTTTATATGCGAAGAATGTTTTGACATCATTAAAACAAGAGTAGAGCTACCTTGCCCTCACATACTCCCCTTTTTTTTATGATGGCAAAACCTAAGCCAATAACTCAACCCAATTCTACCACGTATCCTCCCCTTAAATTTGTGCCTTCCTTAGGACACGAAATTTGCAAAATCAATCATGTTTTCTCAATACAATACTTTCATTCTCTTCTCCCCCTTTGACAACATCAAAAATAGAAAAGCACAAGGTCAAGCGTAATAGAAACATATTCAATTATATGATCATCATATACTTTGCTACTGACAAACACCAACAACCATTCACATTAAATGAAGATAGTGCAAAACATATAATAGTGGACATAATTAATCAAACACATTAAGTTCATTACAAACCAAATGAGTTCAACAATAAAAACAACGAACACAAAGTAAGTTCTTAAGAAGCTAAAATAACCAATAACATAAGAAAAACATGTAATCAATGAAAGTCACAAAATGCAATACAAAGCACCAAAGCAAGTCAATCCTCTAGGTTCTCATCTCCTCAGTTTTGTGGTTCCTCTAGTGGTTGGTTTATGGGAAAGTGTTGCATGTAGATAGAAGTGAATGGAGGAAAAGTTGTCAGTGTGTGTTGTATCATGCCATGTAGAGCGGAGTACCTTTGAGCTTAAATAGTGGTGTGGGAAACAAAATTCTTACTTTGAACCTGAACTTGATTGTAGAGGTTTGTGATTCTTTAGTTTTTAAGAGATGCATTCTCTTGTTGTTGAATTTCCATATTTTGTAATAGTGCCAACAATTCAGCATTATCACCTTGAGGCACTTGGGTGTCCTCCTCCATAGCTTCCATATCCTCTTCTTCTTCTTGTTCTTCTTCTTCTTCCTCATCTTCTTCATCATCGTCACCATCATTATCCAGAAGCTTTACCGTGGTACATCCCATAACATACATATACTTCTGTATTTTAGGATCCCACTGATGACCCATCAGAGTAAGAGTCTTTTTAGTGAATTCTTGATTAGTAGACAGAGCGACATAGGGAATTCCAATAACACCAACATTTTCCAAGTTTAGAGCCCCTTTGAATAAATGAGGTATATAAAAACCCAGTGCCTCTACCTGATTGCTTCAAATAAAAAATCCTACTTGAAAAATAATAAGGCCAGTGAACTCTAATCTTGTGCTTGAGAACATATACAAGTTGAAATTCAAGTCTATCTGTGATACGGTGGCAGAACCGACTGTTAATACTGGTTTGCGTTTGTTGTTCGCAAATGTCGCGATAAGCAAGAGTCGCCACCGACTTTTATTTCATCCAATCAGGAAAAGGAAAAAGAACAGAAAAAACCTTATTCGAGATGTTTCTGAGTACGGGGGGTAGATTATAGAAAGGGAAGGTGTTAGCACCCTTTCCATCTGTGGTTTTCCTTGGGCTCTTAGGTACTTGCTTATTTTGAAATTTCTTTTTTGTTTTGTGTGCTTGTTTTTGAAAAGTTTTGTTTTACTTCATTTTAACCCTTGCTTCTGTCCTCAAGAGTGTTACGAAGTTGTATTTTTGTAAACTTTGTTTGAAAAGTGTTGGTGTGAAAAAAATTTTTTTGTTTGAGCAACTACCTAGGAACTAATCTACTTACTAGAAAAAGGTCTGTTCGTTTTCCTTTTAGACAATGTTATCCCATTATTGAGAAATAGGTAGCATCGTCGTTGGAGTTTTTCAGAGACATTCGAAGGGACAAATACGATCATAAAAGCAATGTTACGAAATGTTAGTAATCATCCTAAAGCCTTAAAGATCTTTTTCCGAGGCAATATCCAAATGGGTCATTTTAGATCTTTTGGGGCTAGAGGAAAACCACTAACAAACCCTATACTTCATGATCGTTTACCAAAGGCAACCGGAGTGGAGTAAACCCAAGGAGTGAGCATGTGCGAGTGTAATTTTCAGTTAATTTATCTTTACACATTTAGGGTTTTCTACCGTATTAATTTTCAGTTTGTCTTTCCATACAATCCTATTAACATACATCTAAGCAGTTTATAGTTTGGGGAAATAAAATGCGGGAAAGTTAAAGTCCTAGCTATTACAAGGCTTTCGAAGATACATAATTATTTCGACTGAAAATAAAAATGCGGAATTGAAACCCTAATTACTATTACAAACTCGGAGCAGTTACAATAATAATAAAAAGGAAATTGAAAAATGCGCGCGGCAAACTCAATGTGAGAATAATTTAAGAAACCTAAAAATCTAATTGAAAAAGATTTAGATAATTTTTGAGAAAAAAATTAATTAGGTTATGTACAAATTAAACCCTAATTTCTAATTGATTTAAATTATGAAAAAAATATTAAATTGCCCTAAATAATTAAACTAATTAATTAAGGAAATAAAATATTTTTTATGAAAAAAAAATGATTTTCATGTTTTTTTGTGATTTTTTATTAAATAAAAAAATAATGATTTTTGGTGTTATTTTAATAAAGGAAAATAATTAGTAAAACAATTAAAAAAATCAAAATAGAAAAGAAAAGAATGGGCCTGTATAAGCTGAATGGGGGGTGTAACACTGAATTGATTAGGCCCAGTATGCTGATCAGCCCAGTCAACGCGCTGGATCTTGTGTAGCCTCTTCCTGATGGTGTACCATGGTCCTCCTTTAATGGAGCGTTGGATTTGGATTAGTTATGATCCATTGGTTGGATTTCTGGAGTGCATGATAGACGTCTGACTGTGTAAAGCATGGAACCTACGTGTAAATATTAAGAAAATGGAGAAAATGCTTGGACCTGGGATCGAACCTGGTCCTTGCACTATCAAACGTGCGCCCTTGGCATATGTACTGCGTGTTTTATTTGTCAATATAATACAAGAAATATATTTTATATAAAACAAAATGGATAACCAGAAACAAACAAAACGCGCACCATGTATTCAAATAGACCAATGGTATTCTGCCAAATCACCATCTTCTTCCCTGTCCGTCGTTTTAGGTGTGATACCTTTACCTACGGACATCTTCAATGGCTATAACCCTGTAACTTTCAAAAATTCATAACAAGCATGATAAATCAATTGTGAGTACATAGATCAATCCGTCTTGATCTCACGAGTATCATAGTACCGTTTTCTTGGGCCAATTTAACCTGTAGAGAAAAATCCTAAAACGGTCATGAAAACCCTAACAATGGAAAACACGTATACATGCATCAAAATGCAAAATTACTTAAACTAAAACATTCCAAATGTCAGTACAAACATAATGTTGTGCTTGAAGGTGATTAATCATGCATAAATTATCAAATTCAGATTCAAAAGATGAACCAAACCGTGAGACTCGTATGTCCTGTTTCTGGGCTTGGAAAGGCTTGCAAACGATTGGAAAACGTTCTGGAGATGTCCAGGAAGGGATTTGTGGCTTTGAATTGCTTTGAATCATCATCTAGGTTAGAAATTGATCCACACCTTTTTGCCAAAATTTTGATTTTTGTTTGATGCTCTCACGACCTGCAATCCTTTTCTTGTGCATTGTTCTTGTTCAGCATATAATCATGTGATAAATTAGGGCAACAAAAATGCTCTGCATCTTTGATAATCATGGAGATTTGATTTGATTTTTCTCTTGTATGATATGTTTCTAAAATAGGCCTAATCATGCCATCTTTGATTCAATTTGTTGTTGCACTATTTGATATGCTATGCCAGCTTGATTAGATTTTGATTCCTACAAAAATCAGATCAAACCCAATCTTTTTATATTTTTTGCAATTTATTTGATTTAATTTGAATTTTAAATAATAAAAAATCAAAATAAAGTAAATAATGAAGCAAATAATGTGTGGATGCTGATTTGGGTCATGGACCATGTCACAAGCAAGATGCAAGCATGAAATGCTAGGCCTATTTGATAAAAAAATGCACTTTTAAGCATATTTGACTTTTGGCAATTTTGCAAAAATGGTCAACTTTGACAAGGCATATCTCCTACAATTTTAATCCTATAGAGGTGTTCTTAGACTTTTTAGAAATCTTAGGATGTCCCCTAAACAACTCTTTTGGTTTCATCTCAATTGGGTCTTCCATGTTCATGTAAGAAGCTTTGACCCAAAAGGTGTTTTTGTTGACTTTTCAAAAGGATCTATAATGTAGAAATTCATATCTTTTGATGAGTGCATATTTTGAACTTGTGGGACGAACATGAGTTGTAGGTAATTTCATCCTATTCAAAATGAGCCTTGGATGGAAAATGTTTGATAAAGTATGAAGAAGTTATGCCTAGTGAAAGTTTGGTTGACTTTTCCTATGAAACCCTAATTTAGCAACTTTTGGGTTTTGATGAATTTGGGGGCATTCCTTGAGGAATCATGATCAACCCTTGATCAAATGATGTATATATCTTTAAAATGTTTATGTTGACCAAAAATCTTGAAGTTTGACTGTATGTGGGCCACAGTTGACTTCTGACCTAGTACAGTTGATTTTCAGGGATCTGGGCAATTGACTGAGCAAACATCTTGTGCAAGGCATGAAACTTGACATGGATGATCTTGAGAACATATTGGGACCATGGAAAGCATTTGGGACCCTTTGACTTCAACCATATTGATGAGGAGTGAAACCTAGTTTGAAGCTTGTTGCCTTAGGAGGAGGATTTGTCTGGTCAATCCTTAGTCATCCTTGAGCAATTGAGGACCTCTAGAGGCATGTCTTGAGTGAAATAAGAGGGTAAATTTTGGGGTACAACAGCTTCCCCTATTCAATCTTCTTAAACTTGAGTATGTAGATTGGTTGTCTGCCTTTCGTAATTTGAAGGTGGAAGATGATTGAACACTAGAGTGCCCAGAAATTTGCACTCGTCTGAGATGGTGCTAGACTATGTAGGTAGTATCGGGAATGGACTTATAGATGCCATTCGGAGGAGATGATGGAAAGTCATCAGAGATGGGCTTAAAGATGCCATCTAGAGGATGTTGATTTCTCTATATATTCCTTTGATGAGAGTTCTTGTTCCTATCGTTGAGGAGGAATCTGCTGAGGAATGTTGGTCTCTATCTTGGGAGAAATGGAATTTTAGGAACTTCAGTTGTCTGTTACTCTACTGAGGAATCATCTCTTAGTCGAGGAGATAAAAATGAACTGCTATCTGGTCATGCTTCAGGTTTTACAATGACTTATTGGGGAGATGAGATTAAACTTGCCATCTGGTCATGCTCTAGGCTTTGCAATTTCTCAAATTTTATTTGGTTATGTTCCAGGCTTCATAAGAAATCAAGTGGTTATCCGGTTGCATCCGGGTTTCAACTTGAATTTAAGGCATACTAACATCTGGTCGCTTCTAGGCTTCATAGTAATTGGCCGAGTAAACTTCTATCTGGTCGAATTCCAAGCTTCGCAACACCTTATATTATTATCTGGTAGTGCTCCAGGTTTCACAGTGTCTTTTGCTGTTATCTGGTCGTGCTTCAGACTTCACAGCGTCTCATACCGTTATCTGGTCGTGTCCCAGGCTTCAGTAATTAAGATATTATTCGATCGATTTCCAGGCTTCATAGCTTGAATTTGAGATATACCACTATTTGTTCGATTCCAGGCTTCATAGTATTTTGGAGAAATTAAGATATTATCTGGTCGATTTCCGAGCTTCATAGCTTGAATTTGAGATATACCACTATCTGGTCGATTCCAGGCTTCGTAGTATTTTGTAGAAATTAAGATCTTATCCGGTCGATTTCCAGGCTTCATAGCTTGAATTGGAATAGAAATCTTAGTATCAATTTGACTGAACCAGGGAAAGGTCTCGAGTTGTCTTCAACTGGGAGAGAAATCTTAGTATCGATTTGACTGAACCCGGGAGAGGTCTTGGATTAACTTTGACTAGCATAGAAATCAGGGGAATCTTAGCGGCGATTCGGCTGACCCAGACGAATGTTTTAGAACATCTTCAACTAGAATAGAAACCTTAGTGTCGATTTAATTGAACTAGAGAAAATCTTGAAAAGTGTTGGAATATCTTCAACTGGAATAGAAACCTTGGTGTCGGTTTGACTGAACCAGAGAGAACTTGTGAGAACTTGATTGCATCTTTCCCTTAAAGGTAAAGAGTTAGTCATATGTAATGTCATGATGTATGAAATGTATTGAGTAATTATGTTCTCAAAATAAATGAGATTGTGTTGTATAATATGTATGCGCATGCCATGATGTATGGATATGCAATGCTATTGTGATATTCTCTAGTTGGGGAAAATAAATCCTGGACTGCTGTTGGAGAGTATAAGGAGTTGAGTTATTTGTTTCCGCTGGGGATAGTGACCAAAGATGATTAGCTGGTGATTTACATTCATTCTGCTTGAGAACATTCTGCTGGAGGAGACTCTGTCTGAGAATAATCATGTGGGGGAATGAATCTGTAGGGAAGAGAGATACTTTGTTGGAAGATCTACTGATTTGGAAGAATAAACTCAGCTGGGGAAAGAACTTCCATTGCTGGAGAGAAGAGCTCTGTTGGAGATTGAGCTTCCGCTGTTAGAGAAATAAACTCTGCTCGGGAGATGGGTTTATAGACTGCTCATGGTTATAAAACTCGGCTGATGAATGCAGATATCAGCTTTTTGAAGGAACCTGCTGAGGAAGGAATTCCTGCTTGGGGATACGGAGGTCGGACCTTGGTTGTCTCGGCTATGTGGGGAATATAGGTATCACTGGCTTGTATGTGATAGTGAATCGGCTTCCAACTATCTCAGCCCCCTGTACCATGATGGATGGGGTAACTGTCGGTATTTAGGTTTTGTACCAGTTTCTTTGAGTTCTTAGTAACTGTCTTTTTGTTTTATATGCAGATATTTGTGAACAGTAATCATATTCAAATGCATATTTCAAGAATAAAACATTGGACGTTTTTTTTGCAAAAAACAGAAAACGGAAAAAACAAACACAAAGTTTTGTACTCAAAAGACGCTTTGTATTGATTTGAAATTTGCCTATAACAGGCGTTTTTTTACAAGGAGGTTGACGCTCTAGTAAGAGAACGCCGCCATAAAAATGGAAATTATTACAGAAATTGTGTACAAAAAGAAAACAGCTATATGTAGTGATCCCATTGGGTTTCAATTCTGCTATTGCCCCTATGTCTTCGAGCATCTCATCATTTTGCTGCTTGTCCGAAGCTGACTAGATTAATCGGTACCATTTAAGCTTGATATCTGATTACTGAGGTCTGATTGCAAGGTGATAAAATGGGATATAGTGATACGCTTTAATCCCTAATTTTTTCCTGGACCGCCCTTTCGGGTTTTCAGTCCACCAGGATACCCTTTGTTGCCCAAGTCGCCCTTTCGGGTTTTCGACTTGTCGGGTGTACATATTTCTTCATTTTTTATCCCTAATTTTTGCCCGAACCCTTTTGGTTTACCGGGATGCCCTTATTTTTTCCTAGGTATGTAAACCTAGCGGGTCTTTATTATGCGTAGTATCTTTTCACTATGTCCGCATTGACAGGGTGTAGAAGGTCGTCACCATCCATGGTGGTCAGAATCATGCCTCCACCCGAAAAATATGTTCTTAATTACAAATGGTCCCTCATAGGTGGGATTCCATTTTCCCCTGGAATCACCTTGCGGCAGTATGGTACGCTTGATTACCAGATCCCCTACTTGATACACTTGTTGTCTGACTTTCTTGTTGAAGGCCTTGATCATCCATTTCTGATACATTTGACCATGGCAGACAGCAATAAGTCTTTTCTCGTCGATTAAGTTCAATTGATCAAGTCGAGTTTGGATCCAATCGTCTTTTCTCAAACCCGCATCCTTCATAATCCGTAGAAAAGGGATCTAGACCTCAATGGGTAGGACAACCTTCATGCCATATACTAGAGAATAGGGTGTTGCCCCTGTCGACGTACGTGCTGAAGTACGGTACTTGTGAAGAGAAAACGGTAACATCTCGTGCCAGTCTTTGTATGTCACTGTCATGTTCTGTATGATCATTTTAGTATTCTTATTAGCAGCTTTGACAACCCCATTCATCTTCGGTCGGTAAGGAGAAGAGTTGTGATGTTGAATCTTAAATTGTTTACAGAGTTCAGTGATCATCAAGTTGTTGAGATTAGTACCATTATCCGTGATGATTCTCTCAAGGATACCTAACGACAAACCAAGTTATGCTTGATGAACCTCTCCACCACATTCTTGGTAACCGTAGCAAAGGAGGCAGCCTCAACCCACTTCGTGAAGTAATCAATGGCCCCTAGGATGAAGCGATTCCCGTTGGGTGCGGTAGGTCTGATCTTGCCGATCATGTCAATGGCCCACATTGCAAAGGGCCAGGGAGTTTTCAAGACGTTCAAGGAAACTGGAGGTACACGCACTTTATCAGCATAGATTTGGCACTTGTGATAGGTTCGAGAATGCTGATAACAGTTGGCTTCCATAGTGGACTAGTAGTATCCTGCCCGTAGGATCTTCTTCGCCATGGTATGTCCACTAGAATGAGTTCCAAAGGTACCTTCGTGTAGGTCTGCCATGATCCTCTCTACTTCGCTCTTGTCTACACATCGTATTAAGGTAGAGTCATGATTGCGCTTATAGAGGATTCCATTTCTGAGGAAGAACTTTGCAGCAAACCTTGTCAGAAATTTCTTGTCATTAACACATGCCCCTTCAGGGTATTCTTGAGCCTCGAGATACCTTTTCACCTCATGAAACCTAGGTTTGTCGGATACCTCCTCAGTTTCGATCTCACAGCAGTATGTCGGTTCATCCAACCTCTCAATAGTGATTTGGGGAGCTTCATTGTCCCACATGAACTTGAACATTGACGACATAGTAGCTAGCGCGTCCGCTAATTGATTCTCTTCTCGTGGGAAATGTTAAAAGGTGATCTCTTTAAAATGCGGCAGCAGTGTCAGTACATATTCTCTGCAAAGGATAAGGTTCGGGTGTTCCGTATCCCACTCTCCTTTGATCTAACTTATCACCAAAGTGGAATCCCCGAATACACTCAAGAATTTGATCCTTAGGTCAATAGCAGCTCTAAGACCCATGATACACGCTTCATACTCTACCATGTTGTTGGTACAGTTGAAACATAATGGGGGAGTGAATGGAGTATGACGGACCTCAGGAGATATGATTACAGCGCCAATGCCGTTACCCAGTGCGTTTGAGGCTCCATCAAAAAACATAAACCATCGGGATCCTTCCTCAGGCCCTTCATCCAGTCCAGGTTCTTCACATTCGGTTACTAACATGATGTTCTCATCCAGGAACTAAAAATTCATGGATTAGTAGTCATCCACGGCTTGATGTGCCAAATGATCAGCTAACACACTTCCCTTGATTGATTTTTGGGTTGTGTATTGGATGTCGTACTCGGTTAAGATCATTTGCCATCTTGATATTCTTCCCGAGAGAGCGGGCTTCTCGAAAATGTACTTGATCAGATCCATCTTATATATCAATAAAGTAGTGTGGGTCAACATATAATGTCTCAGTCGGCGAGCAGCCCATGCCAAAGCGTAGCAAGTTTTCTCGAGCAGTGAGTATCGTGTTTCACAGTCGGTAAACATTTTTCTAAGGTAGTATATTGCATGCTCTTTTCGACCAGACTCGTCATGCTGCCCCGGCACACACCCCATTGAATTATCTAGCACTGTTAAGTACATTATCAAAGGTCTTCCTTCAGTCGGAGGCATCAGAATAGGAGGTTCTTGGAGGTATTGCTTGATCCTGTCAAAGGCGGCCTGGCATTTGTCATTCCACTTTACCACTTGATCTTTCTTCAGAAGCTTGAAGATTGGCTCATAAGTAGCAGTCAGATGTGAAATGAATCGGGCAATGTAATTTAGGTGTCCCAAGAAACCTCAAACTTCCTTCTCAATACGGGGAGCCGACATCTCTTGTATGGCCTTCACCTTTGCAGAGTCTACTTGAATACCTTTGTCAGTGACGATGAATCCCAGAAGCTTACCAGGCCTTACCCCGAAGGTGCACTTGTTCGGATTTAACCTCATCTTGTACGTCTTCAACCTATCAAACATATTTTGTAGATGATCAAGATGTTCTTCCTCAGTTTGAGACCTGGCTATCATGTCATCAACGTAAACCTCTATCTCATGGTGAATCATG
Source organism: Vicia faba (assembly GCA_948472305.1). Taxonomy (NCBI): domain Eukaryota; kingdom Viridiplantae; phylum Streptophyta; class Magnoliopsida; order Fabales; family Fabaceae; genus Vicia; species Vicia faba. The sequence continues at coordinate 1,232,407,535 of OX451735.1, forward strand.
TCATGGAACAGAGCTACCATAGCTCGCTGATAAGTTGCCCCAACGTTCTTCAACCCAAACGGCATCACCTTGTAGCAGAAAGTGCCCAACTGTGTAACAAAGGTTGTCTTCTCCATGTCTTCAGGTGCCATCTTGATCTGATTGTAGCCAGAGAAATCGTCCATGAAGGAAAATACTTTGTGTTGTATAGTGTTGTCAACCACAACATCAATATGGGGAAGCGGGAAGTCATCCTTGGGGTTTTCCCTGTTCAGGTCTTTGTAATCCACACACATTCATACTTTACCATCTTTCTTAGGTACTGGAACCACATTAGCAACCCACTACGGATAGGAGGTGACAGCTAAGAACCCTGCATTGAACTGCTTCATAACCTCTGCTTTAATCTTCTCTGACATCTCAGGGCGCATACGATGGACCTTTTGCTTTACCAGAGGGAAGTCTTATTTAGTCGGAAGACGATGAACCACTATATTTGTGTCTAGTCCCGACATGTCTTCATATGATCAGGCTAAGATTTCAATATACTCATGCAACATCAGTACCAACCGCTGTTTGACACCAAGCTCCAGATTTGCACCTATCTTAACCTCTTTTCTGTCTTCCTTTGTACCCAAGTTCACTGTCTCAACCGGATCTTCATGAGGTTGTATGGCCCTTTCTTCCTGCTGTAATAGTCTAGCAAGTTCTCTGGGTACCTCACAATCTTCCTCACCTTCGTCCTCGGCTTGGTTGATCGAATTTTCAAAGTCATAATGAGCAGTAACAAAACTGTTATCAATGGGATCCAGAGTGGATATGGATATTCATTTGGATACGTGAGTGTGTGTAAGAGCATAGTTGTATAGACAGAATAAAAGAAAAGAAAGACAGAGAGCGCAAAATTTGTATGCAAACATCCAATGCTTTACTGATGTCATATGAAAATGAAACATGATAACCCTCACAAATAGGACCATTGTGCCCCGGGTAAGACACGTGGCTATAGAGTTTATATTGTTTTTAAATTACATATCCAAAAAATCAGAAAGACAATTACTCTTGAACAAAAGTAATCGTTACAAAGTCCTTGGCAATCCAGTTACTGAGTCCTCCGTTGGTAGTCGGGAAGATCCAACTGTCAATGTCGGAATCACCATCACTGTCTTCAAGCGCATTGACCCCCAGGATTGCTGATGCATAGGGGAGGTCCTCCAGCCCGAGCGTGACGAACAGATTTTTGAGCACCTGTAGTAAAGCCCAAACCAGATTTGTCAGACTTGTAATGAATAACCTGGAGCTTACCCCAAATGGTAGACCCACCTTCTTCAACCACTGCTCGTGCATCCTTGAGAGAAGCCATCTTCGAGGGGGATTTGGTGACCTTTGGAGGACTGTCGGTAGTTTCTGTTGTAGCCATAATCTGAGGTACCTCTTCAAAGTTCTGGTAAGGACTCTCGATGAACTCGCCATCCATTTCCACGTACCTGAAGGAGTTCAAGTGACTGATCATGTACTCCTCTTCACCATGCACAGTGACAATATTTCCTCTTACTGGATACTTCAACATTTGGTGGAGGATAGAAGTAACAGCCCCAACCCCATGTATCCAAGGGCATCCCAACAAGCAATAATATGATGGTTTGATATCCATTATGTAGAAAGTGGAGTCAAAGGTTTAGGAACCAACTTCGATAGGGACATCCACTTCCACGTGCACAATCCTCTTCGAACCATCGAAAGCTCTCACTACTATATTGCTAGGATTCAAGGTTAAGCCTTCGCAGTCCAATCTGTCCAGAGCTTTTTTAGGTAGCACATTCAACGAGGAGCAAGTATCTATCAAAACATGGGCCAGAGTTGTGCCCCTGCATTCAACGGAAACATGAAGAGCATTATTATTCTTCCTCCCCTTTGGTGTCAGTTCCGCGTCGGAAAAACCCAAACCATTATCAGCATTCATACTAGCCACACAATCTTCAAATTGATCAGTAGATGTCTCTTGTGGCACGTGAGTCGTCTTCAGAAACATAACCAAAGCCTTCGCATGGGCCTCGAAACACAACAACAAAGACAACATAGAAATTTTGGATGGGGTCTGCCCCAGCTGCTCGACCATGTTTTAGTGGCTCTTCTTTATTATCTTCAAAATTTCTTCCATTTCTTTTTTGGAAGCTTCTCGTATGGTTACTGAATTGGCCTTCGTCAGGACAAGCTCAATTTGTATGTCTTTTCCTCGAGTCTCGGCCGACTCGGTGATGGGAGGGTCAACAGAAGTGATTACTGGAATTACAGTAGTAGTCTTGGATGGAACCACAACAGGAATGATCACAGGTCCGGTAACAGTCTTCGGGGGAGAAATTTCAGGGGAGAACACTCTTCCATTTCTTTTTATTTTACTGGTTCCGGAAATATTGATGATGTCGGAATCAGCATTTTCAGCAATCTTGTCTTCAATGGCTAGCATGTCCTACTTTACGCCGTGGTAATAGACGTCGGCCCCATAGTTCCAAGGAACATCTTTGTCCGAGGAGTATGGGATTGGCCCTGGCATGGTTATGATCAACGGAGTCACCTTCAGAATTGATGTAATCCTGACGGGTCTCTTAGCGGAGGCCCTGGGAGGATTGGCAAAAATGGTTATGATAGCAATGTCTTCACAGGAAACAGTCGGAACAGGAGTATTCTCAAACAGAATCTCTTTGTCATCCATCAGGCGCTGAACACCTGCCTTTAATAAAGGGCAACCAGTCGGTAGAAATGAACAAAGGTGGAAACCTTCATCACATCTCGGAAATAAACTAGCCTTCAACAAATTCCCTTTGATAGTCATGAGTGGGGTCACCAATTCTTCCACAGAAGTCATAAACACATCTTCTTCAACGGCATTAACACCCCAACCATGTTTCGGCATAGGAGCATTGATAATGTTGGGAGTCTCCGTGGGACCAAATTCAATCTCCTTAGCATCAATCAGATTCTGCACTTTGTTCTTCAAAGCCCAGCAGTCATTGGTATCATGGCCTAGACTTTCTGAATGGTAAGCACAACGAGCATTCGGTTTATAGCAAGGAGAGGTGGTGTTAGGGTTCCTCGGAGCTTCCCTCAGAGTAACCAGATTGCACTTCAGCAAATGAGGTAAAACCTGAGACAGCGTCATGTTGATTTGAGTGAACTGTCTAGCTGGTCTTTCTGCTCTTGGCTGATTGTTTCTTTGTTAAGTAGGTGCAGGTTTGGAATCATAAAAGCCCCTACCGTAGGAGGGCACTCGGTTCGATTATGATTCTTTTGGTTATAGACGGCACTGACTTCCTTTTTACCTACAAACGACTTCCTTGCAGCACTAGAAGAGGCATCCTTCTGAATCTTTCCACTTCAGATTCCAGCTTCCACTCTTTATCCTTTTAAGATTAGTTCAGTAAAAACCGCCGATGAACTTCCAATCAGATGGTTGAAGAATGGCCTAGTCAAAGTTCCCAGAAACATATCCACGAGCTCTCTGTCAGCCAAGGGAGGTTGAAGTCTTCCAGCCAAATCTCTCCACTTCTGAGCATAATCCTTGAAACCCTCGTTCGAACCCATAGACAGATTTTGGAGTTGTTTACGGGTGGGAGCGAGGTCTGCATTATATTGATATTGCTTATAAGATGTAGTAGCAAGGTCTTCCCAGTTACGAACATTGGCTCTTTCCAGCTGATAGAACTAATCCAGTTTTGTTCCAGACAGACTATCTTGGAAGAAGTGAACCCACAAGTCTTTGTCAACAGTATGAGGTTGTATCTTCTTCACATAGGAACGGAGATGCATTTTGGGACAAGATACCCCCTCTTACTTAGCAAATACCGGTGCCTTGAATTTTGGGGGGATGACAACCCGGAGACCAGACCCAAGTCTTCAAAATCCAGCCCATGAACCTTCTGGATTTCTATAGCACTCATACGCTCTTCTAACTGCTTATACTTTTCACCAGTCTGAAGGTACTGCTCCTCATTATAATCAGTTTTGTTGTCAGACTCTTTAGGACTAGGGTCCTCTTCTCTGGCTTCACCCTCTTGATTCTCTCCCTCTTTGGATGAAGAAGCTAAATCAACAACCCGTCTTGGCAGCCCTCTGAAACTTCTGCTCATATGTGCCACACCGGCTGTCCTCTTGGTCTTCTTAGTGTTCTTCTTAACAATCAGAGCCTTTAGCTCTTCCTGTCCTTTGGCCAGAGCCATAATCATTTGCTGGAAGTGCGTGTTCTGAGTCTGAAGATCTTTCACAGTTTGTTCAAGAGCCATTGCTGAAATAAACAGCGGAGGAGATGAGAAACCCGTTATGAATCCTTTTATGCAATGATATGTATGATATGTATGCAATGTTTTCAAGGGTTCTTAAAGGCTCAAATTTTCTTAAACAAAAAGGAACAAACGCGAATTGTATTTATAAACTTGAATTGTTACAAAGAATGTATTTTGAGAGTACAATTAAGCAAAATAAAACAAAAGAAGACTAGGTTTCCCATGGGTGCATCCTCTTTGGCGCGATGTAGGAATTGATATTCCTCTCTTCATTCTTCAAAGTAGATCTGGGTAGGTGTGAAATAAACTACCTAGCCAATAGAGGAGTGCAACACTGGAGGTTCCCCCTTTTCTTTAGAGTGCGAGCATGCGGAGAGTGTAGAATATCCCCGAGTAATGTAGGTACCGGATTTCGAGACAGAAAAACATGGATTATGCTCACATCTACGAGTTGATCCGCATTAGGGAACAATACTATACCGTAGTCAAAGAGCGCCAAAACCTCTTCAAAAGCTTGTAGATCCAGGGTATCCCAAAAATAGTAAGCCTTCTCGAACAAAAATTTAATCGAAATTCCTTGAACACTCCCTCTGGTTTCCCAACTTGTCACTATGTCGGCCCGTTCTAAGGATAAAGCTTTAGCAATTTCTTCAGGTTTGGGATGTCTTTCCGTACTGCTGGAAGGTAGCTGATCAAGAATGGGTATCCCTAATAACTGAGAAAATTACTCCATAGTAGGCACTAACTGGTAATCCGGGAATGTGAAATAGTGATGCAGAGGATCGAACAACTGAAACGGCACTTTCAAAATTTATTCGTCAGGTTTTGTAGTGACCAAGTTGAGCAATCGACCATGCTTTTCATCTAAAGGAGAGCTTTCGGGAATCCTTACTGCCAAGTCCCTTAATTAGGGAGATACTTTCACTAGGTTAATCTGAATAGTGTTCCTGCGGGCAGATGCCATATCCTACAAAACATAGCAAAGATGAGCCCTAGAAATCCTTGAAACAATTAGTATGATATGATATGGTATGATGTTTATGATTTCATGATAAATCACAGGTATAGCAAACACATACAAATCACACCAAGTCCTTAGGTTTAAGGCCTGCTTGAGTTTTAAGGTCATACCCTCTTGAAGCTGGATTAGTTCAACCTGTCCTATAAATATGTAACTGGGTTCTAAAGGGATCTCAATATCACCGATCTTTCCCCCAAGCCTTGTTCAATCGACGATTGACTCGTAATCAAACAAAACTCAGAAGTCAAACCTCAATGAGTGTAGCATCGAGTATTTTTCGACCTTGAACATACACCAAAGTCGGCCATCTCGCTACGTCCTACTGGCCAAGTTGTGCAATTAAAGGTTCTAAGGTCAATTGATGCTTTATGACACCATGCAACAGCCCCGTACATCTCCCTGATTGACTCAAGGGTTACGGGTACCAACCAAAGTGCCACATCAATGTAGCTACTGCTTCAACCATGTCGGTATACCCCATCACAGCTCCCTCACAGTTTATTGCTACTTACCTAAAAGGTGTTTCCCGATTCGGGTGTAGGATCAAATAACCCAAACAGTTCCCATAAATATAAAGCAGGCAAGAAAATCAAGAGAAAGAAATTAAATATGACCTAGATCCTAAGGTTTACCGCACTTTATATTCTTCTCCCCATCAGAGTCGCCAGTTCTTTGATACGGTGGCAGAACCGACTGTTAATACTGATTTGTGTTTGTTGTTTGAAAATGTCGCGGTAAGCAAGAGTCGCCACCGACTTTTATTTCATCCAATCAGGAAATGGAAAAAGAACAAAAAAACCTTTTTCAAGATGTTTCTGAGTACGGGGGTAGATTATAGAAAGGGAATGTGTTAGCACCCTTTCTATCTGTGGTTTTCCAAGGGCTCTTAGGTACTTGCTCATTTTGAAATTAATTTTTTGTTTTGTGTGCTTGTTTTTGAAAAGTTTTGTTTTACTTCATTTTAAGCCTTGCTTCTGTCCTTAAGAGTGTTACGAAGTTATTTTTTTTGAAACTTTATTTGAAAAGTGATGGTGTGAAAATGTTTTTGTTTGTTTGAGCAAGTACCTAGGAACTAATCTACCTACTCGAAAAAGGTCAGTTCGTTTTCCTTTTAGACAATGCTATCCCATTATTGAGAAACAGGTAGCATCATCGTTGGAGTTTTTCAGGGACATTCGAAGGGACAAATACGATCACGAAAGCAATGTTAGGAAATGTTAGTAATCATCCTAAAGCCTTAAAGACCTTTTTCCGAGGCAACATCTGAATGGGTCATTTTAGATCTTTTGAGGCTAGAGGACAACCACTAACAAACCATATACTTCATGACCGTTTACCAAAGGCAACCGGAGTGGAGTAAACCCTAGGAGTGAGCATGTGCGAGTGTAATTTTTAGTTAATTTATCTTTGCACATTTAGGGTTTTCTACCGTATTAATTTTCAGTTTGTCTTTCCATACAATCCTATTAACATACATCTAAGCAGTTTATAGTTTGTGGAAATAAAATGCGGGAATGTTAAAGTCCTAGCTATTAGAAGGCTTTCACAGATACATAATTATTTCGACAGAAAATAAAAATGCAGAATTGAAACCCTAATTACTCTTACAAACTCGGACCAGTTACAATAATAATAAAAAGGGAATTGAAAAAGATTTAGATTATTTTTGAGAAAAAAATTAATTAGGTTATGTAAAAATTAAACACTAATTTCTAATTGATTTAAATTATGAAAAAAAATATTAAATTGCCCTAAATAATTAAGCTAATTAATTAAGGAAATAAAATATTTTTCATGAAAAAAATGATTTTCATGTTTTTTTGTGATATTTGATTAAATAAAAAAAATAATGATTTTTGGTGTTATTTTAATAAAGGAAAATAATTATTAAAACAATTAAAAAAATCAAAATAGAAAAGAAAAGAATGGGCCTGTATAAGCTGAATGGGGGGTGTAGCACTGATTTGATTAGGCCCATTATGCTGATCAACCTCGTCAACACGCTGGATCTTGTGTAGCCTCTTCCTGATGGTGTACCATGGTCCTTCTTTGATGGAGCACTGGATTTGGATTAGTGATGATCCAGTGGTTGGATTGCTGGAGTGCATGACAGACGTTTGGCTGTGTAAAGCATGAAACCTGCGTGTAAATATTAAGAAAATAGAGAAAATGTTGGGACTTGGGATCGAACCCAGGTCCTTGCACTATCGAACGTGCTCCCTTGCCATCTGTACTGTGTGTTTTATTTGTCAATATAATACCAGCAATATATTTTATATAAAACAAAATGGATAACCGGAAACAAACAAAACACGTTCCATGTATTCAAATAGACCAATGGTATTGTGCCAAATCAGCGTCTTCTTCCATATCCTTCGTTTTAGGTGTGATACCTTTACCTACGGACATCTTCCATGGCTATAACCCTGTAACTTTCAAAAATTCACAACAAGCATGATAAATCAATTTTGAGTACATAGATCTATCTGTCTTGATCTCACGAGTATCATAGCACCCTTTTCTTGGGCCAATTTAACCTGTAGAGAAAAACCCTAAAACGACCATGAAAACCCTAACAATGGCAAACACGTATACAAGCATCAAAACGCAAAATTACTAAACCAAAACATTCCAAATGTCATTATAAACATAATTTTATGCTTGAAGGTGATTAATTATGCGTAAATTATCAAATTCAGATTCAAAAGATGAACCAAACCGTGTGACTCGTATGTCCTGTTTCTGGGCTTGGAAAGGCTTGCAAACGATTGGAAAACGTTCTGGAGATGTCAAGGAAGGGATTTGTGGCTTTGAATTTCTTTGAATTATCCTCTAGGTTAGAAATTGATACACACCTTTTTTCAAAAAAAATTAGTTTTGTTTGATGCTCTCACGACCTGCAATCCTTTTCCTGCGCATTATTCTTGTTCAACATATATAGTGTGATGAATTAGGGCAACAAAAATGCTTTGTATCTTTAATAATCATGGAGATTTGATTTGATTTTTCTCTTGTATGATATGTTTCCAAAATAGGCCTAATCATGCCATATTTGATCCAATTTGTTGTTTCACGATTTGATATGCTATGCCAGCTTGATTAGATTGTGATTCCTACAAAAATCAGATCAAAACCAATCTTTTTTATATTTTTTGCAATTTATTTGATTTAATTTGAATGTTAAATAGTAAAAAGTCAAAATAAAATAAATGATGAAGAAAATAATGTGTGGATTCTGATTTGGGTCGTGGACCATGTCACAAGCAAGATGCAAGCATGAAATGCTAGGCCCATTTGACAAAAAATGCACTTTTGAGCATATTTGACTTTTGGCAATTTTGCAAAAATGGTCATTTTGACAAGGCATATCTCCTCCAATTTTAACCCTAGAGATGTGTTCTTGGACTTTTTAGAAATCTTAGGATGTACCCTAAACAGCCCTTTTGGTTTCATCTCAATTGGTTCTTCCATGTTCATGTAAGAAGCTTTGACCCAAAAGGTGTTTTTGTTGACTTTTCAAAAGGACCTATAATGTAGAAATTCATATATTTTGATGAATGCATATTTTGAACTTGTGGGATGAACATGAGTTGTAGGTAATTTCATCCTATTCAAAATGAGCCTTGGATGGAAAATTTCTGATAAAGTATGAAGAAGTTATGCCTAGTGAAAGTTTGGTTGACTTTTCCTATGAAACCCTAATTTAGCAACTTTTAGGTTTTGATGAATTTGTGGGCATTCCTTGAGGAATCATGATCAACCATTGATAAAATGATGGATATATCTTTAAAATGTTTATGTTGACCAAAAATCTTGAAGTTTGACTGTATGTGGGCCACAGTTGACTTTTGACCTAGTATAGTTGATTTTCAGGCATCTGGGCAATTGACTGAGCAAACTTCTTGGGCAAGGCATGAAACTTGACATGGATGATCTTGAGAACATATTTGGACCATGGAAATCATTTGGGACCCTTGGACTTCAACCATCTTGATGAGGAGTGAAACCCTAGTTTGAAGCTTGTTTCCTTAGGAGGAGGATTTGTCTGGTCAATCCTTAGTCATCCTTGAGCAATTGAGGACCTCTAGAGGCATGTCTTGAGTAAAATGAGAGGGCAAATTTTGGGGTACAACACTATCCACCCAGGAATGACCTTCTTTTTTGGGTCTAATAATGTGACAAATGATCCAGTAGAGAATTTTTTCTAGAAGAGTCAAAGCTCAAGTAGTCACAGACCTATGAAACAAATTTCTAGCAATCACCCTATCACCAAAATGAATTTTGAGCATGGAATTCAAAGCAATCTTAAACTCATAACCAGGAGCATGCGTAATGTCGGTAATCTTAATTGCATCAAACTCTTGTGGCCACATACTAAATAACTCTTTCCAGACTTTAGAATCAACCTTCAAAGTCTTGTTATCAATTTTATACTTAAATTCAAAATCCTCAAACTTTCCTTGAACATCCGCATAGAACAACCTAACCAAATATTTACTATAATCAGTACCACACTCTAGAAATAGATGAAATTTCTGAAACCTAAGTTGTTTAATAACTTTTGGAAGGTGCATATGGTCCACAGTTTGCATATAAAGCACAAATTGTTTAACAATTTTCCTTTTATCAAACTTTTCCTTATAAGTTTCTACAAGATTATCAGAGAGAAGAGATAGAGCAGTTACCGAAATGTCGGATTGACATTGAGAAGAGCTACCTATGAAAGATCTTTTCCTAGTTATTCTTGATGAAGCCATATCAAAATCAATTAAGGGATATTGATAGAATATGTTTTTAGGGTTTGAGAGAGGAAAGGCTTTTTAGGGTTTGAGAGGATGAGAGTAGAGGAAAGAGATATAAAAGGGAAAATAACAACACAAAAGGGATAAAAATTCATAAAGAGGGGTTGAGTACACCAGTGATGCATCGACATAAATAGGTCCTGCGTTGACGCATGTCGATAAAAATTCAAGAATAATAAATGCTTCAGTATGCACCGACCGCTGCAACTCATGAGTCGACTCATGCAGTTCAAATTTCAATTTTCGAAGTTTTCATGTTATTTAATACCATTCATACAATAAATAGAAAGCCTACACATACATCAATCATGTCAAGGATGAAAAATACATATTTTAAAGCAACTTTAACATTTACACATGATCAAGAATGGTCGAATAGATAAGAATTATATTACCTCCTTATATGATTGAAGATGAATGCCCTCACTAGCTCTTGCATTAGACATAGTAGATTATGAAGGAATATACAATCATAAAATAAAGAGCATGCAACTTAGTCAAGTTGCAACCTATCTGAGATATCGAGAACACCAAGTTTCCTACAGATATGGAGAAAAGGTTTTGTCGCAAGTGGTTTTGTAAAAATATCGACAAGTTTATTTTTTCTATCAACGTTCTCGAATACAACGTCACCCTTTTCTACATGATCCCTAAGGAAATGATGTATAATCTCAATATGTTTTGTGGGTGAATTCAAAACGGGATTATTGGTTAGGTTAATGGAACTTTTATTGTCACAAAAAATAGGAATACGCTCAAGTTTAACTTTGAAGTTGAGCAATTGTTTTTTAGCCACAAAGTTTGGGCACAACAATTACCGGCTGCAATGTATTCCGCCTCGGCAGTTAACAAAGCAACGGAAACTTGCTTTTTGCTATGCCAACTACTAAGGAGTTTGAAAAGAAATGACAAGTCCCACTAGTGCTCTTCCTATCTGATTTTCAACTGGCAAAGTCGGAGTCAAAATAGCTAACCAAAGAACAATCACTTCCCTTGGAGAACCAAAGTCCATACTTTGATGTACCACAAAGGTACCTAAGTATGCGCTTTACGGCTTTAAAATGTGATTCCTTGGAACATGATTGAAACCTAGAACACATGCAAACACTAAACATAATACCCGGATGGGATGTGGTAAGATAGAGAAGGGAACCAATCATACCTCTATACCTTTCTATATTGACGGGCTTACCATTTTCATCTCGGACCAAATTCACCGCTGTAGGCATTGGAGTGTCGATTACTTTGGAGTTTTCCATATAGAAGTGCTTGAGTACCTCATTTTAATACTTTGTTTGGTTACAAAAGTCCCTTTATTAAATTTCTTGATTTGAAGATCGAGGAAGTAGTTTAACTCCCCCATCATGCTCATTTTAAATTCTCCCTAGCTTAGAGAATTCCTTGACTAAAGACATGTTAGTAGATCCAAATATAATGTCATCTAGACAAACATGAACTAAAATAGAGTGTTTCCCTTGACGCTTAATAAAAAGGGTTGTATCACCCTTTCTTCTTGAGAATCCTTGATCTAGTAAGAATTTTCTAAGACGCTCGTATCAAGCCCTAGGGGATTATTTAAGTCTATACAAAGCATGCTTAAGTTTGTAAACATAGTTAGGAAAATCAAAATTTTCAAAACTGAGACGTCGAGATACATATACCTCTTCATTAATGTAGCCATTGAGAAAAGCACTCTTAACATTCATTTGAAATAAATTGAAATTTTGTGAACATGCATGGCAAGAAAAATGCGTATATCGATTCGGGAAATCGGAGCATAAGTTTCGTTATAGTTGATGCCTTCCTCTTGGTTATACCCTTGAGAAACAAGGCGGGCTTTGTTACAATTTATTATTCCATTTTCTTCTAATTTGTTCCTAAACACCCATTTAGTACTAATTACTCGATGGTCTCTCAGAGGAGGGACAAGGTCCCAAACCTCATTTCTCTTAAACTAATTTAGTTCCACTTGCATAGCTAAAAACCAATGTTCAGTGTCTAAGGCGTCTTTGGAGTTTTTAGGCTCAATTTGAGAGACGAAAGAAAAATTATAACAAAATTTACTTATCTTAGACCGTGTGGTAACTCCCTTTGAGATATCTCCTAGAATGTTGTTGATGGGATGTTATTTAGAGGTTTTTCATTCCAAAGGAAGATCACTTGCACTAATTGGATGATCTTCCTCTCTTTCTTCGGCTACTTGATCCAGCTCCTCCTCACCTTTAATAGGTTTAGAGTCACTTTATTTAGGATCTTTTATTTTTCTTTCCAAAAATACACATGCACTATAAAAAACAACACCTTTTCTGACCGATTTCGAATAAGATTCATCAAAGGAAACATGCACGGATTCTTCAACGATATGTAACCTTTTATTGTATACTCTACATGCTTTTCTTGATTGAGAGTATCCATGAAAGATACCTTCATCGGCTTTTGAGTCAAGCATACCAAGGTTCTCTTTACCATTATTTAGCAAAAAGCACTTACATCTAAAAACATGAAAATGTGAAATATTCGGCTTCCTACCTTTTAAAATTTCATAAGGAGTTTTGTTAATAATAGGACGTATTAGAATCCTATTCAAAACATAACATGTCGTATTTATGGAATCGACCCAAAAATATTTAGGAAGACCATTTTCATTAATCATTGTTCTTTCGAGTTCTTCTAAAACACGGTTTTTATGTTCCACCATTCCATTTTGTTGTGGAGTTCGTGGGGCGGAAAAATTATGATCAATATTGTATTTTTCACAAAATTCTTCAAAGAGGTGTTTTTCAAATTCACCCCCATGATCGCTTTGGATAGTAACAATGCTAGTGTTCAATTTATTTTGAAAGATCTAGGCAAACTTTTCAAATTCCGAAAAAGTGTCACTTTTACTAGCTAAGAAAATAGTCCAACAAAATCTAGAGTAGTCATCTACTATAACAAAACCGTAGTAATTTACACCTAGACTTTTTATTCTAGATGGTCCAAAAAGGTCCATATTAAGAAGTTCAAGGGGTCTCGACGTAGAGACAATGTTTTTAGATTTAAACGAGATCCTTGTTTTCTTCCCCATTTGACACGTATCACATAAGTGATCTTTAGATAATTTTATTTTGGGTAGACCGACTACTAAATCTTTTGAAACTACTTTATTTAGCAAGTCAAAGTTGACATGCGCTAAACGCCTATGCCAAAGCCAAGAGTCTTCAATTATGGAGACTAGGCACTTAGTACCGGTCAAAGATACTACATTCAAGTCAAGCATGTATACATTATTTACCCTCAAGCCCTTAAACACGTCATCTTTCTTATCATTGATTTCAATTATTCAACAATCTTTTGAAAAAGAGACTTTGTATCATTTGTCGCACAATTGGATAATGCTAATAAGATTGTGTTTAAGACCTTTAACTAAAAGGACATCAGAGATTGTAGTAGAAGAGGGATTACCTACACTACCTTTGTCGAGTATAGCTCCCTTGTTATTGTCACTGTAGGTTACAAATTCTTTCTTTTTAGGCACAAAGTAAAAAAATAAGGAGATGTCACTCATCATATGCCTTGAGCATCCACTATCGAGAAACCATCTTCTCTTTGTAGTTTCATGACATTCCACCTACAAATTTAAACAAGGTAAATAGGTATGCAGTTTTTATTGGTTCCTTATGTGTGAGTGATACTAGGGTTGCATTTAGGCAACCATTTGAAAATTCCTTGAGGAACCAAAAATCTACTAAAGAGATATTTACCAATGGTATGACCCTTCTTGCAACAATATAGACAAGTCAAGGTTTGGGGAGAATTACTTTTTATAGATTGATTCATTATCTCATAAGGGTATTTTTGATAAGGATTATTCATGATACTTCTAAATTTTGATAGATCAATAGCATAAGTAATTTTTGGTTGTAAAACCTTGTCTAATTTAGCTTTAAGAGTTCTAACCTCTCTTTGCCAAACATGTCACATTCGGCCCATGTAAACCAAAAAACCTTGTCATTTTCGCTTTTGCCTTTGATAGCTTCTATCATAGATTCCTTAAGAGTTTCCAATTCCTTTTCTGAATCGGATACCTTTTTCTTAAGGTAAGAAACAAATTTCTTATTTGAGGCCAATCGTTTAAAAGCTTCCTTAGCCTCATTATGTAGAGTATCAAAGGCTTTTTGCAATTCGATGTAAGATATTTCATCAACATGATCATATTTAGAATGACTTACACCCTCTTTCTTCTTTTGATGAGCCATAAGATAAAAGTTAATCATTTCTTCTTCATCACTAGAGTCGCTTTTATTCGAAGTTTCAATATTGCTCTCCCATGCAATATATGCTCTCCTAGCTTTATTTGATCTCTTTTGATATTTGTCTTTTCCTTTGTCTTTCTTGAAAAATGGGCAATCAGGTTTATAGTGATCGGGTTTTCCACAATTGTAACATGATTCTCTTGACTTAGATTTCTTACTTTCATCTTACTTTAAGGGATTAGATTGATGTCTATAGTTGATGAGGTTCTTATCTGAATGTTGGACTTCATTATTTCGGAGATACCTATGATACTTTCACATGAATAACCTCATATCTTCATTTGAACTTCCATCATCATCACTTGACTCACTTCCACACAAATCTTTGGTGGATGACTTAGAGCTTGAAGCCTTTAACGCGATATAATTATTTTCCATGCCCTTGACTTTTCTTTCTTTTCCTTCTTTTCATGTTTGTTGAGATTTTAGAGCTCTTGCTTGTGTTTTTGAAGCTTACTAAACAATGTTGTAACATCTGGTGTCATTAGATCATTAGCTTCCTTGAATGTTGTGACCTTAGGTTGCCATTCCCTATTAAGACCTCTCAAAATTTTGTTAGTAGAAATAACAACGGAAGTGGTATGACCAAGTGTATATAAGCGATTGGTTATATGAGTGAATCTCGTTTGCATGTCTGCAATGGTTTCACCATGCTTAATGTGAAAGAGATCGAACTCTTGAGTTAAATTATTGATTCTAGCTAATTTGACATCATTAGTTTCCTCATAATGAGGCTAATTTGACAACGCCTAAAGATGATATGAGCATATTTCTAGCTTTCCAATCATAGTTATAATTTTTCTCATCATCCTCTTTCCAATGTTCTTCTGGTTTAGGTATGGTGGCACCAGCCGCATCAGTCATGGTTATTGTTATAGGACCATTCTCGATGACTTCCCATATTTTTCTATAAATAGAATTGATATGCACCTGCATACAATCTCTCCAATAACTATAACTTTCACCGGTAAGAATAGGCACTCTATTGTACGCCCCTTTTGGATCGTTCTCCATTTTCTAAAAAGTTATGTTTGAAGCACTAGATAAATTGGCACTCGTGATACCACTTGTTAGACGATGGGATGGATCTAGAAGGGGGGTTGAATATATCCTTTATTTAAAAATTTCTCTTTTTAAAAAATAAATTTAACGGTGCGAAAGCTCCACGAATATAAAATTGTCTAAACAATCCGTTATTGGAAGGATCAGATATGGGAAACCGAATGGAGCTATTATGATGGGAAATGAATCAACATGGTTACCTACTAACCAATCACTTAAAAAATATCACTAAGTACTTACTATTTTCAATGAATTTTTTAAGACAAAGCTTTAAAATATCACTAATTTGTGTGTTTGTCAATTTATTAAACACTTGGTGTGCAAGACACACCAAGTTCAATTTTACATAATTGTAGTGATAAATTTTCCTTAATAGCAATCAAATTAATTGCTATGAAAATAGTAAACTTAGTTTGACTCACTACAATCACGGTAAAATGAATTTAACAATTGATATCATACAAGTTATGACAAAATAAAATAAAACGATAGGGAAAGAAAAACAACACATGATTTGTTCAGGCAGTTCCCCTTGTCGTCCTCGCGTAGGGTACGGCTGCCCCAATTCTAAAATCTAGAATTGGGATATATATAATATTAAATGGCAAAGTGTTACAAGAGAAGCAATAGTCTTCACTACACACAAACCAATTGTTGAAGATGAAACTATTTCCTTATCTCCCCTTGATTCAAGCCAAACCAAGTATGTCAAACTTTTCGAACAAACCTCTGATTACCGCTACTTGATTGCATGCACACCATGTTCCACAAATATTTCACTCGGCTGATTTCAATCTTAATACATTTTACCCTAAATCTTTCTTCACAATCCTCCGATCACTGCTACTTTATTGAGCAAAACCACTATTTCTCAACCCTTTCCCTTGGCTGAATTCAATGAAGCAAAGACTTATACAAAAACACCCTCACCGAAACGGATCTTGGAGTACAAAACCCTAACGGTTTTATTCAAGAAAAACCCACTCATTTCTCAACCCAAATCTGAATTCCAATCTTGATTTAAATGTTATCACCATAGCTCTGCACTTTGATCAACAAAAATTTTCATGTGTAATTGTTGATGAAAGTAAGGAGAGGATGAAGATGATGAGAAATTGTGCGTATATCTTTCACTTTTTCTTGATAACACAAATGATGAACACAAACCAATATAAATATGTTTCACATTTAGCAAGACCATAAAACATAGCACAAACAGTTGAAGTTAGCGATGCATCGACTCATATAGTTTAGGGGGTCGACCTGAGTGATCTCCGGCTTGACGAGATGATCCACAAATAAGCGATTAGTCGACAGCACCAAGGCATGTATCGACGCAACCTGGAAAATTTTCACTCCCAGTATGAGTCAAATAGAAGGGTCGATGTGAGCAGTCTCGAGCGAGGTGCATTGTGCTTAAATAAACCATGAGTGGGCCCACCAACTGTCTGAATTGATGCAAGCAGTTGAAGTGGCCAAAAATGCTTTAATTCAAGGAGTTTCATCTCATCCATTCCAAAATGCAAATTCACCAAAGAACCAACTAATATTAGGAGCAAAAATGCAAGATGCGAAGAATGTATTGACATCACTAAAATAAGAGTAGAGGCACCTTGACCTCACATATCATTTCTCGATTCAAATAATCCAGAATACAAAATGTGTATTGACATACACACACACACACACTTTATATCTCTCTAAGTTTTTCTTTTTCACTTTCTCTCACTAGTTCTTATAGCCAAATGCTTTTGTGAAGAAAGTTATTTTGTGGGTAGAGGTTTATGTATTTTTTATTAGGTAAAAATGTATAAAGTTCTTCAAGGTTGGAATAGTTTCACCTTGATGAACAGAATTCTTGTGTAGGGATAAAAATATTTGGTTCAAAACTAAATTCGTTAAAAGCTTTGGTTGGGGATTTGAGTGATAAGTCCCACATGTTTGAGCTTGAATATTGCTAATGTTGATGATCTTACCTTAAGGTTATTATAAAGACTTTTTTAATTGAATTTCGAAGATCATCAATATTAATGAACTTACCGATATATTCATGGTTAGCCCATTATAAAACCATAGGTTAGTTGATCATCCTGTTAAAATCACAAGAGGTTAATGGTTATCCTATTAAACCATATTGAGATCAGATAATATTTTTAGTAGAGAGAGGTGGTGGTACTTTAATCTACAGTTGGGAGAAGAGCTTGGCCACTTCGATCTTAACAATGGAGAAGATGTGAACACTTATATATTTTATCTTGTATTATCATGGTTGTAGGACAACCAACATTTCCTTGTATAAGGGGGTTCATGAGCTTCACCTACTAAAAGCTCTCAAGTACTTAATGGAAACTCTCAAGACCATTTCTTTGGGAGAGGAGTAGGTCCTTCAGTTTTGACTGAACCTCTATATATCACGGTGTTATTCTTATCCCTTAAACTTTTTATTTTCCGCATATTGTTTTAAAATTATTTTTTCCGCTGCTAAGATATAAAAAAGTTTTTGAAACTCTGATAGATATTAGGTTTTAGAAAAATGTTTTTCAATCTATGTTTTTAATCTTCGAAAAAGTTTTCAAAACCATGTTTTTTCCAAATCACACAATTCATCCCCCCCCCCCCCCCCCTCTCTTGTGTGTGAAGTATCAAGTTCAACAACTGATATCAAAGCCTAACTCCTGGTTAAAGGACTAATCGTCTCAGGAGGAAGATGACTTCTAACACAAGATTCCTTTTTCAAAATACACCACCTTCTTTTTTGAAAACTTATTCTTTCAAAAAATCTTTTCAAAGAAATTTTTCCTTCTTATTTAAAAATTATTCAAATGGTTTGGGTTACCCTTCCCATTAAATAAATAGTAAAGAAGTGAAAAAATCCTTTTGAAATTTTTTTTTAAAAAAATTTATCTTGTTTTATCGCCAAGAAAATATAGGATACTTTGAAAAAAGATACATTGAGTTTCTCCAAGAATCAAGTTAAAGGATATAAACAGACGAGACAAAGAAAAATTTTCTTCTTACAAATTGTTAGATTATTGTTATTAATGTTTATCTAAAGAATTAAGAATTAGAAAATTTTTCCAAAATCTTAAATTTATAGATAAAAATAGTTATAAGTTTCAAGAAGAAAATAAAACATGGAAGCTGATATTATTATACCATCAATCAAAAATTTTCTCAAGTTCAAAGAACAACAAATTATGAACAAGTTCTTCAATCAATTGAACAAATAAAAGAAGGTTTTCAACCTTGAGAAGAAATAAAGGATCATCTTCCAAAATAAAGAAGACAACATATGGCACCTACAAGGAAGATAAATGATAAAATGAAAAATCAAAATTAACATCCTTTTGTTTTAGAGGGAGTATTGTACAACTTAGACCCTTAAAGGAAGATCACTTGATGAAGTTGTACAAAAGCAGAAGTATACTATAAGAGTATACATTTTATATGTCTTTGATCCTGTGAAAGAATGTCGATGATAAATGTAAATATATATGATCAAAGAAGATTTGAGAAATTCTTAACTTATGATCT
The DNA here is from genome assembly GCA_948472305.1 of Vicia faba. Taxonomy (NCBI): domain Eukaryota; kingdom Viridiplantae; phylum Streptophyta; class Magnoliopsida; order Fabales; family Fabaceae; genus Vicia; species Vicia faba. The sequence continues at coordinate 1,232,426,508 of OX451735.1, forward strand.
ATGATGATCAATATAGTAAATAAGTCTATAATGGACTTATTTATCTGTTTGCTTACCAACTCTCGCATCCAATGATGTATGGAGGAGAATGTACTTTTTAAGTGTCTTGCCTAAGGGAAATTTTATCAAGAACTTTTCTTGATACATGTAAAATTATTTTAAGGTTGAAATAATCAGTTAATCTGATTAACCCCTTAAAATGATTATTTTTAATCTTTTCTTATTTTAAATCATTTTTTCATATTAGTTTTTGCTTCTAACCCACTAAACAAGTTTTCCTAAGTGTTTCTAAGCATAAAGGTGTCAAAAGTATGATTTGGAAATTTTAGGAAAGTAATAAATCCCAGGAAACAAACAAACATCAAAGAGGTCTAGTTAAAGGAATTTAATTGATTAAGCAAAACATCTAATTGATTTGTTAAAAAGAAAAGCGCTAAATTTCAAATCCAATAGTCAGCGTGATGCACAAGACACGTCAAACCGGGGAACTAATGAAGATCGTATCAAACTTCAAATATTGAGATCCTCAATCGATTGGTTCTATCCGTTACAAAGTGCAAAAACAACAAGATTTGATCAGATTTTTGGATAGCGTGTTATTCATTCGATTATTGACCTGATTGCAAGCCCAAGTCCATCAGATCACACGCTATAAAAAGGTATCACTTATTCACTCTCTTTACATATCATACTTTCACTCCTTTAACTATTAGTATTCCCTATTCTCAAAAGTTTTATCATGAACCCTAGAAGCCTCAGTTCATATCCCAAACCATTCACAGATGATTTCACAACCAAACAACAAGAAACCTTTTTCCTCAACCACTTTATTAGAATAACTATCATGAGATTTCATATCTTAGATCCCAATATTTTCAAAGAATGCAATTTCTTCAAAACTCTAGAAAAACTCAAACTCTCAAAATTTCTTTGCACACCCTCTAAAAGGATCTATCCCACATTAGTAAAGATGTCCTTCTCAAACCTCCATCTAATTGATTGGATTATCCATACAGGAGTAATAAATTACAACATAAACCTCTCCGTAGAATATTTTGGAAGAATACTTGATCTTCCTTACCAAAATCAATCCATGGAAGAGAATAACTTTGACTTTGTCACTGCAGCATTTTCCTTAATAAAGAAACCTTATTCATATGTTTTATACCCACTAGAGATCAAACATATTCATGAAGAGAATATTCTAACCCACTATGTCATCTCTCATACTCTCTTTCATAGGCAAGGAATCCTCGAGCATCTAAATCAAATGGAAGTCCGAACTTTGTGGTCACTAGAAAACAAAGTCACCGTCAACTGGGCCAATCAAGTAATCAAACATACGATGAACTGCAGAAAAGAAAACAAATATCTACCTTATGGAAACCTAGTTACAAAAATCCTAGAAGAAACAGGATATAACCTCTAGAATGAACAATTTAGGGAAAATTCAACAATTATAGGAAATTACATACTATAAAAAAATGAGAATAAGACATACAGAAAATAGTATAACTGAAAAACAACAAAAGAGACATCATAAAAAATATCCAGCAGAGAATTCCTCTTATCAAGTAACAATCAAGGATATCAATGATTTTGTTGACCAATATCAAACAAGCTTTGATGAGCTCGACAAAGAACTATTTCCATTAGGATTTAATTAATCTAGGATCATTCTTCATGCATTCTATTACACACTTTTCATTCTCCACATTTCCCTTCTGCTTTACACTTTTTAGTCTGATTTTTAAATTTTAATAAAATTATGTTTTCAATTAACTATGACACTTATTTTGTTGAAATAAGTAGACTTGCCTTAAAAGAACATATGCCTACAACATTTCTTTGCACAGGGTACCCTTAACATATAACTTTAAAAGGAACCTCATTTAAAAAGATAAAATAATTTTATTCTAACATCTAGAGTGATATCCCACTAGGAAACCTTAGGGAACATACCTTAGGTACATAGAAAACATAAGTTAAATTTGACTCCCCATACAATACATAAGTAATTAGAAAGCATTTCTCTTACACCCTAGGATATAGTCTTCCCATAAGTATGTTTTCCTTTCCATTATGGCATGGTAGCTTTGCTATGAAAAGAAGTATCCCTTATTATGACATGTCTATATATTTTAGGGAACCTATTTTATGGAAACTTTAGAACTAGGTAAAGAAAATATGTTTTCTCTCTATCATAAAAATTGTACTAATTTCTTCTTTCCCTATATGTCATGTTTGTAAAGACAAGTTTGTTACTAAATCATTTTTTTTAGAATTGCATGACCATGACTAGAAACACTCTTGAGATTATACACATGAGAAATATTTTTCATCTATGATAAATGTTATAAGTGCATATTCTTTATCTTTCGTGATATCATGATAATTTCCTATGACATGTATGCCGGTTGTTTTCTATAAATATTATAAATATATGTTTTTAGATATTTCTCATGATATCATGATTCTTTATATAACATATTTGTTAAAAGTCTTTGCCATGATTGTTCCTATGTTATTCTCTAAAATGCATTATGTCTTGCTACACTAGCTTTGACACTTGATATATTTTGCAAAGATGTTTTCTTGAATATGTTACATGTATGTTATCATACTATTTATTTTCATATTTATTCTTTTACCTTCCTTTTTAATTATGAAAAAGGGAGAGTAGTATACTCTCAGGGGGAGTTTATACAATCTATTTAACTCAACGGGAGTGATATCACTCCAAATACATATTGTTCTTGCTAAAACCACTAAAATGAGTAGCTTCACTATAGGTATAGCAAGAGCCATATGGGATAGATTTTTGTAGAGTATTTAGGGATTTTGGAGCTATGATAGCAGTGAGTATTTTCCCAAGAGCGAATGTCTTGCTTAACTCTCGAATGGGAGCCCCTTATATAGTCCTCTTCTAGCGCCATTTAAGAGCCTCAATCATGATGTGACCCTTGGGTTTCGTAATTATGTAACAACCTCCGTCACTAGAATTATTCGGGTTGATGGAACACAGGGGTTTCTACCTAGAGGTATGATGGTCGTACATCCTCTTTTAGCCGAGTTGCACCCTCTCCTGAATATCTTTTGTGAGTATAAACTTCGTCGATAAATGTTTTGAATCATGTCAAAACTGAGAAAAACTTGCACCTCTGAGTATTTATGGGTATCCTTACATCTTGTGGAACTCCTATGCATTAGAGGTCTTAGGAATTAAAAAAAATTCTCAAAATTGATCCAAGTCATTAAAATCAGTTCCAAGTCATTAAAAACAGTTTTCTGCATGATTTTTCACTACATGTGTCGACACATTTGTATTTCCAGTTGACACATGTAATACATTTTTAAATTCTATAGCTTCTGTAAGTCTTAGGCCAACACATGCATGATTTAGGTTGACACATTGCAGAAATTCTTATTTTATGTGTCGACACATCCATTTTTTAGGTCGACACATTTTCTATCATTTTAAAGCTTATAGCTCCTATAACTCTTAGGTCGGCACATGGTCCTTTATAGGTCAACACATTTTGTTTAAAAATTATGTATGTATCGACACATACGATTCTTTGGTCGACACATACTATTTTAAGTTGGACAATTTTTTAAATTATTTTATTCTAAATTTATCCCTCTTTGCCCTAAACGTTCCAAAACAATAAATACTCTTTCATGCATCATTCCAACTTGTTGAAAAACATAAAATTAGCCTATTTATCTCTTCATATTCAACCTCTAATCTATACATACAAACTGACATTACATTGTAACAATGTTCTGTTGGGGTGTCATGTAGACGAGGATTGCTAGTGTCCAATTGTGTATTTGGTGGAGTTTTGTAGGGGGTTTTTATCCAGGAAAACCCTCAGGTTTATCCTCCAAGATCATTGGTTGATTTGGGGTTTTTTGTTCAAGGCATTCAAGAGGTAATTACCATAAAGTCACAACCTTATAGTGCTTAAAATCTTTGCAAGGAACCTTGGAGTGTTTGAAATCTTTGCAAGGAAGTAACTTGGAGTATCAAGTAGAATCGAAGTCTTGTGTTACAATAGTTTCAAATTGACGGTGCATGAAATATTTTGAGATCAAGAATGCAAAGGAGTAGCAAGATCCAGATAGTCACTTTTCATCTATTATGTTTTTGGTCTCTCTCAAGATCAAATATGGAGAAGGGGTTGAATCAACAACAAACTTAGGGTTTATGGCGTTGCTCTTGAACACTTCTCTTGTATCAACAATTTTTCATAGTAATAATTATCCTAATTCCATTAGAATTAGGCGCAAATGTAACCACGCGCGAGGGAGACATTGGGGAACTCTGAAGACAAATTCCTCGTGTTGCTTTTATTTTTTCTTGTACTTGATTTGATATTTATTGTTCGATTTATCAAATAACATTTCACTTTCATTTGAATTGTATGAATTTTCCTAATCAATTTTGATCTTTAATTCAAGTGTTGATATACCTTATAATCACTTTTGATGATAAGTAGTTTTGTGTATCAACACAATCAAAGGAAATTTTTTGAAATTTCACTTGCACACCAAGTGTTTGATAAATTGACTAAACTAGTTCTTTTAATAGTACCATTGGAAATATCCTTGCTAAGTGAAGTTGATTAAACGGTAAATAATTTGCAAAGTGATTCAAGGTTATTAATTTAGATTAGGGTTCTCATTCCATATCATTTTTTATTTACGGTTTGCATTTCCGAGCTTCCCGATAACGTTCGTATAGATGACAATTTTCTAAAGCTTCTGCATCGTACTTTGATAAAACCTTTTCAAAACCAAATTTTATTTGGATAATTTTAAAAGGGGTATCTATTCACCCTCCCCTTCTAGATACTGTTGACGTTGTCTAATATCTTTTACTATTAAGAGTCGATCACTAATTTTCTATCCCTTCAACCAATTTCATTACCCGGTCGGGATTAATATTTTCGGGATGTACATAAGCCCCCTTAATTCAAATCCTTTCTGTAAGGATGTAGTTTTTGGTCATGAAAGACTAGGAAATTATTGAGGTCGACACCGGGTTGTAAACAGATTTTGACCTTGCGTACGTGTCAAAAAATGAAGAGTCATGCATCTTCTCTCTCCTAGAGTAATGATGACTTTTTCTCATCGGGTGACATTCCCATTCCTTGTGCATTATTCATTAGGCTCTATTTAAAACCCTCTTTCTAACTTTCCTTTTTCTTATTAGTATTTTCAAAAAATGTTTCAATCTCTATAGAAAGCGTATACATTCCCAAGCGTTCATCAACTCCAAGTATGGGGTTTGGTGATTTATTCACTTTACTTTTTGGGCCAGCAAGCTCCTAGAGAATGTTGGTTCAGAGTCTCCTTTTCCTGAAGGCAGGGTTGATCGAGTTATGGTTCATAGCCCCTTTTGCCCTAAGGCGAGGTTGACCGAGTTGTGGTTTAGAGTCCCTTTTTACCTAAGGCAAGGTTGGATGATTTGTGGTTCCGAGCCCCTTTTACCCTAAGGCGAGGTTGACCGAGTTGCGGTTTAGAGCCCCTTTTTCCCTAAGGCGAAGTTGATCGAGTTGCAGTTTAGAGCCCCTTTTTCCCTACGCTGAGGTTAAACGGATTGCGGTTTAGTGTCTCCTTTTGCCCTAAGGCATGGTTTACCAAGTTGTGGTTCAGATCCCCCTTTTCCATAAGGCTGGGTTGACCGAATTGTGGTTCAAGTCTCATTTTTCCCTAAGGCGAGGTTGACCGGCTTGTGGTTCAGAACCCCTTTTGCCCTAAGCCGAGGTTGACCGAGTTGTGGTTTAGAGCCTCCTTTTCTCTAAGAAGAGGTTGGCCGAGTTTCATTTTAGAGTCCCTTTGCCCAAAGGCAAGGTTGACGGGCTTATGGTTTAAAGCCCCTTTTACCTTAAGGCGAGGTTGATCAAGTTATGGTTTAGAGCCCTTTTCCCTAAGGAGGGGTTGACCGAGTTATGTTTCAGAGTCCCTTGTGCCCTAAGGCGAGGTTGAATGAGTTGTGGTTCATAGCCCCTTTTGCCCTAAGGTGAGGTTGACCGAGTTGAGGTTCAGAGCCCCTTTTTCCCTAAGGCGAGGTTGAACGACTTATGGTTAATAGCCCCTTTTTTCCCTAAGGTAAGGATGACCAAATTATGGTTCAGAGCCCCTTTTTCCATATGGTGAGGTTGACCATGTTACAATTCAGTTCCCCTTTTTCTCTAAGGCGAGGTTGACCGACTTGTTATTCTGAACCACTTTTACCTTAAGGAGAGGTTACCGAGTTGTGGTTTAGTGCCCCATTGCCCAAAGGCGAGGTTTATCGGCTTATGGTTTAGAGCCCATTTTTCCCTAAGGCGAGGTTGACCTATTTTTGGTTCAGAGCCCCTTTTCTCGAAGGCGAGGTTGACCAGCTTGTGGTTCAGAGCCCCTTTGCCTGAAGGCGAGGTTGACTGAGGTGTGGTTCAGAGCCCCTTTTCCCGAGGGAGATATTGATCAACTTATGGTTCAGAGCCCTTTTTCCTGAAGGAGAGGTTGACCGAGTTGCAATTTAGAGCCCATTTGCCCGAAGGCGAGGTTGACTGGCTTGTGGTTTAGAGCCCTTTTTTCCCTAAGGCGAGGTTGACTGATTTGCAGTTTAGAGTCCATTTTCCCGAAGGTGAGGTTGACCGGCTTGTGGATTCAGAGCCTCTTTTCCAGAAGGCGGGGTTTACCAAGTTACAGTTCAAAGCCCTTTTTCCTGAAGGCGAGGTTAATTGACTTGTTTCTTTTCTATAATAGTGTTACAAATATTTTTCAGTTTTGGGTGCGTCATCAAAAACCCTTGCCCTTGCAAGGGAAAATAGTGCATCCCACACATTTTATAGATGATGACGTTACATAATTTTAGATAAACTAAAGCCTTAGGTGGAATACATTCCATGTCCTAGGTATTTTTATACCTTCCAAAGTTTCTAACTTATAGGTACCATTATTTAACTTCTGTAGAACCTAGTATGGGCTTTCCCAATTTGGGGATAACTTTCCTTTTTTCTTCGGATCAGTGATCCTTTTGAGAACTAATTCACCATTACGGAAACTTCTTTGTCTCACTTTCAAGTTAAATCATTTAGCCAATCGCTTCTTGGTTGCAAATTCTCTGATCTAATTTTTCTCTCTGATTTCATCAAGCATGTTGGTTGAAATGTTCAAGTTGTTTTTGTTGGTAACTTCATCGAAATTCTCTCACCTCGAGGTGGGGGTGTTGATCTCTACTGGAATCATTGCATCAGCCCCGTATACCACCCAGAAAGGTGTTTCCTGGGTTATGGAGTAAGGTGTTGTATGGTAAGACCAAAGGATTTTAGGAAGATACTCTGACCATTGACCCTTTACTTCATCCTGCTTCTTTTTCATCCCGGCTAGAATTATCTTATTTGCTGCTTCTGCTTGTCTATTTGCCTGAGGGTGTTCTACTGATGTGAATCTGTTTTGGAAACCCAAGTCTTTTCAAAACTCCACCATAGAAGGGCTCACGAACTAGGTTCCATTGTCGGGCACAATGACATGGGTAAACTAAATCTGCATATAATATTTTTCCAATAAAAATGTCGTACCTTCTCAGTTGTGATACGTGCCACAACCTCAGCCTCTACCCATTTTATGAAGTAATCTATGGCCACAATTAGGAATTTGAGTTGTCCAAGTATGGTGGGAAGTGGACCTAATAAGGCTTCTCCCCACCGGTAAAATGGCTATGGATAAAAGATATAATTTACCAGCTTGGTTGGTGAATGTATGAATGGCGTGTATACATAGCATTTGTCATACTTGCTTAGAAATTAAGCGCAGTGTTGCAGCATGCAAGGCCAATAGTATACAATATTGTACCCCAAAATTTTCCCTCTCTTTTCTCAATACATTTCTCACAAAGATCTGCAAAAACTCAAGCTTACACAAGTATTGACTAGGTAAAACCATCTCCTCAACACTGATACCTCAAAATTAGGGTAGTAGCTTTCACAAGGACAATTGGACTTATAATACTTCAAATTACTTTCATGGATCATTATGGACCTTCAAGAATGCTCATGTCAAGTTTCAAATCTTGTATCCTAAATTCTGTTCAGTCAATTGACCAAATAACCAAAAATCAGTTGTACTAATGAAAAGTCAACGGATACACCAAAAGTCAAACTTTGACTTTTTGGTCAACATTAAGTCTCAAAGATCAAAATTCATCAATACATTCAAGAATATCAAGCTTGATCATCAAAAGTCAAGAAAGTCAAAAGTCAATTTGAAAAGTCAAACTTTTCAAGACTTAGGAATTTTTCTATGTGTTTTGCACATGTTTATTTCATAACTTCATACCAATTTTTCACCATGATACAAAATGATTCAAAGGAAACTTTCAACATGAAAGTTGTAGATCTTGATGAATTATAGAACTTGGTAATATAGGGTTGATGTTAAAAAAATGCTTAGATTTGAAGATATAAGCCCATGAAGACATGACATTTTCATCTAGCACTTAGAGAAATTTTCAACAGATTTTGGTCAAAATTTTATCCCAACTTCTTGGCATTTTTTCACATAGTTCCAAGATGATTTTGTCAAAATGTCCAACATCAATTTTATATAGGATGTTTCAAGCTTTCCAAAACATCCAAGAGCATGAATTCATCATACTTGAGCTAGGAGGTTCAAGGGCATGAAGTTGGGCATCCATCCTTGAATTGCAAGTCCTTTTGTTAAAGAACACATAACAAAATCCTTATGCTATGCTGCATAATCTTGTGTTGAATGCCTTCTAACTTTCCAATCTCACCATAATTTAATTCTTACACCTACTCTTGATCTATTACCCAAGTGTTTGAGCCATTGTCCAAAAGATCTTTCCATTTATGACATAAAGGCACCATTGTTATTCTTGAAAAGCAAGCTTGTTGGCACAAAACATGTCTTGAGCCCATACCTTGTTTACTTCTGATTTTACTCCACCATAAATCATGGAAAGTAGCCCCTCTATACTTGTAACTGTATTACTTCATCTTGGTGTAATACCCCAAATTTGTCCTACCCTTATACTTTTATCTGGTTTATGTATTGTCGCGCTTTTCTCATGTACATATCTCCATTAGGTCATTTAACATTGCATACATTCGCTAACAACATAACTTCACAAGGGGTCGAGAACCTTCAGGATTAGGGTTTTATCAACTGGCTAAGGTGTATATGTTCAAATAGAGCCTGATTCTTCCGGTTATTTTTCAAGGCAGTGAAATTACAGAATTAGGGTTTTGTGTTCATGGATGTTGTGGATCTTTTCTTCATCAGGCTACAAGATCATCCTCCGTTAAGAATTCATCAAACACAAGTTGATTAGGGTGTCACATCTTCTATGTTCGAATTTGTAGTATCTATTGACTAAGGTTCATTGGGCTTCATGTTACGTTTCTTTCTGTACTTCGAAGTGCCCTCAAGACATTGTTGTTGTCCATGAAGTCAAGATATAGTGTGGATTGGATTGTAAAATGCAAGCCGTGCATATAGCATGAAGTTGTAAGTACATTGAGTTTGAAACTTCATCGTTCTTTCGAATACTTGTTACCTAAATCGCAAGTAACTTGGATTGCTGATGATTATTGAATTGGATTCATTGAAACTTCTAATTATGCTCAAGATTGATATTAGTTCAAGGTTTCAGTTTCGTGATTTGGCAATGGTTTATTCATGATAAGGTTGGAAGATTCGTTCATGTGGTTCTCTTGGTGTACAAGTTACAAATTTTCAAAGAATTATAAGTCATGACATCATTCAAAGTTAATCAATTAGTTTTGTTCATCAAAACTCATCAAGATCCAAGGGTTCACGTTCATTCAACGATATGATCTTTACAAGTTCTAGGCGTTACACATGATTTGTCAAAGGGTTATCCAAATTCATTCTCGTTCATTCAAGGTCATAACCATGCAATTTACAAGCTGTGTCATTGGAGCATTACAAGAGAAGATTACAAAGGCCATTTACATCCAAAATTACTAAATCAAAATAACAAACACACACTGCATCTTCCTTCTCCTCTCCCTGAACATGGCATCCAACGGCTTGTGTCCTTCGGTTAAAAACATTCTTCTTTTAGATGCTGAAGGGAAGCGTGTGGCAGTTAAGTATTACTCATATGAATGGCCAACAAACAGTTCAAAATTAGCTTTTGAGAAGTTTTTTGTTCACTAATACTGTTAAGAAAAATGCGCGGACTGAAGCTGAGATAACGTTGCTTGAGAACAATATCATTCTTTACAAATTTGTGCAAGACCTGCATTTCTTTGTCACTGGCGGTGATGATGAAAATGAGCTTTGGCATCAGTTCTTCAGGGTTTCTTCGATGCAGTCTCCCTTTTGCTGAGGAGCAATATTGACAAAGGTGAGGCAATTGAGAACTTGAATCTCATTCTTTTATGTCTTGACGAGATAGTTGACGGAGGAATTATTCTTAAAACAATTGGCCCTGCATCAGTTAAAATACAAGTTCAGCCCTGTATCAAATTAATAAAACTAGCTTAGGAAAAAATTCAAAACAATTAGCAAATGTTTAACAGTTTCATTCTGATTCTAAAATAACCCTTTAACAGTTTCAACCAATTCCAAAACAACCCTTAACTGTTTTTTTTAAACAAAAACAAAAAACCATATAACTAACCTATACCCAATTTCCTAACCAGCTTCCTATAACAGAATTTTCCATAACTAATTCGTGCTAACGGCATCCAACTGTCATAACAGAAAATAAATCCCTAACTAACTTTTTCTAACCTCATAACAGAATCCAAGGCTAGAATCCAATCTCCTGTAACAAACTTACAGACCATAACAGAAAATCAAAACCAATCCTAACGGTAACAACTTCCAGCAGAGATAACAGAACTAAAGAGGGGATTCATTCACCATAAAAATTATAACAGAATATAAATTCAGATATAACTGCAGAAGAGATCACCTGGAATCTTCAACCCTATCTCTCAATCACAGTTCTGCATTTTTCTCTGAAGAACCTTTAGTCTTCAAATCTTCATCATCTCTACAATTTTTCTGGTTTCTCCATCTTCACGAATCAGCATCTTCAACAATTTGTGACAAGCTTCACAACATTCTCACCACATCACCATCAATATCCACCATTCTTCATTTCAATCTTAAGCAGATCTATCACTGCAACGTGTATAACACTTCATCAGCATCATTGCTCCAATCCGTAGTTTTTCATCATCGCAACAAAACCAAGGTGTTTTCATCTCTATCATCAACATCACGATTCTGTAATATACTGCTTCAGCACACATCTTTATATTTCTTCTTCGTATTAATAATTCCCTCTACATCAATACACACACATTCAACCACAAAAATATGCAAGAAAAGTGGAAGATTGACACAAGAAGAAGGCCAATTTAGAGCGAGACTGAGAAGAGCACAAGAAGAGTTACCTGAATGATCTTCTGGTTTTCGGCGTGATTTCAGCGCCGTTGGATAGCCGCTAGAGTATCCCCAATAGATTCTCGTTTCGCGAATGGAAGATGAGGAGTGAAGGCGGTTTCGAGACAATGAAGATGCTAGGCGAGATGAATCCAAAGATTTAAAGGATGAAGTTGAGGCGATATTGTGTGATGTCCAAATTTGTCATTGCGGCGGCTCTAGGCTTGAATCGTAGAGGAAGTGAGGTTGTCGTGGCGCGGTACGAGAGAGAGAAGAGGAGGAAGGGAGTTTGGATGAAGCTGATGATGGTGAAAGGCAAGGCCTCCGCTGTGTGAGAACAGAGATGAGACAGGGGGAGAAAGCGACACCGTTTTGTGTTCTGAGAGGAGAAGAACAACATATCTAACACTAAATTCATCTCCATTCCCTTGTTTAATTTTATTTTATCTTTTTGATTTAGTTTTCATAATAAATATAATAACAATAGTATCATGAAAAAAGAATGTGATGTGAATATTGGTGGCATGTTGTTGGGTTGGAACCACTTGTCTTGGCCCATAACCTTTTTGTACAATAGGATCTCATCACAAAAACAATATCCTGGACTCATTCTGATTGGGCTTTATCCACTTCCTTCTTATGCAATGCACCCCCTGAATACTTTCTATTATTTCTTAAAGAATTTTATGTGATATTTCTACATGGTTTTTTCCTTAATTGTTCACATGATAAAAATTCAAAAAATATTAGAATAGAATTTTACTTCTTTTATTAACTTTGTTTGTTATTTTATCCATGTTTTTGGTAGATTTTAATGCCAATTTTGTGTGAGATTTTGAAATAAAAGAGATTTGAATGAGGAGTTTCATGAAGTTTCAAAGTTAGCTAAGAGCATAATTTTCATCAAGGAATTCAAGGAGGCTTCTGTAGAGTTTTCTTATGGCTTGCATGGTTATGAAGAGGCAACGGACCTTCTCCGTTCGGTATCGTCACAACTCCATTTTTGCACTTTATTGCTTTCTAGATACCATGAGAAGTAGGAAATAAAGAGCGTGCGCTCGAATTCGCTGTGTAAAGACCTGTAGCAGGCATTCCGCACTTCATTTGCTATATGTGTTGTGCTTGTGTTTGTTTACGTTCTTGTTGATCGATGAGTCACTCAATTTAGCAATTGAGATCACGACTTCGCTCTCAGTGCATTCTCCCTATAGGATTTTATCGCTTTCCATTCTTTCTTGTTGATTGATGAGTCACTCAATTTAGAAATTGAGATCACGACTTCGCTCTCATTGCATGCTCCCTGTAGTTTTTTAGACTTTTCTTTGACATGTTAACCTAGGAAGGATCTCTTTAGGTGTGCTTTTTTGCTGGCTTGCTTGCTTTATCCTTGTACATACCATGTTCCCTTAGGATGCACTCGCTCTGTTCGGACGCAAGTTAGACCTTAGGTTGTAAACCATGCATGCTAACATTAGGTAGACGTTTCCCTTTTGTTAGTCCAAACCGTAGGATTACCATTCCATGATAACATTAAGTTAGAGATAGGCTAGTCTCCCATAGACTCTTTTCTTTCCCTTTTTGCATCCTTGCATCTAAAACAAAAACTTCTTTTTTTAGCAAGTCAAAAACATGCTAAGCATACTTAAACCCTTTTTCAAGGTAACAAAAATACAAACCAATTCAAATCATTGTGTGCGCTCAGGCACCATTTCTCTAAAACCCTTTTCAGGTAAGGACATGATTAGTTTACTTCTGTGCCAACGCATAAGTCTCCAAAGGTCGAGCTGCGGCAGAAGGCGGAATTAACATTGTCCATAAAAAACACAAAACAAACAAAAACATAAGAGCCGAACTACGGTAGCTTTGATTCCTCGAAAAGGATATGTAGGCAATGGGGTAGGGCCTAGGCGAGCACAATTTTATTTTCCCTACATTCTTTTCTCCTTTTTGTTTGCATGCATTCTCCCTTCAGTAGTATAGTAAACAGTAAGCATATATTAAACACACCCATAAGATAGACAACAAGAGTGGATACCGTAGAGTACTACGGGTGTGTGGGGTGCTAATACCTTCCCTTCGCGTAACAGACTCCCTTACCCGATCTCTCGGTCGCAAGACCGTGATTTCACCCTTCTCAGGTTTTCTCGATGTTTACCTTTCCCTACATGTGGGATAAAAGACGTTCGATGGCGACTTCATTGTTTTGATGATTTTCAGCCGGTTGTTTCACTTGGGACTATGGAATACTTGACATAGTTCAATATTTACATCCCAACCAAACCATAACATGCTATTTTGTAAACCCAATCAGCTCCTGTTCACAAACCTTTTGCCAATAAATAGAAGGAGCATGTGAAAGAAAAAGAGGTAAGAAAAATAGAGAGCTTCTTGTGTGTTGAAAATCCTCAACCCCCCCCCCCCCCCTTTACTCTAAAAAAAACCAGAACTGTCCACAAAAACCTCCATCTTTGAGCTTTGACGTCCAAACCCTTTGAACCTCTCACACCTTGCAAGTTCTGTCCAAACAAACCATTCAAACACTCCACATACATCATATAGAAGTTGTTCAAACTCAAGAACAACTTTTGTAACATCACTATTTTCCGAACTAAAAAAAAGCCACCTATAACTTGACTTCTCCAACTCAAACTCAAAGCACAAATTTTAGTTTCAAGGTAAGTCTTCTTGACTTTAAGCTCTTCATTTCAAAAACCATTAGTGATTCATTTTTGAAGATAAAATGTAGATATCATTTCCTTGAAGCTAACCATATGCTTCATTTTCATTTTTACTAACCATGTGTTGAGAACTGACTTTTACATGTAGGAGAACAACGATAGAAGTAAAAAACAGCAGTATGAGTCGATATGAAACACTATGAGTCGACACATATTATGTGCAAAACAGGTTATGAGTTGACACAAAATGCGTATGTGTCGATACATAGTAGTATGAGTCGATATGAAACCCTTATGTGTCGACTCATACTGAGTTGTTTTGACTTCCAGGATCTAGAAATAAGTATGAGTCGATACAAAACGTGCATGTGTCGATACAAAGAAATATGAGTCGATACAAAACCCTTATGTGTCAACTCATACTAAGTTGATTTTGATTTCCAGGGGCAAAGAGATGATATGAGCCAATGCATGTGTCAATACATAAAATTTTCGTATCAATGCATAAGCTCATGTGTCAATACATAAATTTTTTGTATCAATGCATAATCTCATGTGTCAATACATAAAAGTTTTCTTAATCCAATGTTTTTTCTTTTTTTACATTATCTTTATATTTCTTTATATTTTTATTTTCATTTAATATTCAATATGATTGTAATAGTATAATTAGAACTTTATTGCTTTCATCCCCCATTCATAAACTTGTATCCCCATCCCCAAAAAATATGTAATAGCGTAGAACTTTAAAATTCCGCAATTTATCGCTTTCAATATTATTTCTAGTAATTAGTATGTGTATGGAAAGACTTAAAATAAATAAGTAGACAACCCTAATTCAAGACAAAAATGCATGAAATCAATACACTTGCACACGCGCACCTCTAGGGTTAACCCCACTTGTTGCCTCGGATAAAAATAGTCATCTCCCTCGAATGTGGGATACTTTAGCAATGAACATCTAATACAAGATCGTAGTTCCTCGATGACCCTTTGATGTTTCCTTCGGTAAATAATATTAGACCCTTACAACAAATTGCTAAGGTATCCTACAATGTTGCCTTCTATGACTATACGACGACCCACGCCCGTCCCTTTACATCCAAGTATATGGCGTCTTATCAATCAATGGTAAGATAGCAATATCTAAAGGAGGAGGAAAAGAACTAAGACTTTATTGAATAGGTAGAACACTCGTAGTTTCTTGCTCACAACCATTTTCATAACAACATAAAACACACCAACACTTTCAAATGAAATATTTTCAAAAGTAAACACTTAGTATGCATTCTTATAGAGACGAGAATCATTACAAAATTCGCCTAAACGAAGGCACTTTTCAAAAATACTTTCAAAAAAATCACAAACACATTTCAAACAAATCATTTCAAAGTGATCAAGCAACTAAGAACCCGTAGATAACTACGGATGAAAAGGGTGATAACACCTTCCCTTTTCATAACCTACCCCCCGAACTCAAGAAAATTCTCAAAAGGTCTTTCATGTTCTTTCACCCTTTCCTTTATAGGATAAAAGAAAAGTCGGTGGCGACTCTTTCTATCCGCAATAATTGCAATCAAATGTAAAACCCTCAAGTCTGTTCTCCCACCATATTATAAAACTGGCGACTCTGCTGGGGATTAATTTAAAAGTGGGGTTACCTTAGAGACTAGATCACCTTTAAATTATTTTATTGTTTGATTTGTTTGCTTTACATTTTGGGACCTTGTTTGGGTTTTGTATTGATCCTCTACCCGGGTCAGGGAACATTATTAGGTAAGTAGCAATAGATCATAGAGACTGTGTAGGGTATACCTCCATGGTTGAAGCGATGGCTATGTTAGTGTGACACATTTGTTGGTACCGGTAGCCCTTGAGTCCAGTCAAGGAGAATACGGGGCCGTTGTGTGGTTTCATGAAGCACTAACTGATCATAGAACCTTTAATTGAAAAACTTGGCCATTAGGAAGAAGTGACATATTCAGCTTTGGTGCAGTCTGAAGTTGGTTGATACTCGATGCTACGCTCATTGATATCGGAATTTCGGGATATTTCGGTCGCCAATAAAGAGGCTTGCGCAGAAAAAATGCCCAATGAAGAAAGATCAATGATATTGAGATTCCCTAGAACCCGGTTACTTTTTAGGACAGGTTGAACCAACTAAACTTCAAGAGGGTACTTACCTATGAACCTCATGAAAGCCTAAACCTAAGGACTTGTTTGCTTTGCTTGTATATGTTTACTTATACATAACATCATAACATCATACCATGGCATTTTGCACTAACCATTTCAAGGACCTATAGATTTATCTTTTTTGTTTTGTTTTGTAGGACATGGCTCCCACTCGCAGGAATACTATCCAAATCAACCTCGTAAGAGTGCCTCCTCAACCCGAAGAGTTAGCGTCAAGGGTTTCTGAGAATTATCTGTTCACAATGAGACATGGTCGAATTCTCAATCTGGTTACTTTAAGCCTTGATGAAGACATGATGAAAGTGCTCTTTCAGTTCTTTGACCCTTTACACCATTGCTTTACATTTCTTGATTACCAATTAGTGCCCACCATGGAGGAATTTTATCAACTTTTGGGAGTGCCTATTCTTGATCAATTATCCTTCACTGGTATTGAGAAAGACCTAAAACCTGAGGAGAATGCTTTAGCTTTACATTTGCAACGGTTCGATGTTATGGCAAATTGGAAAACAAGAAGTTGTGTTAAGGGTTTTGTAGCCAAGTTTTTGTTTCAGAAGGCTCAACTCTTTTGGGATGCTCTGGATTTGCTAGCTTTTGAAGAAGTTTTGGCCCTTCTAATCTATAGGATGGTACTATTTCCTAACCCGGACCAACTCATAGATGTGAATGCGGTCAAATTTTTTCTATCCCATAATCTGGTGCCTACCTTACTTGGAGACATTTTTCACTCTCTTCACACTCGCACCATAAAGATAAGGGGAATTCTTATGTGTTGCACTCCTTTGTTGGATAAGTGGTTTATTTCGCACCTACCTCGATCAGTTTTGAAGAATGAGCAAGGCATGAGATGGTCTATTAGGTTGATGTCACTCACGCATTCAGATATTCATTGGTGTTCTCGATCTTTGGAGGATGTCACCATCATTGATTGTTGTGGGGAATTCCCTAATGCCCCACTCTTGAGAATTAGGGGAGGTATCACCTATAACCCTTTTCTTGCATTACGGAAGTTTGGGTATGCTAAGAGGGATGGTCCTCATGACGCGCTTATCCAAGGAATTATATTTGACTATGAGAGTGATGTCCAAGGTTATCATCCAAGATTTGTGCGAGCTTGGGGCATGGTGAACAAAGTTGATAGCAAGGAATTGGGGCATAAGAACTCCATCCCATTAGAGTCCTATCTCAAGTGGGTACGAGATCATGCTGAAGGCCTCATAATTCCATATCCTACCATCCTACCTATCATCATGGAGCCTATTTTTGAAGGAGGTGTTCCCTACACTATTCTTCATCCCGACATGCCTATTACTCTCGAGGAACTGCAAAGATCATGAATTAAACTCAAAGGGGAGTGATACACCTTTGAAGCCCAATTCGAAACAAGCGAGAAGAAGGTTTTAGAGCTCACGATACAACTTCATGAAGAGCAAATTTTGAACGCCTACATTGAATCAAAGAGGATACGCTCATTGGAAACTTGAGTCCTTTTTTGTTTTAGGAGTCTATTTTGTATTATATTTGCTTCTTCCATTGTAAGCCCAAGAGGCACTTTTTGTAACCATTTTGAACTTATTAATTCATTTAGTGTTTGTTGCTTATTTGTTTAAACAAACTTAAATCTTAAAGGTCCTTGAAAACATTTGCATTCATGCTACTTGCATCATATCATAAGCAGGTTTTCCGGCATAGGTTTCCTCATCTTTCTACTTTTTATTTCAGTAAGATGGATCTCGAGCAAACTGTGAAAGACTTGCAGACTCAAAACTCTCAGTTTCAAGAAACTTTTCTTAACTTAGCAAAGGGGTAGCAAGAACTGATGGCATTCCTGGTTATGAAGAAAAAGACCAAGAAGAAGGTCGTGATCAACATGGGTAAAAGATTCAAGGGCCCCGTACGACATGTTCAAGTGGAAGAAGACTCCTCCAAGGAGGATGAGAATCAGAAAGAAGATGCAATAAGCACCCATGCTGGGGTTGCAAACAATCAAGCTTTTGAGGATGAAGATTACTTTGATGAGCAATATGCATCGGTTGAAGACAAGTATAAGTAATTGGAAAATAGGTTGAAATCTGTGGAAATTCAAGTTGTACCTGGCTTGGATTTTGGTGATTTAGGATTAGTACCTAAGGTTGTTATCCCCCACAAATTCAAAATTCCGATCTTTGCTAAGTATGATGGTGTTTCGTGCCCAAAGCTTCATTTAAGGTTCTACGTCCGTAAAATACAACTGCATACCACTGACAAGAAGCTCTGGGTGCACTTCTTTCAAGAGAGTCTATCTAGGACTCAGTTAGAATGGTTTTACCAATTGGAGGGTTCCAACATTCATACTTAGGGAGATCTGGCCACCGCTTTTTACCATCAATATCGGTACAACACTGACTTGGCGCCGGCTAGAGTTCAGTTACAAGGAATGAAAATGGGTTCCAATGAAGGTTTTAAAGAATATGCGTAAAAATGGAGAGACCATGTTGGTAGAGTAAAACCACCACTGACGGATATGGAGCTGGTGGATATGTTCATGGGAAAATTAACTGGCCCATTTTTCAACTTATTAATTGGGATCTCATCGTCCGATTTCACTGAGTTAATTCTGACTGGTGAAAGGGTCGAGAGTGGTATCAAGAGTCGAAAAATTCCCATGGCATCTACTTCTACATCAAGCACTGTAAATAAGCCCTTTACTAGAAAGAAAGAATCCAATGTTGTATATGGGTCAAGGGCCCATACCAAGAAGGATCATCGTCCATCTGTTAGTGTTGTTTTGATCTCCAACCCTCCATCTGCTCAAAGATAACCACAACAAGCCAACCATCAAACATATGAGTTTCCAAGAAGACAATTCATGAGGATTAACATGTCATTGTCCCAAGCCTTGCAACACATGTTGAAGGCCAAGTTGGTAACATTGTATGATCCACCATTAAATCCCAACATTTCATCTCCGAAATACAATCCTAACACCAAATGCGCCTATCGCTCCAATATTCATGAGCATGATACTGATCAATGTTGGGCTCTAAAAAACAAGATTTAAGATCTTATCGACAACAAAACTATTGAGTTTGATCCACCTATAACTTTGAATATTATAACTGCACCAATACCAAATCATGGCAAAGGTGTCAATGCAATTGAAGATACTGCTTTTGTTTCCTCCTTTGAAGATTTGACTACTCCACTGACCATTGTTAAAGAGAACCTGCTGAGAGCTGGGGTTTTCCCTGGCTGTTTGAAAGACTGTAGTTGCTACGCCGAACAAGTTAATGGATACAAATGGCTAAAAGAAGGTGTTCAACGCCTGATAAATAGTCATGAGATCCTATTTGAAAGAACTTCATCCATCAAAAGTTTGACCTGTAAAGCTGAGGACATTTCCATCATAACAATTTCCAACAAGCCTCTTAGGATCTCTTCAAAGGCTCCTATTAGGATTTCCAATGAACCAACGATTTCTCCCTTGATAGTTACTGCTCCTAGGCCAATTCCTTGCTCCTTCAACAAAGTAGTCCCTTGGAATTACGGTGCTGAAGTTTAGTATCGGGGAATTAAACAAGACTCTTGGATCAATAAAGACAAAGTTGATGACGTTACCAATATTTGTGGTTCTAGCAAGGTGACAAGAACGAGGAGGATTTTCTCTCCTAACATTTCACCTCCAACTACTACAACGACACATGTCTACATTACCATTGATAAGCCTAGTACTGACACTAGGGGTAAAGAGAAAGTAATTGAGCCTGCTGGGATAGAGGCGCTTGACAAAGGCATTGGTGCTGAGGAACCTTCCACCCAATAAATGGAGGAAATCTTGAAGATTATAAAAAAGAGTGATTTCAAGATAGTAGAGAAACTGGGGAAAACCCCCTCCAAAATCTCTATGTTGTCTTTTTTTCTTTGTTCTGATGCTTATTCCCAAGCTTTAATCAAATTTTTGAAGAAAGCGAATGTTCCTCAAGAGACCACAACCGATCAATTTGAAAACTGTGTGGCGAGTCTGACTGCCGACAATGGATTGAGGTTCTTTGATGCTGACTTGACACCAGTTGGAAGGAATCATAACAAGGCTTTGCATGTCTCTATTGAATGCAAAGGAACTACTCTGGCCCATGTCTTGGTGGATATAAGGTCCTCTCTAAATGTCTTACCCAAAGGTGCCTTGGATCGGTTGGATTGCGATGGTTTGGTGTTAAAGATAAGTGACATAGTTGTGAGGGCTTTTGATGGATCCAAGAGGATGGTACTTGGAAAAGTGGATCTCCCCATTAAAGTTGGGTCACAAGTTTTCAATTCTACTTTCTACGTGATGGACATCTATCCTGCCTACTCTTGTTTACTTGGATGCCCTTCGATACATGGGGCAGGAGCAGTAACGTCCACCCTTCATAAAAAGTTGAAATATCCAGTCAAAGGAAAGATTGTTACTGTCTATGGTAAAGAAGAATTCATGGTTAGCCACCTAAATTCGTTCAAGTATGTAGAGATGGATGGTGAGTTCATAGAAACGACATGCCAAGCTTTAGAAGTAGTTCCTCCTATGGTTGCTGCCACCAAAATCTCTTCTGACACTCCAAAAGCTGATGAAGTTGTGCCAAGGATGGTTTCACTTAAGGAAGCTCGTGTCGTGATTAAAGATGGAAGTAGTACAAATTGGGGACAGCTCCCTGACATTCCTTTCAAAGCAGACAAGTTTGGGTTGGGTTTCACTGCCAAAGCTCAAAAAGAGGTTAGACGTGCTCGCATAGGAAAACCACCTCTTTGCATTGGTAATCATGGAGTGAATGTTATTGAAGACTCTGAGGATGACTGCGACTTTGATGAATGGATCAATCTGACTGCCGGAAAAGAGCTTAATAACTGGCGTGCCAAGGATTTCATTCTCATCTCCTTCAACAAGGAGTAATTACCATTTACTGTTTTGAACAATTCAAGAACTTTGTCTGTAATTTAATTTCAAACAATGATTTCAACCATATGCCTTACCCGAGGTACCATGGTCCATTTTTTTAGGGTTTGTTCATTTTCATATGCCATATGATCATTTAATGAAAAATATTGGACTCTTTCGCATTCAAATTTTGAGCTCATTGTCTTTCTTTCATTTTTATTGCATTTTCAAAATAGCCATGTATCTTACATGCACACACACACAATTTCAGATCCTCATCCACTCCAGATCTCATTGCCAAAGAATCTACTATTTCCATCTATGACTTTGAAAATCCAATCTACCAAGACAAAGATGAAGGTGGAGAAGATTGTGAAATACCTATGGAACTAGCCAGAATTATGATGCAAGAAGAGATATCCGTTCAACCTCATGAAGAGCTAGTTGAAGTAATCAACCTAGGTATTGAGACAGACAAGAGGGAGGTCAAGATCACCGCTAACTTGGAAGACAGTATTAAAGGATGATTGGTCAAGATGTTGCATGACTATGTTGAAGTGTTTGCTTGGTCATATAAAGATATGTCGGGGGGCTTGATACTGACATTATGGTTCATCGTCTACCAACAAAGGAAGATTGTCCTCCAATCAAGCAAAAGGTTCATCGTATGCGGATAGACATGTCTGAGAAAATAAAATTTAAAGTAATGAAGCAATTTAATGCAGGTTTTCTGGCACTAACATCATATCCCTAATGGGTGGCGAATGTGTTCCCCATACCAAAGAAGGATGGAAAGGCCCTTATGTGTGTAGAGTATAGAGATTTGAATAGGGCAAGCCCCAAAGATGATTTCCTACTACCGCATATTAATGTTTTGTTCGACTATACGGCTCAACATAAAGTCTTCTCCTTCATGGATGGATTCTATGGTTACAACCAAATCAAAATGGCTCCCGGGGACATGAAGAAGACCACCTTTGTTACACAGTGGGGCACCTCTGAAGGAAAATTGCGATCAAAAGCGCAGCGGAATTTAAAATTTTCCTTTAGTGATCCTTACGAATGAGCATGGTCAGTGATAGAAATATTTACCTCTTGTGGCGATTCAGAGCTTTGATGTTGTGATCACGAGGGTTGATGAAGAACAATGCCTCTACTCAGTCCACACGAACAGATCGCTTCCGGTCACAGTGCTAGCTGATCACGAACGGAAACCTTATGAGTGAGAGAGAGAATCAAAAATGAAATTGCATCAAAGTGAAATTGCTTCATCACAAGGGATCTATTTATAGAATCACTCGTGTGGGTTACAAACTAAAAGCTCAATTAAGGCTATAAGCTAAAAGCCCAATTAAGCTTATGGACATCATACCTTATGATGTACCATATATCACTTATCCACGTGGTACCTTACCACTTTCCGTATTACACTTAAGTGCACCGTACCTTACGGTGTTCCTTATTTATTCTATCTCTCATCAACCTGTCCTTATGTGTGTGACCCGGTAGGTTTTCGCGATGTTGGCAATTATATTAAATCACACATTTAATATAATAAACAGTGAGTGGTATCTAGCAACACATCACGGTTACCCAAGTCACGAAAATGTCATGTGATCTGACCAAACCTTTTCCGTGATAATATTTTTGTTGTACAATTACCCTTTTGCCCTCATGTCTATATTGAACACAAGGCATACACTGTGTCACCCTTGTCCAGTTCAATATTGGGCCCTTAGACATTTATCCTGTTATGCAGGATGAGCAAATTCCATCTAGGTCACTCATGTCCCTTAGCATGCTTTGTGAAGTACCCATCAACCGTCTTTATAGTCATCCAGTTACGGATGACGTTTGATCAGCAATAAAGTACTTGACTCTACATCTAGGGTCCATAGTAGTTTCAGGTCGAAGGGTGGTATACACCATTATCATCATGAGAATAACTTATGACACTTTGCAAAACTTTCTATGTAGTATTCTCATAGCGGGTCAATCCAGTATAAATATTACTCCTAATATTCATACTTATGTCAAGATTTGATAACTCCTTATCTATGATCCATGAGATGTGATCATCAATATATCTTCATAATAATCTTAATGCTTTAATGTTATCCCACTTCACATTAAAGATTGACTAAGGATACTTTAAGAATAGTGTCTTATGTTTAATGGGATCTCATGATTAAGTCACACTTAACATTTCATTAAACAAATAAACCATTCTAGGGACTTTATTATTTTGGAAAGCAAGCATAATAAAGAAATGCCTTTTATTATTAATAAATAATTCGATACAAGTACCAAAAGTATTGGCCTCTAGGGCTTACACCAACAATCTCCCACTAGCACTAGAGCCAATCAGGCATACCCCTAATACCCATAGATCTAGTATGTCCATCATGCTTCAGCTGCGCAAGAGGCTTTGTTAACGGGTCAGCAACATTGTCAAGTGTAGGTACTCTGCATATTTTCACATCTCCCTGATCGATTATCTCTCAAATGAGATGATAACGCCTAAGTATGTGTTTGGATCGTTGGTGAGATCTAGGCTCCTTAGCTTGTGAGATAGCACCATTGTTATCACAATAGAGATCAATGGGATCCACAATGCTATGGACTATGCCAAGTTCACTAATGAACTTCTTGATCCAAACAGCTTCCTTTGCTGCAGTTGAGGCAGCAATATACTTAGCCTCGGTTGTAGAATCAACAACTGTATCTTGCTTTGAACTTTTCCAGCTCACAGCGCCACCATTTAAACAAAACACATAACCAGATTACGATCTAAAGTCATCCTTATCTGTCTGGAAGCTAGCATCGGTGTATCCAATTACAGCAAGCTCTTCCTGACCTCCATATATCAAGAATGAGTCCTTAGTCCTTCTCAAGTACTTAAGGATATTCTTGACAGCTACCCAATGAGCATCACCGGGATTAGACTGGTACCTACTCGTTGCACTTAAAGAATACGAGACATCTGGTCGAGTACATAGCATGGCATACATGATAGATCCTATTGCAGATGCATATGGAATCTTATCCATGCGATCCCTTTCTTCCTTACTTGAAGGGGATTGTGTTTTTGACAGACACATGCCATGTTGCATAGGTATGAATCCTTTCTTGGAATCATGCATATTAAAGCGTCTCAACACTTTTTCTTTGTATGTACTCTGACTTAGGACAAGCAGTTTTTATGACCTATCTCTATAGATCCTGATTCCTAATATATAGTCTGCTTCACCTAGGTCCTTCATTGAAAAGCATTTCCCTAACCAAATCTTCACTTGTTGCAAGGTAGGGACATCGTTTCCAATGAGTAATATGTCATCTACATATAATACCAGGAATACGATCATGCTCCCACTAACCTTCTTGTAGACACAAGGCTCATCTTCATTCTTGATGAATCCATATTGTTTTACTGTTTCATCAAAACGAAGATTCCAGCTTCTGGAAGCTTGCTTCAATCCATAAATTGATCGCTGTAACTTACATATCTTTCGGGCTTCTTCTGGTATGTCAAATCCTTCAGGATGTGTCATGTACACATCCTCAAGAAGATTCCCATTAAGGAAAGCAGTTTTGACATCCATCTGCCATATTATATAATCATGATATGCAGCGATAGCAAGTAAAATCCGAACAGATTTAAGCATTACAACTGGTGAAAAGGTTTCATCATAGTCAACCCCATGAATTTGTTTATAGCCTTTTGCAACCAGTCTTGCCTTATAGGTATGTACCTTACCATCCATGTCAGTCTTCTTTTTGAAGACCCACTCGCATCCTATAGGGTTAACTCCTATAGGAGGCTCTACCAAGGTCCAAACCTGGTTTGTGTACATGGAATCCATTTCAGATTTCATGGCTTCTAGCCACTTCTCGGACTCATGACCAGTTATGGCCTCTTGGTAGGTCACAGGCTCATCTTGATCCATGAGTAATACATCACCCTGATCACTTATGAGATATCCATATCTCTCAGGTTGTTGACGTATCCTACTTGACCTATGCTGGTCTTGTTCTACTTGAGCAGGTTGCTCTTCCACAACTACTTGTGTTTCCTGCTCTAATTCCTCCATAGGTGTATCAATGCTTTGTGGTTCTTGAATTTCTTCAAGCTCTATTTTCCTCCCACTGATTCTTTTAGAAATAAAATCCTTTTCCAGAAAAACTCCAGTTCGAGCGACAAACACTTTTCCCTCAAAAGGATTGTAGAAGTAATACCCTCTTGTTTCTTTAGGATACCCCACAAATAAGCATTTTTCAGATTTGGGCTCAAGCTTAGTTGAAATTTGTTGTTTCACATAAACTTCGCAACCCCAAATCTTCATGTAAGACATATGTGGTTTCTTACCACTCCATATCTCATATGGTGTCTTCTCAACCTTTTTGGATGGAACCTGGTTAAGTGTGTAAGCTACAGTCAATAGTGCATGTCCCAAAAAGGAGTTCGGAAGATCGGCGTGACTCATCATGGATCGGACCATGTCTAACAAGGTTCGATTTCTTCTCTCAGATACACCATTCCATTGTGGTGTTCCGGGAGGAGTAAGTTGGGATAAAATCCCACATTCCTTTAGATGGTCATCAAACTCTAGGCTTAAATATTCACCGCCTCGATCTGATCGAAGAACTTTAATATTCTTACCTAGTTGGTTTTCTACTTCATTCTTGAATTCCTTGAATTTTTCAAAGGTTTCGGATTTGTGTTTCATTAAATACACATAACCATATCTACTGAAATCATCAGTAAATGTGATGAAGTATTGAAAACCTCCTCTGGCTGGTATGTTCAGTGGTCCACATACATCAGTATGTATGAGGGCCAAAAGATCATTAGCCCTTTCACCTTTTCCTGTGAATGGGGACTTTGTCATCTTTCCAATTAAACAAGATCTGCATGTCTCATATGATTCATAATCAAAAGAGTCCAAGAGTCCATCTTTATGGAGTTTGGAAATGCGTTTCTCATTTATGTGGCCTAAGCGACAGTCCCAAAGGTAGCTTGGATTTAACTCATTAGGTTTAATCCGTTTAGTATTAATGTTATAAATTGGCATTTCAAGATCAAGGACATATAGTCCATTGTTCATTTGTGCAGAAGCATAGAATATATCATTCAAATAAATAGAGCAACAATTGTTCTTTATTATAAATGAAAAACCAAACTTGTCCAAACAAGAAACAGAAATAATATTCCTACTAATTGCAGGTACATAATAACAGTTCTCTAACTGAATTATTAAACCACTAGGTAAAGTCAAAACATAAGTTCCTACGGCTAAAGCAGCAACCTTTGCTCCATTTCCAACTCGTAGGTCAACTTCACCTTTTGCCAAATCTCTACTCCTTTTTAGCCCCTACACATTAGTACAAATGTGAGAACCGCATCCAGTATCTAATACCCATGATGCATAAGTAGATAAATTAATTTCAATAACAAAAATACCTGAATTTGAAGTCCCTACTCCATTGTTCTTATCTTCCAGGTACTTTGGGCAGTTTCTCTTCCAATGTCTGGTCTTACCGCAATGGAAGCAAGTGCCCTCCTTTGCTATGCCTCCACTAGGCTTCAAAGCAGGAACAATAGGTTTAGGCTTGGCAACTTCCTTGCCTTTCCCTTTACCAACCTGCTTGGTAGGCCTCTTGTTCAGCTTCTTTCCATTACTGACCATCAGAATGGACTTCCCTTTTGTCTTCATATTCTGCTCAGCAGTTTTCAACATGCTTAGCAATTCTGGAAGACTCTTATCCATGTCATTCATGTTGAAATTCATGACAAACTGATTAAAGCTATCTGGCAACGATTGCAAGATAAAATCAGTTGCAAGTTCCTTTCCAAGCGGAAACCCTAACCTTTCAAGGTTCTCCACATACCTAATCATTTTGAGTACATGGGGACCTACAGGGTTTCCCTCAGATAACTTGCTGTTAAAAAGGGCCTTTGAAACCTGAAACCTCTCATTTCTTGCCTGCTCTTGATAGAGCATTTTCAGATGTCCGATCATATCGAACGCTGACATGTTCTCGTGTTGTTTTTGCAACTCCGAGTTCATAGTAGCTAGCATGAGACAAGCGGCTTCGTTAGCATCATCAAGATGCTTCTTATAAGCATCTCATTCTGCCTTAGGTGCGGAACTAGGCGGTTCCTCTTCAGGAACAGGTGTCTCCAAGACATACAACTTCTTATCGTGCTTGAGGATAATCCACAGATTTCGGTGCCAATCCAGGAAATTTGTCCCAGACAATTTTTCCTTATCTAGGATTGATCGCAAAATATGGTTGTTTGTTGTCATGGTAATCTACAAAAAAAATGAAAATATAAGTATCATTAAAACAACATATTTAATTAGGCATTTAATCAAATATGCTCCCACTATTTTACTCAAACCAAATGACCCTCTTCATTTGATTCGGAAAATCTTGTTGGAAGACTTTCTAGTGGGTCGAGATCCACATTTCACTTTGTTCTAAGTCAGCGTTAGGCTGATTACACAAAACTAGGTTATTTAGGTAGGAACTCCTTCCAATTGTATCTCATACAACTCTCGAATATTTTCAGTTGGGTGAATAACTCCTTATTCTAATTCATCATATGAATCATTCCCAACTCTTGCTTCTAAACATGTATAATCTTATTATAATGTGTTTAGTTAAGTTTGACCCATTGTTTTAGCAGTTGGATATTACAATTATCCCATCGCACCTTACTAATATAGAACATGCACCTCGCGTAGGCGAAACCTACATTGTTTGATACTAGTCTTGATGAGTGCTAAAACTTGGAAAGCATGAACTTAATATTTAACTTGATGGATTTTGTTATTAGTTTGATCTCACCGGCTTAACATGCAATTCATCTCTCTCATGCATCAACATATAAACACATGCATCAATATACATAAAAGGATACAGTTATGGCCCCTAGCGCAATTGTTCTCCCAAGCCAATGAGAGAACCTAAGCTAACCTAATAACGATCTAAACTTCTCCAAGCAAGATCTCCAAGGTTATCCTCCTTTGATATTGTATTCTTCTCTTTCTTCATAACATTACATTACATAAAAGAAACTTGTTTTACATACGAGGGAGTGAGATGAGAAAAGAAGTTACATCAAGACTTTTAGAGAGAGGCACGACACGCAGGCCGTATTTTACAATCCCAAAACAAAATAAAGGAAAAACCTAAGGCCATAACTGATCACCACAAGACAATAATAATAAACACACTTTTATTATTAGTTTAAATTTTGTTAATTAAAAAAAGGAAAATTAAATTTCGACGATTGATCACACTACGCAGAGTTAGCCGGGGGTTGCGAGGGGCAGCGCCCCGACGCAAAATTTTAATGAACAATTCATTTGAAATCGGCGTCATTTTCGCACAACTCTTGTGCATTCAAAACCCTAATCGCATAACTCTGCAACAACACAACCCTTGTGCCATCATGAACCCTAATGCAACAGTTTCATGCTGTCAAACATATCTCGATTGATAATTCAGTATGATTAATCACATGCCATTGCTTCACCATACTAATGTCGGATTCCGAAGCATATGAACAGTGATCGGTCAAAGGAATAACAATCATCAAGTGTTTGAATGAACGAAACAAAAACAGTATATCCCATATACCATCGTTGCATCAAATTTACTTATATCATATATAAAAGTGATCGATCTTATTTTTGTAACCTATGGACGATCGATGTATCGCTGCTTCACCATACTAATGTCAGATTCCGAAGCATAGTCAACATCAATCATCCAAATCATACACAACAGATGCCAAATTTAGTTAATCGTTTATTATTCAATTCATTCTGGTTTTAATCGAATCAAAACAGAAAATATAGAACATAAACAACTATCAGATCCATGGTTTCGTAAGTGGCTCTGATACCACTGAAGGAAAATTGCGATCAAAAGCGCAGCGTAATTTAAAATTTTCCTTTAGCTATCCTTACGAATGAGCAAGGTCAGTGATAGAAATATTTACCTCTTGTGGTGATTCAGAGCTTTGATGTTGTGATCACGAGCGTTGATGAAGAACAACGCCTCTACTCAGTCCACACGAACAGATCTCTTCCGGTCACAGTGCTAGCTGATCACGAATGGAAACCTTATGAGTGAGAGAGAGAATCAAAAACGAAATTGCATCAAAGTGAAATTGCTTCATCACAAGGGATCTATTTATAGAATCACTCGTGTGGGCTACAAACTAAAAGCCCAATTAAGGCTATAAGCTAAAAGCCCAATTAAGCTTATGGACATCATACCTTATGATGTACCATATATCACTTATCCACGTGGTACCTTACCACTTTCCGTATTACACTTAAGTGCACCGTACCTTACGGTGTTCCTTATTTATTCTATCTCTCATCAACCTGTCCTTATGTGTGTGACCCTGTAGGTTTTCGCGACGTTGGCAATTATATTAAATCACACATTTAATATAATAAACAGTGAGCGGTATCTAGCAACACATCACTGTTACCCAAGTCACGAAAATGTCATGTGATCTGACCAAACCTTTTCCGTGATAATATTTGTGTTGTACAATTACCCTTTTGCCCTCATGTCTATATTGAACACAAGGCATACACTGTGTCACCCTTGTCCAGTTCAATATTGGGCCCTTAGACATTTATCCTGTTATGCAGGATGAGCAAATTCCATCTAGGTCACTCATGTCCCTTAGCATGCTTTGTGAAGTACCCATCAACCATCTTTATAGTCATCCAGTTACGGATGACGTTTGATCAGCAATAAAGTACTTGACTCTACATCTAGGGTCCATATTGGTTTCAGGTCGAAGGGTGGTATACACCATTATCATCATGAGAATAACTTATGACACTTTGCATAACATTCTATGTAGTATTCTCATAGCGGGTCAATCCAGTATAAATATTACTCCTAATATTCATACCTATGTCAAGATTTGATAACTCATTATCTATGATCCATGAGATGTGATCATCAATCTATCTTCATAATAATCTTAATGCTTTAATGTTATCCCACTTCACATTAAAGCTTGACTACGGATACTTTAAGAATAGTCTCTTATGTTTAATGGGATCTCATGATTAAGTCACACTTAACATTTCATTAAACAAACAAACCATTCTAGGGACTTTATTATTTTGGAAAGAAAACATAATAAAGAAATGCCTTTTATTATTAATAAATAATTCGATACAAGTACCAAAAGTATTGGCCTCTAGGGCTTACACCAACAACCTCCTGCTACAAGGTCATGCCATTCGGTTTGAAGAATGCATGGGCAACCTATCAACGAGCTATGGTAGCCCTATTCCATGACATGATCCATCATGAGATAGAGGTCTATATGGATGATATGATTGAAAGGTTGCAGACTGAGAAGGAACACCTAGATCATTTACACAAGCTATTCGAAAGGTTGAAAAAGTACAAGCTAAGGCTGAATCCTAACAAGTGCACATTCGGATTAAGGTCTGGATAATTCTTAGGTTTTATCGTCAGTAGCAAAGGCATTGAAGTTGAACCTGTGAAGGTTAAAGCCATACAAGAAATGCCATCTACTCACTCTGAGAAGGAAGTCAGAGGCTTCTTGGGTCGACTTAACTATATTACTCGATTCATATCCCACATAACTGCTACTTGAGAGCCAATCTTCAAACTCTTGAAGAAAGATCAAGTAGTCAAATGGAACGACGACTGCCAAGCAGCCTTTGACAAGATCAAAGTATATTTATAAGAACCTTCCATCCTGATGCCTCCAGTTGAAGGAAGACCTCTGATTATGTAATTGATTGTATTAGAGAACTCAATAGTGTGTGTGTTGGGACAACATGACGAGTCTGGCCGAAAAGAGCATGCAATATACTACCTGAGCAAAAAGTTTATAGACTGTGAAACTAGATATTCGCTGCTCGAGAAAACTTGTTGCGCTCTAGCATGGGCTGCTTGCCGGCTAAGATAGTATATGTTGACTCATACCATGTTATTGATTTCTAAGATGGACCCCCATCGAGTATATCTTCGAGAAGCCAACTCTCTCTAGACAAATAGCTAGATGGCAAATGATCTTAACTGAATACAGCATCCAGTACACTACACAAAAAGAAATCAAAGGAAGTATGTTGGTGGATCATTTGGCACATCAAGCTTTTGACGACTACCAATCCATGAACTTTGAATTCCCGGACGAGAATATCATTTTAATAACTAACTATGAAAAACTTGGACCGTATGACGGACCTGAACAAGGATCTCAATGGACTATGGTTTCTGATGGAGCTTCCAACGCTTAAGGTAACGAAATTGGTGTTGTGATCATTTCTCTCAAAGGCTAACATACACCTTTCACTTCCAGACTATGCTTCAACTGTACAAATAACATGTTCGAGTATGAAGCGTGCATCTTAGGTCCAAAGGATGCTATTGACCTAAGAATCAAATTCTTAAGCGTATATGGAGACTCAGCCTAAGTAATCAGTCAAGTCAGGGGAGAGTGGGATACCAAACACCCTAATCTAATTCCTTACAAAGAGCTTATGCTAACCCTGATCCCATACTTTGAGGAGGTTACTTTTGAACATTTCCCAAGAGAAGAAAATCGGTTGGCAGACGCTTCAACAACCATGTCATCTATGTTTAAGGTCAATTGGGACAACGAAGCTCCCAGAATTACAATCGAAATATTTGATGAACCTGTGCACTGTTATGAGCTTGACACTGGCAAAGAGAAGCCATGGTACCATGAGGTGAAGAGATATCTTAAGGTACAAGAGTATCCTGAAGGAGCTTCCATCAATGATAAGAAATTTTTGCGGAGGTTTTCAGCCAAATTCTTCCTAAGCAATAGAATCTTGTACAAGCGTAACCATGATTATACTATACTCTAGTGTGTGGACAAGAAGAAGGCAGAGAAGATCATGGAATACATGCATGATGGTATCTTTAGGACTCACTCTAGTGGACACACTATGGCCAAGAAGATTCTGAGGGCTGGATATTATTGGTCAACAATGGAAATTGATTGTCATCATCACTCAAGGACTTGCCATAAGTGTCAGATCTATGCTGATAAGGTTCACGTGCCTCTAGTACCTCTAAATGTCATGACTGCTCCATGGCCGTTTGCAATGTGGGGCATTGACATGATTGGATAAATCAAACCCACTGCTTCCAATGGACACCTTTTCATCCTTGTTGCTATTGACTACTTCACCAAATAGGTCGAAGCTGCCTCATATGCCTCAGTCACAAAGAACGTTGTAGCCTGGTTTATCAAGCATAACCTCATATATCGGTACGGAATCCCCAAAAGGATTATCACTGATAACGGAACCAACCTCAACAATACCATGATCACTGAACTTTGCGATAAGTTCAATATCAAGCATCACAATTCTTCTCCATACAGACCTAAGATGAATGGCACAGTGGAAACTGCCAATGAAAACATAAAGAAGATTGTTCAAAAGATGATGGTGACCTACAAGGATTGGCACGAGATGCTACCGTTTTCTCTTCATGGATACCATACTCCGGCTCAAACATCAACTGGGGAAACCCCTTTCTCTTTAGTCTATGGCATGGATGTTTTCCTTCCTGTGGAAGTTCAAATTCCTTCTTTAAGGATTATGAAAGAAGCAGATTTAGGCGAAGACGAATGGATTCAAACTAGATTGGATCAGTTGAATTTGATTGATGAGAAGAGACTGGCTGCTGTTTGTCATGGTCAAATGTACCAAAAGCGTATGATTAAGGCTTTCAACAAGAAGATCAAACCTCGAGCATATCAGACTAGCGATTTGGTAATAAAAGCATCATTCTCCCTCAAGGTTACCCAAGGGGTAAATAGACTCCCACTTATGAAGGGACATTTTTTGTTAAGAAAGTATTCTCTGGCGGTGCTATAATACTAACTACTATGGACGACTAATATTTCCCGCGTCCTATGAACGCGGACATAATCAAAAAATACTACGCATAAAGAATGACCCGCTAGGTTGACATACCTAGGAAAAAATAAGGGCATCCTGAAGAACCGAAGAAGGTTCAGGAAAAAAATTAGGGATATATACAAAAGATTATACACCCGGCAAGTCAAAAACCCGAAAGGGCAGCTTGGGCAAAAAAGGGTATCCTGGTGGACTGAAAACCCAAAAGGGCGGTCCAGGAAAAAATTAAGGATCAAAGTGTATGACTATGTCCCGTGAGATCACTACAACCAGCTTCATTACCAAGGTCCTAGTTTAATGGTCCAAGATCAATTCAAACGACTTCTTTCAACGACAAGAGATGATTTTCGAAGACATAGGGGGCAATAGCGGAGTTGGAACACAATGAGATCACTTCCACGTGGCTATTATTTTTGTTTTCAATTTGTATTCCTTTCATTCCTTCGACGATTTCCTCTTACTAGGATCTTTGTCTCCTTGTACAAAAATGCCTGTTTATAGGTAAACATCAATACAAATATACTTTGAAGTGAAAAATTTTTGTTTTTTATGTTTTGAGTGCAAAAGTGTCCAATGACTAAAATTGAATGAACATATGCATATGAACATGATTAAACTGTTAACAAATGTATACATAAAACAGTAAGAAGCATCTCCTTAAGGATTTGGGATATCCCCACAGAGATACTTTAATAAGATTATCCCCACAGAGACGGATTCATGCAATCCCCAGCCAGAGTTCCAATCTCTCAAAAACCCTCTCCCCATCTGAGTTGGTCTTAGAAAGAAGCCTTATGGAGTTCTACCTAAAGAAGTCACTTCTCCAGAAGGTCGTCAAAATATTCTCTTTAACCGGGTTCATTTCCCCGACAAACTACAAATTCCCCAGTTTGAGTTAGCCTCTCAGATATTACAAATCAATGGACAAAACTCCTTAATCCCCGGTAGAGTCATTGCATTCCCCAATGGAGTCATTACTATCCCAGTAAGTTGCTGCGAAGCCGGGAATCCGACCATCTAACAATTTAACTTCAATTTTCTATGAAGCCTGGAATCTGACCAGATAACAATTAATTTCATCTAAGTTGCTGCGGAGCCTGGAATCCGACCAGATAATAGTTTAACTTCAATTTTTAGCGAAGCCTGAAATCTGACCAGATAACAGTTAATTTCATCTAAGATGCTGCGAAGCCTGGAATCCGACCAGATAAGAGTTAACTTCATCCTTTCAAGCAAGTTATTGTGAAGACAGAAATCCGACCAGATAACAGTTAACTTCATCCTTTCAAGAAAGTTACTGCGAAGCCTAGAATCCGACCAGATAACAGTTAACTTCGTCCTTTCAAGAAAGTTACTGCGAAGCCTGGAATTCGACCAGATAATAGTTAAATTCATCCTTTAAAGCAAGTTACTATGAAGCCTGGAATCTGACCAGATAATAGTTAACTTCATCTTTTCATCTAAGTTGCTGCGAAGCCTGGAATCCGACCAGATAACAGTTTAACTTCAATTTTCTGCAAAGCCTGGAACCTGACCAGATAATAGTTAATTTCATCTAAGTTGCTACGAAACCTGGAATCCGACCAGATAACAGTATTACCTTTAATTTTCTGCGAAACCTGGAATCTGACCAGATAACAGTTGATTTCATCTAAGTTGCTGTGAAGCTTGGAATCCGACAAGATAACAGTTTAACTTTAATTTTCTGCGAAGCCTGGAACCTGACCAGATAATAGTTAATTTCATCTAAGTTGTTGTGAAGCTTGGAATATGACCAGATAATAGTTTAACTTCAATTTTCTACGAAGCCTGGAATCTGACCGGATAACAGTTAATTTCATCTAAGTTATTGCGAAGCCTGGAATCCAACCAGATAATAGTTTAACTTCAATTTTCTGCGAAGCCTGGAATTCGACCAGATAACAGTTAATTTCATCTAAATTGTTGTAAAGCCTGGAATTCGACCAGATGACAGTTAAACTTTATTATCCCCAGCAAGTTGCTATGAAGCCTAGATTTCGACCAGATAACAAGTAACTTTCACTCTCCCCAGTCATATATAATTCCCCAGTAGAGTAATGGACTAAAACTTTTGAACTTTATTCCCCAAACAAAAATTAACATTCCCCGCAGAGTTTCCTCAAGTAAAGAGCCAAAATCAATGTTCCCTAACAGATTTCTCCTGAAGCAGCAAACAGGAATTCCCAGCAGAAATATTCTAAACAAAGTTTGAAGATACACATACTCTTCATTTCCATGCAGCACTCTAAGATTCAACTTCCCAATACTCCCCAGTATTTGTCAAGGATTTATTTTCATAGACAAAGATAAATTTCAATAACATTCATTCATCATATTACATACATGACAAATGCATATAACATAATCTCATCTATTTTGAGAACATCATTACGCCATGCATATATCTGAATGCAACTGACCCTCTTAATCGACAATTCTTGTCAAGTACTATGAAGGAGGTGATAAATTAAAGGTTGTCAAGTTATAGACCTTGCATCGACAATATGAATTGTTATCGATGTGAAAAGATGAAAATATTGCAGAATATGTGTCAAAGGTGCAGAAACTCGTCCATATCATAAGGGATTATGGTGAAACCATAATTGATAAGATGATAGGTGAGAAGGTAGTGTGTATGTTGACCTCTCACTTTGATCATGTTATCATAGCTATTCAAGAATCCAACAAACTTAAAATCCTAAAATTGGAAGATTTGGTTGGTTCATTAGAAGCATATAAGATTATGATTGTCGAAAGGAAATGAGTTCAAGATTAGATACAAGCTTTACAGGCTTAGACATGGAAAATAAATGGTGATTCCGAAAAATTCAAAGGAAAATTTGACAAGACTCGGTGCAAGAAGTCTTGGTAGAATCCCCACAAGAATAAGGTCGATGACAAGACTTCTGAATCCTCGAAGAGAGGAGAAGGAAATTCCTATCAGAAAGACAAAGAAGAGAAAAAAGGTGTAAAATGATATAACTGTGAAAAAGTGGGGTCACTTGGCCAAGCATTGTTGGTACAAAAAAGATAAGGGATCGACAAAAGGTGAGGATGGAGTAGTGAACCTTGCATGCCAAGATTCAGATGATTATGAAGTTATGGTGGTTATGGCTGCAGTTGCAGATAACAATGTCAAACCTAAGATCTTGTTCCTCTACTCAGGCTGCTCAAATCACATGACTGGTCAAAAGTTGTGGTTGGCAGATTTCAACAAGTCGAAGAGGAGCAAGGTAAAACTTGCTGATAATAGTTTATTCCAAGCAGAAGGTACTAGCAACATAGTTTTTCAAATGAGTATTGAAGGGAAAGCTATGATCAAAG
This sequence comes from Vicia faba, assembly GCA_948472305.1. Lineage (NCBI taxonomy): Eukaryota > Viridiplantae > Streptophyta > Magnoliopsida > Fabales > Fabaceae > Vicia > Vicia faba. Next base: position 1,232,463,026 of record OX451735.1, read on the forward strand.
ATGTACTCTATGTACCTGGAATGAATTGTAACTTATTAAGTGTTTGACAACTGGTTGAAAAAGGTTTCTCAGTTGTCATTAAAGATGGAGCTTTAAAATTGTTCAAAACCCAGAACAATTTGGTCTCAAAATCTCCGCTATAAAAGAATAATATGTCTAAGACCATGATCAGTTCGACTAAGTACAATGTCTAAAAATTGTTTTCAATCACAAGGATAGTTAGTTATGGCATTTAGGATTTATAAATTTGAACTTTCGATCACTCAATCAGTTGATTAGTCAAGATATGGTAACTAGTGTTCCAAGTCTTTAGATGCTTTAAAAAAATATGTGAAGGTTGTTAAGTTGGTAATAAATCCGGAAATTCTTTCGTTTTGACAATGCCAATGAGATCATCCTGCATACTCGAACTTGTACATTCAGATGTATGTAGCTCATTCAAAGAACATACCATTGGTGTAAATATATATTTTGTTTCGTTTGTCGATGAGTTTAGTTAAAAGTTGTGGATCTATGTGATAAAAATAAATGACAAAGTATTTTAAATCTATAAGAGATTTAAGATACTTGTCGAAAATCAGAGTGATAAGAATATCAAAGTTATGCGAATACATGGAGGTGGTGAATGCATATCCAAGATGTTTGAAGAATTCTGTAAAAAAAAAGTTGTCGATCATGAGGTAATTGCTCCTTATACGCCTCAACATAATGGAATTGCAGAAAGAAGAAACAGAACCATATTGGATAGGATGAGATGCATGCTAAAGCAGAAGAATTTGCAAAAATCCTTATGGGGAGAAATTGTTTTGACTATATTTTATATTCTAAACAGGTGCCCTACTAAGGAATTGAAGAACACAATTATTAGAGAAGTGTGGAGTGGAAAACGATCATCAATAAGTCATTTGAAGGTGTTTGGCTTTATGTGTTATAAGCATGTTCCTGATGCAAGAAGAAGGAAGCTTGATGACAAGAGTGAACCTATGATTCTAGTAGGATATCACAAGACCGGTGCATACAGGCTATTTAATCCAATTAATGAGAAGATTGTGTTAAGTCGAGATATTATGATTGATGAAAATTCTTCCTGGGATTGGAATTTTGGTGATGCAATTAACAAGCCATTGATGACATATGGTTTCGACTAAATAACTGATGAAGTCAAAGTAGAAGAAAATGTCAATATTCTAGTCTAAGTCGAAGACTTTGTTGACATTCCCGACACAATCGAAGTCGAAGAGGGTTTTTAATTTAGAAGGAAGGTAGTAAAGTATATAAATTGCACAAAGTGCTCTATGGCCTCAAGCATGCACAAAGGGAATGGAACAAGAAGATCGACTCATACTTAGTCAAACTGGGATTTGTAAAATAAAATTATGAGTATGGTGTCTACGTTCAGGTTGTGGCACAAAATATAACAATCATTTGCTTATATGTCAATGACTTACTGGTAACTAGAAATAACTTAGAGAATTTGTCAAAGATCAAAGAACTGATGATGAGAGAATTTGAAATGTTGGATCTGGAGAAATTATCTTATTTCCTAGGCATGGAATTTCAAATGTCGAAGCATGGAATAATGCTACATCAAAGGAAGTATGTCAAAGAGATAATCAAGATATTCAGGATGTATGATTCGACTCCATCATCCTCGCTTGTCGAATCAAATTTGAAGTTGGTGAAGAATGGAGAGGAAGACAAAGTCGATGTAACTTTGTTTAAACAAATAGTTGGATCTCTGAGATATGTGTGCAACAGCAGACCTGGTATAGGTTTCGCAGTCAGATTAGTGAGCAGATACATGAGTGAACCAAGAGTGTCGCACATGAAGGTTACAGGAGGAATTTTGAGATACTTAAAAGGATCAATAAATAATGGAATCATCTTTTGACGAGACTCTAAAAGAAATAAAGCAATTGTTACTTATTGTTGATTGGTGTGGAGATAAGGAAGATTAAAGAAGCACAACTGGTTATTTCTCTCAAGTATTTGATGCCCCAATTTCATGGTGCTCAAAAGAGCAACCTGTGGTGGCATTGTGTTGGAAGTGATCGAGGTGGAAGTCAAGAAACCTCTAGTGTTGCATATTGATGTTGTACCCCAAAATTTTCCCTCTCATTTTATCAAGATTTCCCCTCACAAGACTCTTTGAACTCAAGACCAAGCTAGGGTTTGCTCTGCTCAAGACATCTCTTTACATTGTTGACCTGAAATTAAGGTTTGAGTTTGCACAAGGATTTTTGGACTTTCAATGCTCAATGTGACTTTCATACTTCATGTTGGACCTCTAAGATTTCTCATACCAAGTTTCAAGCCTTGAATCAAATTTTGCCCAGTCAATTGGACAGTTGACCTAGAAATTAACTATATTGGGAAAAAAGTCAATTGTGGCCAATTTACAGTCAAACCTCATAATTTTTTATCCACATCAACATTATAGGCTCATATGAACTATTTGATCAAGTTTGGACCACAACTCCTCAAGAAATTTGATCAGATCATCAAAAGGGCAAAATGGTCATTTTTAGGGTTTTGACTGCAGAAGGGCAATTTCTGATTTTTCACCTAGACAATGGAAAATTGGGTTCAAGCATGAATTCAAGGACTCAATGGCATCATCTTGACCTAATCACAAGGTTCAAAAGATCTCAAAAGCATTGGATTGACAGGTGAATTTTCCAGTCAACTGATTAAAAATCAATTGTACGTTGAAAAGTCACACTTTGACTTTTTGGTCAAAATCAAGTGCCAAAGGTCATTTTTCATCAAGATGTGTAAAAACATGAAACTTGTTCACCAAGAAACCTACTTTTGAAAATTAGGGTTTAAAATGGAAAATTTTCATAACTTAGAAATTTTCTAAGTTATGAAAATATCTTATTTTTTCCCAACTTTTCCCAACTTTTTCACCATGATGCAATTGGATTCAAAGAAAACTTCCAACATGAAAGTTGTAGTCCTCCACAAAATATACAACTTTTATTCACAAAGTTTTCCCAAAAGATTCTTTTATCTCAAGTTATAAATTTGTGAACAAGGGTCCATGAAACTTTTAACTTAGTGAAATTTTGCCCTAGTTTAGGCAGGATTTTGACCTATCTTCATGGCAATTTTTCACATAGTTACAATTGAAATATCAAAATTAATTTCAAATATGGATTGTATAGAATGTTACAAGCTTCCCAAAATGTCGAAGAACTCTCCAAAATCATTTATGGTTATGGAGAATCAAAGGATTGAAATTGGCAAATCATCACTTTTGACCATGGCATTTTTCATGTTGCTACAAGTTGAAAATTATGTCCAACCATGCTTGTACTTGGTTTACAGGTCCTTAAACCCTTCCACACTCAAAAATTGAATGCAAAAACAATGGATTAAGGCTTTGTTCTGAGCTTTAGAAGATTACACAAGGGATTAATCCATTTTTGGCAAAAAGGCAACAATGCCATTTACATAAAGCACAACTTTTGCAATTTTGTTTGTCTTGAGCATTGGACTTAATATTTTGCAGCAAACCACATCCACAAAGATAGGGAAAAGTATACCAACTATTTGCATACCCTAAGCTAGATTGTACAAGCCTTTGCATTGTCAAAATCACATTTTGCTTCAAAACCAAGTCATTGTGCCAAAAGTCCATATCTTTGCAATCTGATAAAACCAAAGCTTGTGAACATTTGAACCAACTTGAACACATTATACTAAGCCAGAAACACAAGCTAGCAACCTCTAAAACACCCTTGTACACCAAAAACCCCATTTTCTGCCAAAACAGGGCAGGATCTGCAAATCATAAGCCAAATCACAATCCACTCGTGCGTTTTGCTTGCAACCAGTTCCAACACACTCCATACAACATACCTAAGCAATCCCAACCATTCCCAGGTCACTGTAACTCCATTTACACACTTCACCATTTTCAAATTCTGACTTTGCAGGTTGAGTTCTACAAGCATATTTAAGCTATTTCAAAGCAGGCTAAGCATTGGGAAAGCTCAAAGGAACTTCAAGCAAGCTCACAAGTATCTCAGGCCTCACTCATAACCCCTACATTGCCATACTCGAGATTGAATGAAATAGGTAAAGTTCAAACTTCTATCTCTCTATTTAGGAATCATTAGGCTTTGGTTTGTGAATAAAAAATGTAGTCCTCATTGCCCTTGAGTTGTACATATGCATAGAATTCATTTAAGTTAACTGAGATTGGAGAATTTGAATGATGAGCTTTCTGAAAAAACTAGGTTAGAAATTAGGGCCAGAGAAATTCTCTCTAGTCTTTGAGAGTTAGATTAAGTTTTTTATATGGTTAGAATCGTATGATCATGCTCTATAACTTTCATGTTGCAAGTTTTTGTTTTTAAGCACAAATGCAGGAGATACGAGTTTGAACCATTGGCGCGCGTTTTTCTGTTTCACAAGGTCAGGGACGAAGATGAATGTGGGCTGGGCTTGACTTTGCCTTGCTTTTTGCACCCCTCTGCTTGCTTCTCACACCCCCTTGGCCCATTTAAATTATTTTTGTATATTTTTCTTTTTTTTTTTTCATTTCTGACTTTTATTTTATTTTTTTAAATATAAAAAATTATCAATAATATTTTCTTAAATTTTAAAATTTTATTTTATTATTTTTTGGACATAGAAATAGTTATTAAATAATATATACTTTTATTTTCTTGAAATAAATTCATAAATAATACAAAAAATATTATATATTTTTATTTTTATTATTTATACACTTAAATAATATTTTCTTACATATTTTATTTTTTTAATATTTTTGTGAATATTTTTATTTTTTTTCTTGTACATAAATAAATAATTATAATATATATATTTTCTTAAAACAAATTAGGGTTTTACCCTTTTCAAAAATAATCTTTTTATTTTCTTATTTTTTTAAGACATTAAATAATTCATTTTTACATACATAAAAATAAATACAAAAACATTTTTTTGCATACTTATATTTAATTGTCCATTTAAATATTTGTCCATTTATTTATTTGTACAAAGAATTCAATTTGGTTGTAATAGTTGAATTAGGGTTTTATTTTCTTGCAAATATCCCCCTATTCAAATGTGTATCCCCCTCCCCATATCAATGTTGTAATAGTTGTAGATTTACTTTTACGCATTTATTGCTTTTATATGCATGATTAGTAAATTAGGGTTTTATATGAATACCAAAAAAATCAAACAAAAATGCATGAAAAATGACAACACAATGCACACAAGCACCCCTAGGGTTTCATCCACTTGTTGCCTTAAAAATGGCCATGGTGTGCATGCTAGGTATCTTGGCAAAAACAAAAATAAAACAAAAGATCATAGTCCCTCGATGATGCTATCTTGGTTGCCTATACAAAAATGATCTAGTCCCTCAAAAACTCGCTAAGATACTTGACACTATTGCTATCATGGCCATACGATGACCCGCGTCTGTCCCGTTTAACATCCAACACAAGGTTGTTTACCAAATACAATGGTAAAACAACAATGTCAAAGGGTTAAAAATATGTAGGAAAGACTTTTGAGTAGGTAGGGTAGACAAATCCTAGTTACTTGATCAAAACTTGCAAACATCCTTGCTATTTTCAAAAACACATCACAACACAATTTCAAAACATTTTCCCAAAACAAACTTTCAAACATTGAAACATATTTTCAAAAGACAAACACCTTTGTATATATTCAAACAAGAATCATTATAAAGGTTGCCTAGACAAAGGCCTCTTTTCAAAATATTTTCAAAACCACACACAAAGCACCATTTCAAACAATTGAAAAGAAAAAGCAAGTGATCTAAACAAGTAACTAAGAGCCCATGGAAAACCATGGATGAAAAGGGTGCTAGCATCTTCCCTTTTCATAATCTACCCCCCGAACCCGAGAAAACATCTCAAAGGTCTTTCCTGTGCTTTTTGACCTTTCCTTTGGATAAAATAAAAAGTCGGTGGCGACTTTTGCTAAACTGAAACATTTGCAAACACAAACACAAAACCTCAAGTTAGTACTCCCACCGTATCACAGAATTGGCGAATCTGCTGGGGACTAATCTAAAAGTGGGGTTACCTTAGGGTTTATATCACCTTTACATGCTTATCTTGTTTGCCTTGATTTCTTTACATTTGGTTCTATTGTTTGGGTTTGAATCCTCTACCCGGATTTGGGAAACATTCATAGGTAAATAAAAATACGCTGTGGAAACTATGCGGGGTATACCGACATGGTTGAAGCAATATCTATATTAGTGAGACATATTTGTGGGTACCGGTAGCCTTTGATTCCATCAAAGAGGATACGGGGCTGCTGAGTGATGTCATGAAACACTAATGGACTTCTAGAACATTTACTTGACCATCTTGGCCTTTTTAGGGGTAGTGAGATGACCGGCTTTGGTGCAGTCTGAAGTTGGTAGATCCTCGATACTACATTCATTGAGGGTTGTTTTCTTGGAATATTTTGGTCGCCAGTAAAGTGGCTAAACTAAAACAATGAACACAAAAAATAATCTAGTGATATTGAGCTCCTTAGAACTCGGTTACTATTTATAGGACAGGTTGAGCCAACTAACTTCAAGAGGGTACTTACCTATGAAACCCCATGCAAGCCTAAACTAGGAACTTGTGTGACTTGCTTGTACATATACTTGTGCATACATCATGAACATCATGAAGCATCATTTTCATCCACTAACCATTTCAAGGGTTTGGATCTTCATCTTTGTTCCTATTTTGTAGGTTATGGAATCACTCCGCAGGAAAACAATCCAAGTCAACCTTGTGGGAATTCCTCCTCAACTCAAGGAGCTTACTTCCAAGGTTCCAGAGAATTCTCCATTCACTGAAAGACATGGTCGACTTCTCAACTTGGTCAACTCCAACATAGAGGAAGACATGGTGAAAGTTCTCTTCTAGTTCTTTGACCCCCTACACCATTGCTTCACATTTCCTAATTACCAGTTAGTGCCTACTTTGGAGGAATTTTCTCAACTCCTGAGGATTCCTATTCTCCATCAACTACCCTACAACGGTACGGAAAGAGATCCAAAGCCTGAAGATGTTGCTCAAGCCTTACACTTGCAACCATTTGATATCATAGGTCATTCGGAAACCAGAAGTGGTGTCAAGGGTTTCTTTGCAAAGTTTCTGTTTGAGAAGGCACAAGACTGCTGGAATTCTCTAGATCTGCAAGCTTTTGATGAGATTGTAGCACTTCTCATCTATGGGTTGGTTTTGTTCCCAAACCCTGACCAGCTTATAGATGTGAATGCTGTCAAGATTTTCATATCTCGGAATCCGGTGCCTACTTTACTTGGGGACATCCTCCACTCATTTCACACACGAACAATGAGGAAAAGAGGTGTTCTCATGTGCTGCACTCCTCTTCTAGCAAGGTGGTTTATTTCTCACCTTCCCCAATCAAACTTGAAGAATGAGCAAGGCTTGAGGTGGTCACAAAGATTGATGACTCTTACATATTCTGATGTTCATTGGTGTTCTCAGTCCAGAGAAAATGTCATCATCATTGATCATTGTGAGGAATTCCCTAATGTCCCACTACTTGGCATTAGGGGAGGCATTACCGACAACCCCTGCTTGGCTCTGAGACAGTTTGGGTATGCCCAAAGGGATGGCCCACATGACATGCTGATTCTAGACTTGGTTTTTGACTTCACAACGACGCTCAAGGACTTCGACAAAGGTTCATCCGAGCTTGGAGGATGCCCAATAAGGTGGACAGTAAGACCTTGGGACACAAGAATTCCATCCCCCTTGAGCCTTACCTCAAGTGGGTACGAACCCGCGCCCAAAGTCTTATGATGCCTTACCCCTACATTCTCCCTGTGATCAAAGAGCCTGTTATGGAAGGAGAGGTTCCATACACCCTCCTGCATCCTGACATGCTGACATCATTGGAAGATTTACAAAGGAGTTGGATACAGCTCAAGGGAGAACGCAATACTTTTGAAGCCCAATTCTACGCCAGTGAGAAGAAGGTTTTAGAACTTACTCGTCAACTCCATGAAGTGCAGACTCTCAACACCTACATTGAACCAAAAAGGATGCGCAACATCTTTTTACATTAGATTTTTGTATTATTTTGCCCATGGGGCATTTATGTACTAACAAATTCTATCTTATTAATATGACGTGTGTTCCTTTTTGTCTAAAACAAATTTGAATTTCTGAATCCTTGAATGCATTACATGAATAGATTTCATTCATCATATGCATAAACAGGTCTTCACACTAGGTTTCCTTATCTCTCTGTTGTTTATTTCAGCAAGATAGATATAGAGCAGACGGTCAAAGACTTACAAGCGCAAAATTCACAGTTCCAACAACTACTCATGACCTTGGCAAAGGGTCAGGAGGATCTTAAAGCTCTGTTAGAGAAGGAAAAAGAGAAAAAGAAAAAGAAAAGAGTTGGTGTGGCTACTTTGGGTAGAAGATTTGAAGGTCAAACTAGAAGGGTCTTGGACTTCCCCTCAACATATGATGAAGGGGTAGTAAAAGGGAAAGGAGTTGGAGTACCATCTGAGTCTAAGGAAGAAGAAGAAGAAGAGGATAAAGACTATTCAGAACAACAGTATCCTCCTACAGATGAGAAATACAAGAATCTGGAAGAACGTCTGGCAGCTATGGAAGTGAAAAGAGTGCCTGGGCTGGATTTTGAAGAGTTAGGTTTGGTTTATGGCATTGTCATTCCCCCTAAGTTTAAAGTTCCTCTTTTTGCTAAATACGATGGGGTGTCTTGCCCAAAGATGCACCTACGGTCTTACGTCAGAAAAATTCAACCTCATTCTTATGACAAGGACCTGTGGGTTCACTTCTTCCAAGATAGTTTGTCGCGGACGCAATTGGATTGGTTCTACCAGCTAGAGAGATCTGATGTGAACAATTGGGAGGATTTGGCTGCTCCTTCTACAAGCAGTATCAATATAATACGGACTTAGCACCTACTCGTACTCAATTACAGAGTATGGGTATGGTCTCCAATGAAGGTTTTAAGGAGTATGCCCAAAAATGGAGAGACTTGGCGGGACGAGTACAACCACCTCTATTTGAGAGGGAGATGGTAGATATGTTCTTAGGGACTCTGTCAGGCCCCTTTTTCAATCACCTGATTGGAAGTTCGTCTGCGGGGTTCACGAGTTGATTCTAACTGGTGAGAGAGTTGAAGCCGGAATCAAGAGCGGTAAAATTTAAAATGATGCATTTGCTTCCGCTGCCATCAAGAAGACTTTTCCAGCAAAGAAAGAAGTCTCAGCTGTCTACTCTCAAAGAGGTTAGGGAAGAGTTGAGCGCCGGCCAGCGGTGGGGGCCGTAATGATTCAGAAGTCTGCAGCTGATCAGCCCCGAAACAATCAACCCAGAACCAACCAGCAAAGGGTGGAAAGGCCTGCAGGGAAATACACCCGGATAATCATGACACCTGCTCAGGTTCTGCCCCATCTCTTGAAGTTAAACCTTGTCAGTTTGAGGGAGGCCCCTAAAAACCCTAACACTTCGTCACCACACTACCATCCCAACGCCAAATGTGCTTATCATTCAGACAGCCTGGGGCATGACACCAACAATTATTGGGCCCTCAGGAATAAGATTTAGGATTTAATAGATGCTAAGGAAGTGGAATTCGACGCCCCTGAAAAGCCGAATGTGATCTCTTCTCCAATTCCAAAGCATGGCCACAATGCCCATGCTATTGAAGAAGATCTTTTTGTTGCTACTGTTGATGATTTGATGACTCCGTTACCGATAATCAAGCTAAATTTGTTGAAGGATGGGATTTTCCCAGGATGTGAAAAAGATTGCTGCCTTTGTTCATCCTTACCAACCGACTGTCTGTTATTGAAGTTAGGCATCCAAAGCCTAATGGATAATCAAGAAATCCTTTTTGAAAAGACTCCTGTTACACCGACTCCTGTCAATGATGTTGCTATAATTACCATATCTGTCAATCTTTCCAAGGTCTCCAAAAGACCTGTTAAGATTACATCTGATTCAAAGATGGTACCTCTAAAGATAACTATGACGGGGCCTATCCCGTACAAGTCCAACAAATCAATACCGTAGAACTATGGGGGAGAGATCTTCTACCACGGTATTAAACAGATTGAATCAGCTGAAGAAAGTTCTGATGAAGAGACTTCTGACATTGGAAATATTGCTGGAAGGAGTAAAATCACCCGCAGCGGAAGAGTTTTCTATCCGGAGATTGCTCCTCCAAGGGCAGTCTTCGGACCCTCAATTTCTCCTAAGGTTACTCCTATATCGGTCAACATATCTGTGAGAACTCCAGTTATTGAAGAAGTTGTAACTCCAGTGGTTGTACCCTCTGCTGTTACTGCTGATAGAGGGAAAGGGATCCAAGAAGCGCCCGTCAGGATGAGGGCTCAGCCTTTGGTCATCCCTGAGACCACTCAAAAGGAAATGGAAGAGATTTTGAAAATAATTAAGAAAAGCGACTATGATGTTGTGGAACAACTGGGGAAAACCCCCTCAAAAATATCTATGTTGGCCTTGTTGCTCTGTTCCGAAGCTCATGCTAAAGCCCTAATCATATTCTTGAAGACAGCCCACGTGCCACAGGAAACCTCCGCGGACCAGTTCTAGGAGTGTGTAGCTAGCCTAACCGCCGACAATGGTCTTGGCTTCTCCGATGTCGATTTAACATCTAAAGGGAGAAAGCATAATGACGTGTTGCATGTCTCGGTGAAATGCAGAGGGACTACTCTAGCTCATGTTCTGGTTGATACTGGGTCATCTTTAAATGTCTTGCCGAAGAAAGCATTGGACAGATTGGACTGTGAAGGTTTGACCCTGAAGCCCAACAATATCATTGTTAGAGCCTTTGATGGTTCTAAAAGGATGGTCCACGGGGAGGTGGACATCCCGATTAAAGTGGGAACGGAATCTTTCAACTCCACATTTTATGTGATGGACATTCATCCCTCCTATTCTTGCTTGTTGGGAAGACCCTGGATTCATAATGTTGGGGCCATCACTTCTTCTTTGCACCAAATGCTCAAGTACCCAGTCCAGGGGAAAATTATAATTGTTCATGGCGAAGAGGAGTACATGATAAGCCATCTAAATTCATTCTGCTGTGTGGAATTGGATGGTGAATTCATTGAGACCCCTTTTCAGCATTTTGAAGAGGTTTCTCCTGAAGTTGCAGCAACCAAGACAGTGACTTCTGTACCCATCATTTCCAAACCTGTGTCTCGGATGTCATCCCTCAAAGATGTGAAGGCTGTGATTGAGGAAGGAGGAAGCACAATATGGGGTCAGCTACCAGACTTTCCTTTCAAGACAGATAAATTTGGCTTGGGTTTCACTACTTCTTCTCAAAAGGATATACGCCGCTCCTGGGCTGGAGGTCCCCCAGTGAAGATCACCCATCATGGAGTCAATGCTTTGGAGGATGGGTGAAGAGGAGAGCAACTTTGAAGACTGGATTTTCCCTACTGTTGGTGGAGGACTGAACAACTGGGAGGCAAAGGACTTTGTTCCCATTACTTACATAAATCAGTAATTTATCTTTCAAACATTTCTGTTGGTCTGTAATAACTCTTAAACAATTCGTACACTTTTTGCCTTATGCCTTACCCAAGGCATATAGGTCCATTTGTAAAGGTTTGATTTTTCATCTTCATATGCCATTTTTAATGAGTCATGGACGTTTTCACATATAAACTTATGTGTTCATTTTCTTTCTTTTTACATTTTATTTGTTTCAAGGTGGCTGTCCCTTACACACACCCACACTCACAAAATGTAGGTACCCTTCCATTCCGGATTCCATGGGTAACAATTCTGTTATGGCCTTCAGTGTCTCTGAAGATCTGGTCAATCATGCCGAATACGAAGGTGATGAAGACTGTGAGGTGCCGGGAGAATTTGCTAGACTTCTACAACAGGAAGAAAGGGCTATTTTGCCCCATGAAGAGTTGTTAGAGACAATCAACTTGGGTTCTGATGAAGACAGAAAAGAAGTCAGAGTGGGTGCCAACCTACAGCCAAGTGTCAAAGAGCGCTTAGTTTAACTGTTGAATGAATATGTTAAGATCTTCGCCTGGTCTTACGAGGACATGCCGGGACTCGATACAGATATTGTGGTTCACCGTCTCCCTACGAGAGAAGACTATCCACCAATCAAAAAGAAAGTCCACCGAATGAGGCCCGATATGTCTGAAAAGATCAAAGCAGAAGTGATGAAGCAGTTCAATGCTGGGTTTCTTGCTGTTACTTCCTATCCACAATGGGTTGCTAACATTGTGCCCGTACGTAAGAAGGACAGAAAAGTGAGAATGTGTGTGGATTACAGAGACTTAAACAGGGATAGCCCTAAAGATGACTTTCCACTACCGCACATTGACATCTTGGTTGACAATACAGCTCAGCACAAGGTATTTTCTTTCATGGATGGATTTTCAGGTTACAACCAGATTAAAATGGCCCCTAAAGACATGGAGAAAACTACTTTTGTTACACGGTGGTGTACCTTCTGCTATAAAGTGATGCCATTCAGACTGAAGAATGCCGGGGCAACCTATCAGCGTGCCATGGTAGCTTTGTTTCATGACATGATACATCATGAGATTGAAGTCTACGTAGACGACATGATAGCCTGATCACAGACAGAAGAAGAACACCTCAACCATTTGCAAAAGCTGTTTGTCAGGTTGAAAGAGTACAAGCTCAGATTGAACCCTAACAAGTGCACTTTCGGAGTCAGGTCTGGTAAACTCTTGGGTTTCATAGTCAGCAACAAAGGCATCGAGGTTGATCCTGCCAAAGTCAAAGCCATACAAGAAATTCTTGCCTATCACACTGAGAAGGAGGTCAGAGGTTTCTTGGGACGCCTAAACTACATTGCAAGGTTCATTTCTCACCTAACATCTACCTGTGAGCCAATCTTCAAGTTGTTGAAGAAAGATCGGGTGGTTAAATGGAATGATGAATGTCAAGTTGCTTTCGATAAAATCAAAGAGTATTTACTAGAACCTCCTATCTTGATGCCTCCCGTCGAGGGAAGACCTCTAATCATGTATCTGACTGTTTTGGATAATTCAATGGGGTGCATACTGGGCCAACATGACGAGTCTGGCTGAAAAGAGCATGCCATTTATTACCTTAGCAAAAAGTTTACCGACTGTGAGACCCGCTACTCACTGCTCGAGAAAACTTGCCGCGCTTTGGTATGGGCTGCTCGCCGGCTAAGGCAGTATATGTTAACTCATACCACTCTACTGATTTCTAAGATGGATCCGATCAAGTACATCTTTGACAAACCTGCTTTATCTGGAAGAATAGCTAGATGGCAGATGATCCTGACCGAATACGATATTCAGTACACAACCTAAAAAGCTATAAAGGGGAGTGTATTAGCTGACCATCTAGCTCATCAAGCTATCAAAGATTACCAATCCATGAAGTTTGACTTCCCCGACGAGGACATTATGACATTGGATAACATTGAAGATAAGGGACCGTATGACGGACCTGGACAAGGATCCCGATGGACCCTGTACTTTGATGGTGCCTCCAATGCACTTGGCAACGGTATCGGTGTTGTACTTATTTCTCCACAAGGTTTCCATACACCTTTCACTGTTAGACTCTGCTTTAACTGCACCAACAACATGGCCAAGTATGAAGCTTGTATCTTTGGTCTCAAGGCTGCAACATACCTGGGAATCAAATCTTTGGTTGTGTTTGGAGACTCAGCTTTGGTCATCAGTCAGATCAAAGGAGAGTGGGATACTAAACGTCCAAACATCATCCCTTATAAAGAACATGTCCTGACATTGTTACCACATTTCGAGCAGATCACCTTCGAGCACTTTCCGCGAGAAGAGAATCATCTAGCAGATGCTCTAGCTACGATGTCATCCATGTTTAAACTTAACTGGGATAACGAGGCTCCCCAAATCACCATTGAGCGGATGGACAAACATTCACATTGTCACGAGATTAATACCGAAGAAGTAGTGGACCGACCTTGGTTTCACGAAGTCAAAAGGTATCTCGAGGCGCAAGAATACCCTGAAGGAGCTTCAGTAAATGACAAAAAGTTCTTAAGGAGATTCTCTGCCAAGTTCTTTCTGAGAAATGGTATCCTATACAAGCACAATCATAATTGCATTCTGCTCCGATGTGTAGACAAGGTTGAAGCTGAGAAGATCATGGTTGAACTGTACAATGGTACCTTTGGCACCCACTCAAGCGGGCATACGATGGCTAAGAAGATTCTATGGGCAGGCTACTACTGGTCTACCATGGAAGCTGACTGCCATCAACATTCTCGTACTTGTCACAAATGTAAAATCTATGCGGACAAGGTACATATTCCTCCAGTTCCTCTCAATGTCCTAACAGCTCCTTCGCCATTCGTAATGTGGGGAATCGACATGATTGGAGAGATCAAGCCTACGGCATCCAATGGACATCGTTTCATTCTGGTGGCCATTGATTACTTTACCAAGTGGGTCGAAGCAGCTTCCTTCGCTTCTGTTACAAAGAATGTAGTTGCCCGCTTCATCAGGCAGAACCTCATTTGCCGGTATGGTATCCCCGACAGGATCATCACTGATAACGGTACAAACCTAAACAACACTATGATCACAGCCTTGTGCGAACAGTTCCAGATTCAACATCACAATTCATCTCCCTATCGGCCAAAGATGAACGGTGTTGTCGAAGCTGCAAACAAAAATATCAAGAAGATCATTCAAAAGATGACAGTCACCTACAAGGACTGGCATGAGATGTTACCGTTTGCTCTGCACGGGTACCGTACCACGGCGCGAACATCAACTGGGGTAACACCCTTTTCTTTGGTTTACGGCATGGAATCTGTTTTACCTATTGAGGTTCAGATTCCCTCCTTGAGAATCATGAAGGATGCTGGTTTGAGTGAAGACGATTGGATTCAGACCCGGCTTGATCAACTTAACTTGATTGACGAAAAGCGACTTACTGCTGTTTGCCATGGTCAGACGTATCAAAAATGGATGATCAAGACTTTCAACAAGAAAGTCAGGCACCAGGTATATCAAGTCGGGGATCTTGTAATCAAGCGGATCATCTTGCTGCAAAGTGATCCCAGGGGCAAATGGACTCCTACCTACGAAGGACCATTTGTGATCAAAAACATCTTTTCTTGTGGGGAAATGATCTTAACCACCATGGACGGTGACGATCTTCCGCACCTTGCGAATGCAGACATAGTCAAAAGATATTACGCATAAGTGACCCGACAAGTTGAAAACCCGAAAGGGCGACTTGGGCAAAAATGGGCATCCCGGTGAATCGAAAACCCGAAAGGGCGGTTCAGGCAAAAATTAGGGATAAACAAAAAAAAAATCTGTACATCCGGCAAGTTGAAAACTCGAAAGGGTGACTTGGGCAAAAAAGGGTTTCCCGGTGGATCGAAAACCCAAAAGGGCGGTCCAGGAAAAAGTTAGGGAATTAAAGTGTATGACTATGTCTCATCGGATCACTTTAAGGACAATCTCTTCACAGACAAGCTCCTGGCTTCTGATCAACTCAATCATCTTCGAACGAAGCAACGAATGAACAAGATATCCAGAGTTACGAAGGCTATAGCAGAATGGGAACCCCATGGAATTTTTTTTTTACACATAGCCATCTTTCTTTGTATAAATTTTTCTCAAATCCTCTTTTACCTTCGAGTCACGAAAGGCAAACTCACCATTCTAACTCTTCAGGTTCAAGAAGATTGAACATGGGCAGTTGTTGTACCCCAAAATTTTCCCTCTCATTTTATCAATATTTCCCCTCACAAGACTCTTTGAACTCAAGACCAAGCTAGGGTTTGCTCTGCTCAAGACATCTCCTTGCATTGTTGACCTGAAATTAGGGTTTGAGTTTGCACAAGGATTTTTGGACTTTCAATGCTCAATGTGACTTTCATACTTCATGTTGTACCTCTAAGTTTTTCTCATACCAAGTTTCAAGCCTTGAATCAAATTTTGCCCAGTCAATTGGACAGTTGACCTAGAAATCAACTGTATTGGGGAAAGAGTCAATTGTGGCCAATTTACAGTCAAACCTCATAATTTTTTATCCACATCAACATTATAGGATCATATGAACTATTTGATCAAGTTTGGACCACAACTCCTCAAGAAATTTGATCAGATCATCAAAAGGGCAAAATGGTCATTTTTAGGGTTTTAACTGCAGAAGGGCAATTTCTGATTTTTCACCTAGACAATGGCAAATTGGGTTCAAGCATGAATTAAAGGACTCAATGGCATCATCTTTACCTAATCACAAGGTTCAAAAGATCTCAAAAATCAAAAATCAACTGATCAACTGATCACAATTTTCCAGTCAACTGATCAAAAATCAACTGTACATTGAAAAGACAAACTTTGACTTTTTGGTAAAAATCAAGTGCCAAGGGTCATTTTTCATCAAGATGTTTCAAAACATGAAACTTGTTCACCAAGAAACCTAATTTTGAAAATTAGGGTTTAAAATGGAAAATTTTCATAACTTAGAAATTTTTTAAGTTATGAAAATTTCTTATTTTTCCCCAACTTTTCCCAACTTTTTCACCATGATGAAATTGGATTAAAAGAAAACTTACAAAATGAAAGTTGTAGTCCTCCACAAAATATACAACTTTGATTCACAAAGTTTTCCCAAAAGATGTTTGGATCTCAAGTTATGATTTTGTGAACAAGGGTCCTTGAAACTTTTAACTTAGTGAAATTTTGCCCTAGTTTAGGCAGGATTTTGACCTATCTTCATGGAAATTTTTCACATAGTTACAATTGAAATATCAAAATTAATTTCAAATATGGATTGTAGAGAATGTTACAAGCTTTCCAAAATGTCGAAGAACTCTCCAAAGTCATTTATGGTTATGGAGAATCAAAGGATTGAAATTGGCAAATCATCACTTTTGACCATGGCATTTTTCATGTTGCTACAAGTTGAAAATTATGTCCAACCATGCTTGTACTTGGTTTACAGGTCCTTAAACCCTTTCACACTCAAAAATTGAATGCAAAAACAATGGATTAAGGCTTTTTTCTGAGCTTTAGAAGATTACACAAGGGATTAATCCATTTTTGGCAAAAAGGCAACAATGTCATTTACATAAAGCACAGCTTTTGCAATTTTGTTTGTCTTGAGCATTGGACTTAACATTTTGCAGCAAACCACGTCCACAAAGATAGGGAAAAGTATACCAACTATGTGCATACCCTAAGCTAGATTGTACAAGCCTTTGCATTGTCAAAATCACATTTTGCTTCAAAACCAAGTCATTGTGCCAAAAGTCCATATCTTTGCAATCTGATAAAACCAAAGCTTGTGAACATTTGAACCAACTTGAACACATTATACTAAGCCAGAAACACGAGCTAGCAACCTCTAAAACACCCTTGTACACCAAAAACCCCATTTTCTGCCAAAACAGGGCAGGATCTGCAAATCATAAGCCAAATCACAATCCACTCGTGCGTTTTGCTTGCAACCAGTTCCAATACACTCCATACAACATACCTAAGCTATCCCAACCATTCCCAAGTCACCGTAACTCCATTTACACACTTCACCATTTTCAAATTCTGACTTTGCAGGTTGAGTTCTACAAGCATATTCAAGCTATTTCAAAGCAGGCTAAGCATTAGGCAAGCTCAAAGGAACTTCAAGCAAGCTCACAAGTATCTCAGGCCTCACTCACAACCCCTACATTGCCATACTCGAGCTTGACTGAAACAGGTAAAGTTCAAACTTCTATCTCTCTATTTAGGAATCATTAGGCTTAGGTTTGTGAATAAAAAATGTAGTCCTCATTGCCCTTGAGCTGTACATATGCATAGAATTCATTTAAGTTAACTGAGCTGGGAGAATTTGAATGATGAGCTTTCTGAAAAAACTAGGTTAGAAATTAGGGCCAGAGAAATTCTCTCTGGTCTTTGAGAGTTAGATTAAGTTTTTTATATGGTTAGAATCGTATGATCATGCTCTATAACTTTCATGTTACAAGTTTTTGTTTTTAAGTACAAATGCAGGAGATACGAGTTTGAACCTTTGGCGCGCGTTTTTCTGTTTCACAAGGTCAGGGACGAAGATGAATGTGGGATGGGCTTGACTTTGCCTTGCTTTTTGCACCCCTCTGCTTGCTTCTCACACCCCATTGGCCCATTTAAATTATTTTTGTATATTTTTCTTTTTTTTTTTCATTTCTGACTTTTATTTTATTTTTTTAAATATAAAAAATTACCAAAAATATTTTCTTAAATTTTCATATTTTATTTTATTATTTTTTTATTATTTTTTGGACATAGAAATAGTTATTAAATAATATATACTTTTATTTTCTTGAAATAAATTCATAAATAATACAAAAAATATTATTTATTTTTATTTTTATTATTTATACACTTAAATAATATTTTCTTACATATTTTATTTTTTTAATATTTTTGTGAATATTTTTATTTATTTTCTTGTACATAAATAAATAATTATAATATATATATTTTCTTAAAACAAATTAGGGTTTTACCCTTTTCAAAAATAATCTTTTTATTTTCTTATTTTTTTAAGACATTAAATAATTCATTTTTACATACATAAAAATAAATACAAAAACATTTTTGTGCATACTTATATTTAATTGTCCATTTAAATATTTGTCCATTTATTTATTTGTACAAAGAATTCAATTTGGTTGTAATAGTTGAATTAGGGTTTTATTTTCTTGCAAATATCCCCCTATTCAAATGTGTATCCCCCTCCCCATATCAATGTTGTAATAGTTGTAGATTTACTTTTACGCATTTATTGCTTTTATATGCATGATTAGTAAATTAGGGTTTTGTATGATAACCAAAAAAATCAAACAAAAAAGCATGACTAATACAAGACAAAAATGCATGAAAAATGACAACACAATGCACACAAGCACCCCTAGGGTTTCATCCACTTGTTGCCTTAAAAATGGCCATGGTGTGCATGCTAGGTATCTTGGCAAAAACAAAAATAAAACAAAAGATCATAGTCCCTCGATGATGCTATCTTGGTTGCCTGTACAAAAATGATCTAGTCCCTCAAAAACTCGCTAAGATACTTGGCACTATTGCTATCATGGCCATACGATGACCCTCACCTGTCCCGTTTAACATCCAAACACAAGGTTGTTTACCAAATACAATGGTAAAACAACAATGTCAAAGGGTTAAAAATGTGTAGGAAATACTTTTGAGTAGGTAGGGTAGACAACTCCTAGTTACTTGATCAAAACTTGCAAACATCCTTGTTATTTTCAAAAACACATCACAACACAATTTCAAAACATTTTCCCAAAACAAACTTTCAAACATTGAAACATATTTTCAAAAGACAAACACCTTTGTATATATTCAAACAAGAATCATTACAAAGGTTTCCTAGACAAAGGCCTCTTTTCAAAATATTTTCAAAACCACACACAAAGCACCATTTCAAACAATTGAAAAGCAAAAGCAAGTGATCTAAACAAGTAACTAAGAGCCCACAGAAAACCATGGATGAAAAGGGTGCTAGCACCTTCCCTTTTCATAATCTACCCCCCGAACCCGAGAAAACATCTCAAAGGCCTTTCCTGTGATTTTTGACCTTTCCTTTGGATAAAATAAAAAGTCAGTGGCGACTCTTGCTAAACCGAAACATTTGTGAACACAAATGCAAAACCTCAAGTCAGTTCTTCCACCGTATCACAATTGACAACAAGTTATCCATTAATCTTGCAAAGAATCCAATTTTGCATGAAAGAAGTAAGCATATTGAATCTAGATTTCACTTCTTGAGGGAAAAGGTAAATCGAGGTGAGGTTGAAGTTAGGCACTGCTCAACTGAAGCACAGTTGGCCGGCATTTTACCAAAGGATTGGAGATCGACAGACTCCTGAAAGAAATTAGGAATAGTTCATACTGACTATTTTTAGAGAATGTTCGACAACTTGGATTATGGGGTAAGTTCATATATTATACTTAATCCAATTTGTGTAACCTAAGCCCAAGCCCAATTAGGGTTTATTATCCTACTTAGTGTATAAGTTAGGTATATATAAAAGGTCAAATATTGTATCATTATTTGTACTATTCAAGTCAATAATAGAAATCTTTATTTTCCTTATTCTCTCTCTTTCTCCTGTCACTAAAAGTATCTCACGCACTAACACAAACATTCCTATTTTACTAAAAACATTCATTTTTATTTATCTTCATTGAAACCATTATCCTTCTAATTATAATTATAGATCAGAATAATTTTTAAAATAAATAAATAAATAAATTTAACTTTCGTCGCGCAACGTGCGGGTCAAAGTCTAGTTATTAATTATTTATAAATTGTGTGCTTGCATTCCTGAAAGAATGCACCATGAAGAATATGCGTGTGTCGATATCATGTGAATAAATAAATGTGAATATTTATTAAATCAAGACAGTTGTGGGGATTAGAATTGTCTCGAGTGTGTATTTACACTAGAGTAGGCACAATTGTATATAACAGGGAGAATTTATAATTAAATTGATAAAGCATCCAATTTGTCAAAGTTAAGACACAGCCATGTTATAATATTTTGAAAGCTCATAAGGCTATAGAGTATCCAACATTGAAACACTTTTTTGAAGAGTCAATTGTTGTTTAATCGTTTGACAAGATTGACCTTGAAAATTTAAAGCTAATTTAAGTATTTACATATCTGGAGATTACATATCCAGGTGCAGAAGGTAATGAAGCTGTTACATAAGGACAAGAAGTCAAAGACTTAGAAGATGCTCAATCAAAAGTTGTTGAAGCACATACAAAGATCTTCATATTCCGAGGAATTATTTCTGGTACCTCAAAACAAATATTGGATTTTGACTATTAAAAGAAGAACTTGATATCTTCTCATCAAATGATGATGTTTTCTCAATGTGTTAACCTTCATAATGATGTATGGACTTCTGAGGTACGTATTGTTCTTACTACTAGTTTCTGGGAGGTGATGCTTCATAATAATGAAGTTCTCATATATTAGAAGTATCCATGGTTAGAATATTCTCTTGAGAATACATTTTTCCATTGAAAACTAAAGAGGTTAATTCATTAAATGAGTTATCTGTAAAGAGAAAGGTTAGTGATTCAATATAAGACAACTTTCTTTTCCAAACCACGCCTAGCATTTAATGTGACGCATTGAGAAAAGAGATTATCTTAGAGATTAAATGATAAATCATATTGCCTTACCTCTTGTCAGGTTTTTACACTATTCCATTTTTTTCATCATTGCAAAAACTATTTAAAAACCCACTCACTCCACCTCACACACTTTCTCTACATCTCTCCCACACTTTTTCCTTTAAAATCCCTAAAAACTTGTTCAAAACCCTAAATTCCCTAGTTATGTTCGTATATGTGATTGTTAATTTTAAAACAATGGCTTCCCAACAACAATCATCCTCTTATGAACAAAAAGATCTTCAACCTGGGTCATCCTCTTTTCAACAAGGTCAATTGAATGATAATTTTCCGGAACTTCAATGTTTTATTCGTGTATCTCAGTTTATGGTTCTTACTGAGTCAATTGTGAATTTTGAAAATCTAAAGGAAAATGGTTTTGATCTCTCTAAAGATGTGGTTACTCAAGGATGGGAAACCTTCTTTGATATCCTTTTGGGTCCCACTTTTCCAGATTTAGTAAAGCAATTTTAGATAACGACGAAGGAATTTAGACATGGTATTTTGGAAAATGTGGTTGAAATGGATGTAAGTATCACTGAGGAATCAATTGCTCAGTTACTTAATCATGATGGAATCGGTTTGAAATATTGTATTCTAAATGACAAGAATACTAGTATGAGAAGACAAAAAACTATTAATTCAAGAATCTTTAAGAATGGAAAAAGTTCTACAATTGTCAAAGATCTTCTACCTTCTCTCAGTGTCTGGACCAAAATCATCTTGGAATACATCCACCCAAAGCCTTCTACCAAAACTTTTCCCATGATCAATGGTGATTTAAAATATATTTTGTTCAATCTAGCTTGTG
The DNA here is from genome assembly GCA_948472305.1 of Vicia faba. NCBI lineage: Eukaryota > Viridiplantae > Streptophyta > Magnoliopsida > Fabales > Fabaceae > Vicia > Vicia faba. The sequence continues at coordinate 1,232,485,100 of OX451735.1, forward strand.
AGACAAAGGATAATCTTCCCTTTATACTTTTTTAGGTATTTAAGGAACTCGCTCAAAAGCTCTAGACGTGATGTGAAAGAACCTACCAGGTGGATTCCTCTGGGAAGACTTATCATAGTTTTCTGATTAATTGTGGCTTAGTAGACTCTCTCCATAGTAAAAATATAATGGATTATCTGACTCCTCATTTTGGAAAAAAATTTGATGGGAGAAATTTGAAGTTTATGCTTACTTCAGTTATTCTCCCTCAAGAAGATTTTATGACAGGATATGCATCTTATTTTACACCCAGTATAGAAGATATATGTTCACAATTGTTGATGGACCAATAACTCTTTTGAACTATCTAGAAGAATGTATTTTAAAGGAATAATCTCCCAATATGTTTTGTGAAGAAATTATATCAATTTTTTTTGATCCACCAGAAATTATTTGTCACAAAGTTCTCAGAAGTATCTTTGGTATTGCTGAATTATATGGATATGCTTACAGACTTCTTAATATTTCTCAAGTTCATGCTAAAATCTGAAGGAAATAAGCTTATGTTCGTTAGAAGTTTGATAGTGATCATTCTTCAAGCATGGAGTGTGGAAATTCATCCAATGAAGACAACTTGAGCTCATCCTACACATAACATCTTATACCACCTCCACTCCCTTCTGAACTTCTTCCTCTTCTAACAATCCTTCCATCCTCTTCTAAAACCACTCATTTCAGTATTAATCAAGTTACTACATTTCTAAAGTCTCTCGATGACGAAACCTTTTCTAGTTCTGATCAAATTATTGATATCTCATTTGATTCAAAAGAAGAACTAGTTTCAACCCATCACATAAAAATGTGTGACTCAGATATTCCCATGCAGGAATCTGATGACTCTGATCATGATACCTTAGTTTATACACCCAAACCTACCCTTTTAAATCTCCCACCTGATTCCACACTTGGAACAGTTTCTCCTCAAGAAAATCCACTGGTTTCTGAAGTAAGATCTTATGTTCTCTCACCAGAAATTACCCATATAAAGCTTCCCCCCAACACCTTTTATAATATCCCAAACACCTCCCTTTATCCATCTTTTCATAGAACTTATGTTCATCAACCAACCTTCCTTGAGCTCATGGAACAACTTAAGCAGAATGCTTTTCTCAGACTCCAGCATACTTTGGAAAGTTCTTCTCTATGCATGGATCCTGAGAAAACATATGTCATCTGGTTTCCTTCAGAAGATGGATGGAGCCCAACTCGGATATCATGAAAACCATCTATTTTCAAGAAATTAGAAGAAGTATAAGGAATGGCTCAAGACCTTTTCAAACATTCCCTTGAGTTTGCTTGCTCCAGAGGTTCCAGTTTCTAAACTGGAGCAATAGGGTGTTGTCTCCATTGATACTTCAGAAGATGCTACTACTTCTAGGTATGAAATGACTTTGGTTGGTAGTCAACCTTATAGTTCAAAGGGGAAGCATGTTATGTAAGCTGAAGACCAGCCAGCTGGGATGAAGGTTGTTTTGGATAAACAGTAGAAAGATAATTGTTTCATCCATCAACGCTTGGACAAGTAGGATGAAATGATTGCTTTTCAGGAGGCTTCGTTCAAGAAACTATCTGATGATTTAATGATATTCATGGAAAAGTTTGACAAGAAGGATGCTTGAAGCCTTAGCCCTTTGTCTTATAACTTAAGAATAGTGTTTCTTTTTTTTATAAAATAATTGTAACTTTATCCCACTCATTTTAATGAAATATTTTATTTGTCTTTTAAATATTTTTGATTTCTGACAAAGAGAGGAAAAAGTATATGATTTTGATAGTATTTACTCTCAGAATCTCAAACTCAAACATGATATAATGCTTTTACTACTAACCATTTGTTTGATGTTTGATTTGGGAAATTTGTAAAAATTCACTGATTATCATATATAGGTTATTTAGATATCTGAAGATTATCATCTGACAATCAGAAGAAAAGATCAAGAGGCATGAAGTATGCTCTGATGAGCTAAGCATCTGAGAACATGTATTCGTTAGAAGGTTTGAATTGTCTAAAAACGAATCATGCCCTGATACTAAATATTGTTCAGATGTTTCTGACTGAGTTAAAGGTTGAAACAGGCTCTGATACGTCGTATGTTTCATAAGTTATGAACTTCTTGAAAATATGGTTAAATCAAACTCTGATACACCTACTGTTCAAAAGTTGTGATCTTTCTGAAAGTAAGGTAATTATGTTTTGATAACACCTATTGTTCATAAGTTGTGAACTTCTTCAAAATATGGTTAAATCAAGCTCTGGTAGCCCACATTGTTCAGAAGTTGTGAACTTTCTAAAAATAAGGTGATTGTGTCTTGACAACACCTATTGTTCAGAAGTTGTGAAATTTTTAACGGTATGGTAATTAGACTCTAACACTTTTGAAGTTTTGAACTGCCTAGAAGCTTGACAAAATTGATTTGTTACTTAGCATTTGTTTCAGAAGTTGTGAACTATCTAAATGAATTTCAATGTGTGTTTGGAAACGCCTTCTTCGTTACCACGAAACTATTCTGAAGTTGAAAATAGTCTGAAAGTTTTATATTCAGAACCTGATAGACTACTTTGATACTTCAGAAGTTGTGAACTTCTTGAAGTGTAGTAAGTCTGCATTCAACCAGGCATTGTTCAGAGGTTGTGAACCTTCTGAAGACATGTTAAAGAGACATGGTCAAATGACATGGTATAAGACATGTTCTAAAGACATGGTCTAAGACATGTTATAAAGACATGTTCTAAAGACATGTTCTAAAGGCATGTTCTAAAGACATGTTCTAAAGACATGTTCTAAAGACATGGTCAAAGACATGTTCTAAAGACATGGTCTAAGACATTGCCTAAGACATTGTTTAAGACATGGTTTAAAACATGACCTAAGACATGTTCTAAAAGACATGGTCTAAGACATGCTCTAAGACATGGTCTGAGACATGGTCATAAGACATGTTCGAAAGATATGGTCAGTCAGATAATGGTTCAGGTGTTGAACCTTCTGTTGAAATGATGTTTTGAACCTTCTGGTGGCACGATTTAAGTTTATGGGAGAACCAATGAATTAGTTCTGATGTTTGATGTAAGTCATCAAGACAATAACAAAATAGGTTCTGATACTTCATAGTGTTCTGATAGTAATCCAGGTTTTGAGATGAAGACCAGACATTTCTAGTCAGACTCTGATGAGACGTCAATGGAGAAGTATTACTTCTCTATGTTATCTTTTGTACTTCAAAATTCATTTTGTGAGTCTTGGGCTCAGGGGGGAGACTCTGAACAAGCATAAATGAGATTTTTGGTATTAATAGATTCAGGGGGAGCTGGTTAGCTTTTTTGAATGTGTGTTCCATGGTGATTACCCTGTATGAATTTTTCTATCAAAATACATGGTTTTGTCATCATGAAAAATGGGGAGATTATAAGAACAAGATTGGTTCTACATATGGCCTTAAGTTTTGATGATAACTTTACATGTTATATTGAAGAACAATTGTGTACTCTATTGGTTTCTGCCTAGTGTGTAGCTTTTGCTAAACATGTTCTGACTCTGGTAAGAAGGTGTGTGACGTCATCGTGCTTTGAACTCAATACTCTGGAAGAATACCTTTGGTGTGATACAAGTTAAGTCAAGATTCTAGAATGCTTCTTATGCAACGTTTCTAAGGAACGTTAGTAAAAGAGCTCTTGATCGTGACTTTCGCAAGGAAGCTTTGAAGGCCTTCTAAAGCTTTACTTCTGTTGTTCCAAGTTAAGAAGATACTGAAGAAAAGGTTTTGCTGAATGAGTTAGGAAGATATGAAAACATTCTTCTAAATACTAAGTGTTGAAGACTCTAAAGACAAGGGTTCTCTGAACAAGCTCTGAAGACTCAAAGACTTATGTTATGAGGATACAAAGTCCTAATCCTTCTATACCATGCTTCATCAATATAAAAAACAGAAGCCTATGAAGATATAGAAGACAAAGATAAAGACTAAAGGATTGTGTGTGATGGTGAGTATAAAAGTATAAAGTACTATGTGACCCCTACTCTAATAGGGTGGCGTCAGGACAGACCTTTTGTACTTGTTATCTACCATTCCCACCATGATCGTTGGGAGAAAAATAGTTGTATTTGTGTTTCCTATCCTACCCTCCAACGAATCTCTTTTTATCTATAATAGGAGGACTTGGAAGTATTTGAAATCAACGAATGATTTAAACAAAACTATACTAAATCGATGCACAAACTCTTTTGAGAAATTCTTTGTATAGTTTTGTAAATAAGCAAGGAGCTTTTGTTCGTATCTTGATATCAACACTTTTGTGTTATTGTACTTACAAATTTTGTGTAATCTGCTTTATTATAAGCATCTTTATATACACATCTTTATAAATCAATGGTTGTTGATAGGTTCCTTGAGAGACTCTGTGAGTCTAGATTCTCAAGAAAACTTTGGCTACGGTCATAGTGGATTTGCAATAAGGATCGACAGACTTCTTAGGGATGCTAATAAGGTTGATCAGACTTATAATTGTTGTCTATAATCAGGTTGATTATAGTGAATTAAGTCCTTGTGTATAAGGCAAATCACCGTGCAGGGTGGACTGGAGTAACTTTGTTAACAGTGAACCAGGATAAAAATCATTGTGTTTATTTATTTTTATTCACTTGTTAAGCTTTTTGTTTGAGTTGTGAAAAGATTATATTTGGTGAAAACCAATTCAAACCCCCACTTTCTTGTGTTTCTCGCACCTTCATGATATGCTCTGTCTTTTTGTTTGCTTTTGTATCTCTTTTCATTTGTGGGCTACGCCCTAGATTTTTGTGCAAGTTGAATGCATATGGTTTGTAACCTAAAACTTGGTATGCTCTACTACAACTATTTTTTGGCTCCTGATGAATGCATGGTTGTTTTTTCAAATTTATGGATAAAAAAGGGGAGTAGTTTGGTAGATTTCCTTATTTCCTTATATGTTTTATTTTCCCTTAAGGGAGAGTACTACTTGGGGGGAGTAGTATTTTTTTTTCTGACCTACTATTCAAGGGGAACATGATTTTATTCACTATCTTAATGATGCCATGATAATATAGTGCTAGTTTACGTGCTTAATCTATGGTTGCATGCAGGGTCATACCTAATGTCTTGACATCCTAACTATGAGAATTTATTTTTCTCTGAAGAAAGTTTATTTCTCTTTGATGTTGTGCTCTTTAAGGTTTAGATTTATCTTTTTATGTTGTGTATGCCTCTGATGTGTCTTGGTGAAGTTCCAACTTTTATTGTGCATTATTTTTGAAGACGTTCTTTTGGGGTAATTTTGAAGTTTTACCTTCTTTCAAAATGAGTCTTTAAGTTAAAATGATAAAGAGTATGTTAGTGTATCCCTCCCATTATTGGTTGTTTGTGAAAAAATTTTAGTATATGCAAGATGAGTTATACAAAGGTTGTTTTAGCCAAAATTTTCCAAAGGAGGAGATTATTAGGTTGGTTGTGTTGTGATTTGCCTCATTTTATAAAAATATGTTTCCTAGAAAGGTGGTGGACAAGATGTCTTCACATGTTAGTACGATATCATAATGTGTTTTATTTCACATTCTTGGAAGATTTATTTCAAGCGTGAGGTCACTGAAGATTCTATAAAGATATGATTCACGTATACTGCAGTCCAAGAAGCGTGTGTTTCTAGAAGCAACAAAGGTCTGTTCAAGCTTTATCATGTTTCCTAAGACTGGATGTAAAGTAAAAACATTTAAGGAAACACTATATTCTCTTCCATAATATAGTGCTGAAGATCGTATTGGATTTACTACTTGTTTAGACCAAATTGTTCGTCAAGCCCATGTTATTATCAGGTTATTTAAAGGAAGACTCTAAACCTAAAATAATTAGAGCCGCATGTGTGATAGTGTCAATTAGGAGTCAGTTTGTTCATTAGTGTTTGTGAGCCATTCTCGTATCAGCTTGATGCTAGAGCTGAGCTGATAGTTGAGTTGTAATTGTGAATCACTCATAAGCTTTTAAGCAAGAGTGGATTCTTTTTAGGATAAAACTTATATATAATTTTTTTAAGGGTGGTTCTTACTATTTTTCAATAAAAATATGACAAGTGTATAATTTCCTCTTACACCTATGAAATTTTCTCCTATTTTTAATCCTTGAACGATATTTAAATACACTTATCATATTTGTATTAGAAAACGGTAAGAACCACACCTAAAGAATTGTATCTAAGTTTTCTCCTTCTTTTTATTGGAGTGTGTCTCCTCTTTGATTGTTATCTTTGTTATCACGAGTTGCATGATTGAGAGGAAGTGAAAGGGGTCTCATATCTAGGAGAGTCTTAGATAGAAATATCACAGATAGTGATTAGGTACGAAGACTGTAAATCGGAGGTTGCTTACGTAGGACTTCAAACTAATACTATTATAGTGGATTTCCTTTCAGGTTTAGATGCCCCATATGTAAGTGACATTTCACCAAACCGGGTTAACAAATACCTTGTGTTATTTACTTCCTGCAATTTACTTTAAGTTGTTTATTTTTATTTGTGTTGTTATGATGTCTTGACATTGCACTCAATATTCTGGTGTCCTGACATCGTATACGACATATGTTCTTTACGTTCCAGAATTTCATTATTCATATGATTTGTTAAATAATTTTTTATGATTGTGGATGTGCTTGTTGGTAAATAAAACGGTGAGAAGTTAAGCCCTTAAATAGCTTTTATATGATTTTTGTTTGATTTGTGGTCGTTAATAAATGAGTCGTTTAATCTTTGTACTATTTGTAGCATTCATATGTTTTACCGCTAATATTTTTTTACAACTTACCCTTCAATGATTTTGTGTGCATTATTGGGAAAATGTTGATTTCAATTTACTAGAGTTTCATTTATTTAAAGCTAGAATGTTTTCACAATCTAGGGATTATACAAGCTTTATTTTTATGGTGATATTTATGAATCATCGCTAGAAGATTCATGCTCTAATAGGTAATGGTGGTTCTGGGGGTTTGGGGGTTGAAAGAGTTTAACTTAGCCTTACTTGATAAATAATGTTCGGGGATTATAAATGAGACGAAAAGTCTTTGGTATATGGTTTTGTGTGCTCAGTATGATGAAGAAGGGGGTGTTTATACTTTGGGGGTAGTGGTGGTTCTGTGTGGTGGAGGAATTTGAAAAACATAACGAAGGGTGTTAGATTGGTTGATGGAGGCTGGTTACTTGACAACATTGACCGGAGAATAAGAGATGGGTCTTCTACTCTGTTTTGACTAGAACCTTGGCTTGATGGTACATTTTTGAAGGTACGATTTAGTAGGCTGTTTAATTTAGTTGAGAATAAAAGGGTTGGGGTGGGGGAGAATAGTGAGCGTGGAAGTGGCATAGGAGGTTGCTTTCTTGGGAGAAATATTTAGTGGCGGAATGTATTGAGCAATTAACCTCAATTATTTTTCAAATGGACGTAGAAGATTGTTGAGTCTGAATTTTAGATCCATCTTCTTGCTACATGGTCAATAGTGCTTACAAAAATTTGTGTGAAGTTGATGTCAATAATAACCAGGCTAACTGTCAATTTTTATGGTTGAAAATTGTGCCACTTAAGGTATCTTTTTTTCCTAGCGGTTGTTACTAAATCGTATTTCGATTAAGGACAATTTGTCTAGGAAAGAGATTCTTGCCATGAACGATAAAAAATGTGTGGTGAATTTTGGCGTGGATGAAGACAAAGTTCATTTGTTTGTAACATGTGATTTTTCGGTAGGCTATGGTCTATTATTCTTAATTGTTTAAGGTTCTCTACGACATCCCAAAGAACGGTTTAGGATCATCTGTTGCAGTTTGGTGGACTTGGTGGTTTTTTGAAAAATATTCGGTTGAATTTTAACACTATTTGATTCACGGTGGTTTGGGTTATCTGAAAAGAGTGAAATAAGCGTATTTTTCAAAATAAAGCGGAGCAAGTGCAGACCTCATATGAAAGGATAAAACTTTTCTCATTTTAGTGATTAAAATCGAAATATATTATTTTCGATTATAATTACCAATTATAGAGGTCAAATCTTTTATCTTGTTTATCAACAGTTATGTAAAAAAAAATTAATTTTTTTCCCTAGAATTTTGAATAGAAATTTTAATTCGTTCTTGTTATTTTCAATATATTTTGTGCAAAAATAATCTGAAAGGATAAAACTTTTGTCATTTTAATGATTAAAATCGATTTATATTGATCGTTTATATGCATGTCAGTGTCAAAAATGGTATATTTGGCATTTTTGAAAAATAATTAATAGAGTTAAAAAACCTAAGCATTTTTTTGTTTACTATATTATAGAATTATAAAGGAAGTATAATGCCATTTACTGAAAATACGTTGGTTCCACGTAATTTCCTAGAGTAGAATTTAAGTGGTATATGTCAGTGTCAACGTGTAGAAATCATTACAAAACATCTGCCTGTTTTCAAAGTGGAATTGGAGCCATTCCACTTATTGAAACACATTTATTTAGTAGGTATATACCGTATTTGTATTTGCCTTTCTATGTGTATTTTACACCATTTTTTTAATTATATTTTTTCCGGATCAGAAAAAGTGTAAATTTATTTTATATTGTAAAATATTAATTTATAATATTAATATATTATTTATTATTTATTCCTTAAATAAACATTTTATTCATTAAAATTAATAATAATATTTTAAAAAATAATCTTAATTTTATTTTGTTAACGAAATTAATTTATCAATCAGTTTGCTTTGAATAAGTTAAACGATACAATAATGCAAAGTGAAGAATAATAATGTAAATTTTATAATTAAATGATATAATTGAAAATAAATAAATAAATTATTTTTTTAAGGAAAGAAGGCCTAATTCCTAAGAGAAAATTACATAGCAATAATTTAGAAATAGGAATTCCAATATAATTAACTAATAAAAGAAGAGAAATTTGAGTAAAATCACGTTAATAAAATATCAAATTAGGAACTAGATCATATAATTCATGTTGATAAGTTCATTTGCACAAGTATTTTATTCACGTTAAATACGAAAAATCCACATCTTTCAATTTAGTTTGAGAAACTATTGAGTTTGATGTGCCAATAACATTTCAATTATATTACTTTATTTAACATCTAAAAAAATTTGAACAACCAGTTTAGAATCTACCAACTCCATAATATTACTAGTGATAAAAGAGTCTCTCATATCTAACTTAACAACATTAGTGCAACTAGAAAAATTCAAAGGACAATCACGTAAGACATGTGATTAGTGGTTTTTACATTTTTGTTTATCGTTAATTCTAGTTAATTGTGTCATTATTTTAAAGCACTTTATTTCACTTTTTCCATATTTTATACTTTGGTTGTGTCTCTTTAATGTTTTTAGGTTCAGGTAAGCATTCAAAAAGAATCGTAGCAAAAATCAGGAAAAATCGCAAGAATTCAAAAAAAAAATTATGCACACTCTAGGAGGTCTGATACGGCCACCCGTGTCAACTGACACTGGTTGTGTCAGGCAAGCAGCAAAAGCAAAGAAAAAAATCAGAGGTCTGACACGGGGGGTCGTGTCAACTGACAGTGGTCGTGTCAGGATGCCTGGGGTCAGACACTGCTAGTGTCAGGATGCACGGCACCAAAAATCAGCATTTGAAAGTACAGATGAGCGACATGGGCGCCTGTGTTGTTTGACACTACCCGTGTCAGTTTGTGACGTTGATTTCCTGATTTTTTTAAATATTTTCTCCATGGGTTGAGCAGTGGGTGGGTTTTGGATATTTCCAACCGATTTGAATGAATGTTTGTTATTTAGATGAGTTTTGAGGAGGAATTAGGGGACTTTTTGGCAAGCGAAGAATTACACGAGAAAAGATTGGAGAAGACAAGGGTTTCGGTGGAAGGATATTTTCATGAACGAAAGCAATTGAAGATCAAATTTCTACCTAATACTTGTAATTTCTACAATTTATATTTTGTTTTCTTTGAATACTATGAGTAACTAAACCCCCAATGCTAGAGGCGTCCCTGATTTGCATCTGTAACAACTTCGGTTTTCTTATTGCAATAACAATATTGTTTTTTATTATCCATTTAATCTTATAATGTTTCTAGTGTCTTCTCTGTCGGGCAAACAAGGATTGATTTATGATTAACAGTTAGGCTGAACCGCCATTGTTAGTGCTTTTATAAGATTATACTATAGTAGATATCACCTAGGATTAGGGTTACCTTATAACAACCGGATATTCTTGATAATAAAAATGCTTAATTTCATGGGTAAGTTTCTTTGGACTTAGGGCTTAGGATAAATAATTAAAGGTTTTCTCACTAAGGACTTAGGAGTAAACACTCTTAAGAACCAGTAATTGATTATTTAAAATAAGTTGTTGCAATATTAATTCAGAGTTGTTACAGGAATAAATCACACACCTTTCTAGCATGTTACTCATATATGTCAAAACAATCCTTCACATCTATTTATTTTTTCGCAATCATTTTATTTTAGGCCCCAAGTTACTGAGATTCTTTCATAAACTGGAATAATTTTTCTTAACAATCACATCCTCATACCCAACATTGTTTCTCATATTTTCCACTAGGGTCGGACGATCGGTTGATTTGGGTCGATATCGGGCCCAAACTTAAATCTGACACAAACCAAACAGTTTCATTTTAAAGGGCCAATATTGATCGATAAAGTTTTGATTTATAGCAGATTCAGTTAGATCGATTTGTCGAGTAAATTGAGTGAATTTGATTGGTTTAATATTTATAAGGCTAAATCCATAAAAAATATTTTTTTATAAAATTCACAAGCATTCGCTGTCATTTGAAAAATGCAGAAAAATTATTTTTTATCATTGAAAAAATTATTATAAAGTAGTAACATTTTTAATATTATTTGACATTAATTTGATCATTATTATAATTTAAACCACAAATTAAATCATGTTCTTGTATTCTAGTGAATAAACAATGTCACTATTAGATTATAAAAATAATAATAACATAATAGTATTATGCACTCCATTTTTATAATGGATCAATGCATAGTAATAAATATAAACAAAAAATAAATATTAATTGAGTTTGGTCGGGTTTGGTTTCCGACAGATCTAAAATTATCATTCGACTCCGACCTAATCAATCTTATATAACCCTAATTAAGCAACTGAATCAATCTGACACTTGATCCAATCTGAACCGTTTGCACAAAAAGTACAATAGGTCGGTCAGTTTCAATTGGGCGGATGAAATTTGTCCATCCTTATTTTCCACACATAACTTTACAACAAAGATATTTTCATTATTTCGAATGGCCCATTCAAGCTTCAAAAGACAAGCATTATTCATAACATCCAACCGTCTATTACCCAACCCTCCTAAGAACTTTGGCAGCGTCATTACATCTCACTTCAGCGAATCAACTCTCATAGGCTCCTCCCTATCACCCTAGATAAAAGAACGTTGTAACTTTTGAATCTCATGCTAACAAGTTTTAGGAATGCTAGTAGTCATAATATTATAGATAGGAAGAGCTTCAATAACAACTTTAGATAGAGTTACCTGATCTACAAAAGAAAGGTGTCGAGCTTTCCAATATGCCAACTTCGATTAACTTTCTCTAGGATATAATTAAAATTGGATCTTCTTGGTGCTCTATCGAAGTGAGGGATAACCAAATATTTGCCAAACAATTATGTTTCATGGAAATCATACATAGCAACCAATTTACGATGAACAAACATAGAAGTGTTTCAAGAGAAAAGAATTCTTGTTTTGATCAATATTCACTTATTGACCAAACAAAAATCAAAATTCATTAATAATATCGAGCACACATTTCATTTGAACCTTTGTAGCTTGACCAAATAATAAATGATCATCTACAAACATCAAGTGAGATAGGAGAGGATCGTTTTTACTTTTCTTCATAGTTTTCGAAAAATCTTGCTCCACAATATGAGAAATAAGATGAGACAGTTTATTCATACACAAAAAAAAAGAGATACGGAGAAATATGATCTCCTTGAATGAAACCTCTATGAGGTTTGAATTTTTCTGATCTAGTTCTATTATATTTCATATTAGTAATCACAGTTGTAATAGAGACCATAATAATAGTCAATAATTTCAAAGAAAATTCGACTTCCTTCAAAATATTTTCAATGAAAGACCACTTCAGCATATCATATGATTTAGTTAAATCAACTTTAATCATGAAATACCTTTGTTTGCTTTTTATCTTATGCATATGCTATTCTTATTCTCAAGAATATTATCCCACGAATGTATATAGTAAAATTTATTTATAAAATTTGTCATTCTAAATTTATTTGTTAAAATTTATTTAGTTAAAAATATGAAATATAAAATTAAAAAAATAATAATAGTAAATAATTATCGATATTCGTGTTTTATTTCTCAAAAAAAATTCTCATCTCTAACATGAAATAAAAAATTGAGAAATTATATGTAATTTTTATTTTTGAGAATAATATTTTAAAAGTGTGTATCAAATATAAGAGTGATGTATATTAAAATGAAGAATCTATTGATCACCTTTGCTTTAGGTGTGCTAAAGATAGAATTCTTTGGAAGGAGATTTTAAAGTTGGCTTGTGCTAAATTATTAAAGCTTTTATGGGAGATTTTGGATGGAATTATTAATTCCACCTCTTTTGGGTTTTTATGGTTATTAGTTTGTTGGATTATTTGGATTAGTAGGAATAATGTTGCTTTTAATAATATGAAGTGGAATGTTCTAGATGTCATTCTTTTTGTTAAAAATTTTGGTTGAGATTGAATTTTCATTTTATCTAAGGGTAGTGGTGATTTTATTAGGGAGTTATGGTTTTCTAATCCTTCTTTTTTTTTTATCTTGACTAGTGTTGTATGCTTCCCTTTGTGGTTGCTTTTTCTTGTTTTGTTCCCTTTATATTGGGTTGTACCCCTTCTACTTTAATATAAGAGTTGATAAAAAAAATCCTACTTTTCAAAAAATGTCATGAAACAAACATGTCTTAAGAGAAAAAAAAATGTAAATACTAAATAGAAGGAAAAAAATTAATGGATAAATTTAAATATCTTTGATACATTTTAAAGTATTATGTTAACAATTACTCATTCGTATCAAATTAAATATTTATTTGAGTTTTGTACCGCTTATAAAATAATTATTAGATATATTAATTTTAGTAATAAAATAATATTTATTAAAATATTTTTAGTAATAATTGTTAGTAGAATATCATTTTAAAAATAAATGAATAACAATTGATAGATTAAATGGATAAAGTAAAATAGGATAAATAAGAGTATATTAATAAATATTATGTTGATTTTAAAGAGACAGATAATTTAAGATAAAGAAAATTATAAAAAATAATCAATTTTAGATGGAGGGAATACTCCTCTAAATTATTATATATGAAATCTTAAAAATTTAAATTTGGTGTTAAAAATGTTTGTCAAATTAAAAAAAAAATTATTATTATCTATCTATACAATATAAAAAAGTAAGAGGAGTAATTTGGCAAATTTGCTACATGTCAAATTCTCACCCCTATGCTATTTATAAGTTAGGATATTAGGAAACTTTCTTTTTATATTATTATTTTATTTTTTAAAATTAAATCAAGAATCAACTCAATTATCTCTTTGTTTGGGGACACGCTTGGGTTATTGGAGAAATCAACCATTACATACATTTCCTCTTCTTTCAGGTAACTTTATACCACATCAACTTCCAACCACAGTTTCTGCAATTAATTTTATCTGTTTTTCAAACTCTGATTCATGTATTCTCATGTCTCAAACAACCGATTTAAATTTCTTATCATCAATGGTTTCTTTTTCCTAGGTAACATAATATTTTAGAAGTTTAATTGTTTTTTATTTGTGTGAAATTCATATGAATTCCTATATATAAATAGGACAATTTCGTCTCAAATTTCAAACATGTTTCAAACAGATTCAATTTCAAACGGAAAGCGTTGAACACGAGGTGTGTTGGATTTTTGGATAACTCTTGAGTAGTGTTTTTGGAATTTTTGTGTTTGATATTTTATTTGTTAGATCAATCCTGTATTTTATTGTCCTGTCAAAACTCATCACTAATCACTAATCCTTTATTCTATTACTTGAATCGTCTTTGGTTAGGTGTTAATTGCTTTAGTAATGTTCTCATATTGAATAACTACTCACTAATCACTTAAGTATGTTTCAAATCATGAAACAATTGTTCGAAATCTTTAGGTTGTGTGACTTATGAGTAACTTCCATATATTCGGATTTGAGAAATGAAAATGTATGAATTTGTTTTAATTTTAGTTTTGTATTGAGAAACAATTGTTCATATGCTTCATATTTTTGTTCAGTTAACTGTTGTGCTTGTTGTCCAATAAACGAGAGTTAAATGTTTAGCTCTACATAAATCCCAGTTATGCAGTGATGGTTTTCAGAAATGAGGTTGCTTCTTTGTGTCTAGGAGAAGTTGATATAGGTTCATAACTTCCTTTGGCATGTTTGTTGCAATTGTCTTGATATTTATTTTTCATATAAATGTTTGAATTGCAAGAATTGTTGGAAAACTGAAGTGTTTTAGGAACCTCTATTTAGGTCAGCCATAAAGCAAATGTTCTGAATCCAACTTCTATATTGTGGTCTGCAATAAATTGTAACCTTAGTATCAGTTTCATAATTAGACCGATAATTTCCAGCAAGCCCAGCTTTTACATTAGCGAAATGGAGATGCATCTCTGAATGTATCTAAAATAGTACAAACTTTAAGTATTTCCTAAGTGAATATTTTGCAAAAAAATCTTCTTGAAGTGTATCTTTAGAATGTAAACTTTCATGTGAGTTTATGATTTTGTTCTTATAAAATATTCATTGTGTTCCCCATCTTTTCTTTTTAAATCATGTTAACTTTAGGCTTGATTACACCGCCAATTTGATTATGGAGCCATGCTGATCAATAGCAACACTTATGGTAGCTTTTGTTTATCAATGAGGTGTGGCACTTTAACATTCGTGGCTTAAAGAACTTTTCAGATGTCTTTACTGTTTTGCTGTAAAGAAGTGGTAGCTTAATTGATTTGGGAACTCTTGGTAGCAGAGGTATGTTCTTTTGCCCACCCTTTTATGTTCTTCTTTTTGCTTTGAGTTTCACTCTTTTCCTTTTCCTGTATTTTGTTGTCCTGTCAAAATTTATTTTAGAAGATTTTCCAGTTATTAATTACATTTTCTTGTGGAGCAGGTTCGAGTTTAAATTTTAAGTTTGTGATAATTCTATTCCATGCTTTCTATTGCTTGAATCGTCTTTGGTTATGTGTTAATTGCTTTAGTAATGTTCTCATGTTAAATAGCTACTCACTAATCACTTAAGTATTTTTCAAATCATGAAACAAGTGTTATGAGTGTTGTCAGTTATATATGTTAATTAATTCTTGTTGACTATTTGTGACAATTGTTACTATCAGCACAAACCTGTTAACAGTAGTCACAGAGCTTTTAATTTGAAATCTGAAAGCTAATAATTAATTACTTATATTGTCTCATGAAAGTCTTCTTCTATTTTTTCCTCAGATAGACTGGTTGAGCTGTTTGTGTTGAAGGGAGCTATAGAAATTGTTTATGCAGCAACACTTCCTAAAGCATCTAAGTCTTTTATATAGATTTCAATTGTTTTTGTTAGAGAAAAGGAGAAAACTTTTTTTATAACTTTTTTAATAAAATACAATTTCGGTCTTTATACAAAGACTTCTACTATTCTAAGAAAGTAAATGCTAATAGTAAATACTATTATAACCCATTATCTCTCGACCTTCCAATTACATTTGATTTTATAACCTTCCCACTACCTTATTAATAAAACTCACTACTTATGACATTTAAAGTTTATTCAACAAAACTCCTCTGTAAACTTAAATGTTTCTTACATCCATCATGCCTATCAATTTCTTGCATTTGTCGAAAATTTCTTTTGATAATAGTTTTGTGAAAATATCTGCTGCTTGATCCTTGCTTGCTACATACCTCAATTCGAGACTTCCTTCCTTCACATGTTCTCGATTAAAGTGGAATCGAACGTCAATGTGTTTTCTTCTTTCATGGTTTACTGGATTCTTTGCCAACTCTATTGATGATTTGTTGTCCACTTGTATTACAGTTGCACCTTTCTGTTTTAGCTCAATTTTGCTCATTAATCTTCTGAGTCATACTGCATGACAAACGCACCAAGATGCTGCCACATATTCAGCTTCACATGTCGAAAGTGTTACTATTGGTTGCTTTTTTGAAAGCCAAGTAAATGTAGTGTTTCCCATGAAGAACATATATGTATAAGTGCTTTTTAGATCGTCTATATCTCCGCACAATCAATGTCAGAGTAACCAACTAACTTGTAGTCTTCTGTTCTTGAATAGAACATTCCAAATGACACTGTTCCTTGGATGTACCTTAGGATTTGTTTCAATTCCTTCTAATGTGAATGTACTGGATCCTCCATGAATCGACTTACATTTCCAACACTTAATGAAATGTCTGGTCTTGTGCATGTGAGATATCGAAGACTACCTACCAAGCTTCGATATTTGCTTACTTCGACATGTTCTCCTCCATCAAATTTCGACAATTTTACGCCTGGTTCCATTGGCGTCGAAGTTGGATTACAACTTTTCATCTTATATTTTTCCAAGATTTCTTTTGCATATTTTTCTTGTGAAATAAAGATTCCAGTTTCTTCTTGTTGAACCTCCATACCAAGAAAGAATCTCATCAGACCTAAGTCTGTCATTTCGAATTTGCGTGTCATGGTGCTCTTGAATTCTTCTATCATCTAAACATCAATGCCTAGAAAAATAAGGTCATAAACATAGAGAGCAACAAGTAATACATTACTTCCATTTTTCTTCACATAGAGGGCATGTTCATACGGACATTATTCGAACCCATTCTCCTTGAAATATGTGTTTATGCACGTGTTCCATGCACGTGGTGCCTGCTTCAGCCCATATAGCGCTTTCTTCAATTTCAGTGCCTTCTTCTCTTCTCTAATCCTCATATACTCAAGTGGTTGATCGACATAGACTTCTTCTTCGATACACCATTTAGAAATGCTGTCTTGACATCCATTTGAAATATTGGCCATTTAAATTGAGTAACTTGAGAAATGAGTAATCGAATTGTCTTCATTCTTGCAACAGGTGCAAACACTTCTTCATAGTCAATTCCTGCTTTCTATTTGTATCCCTTCGCAATAAGTCGTGCTTTGTATCTTTCTATTTCTCCTTGAGCGTTAATTTTTTCTTGAATACCCACTTTACACCAATGGGTTGACTATCTTTTGGCAATTCGGCTGGCTCCAAAGTGTTGTTGCGGTCTATTGCTCTAATCTCTTCGTCCATGACACTTTTCCACTTCTTATCTTATAACGCTTCTTTGAAACTGATGTTTTTAGCATCTGCCAGAAGGCACACAAGGTGTACCTCATTTGTCGAATCATATAAATCTTACAAACTTCGCATTCTGGGTTGTAGAGGTTCATCTTAATTTTCAGTAACTTCATGTTCTGTTGAAATGCTTGTTGGTACAACGACAGATGATTCTTTGAATGCGTCTATAACTTCTATCGAATTATTCCAGTCCCACTTGCTTGCTTCGTTTATTCGAACGTCTCTACTCACAGCCACTTTCTTGCTTATGGAGTCGAATAGCTTGTACCCTTTTGTCTTCTCATCATATCCAATGAATATATACTTTTGACTTTTGTCTTCAAGTTTATTTCTTTGTTGATCTGGTATATGTGCATAAGATACACTACCAAATACTTTGAGATGAGAAACTGTTGGCTTTTGTCCACTTCATGCTTCTTGTGGTGTTTGATCTTCTAACTTCGAATGTGGACATCGATTATGAACATAAACAACACACTGTACAACTTCTGCCCAGAATTCTTTCGACATGTTCTTGCTCTTAAACATTGATTGAATCATGCCAAGAATAGTTCGATTCTTTCTTTCAGCCACACCATTTTGCTGAGGTAAATATGGTGAAGTTAGGAATCTCCTCATGCCCCGCTCTTCACAATACTTCATAAAGGCCGTCGAAGTGTACTCACCACCTTTATCAGATCGAACTGCTTTGATATGTCTGTCGGTTGCCTTCTTCACCATTACTTTGAACTTTTTGAACACCTCTAATGCTTCAGATTTTTTTTCAAGAAATAACCCCAGGTCTTTCGTGAGAAATCATCGATAAAGGAAATGAAGTACCTTTTTCCACTGAAGGATTCTGGAGTGATTGACCCACATATGTCAGTATGAATCAATTCTAGAATTTGTTTAGCTTGATATTCTTCCTTCTTTTGAAATGAGGTTCTTGTTTGTTTGCTGAGCACAAATTCTTCATAAAACTTTCCTTCATATTCCATGTCTGGTAGTCCGTGCACCATGTTCCTTTTCGCCAACCTTCTCAAACATCATGATGTAGATGACCAAAGCGCATATGCCATAGTGACGTTTTGTCTTGCATTTCGACTTGTAGACATTTCTCTCGAACGTTCCTCAGATTCAGTTTGTACATTCAATTTCTTTCCATTTTGATACAGGCGATCAGATGTCCTACTTTATCTTTCAAATGCAATATTCAATCTTTTATAAGTATCGAAAAACCCTTTTTCTATAAGTTGTCCCAAACTCAAGATGTTGGTCTTGAGATCTGGTACATAGTAAACATCTTGGATTGATCCAATCAAGCCATCCTTCTGTAAGTAACTGATTGTGCCCTTTCCTTCGACCTTCACTTTTGATGCATCTTCGAAAGACACATTACCATCTTCAATTTTTTTCATTTCTTTAAACAGGTGTTTGTAACCACACATGTGATTGCTTGCTCCTGAGTCGAGATACCAAACATGATCTTTATTGGTGTTGATTTCATTTTGAGCCATCAAGAGAAAACCTTCATCCGATTCAGCTTCCAAGGCTAGATTAGTTGTTTCTTCTACCTTCTTTTCAATTCGACAATCTTTTGCAAGATGTCTCACTTTATCACAGTTATAAGATTTGTAGGAATTGCAATCCTTCGCGTAATGACCATACTTCCCACACTTGTAGCATTCGAAGTTGGAGTGGTTCGATCGACCACCTCTTTGACCACGTCCTCTTCCACGCTAATTTTATTGATTCGAATATCCTCTCTCGAAGTTGCTGCCTCGACCACTTTGACAACTGTCACGACCTCCACGGCCACATCCTCTTCCTCAAAAGTTTTGAGAAAATAGTACCTTTTCGTCTTTGATTGAATCCTTGGTTTGATTTTCTTCTTCGACTGCTTCTTCCTTCTTTTTCATCTTACATTGTTCATGTGCTTCGAGAGAACTAGCGAGCTCTTCGACTGAGAGCGTCGATAGGTTCTTCGATTCTTCTATAGCACACACAATATTCTCAAATTTATTTGTTAAAGATCTCAAGATCTTTTCAACAACTCGTGCATCAGTTACTGTTTCTCCATTTCTAGTGAGTTGGTTCACCACCTTTTGTACTTGTGTGATGTAGTCAGATATAATTTTTGTCTCCTTCATCTGCATCCTCTCCAATTCGCCACGAAGAGTTTGGAGTCGAACTTGCTTCACTCGGCCTGCTCCTTTGAACACTTTCTCTAATGTGTCTCATGCTTCTTTCGACGTAGTCGAACCAGCAATCTTTTCAAAGCCTGATTTGTCAACAGCCCTGAACAACATGTGTAGTGCCATTTTATCCTTCGATCGCGTCTCTTTCAACGCCTTAGTTTGAGCTGTCGTATGTCCTGCAACCTCTGTTGGTTCTTCAAACCCATCTCTGGTCACCTTCCACGCGTCTAGAGATCTAAGAAGAGCTTTCATTTGGATACTCTAGTTTTCGTAATTTGACTTCGTTAGTCGTGGCAACGGTATTTGATTCATCATGTTTGCCATTAGCTCTGATGCCAATTTGTTAGAGAAAAGGAGTAAACTTTTTACATAACTATTTTTTAATAAAATACAATCTTGGTCTTTATATAGATCCAAAGACTTCTACTATTCTAAGAAAGTAAATGCTATTAGTAAATACTATTATAATCCACTATCTTTTGCCCTTTCAATTACATTTGATTTTTTAACCTTCCCACTACCTTATTAATAAAAACCCACTACTTATGACATTTAAAGTTTATTCCAACAGTTTTACCACCTGAGAATATTGATATCAACGTGCGATCAACAAAAATGAGAGGTACGAACATAATCAAGAATATGATTGTGTATAATGCATATTCTTTATTTCTGATTTATGTGATATTTCAGAAGATTTGTGGATCCTTCTTCACATGCGCTTAAAAAATCATTCAACCTAACTTTACCTGAGTTGAACGACTTCTCTGATTTTGTTATTAAGAAAACATTTTATGATGTTGCCAATGAAGAGAAATTGGTCCCCAAAAGAAAAATGCAAAGTATGGTGGCGGAATCCAAATGGGAAAGATGGAAGTTGGTTGCATGGTCAAATAGTTGCAGTGAAGGTCAAATATGATATATTCCTTGACAGACATTGGGATAGGTTTGAGGTCAACTATGATCCATCAGATTCATATTTCTATTTGGAAAAATAGAAAACCGACGTGCATGTATGTTTTCCTCTTCTATTTGATAGAGTTGTGTTCTGGCATTTTCGGTAACATGACCACAAACAAATGAAACAAAAAGAAATGATATAAATACAACAACAGTTTGAATTTCGAACTTGTAAGTGAAGGTTTGTGTTTTAGATAAATGAAAAAGATGAGCACGAATGGACGAGTAGCATTGGTAGGGTAGACATGATGTTCCGTGTTGCAGCAGCAGAGTAACATTGTCTCGGACTATGAAAGAACAAAAGGATGAATAAATAATGTGAATAAAGAAGATTGTGAAGCCAAAAAATGAGGGCTTCTGTTTGTTTGGTGGCTGCCGGGGACAAAAGCAGTGGGCTCTTCTCGCATTTCTTCATTTCCATAATTCTCGCCACTTCTCATCCATATCTTTATAATTTTTATTTTGAATATAAAAAATAAAATAAAAAGTGAGTTCCTCTCAAAGTGAAGGTTTTTGATCTAATAAAATATATTTTTCTATAAAAAAATATTTGTAATTCAAATTTAATTGATGTTAACAATTCTTTTGTTTGATCAGTGTTCCATGGTAGAACGAAAAAATAAATATTGGAAAAATGAGTTATTTTAGTATGACTTCTAACATTCAAATTAGGAAATTCAGAGAGATGTAGTTTACGAGTGAGAGTGAGATAATATCTCTAAATGGTGTTGGTAGTGCTTATATATGGTTAATGGTATAAAAACACTTTCTTCTAACATGACGTGTAATGCGGGGAGTTAACTTATCATATCTCACATTGAATGATGTACTAGTATGTGAGATCAAGTGTCGTCCTTTTGGCGAGGTTCTACCTATTTTGTTGTCTGAGGTGTTAGGTTTTACAATTTAGCCTTCTTTGTTGGATCTTTGGCCGGTTCGGAACAATTGTCTCTCAAGTCCTTGTTGTTACTTGATGAAGAGGGTATTGTATCGCTTGGTCTGTTCTTAATTAGCATTTTAGACCTCTAGGTAAGCCTTTGGCTTCTGTAAGTTGGAGCAGGTGACCTTGGGAACATGCGTATTGTTCGAACAACAGTATAGCGGTAAGAGCAAAAGAAAGAAAGTATTTTTCTGGAAAATTTATCGTCTCCACAAGGATCAGTGTGAGGGAAAGAATGTCGTTCAACAATTTCAACGTTTCTGAGCTTGGGTTAAATGGATTGGAAGTATGAAACGTAAAACTATTAACAAGGAAATAAATTCTTTATTTAGAGAGGAGAAATTTATTAGACATGAATTTAAACTACTCGTCACAAACTTAAACTTATCCATCAGTTGTACTCAACCTATAATACTCGTCAAAATATCTTGTATCTCTCACATCAATGTCCATTTCTGAAACCCCTACGAGATGCAACACAACAAAGGTCATGTCTAATGCAAATTTGGGAGAACAATCGTATTACTCTTGTCGGTGATGTCTCACGCAACTCAAACAACACGAAGGCATTAAGATTTGATACCCAAAATGAATATTAGCTCTAAATTTATCTCTAGAATCTATAAATTAATAGATATTCATCCCTAATCAGAATTTGTGAGGTATATGTCTATAATAACACAAATCCAAACATAAAGCAAAAATATTAAGGAAGACATCAAGATTGATTTGTAAAGCAAGTTTTATACAACACCATGATCAACAAATATACATAGGTTCAGAGTAAACTTACAAACAAAACCCAACTGTTGCATCTGGTTTTAAATACAGAGTCGCCACCCTTAGTTTTTATCCTAAAGAAGGAAATATAAAGGATAACCCTAAAAATAGAGATTCTAGGTTTAGAATCGGTTCTAGACGAAGGGAAGGTGTTAGGCATTCCTCATCTACCTTGTTCACAAGAATACTAGGTTTAGAAATAATCTTTAGGGGATAGGGTTTTTAGTATTTTATTAGGGGAACTCGCCATGATTTTGATTGTATGCATACGTATCCTCTTAGGAAGAATCATAGTCTCATTTCATAGTTCGCAGTTGATTTGTGTTTTTTATGGACTGCGATGATATTCACATTTTCTGCACGTTTAGTCTAGGTGTCGTGAATAACAAAAATTGTTAGACTAAACGTACAGTAGATTCAAATAAGTTTGCAATCCTTTTTGAAAATTTGTTTGTTGAATTAATTTGATTTTAAAAATGAGTTTGTAGTTGGTTGAATAGTTTTTAATATATTAATTATTAAAAAATAATTCTATTTAAATGCATGAATAAAAATAAGCTTTAATGCAATAAAAATAATACTTTAATGAATTTAGAAAATAAGAAATGAATATATTTAAATATGTAATATCAACATATATAATAATTATTATAATAAAAAAAGGAAATATAAAATTATGAATAGATAAAATAAATAAATATTTAAAAAAGCGTAAGTGGTGCAAAATATATTAGGGTAGTAAAAAGGTGAGGTGCTAATAGAAAGGGTCTGAATTCCGATATTGAATTAAGGCTCAAAAGGCCAAGGGGTGCGTTTTTGTACAGTCTAGTAATATTGGGGGCGAAAAGAGCTAAGGGCCCAAGTCCAGATTTTGGACTTGGCCCAATCTGACCTAGGGTGCGTTTTCTTGTTTATGTTAGCAAAAAAAAGAGAGGTGTGCATTAGCAATGGGCTAGGCCCAACACTTTGGGGAGGGTCTGATTGGACCGGGTATATGCAAGAGTATGGGAATTATTATGGACGTGCATGCTGGTGCCATGGGATGATGATCATGCGGTGATCATTTGGGAGAACATGGTAACAAAATAGGGCGACGCGTATATGATTGTTAGACACATTATAATTTCATTTAACAGAAGAACTGATAAGTTCTAAATTGTTATGAATTTGAATGTGAATAATTAGCACTCATCGGCTTAATTCGTTTTCTTTTTTGTCAATAAACCTCAACTTTAGTATATATTCGGTATATTTACGTTATAGTGTATTTATTGCGTTATTGTGTAAATATCATTGATTTTAATTGATTTTATCTCATTTTTTCAGGTATTCAAGCATTGACATTTAGGCATTGCTAGATAGAGCATTAAATAAGCTTTCCAACGCTTCCGACCATGCACGAATCAAAGTTACGGTTCAAAACTTATGGCTGAATCTGTGCTGGTTTTTCAACTATCTGTCATCTGTCGTCGGACGATGTTTTTTGGTCGCCGGGCAATTCTGGAGCGATCTAAAGTAGGGAAAAACACAGTTTTGGTCGTCGGGCGACGCTTTTTGGTCGTCGAGCGATGTAGGAAGTCAGAAATGCGTATTTAAGGGTAAAAACACATTTTTTGGGTATGGTTTTGGGTATTTTTCATCTCAACTCCATCACCCTTCATTTTTTGATAGGATTACCTTAGAAAACCACATTGAAGCTTGCATACGGACGATCCGGGGTGGATTTCTCATCAATTAGCATTGACAAACTGGTAGATTTGTTATTCATTTCTCTTCCTCATTGTGTATTCTTTATGTGTTGAGTTTTTACATGTATTTACTATGAACTTATGTATATTTGTTGCCCATGGCGTTATATTAAACTTGCTTTACAAATCTTTGTCGATTGTTATCCTGGATTTTTGCTCTGTTCTAGTTAGATAGCCATCTTTGGTGCAGTCCGAAGTTGGTTGATACTCGATACTATACTCATTGAGATCAGACTTTCGGGATATTTTAGTTGCCAAAACAGAGGCTTGCGCTGAAACAATGCCCGATGAAGAAAGATTAATGATATTGAGATTCCCTAGAACCCGATTACTTTTTAGGACAGGTTGAACCAACTAAACTACAAGAAGGTAACCTATGGACTCCATGCAAGCCTAAATCTAAGGACTTGTTTTGTTTTGGTTGTATATGGTTATTTGTACATAACATCATGACATCATACCATAGCATTTGCACTAACCATTTCAAGGACCTAGAGATTTATCTTTGTTCTGTTTTGTAGAATATGGCTTCCACTCACAGAAATACCATCTGAATCAACCTTGTGAAAGTTCCTCGTAAACTCAAAGTGTTAGCATCAAGGGTCCCTTAAAATTCCTCGTTCACCAAGAAGTAGTGTCGAATCCTCAACTTGGTTACCTCAAACTTGGAAGAAGACATGGTACATGTGCTTTTTCAATTCTTTGATCCTAAACATCACCGTTTCACATTTCCTGATTACCAATTGGTGCCTACCATAGAATAATTCTCTCAACTATTGGGAGTACCTATTCTTGATCAAATACCCTTCACCGGTATTGAGAAAGACCCAAGACCTGAGGAGATTTCTCTAGCCTTACATTTACAACAGTCCGACATCGTAGCTAATTGGGAAACAAGAAATGGTGTTAACGGTTTTCTAGCCAAGTTTCTGTTTGAGAAGGCTCAACTGTTTTGGGATGCTTGGATTTTCAAGCTTTTGAAGAAGTTTTGTCTCTTCTAATCTATGGGATGGTACTATTCCCTAACCCAAACCAACTTATAGATATGAATTTGGTCAAAATCTTCCTATCTCTTAACCCGATGCGTACCTTACTTGGAGACATTTTGAATTCTCTTCATGCCCGTACCATGAAGAGAAAAGGGATTCTTATGTGTTGCACTCCATTACTGTCTAGGTGGTTTATTTCACACCTTCCTCGATCAGTTTTGAAGAATAAACAAGGCATGAGGTGGTCTCAAATGTTGATGACACTCTCGCATGCGGATATTCATTGGTGTTCTCGATCTTTGGAGGATGTTACCATTATTTATTGTTATGGGGAATTCCCTAATGTCCCACTCCTTGGAATTAGGGGAGGTATCACTTATAATCTTTGATTGGCTCTACGACAGTTTGATTACGCTCAGAGGGATGGTCCTCATAATGCACTTATTCAAGGTATTGTATTTGGCTATGAGAACGATGTCAAAGGTTATTGTCAAAGATTTGTACGAGCTTGGGGCATGGTAAATAAGGTTGATAGAAATACTCTGGGGGCATAAGAACTTTATTCCTTTGGAGCCTTATATCAAGTGGATGCAAGCTCGCGCTCAAAACCTCATGATACCGTATGTGGCCATCTTACCAATAATTGTGGAGCCTATTATTGAAGGAGACATTCCTTACACCATTCTTCATCCTGACATACCTATTAGTCTCGAGGAGTTGCAAAGATCATAGATTCAACTCAAGGGAGAGCGAGACACCTTTGAAGCCAAATTCTATACAAGCGAGAAGAAAGTGTTGGAGCTTACAAGGAAACTTCACAAGGAGTGAAGCCTGAATGCTTAAATTGCACCAAAGAGGATGCACCAATGGGAAACTTGAGCCTTTTGTTTTAGGAGTTTTTTCTTTTTTTTGTAAGCCAAAGAGGCATTTGTAACCTTTGAACTTATTAATTCAATTGATGTTTTGTTTCCTCTTTGGTTAAGAAAATTTGAATCTTAAAAGTCCTTGAAAACATTGCATTTGCATAACATGCATCATATCATAAGCAGGTTTTCTGACACAGGTTTCCTCATCTTTCTACTGTTTATTTCAATATAAGATGGATCTCGAGAAAACCGTCAAGGACTTGCAGACTCAACACTCTCAATTCCAAGAGACTCTGCTCAACATAGAAAAGGGGCAGCAAGAAATGATGACACTTCTTGTCACGAAGAAGAAGACCAAGAAGAAAGTTGTAATCAACATGGGGAAGAGATTCAAAGGCCCTGTCCGACAAGTTCAAGTTGAAGAAGACTCTTTTGAGGAGGATGATAATCAATATGAAGATGATAGAAGCACCCGAGATGGGGATGAAAACAATCAAATCTCTAAAGACGAGGATTATTAGGATGAGCAATATCCGTCGACCAACGACAAATATAAACAACTAGAAGACATAGTAAAAGCTGTGGAGTTTCAAGTTGTGATTGGCTTGGACTTTGGTGACTTGGGTTTGGTTCCTAGGGTAGTCATTCTCTACAAATTCAAGATCCCTGTTTTTGCCAAGTACGACGGTGTCTCATGTCCGAAGCTTTACCTAAGATCTTTCATTTTACGCTTATGTTTTATTTGAAAACGTCCAATGATTTATTAAATGAGCATATGCATTTGAATATAATCACTGCTTACAAATAAAATCAAATGAGAAAGAATAATTACTGACAGATTGAAAGTATGGGAAAATTTATTTGGGCTATTCCAGAAGAAATCCTCGGCCGAGCTATAGCCTTGAAATACATATTCCCAGCGGAGCCAAAACTTTGAACTGCAAACCCTCAGTGAAGATGAAACTTTCTTCCCCAACGGAGTCCAAAACTTCAACCCTTGAGCCTCGATGGAAGACCATCCAGTTTCCTCCAATTCCCCAGTAGAAATCATCAGAGTTTTCCTTATTCCCCAGGAAAGTCATGAAGGATTCTCACATCCCCACAGAAGTTGTCAAAGTTCTTGTTAATCCCCACAAGTAGCCAAAGATTTTCTTTCTCCAACAGTGGCCCAAGGATTTATTTTCCCCGACAGAAGTCAAAGATTTCATTATCTCCAGCTATCAGGGACTTATTTCCCTCAGCAAGACAACTAATCAGCTTACATGCGCATCCATTACATTTATATGTCATAAACATTAATAAAGAACATTTTATTGCATCATACATGTCATACAACATAAATTTATGTTTAGCTAACATTTTACCCTTTTTAGGATAAGATTAAAAGCTACCTTTAACAAATGTTCAAAGATTTCAGATACAGTACGGATACACTCCAAGACATGGAAGTCATTCTGTTACTCATTCAAATCTCTTATTCAGATACAATATAGATACACCCCAGACACGGGGGTCATTCTACTACTCATTCAGACTTCATCAAACAGATACAGACTAGATACGCTCCAGACACGGAAGCCATTCTATTTCTCATTCAGATTCAACTATCAACTTCAAGTTCAGATACACTCCAGACATGGAAGTCATTCTGTCACTTGTCCAGATCCCAGTTACAGTATGGATACACTCCAGACACGGGAGTCATTCTGCTACTCACACAGATCTCAAATTTAGATAAAGTCCAGATACGCTCCAGACACGGTTGCCATTCTGTCACTCATTCGGAATTTATCCCCAGCCCAGAGATGCTCCATACACAGATGTTTCTCTGTTGCCCATTCAGAATTCAGATACAATATAGATACACTCTAGACACGGCAGTCATTCTGATATTCATTCAAGAATCAAATACAGTTACAGCTCGGATATGCTCCATACACAGACGCCATTCCCTTACTCATACAGATCCAATCTCCAGATACAACTCAGATACGCTCCAGATACGGATGCCATTCTGATGTTCATTCTCCTGATTTTCAACAAACATTCTTGGATGGCATCTTTAAGCCCATCTCCTGCAAGATTCTACCATCTCCAAATGGCATCTTTAAGCCCATTCCCTCATTTACATTTTGACGAGTGCAAATTTACGAGCACTCTAGTGTCCAATCCTCTTTTACCTTCGAGTCACGAAAGGCAAACTCGCCAATATAACTCTTCAGGTTCAAGAGGATTGAACAGGGGCAGATGTTGTACCCCAAAATTTTCCCTCTCATTTTGTCAAGATTTCCCCTCACAAGACTCTTTGGACTCAAGACCAAATCAGGGTTTTACTCTGCTCAAGACATCTCCTTGCACTAATGACCTAAATTAGGGTTTGAGTTTTCACAGGGATTTTTGGACTTCCAATGCTCAAAGTGACTTTCATACTTTATGTTGGACTTAAAATATTACCTCTACTAAGTTTCAAGCCATGGATCAAATTTTTACCCAGTCAATTGGACAATTGACCTAGAAATCAGTTGTATTGGGGAAAAAGTCAATTGTGACCAATTTACAGTCAAACCTCATAATTTTTGATCCACATCAACATTATAGACTCATATGAACCATTTGATCAAGTTTGGACCACAACTCCTCAAGAAATTTGATCAGATCATCAAAAGGGTAAAATGGTCATTTTTAGGGTTTTAACTACAGAAGGGCAATTTCTGACTTTTCACCTAGCCAATGGAAAATTGGGTTCAAGCATGGGTTCAAGGACTCAATTGAATCATCTTGACCTATTCACAAGGTTCAAAAGATCTCAAGTGCACTGGATTGACAAATGAATTTTCCAGTCAACTGATCAAAAATCAATTGTACACTGAAAAGTCAAACTTTGACTTTTTGGTCAAAATCAAGTGCCAAGGGTCATTTTTCATCAAGATGTGTCAAAACATGAAACTTGTTCATCAAGAAACCCAATTTTGCAAATTAGGGTTTACGATTGAAAAATTTCATAACTTAGAATTTTTCTAAGTTATGAAATTTCCTTAATTTTTCCCAACTTTGCCCAACATTTTCACCATGATGCAATTGGATTCAAACAAAACTTCCAACATGAACATTGTAGTGCTCCACAAAGTCTACAACTTTGATTCACAAAGTTTTCCCAAAAGAAGCTTTTATCTCAAGTTATGATTTTTGGAACAAGGGTCCATGAAACTTTTAACTTAGTGAAATTTTGCCCTAGTTTAGGCAGGATTTTGACCTATCTTCATGACCATTTTTCACATAGTTCCACTTGGAATATCAAAATTCATTTCAAATATGGATTGTAGGGCATGTTACAAGCTTTCCAATATGTCCAATAACTCTCCAAAATCATTTGTGGTTAGGGAGAATCGAAGGTTTGAATTTGGAAAAAACTCACTTTTGATCCATGGCATTTTCATGTTGATACAAGTTGCAACTTCCATCCAGCATTATTTGTACTTGATTACCGGTCCCTAAACCCTTTCATACTCAATAATTAAATTCAAATCCATTAGTTTGAGGCTTTTTTCTGATCATGGGAGGATTACACAAGAGATTAATCCAAAAATAGCAAAAAGGCAACATTGCCATTTTTGTCAAAATTGCTTTATGTCAAATTGCATTCTTGAGCCTTGAGAAAAATCTTGTACAGCAAACAATATCCACAAACTGAGGGGGCCAAGATCATAGAGTGCAAGCTGGTAGGTAGCTTGTACAGGCCTGTCTTGCATCACTTGTTACTTTTGCTTAAAATACAAGAAAACTTGCCAAAGGGCCACAACTTGCATATCTGATATAACCAACCCTTGCAAGCTTTTGAAACAAGTTTTGTGCATTGCCTTGAGCTAGCAACACGAATTGTTGAACCCTTAAGCCTTCCAAAATACCAAATCATATTCTTCTTGCAAAACAGGGCACTCCTTGCATATTCACATCCATCACACAAACCACTCGTGCGTTTTGCCTCAAACCTGTTCAAACACATTCCATATAACCTATCCAAGCTATTCCAACCATTAGACACTGACTGTAACTCCATTTGCAATCTTCACCATTTCTGTTTTCAGCTTGTGTAGGTTGAGTTCTACAAGCTTGTTCAAGCACATCCAAGGCAAACTAGACATTGGGGAAGGTCAGAGGAAGTCCAAGCAAGCTCTCAAGCATCTCAGGCCTCATTGAAAAGCTCCACATTGTCATACACAAGTTCATCTGAAACAGGTATTTTTCAACTTCCTATCTCTCTATTCAGGAATCATTAGGCTTAGGTTTGTGAATAAAAAATGTAGTACTCATAGCCATGAAGCTGTACATATGCTCAGTTTTCATTTAAGTTAAGTGTGTTTAGAGAATTTGATTCATGAACTTCCTGAAAAAGTTAGGTTAGAAATCAGGGCCAGAGAAATTCTCTCTGGTCTTTGAGAGTTAGATTAAGTTTCTTATATGGTTGAAATCGTCTTGAAAAATGCTACAACTTTATTGTTATGAGTTTTTGCATTAGAGCACGTATGCAGGATCTGAGCATTTTGTACAGGGCGCGCGTTTTCTGAGTTTCAAAGGTTGAAGATGAAGTTCAGTGGGCTGGGCTTTGGCTTGGCCTGCTTTTTGCACCTCCAATTTGCTGACTGCACCCTCCTGGCCCATTTTTTTATATTTTTGTATTTTTCTATTTATTTTTCATTTCTGATTTTATTTTATATTTTCTAAACATAAAAAAATATCAAAATCATTTTTATAAATTTTTACATTTATTTTTATATTTTATTTTATTTTTCTAATATGAAAATAATTATTAATTAGATATACTATTTATTTTCTCAAATAAAAGCTTGTAAACAATACATAAAAATATTATATTTTTTAGTATTTATATATTTAAATGATATTTTCTCATATATTATTATTTTCTAAATATTTGTATATATTTATATTTATTTTCTTGTACACAAAATAATTAATATAGTATATATTATCTTAAAACAAAAACTAGGGTTTCCACCCTTATTAAAAATAATATTTTTTTCTATTTTTGACACTTGTATATATTTTTATTTTTTATTGTACATAAATAAATAATATTAATAAATATATTTTCTTAAAAAAAAATTTAGGGTTTTTCCCTTAACAAAAATAACCTTTTATTTTCTTTCTTTTTAATACATTAAATATTATATTTTTACACACAAAAATAAATAAAAACATTTTCTTTGCATGCTTATAATATTTTACATATTTATACTCAATTTGCTTGTTTAAATTTTGTTTATTTATTATTTAATGCAAAGAATTCAATTTGGATGTAATAGTAAATATTAGGGTTTTAATTTCTTGCAAAATAATCCCCATTCAAAATTATACCCCCCTTCCCATATTAAATGTTGTAATAGTGTAGATTTATTTTATGCATTTTATGCTTTCAAATATGCCATGTTAGAGATTAGGGTTTGTATACAATAATCCAAAATCAAAACAAATAGTTTGACCTAAAAACAAGACATAAATGCATGAAAATGACAACACAATGCACACATACACCCTTAGGGTTTCATCCACTTGTTGCCTTTAAAAATGGCCATGTTATGCATGTTGAGTATCTTAGCAAAACAAAAACAAAACAAAAGATCATAGTCCCTCAATGAAGCTATCTTGGTTGCCTATACAAAACGATCTAGTCCCTCAAAAATTTGCGAAAGATACTTGGCAACATTACTATCATGGTTAATACGATGACCTGCGCCTGTCCCGTTTAACATCCAAATACAAGGTTGTTTACCAAATGCAATGGTAAAACAACACTGTCAAAAGGGTTAAAAATGTGTAGGAAAGATCTTTGAGTAGATATGGTAGACAACTCTTGGTTACTTGATCAAAGCTTGCAAAAACATCCTCGCTATTTTCAAACACACCTCACAACACAATTTCAAAACATTTCCCAAAACAAGCTTTCAAAACATTGAAACATCTTTTCAAAAGACAAATACACCTTTGTATACATTCAAACAAGAATCATTACAAAGGTTGCCACAACGATGGCCTCTTTTCAAAACATCTTCAAAACCACACACAAAGCACCATTTCAAACAATTGGAAAAGCAAAGAAAGTGATCTAAACAAGTAACTAAGAGCCCATGGATAACCATGGATGAAAAGGGTGCTTGCACCTTCCCTTTTCATAATATACCCCCCAAACCCTAGAAAACATCTCAAAGGTCTTTCCTGTGCTTTTTGACCATTCCTTTGGATAAAATATAAAGTCGGTGGTGACTCTTGCTAAACCGAAACATTTGCGAACACAAACGCAAAACCTCAAGTCAGTTCTCCCACCGTATCACAGTTGCCATACACCTTTCACTGCTAGACTTTGCTTCGACTATACCAACAACATGGATGAGTATGAAGCATGTATCTTGGGTCTTAAGGCTGCCATTGACCTAAGAATAAATTTTTTTAGTGTATACGGAGGCTCAACCCTAGTGGTAAGTCAAGTTAAAGGAGAGTGGGATACCAAGCATCCAAACTTGATCCCTTGCAAAGAGCTTGTTCCAACCTTGATCCCATACTTCGAGGAGGTCACCTTTGAACATATCCCGAGGAAAGAAAATCAGTTGGCAGATGTTTTAGCAACTATGTCATCTATGTTCAAGGTCACTTGGGACAACGAAGCTCCTAGAATTACCATCGAAAGATTTGACGAACCTGCACACTCTTATGAGATCGACACTGATGATGAGAAGCATTGGTATCATGAAGTGAGGAAGTACCTTGAAGCACAAGAATATCTTGAGGGAGCCTCAATAAATGACAAGAAATTCCTATGGAGGTTCTCAGCCAAATTCTTCCTAATCAACGGGATCCTGTACAAACGTAACCATGATTCGACTCTGCTCCTCTGTGTGGACAAGAAGGAGGCAGAAAAGATCATGGAAAACATGCATGAGGGTATCTTCGGAACTCACTCTAGTGGACACAACATGGCCAAGAATATTATAAGGGCTGGTTACTATTAGTCGACTATGGAAACTGATTGTCACCACCACTCAAGGACTTATCATAAGTGTCAGATATACGCCGACAAGGTTCATGTACCTACAATACCTTTAAACTTCATGACCGCTATGTGGCCATTTGCAATGTGGGGAATTGACATGATTGGAGGATTCAAGGCCACTACCTCTATGGACATCATTTCATCCCCTTAGCCATTGATTACTTCACCAAATAGGTCGAAGCTACTTCATTTTCCTCGGTTACCAAGAATGTTATAGCCCGGTTTATCAGGCATAACCTCATATGTCGGTATGGAATCCCTGAAAGGATCATCATCAACAATGGAACCAACCTCAATAATGCCATGATTACTGAACTATGCACACAGTTCAAAATCAAGCATGATAACTCTTATCCATAAAGACCTAAGATAAATGGCGCATTGGAAGCTGCTAATAAGAATATAAAGAAGATTGTGCGAAAGATGGTGGTGACATATAAAGACTGGCATGAGATGCTACCATTCGCTCTTCATGGCTATCGTACCTCGGCAAAAACATCAATTGGGGCAACCTCATTCTCTTTAGTCTATGGCATAGAAGTCGTCCTTCCTATCGATGTTTAGATTCCTTCTCTAAGAATTATGAAAGAAGGAGACTTAGGTGAATATGAATAGATTCAAACAAGATTGGACCAGTTGAACTTGATTGATGAGAAGAGACTGACTGTTGTTTGTCATGGTAAAATGTATCAAAAGCGTATGATCAAGGCATTCAATAAGAAGATCAAACCTCGAGTATACCAGGCTGGTGACTTGGTAATAAAACACATCATTTTACCACAAGGTGATCCCAGGGGAAAATGGAATCCCACTTACGAAGGGCTATTTGTTGTCAATAAAGTATTCTCTGGAGGTGCTATGATGTTAACCACTATGGACGTTGAAGATTTCCGACATCCTATGAACGCAGACATAGTTAAAAAATACTACGCATAAGAATGACCCGCTAGGTTGACATACCTAGGCAAAAATAAGGGCATCCCAGCAAACCATATAGGTTTGGGCAAAAATTAGGGATATATACAAAAGATTGTACACCTGACAAGTCGAAAACCTGAAAGGGCGGCTTGGGAAAAAAAGATTTATCTTGGTGGACTGAAAACCCGATAGGACGGTCCAGGAAAAAGTTAAGGATCAAAGCGTACGACTATGTTCCGTTGGATCATTACAACCAATTTTATTACCAAGGTCAAACTTAAAATGGTGCAAGATCAATTCAATCAACTTCTTTCGACAAAAATGGGTGATGTTCGAAGACATAAGGGCAATAGAAGAGTTGGAACCTAATGAGATCACTTCCACATGGCTATACATTTTAATTTTCACTTTGTATTCTTTTATTTCTTTCGACGACTTCCTCTTACTAGGGTTTTTGTCTCCCTGTATAAAAACGCCTGTTTATAGGCAAAATATCAATACAAATATATTTTGAAGTGCATACTGTTTGTTTTTCTGTTTTGATTGCAAAAATGTCCAATGGCTAAAGTTGAATGAACATATGCATATGAACATTGATTAATGGTTAAAAAATATACGCACAAGAACAGTAATAAGCATTTACTTAAGGATTTGGATTATCCCCATAGAGTGAACTCATACATTCTCCATCTAGAATTCCGATCCGCATATCTCCTGGAAATTCTCTTCCCCAGCCGAGTTTGGTCTTCCAAAGTTGAGAAAGAAACCTTGTAAAAATTTCTTCCCCAGAGGAATTCACTTCCCCAATAAGGTCGTCAGAATAATTTCCTCAATAGAGTTTATTTCCCTAACGGACTAAATTCTTCTCCAGCTTGACTTTACTCCTCAAACTACTACAGATCAACTGACAAAACTCCTCTTCCCAAGTAGAGTTGATACTATCCCCAGAAATTTACTACAAATCCTGGGATCTTACCAAATATCAGTTAACTTTATCCTCCCCAGACAAATCAGAAGTTTAGTCATCTCTTTTATCCCCAGTCAGGGTATTTGAGAATTAAATTCCCTAGTAGAATAATGGAAAACCAAGGTTCCTGAACCCTACTCCTGAAGCAGAAATTAACATCCCATATAGAGTTTCCTCAAACAAATCAGCAAGAATATCCAGCGGAAACACTCTAAACAAAGTTGAAGATACACAAACTCTTCGCCTCCAGCAGAAGACTGGGATCCAGCTTCCCGAAACTCCCCAACAGTAGTCAGGGATTTATTTTCCCAGATTAAGACACATTTAAATAACATTAGACATTCATACACCATGACATATGCATACAAAACGCATATAGCACAATCTCATTATGTTGAGAGCATCATTATGCAATATATTTCATACATCATGATATCGCATACAGTTAACCCTTTTCCTTTTCAGGAAAGAATCAATCAACAAACAAAAGACCTCTTCTGGTTTAGATTTACTTCTTCCAGTTAAAGACATGCGAACAAAAGACCTCTTCTGGTTTAGATTTACTTCTTCCAATTAAAGACACACGAATAAAAGACCTCTTCTGGTTTAGATTTACTTCTTCAAGTTAAAGACAGGCGAACAAAAGACCTCTTCTGTTTTATATTTATTTCTTTTAGTTAAAGACATGCAAAAAAAAGACTTCTTCTTGTTTAGATTTACTTCTTCCAGTTAAAGACAAGCAAACAAAAGACCTCTTCTGGTTTAGATTTATTTCTTCCAGTTAAAGACAGGCGGACAAAATACCTCTTCTGGTTTAGATTTATTTCTTCTAGTTAAAAACAGACGAACAAAAGACCTCTTTTGGTTTAGATTTATTTCTTCCAGTTAAAGACAGACGAACAAAAGACCTCTTCTGGGTTAGATTTACTTTTTCCAGTTAAAAACAGGCGGACAAAAGACCTCTTCCAATTTAAATTTACTTCTTCCAGTTAAAGACAGACATACAAAAGACCTCTTATGGTTTAGATTTATTTCTTCCAGTTAAAAATAGGCGGACAAAAGACCTCTTCTGGTTTAGATTTATTTCTTCCAATTAAAAATAGGCGAACAAAAGACCTCTTCTAGGTTAAATTTATTTCTTCCAGTTAAAGACAGGCGAAGAAAACACCTCTTCTGGGTTAGATTTATTTCTTCTAGTTAAAAATAGGCGAAAGACATATGCTATTTCTGTATAAATCGACCAAGAATTTATTCTGGTACTTTTTCCAGTATCTACCAACAGTCGCTCTGGATGGCATCTATAAGCCCATCTCCAACAATTTTTTGTCACCTATGGATGTCATCTATACGCTCATCTCCAATAACTCTTTATCACCTCTCCAAATGGCATCTTCAAGCCAATTTACGATACAATTAACCAACACATTACCTCATGCATCAGCGATTGCAAATTTCTGGGCACTCTAATGGTCAATCACCTTCCACCTTCAAGTCACGAATGGCGGACACACCAATCTAACTCTTCAGGTTTAAGAAAGTTGAACAAGGGCAGCTGTTATACCCCAAAATTTGCCCTCTCTTTTCTCAAGACATTTCTCACAAGATCTTCAAATAGCTCAAGTCTGCACAAGTGTTGACTAGGTCAAACCACCTCCTAAACACTGATGCCCCAAATTAGGGTTTTGACTTTCACAAGGAAAAATGGACTTCTAATGCCTAAAGTGACTTTCATGGATCATTATAGACCTCTAAGAATACTCATGTCAAGTTTCAAGTCTTGAATCACATTTTTGCTCAGATGACTGAAAAATCAGCTGCATTGGTTAAAAAGTCAACTGTGGTCAACCTACAATCAAACTTCAATTTTTTTGACCAATATCATCAAAAGGGTAAAATGGTCTGTGATACGGTGGGAGAACTGATTTGAGGTTTTGTGTTTGTGTTTGCAAATGTTTCGGTTTAGCAAGAGTCGCCACCGACTTTTATTTTATCCAAAAGGAAAGGTCAAAAAGCACAGGAAAGACCTTTGAGATGTTTTCTTGAGTTCGGGGGGTAGATTATGAAAAGGGAAGGTGCTAGCACCCTTTTCATCCATGGTTTTCCATGGGCTCTTAGTTACTTGTTTAGATCACTTGCTTTGCTTTTCCAATTGTTTAAAATGGTGCTTTGTGTGGTTTTGAAAGTATTTTGAAAAGAGGCCATTGTTTTGGCAATCTTAGTAATGATTCTTGTTTGTAAGAATGTATACAAAGATGTTTGTCTTTTGAAAAATGTTTCAATGTTTTGAAAGTTGTTTGGAAATTATTTTGAAATGTGTGTGTGTTTGTTTGAAAATAGCAAAGATTGTTTGAAAGAGATCAAGTAACTAGGAGTTATCTACCCTACTCAAAAGTCTTTCCTACACATTTTTAACCATTTGACGTTGTTGTTTTACCATTGTGTTTGGTAAACAATCCTATCTTTAGATATTAAACGGGACGGGCGTGGGTCATTGTATGACCATGATAACAATGGTGCCAAGTATCTTAGCAAGTTTTAGGGACTAAGGTCATTTGTTTTTAGGCAACATTTTGATAGCATCATCGTGAGACTATGATCTTTTTGTTTTGTTGTGTTTTGCCAAGATACCTAGCATGCATACCATGGCCATGTTTAAGGCAACAAAGTGGATGAAACCCTAGGGGTGTTGTGTGCAATGTGTTGTCATTTTTCATGCATTTGTCTTGTATTAAGTCATGCTATTTGTTTGATTTTTGGTCTTTACATACAAAACCCTAGTTTACTATCATGGTATATGAAAGCAATAAAATGCGTAAAGTAAATCTAAACTATTACAACAATATTATGGGGAGGGGGATACAAGTTTTGAATAGGGGGATATTGCTCAAAATAAAACCCTAAAACTATTACAACCAAATTGAATTTATTGTACAAATAAATAAATAAGCAAGTATTTAAATATGCAATAAATTGTAAATATGCAAAAAATGTTTTGTATTAATTTTTATGTATGTAAAAATGAATTTATTTAATGTCTTAAAAAATAAGAAAAAATAAAATGATTATTTTTTGAAAGGGTGAAAACCCTAATTGTTGTTTTAAAAGAAAAATGTTTTATATTATTTATTTATTTCATTTTGTTCAATAAAAATAATAATAATATATACAAAATTTTAAAAAAAATTGAATATTGTATGAAAATATTATTTTAAATGTATAAATAATAAAAATAAAATATTTAAGTATTTTAATATTATTTACAAGTTTATTTAAGAAAATAAATTATATTATTATTAATAAACTATTTTTATGCAAAAAAAATAATTAAAATAATAAAATAAA
Source organism: Vicia faba (assembly GCA_948472305.1). Classification (NCBI taxonomy): domain Eukaryota; kingdom Viridiplantae; phylum Streptophyta; class Magnoliopsida; order Fabales; family Fabaceae; genus Vicia; species Vicia faba. Next base: position 1,232,523,325 of record OX451735.1, read on the forward strand.
ATGCAAAAATTAAGAAAATATTTTTTGGGATTTTTCAATGTTCAGAAAAAATAAAGTCAGAAAATATAAATTATGCAAGAAAATATAAAAAATATCAAAAAATACAAACGGGGGTGCAAATAGAAACATGGGGGGTGTGAAAAGTGAAACAGAAGGCCCAAAGGCGCGCCAAGCCCAGGACTTCATCCCTGACCTCCAGCTTCGTCCCAAACGCGCGCGTCCCACCTTTAAATCCTGTTCTTGCTATTCTTTGCATAAAATCCAAAACTTATAACATGAAAAATGTAGCTCATGATCATACGATTTCAATGATATAAAGAACATGACCCAACTCTCAAAGATCAGACATAATTTTAATGGCCCTAATTTCTGACCTAGTTTTTTCAGCATGTTCAACATCCAAATACTCTTAGCTCAGTTAATATAAATGGAATCTACGCACATGTACAGCTCAAGCATGTTACAGACTACATTTTTGCTTCACAAACCTAAGCTTAAAGATGCCTAAATAGAGAGATAGAAACTTGACAAATACCTTGTTCAGTTGAGTTTGGATATGGAAATGTGGGGGATTTGAGTGAGGCCTGAAGGTCGTGTAAACTTGCTTGAAGTTCCCTCAACCTTTTCCAAAGCTCAACTTGCCTTGAAGTTGCCTGAAACTTCTTGTAGAAGTCAACCTGCAAACTCAAAAAGTGAAAATGGTGAAGCTCGAAACAGGGGTTACAATTGTTGAACAAAGGCCTGGATAACTTAGGTGTGATGTATGGAATGTGTTTGAAGCCTTGAAACAAAAAATGCACGAGTGAAATATGATTTGGCTAGTGATTTGCCGAGGTTGCCCTATTTTGGGCAGAAATGGTGTTTTTTTGTGTTTGAGGGTGTTTGAGAGGTTAGCAAATCGTGTCTTAGGCTTGCAACAATGTTCTGAGATCGTTGGAAATGATGCTTAGGCTTGGCTTTATCAGATGGATAAGTTAACTTGACTTTTGCAAGCTTACTTGCTTTTGAAGAAAATTTGAGATGACAAAGCCCAAGGCCTGTACAGGCTAGCTCCTTAGCTGCATATAGTTGGTGAACTTTGCCTGATATTTGTTGACTTTGTTTGCAGCAAGAGATTAGGTCCATGGCTCAAGATAAACAAAGTTGCAAAAAGCAAGCTTTATGGAAATGGTATTGTTACCTTTATGCCATAAATGGATTAATTCAATGTACAAAGCTCCATAGCTCAGAACAAAGCCATTGTCCAATGTGTTTGCATTAAATTAATGAGTGAAGAAGGGATTAGGACCTGTAAAACCATGTACAAGCATGCTTAGGACAAATTTGCAACTTGCACCATTGTGAAAAATGCCTTGGACAAAAGTGATAATTTGCCATTTTCATTTCTTCGATTCTCCCTAACCATAAATGATCTTGGAGAATTCTTGGACATTTTGGAAAGCTTGTAAAATGCTCTAAAATAAATATTTGAAATGAGTTTTGAGATTCCTCTTGGAACTAGGTGAAAAGTTGCCATGAAGTTAGGTAAAAAATCTGCCTAAACAAGGGCAAAAGTTCACTAAGTTAAAAAGTTTATGGACCCTTATTCACAAAATCATAACTTGAGATCCAAGAATCGTTTTGGAAAACATTGTGAATCAAAGTTGTAGATTTTGTGGAGGAATACAACTTTCATGTTTGAAGTTTTCTTTGAATCCAATTGCATCATGGTGAAAAAGTTGGGAAAAGTTGGGAAAAAATAAGAAATTTTCATAACTTAGAAAATTTCTAAGTTATGAAAAATTTCAAACTTAAACCCTAATTTCCAAATTTAAGTTTTTTGGTGAACAAGTTTCATACTTTGACACATATTGATGAAAAATGACCCTTGGTACTTGATTTTGACCAAAAAGTCAAAGTTTGACTTTTCAGTGTACAGTTGATTTTTGATTAGTTGACTGGAAAATTCATCTGTCAATCCAATGCATTTGAGATCTTTTGAACCTTGTGGTTAGGTCAAGATGATGCTATTGAGTCCTTGAAACCATAATTGAACCCAATTGGTCATTGGCTAGGTCAAAAATCAGAAATTGCCCTTTCTCAGTCAAAACCCTAATTTTGACCATTTTGCCCTTTTGATGATCTGATCAAATTTCTTGAGGAGTTGTGGTCCAAACTTGATCAAATGGTTCATATGAGTCTATAATGTTGATATGGATAAAAAATTATGATGTTTTACTGTAAATTGGCCACAATTGACTTTTTCCCTAATACAATTGATTTTTTGGTCAATTGTCCAATTGACTGGGCAAAAATGTGATTCAAGGCTTGAAACTTGGTATGAGTAATCTTATAGGTCCAACATGAAGTATGAAAGTCACATTAAGCATTGATGGTCCAAAAATCCTTGTGCAAACTCAAACCCTAATTTCAGGTCATCAGTGCAAGATGAGGTATTGAGCTGGGCAAACCCTAATCTGGTCTTGAGTCCAAAGAGTCTTGTGAGGAAAATCTTGATAATATGAGAGGGAAAATTTTGGGGTACAACATGATCAAAATTAGGGTTTTTGACTAGAATGATTGATTTTTAACTTTTGAACTAATACATGACTTATTAGTTTGAAACATGATCTCAAAGATTCAAGTACATCATTTTGACCTAATTGCATGACTTAATTCACCTCTCAAGATCAAATAATTGATAGATAAAATTTGGTCAACTGGTGAAAAGTCAATTGATACACCAAAAGTCAAACTTTGACTTTTTGATCAAAATTGAGTTTTAAAAGTCAAGATTTATCAAGACATTAAAAAATATGAAGCTTGATCATCAAGAAATCAAGAAAGTCAAAAGTCAATTTGAAAAGACAAACTTTTCAAGACTTAGAAATTTTTCTAAGTGTTTTTGTACATGATAATTTCACTACTTCATGCCAATTTTCACCAAGATCCAAGATGATTCAAAGAAAACTTTCAACATGAAAGTTGTAGATCTTGATGAGATCTATAACTTTGAATTAGAGGACTCATATCCAAAAAATGCTTAGATTTTGAGTTATAGGCCCATGAAGTCATGCACTTTTTTCTTAAACACTTAGTGAAATTTTGACCTAGTTTAGGCATATTTTTTCCCAACTTCTTGACCATTTTTCACATAGCTCCAATTTGATTTAGCAAAAGTAGAAAACATGAAAGTTGTATATCATGTTTCAAGCTTTCCAAAATGTCAAATAAATTGAAGAGATCATTTGTGAGCTAAGAGAATCGAAGAGATGAATTGGGCATTCATTCTTGAATTACAAGGCATTTTTGTGATGAACACTTGACCAAATCTCTAACCATCTTGCACAAATCTTGCTTTGAAAGCTTCTAACTTGCAAATCACTCCTTAATTTAATGTTTACACATTTGATTGATCAATTGTCCAAGTGTTTCAAGCTTTGTCCAAGTTGACTTGCCATTTAGGAAAGAAAGGTCACACTTCTATTTTGGAAAAGTTCACTTTAATCACAAAGTCAATTTCTTGAGCCTCTAACTTGTTTGTTCTGATCACACTCAACATAAACAATAAGAAGAAACATGTTTAAAGTGTCTAGCCACCCTAGATGGCATGGTACTTCACCTTGAAACCATGTTCTCCAAGCTTGCTTCAAAATCAAAAAACATAGCCATAACTTTGCAACTTGCAAATCTGATGTTCTCTTTCCTCCAGACCTCTTGCCTATAAATTGAGACATCATTTGCAAGCCAAGGACACGATTTTTCTAGCCTGAAAACTCCCTCAAACTTCCTGAAACACAGAACCACCAAAATACTTCAAAACTTGTCATTTCTAGTTTTGAAATTCCAGCTTCAAATTCCCTCGTGCGTTTTTCATTTTAACACTTCAAACATTATCTATACACTATATATAAGTGATTCAAACACCTGAATCACTTTTGTAACTCCATCTTCATCATCCTCCATTTTCAAAAATTGAAGCTTGCACTTTGACTTCTCTAGAACGTTTCAGCCATCCTCAATCCAAATTAAGTATTGCAATAACTTTCTGGAGGTTCAAGTAAGCTAACCAGATCATTAAAACACCTTGAAGGATGCTCAAACTCAAAACATGATCCCCATCTGCAAGGTAAGTTTTATGAAATTCTAACTCTTCATACAAGCATCATTTGGCTTCCATTTTAAAAGATAAAATGTAGACATCATAGCCCTGAAACTAACCATGTCCTTAGAATTCATTTATGTTGCCTGAGTAGTGAGAATTTTGAGTCTGAATCTCCTGAAAAAATTAGTTTAAATTTGGTACCAATTAAAATCCGTTCTCATCTTTGATCCACTGCTTAAGTTATTTACATATTTGAAATCATGGTGAAATTTCTAACAAGTTTGATATTCATACTTTTGAGAATGGTTGAGAGTTGAGAAAGTTACAGAGTTATGGCTGACATGAGGAAGAAGATGAAGTGCAGTCGTGGACTTGCTTTATCTTATATTCATTGCAACTTGTTTCTATATTGAATGTACATGCCACCTTAGTGGCAGCAAGCGCGCGTGTAAGGCAAACCTCTATAAGGTCCTGGGTTTGAGCCCCAGCGAGACCTTTTGCATTTTTCATATTTTTCACTTGTTTCTTTGTTTTTGTTTGAACAAGCGCGCTTGGGCATCCCTCCATTGGGCCATTAATTTTTACCTTCCTTCACCCCCTGATTGCTAAACAATACACAGCCCAACATAACATTTTTATTTTTGTTATTTCAGATTATACAAAAAAAATCAGTTTGGACTTAAACCAAACAAAACACTTTTGTTTACTCTCTAACCTCCAACATTCCTTTTCTAGCCCCCCTGACTTTCAATTTTTATTTTCTTTTATTTCCTTTTAATATTATTATTTTTATTATCTAATTAAAAAAATACAAAAAAATATGTTATTGAATACTTAGACTAAAATTATTATTTTATTTCCATTTTACTTTAATTTATTTCAAACATAAAACCCTAAAACAAAAACATTTTCTTTTCTTAATTTAATTAAAATAGATTTAGACTTAGGTTTAAGTTTAATTTTCTCTTTTTAATTAAATTAACTTAGAATTTAGGAATTTAATTAATTAACTTCTCTCCATTTAATTTTGTTTAACTAGTTAGGTTAAAACTTCTTCCATCCAGAACCACAAAAAAACAATTCTCTCTTCTTTTATATTATCTTTATGTTCTTGCATATTTTATTTTGATTTTGAATTATTAAATATGGTTGTAATAATAATTAGGTTTTAATTACTTTCATCCCCATTTGTAATTTGTATCCCCATCCCCTAAAATAATGTAATAGCGTAGGACTTTTAATTTTCGCAATTTATCACTTTCAATATCATTGTTAGTAATTAGGGTTTGTATGGAAAAACGTAAAACCAAACAATAGACAATCATAATTCAAGACAAATGCATGAAAATAATACACTTCGCACACTTGAACCTCTAGGGTTAACCCACACTTATTTCCTTAGAATAAACAGTCATGCCCCTTGAACATGGAATACTTTAGCAAAGATCCTCGATTACAAAGATCGTAGTCCCTCGATGACCCTTCGACGTTGCCTTCGTTAAACGATCTTAGACCCTTAAAACACTTGACATATGAAGTCAATGTAGAATTCCCATCCTTTGGATTGAAACCAAGCACGTAAAAATACTAAACCTCTTGAGAAAACCAAATTTCAAATGCATTAAGTCTTCACAAAAAATTGGCAGAGTAACGACTGTATACACATGAATTCCCGCTAAAACGCATAATCAGAATAACCTACACACAAAGAAAATAAACAACCCAATGTCTCAGGGTAAACCCCGAGAACTCCAGATAAAATAACAATAGAAGTCACATGGTCTCAAGGTAGGTTAAGCTCTATAATCCTAAGTCCAAGAAGTCCATAACTCCAAAATGCCAAGGATAGTAACCAAATAGTCCAAGTAACGTTAAAGTTTTTTATGGTTCAAGTTGATTATTAAGTATCTTCAAAAAGAAATGAAAAGCTCAAGTGAGCAAAATAAAAATGACATAAAGATAAATGCTCAAATGAGCAAAGATGAAAGTAGCATGAAATGAAAATGCTAAAGTACATGTGCTCAAAATGAAAAGCATAAAGTAAAAGCATAAAATAAAGTCAAATGTTAGGAATTAGAGGTTAGTTGAATGACCATCTTGAAACTTGCATTTGAAAACTCATTAGAAGATTGATACAACCAAAGCCTATAAATAACAAGTTTCATTTGCTTTTTGTAAAGTATATCATTCATTTCAAAATCTCAAGGCAATAATAAATGATCAACGATGTTTAAATGATTTACTTATACCAAATCTTATGAAAGTTCATTATAGGATTGATAAGACCAAAGGCTCCTAACAATGAACCTCAAGGTTATTGGATCAAAGATTTCACATTGAACATACTTGGGCTTGCAAACATATGTTTGGGCCACAAATGATCATTTCTCGAATCGGGACAAAATTTAGCGCTATGTTAAGCAATCATAAGTGGACTTATATAGAAGTCACACCTATTTTAAGGTTGGTCAATAGCAATCTATATGCCATATGTTTGGAGAGATGATATGTAGATCATCCTCTAACAACATGTAACACAAATAAGAAAGGGATAAGATAAAGAGGGAAGGGATGCAAGGTATGAAATTAGGGTTTCAAATATCATCAACATCATTCATCCATTTTGGTGGATTTGGTTTCTCAACCTATCAACATCCAAGATCCAATGAGGTTGAAGAATTTGTCACCAAATAATGCTCAAGTCATAATCAAATAAAATAATAAAATAAAATTCAATAAAATTAATATTTAAAAGGTTAATTAAAAGAAAAATAAATGGTAAAAATACATAGAGTATATTAAAACACTAAATAAAAATCCTAAAAAAATGTCAGAGATCAAATATGATTCAATGAAAGTTGACAAATTTTTTTAGAAATTTTTTTAAAGTCCGAAACTAATTTTAAAATAAAAATAAATAAGTAAAACAACCAAAAAATCATAAAAAAATAGTAAAATCAAAAATAAAAATAAAACAAGGTTATCAAAAATTACCAAAAAGGCCAAAGAACCTTTTCATAATTTTTTCAGAATTTAAAAATTAAGAAAAAATTTTTGAATCAATTAAAACAAGTAAATAAAAAGTGAAAAATCATAAAAAAATATCAAATCATGAAATAAAATTGTGAAAAAAAATAAAAATCAGAAAAAGAAAAATCCAAAATATTTTTAAGAATTTTTTAAGATTTTTTTAGTAAGAAATGAATTTTTTATGAATTTTTGAAGTTTAAATCAAATAAAATACCAAATCAAAAAATAAAAATAAAACCAAAAAGATGTAGACCATTGGATCAATGTCAAATCACGTTATTAATCAAATCCAAGAGATCTTGCGCATTGTGCATGATATGGACATTAATGAATAAACCACCAGATCATTTATTTAAATTAGATTTTGAAAAAACAAGTGGCGCTTTGTCATTGGTTGAGAGATGACACGTTGGTCATCTTTAACCTCTAGCCACGCGAATTACAGGTCTCTCAAACTACAAAATCAGGAGCTCAGACCTATGCTATTCGCTTCGTCTCATCAAGACGAAGAAAATTGTACCCTCGCGAAAAATTTATATAAGTTGTAGCTCAGTCAATTTGAAGAAAACCAGAAGAAAAAAGTTGAATAGGGATTTGAAAATTCATGATAAAAACTCAATTTCAGTTGAAAACAAATGTTGCGACTAGTATCAGAATGATGAGAGCTTCATTATGGTAAAACAATTTGAGAGAATTAATGAAGGAATCTACCTATTGAAGTTCAAATTCAGAGCTCTGAAACTTGACTTGGCTATCATGATTTAGGATGCTTTAGCGCTTAGTTCTTCTTTTGTTAGCTTCAGTGAAGTTCAAGGATGAAGAATTGACAAAGAAAATGGATTCAGGAAGGCTGTAAAACCAAATTCAAAGTTGCAGAAATATGGGTTAAGGAAAGAGTTGGGCAGGGTGATTCTGGCTGTCTAAGCTTGAGAAAATTAGTTGGATATAATCCTCTATTTATAGGGAATCAAATGGAATTCTCAAGTGTATGGAATGATGAAGTTTGGAGGGAAATCATGTGAAGTTCCAAGCATGAAAAGTGTGACTTCTATTTTGCTCAAAACTTAACCAAAACTCGCGTTTCTAGGTGCTAATCACTTATAGAAGATTGTTAAACATAATTAGATGTAAAAAAACGCAAAAATTTAGTGATTAGAAGCTGAAGTGTGCATTTCAAATTCTGACTTGGAGGTAAAAGTCAGTTTCAAGATACCAACTTTGAATCAATGACATTCATAGATCAAGGGGTCTTAGGGCATGATTCTTGAAGCAATTGAAAAAGGTTACAATATTTACAATGTTCAAAGAATGGAATCAAATGGATGCTTGAGCTAAAAGTTGTGATGAGTCAAAGTTGAGAAAAAGATGCTGACTTTTTTACTTAGAAAAATTCTTAGTTTTTCTTCAAAAATGATCTATAATGTCTTGCATCCAAACACGGACTTCCACTCAAAATTTGCTTTTGGTCAAAAAATATAGCATGAAGTAGATCTATTAAATGACATTTTGATATTTTAACCACTTAAAAACTCCAAGGATTGAGATTGATACAGTTATGACTTTGTGAAGTTGGTGAAAATTCATGAGGTGACCTATAATCTTTTGCATTCTTAGGACATCTTCTATCCATTTTCAAGATTTTCACATAACAGAAGAGTTAAAGTTCACATCCTTAAGATCATTTTGGAAAAGTAATGGGATCAAGGAGATAAAAATTGGCCAAGTTATGATCTTTTGAAGTCACATAAGGGAAATTGATGGCCTATCTAGAGTACTTGTAATCTTTCTTCATCATTAGACATCATGCACATAAAATATTATTGAAACTTTTGAAGATATTAGTTAATAACCCTTTAAAGAGAAGCATGCCTTTGGAATTACCCAAAAATCTCAAAATATGGGCAAGGTATAGCCCTTAGAAGTTCAAAACCCTAGCTTCTAGAGCAACAAAATGCCTTGGGAACCCCTTTCATTTTGACAAAATTCCTTGAACAAATACTTTTTCCATGTGAATAGAAGTTGTTGTGGATGATAATTAGAACCCATAAAAATGAAAACCACCTCCAAATATTGATAATTGAGAGAGTTATGCACTTGTGATCAAGAAATCAAGAACTTGTCCAATTAGGTCAAACTTCTTCAATCAAGTCTTGCATCTTTTGATTTTCCTTGACAAATTGAGTAATTATGAATCATAGTAGACCTTGTCATGATATCACTTCAAAGTATCTTCAATGATGAAACTTGAATCTCAATGAAGCTTTATTGAATAAGGAATGGAAATAAATTAATGAACCTATATATCAACCTGATGAAATGTGTTGTGCTTTCACTTATAGCATCATCAATTAGAGAAAACATTCATTGCATTTGTTAGTTAAAAGTTAATCAATACAAAAATATATGATTCAAGGTGCTTGGTGATTCCTCATGAGCAAACCTAAAGATAAGGAGAAGAACCAAACCTTAGTGTGATCTTGTTGTGATTGATTTAATATGAGATGATAGAGGAATCTTAGGGGGGAAAATTGGGGTACAACATTGGTCTTTTGATTCGAGTATGGGCTGCATTTGTCTTTTCTCTTTGGTCAAGTTAAAGATATTGAGCTCTAGTTCTTCCTTCTCCCTCTGAGCCTGTTTCAATGCTTTCTTTAGATCATCTATCTCTTCCAAAGAAATGGGAGGGGTAACTGGGACCTTTTGTTTGTATTCGGGATCTATATTAAAAGGAAGCTTGATAATTTGTACCCTATCTAGAACCCATTGAGTGTAAGGTTCTTTTGCTACAACGTTTTTCTTTTCAGCTTTTTCTTTTATTAACCCTGCTCTAAGCCCGAATAATTTTATTGAGTAGCTCTCGGTCATTCCTACCCATGTCATGAACGATCAACTGTTGAAGTTGTTCGTCTGAAGGCTTGTCTTTGAAAGGGTACCCTAGTGGTTGTAGGGCCAAGGTAGGATTGTAATTAATGCAGCCTCGCGACCCGATCAATGAAACATTAGGAAAATCTCCACAACTGTAGACAATATCATCAATGTCTAACTTCCTGGCATACCATAACACAAAACTAGCAGTGAGAGACCTTAATTTCTGAGACCATTTGTACCTTGTCAGATTCGGAATCAAGTAATCCTCCTTGTAAATGTGAGTCATGAACCAGGAGTATAGCAATGGAATACAACAATGTAGGGTACCTCTTTTCTTTTCGTACCGTGTATGGAAGGTGTAGTATATGTCAATGAACAGAGCTGGAGTTGGATCCATATTAAAAGCTTTCATACCCCAGAACACACCGATGGATGCAGGGTCAATATAGTCTGCAGTTCGTGGAAATAAGACAATACCAAATATAAGTAGCCCCAGACAGTCAACACAATATTCTCATTCTTTGTTATTTGCAAGATCAATAGCTTTATTTTCCAGGTAACATCTCTTAATTCCTCGTGCGTCTCCTTCTTTTTTATAAACTTTCTCTTTGGAGAAATTCATAATTCTATCCATTTCTTCTAAGGTCGCAGCCAGCTGAAAATCCTGAAATGTGAAGCATCTCAACGGAGGGTCATAAAATTGAACCAGATCCGAAATAGCATCACACTGTACTTCGACTTTGGTTAAGTACAGAATATCCCCATATCGACGAGTAAATGTTTTTAGAGCCCTTTCAAATAATCTTTCCCATACAACCTTGATTTTGGTCACATCTGACTTGATAGAATTGATACGGACGAGTTGCTTTCCTTTAGTATTCATTCTCTGATACTCACCAAAATCTTTGATTTTTTTATATATTTCTTTTTACCCAGTGAATAAGACAAACCATAGAAAAACGGAGAATAATTAGTATATAAAATGTAAAGGTTTATGAATTCATGAATGTATGGATAAATGACGGAATTTGATGAATAGTACCCCCTAGAAGGTAGGCTTTTAGATTGGTTTTATGGATATTCTACCCTCCACATAAGGTGGTTTCCTTAAGGGTATCATGAATAACACTAGAGGGAAAGGAAAAAAGGCCTTCCTTAAGTAGAGTCTCTTTACAGACTAAAAATTTCGTCTCTAAGTCATGAAAGGTCTCATCATAAGATTTTTGTTTGCGGTTTATACAAAGAGCCATATGCGTCATTCCAAAGTCCTACTTCCCAAGAGGATGTCTCTTGAGACGTATTTCTTTTACGGAATTCCACTGAATCTAGTCTAAGTCGTCACATAAACTTATAGGGATGATGTATCCCCTTGGCTAATAGACGTACCTTCTTTTTAAGTTTTTTTTTTGAAAATATATTTTTTTTTGCAAAACATTAAATCCCGCCATAGATATAATCATATGATAACAACAACAGTAATAAATGCATAAAATAAATAAATAAATAATTAAACAAAAATAAAACCCAAAATTAAAAGGACCCCTAAAACGAAAGGTAAAGCTACTAAACCTAGGGTTGAGTCCCCAGCTGTTGCAACTGGTTTTAAATATAGATTCGTCATCATTAATTCTTATTATAAGGAAGGGAATATAAAGGATAACCCTAAAAGTTATAGATTCTAAGTTTAGACTCAGTTCTAGATTAAGGGAAGGTGTTAGGCACCCCTCATCTACCTTGTTCACAAAGATATTATGTTTAGAATTAATCTTTAGGGGATAGGGTTTTTAGTATTTTATTTGGGGAACTCGCCACGATTTTGATCGTATGCCTACGTATCCTCTTAGGAGGAATCAAAGTACCATTTTGTATTTCGCAGTTGATTTGTATTTTTTATGGACTACGATGATATTCGCATTTTCCGCACGTTTATTCTAGGTTTCGTGAATAGCAGAAATTGTTAGAATAAACGTACAGTAGATTCGAATAAGTTTGCAATCCTTTTTGAAAATTTGTTTGTTGAATTAATTTGATTTTGAAAATAAGTTTGTAGTTGGTTGAATATTTTTTAATATATTAATTATTAAAAAATAATTCTATTTAAATGCATTAATACAAATAAGCTTTAATGCAATAAAAAATAATACTTTAATGAATTTAGAAAATAAGAATTGAATATATTTAAATATTTAATATATACATATATCATAATTATTATAATAAAAAAAAGGAAATATAAAATTATGAAATGATAAAATAAATAAAATATTTAAAAAAAACGTAAGGGGGTGCAAAATATATTAGGGTAGTAAAAAGGTGTGATGCTAATAGAAAGGGCCTGAATTCAGATATTGAATTCAGGCCCAAAAGGCCAAGGGGGTGCGTTTTTGTGTAGTCTAGTAATATTGGGGGGGTAAAGAGCTAAGGGCCCAAGTCCAAATTTTGTACTTGGCCCAATCTGGCCTCAGGTGTGTTTTCTTGTTTACGTTAGCAAAAACAAAGGAAAGGAGGTGTGCATTAGCAATGGGCTAGGCCCAACGCTTTGGGGAGGATCCGGTTGGACCGAGTATATGCAAAAGTATGGGAGTTACTATGGGCGTGCCAACTGGTGCCATGTGATGATGATCATGCGATGATCATTTGGGGGAACATGGTACCATAATAGGGCGACGCGTATATGATTATTAGACATATTATAATTTTGTTTAATAGAAGTACAAATCATTCTTTTTATTTAACTCTCTCTCTTCTCAATCTCATCCCTTTCCTCTCTTCTCAGTCCCCAAACCCTAACTTCCCTTGGCGGCGCTACGCTGATCCACCCTGAATCCAACCCAAAAAACCCAAATAAACACCCTACAAAAAAAATGCAAGCTAAGTGATCAATCGCATACCCTATTTCATCGATCCTAAGCTTGCCACGAATCTGTCGTCTGATTTCTTTCTTCATCTTGTTTTTTCAGATATAAAGGTGGCGTGGAGGTGATTAAGACGAAGGATGTTACAGCGAATTCAGGGACTCAGTGGCAGAGATTTGGGGTTTTCAGATATTAAAAACCCTAAATTCATATTCCTCCTTCTTATGATGAGTTTGGTCATCTGTCAATGCTCCATTCTAAGTAACAGTATATTTGCTTTGAATTTATGTCCTCTTCTTCTGTAATTCATTTTAGGTTATTATAGATTTTTTATGTTTATTAATTTAGGAAAGAATTAGGTTTGTCTGTAGATTTTATTCTAGAATTGATTAGGGTTTGATTACGAATTAACCTTGTTTGTAATTCTGCTTTAGGGTATAAATTTGTTCATGCAATTGGATAATCTTGTCTGTAATTTTTCTTAATTCTGTTATGGTTATAAATGAATACAGTAAGTGTTCTTTTGTTTAAACGAGCTTCATTCTTCTTTTGATTTCAATAGTATGTGTTTTGAGATTTTGGGCCACATATTTCCTTGATCTGGGCCCGTTTTGTTTTGGCTTCACAAGAACCTCTTTTTTGAACTAGATTGGATTTGGGCCGTATGAAAAGAAGAAAGAAAAGTACCTTCAGTCATTTAAAAAAAAGTGAAACTGATATAATAATTTAAACAATTAAAAAAAACATATATATTTTTTTTTAAAAAGTGAACAAGCCCATTTGTTTGGGCCATGTGAAAAGGTCTTTCCATCCTTCAATTAGTCCACACAAATAAAATAAAAGATTTTCAATTAGGAGTGCAACAAAAAAAATATTTAATCACAACAATATTAGTATAATCGTAAGAATAATAATGATATTGATGATAACAATAATAATGTTATAAATATAAATCTCACAATAAAACAAAAACTATATGGACCATTCAGTTACTTGAGCCTACTAATTCAATCTTTGTTTTTTTATAAATAAAATAAATACCTTTATAAGACAAACAAAATTTCTCAAAAACATAAATGGGCTTTTAAACAAAACAAATTGTTTTATACACCCTTTCCAAAAATGATGACATCCCAATGGGTCTTAAGAAAACACATTGCTTCATACATTCTTCACAAACTTAAATGGGCCTTAAATAAATGATTTGTTCACACTTCCTTTAAAACAATGTACCTCCCTCAGCCTGAAATGAACTTCTATTTTAAAACCCTAATGGGCCATTAGATATTGGTGGTCAATCTATACACCCCATTTTCATGTTTTACTTCCTCCATAGAAACAAGAATCAAACAATACTTTTTTTTAACAGAAACCTAAACATAATTATAAGGGTATGGCATAGAGAAATTCGTAGAGAAGAATGAAGAAGAACCAAACATCTTCTGGGTTATCAGCTCTGATTTATGAGAAATATGACTCCAGATCATCCATATGCAAGCTCCATAGTTGTTTTCTAGATTCTCTCCACCAAAAAATTGTCTATGATGGTTTGGAATCAAAAACTACCCAAACCATACCCTAAAAATGTGTTCTAAAACCCTAAATATAAGATTTTGCCCTGCAAAATTCGCCCGGCGCCCAAAAAACTCACCCCGTGAAGTGTTTTATTCACAAAATGCAGTGCAGGAAGAGGAAGACTCGCTTCGAGCTCGGATAGGGGTGTTCATAGTGCTCCGGGCTCGCCCTGATCTCGCCGGGCGAAATCGACAGCAGACAGAAAAAGTATTTCTTGCTTTCACCATAACTTGAGAATCCTAACTCCGATTTACGCACGGCCAGAAGCATTGGAAAACTTATTCAATTATGTATCTAACAATGAATAAATATCTCGCTTGAATACCTAAAAAAATAATATAAAAAACAATTAAAATCAATAATATTTACATGATAATGCAATATATACACTATAACGTAAATTATACACAATATACACAAAACCGGGAATTATTTATGAAAAACAAATTAATTAAGTCGATGAGTACTAATTATTTCACACTCAAAATATCAACAATTTAACAGTTATCACGTATTGATTGTGTTTCTTGTAACCATAACATTTCGCAGAGCAAACTCGACATGTGGCCCTAGGTATTAAGGAAAAAGTTACCTATTTAGGTTACTTGAGTACCTAAGTAAATCGACACGTGGCTCCAGGTCAGATGAAAAAAGTTACCCTTTTAGTCACCCAAAGTGAAGAATCTTGGTTATGATATAGATGTTTGGGCCATGTTCATTTTGATTTAGTTAATAAGATAACATCCAAGAATCTAGCAATTGTTCTACTTAAAATTAAATTTTCAAAAAAAAAAGTTATACGATGCATGCCAAATGAGAAAGAAAACACGAGTGTCTTTTAAATCAAAAAATAATGTTACCATGACTAAACCTCTCGAGCTTCTCCATTTAGATCTTTTTGGCCCTTTAAGGAATAAAATTCTAGGAGGAAATTACTATGTCTTTGTTATATTTGATGATGTAACTAGATTCATATGGACTCTATTCTAAACTCACAAGGAATTTTTTTTAAAGATTTTGTTAGATTTGTCAAGCTTGTCCAAAACCAACTCAATTTGAAAATAATAACTCTAAGAAGTGATCATGGTGGTGAATTTATTAATCATCATTTTGAATAATATTTTGGCGAAGAAGGTATTACCCATATATTCACATGTCCATACACTCCACAATAAAATAGTGTTTCTAAGTGTAAAAAATGTGTTTAAGAAGAACTAACACTAACTATATGATAAGTGAGATGGGTCTATATAGGTAATTTTTGTTGGATGAGGTTAACATTTCAGACCACATCTTAAATAGGATGGTCATTATTCATATCCTTTAGAAGATCCGATATGAGTTACATAAAGGTAGAAAGCCAAATGTTTCTTATATTTTTGTTATCGGCTGCAAATGTTTTCTTTTAAATAACAGTAAGGACAAGTTATGTAAGTCTTACGCTAAAGTTGATGAAGGTATATTTCACGGGTATTCTTCATCTATCAAATCTTATAGAGTTATTAACATTAAAACATTTATCGTTGAAAAATCAGTTCACGTAGAATATGATAAATCCAAACCCTAAGAGAGGGTGAAAAATATTTCATTTGGTTTTGATGTTTAAGGAATAATCACAAAAGACTTAGTGAAAGATAACAATCCAAAAGTGAATCCTCCTAAAAGTGAGGGAATTAAATATGATAAATAGTAAAGTGAGCAAGGGGATGACTGAAATTAGGGTTTGAGATTGCACAAGGATAATTGAACTTTAAATTCCTCATATGACTTTAATGGATCATTATGGACCCCCAAGATTACTCATGTCAAGTTTCAAGCCTTGGATCACATTTTTGCTCAGTCAATTGACCAGTTGACCTAAAATCAACTATATTGGCGAAAAAGTCAACTGTGACCAATTTATAGTCAAACTTCATAATTTTTTATCCATATCAACATTGTGAACTCATATATTTCATTTGATCAAGTTTAGACCATAATTCCTCAAGAAATTTGATCAGATCATCAAAAAGGCAAAATGGTCAAAATTAGGGTTTTGATTGAGAAAGGGCAATTTCTGATTTTTGACCTAGCAAATGGTTAATTGGTTTGAGGAATGATATCAAGAGTTCAATTGCATCATTTTGACCTAATGGCATGACTCAAAACATTTCTCAAGATCAATTGGATTGATAGTTGATTTTTAGTCAATTGATCAAAAGTCAACTGTATACTGAAAAGTCAAACTTTGACTTTTTGGTCAAAATCAAGTGTCAAAGATCACAATTCTTCAAAACATGTCAAAATATGAAACTTTTTCATCAATAAATCAAAAAGTCAAGATTTCATTTTGAAAGTCAATATTTTCAAACTTGGAAATTTTTCTAAGTGTTGAAAACTTCATATTTTTTCACAACTTTGAGCCATGTTTTCACCATGATGCAAGATGATTCAAAAGAAACTTTCAACATGAAAGTTTTAGATCTCCATGAGATCTAAGATATTTCTTTATACAAATTATCCTAGAAATTATTGGATCTCAAGTTATTAATCCATGAAGTCATGGTCATGAAACTAAACACTTAGTGAAAATTTTGCCTTAGTTTAGGCAGGATTTTGACCTAACTTCATGGCATTTTTTCATATAGTCCGAATGGTATTTTTCAAAATTTATTCAAAGATGGGTTGTAGAGCACATTACAAGCTTTCTAAAATGTCACATAACTCTTTGAGATCATTCTTGAGCAAGGAGAATCGAAGAGAGGAAGTTAGAGTTTCAAACTAAAATTATAGGTCATTTTCATGATGAACAAAAATGAAATTTCAATGTTAGGATGCATAATATTGCTTTGCAGGCCTTCTAACTTGTGTATATATCTATCATTAATGGATTACACAAACTTTTGAGCTTTAATCCAAGTGGTTTATGCTTTATCCAGTTCACATTTCCATTAATGGCACAAAGTGAACACTTCTATTTTGGAAAAGCAAGCTTTATGCACAAAGTTAATTCTTGAGCCTGTAACTTGTTCCCTCTGATCACACTCCATCTACAAAGTCAGAATCAAGTGTATTTAAAGCATAACCACTCTATCTTAGCAAGTACACAAGACTTTGAAACATGGATTTCTCAAAAAATCACATGTTATGCTTAAACTTATGTTTTTGAATTCTGATCAACAACAAGCTTCCAAACTTGTTGCTTATAAATAGAGGAACTATTTGTGAGCTAGAACACGAGATGAAGCACTCTGAAACCCACTAAAACTCTCTCAAATCAGAAATTTCCCAAAAACTCCATTGTTGCATAGTTTCTGATCTTGAACACCAAACTCATATTTCCCTCGTGCGTTTCTTGGCCTTTTGGTTCCTAAAGCTTCCTTACATCAAATACCAATCATCCCCATCCTCATTCCAAAACCGTAACACCGTTTACCATAACCTCTATAACCAAAAAATAGAGTTTGCACATTGACTTCTCCAAGCCATTCCAGCCATCCATTGCTCAAGCAAACCATTGCATTAGCTTCCTGGGAACTTAAGGAAGCTAACTTGATCATTTCAGCACCTTGAATCAAGCTCATTTTCATTTCACGAATTCCAGTTTTGAGGTATTTTTCTTGAACTTTTATCTTATTACTTAGGCATTGTTAAACTTGCATTTATGAAGATAAAATGTAGACATTATTGCCCTGAAGTTGTACATGTCCATAGATTTTATTTATATTGATTGAGCTAGGAGAATTTTAGGATTGGGGCTCTGAAAATAATTAGGTTAGAATTTGGTACTTCAAAAATTCTCATTCATCTTTGATTTATAGCTTATGATATTTATATGGTTGGATTCGTATGGAAAAATGGAGCAACTTTCATGTTGGCATATTTCATTTTTATTGAGAAATGGTAAAGATACAGGTGGTATGGCTGGAGGTTGAAGATGAAGTGTATTCAGGACTTGTTTTATATTATATATTTATCATTTCAGTTATATTAATTGATGTATAGCCACCCCAGTGGTAAGGCAGCACGCTGGTAATCAAGAGGTCACGAGTTCAAACCTCAGCGCGCTGCCTTTTGCTTTTTTTTCCACATTTTCTTTACATTTTTTGATCTCTGCAGCGCCTTGGCCTCCAAATGATTAGGCCTTATTTTTTTGCTATTTTTAACCCCCTTCCTTGTTGTTTACACCGCTGGCCCATATTTTTTTTTTGTTATTTTATTTTATTTTATTTTTATTTTACATTTTCTTTATTATTATTATTATTATTATTATTATTATTAATATTATTATTATTATTATTATTATTATTTTCATTATTAAAAAATCAAAAAAATATTTATATTTTATTATTTATATTTATTTAGTTTATTTTTCTTCACAAAAACATTTTTCATTTAATAAATTAATTTCTTTTCAATAAATATTTAGACTAGGGTTTGACTATAATATTATTTTCTTGTGAATAAAATTAATTTAGGGCTTAGGTTTATTTTAATTAATTAATTCTCATTTGTATTTTCATTAAGATAAAAACTTTCATAAGAAAAACCCTAAAAAATACTTTTTTTAACTTAATCTTAATTTTCTTATTTTTAGTTAATTATTATTATTTTTAGTTAGCTAGGTCAAAAAACCCTTTTCATAAAATCATATAAAAAATCACATGTCTTCTTACATTTTATATTCTTGCATTTTTTATCTTCATTTTTGTACAATTTATTCAAATTCAATATGGTTGTAATAATTATTTAGATTTAATTTCTTACAATTTCCCATTTGTAATTTGTACACTCTCCCCTAAATGATGTAATAGCTTAGTATTTTTATTTTTCGCAATTTAAATGCTTTATATACAAATGCTAGTAATTAGGGTTTTGTATGAAAAGATTAAAACCAACAAATAGCAAACCCTAATCAAAGACAAATCAAGCATGTAAATCAATACACTTGCACACAAGCACCCTTAGGGTAAACCCACTTTGTTGCCTTGCAAAAAAGGGCCATATTATGCATTTGAGGTATTTTAGCAAAAACAAGCAAAAAATACAAGATCATAGTCTCTCGATGACGCTATCCACGTGGCCTTTCAAAAATGATATTAGTCCCAAAAGAAAATGCTAAGATATCTTACAACATTTCTAATCATGGATATACGATGACCCTTTCCCGTCCCTTTTACATCCAAAGATAGGGTTACTTACCAAATTAATGGTAAGATAACAATGTCAAAGGAAAGAGGAAATAAACACGAAAGACTTTTGAGTAGGTAGATTACTCCTAGTTGCTTGCTCAATTTCAAAATAAAAACATCCTTTCTATTTTCAAAACAAACACCAACACTTTCAAAAACATCTTTCAAACTTGAAAACATTTTCAAAAGATCAACACTTTGTATACATTCTTACGAATGAGAATCATTACAAAGTTTTCCTAAACGATGACATATTTACAAAATATTTTCAAAAACCACACAAAGCACAATTTCAAACAAAAGCAAGTGATCTAGCAAGTAACTAAGAGCCCATGGAAAACCATGGTTTAAAAGGATGCTAATACCTTCCCTTTTCATAATCTACCCCCTGAACTCAAGAAAACATCTCAAAGGTCTTTCCTGTTCTTTCCAGCCTTTCCTTTTGGATAAAAGAAAAGTCGGTGGTGACTCTTGATAACCGCAACATTTGCAATAAAACACAAAACAACCAAGTCAGTTCTCCCACCGTGTTACAGAACTGGCGACTCTGCTGGGGGAAAATCTTAAAAGTGGGGTTACCTTGGGGCTAGATCACATTTTTTTGCTTTCATTGTTTGATTTGTTTGCTTTACATTATGGTTCTTTGTTTGGGTTTGAATCCTCTACCCGGAATTGGGATACCTTATAGGTAATATATTGTGGAAACTGTGCGGGGTATACCGATATGGTCTAAGCAATAGCTACGTTAGTGTGACATATTTATGGGTACCGGTAGCCCTTGAGTAGTCAAGGAGAATACGGGGCCGCTGAGTGATGTCATGAAGCACTAACTAACTTCTAGAACCTTTACTTGACCAACTTGGCCATTAGGACGTAGTGAGATGACCGGCTTTGGTGCAATCCGATGTTGGTAGATACTCGATACTACCCTCATTGAGGTTTGGTTTTTTGGGATATCTCGGTCGCCATTAAAGAGGCTTGCGCTGAAACAATGGCCAAGGAAAGAAACCAGTGATATTGAGCTTCTTAGAACCCGGTTACTATTGCTAGGACAAGTTTGAGCCAATAAACTTCAAGAGGGTACTTACCTATGAGACTCCCTGCAAGCCTAAACCTAAGGACTTATTTGCTTTGTTTGTATATATTTACTTGTACATAACATCATAAACATCATAACGTCATACTCATACTCACTAACCACTTCAAGGATCTTGGGATTTATCTTTGTTCTGTTTTGTAGGAAATGGATTATATTTGCAGGAAAACCATTCAAGTCAATATTGTAAGGATCCCTCCTCAACTTAAAGAGTTAGCACCAAGGGTTACTGAGAATTCTCCATTTACCGAGAGACATGGTCGCCTACTAAACTTCCAGTTCTTTGATCCTCTACACCATTGCTTCATATTTCCCGATTACCAACTGTGATCGGTGGATCTGGAACTGACTGTTTAATGCTAGTTCGCGAAATGTCGCGGAAGCAAGAGTCGCCACCGTCTTTTATTTTCTCCAAATGGAAAGGACAAAAGCACAGAAAAATTCCTTATAGAGATTGCTCTCGGTTCGGGAGGTAGATTATAGAAAGGGAAGGTGTTAGCACCCTTTCTATCCATGGTTATCCATGGGCTCTTAGATACTTGCTCACTTGTGTTTTCAAAAATGGTTTGTTTGCTTTTCAACTGTGGGTTTTAAAAAGTTTCTTTGAAAATTTCAGTTCGACTCTTGTATCGGTCCTCAAGAGTGTTTGAAAAATGCTTTCGAAAGCTTTTTGAAAAGGTGTCGGTGTGAAAAGTATTTTTTTTTTGAATTTGTTTTGAAATTAGAGCAAGTATCTACGGGAACCTACCTACCCTAAGGAATTCGTTTGTGTAAATGTCCTTTAAAGTAGTGCCATCCCACCATTGAAAGGTAGGTAGCACCACCGTTGGAGGTGTTCGTGTCAATTCGAGGTTCGGGACATGGTGATCACCAGAGCAATGGGAAGACACCTTAGAAGCTACCCTCATGCCAGGTTCCCGGATCATGAGGACTTACTAAGACATCCTCTACTCGACGATCACCTTTCGAGGCAAGGCAACAGTGAGGCGTACCCTAGGGGTGGTGTGTGATTTGTGTATCATGTTCATTTATTTTATCTTGTCATGTTATGAGTGAGCTACGCGTTTGTTTTTATTTTTGTCATTCATTCTTGCATGCCTTTATTTAATAGTTAAAAAGTGCGAGAAAGGTAAAGTTCTAAACTATTACAAAAGGCGCGGGTCCACATCGCCAAAATTTCCAGGACCCGATTTGACAGAAAAATAATAAAGTAAAAGTGCGAGAAATATATTACACGGCTTCGGGAGAGTTACATTAATATTTACAAGAAATAAATATTATGTGAGGAAGATACAAGGCACTGGGATTGTTATTCCACCAAAGTTCAAGGCACCGGTATTTTCTAAGTACGACGGGGTTTTGTGTCCCAAGATGCACCTCCGATCTTATGTGAGGAAGATACAACCTCACACTGCTGACAGAGATTTGTGGGTCCACTTCTTTCAGGATAGTCTATCTGTGACTCAGCTAGATTGGTTCTATCAACTGGAAAGGGCCAATATCCATATTTGGGAAGAACTTGCCGCTGCTTTTTATAAACAATATCAGTACAACACATACCTTGCTCCCACCCGTACTCAACTCCAGAGTATGTCTATGGTTTCAAGTGAAGGTTTCAAAGACTACGCTCAGAAATAGAGGGACTTAGCAGGAAGAGTCCAGCCTCCCCTGTCTAAAAGAGAGTTAGTAGACATGTTTCTAGGTACCCTTTCCGGTCCTTTCTTTAATCATCTAATTAGAAGCTCCTCAGTAGGATTCACCGAATTAATCTTGACTGGGGAGAGAGTGGAAGCTAGGATTAAGAATGGGAAGATCCAAAAAGACGCATCCTACAGTGCCGTGAGAAAACCATTTATTGGGAAGAAAGAAGTTGGTGTTGTATATCCTCAAAGGAATCAAGAAAGAACTGAACACCGTCCAGTGGTAGGGGCTGTCATGATCCCTAAGCCTGCACCTACTTAACAAAGGAGCAACCAGCCTAGAACAAAAAGACCGGTAAGATAATTTACCCAGATAAATATGACGTTGTCTCAAGTCCTGCCATATTTGATGAGATATAATCTGGTAACTTTGAAGGAAGCCCCGAAGAATCCCAACACAGCCTCTCCTCACTACCATCCTAATGCTCGTTGTGCTTACCATTCAGAAAGTCCAGGCCATGATACCAACAATTGTTGGGCTTTGAAAAACAAGGTGCAAGACCTTCTCGAGCAAAAGAAATTGAATTTGATGCTCCTGAAATCCCAAATGTTATCATCGCTCCTATGCCCAAGCTTGGCCGTGATATTAACGCTGTTGAGGATGATATGTTTGTTACTACTGTTGATGAACTTGTTACTCCTCTCCTGACTGTCAAGAGGAACCCGTTGAAGGCCGGTTTATTTCTGGGATGTGACGAAAGCTGCCACCTCTATTTATCCTACCAACTGGTTGTCATTTATTGAAAGCAGGTGTCCAGTGCCTAATGGATGACAAAGAGATTTTGTTTGAAAAGACTCCCGTTCCAACCATTTCTTACAATGATGTTTCAATAGTAACCATTTCCGCCAATCCTTCCAGGGTCTCCACCAAAATACCCGTTAGGATTACATCAGTTCCTAAAGTGACTCCATTAATAATTACTATGCCAGGGCCGATCCCGTACTCCTCAGATAAAACTGTCCCATAGAACTATGGGGGAGACGTCTTCTATCACGATGTCAAACAAGATTGGCTGGCTGATGAAGACTCAACTTTTGAGAAGGCTGACCCAGACATCAACAATATTGAGGAAACCAACAAGATAACCCTAAGTGGACGAGTATTCTCTCCCGAGATTGCTCCTCCGGAGACTGTTACCAGTCCTATGATCATCCATGCTTCTGTTCCCGTTGACACTACTACTACAATCCCTATGGTTACCCCTACTGACACACCTATCACCGAGTCGACCGAGACTCGGGGCAAAGGCACTCTGTTCGAGCCTGTCCGAATGAAGGCACAATCAATATCTATCCCAGAAGCCTCCCAAAAGGAGATGGAAGAAATTTTGAAAATTATAAAGAGAAGCGATTACAATGTAGTCGAACAGCTAGGGCAGACTCCGTCAAAGATCTATATGCTGGCTTTACTATTATTCTCCGAGGCTCATGCGAAGGCCTTGGTGAAATTTCTTAAAACTGCCCATGTGCCACAAGAAAGCTCTGCTGATCAGTTCCAAGACTGTGTGGCCAGTTTGACCGCTGACAATGGTTTAGGCTTTTCTGATGCTGACCTGACACCTAGAGGGAGGAAGCACAACGAGGTATTGCATGTCTCTATTGAATGACAGGGCACAACTTTGGTCCATTTCCTGGTTGATATTGGTTCGTCTTTGAATGTGCTGCCTAAGAAAGCTTTGGATAGACTCGATTGTGAAGGTTTGACCTTAAAACCCAGCAACATAGTGGTAAGGGCCTTCGACGGTTCAAAGAGAATGGTGCATGGGGAAGTCGACATCCCCATAAAAGTTGGAACTCAAACCTTTGGTTCAACTTTCTATGTGATGGATATTCGCCCTTCTTATTTCTGTTTATTGGGCCGAACTTGGATTCACAACGCTGGTGCCGTTACCTCTACATTACATTAAATTCTTAAATACCCAACCAAAGGGAAAATCATTATTGTTCATGGAGAAGAGGAATATATGGTCAGTCACATGAACTCCTTCAGATATATGGAATTAGATGGTGAATTCATTGAAACTCCATTTCAGCATTTCGAAGAAGTCCCACAAACAGTGGTAGCTACCAAGACTATTTCCCAAGTCCCAAATATTACAAGACCTCCGCTAAAGATGTCTTCTCTGAAAGATACCAAGGCAGTGATCGAAGAAGGTGGGTGTACTATTTGGGGCCAACTCCCGGATATCCCTTACAAATCTGAAAAATTTTGTCTGGGTTTCATTTCAGGAGCCCAGAAAACTGTTCGTCGTGCTCGTGCCGGGGGACCACCTTTGAAGATCAGCAACCACGGAGTCAACACAGTGGAGGATGATGATGATGACAATTGTGACCTAGAAGATTGGATTTTCCCAACCATCAATGGAGGATCCAGCAACTGGGAAGCTAAAGATTTTCTCCCAATTACTTTTATCCAACAATAATTGTCTTTAAATTTTTTTCGAACCTGTAATAATTAAATAATTCAGACTTTTAAAAATCTTGTGTCTTACCCGAGGTACAACGGTCCATTTGTAAGGGTCGTTACCTCATTTTCATATGTCATCAATGAATCATGGACGTTTTTGCATACAAACTTTGTGCTCTTTGTCTTTCTTTTTCTACATTTTTATTTCTTTCAAAGATAACTATACTCTTACACACACTCATATTCAAAATGAAGATCTACATCCATTCGGGATCCCATGGGTAACGATTCTGCTATGGCCTATTGTAACTCTGAAAATCTAATCTACCAAGCTGAAGATGAAGGAGAGGAAGATTGTGAAGTATAGGGAAACTAGTCAGATTACTACAACAGGAAGAAAGGACCATACAACCCCATGAAGAACCGGTGGACACAATTAATCTAGGTACCGAAGAGTACAAGAAAGAAGTCAAGGTAGGAGCCAATCTGGAACCTAGTGTCAAGAAGCGTTTAACTCAGTTACTACATGACTATGTTGAGGTCTTTGCCTGGTCGTACGAAGACATTCCTGGACTTGATGATGATATTGTGGTCTATCGTCTATCGATAAAAGAAGACTGCCCTCCGGTAAAACAGAAAGCCCGTCGCATACGGCCAGACATGTCAGAGAAGATCAAGGCTGAAGTCATAAAACAGTTCAACACCGGATTCTTAGCCGTCACCTCTTATCCACAATGGGTCGCCAATGTTGTTCCAGTGCCTAAAAAGGACGGAAAAGTACGCATCTGTGTGGATTACCGAGATTTGAATAGGGAAAGCCCTATGGATGATTTCCCACTTCCCCATATCGATATTTTGGTTAACAATACCGCACAACATAAAGTGTTTTCCTTCATGGATGGTTTCTCAGGTTATAATCAAATCAAAATGGCTCTTGGGGACATGGAGAAAATGAACTTCGTCATACAGTGGGGGCACATTCTATTACAAGGTTATGCCATTCGGGTTGAAGAACACTGGGGCAACCTATCAACGTGCCATGGTAGCTCTATTTCACGACATGATACATCATGAAATAGAGGTCTAAGTGGACGACATGATAGCCTTATCTCAAACTGAAGAGGAACATCTTGACCATTTGCAGAAACTGTTTGAGAGACTAAAGAAATACAAGCTGGGGTTGAACCCGAATAAATGCACATTTGGGGTAAGATCCGGTAAACTCCTAGGCTTCATCATCAGCGGTAAAGGTATCGAAGTAGACCCTGCCAAGGTGAAAGAAATACAAGAAATACCCGCTCTTCGCACTGAGAAGGAAGTTAGAGGATTCTTAGGACGTCTAAACTACATTGCCAGATTAATTTCTCACCTGGTGCTACTTGTGAACCAATCTTCAAATTATAGAAGAAAGATCAAGTAGTCAAATGGAATGATGAATGCCAAGCTGCCTTCGATAAGATCAAAGAGTACCTACAAGAGCCTCCTGTATTTATGCCACCAGTCGAGGGAATACCTTTAATCATGTATCTAAATGTCTTGGAAAATTCAATGGGGTGTGTGCTGGGGCAGCATGACGAGTCTGGCCGAAAAGAGCATGCTATTTACTACCAGAGAAATTTTTTTACCGACTGTGAAACAAGATATTCACTGCTCGAGAAAACTTGTTGCGCTCTGGAATGGATTGCTCGCCGGCTAAGATAGTATATGCTAACCCATACTACCTTATTGATATCCAAGATGGATCCAATAAAATACATATTTGAGAAGCCTGCCCTCTTGGGGAGAATTGCGAGATGGTAGATGATCCTGACTGAATACGACATTCAAAACACTACCCAAAAATAAATAAAGGGTAGTGTACTAGCCGATCACCTTGCTCATCAAGCCGTGGATGGCTACCAGTCCATGAAATTCGAATTCCCAGATGAAGACATCATGATGGTAAACAACTGTGAAGAACTCAGACCATATGACGAACCTGAACAAGGATCCCGATGGGTCCTGGTTTTTGATGGGGCGTCCAACGCACTCGGCAATGGCATAAGTGCTGTACTCATATTCCCTGAAGGATGTCATACTCCCTTTACCGCAAGACTTTGCTTCAACTGTACTAATAATATGGCAGAATACGAAGTGTGTATTTTTGGTCTCAAAGCTGCCATAGATTTATGAATCAAGTCCTTAAGTGTACTTGGAGATTTAGCCTTAGTCACCAGTTAGATCAAAGGAGAATAGGACACGAAGCACCCTAACCTTATCCCTCACAAAGAACATGTGTTGACATTAATCCCATATTTCAAGGAAATTACCTTTGAGCATTTTCCACGAGAGGAGAATCAACTAGCAGACGCGCTAGCCACAATGTCATCCATGTTTAAACTCAAGTGGGGTAACGTGGCTCCCCAAATCACCATTGAACGGATGGATGAACCAACTTACTGTCACGAGATCGATACTGAAGAAGTAGTGGACCAGCCTTGGTTCCATGAAGTTAAGAGGTATCTCGAGGCTCAAGAGTATGCGGAAGGAGCTTCAGTCAATGATAAGAAGTTCTTAAGGAGATTCTCTGCTAAGTTCTTCCTTAGTAATGACATTCTCTACAAATGCAACCACGACTCTGTTTTGCTTCATTGCATAGACAAGGTTGAGGCAAAAAAGATCATGGATGATCTACATGAAGGGACTTTTGGAATCTATTCCAGTGGGAATACGATGGCTAAGAAGATCCTACGGGCAGGGTACTACTAGTCTACCATGGAAGCAGGTTGCCATCAGCATTCACGAACCTGCCACAAATGTCAAATCTACGCTGACAAAGTGCATGTGCCTCCAGTTCCTCTAAATGTCCTGACTTCTCCCTAGCCATTCGTGATGTGAGGCATCAATATGATTGGAGAAATCAAACCTACAGCTTCTAATGGACACCGTTTTATCTTGGTGGCGATTGACTATTTCACGAAGTGGGTTGAGGAAGCTTCTTTCGTTTCTGTTACCAAGAATGTCGTGTCCCGTTTCATCAAACAAAATCTCATTTGTCCGTACAGTATCCCAGAGAGAATCATCACAGACAATGGTACGAATATCAACAATACTATGATCACCGCATTGTGCGTGCTATTCGAGATCCAGCACCATAAATCTTCTCCTTACCGGCCAAAGATGAATGGTGCTGTCGAATCCGCAAACAAGAACATCAAGAAGATCATACAAAAAATGACAGTAACCTATAAGGACTGGCATGAGATGATACCATTCGCTCTCCACGGTTACCGTACCGCGGCGTGCACATGAACTGGGGTAACTCCCTTCTTCTTGGTATATGACATGGAATTTTTTCTACTAATTGAAGTCCAAATACCTTCTCTGAGAATCATAAGGGATGCAGGGCTGAATGAAGACGATTGGATCCAAACTCGGCTTGACCAATTGAACTTAATTGATGAGAAGAGGCTTAGGGCTGTCTGTCATGGCCAGATGTACCAAAAACGTATGATCAAAGCTTTTAACAAAAAGGTTATACGTCAGGTATATCGGGTTGGTGACTTGGTAATCAAGCGTATCATATTACCATAAGGTAATCCCAGAGAAAATGGAATCTTACGTATGAAGGACCGTTTATGATCAAAAGCATATTCTCTAGTGGAGCAATGATCTTAACCACTATGGATGGCGACGACCTTCCACACCCTGTGAACACAGACATAGTCAAAAGATACTACGCATAAGAGATCCGCTAGGGTGAAACACCTAGGCAAAAAAAGGGCATCCCGACGAACCAAAAAGGTTTGGGCAAAAATTTGGGATAAAATAAAAAAATATGTACACCTGGCAAGTTGAAAACCCGAAAGGGAGACTTGGGAAAAAAGAGGTATCCCGGTGGACTGAAAACCAGAAAGGGCGGTCCATTCAAAAGTTAGGGAATTAAAGTGTATGACTATGTCCCGTTGGATCACCTTACAGACAACCTTTAGCTTTGACTGACAAACTCAGTGGTTCTGATCAATCCAGTCAACTTCAGACAAGGCAGCAAGTGGACAAGATGCTCAGAGACACGAAGGCTATAGCAGAACGGGAACCCCGTGGGATTATTTCACATAGCTATCTTTTTCTTTGTATCAAATTTTCATTTTTTCTACGACGACATTTCTCTTACTAGAATGTTCGTCTCATTGTACAAAAATACTTATTCAAGTTAAATACAAAGATGTACCTTTGAAAGTGCGGAACTATCTGTTTTTCTTTATTTCTGTGTTTTGTTTACAAAAACATCCAATGGTTTATTTTTAAACATATGCATTTGAACGTGACTACTATTTACAAATGAACAAAAAAGGAACAGAAAATAGAAAGACAATCACTAATTACTTTAAGAAATAGGATTATGTCTTTAGACTATTCCATAAAATCCCCCACAGTGTGCAGCTTAATGATATCAAGCTCTATCACATCCCCGATGGAACAAAGTTTCCAGTTACCGTTCTTAAGACTCCTCAGTGAAAGTCGCCCAATTTCTCAGGATTCCCCAGCAGGATTTGATAAGGTCCACCAGCAATACACAACGTTTCCCCTACAAAATAGAGTTTATGTCTCTAACAATTGGAAAACTCATCAGCACTTCAAAACACAAAGACTTACACTCCTCACTCTCAGTAATGCTCAGGGATTTATTTTCCCTGACTCCAATGATACTGCGGCATAATAATTAACGTGTCCATACATTACATCCATACATCATAGTATTGATAGCACAAATACATATGACATAATCTCATTTATTTTGAGAACATCATTACACCATGCATTTCATACATCATGACATTGCATGCAACTAACTTTTCATCTTTTTCAGAAAAGATCATTCAACAGATAATTATCGTCAAATTTTTCTGCAAGTCAATTACAGATCAATTCCCAAGAAAGAGCTGGTCAACCATATATATAACAGACATTTCTTTCAGACCCCTGCCGGTTCAGTTTAAACCTCTCAACGGTTTATTCTGATTTTTTCCCGCATATGTCTTTTTTGGATCAGATAAATCTCTCAATGATTTGTTCTGATTCTTCTCCAGATCCCTGCCGGTTCAGATAAATCTTTCAATAATTTATTATGATTCTTTCCCGTAGACACTTTCTCTGGTTCAGATAAATCGCACAAATATTTACTCTGATTCTTTTCAGTTAAAGAATATTCAAGATCTCTTTTGGTTCAGTTTAAACCCCTCAACGGTTTATCCTGATACTTTCCAAAGGAATACTTCGGGTTCAGTTTAAATCTCTCAACGGTTTATTCTGATTCTTTCCCGCAAACACTTCGGGTTCAGATAAATATCTCAACGATTTATTCTGATTTTGTCCCGTAGACATTTTTTCTGGTTCAGATAAATCTCTCAACGATTTATCATGATTCTTCTCCAGATCCCTGTCGGTTCAGTTTAAATATCTCAACGGTTTATTCTGATTCTTTTCCCGCAGACACTTTCTCTGGTTCAGATAAATCGCTCAAAGATTTACTCTAATTCTATCCAGTTAAAGAATATTCAAGATCTCTTTTGGTTCAGTTTAAGTCTATCAACGGTTTATCTCGATGTTTCCAAAGGAACACTTCTGGTTCAGATGAATCGCTCCAAGATTTATTTTGATTCTTCCTAGTCAAACAACATACAAGGCTTGTTTTGGTTCAGATAAGTCTCTCTAAAGATTTATTCTGATTCTTTTCCAGTTGAAATCAAGTTTCAGACTTAGTATATTTTCTGTCAACAGTCACCTTGGATGGCATCTACAAGACCATCTCCAGAAAATCTCCATCATTCCTCCAAATGGCATATATAAGCCCATTCCCATTTCATCTTCGAGTGCAAATTTTTGGGCACTCTAGTGTCCAATCATCTTCCACCTTCAAGTCATGAATGGAGGATCCTCCAATCTAACTCTTCTGGTTTAAGAAGATTGAACAGGGGCAGCTGTTGTACCCCACAATTTTCTCTCTCATTTATCAAATATTTTCTTACAAGATCTCGTTTGGTTCAAGACTGCACAAGGATTGATCAACTCAAGACACCTCCTTAAGCACTGATGACTGAAATTAGGGTTTGAGATTTCACAAGGATAATTGAACTTTAAATGCCTCATATGACTTCCATTTATCATTATGGACCCCCAAGGTTACTCATGTCAAGTTTCAAGCCTTGGATCACATTTTTGCTTAGTCAATTGACCAGTTGACCTAAAAATCAACTGTATTGGGGAAAAAGTCAATTTTGGCCAATTTACAGTCAAACATCATAATGTTTTATCCATATCAACATTGTGAACTCATATATGTAATTTTATCAAGTTTAGACTACAATTCCTCAAGAAATTTGATCAGATCATCAAAAGGGCAAAATGGTCAAAATTAGGGTTTTGACTGAGAAAAGGAAATTTCTGATTTTTGACCTAGCAAATGGTTAATTGGTTTGAGGCATGACCTCAAGAGTTCAAAATTGATTCAAATAGGGGTTTTAGAGAATATTACAATCTTTCCAAAATGTCCAAGAACTCCTTGAGATCATTCTTGAACAAGGAGAATCGAAGAGAGGAAGTTAGGGTTTTAAACTAAAATTATAGGTCATTTTCATGATGAACAAAAATGCAATTTCAATGTTAGGCTGCATAATATTACTTTGCAGGCCTTCTAACTTGTGTATCTATCCATAATTAATGGATAACACAAACTTTTAAGCTTTAATCCAAGTGGTTTAAGCTTTATCCAATTCACATTCCCTTTAATGGCACAAAGTGAACACTTCCATTTTGGAAAAGCAAGCTTTATGCACAAAGTCAATTTTTGAGCCTCTAACTTGTTCCCTCCGATCACAATCCATCTACAAATTCAGAAGCAAGTGTGTTTAAAGCATAACAACTCTATCTTAGCAAGTACACAAGACTTTGAAACTTGGATTTCTCAAAACATCACATGTTATTCTTAAACTTGTGATTTTTAATTCTGATCAACAACAAACTTCCAAACTTGTTGCTTATAAATAGAGGCACTATTAGTGAGCTAGAACACGAGCTGAAGCACTCTGAAACCCACCAAAACTCTCTCAAATCAGAAATTGCCCAAAAACTCCATTGTTGCACAGTTTCTGACCTTGAACACCAAACTCATATTTTCCTCGTGCGTTTCTTGGCCTTTTGGTTCCTAAAGCTTCCTTACATCAAATACTACTCATCCCCATCCTCATTCTAGAACTGTAACACCATTTACCATAACCTCCATATAAAAAAAACAGAGTCTGCACATTGACTTCTCCAAGCCATTCCAACCATCCATTGCTCAAGCAAACCATTGCATTAGCTTTCTGGGAACTCGAGGAAGCTAACTTGATCAATGCAACACCTTGAATCAAGCTCATTTGCATTTCACAATTTCCAGTTTTGAGGTGTTTTTCTTGAACTTCTATCTCATTACTTAGGCATTGTTAGGCTTGTATTTGTGAAGATAAAATGTAGACATCATTGCCCTGAAGCTGTACATGTCCATAGATTTTATTTATATTGATTAAGCTAGGAGAATTTTAGGATTGAACCTCTGAAAATAATTAGGTCAGAATTGTTACTTTCAAAAATTCTCATTCATCTTTGATTTATAGCTTATGATATTTATATAGTTGGATTCGTATGGAAAAATAGAGCAACTTTCATGTTGGCATATTTCATTTTTATTGAGAAATGGTGAAGATACAGGTGGTCTGGCTAGAGGTTGAAGATGAAGTGTATTAAGGACTTGTTTTGTATTATATATTTATCAGTTCAGTTATATTAACGGATGTATAACCACCACAGTGGTAAGGCAGCGCGCTGGTAATCAATAGGTCATGGGTTCGAACCTGGGCCTCCAAATGACTGGGCCTTATTTTTTGCTATTTCTGACCCACTGCCTTGTTGTTTATACCCCTGGCCCATTTATTTTTCTTTATTATTTTATTTTCATTTTATATTTTCTTTATTATTAATATTATTATTAATATTATTATTATTATTATTATTATTATTATTATTATTATTATTATTATTATTATTATTATTATTATTATTATTATTATTATTATTATTTTCATTAATAAAAAATCAAAAAAATATTTATATTTATTTAGTTTATTTTTCTTCATAAAACCAAAAGAACACAAAAACATTTTTCATTTAATAAATTAATTTCTTTTCAATAAATATTTAGACTAGGGTTTGACTATAATATTATTTTCTTGTGAATAAAATTAACTTAAGGCTTAGGTTTATTTTAATTAATTAATTCTCATTTGTATTTTCATTAAGATAAAAAATTTCATAAGAAAAACCCTAAAAAATACATTTTTTAACTTAATCTTAATTTTCTTACTTTTAGTTTATTATTATTATTTTTAGTTAGCTAGGTCAAAAAACCCTTTTCATAAAATCAAATAAAAAATCACATGTCTTCTTACATTTTATATTCTTGTATTTTTTATCTTCATTTTTGTATAATTTATTCAAATTCAATATGGTTGTAATAATTATTTAGATTTAATTTCTTACAATTCCCCATTTGTAATTTGTACACCCTCCCCTAAATGATGTAATAACTTAGTATTTTTATTTTCTGCAATTTAAATACTTTATATACAAATGCTAGTAATTAGGGTTTTGTATGAAAAGATTAAAACCAACAAATAGCAAACCCTAATCAAAGACAAATCAAGCATGTAAATCAATATACTTGCACACAAACACCCTTAGGGTAAACCCACTTTGTTGCCTTGCAAAAAAGGGCCATATTATGCATGTGAGGTATCTTAGCAAAAACAAGCAAAAAAATACAAGATCATAGTCCCTTGATGACGTTATCCATGTTGCCTTTCAAAAATGATCTTAGTCCCAAAAGAAAATGCTAAGATATCTTACAACATTGCTAATCATGGATATACGATGACCCTTGCCCTTCCATTTTACATCCAAAGATAGGGTTACTTACCAAATGAATAGTAAGATAACAATGTCAAAGGAAAGAGGAAATAAACACGAAAGACTTTTGAGTAGGTAGATTACTCCTATTTGCTTGCTCAATTTCAAAATAAAAACATCCTTGCTATTTTCAAAACAAACACCAACACTTTCAAAAACATCTTTCAAACTTGAATTTTTTTTTAAAAGATCAACACTTTGTATACATTCTTACGAACGGGAATCATTACAAAGTTGGCCTAAACGATGACATCTTTACAAAATATTTTCAAAAACCACACAAAGCACAGTTTCAAACAAAAGCAAGTGATCTAGCAAGTAACTAAGAGCCCATGAAAAACCTTGGATGAAAAGGGTGCTAATACCTTCCCTTTTCATAATCTACCCCCCGAACTCAAGAAAACATATCAAAGGTATTTCCTATTCTTTTCAGCCTTTCCTTTTGGATAAAAGAATAGTCGGTGGCGACTCTTGCTAACCGCAACATTTGTGATAAAATCTAAAACAACCAAGTCGATTCTCCCACCGCGTTACAGAAAGTAACATAGTATATCAATCCTATTGGTATGATTCTCCCAACTCTTTATATCTTAGTTATTTCAATTTCCTTGTCTGATCTATATAAATTTATGTGATCTTATCTGATATGATGCTTATCTTTTTCATTTGTAACTGTTATATATGTTTGTGTTGTATTTAAAATCTTTTTAATGCATTTTTGTATATAAGCATGCACCACACTAATTTTGTCATCATGCATTATTCATATTTATTCTTCTATATTAGTTTTCCTAGTTGTTATTTTTTGTTATTGATTACAATCATGTCATTATGTGCATATGTTGTATTTTGCATGTTTAAGCGTTTATTATTTCTTTGTTCTATTCTTATACATATTTTATGTTATTTCTTTTGTAGTTATTTTGAATTATTTTCTTCTAAAATTTGTTGTGTCTATTCTTTTGTGCTAGTTTTTTACAAGATTTTAAACTCTTCGCTCATTCTCTCTTTTTTATTTTCTCAAAGGGGGGAAGTTGTAATGAATCTATATCTATTTCACCTTTGTATGCAAGTGTAGTGCAATGTTTCAAGATGAGATTTACTTATACTGACATAAGTACATTACAAGTTGTCAAATTTCAAAAAGGGGGAGACTGAAATTGCTCATACAATATTCATAACTCTTTATGGTATTTTTTTGTCCTTATGTTTATTATTTTAGTATTTGAGTTCCTCACAATAAGCACTCTTGTAAATCTCACAAAAATGGGTATTTTTCATGCATAAAATATTTTTAGTGCATAAAATCGGTCTTTGACCAAAAGTTAACACAATTTTATTCGAACCATGAAAGTTTTGACTCAAATCAAGAATGTCTAGCATGCATAATTCAATTCATGCGCCGATTTAATCTAAATTATGAAGGTTTTAATTTCTTAGAATTTGGGACGAGAAATATGATTTGAACCATAACAATTTTGTTAGATGATGACAACTTACTTATATGGGGGGTGAATAAATCCTCAAACAAAATTTAGAATTTAAAAATCTGTTTTAAACTTAAAACAAAAACTATGGCAAGCGGAAGATTAAGCCTAGATCGAAGAAGTCATCTAAACCGAACCGACTATTGGAATTTAATATATGCCTAAACCACTAAATGGAATCAAATATGATTATAAGCCTTAATAAAATATTTTTTCAACCAATCGTTATATAATGATCATAATTGTTAACCAATTTCTAATGAAATTATTGATAAAAACAAAAACTAGCAAATTATCAAACACTTGGCGTGCAATCGATTTTTCAGATTTTCCTTTGAACTTTGTTGATATGAAATAACACTTACAATCTAATTATTTGTAATGTGATCAATAAATCAATTTCAAGCATAACAATCAAAGGATTTTTCTATATGTATCGATTACACAATTAATGAGTTTAACAATTTGCTACAGAAAATATATAGAAGTAACTGATATATGTATATATATATATATATATATATATATATATATATATATATATATATATATATATATATATATATATATATATATATATATATATATATATATGTATATATATATATATATATATATATATAGAGAGAGAGAGAGAGAGAGAGAGAGAGAGAGAGAGAACATAATGATTTGTTTAGACAGTTCGCCAATCGTCCTCACTACGTCTGCCCCTAATTCCAAATGGAATTGAGATAATAAATCTTACTTTGCAAAATATTGTTTACAAGAGAATTGTAGAAATCGAACCCTACAAACCCAAAGTTTGATGTCGATCCTAAAACTTTATCTTCCCATGATCTCATCTTGATCAAGCCACATAACAAACCAATTCGATCCACCATCTCACGCTACTCCTTTGATCGAACCATCATTCTTCAAAGCATCTACTCAGATGAATCTAAATTTCACATATTTTTGTCACCTAATACTTCCAATTTGATCCATCTTCTTATGCTACTCCTTTGTAAAAACCATAGTTCTTCAAAGCTTTCACTCGTCGAATCCAAATTGTGAATGTATCGTATCCAAGATTTACCAATTGGATCCACCGTCTCACGGTACTCCTTTGCAAGAACCACCATTCTTCAAAGCTCTCCACTTGATCGAATCCAAATTACGTAATCCTATCCAAAACCTTTAAATCCCAATGATCTTGAAGGAAAACCGTAGCTAGGTTTTCTTATTTGAAACCTCCAAAAATTATCAACCCAATCTTAGGTTACACCATCCTAAATTTAACTTTATCAACATAAGTCTAGATGGAACCTAAACAATGAATGATTATTTAAACTATGCTTGTGTGTATGCATAGATGAGAGGTTGAAGATGATGATAAATTTTCGGGTGTTTTAGTTTCATAAAGTTGAAATGGTGCATGTATGAAGTATTTATATGTGTGCAGGTTGGAGGGAAAAAGGGATGCTTAGAAATTGAAAGAAATGTAAATTTTCTGAAATATTACAACATGTATCGATACATGTAAGTCAAGTGTCGACACATGAAATAACATGCGTAGACCTACCCAAGGTATATGTGTCAACACGTGGACATAAGCTTTACAGGCTTTAATAATGTAGTACATGTATCAACCTGAAACCTGTATGTGTCGACATATAGATGAAAATTTTCTAGCATGTGTCAACCTGAAATGATGTATGTGTTGACACATAGAAAGAGGCTTTACATGCTTCATTATTGATCCATAGGCGTCGACTCATATATCGTATATGTTGACACATAGTCATGTTTTTCATGTAAAAACTCATTTTTAATACATTGTGCCTTTTCCAAACATGTTCTAAATGAATTCTAAGACCCCTAATGCATGGTGCACATAGAAACTCAGACATATAGTTCAATATACCTAAATTCTAAGGTTATCCTAGTTTTGACATCATAAAAACATCTAATTGGTAAGTGCACTCACATACTCCCCCTTTTTGATGATGGAAAAACTTGCGACGATGCATTTCATGTCTTCATGAAGGCTCCCCCTAAATATGTGTATCCTAACTTCATCTCTGCATATGCTTCTCTTCCTTTGACAAAATTAAAAAGAGAAAAATCATGTAATACGGTGGGACAATTGACTTCGTGTTTTGCGTTTGATCGCAATTGTTGCGGATATCAAAAGTTGTCATCGATTTTTCTTTTATCCAATAAAGGAAAGGGTGAAAATAACATGAAAGACCTTTGAGATTATTTTCTTGAGTTCGGGGGGTAGGTTATGAAAAGGGAAGGTGTTAGCACCCTTTTCATCCATAGTTATCTATGGGCTCTTAGTTGCTTACTAGATCATTGCTTTCATTTGAAAGTGTGCTTTGTGGTGGGTTTTGAAAGTATTTTTGAAAAGTTCCTTTGTTTAGGCAAAGTTTGTAATGATTCTCGTCTCTATAAGAATGTATACAAAGTGTTACACTTTTGAAAATATTTCATGTTTTGAAAGTGTTTAGTGTGTTTGAAAAGATGTTTGTTTTAAAGATGAGCAAGCAACTAAGAACGTTTCTACCTACTCAAAAGTATTTGTTCTTTTCCTCCTCCTTTAGATGTTGCTATCTTACCATTGATTGGTAAGAATCCTTTATCTTTGGATGTAAAGGGACGGGCGTGGGTCATCGTATAGTCATGATAGGAATATTGTGAGATATCTTAGCATTTCTCTTGAGGGACTAAGATCATTCGTAAGGCAACATTTGAAGCGTCATCTAGGGACTATGATATTGTATTTTTTGATTGTTTTTTCTATGAAACCTCACATGCATGTCATGACGATTTTTAGGCAACAAGTTGAGTTAACCCTTGGGGTACATGTGTGAATGGTGTGTTTGATTTGCATGCATTTAGTCTTTGATTAGGGGTTGTATACTTGTTGTTTTTATCTTGCCATGCATACCCTATTTTACTAGCAATCATACAAAAGTAATAAAGTGCAGAAAGATAAAATCCTACACTATTACAACCATATTTAATTTCATGAAAGTATAAAGGAAAAAATAAAACAAATAGCAAGAAAAATAGGTCTTTCGATTTAGGGCAGCAAACCCTTCGATTCTGCACTTTCTGGCTCTTTTCGATTTGGCCTGAAAAGGGTGAAGGCATGACTTTTGATTGAGACCTGGGGGTTAGCATGTTGTGCCTTTCAATTGGGGCCTGGAAGTCAGCATATTGTGCCTTTCGACTGGGCCTGGAACCAGTGCAAGATGCAATCTTCCTTTTTGCCTCCTTCGATTGGGGGTTGAAAGCAGTGAGGGAGTGCCTTTTGAATGGGTCTGGAATCAGTGTAGGCATGCTTATCATCTGGGCCTAGCAGTCAACATAGTGTGTTTTCTAGCCACCACTTTAGTTTGACCTGGAGGTTAGTGTGGAAGCCAATGGCTTCGTTCCCTACTTCATGTTTCCTATTTCCTTAGTTTGAGATGTTAAATAGAAACATTTCCTAATGCCATGCTAGCACTGCCTTAAGGCTAGGTTAGTTCTTAGAACATTTGCAAGAAACCAAAGAATCAAAACCAAAAGGAAAGGTAATAAAAACAAACCATCAGGGTGTAAACGAAAGGGGAATAAATGCTATGTATATGTTTGAAACGAAAAGGAATTTTATTCACATGCTATGCTGGAAACGAATGGTCCAATATTAAGAGTGACTTACCTTGTTGGAGGCTGGACCTTGAAGTGGTTACCTAGAATGCTTCTGGATTCGAAGGGAGAGACCAAGGGTTAGGCCTTTGATACTGGATTCGAAAGAGCAAAACAAGTGAAATGTTCTTCTTGCTTGATTCGAAGGATAAAATGATGTAAGGATGTTTCAGATTCGAAAGAGGAACGTATTTGGACTATGGGTTTGTGTTTTCACAAGTGTTTAAGTGTTTGAGAATTTTATGGTGTTTGAGAAATTTGAAGATTCGTTCCTCTCTCCCCCTGATTTTTGCAAAGGATCTCTCTATTTATATAGAAAGGTTTTGGGAAGTTTGGGAGTAAAAATAATAAAATAAGGCTTAGCTGGAAAGCAAATGTCTACTTATGTCACGATCCCAAGATGATATATCAAGATTAATGGTTTAGATGGTTTGCTTTCTGCAGAAGGAAAACAGGCGCAAGGCTCAAGAAAGACTTTTCTAAAAGTAATATTATACTATTAAGTGCAAGTTGTCTTAGACAATAAATGGGTAAAAGCCTAATTTTAACTGTATAAACAATTAAATATAGAGTGAGTCATAGGTTTGAGGCCTGAAAAGCAGAAACACATAGCCTAGCCTATGGGTCTAATGTCCAACTTGATCCTTTGAATAGAATCCTCCATCCTTCCACAACTTTCGACCAGACTAAGACAACATTTGTTCTCACCAGTTATGTGTCCTTCGAATGGACTAGACATGTATTCTTCGAATGGGCCAAACATGTATTCTTTGAATGGCCCATCTTCAGCTAAATATGCCACTTTGAGTCCTTCTGCTTTGACCACTTAGATCCAAACTCAAAAGCAGGAAAAAATAAATGTTCAACCATGGTAAGTCCTTCGAGTAGCCCACCAAATTGTGTGCCATAGTGCAGAAGCTAGGCATATTGAAGGGTTTGCAGATGGATTCGAAGGTGATATAAAGGTGATTCGAAGAAAACCTGAAGGTGGATTTGAAGCCAACATGTAGGAGGCAACTGCTTTTTGAGACAAACATTCAGGGGTCCATTGCTCTCTGAATCGAAGGTTGCATGCAAGAGGAAAATGCTTCGTGAGACAAACATTCAGGGGGCCATTGCTCTCTGAATCAAAGGTTGCATGCAAGGGCCATTTTAGTGAATCAAAATAAACCTGCAGGAAGCCACATGCTTCGTGAATCAACGCAGGAATATAGAAACCCAAATGAAGATTATGGACCAAAGCTTGTTCGAAGAGGCCAAATTCCCAAACGAAGGATGTAAATCAAGCTATATCGAAGAAAGCAATAATGTCCAATCGAAGGATGTAGACCAAGCTTGCATCGACATGCCAAATACTCCATCGAAGCTTGTGAACCAAATCTTGCTTGAAGGATCCAACTGCTCCATCGAAGCTTATGGATCGAAGCATAATTGTTCTTCTTAAATTTGATGATTGAGGGCCCAATTGTACTTTGTGAAAACATGAACTTTTGAAAATCCTTGTGAGAAAATGCCTTGAGGAATGAGAGGGCAAATTTTGGGGTACAACCGTTGCCCCTGTTAAATCTTCTTAAACCTGAAGAGTTAGATTGACGAGCCTTCCACTCGTGACTTGAAGGTGGAAGATGATTGATCATTAAAGTGCCTAGAAATTTGCACTCGATGGTGTGGTTGTTGATTGTATAGGATATGAGCTTAAAGATGACATTTGGAGAAATGATGGAAAGTTATTGGAGACGAGCTTTACATATGCCATACAAAGTGACTGGGGGAGGTATCAGGATAAATCTTTTGGTTGATTTATACTGAAATAGTAGACGTCTTTTGCCTGTTTTTAACTGGAAGAGATAAATCTAACCAAAAGAGGTCTTTAGTTGATGATTGATTTTTTTCCTGCAAGGAAGAGGAATAGTTGGATGCAGATGTATGCATGGCGTAACGATGTTCTCAAAATAAATTAGATTATGTTGTATGCATTTGTTATGTACGCGTCATGGTTTATGAATGTGATGCGTTTATTGCAGTGTGTCTTTGTCTAGGAAAATAAATCCTTGATAACATGCTGGGGAATCTTGGGAGGATGAATCCCTAACTGTTGGTGGAGAATAGATGTATCTTCAACTTTTTTAGAATGTTTCCGCTGGGAATTCTTGTTTTATTGTTTGAGGAGAAATCTGTTGGGGAATATTGACTTTGACTATATGCACGAGGAAACTCTGTGGTGGATGTTGCTTTCTGCTTGGAGGAATAAAGTTCAGGAATTTTGGTTTCCCATTGCTCTACTGGGGAGTTATTTCTGACGGGGAAGATTAAATTAACTGTTATCTGGTCGGATTCCAGGCTCCACAGGAAATTATTTCGCAGAGTGAAGTTAGACTGTTATCTGGTCGGATTCCAGGCTTCACAGCAAATTTCTGAGGTGGATGACGTTAATTGTTATCTGGTCGAGCTCCAGGATTCACAATAACTTACTTGAAAGGATGAAGTTGAAGTGATATCTGGTCGGGTCCAGGCTTTGTAGTAACTTGCTTGAAAGGATGAAATTGAACTGATATCTGGTCGGGTCCAGGCTTTGCAGTAACTTGCTTGAAAGGATGAAGTTGAACTGATATCTGGTCGGGTCCAGGCTTCATAGTAACTTGCTTGAAAGGATGAAGTTGAATTGATATCTGGTCGGGTCCAGGCTTCATAGTAACTTTCTTGAAAGGATGAAGTTGAACTGATATCTGGTTAGGTCCAGGCTTCACAGTAACTTGCTTGAAAGGATGAAGTTGAATTGATATCTGGTCGGATCCAGGCTTTGCAGTAACTTGCTCGAAAGGATGAAGTTGAACTGATATCTGGTCGGATCCAAGCTTCACAGTAACTTGCTTGAGAGGATGAAATTGAACTGATATCTGGTCGGGTCTAGGCTTCACAATAGCTTGCTTGAAAGGATGAAGTTGAACTGATATCTGGTCGAGTCCAGGCTTCACAATAACTTTCTTGAAAGGATGAAGTTGAACTGATATCTAGTCAGGTCCATGCTTCACAATAACTTGCTCGAAAGGATGAAGTTAAACTGATATCTGGTCGGGTCCAGGCTTCACAGTAACTTTCTTGAAAGGATAAAGTTGAATTGATATCTGGTCGAGTCCAGGATTCACAGTAACTTGCTTGAAAAGATGAAGTTGAACTGTTATCTGGTCGGGTCCAGGCTTCACAGTAACTTTCTTGAAAGGATGAAGTTGAACTGATATCTAGTCGTATCCAAGCCTCACAGTAACTTGTTGGGGATTGTAGAGCAGTCTACCGGGGAAGAGGAGTTGTGGTCCCTTGATTTGTAGTAGTTGGAGAGGTAAACTCAAGCTGGGGAATCTGTAGTTTGTTGGGGAAATAAACCCTGTTGTGAATCTGCTGGAGATGTGTTTTCTTTTGGCAGAACTCCTCGAGGATTCTTGAGATCCACTAAGTTGGAGATGCTTTCAGAGATTGAAACTCTGGATGGGGGACACCCTATGAAAAGGACTTTGTGGGAGATTTGTCACCGCCCCTGGTAGAAATATTTGTAGTATTTCCAGGAAGTATTTGCCTGACCGTACGTAATCCTTTGTTGGAATTCACGTTCGATGCCCCAAATGATTCAGATACATGCCTGCCCCTGGTTATTCAACGTTTCTTAGAATCTTGATTGGACTGTCCCAGATGTGTTGGACAGTGACACATCATGCTCCCTTGCTTATAGGAGATCTGTTTTTGGAAGTGTCATCCCACTTGAAGTGATTTTGTTCATTGAGAGGGTTTTTGTTCACTGGATATTCGTCGTGCGAATTTATCTGCTGTCGAACAATTAGCCATATGCAAACAACGATATTCAAATAATGCAAAGTTTATGCTTGTCTTGAAGTTTTGAAAGTGCGTTTTAGTAGATAAAAGAATTTGTGAGAATGTGAATTCAACTCAGGATTTAGAGTAAGCCTTATAGGCGTCAGGATACCTTTTGTAACAATATGCTTTCGAACTAACCCATGCTTGAATTAGGACTTTGAAAGGTTGTATCATGGTCTGGTTCACAGTTTAAGAAATAAAGGATAAGGCTCAAAGTGTATTTGTACCCGCCCATTATTCGTGATGTTCTCCGGTCCTAAACTCAGTCAATTGTGCGTTTGAACTCCTATTGAATCTGGAATGATGGTTCAGATATTTGGATGTTTATTTGAGAAGGCAGTTATTTTTTGCAACACTTTTCATATTGATGAGGATTTGTAGTGACCTCCTTTTTTTGATTTATTATCCCTGTCTTTTGCCTGACTGTTCTTGTTTTGAGTTTACAGTCAGCGGGATGCCCACTTTTTTTCTTTGTCTTAAGTCTCCTTCGTAGGTTTTGACTTAGTGGGCTTTTCTTTGAGAGATAATGACTGCATATTTGATAGGGAACCATCGCCGTATTTTGATTCAAAAGGACGTTACTGATGTCATTCGTTTTTTAGGAAGTGAAAGCTTGCGACTGACGCACACTTGAATTAACTTAGAGACTAACCTACCCCAGGTTTTGATTAAGGGTTTCATTTTGTGCAGAAAAAAAAAAGAAAACTCCTACTTCTTAGGCTCAAAGGGGTTGACTAAGGATTATCCTCCTTAAAACTCAAGTGTTTAGGAATTGAAACAAAGATTGTACATTGTCAGCAAGGTCTATCCAAAAGCATACTGTATGAGATTATGGCATTCTTTTCGTCATCCTCCCTCTAAAAGCATGCAACTTTTAAAACAAGAGTTGAATATAAAGGAAGTAAAAAGAATATTTTAAATATAGTGAAAACGAATGGATTAATTCAAGACAAATATATGCAATGCATTTATGAAATAACAAAGTTTGACATAAATAATTGTTCGAACAATCAAAAGAAAATTATAACTTGAAAATTCAAATAAACAAAAGCCTCTTTGTCTGAACTTGTCACTTCAGGCGGTGTGCCTTTGAGGGACGAAAAAAAATTCATTCTGACCATCTTGTGTGAACTCCAGCACTCCTTCGTCGATCAAGTTTTGAATCTTGTACTTCAGCGCCCAACAATCATTTGTATCGTGTCCAGGACTGTCAGAATGATAGGCACACCTGGCATCAGGATTGTAGTTAGGAGAAGAAGTTTTAGGGTTTGGATGAGGTCCTATCAACGTAATCAGATTCATCCTCAACATGTGTTGCAATGCTTGACAGAGTGGCATGTTGATGTTAGTAAACTGTCTCTCAGGCTTGTTTTGCCTTTGCTGATGTTCCCGTTGATGCCGACGAGGTCGTTGTTAGGCCCGTGACGTGGCAGCAATTTGGAAAAGTCCGCTCTTCATCGGAGGCTGATTAATGACTCGATCCCCAATTCCAACTGTTTACCCCTTTTGGTTGCATCCGT
Organism: Vicia faba; assembly: GCA_948472305.1. Taxonomy (NCBI): domain Eukaryota; kingdom Viridiplantae; phylum Streptophyta; class Magnoliopsida; order Fabales; family Fabaceae; genus Vicia; species Vicia faba. The sequence continues at coordinate 1,232,567,642 of OX451735.1, forward strand.
CTTGATGAAGCTTGTTGACAAGGACTCTCATCTCTTCTTCTCCTTGAGCCAGGTTTTGGATAAGAGCCATCTGGACTACCAGTTATCCCATCATTTGGACCTTTATTATGGCTATCTCGATTTGTAGCCGCTCTAACTAGTCATCTCTGTCGTCCCCAGGATTTCGCATGATCATGCCCCTAGTGAGGAGCGCCTTCACCTCTTCTTGTCATTTTGATAGGTTCAAGAACTTCTCTTGAAGTTGAGCATTTTGAGTTTGAATGTCCTTAATAGTCTGTTCTAGAGCCATTTCTATTGAAATAAACAGTAAGCAGATGAGAGACCTGTGTGGGAAAACCTGTTATGATAAGATGCATGGTATATGGATGCATGTTTTAAAGGATCTCGCAGGGTAAACATAAGAAGATGTTAGAATTTTGATCAACAACTTTGATTGGGAACTTCGTATCGGTGGATGTCCTTCCACGAGAATCAAGCTCACCATGTCAAGTGGGTCATAGCCATTGACTCAAGTTATCGTGCTTTGGTCTTTGATGGCATTTGATTTAGAGAATGAATCCTTGATAGGCGTCTGGTTCAACATGACCCAGCATCACAGGCCCTCGAGATCCTTGAAATGGTTATTGAAAATGCTATGGTATGATGTTATGATGTTATGTACAAGTATGCAAAGTAAGCAAGTTGTTATGTACAAATAGTCATGTATACACAAAGCAGACAAGTCCTTAGGTTTAGGCTTACATGGGGTTCATAGGTAAGTACCCTGTTGAAGTTTAGTTGGTTCAACCTGTCCTAAAAAGTAAACGGGTTCTAGGGGATCTCAATATCACTGACCTTTCTTTTAGGCATTATCTCAGCATAATCAATCTTTTCTTGTGGCCGAGATATCCCAAAATTCCAATCTCAATGAGTGTAGTATCGAGTATCAACCAATTTTCAACTTTCCACCGAAACCGGCTATCTCACTACTTCCTAATGGCCAAGTTGTTCAATTAAGGTTCTAAGGTCAGTTAGTGCTTCATGACATCGCTCAATGGCCCCGTGTTCTCCTCAATTCAACACAAGGGATACTTGAACCAACAAATGCATCACACTAATGTAGTCATTGCTTCAACCATTTCGATCTATGCCGTAGAATTTCCAAAATCTATTTCTACTTACCTAAAAAGGTGCCCCAGATCCGGGTAGAGGATCAAAACAAACCCAAACAAGGAACCGTAATATAAAGCAAACAAATCAAACAAAGAACAACAACTAAAGGTGATCTAGCCCTAAGGTAACCCCACTTTTAAGGAGTCTCCCCAGCAAAGTCTCCAGTCCTGTAATACGGTGGGAGAACTGGCTTGGTGTTTTGCGTTTGATCGCAATTGTTACGGATAGCAAGAGTCACCACCGACTTTTCTTTTATCCAATAAAGGAAAGGGTGAAAAGAACAGAAATACATTTGGGATTATTTTCTTGAGTTTGTGGGGTAGATTATGAAAAGGGAAGATGTTAGAACCCTTTTCATCCATAGTTAACTATGGGCTCCTAGTTGCTTGCTAGATCATTGCTTTCTTTTAAAAGTGTACTTTGTGGTGGATTTTGAAACTATTTTTGAAAAGCTCCTTGGTTTAGGCAAATTTTGTAATGATTATTGTCTCTATAAGAATGTATACAAAGTGTTGGACTTTTGAAAATATTTCATGTTTTGAAAGTGTTTATTGTTTTTGAAAAGATGTTTGTTTTGAAGATGAGCAAGAAACTAAGAATGTTTCTACCTACTCAAAAGTATTTGTTCTTTTCCTACTCTTTTAGATGTTGCTATCTTACCATTGATTGGTAAGAAGCCTTTATCTTTGGATGTAAAGGGACGGGCGTGGGTCATCGTATAGTCATGATAGCAATATTGTGAGATATCTTAGAATTTCTCTTGAGGGACTAAGATCATTCGTAAGGAAACATTTGAAGCGTCATCCAGGGACTATGATCTTGTATTTTTTGATTGTTTTTGCTAAGACACCTCACATGCATGTCATGACCATTTTTAGGAAACAAGTGGAGTTAACCCTAAGGGTGCATGTGTGAATGGTGTGTTTGATTTGCATGCATTTAGTCTTTGATTAGGGGTTGTCTACTTGTTGTTTTTATCTTGCCATGCATACCCTATTTTACTAGCAATCATACAAAAGTAATAAAATGCAGAAAGATAAAATCCTACACTATTAAAACCATATTGAATTGCATGAAAATATAAAGGCAAAAATAAAATAATAAGCAAGAAAAATAGGTCTTTCGATTTAGGGCAGCAAACTCTTTGATTCTTCACTTTATGGTTGTCTTCGATTTGGCCTGAAAAGGTTGAAGGCATGACTTTCGACTGAGGCCTGGGGGTCAGCATGTTGTGCCTTTCGATTGGGGACTGGAAGTCAGTATGTTGTTCCTTTCGAATGAGCCTGGAACCAGTGTAAGATGCAATCTTCCTTTTTGCATCCTTCGACTAGGGGTTGAAAGCAGTGAAGGAGTACCTTTTGATTGGGCCTGGAATCACTGTAGGCATGCTTGTCGTCTGGGCCTGGAAGTCAGCATAGTGTGTTTTTTGGCCACCACTTTCGTTTGACCAGGAGGTTAGTGTGGAAGCCAAAGGATTCGTTCCCTACTTCCTGTTTTCTGTTTCCTTCATTTGAGATGTTAAATAGAAACATGGCCTAAGGCCATGCTAGTACTGTCTTAAGGCCAGGTTAGCTCTAGAACATTTGCAAGAAACCAAAGAATGAAAACCAAAAGGAAAGGAAATAAAAACAAACTATCAGGGTGTAAACGAAAGGGGAATAAATTCTATGTATATGTTTGAAACGAAAAGGAATTTTATTCACATGCTATGTGCAAACGAAGGGTCCAAGGTTAAGAATGACTTACCTTGCTGGAGGCTGGAGGGTGTGCTGGACCTTGAATGCTTCTGGATTTGAAGGGAGAGACCAAGGGTTAGGCCTTTGACACTGGATTCGAAAGAGTAAAACAAGTGAAATGTCCTTCTTGCTGGATTCGAAGGATAGCAAGATGTAAGGATGTTTCAAATTCGAAAGAGGCAAGTATTTGGATTATGGGTTTGTGTTTTCACAAGTGTTTAAGTGTTTGAGAATTTTATGGTGTTTGAGAAATTTGAATATTCGTTCCTCTCTCCCCCTGATCTTTGCAAAGGATCTCTCTATTTATAGAGAAAGGTTTTGGGAAGTTTGGGAGTAAAAATAATAAAATAAGGCTTAGCTTGAAAGAAAATGTCCACTTGTGTCACGATCCTAAGATGAGATAGCAAGATTAATGGTTTATATGGATTACTTTCTGCAGAAGGAAAACGGGCGCAAGGCTTAAGAAATACTTTTCTAAAAGTAATATTATACTATTAAGTGCAAGTTGTCTTGGACAATAAATGGGTAAAAGCCTAATTTTAACTGTATAAACAATTAAATATAGAGTGAGTCATAGGTTTGAGGCCTGAAAAGCAGAAACACGTACCCTAGCCTATGGGTCTAATGTTCAACTTGATCTTTGAATTGAATCCTCCATCCTTCCACAACTTTCGACCAGACTAAAACAACATTCGTTCCCACCAGTTATGTGTCTTTCGAATGGACCAAACATGTATTCGTCGAATGGGCCAAACATGTATCCTTCGAATGGGCCCTCTTCAGCTGAATATGCCACTTTCAGTCCTTCTGCTTTTACCACTTAGGTCCAAACTCAAAAGCAGTCAAAACTAAATGTTCAACCATGGCAAGTCCTTTGAATGGGCCACCAAATTGTGTGCCATAGGTTAAAAGCTAGGCGTATTGAAGGGTTTGCAGATGGATTCGAAGGTGATATGAAGGTGATTCGAACAAACCTAAAGGTGGATTCGAAGCCAACATGTAGGAGGCAACTGCTTTGTGAGACAAACATTCAGGGGGCCATTTCTCTCTGAATCGAAGGTTGCATGAAGGAGGAAACTGCTTTGTGAGACAAACATTCAGGGGGCCATTGCTCTTTGAATTGAAGGTTGCATGCATGGGCCATTTCAGTGAATCAAAACAAACCTGCATGAAGCCACATGCTTCGTGAATCAACGCAGGCATATAGAAACCCAAATGAAGCTTGTGGACCAAAGCTTGTTCTAAGAGGCCAAATTCCCAAACGAATGATGTAAATCAAGCTAGCTCGAAGAAAGAAATAATGTCCAATCGAAAGATGAAGACCGAGATTGCATCGACAGGAAAAATTCTCCATCGAAGCTTATGGATCGAAGCATACTTGTTCTTCTTCAATTTGATGATTGAGGGCCCAATTGTACTTTGTGCAAACATGAACTTTTGAAAATCCTTGTGAGAAAATGCCTTGAGGAATGAGAGGGTAAATTTTAGGGTACAACAAAGCATAAAAGAGAAGTATCATTATTCACACAAATACAAATATCACATAGTCATTTTGCAAAAGTAAGAATGTGCACTTACATATACCTATATACATGGAGTCACGCAAATATATAAGCATAAGTAACAAGACAATACCTATCAATATTATAGCAAAATTGTCAAATATTATCATAAAAAGCATAAACTAAACACAAATCATAGTTTCACTTTAAGAAGTGATAAAATTTGTTAATATATAAGGCAAAGAAGAAAAACATGAAAGAACATAAAATGCAAATGGATTAAAAATAATAATAAAATGCATCACCAAAATACAAGACCGCAAAGACCTTAAACCAAAACTTCTTGACTCAAAAGTTCCAAAAACCTTGATGACTTCTATGACCCCTATGTGGTGGCCTTCCACCATGATCCATGGTATTACACATCTCCTACTAGAACTGTGTGGACTCCACATGATTTTGAACACCCATGGACATCATACTTTTAATCCCCGTCTGCATAACAACATTTGTGGTACCTAATAAGGGCAAATTGTAGCTATTTTTGTATATACTTTTTGTTGCACTTATCAACTTTTTGTTGTTAATATCGTTGAATAAACCCGACTTTTGTATAAATACGTTTAGTTTGTGTTTTTGTGTACATAGAGTACCTTTTGATATTTTCCCATTCATTTTGTAGATATTGATGTGTATTTGGAGCATGAGCAATAAAGTGTCGAAGACACAACTTCAAATGCGTGATTTTAAGCAACTCATCAACGAATAAGGCTCAAAATAAAAGAATAATAAATCATTAATTTGGTTGATATTTAGGAATTTTTTGATAGATAATTGAATAAGCTTTCCAATTCTTCGAACCAGACGTAAATCAGAGTTACGGTTCTCAAGTTATGACAGAAAAAAAAAGCTGATTTATTTCTCATGATAGTAGAGTGCGCTTAGCGGGATAGTGCGGCTTAGCGTGGTCCCCCTAAACAGAAACACATTATAAGGGCCAAAATACACATTTTTAGGTTATGTTTTTGGGTATTTGTTCCCAACTCATCAAACCTTCATTTTTTGGTAGAGATAGCTTAGAAAACAACTTCGGAGCTTGCATACGAATGATCCGGGGTGGATTGATCATCAATCGGTGCTGACAAACCGGGAGATTTTTGGTTCATTTATCTTCCTCTTTGTGTATTTCTCTTTGTTTGGGTTTTGTATATGATTTTACTTTGAACTCATGTATATTATTTGCCCATGGGGTTATATTTAATTTGCTTTACAAATCTGTGTCGATTATTTTCTTAGATTTTTGCTCTGTGCTCGGGGTTTGGGTTGTTATAGATATATACTTCTCAAATCCTTATCTAGGATGATTATCTGTTAGTTTCTGGATTTTAGAGATAGATTTAGAGCTAACAATATTTATGGGCGTCGAAGCTTAATGCTTATGTGTTGGTTGTGTCGGTTGAGAGATTATCGATACGAGTAATATGGATGTTTGATGTGTTGTTGAGGTTGACTGAGAGATCATCAGTGAGATGATATAGTAGTTCTTTATACTTTGGGTTAGAAATAACTTAAGGAGTGAGCGATGCTATATCACTTTGAGGAGTATTGGAGGTTGAGTGTAACTGGTCGATAAGTTTAAGTTTGTGAGAAATAAATTATATGCATGCTTGATAAGTTTCTTCTCTCTAGAGAATGAATTCTTTCCTATTTATATTTACTTTTATGTTTTTATGTTTTACCAATTCAATCAAAACTCATAACTGCAGGAACTATTGAATGGAAGTTCAGTAGCACTAATCTCTGTGGACATGATAAATTCCCAAATAAACATTTCCAAAACTTTTGTTGCTTGCCGCTTTACCGCTTCAACAAAATTGCACCATTGTCGGGGATTGGTGTTTATTGTTTTGCATTGCGATAGTTTCTTTATTCTTGAGTTTTGTAATTAATGTATATGTTGTATAGAATTTGTACATAAACTTATCTATTTTTACTTGTACATGTTTTGTGTTTACTTTCCATACTTGTGCATATGTGTTTTCCTTTATTTTCACGTATTGTTGTGAATTGTCTCGTTTTCGTAATGTTAATTATGTGGATGTTAGGATACTTTATTTAGGTTTGTGCGGTGTGACAATACCATGGCATGACGAGAGGAGGTTACTAGCTCACACAATAAAGACATCGAGCTTACGACGTAAAGCAAGCATGTTTTGTTTGTATTCGTTTATGTATGTGTTGACTTGTGTTTTAACAAGTTGAAATTGGACCTGTTTTAAATTCTCAAATTTTCACTTTTCTACTTGTTAATTCACTTTCACCTGTTAGTTTTGTTATGTCAATTTGTGTTTTTCTGAAAGCTTGTCGTGTTTAGCTTGTGGAAGTGTGTTTGTATGTTGTAAATATTGTATGTTTGAGATTGTGTAGGTGATTATGGAGGGTGTTGTTGCACTATTGTTGTTGTCCTATTTTTTTGCAACTGGTGTAGCACGCTTAGAGAACTTTGTACCGCTTAGCGCATCCTACTGTGCAAAGCCACTGAATTCTTTTTATTTTTTCACATGGCTATCCTTTTTCCCACTTCACATAAGGCTTTATAGTATAGTAAACAATAGTAATAGTTTTAATTATTTCTTTTGTTGTTTGGACTCAAATTTTGATTAGATAACTTGAAGTCGCATTTTGTGATTTTCCGATATTGAGTGTGTCAACTTGAGGATGTATGATAATGATAGTTTTTGAAGTTGGTAGTCGCCAGATACTCGTTTACCGCTTTCTATAGCATAACATATTTACAAAAATTTTCATTTGTACAATTACCATGTCATTCATTCTTTTCGCATTACTTGCTCATGACTTGAATCACTTTAGTTCCCTTTTTACTCATAAATGTGAGGAAGCTTTCCGTTATTCAAATATGCTGGAGGCCACAATTCTTGTTTTAACAAGATTTTATTATGTTTAATCTTTTGTTTGTGGTGATTATATGAAAGCTTGAACATGATCAAGGTATTTTTTTGTTTCATTTTGAGCACAACTACCTTGGCCAAATAGTCAATTCACCTTATGAGTGTGTGAACTTTTGTTAACCGTTATGAGCTTTTTGTCGATATCCATGTTGTTTTTACTAAATGCTTGTCTATGAGTGTTTGGTTCATCTTTTTGTATAGATATTGATTGTTTATTTTCTTGAACCTTTAACTATGACTTGTAGTTTGAGTTTTTACCTTGACTTAGAAAGTATGGAGCATTTATATTATGACATGGTTGAATTCAAGTTGGGGAGAGAAATTTTTATGTGCTTTTATGTATTACTATGAGGTTGAGAAAGAAAAGAAAATAAAAGAAAAAAAAGTGAAAAAAAAAGTGAAAAGAAAAAGAAAGAAAAAATTGAAAAAAGCTTTGAAAAAGAAAAACAAAAAGAGTTTGGAATAATGTTTTGTTAATAAGGGATGTGTGTTGGTTTTAAATTTGGAATGAATAATAAGTTTGATTGAAATTATTTTGCCTTAGTCTTTGTGAGTTAATCACTCCCTTAGGTTAAGACAAGTTTTTGTTTCGATTAGCTTTAGGACTTATTCCTTGTTTGTTAACCAAGCCACATTATAACCTTAAAAAGCCCTTGTGATTCTTGCATTTATATTTTCAATATGAGTTTTTGGATGAATGCATAATTTAGTCTATTGCTTACAAGATTGTATATGAGTGTTTTTTGTCCCTCACCTTTGTGTATTTTTCATCTACCGATGAATTTTTACTAGGTGTGATTCATGATTGAGCTTGTTTTGCTTTATAATGTTTAGTATGATTTTTGTACTAAGGGTTCGTTTCGTTTATATGTTGTCGTTGTAGAATTGTGGTAAGTATTTACCTTGTGTGTGCATTTTTGTTTGAACTGTACATTTGTTTTCCGTTTTAAAACTTGTTGATTCATGATATGTTGGTTGATTACTTTTGGTTCATTGAGTTGTTTGGCTTTGTTTGAGGACAAACAAGTTCAAGTTGGGGAGAATTTGATAAGTGCAAATTGTAGCTATTTTTGAATATACTTTTTTGTTGCACTTATCGACTTTTTATTGTTAATATCATTGAATAAGCCCGACTTTTGTGTAAATACGTTTAGTTTGTGTTTATTTGTGTTTTTGTGTACATAGGATACCTTTTGATATTTTTCCACTCATTTTGTAGATATTGATGCGTATTTGGAGCATGAGCAATAAAGTGTCAAAGGCACTGCATCAAACGCACGATTTTTAGCAACTCATCAACGAATAAGGCTCAAAATCAAAGAATAAGAAATCAATAATTTGGTTGATATTTAGGAATTTTTAGATAGATAATTGAATAATCTTTCCAATGCTTCGAACCGGGCGTAAATCAGAGTTACAGTTCTCAAGTTATGACGAAAACAAAAAGCTAATTTTTTTCTCATGACAATAGAGTGCGCTTAGCGGGATAGTGTCGCTTAACGCAGTCCCCTAGACAGAAACACATTAAAAGAGCCAAAATACATACTTTTTAGGTTATGTTTTGTGATATTTGTTCCCAACTCATCAAACCTTCATTTTTTGGTAGAGATAGCTTAGAAAACAACTTCAAAGCTTGCATACGGATGATCCGAGGTGGATTGACATCAATCGGCGCTGACAAACCGGGAGATTTTTCATTCATTTCTCTTCCTCTTTATATATTTATCTTTGGTTGGGTTTTGTATATGATTTTACTTTGAACTCATGTATATTTGTTGCCCATGGAATTATATTTAATTTGCTTTACAAATATGTGTCAATTGTTATCTTATATTTTTGCTCTGTGCTCGGGGTTTGAGTTGTTATAGATATATGTTTCTCAAATCCTTATCTAGGATGATCATCTGTTAGTTTCTGGATTCTAGAGATAGATTTAGAGCTAACATTCTTTATAGGTGTTGAAGCTTAATGATTCAGTGTTGGTTATATTTGTTGAGAGATAGTCGATACGAGTAATATGGATGTCTGATATGTTGTTGAGATTGACTGAGAGATCGTCACCGAGATGATATAGTAGTTCTCTGTACTTTGGGTTAGAAATAACTTAAAGAGTGAGTGATGCTAGATGACTCTGAGGAGTATTGTGAGAAATAGGTTATATGCATGCTTGATAAGTTTCTTCTCTCTAGAGAATCAATTCTTTCCTGTTTATATTTACTTTTATGTTTTTATGTTTTACCAATTCAATCCAAACTCATAACTGCATGAACTGTTGAATGACAGTTCAGTAGCACTAATCTATGGGGACACGATAAATTCCCGGATAAATATTTCCAAAACTTTTGTTGCTTTCCACTTTACCTCTTCAACAATACCTATTTCACTTAAAATTACAAAAAACCACTCAGTAGCAAAAGAGGCAAATACTTCAAAATATGTATCTTGTGCAGTCAGGTGATCTTGAACCAGCTGAAAACGGTCTTCTTGAGCACCCTGAAAGTCATCCCTCCAACACATTTCTTCCTCATAGTGCTCATCTTGCTTCACATTCTTATTTTGAAGCATATAAATTAAAGCAAACTCATTTCCAGCAGTCCCAAAATCATTTCCATGTAAACCAGAACCATGATCTTGAGAGCCTCCATCAATCTCTCTATAGTCATAACCTTGTTGTTTCCAAGCATTTTATGGCCATTGTTCCTATTCTCTTGTTTGCTCATGGTATTGATTTGCTGTAGCATTTGCCAATGCTTCATATTCCTCATGCTTAGCATCAGGCATATTTATATCATCTTGATTAATCCCACCAATTGGTTTCTCATCAACCATAGGACATCAACAATTTCTTCAAACTCAGATGGATTATCAAAATTATAGATCCATCTGATAGTTTCCTTCAAATGGTAGTTGTACACATTTAGGTTTTCATCCAAAAATTACCCCATGTTTGTCAAAGTGTGTTGGGTGAATTCCTGGTTCAATCCCAGTGAGATGTATAATAGATTTGGAACCTCAATGTTGAATTATTTGAGGATCTAGGAAATCATAGAAATGTACCAAAGATAAGTTCCTTTATACACTCTTTGGTGAAGAACATACAAGCAACAAAGTAGCATGCCCAATTTATCTTAATCTTGTGAAGTAGAATGTAAACAAGGTGGACTTCCATTTGATTCACCCTTGAATGCCCACCATTCTTTGGATGTAGAACATGAGAAACAAGCCAATGTAAGATTTGAGGAACTTGATTCAAGTGTCTGGTTGATATACTCTCATAATTGTCATAAGCCTGAGGAATCTTAAGCAATTCATTCATATGAGGCCTCCAATGAAAATCGCCATAAATATTTGTATTAGTTACCTTTAGTCTCACATCATCACCAGTAGTAGTAATATCAAACAATGACTTCCATAATGCATTAGTAAAACAATATTTCTTACCACCTATTCTGAATTCAAACATTTATGTAAACATTTAGTTATTGATTGATTTGAAAGTTTGAAGGCCTGCAAAACAAGATTATGCAACATGCTTGAAGATTAGATCACAAGGTTCATCATAAAATGACCTATAATTCAAGTTTGTGATGCCATCTTCATCTCTTCGAAACTCCTAGCTCAAAAATGATCTCTTCAAGTTCTTGGACATTTTGGAAATCTTGAAACATTATCTACAACCTTCATGTTGACCGCTTTGGCTAAATCAAATTGTAACTAGGTGAAAAATTGCCAAGAAGTTGGGACAAAAATCTGACCAAACTTGCTAAAATTTTCACTAAGTGTTATGTAAAAATATCATGACTTCAAGAGCCTATATCTTCAAATCTAAGAATTTTTTGGACATCAACCCAAATGGAAAAGTTTTAGAATTCATCAAGATCTACAACTTTCATGTTGAAAGTTTTCCTTGAATCATCTTGCATCTTGGTGAAAAATTCTCATGAAGTAGTAAAATTACAAAGGTTAAAAAACACTTAGAATTTTTCTAAGTATTGAAAATATTGTCATTTGTTGAGTTTCTTGATTCTTGATGATCAAGCTTGATATTTTTGAATGTCTGGATGAATCTTGATCTTTGAAATCCAACTTTAACCAAAACGTCAAAGATTAACTTTTAGTGTGTCAGTTGACTTTTCATCAGTTGATCCATATTTCAACTATCAATCCCTTGATCTTGGAAAATGATTTGAGCCATGAAATTAGGTCAAGATATTGTGTTTGAGTCCTTGAGATCATGCTTCAAGCCATTAGGTCATGTACTAGGTCAAAAGTCAATGATCATTCATTCTTAGTCAAAACCCTAATTTTCACAATTTTGCCCCTTTGATGATTTGAATGCTTTGCTAGAGTAGTTATGATCAACCATTGATCAAATAATTAATATGACTTCAAATGTTGATTTTGGTCAAAAATCATGAAGTTTGACTGTATGTTGACCACAATTGACTTTTTGCCCAATACAGCTGATTTCCAATCATCCGAGCAATTGACTGAGCAAATTTGTGGTGCAAGACTTGAAACATGGTATGAGTATCCTTGGAGACCTATAATGAGCCATGAAAGTCACTTGAGGCATTAGAAATCCATTTGTCTTTGAGAAAACCAATACCCTAATTTGGACTTAGTGCTTAGGAGGTCAGCTTCTCTGATCAACCCTTGAGAATCCTTGAGCATTTGAAATCTTTGGTGAGAAATGTCTTAAGGAAAGAGAGGGAAAATTTTGGGGTACAACAACTGCCCCTTTTCAATCTTCTTAAACTTGAAGAGTCAAATTGGCTTGTCCTCCATTCGTGACTTGAAGGTAGAAGAGGATTGAACACTTAAGTGCCCAGAAATTTGCACTCGCCTGTGCATGAAGAAAAATTGTTTGTTGATTATATTGGGAAGGGGCTTAGAGATTACTTTTGGAGATATGATAAAGAGTTTTCAGAGATGGACTTAAAGATGCCATCCAAAGTGATTATGGATAGAAATATCAGAATGATTCTAAGCTCGATTGTATCTAAAAAGTGCTTTCCAAAGTGAACCTCTGGGAAAGGTGTTTGAGTAGATGCTTGTCATATAGATAGTCGCCCCATCTTGTTTCGAGAATTGATATATAATCAAATTTATTGGTAAAACCATTGGTGATAAAGATAGTTTCCCCGTCCTGTTTTGGGAATTGATCTTTATCTGACCAAAGAGAAAGAAAGATAGTTTCTCCGTCCTGTTTCAGGAGTTTATATTTGATTTGTTCGTGTAGATAGCCGCCCCATCTTGTTTCAGGAATTGATCTACAATCAGTTTGTTGGTAAATTTGTCTTGTTTTAGGAGTTCATACCATTGGTGATAAAGATAGTCGCCCTGTCCTGTTTCAGGAATTGATCTTTATCTAACCAAAGATAAAGAAAAGAAAGATAGTTTCCCTATCCTATTTCAGGAGTCAATCTTCAATCTATTCATTTAGATAGTCGCCCCGTCCTGTTTTAGGAATTGATCTACAATCAATTTATATCATTGGTGATAAAGATAGTCGCCCCATCCTGTTTCAGGAATTGATCTTCATCAGTTTTGTTCTTCACAGATAGTTGTCCTGTCTTGTTCCAGGAATTAATTTGTGGCTGGTTATCCAGATAGCTTCCCTGTCTTGTTTCAGGAATTAATCTAGAACCTGCTTTTTGTTGGTCGTCGAGATAGTTGCCCTGTCTTGTTTCAGGAATTAATCTCTAACCTGGTCTTGTAGATAGTTGCCCCGTCTTATTTCGGGAATTAATCTACAAACTGTTGTTCAAAGATAGTTTCCCTATCTTGTTTCAGGAATAAATTTGTGGCTAGTCATCCAGATAGTTGCCTCTCTTGTTTCAGGAATTAATCTGGAGCCTGCTTAAAAATTGTTGATGATATTCGTATGTTGAATGATCTTTCCTGAAAAGGTAAAGAGTTAGTTGTATAAAATGTCATGATGTATGAAATGCATTTCGTAATGATGTTCTCAAAATAAATGAGATTGTGCTATATGTGTTTCGTATGCATATGCTATGATGTATGAATTTGAAATGTTATTGAAGTTTATTTGTAAACCCGTGCAATATCTTTGTCTGGGAAAATAAATCCTTGACTATTTCTGGGGATGAAGAGTATGTGTATCTTCAATCATGTCTAGAATGCTTCCGCTGGGGATTCCTGCTTACTTGTTTGAGGAAAACTCTGCAAGGGGTGTTGACTTCCTGCTTGGGGAGTATAGATTAGGAACATTGGTCTTCCATTACTCTACTGGGGAATTTAATTCTTATATACCCTAACTGGGGATAAAAGAGATGGATAATCTTCCGACTCATCTAGGGAGAATAATTTTTACATACCCTGATTGGGGATTGTGACAATTTCACTGGGGAGAAGAATTTTATCAGTGACTTGTGGTAGTCTGAGGAATAGACTCAAGCTGGGGAAACTGTAGTCTATTGGGGAAACAAACCCTATTGATGGAGAAATATTCTTCTAAGGATACAGACTCTCCTGGGGAAATGAATTTGCTAAAGAGAAGAACTCAGTGGGGGTCTTACAATTTTCTAACTCAGATGGGGAAGCAAATTTGTGAGGACTACTCTATGGGGATAATCTTATAGGAGTGATTTATGGACAACTTGAAGGTCATCCTAACTCCTAGAATCTTGAGTAAATGATCATTCTTGTTCTTACGTATATATTTGTTAACAGTTAATCATGTTTATATGCATATGCTCATTCAATTCTAGTCATTGGACGTGTTTTGCAAGCAAAACAGAAAAAATAAAAAGTTTGGACTTAAAAGTATATTTGTATTGATAATTTGCCTATAAACAGGCAATTTTGTACAAAGAGTCGGAAATCCTAGTAAGAGGAAGTCATCGTAAAATGAAAAGAGTACAAAGAGAAAACAAATATATAGCCATTTGGAGGTGATGTCATTGGGTTCCAACTCCGCTATCACTCCTATGTCTTCGAACTTCTCGTCCCTTTCCAACGGAAGAAGTTGATTGAACCATTTGAACTTTCGACTTTGGTAATAAAGCTTACATGTAAATGATCCAACGGGTCATAGTCGTACGCTTTTAATCCCTAATTTTTGACTGGACCCCCCTTTTAGGTTTTCAGTCCACCAGGATACCTCTTTTTTGCCCAAGCCTCCTTTTCAGGTTTTCAACTTGCCGAGTATACAATCTTTTGTATATATCCCTAATTTTTTCTCGAACCCTTTTGGTTCACCGAGATGCCCTTATTTTTTCCTAAGTATGTCAACCTAGCGGGTCATTCTTATGTGTAGTATTTTTTGACTATGTTCGCATTCACATGGTGTGGGAAATCTTCACCGTCCATGGTGGTTAGAATCATAGCACCACCCGAGAATACTTTCTTGACAACAAATTTCCCTTTGTAAGTGAGAGTCCATTTTCCCCTGGGATCACCTTGTGGTAGAATGATGCACTTTATTACCAAGTCAGCAGTCTGATATACCCGATGCTTGATCTTTTTGTTAAAAGCTTTGATCATACGTTTCTGGTACATCTGATCATGATAGAGAGCAGCCAACCTCTTTTCGTCAATCAAATTTAACGGATCCATCCTAGTTTGAATCCACTCCTCTTCGCCTAAGTCTGCATCTTTCATAATCCTTAGAGAAGGAATCTGGACTTCGACAAGCAGGACAACTTCCATGCCATAGACTAGAGAGAATGGGGTTGCCCTAGTCGATGTTCGCGCCGAAGCACGATAGCCATAAAGAGCAAATGGTAACATCTCCTGCCAGTGTTTGAAGGTTACTACCATCTTTTGCACAATCTTTTTCATGTTTTTGTTGGCGACTTCCACTATGCCATTCATCTCAGGTCTGTATGGAGAAGAGTTGTGATGCTTGATCTTGAACCGCGTGCAAAGTTCATTGATCATGGCATTGTTGAGGTTGTTACCATTGTCAGTGATGATACTCTCAAGGATTCTATACTGACAAATGAGGTTATGCTTGATGAACCTGGCCACGACGTTCTTGGTAACTAAGGCAAATGAAGCTGCTTCAACCCACTTGGTAAAGTAGTCAATGGCGACAAGAATGAAACGATGTCCATTAGAGGAAGTAGGCTTGATTTCTCCAATTATGTCAATGCCCCACATTGAAAATGGCCACGGACCATTCATGACATTCAAAGGAATTGGAAGCACATGAACCTTATCAGCATAAATCTGGCACTTATGGCAAGTTCTCGAGTGGAGGTGACAATCGGTTTCCATGGTTGACCAATAGTAGCCACCTCTCAGAATCTTCTTGGCCATAGTAGTCCACTAGATTGAGTACCAAAGATGCCTTTGCGCATGTCCTCCATAATTCTCTCTGCTTCCTTCTTTTCAATACAACGGAGCAGGGTTGAATCATGGTTGCGCCTGTTTAGAATCATGTTGCTCAGGAAGAACTTGACTGAGAACCCCCGTAGAAATTTATTATCATTGATTGATGCCCCTTCAGGGTATTCTTGAGCTTCGAGATACCTTTTTACTTCGTGAAACCAAGGCTTCTCTTCTACTCCATCAATATCAATCTCAGAGCATTGCGCTGGTTCATCAAATCTTTCAACAATAATTATGGGAGCTTCGTTGTCCCACTTGACCTTGAACATAGTTGACATGGTAGCTAAGACATCTGCCAATTTATTTTATTCCCTTGGGATATGTTCAAAGGTGTTCTCTTCGAAGTATGGGATCAAGGCTAGCACAAGTTCTTTGTAAGGGATAAGATTTGGATGTTTTGTATCCCACTCTCCTTTAACTTGATTGACCACCAAAGCTGAGTCTCCATATACACTTAAGAATTTGATTCTTATTTCAATAGCATTGTGATCGGTGGATCTGGAACTGACTGTTTTTAGCTGGTTTCGCGAAATGTCGCGGTAAGCAAGAGTCGCCACCGTCTTTTATTTTCTCCAAATGGAAAGGACAAAAGCACAGAAAAATTCCTTATAGAGATTGCTCTCGGTTCGGGAGGTAGATTATAGAAAGGGAAGGTGTTAGCACCCTTTCTATCCATGGTTATCCATGGGCTCTTAGATACTTGCTCATTGTGTTTTCAAAATGTTTGTTTTCTTTTCAAGTGTGAGTGGGTTTGAAAAAAGTTTCTTTGAAAGTTTCAGATCGACTCTTGTATCAGTCCTCAAGAGTGTTTGAAAAGTTTGTTTTGAAAGCTTTTTGAAAAGTGTAAGGTGTGAAAAGTATTTTGTTTGTTTTTGAAAAGAGCAAGTATCCATGAGTCATCTACCTACCCTAAGGAATTAAGCTGTGTAAGTGTCCTTTAGGTAGTGCCATCCCACCATTGAGAGGTAGGTAGCACCACCGTTGGAGGTGTTCGGGTCAATTCGAGGGTTAGGGACAGTGTGGTCACCGAGAAATAGTAAGATACCTTAGAAGCTACCCTTATGCCATTGATCTTTTTATTCCGAGGCAACTTGTTTCGAGGCAACCAGATTCGAGGCAACTAGATCAATGGAACATAAGGACTCACTAAGACGTCCTGTACTCAACGACCACGTTTCGAGGGGCAAGGCAACAGGGTGATCACCAGAGCAATGGGAAGATACCTTAGAAGCTACCCTCATGCCAGGTTCCCGGATCATGAGGACTTACTAAGACATCCTCTACTCGACGATCACCTTTCGAGGTAAGGCAACAGTGAGGCGTACCCTAGGGGTGGTGTGTGAATTGTGTGTCATTTTCAGTTTATTGTTTGTCTTGTCATGCATTGGTGATCTACGCTTTGATTTTATTTTTGGGCATTCATTCTTTCATGTTATTGTTAACAGTTTAAAAAGTGCGGAATTTTAAATTGCGGAAAAGGTAAAAGTCCTACGCTATTACAAAGGCGCGGGTCTACAACGCCAAATTAGTCCAGACCCGATTTAAAATAAATTGCAGAAAATAAATGTCTAATAGCTATTACATGGCTTTGGTACAATTACATTATATTTACATCAAAAATAAATAAAACGCGCGAAGAAGGAAAATATGACCGAATGCGAGGGCGTTGGACCCTTTAAGGAATTAAAATAAAATTAATGGAATAATTAAATTAAATAAAAAGAAAGAACTTGTTTTTTTATGTTTTTTGTATTTATGACATTAAAGAAAATTAAAATTAATTAAAAGTCAAATAATTAATTCTAATTCTAATGTTTTTTTAATTTATTAAAGAAAATGCATTAAAGTTAAAACCTAGAATAAAAACTAATTAATTATAAAATTTATTTACAAAAATTAATGATTAATGATAAAAATATTTAATTAAACAAAAGATAAAAAAAGGATTAAAGATCTATTTTTATTATTTTTTTGGTTTATTGTAAAAAAAGAATTAAATTATAACCTAGGATTAAATCTAAATTAATTATGAAATTTAATTGCAAAATTAATACTAAAATAAAATTATTGTTTATTTTTATCTTTTCTGATTTTTTTTTGGTATTTTTATATTTTGAAAATATTAAATTAAAGCATTTTAAAAAAAATTAATCAAAACAAAGAAAAGAGAAGAATATATAAAAAGAGTTAAAAAGAAAGCAAACTAGAGGGGTGCAGCCCAAGTAAATCTGGCCCATTTTTGGAGGCTTTGTTGACTTTTCCAGGCCACGTGTGGTAGCTTTGACTTGGCCTCATCATGTACCTCAGAGCGTGGCCTTTGGATTGGTGAATTTGGACAGGTGGATGGCTTGATTATGGAGGTGTAGGGTGTGCCTCAAGATGGAACCTGCATATGAAAATCAACTGAAAAATAATATTGAGAACGCTGAAGACCTGGGGCTCGAACCCAGGTCATGGGTGTTGCCAGCGTATGCACCTTGCCACTGAACCAATCAACGCACCTTGTATATTATATAAGAAAGAAATAATATAAAAGAAATTATGCGTTAGTGTTATAAAAATAAAAAATGCGCGCTGGATTCAAACCAGCCAATCACAGCATGACAAACAATCGTCTTCCCCAATGTTTTATTTTCCTGAAAATGTCAAAAAAAACAATGGCAACGGTTTTTACACCGTTTCAGAAGAGGCCTTTACAAAAAATAGCGATTAGAGCTCAGACGCTCATAAATTGAGCGCGAGGCATGGAAACGACTGGCCATAAGCTGCTGATTCTGATGATATGGATCTTAGAGGTCAATTTTTCCAGGACAAAGAAACCCTCTTTTTGAACCTCTGAAAACCTAGAATGTGTTAATGGCAAATTCTTGTATGATGCACGAAAACAAAATTAAAACGTTTGATTAGCATTAGAATTGAATAAGAAACACAAATCATATATCAAAACTGACTAAATGTGCATGAATTGAGATGTAAGAGTTTCGAATTTTTCATGCACAGGGTGAGGTTGTTCTTACATTTCAGGGGATGAAAGCTTGTGATTTTGATCCAAATGCGTTGCTTGGTGTCCCAGGAATATGATAGAATATGTCTTTTTGCTTGAATCAACCTCTAACTTTGTTTTCAGATTTGAGATTTTTTGCCAAAAGTGTGAGTTTGTTTTTTTAGTGTTTTTTTTCGTTTTTTCAGATGCCTCCTCCCAATTTTCGTTTGTCTCACTTGTATAAGCATTAGGCAATGTGAATCAAAAGGAATTATGGCCTCTTAATGCAACACATTCAATTCCATGATTCTCCATAAACCTCCATAACCAAATTTCCTTTTTTGACTCAAATTTTGAATTCTTGCCTTGTTTAAGCCTTAGCACGAAAAATGGTAGGCACATAATGATGCTTCAAGGTTAATCAAAGCCAAATATTCCCTCTTAAATCAATTTTTGAATTTCTTTTGATTTTAAAAGATTTAAAACTAATTAAATCCAATAAAAATCAATAAAAATGAAAAAATTAATAAAAAAATCTGAAATAAAAGGTGGGACACGTGGGAAGCATGGTCAAGTTAATTCAAGTGGAAAAAGTGGGCCCCTTTTGTCAAAAATGAGATTTCAAGGATAAATGATTTTGGCCATTTCACAAAAATTTCCCAACTTCTCCAATGCATAACTTGCTCAATTTTTAAGATTTGCTCATGTTCTTGGACATTTTAGAAAGGTCTTGAAGTCCTCTAAACAATGTCTTTGGTCCCATGTCATTTTGATTTACCAATCTCAAGTTATGGCCTTTGACTTAAAGTCCCTTTTTGTTGACTTTTGAAAATGACCTATAATGTTGAAATTGATAACTTTTTGTGAGAGCATTTCTTGGACTTGAAGTATGAAGATGAGTTGTAGGAAATGTCTTTCTCTTCAAAATGAGCTTTGGATGGAATTTTTCTGATAATCCATGTGAAAGTTATGCCCTGGTCAATTTCAGTTGACTTTTTCAGCTGTCCAAAAATAGAAACTTTTGCATCTTGATGATTTTTGAGCCAAGTTTTGAGAATCATGATCAAGCATTGATCAAATGATGTTTGTGGCTTCAAAATAAGATGTTTACCAAAAATTTGAACTTTTGACTGTCAAATGACCATTTTGCCCCTACAGTTGACTGTAGTGCAATTAGGGTTTTTGACTGTGCAATTTTGTGCTGAAAGTCTTGAAACTTGATATGAGGATGCTTGACCACATTTGTAGGCATGTGGGACTTGATTGGGCCCTTGGAACCTTCAGCTTCCATGTGAGAAACAAAACCCTAGTTTGACTGGCTTCAGGAGGATGGTTGGCTGTGTAGCCTTTGAGTAGACTTGAACCAATTGTGGATGATTCTTGTCAAAACTTTGAAGGTTATGGGAGGGCAAATTTTGGGGTACAACAGTTGCCCCTGTTCAATCTTCTTAGACCTGAGGATGTAGATTGGCTGACGTGCCTTTCGTAATCCGAGGGTAGAAGATGATTGGACACTAGAGTGCCCAGAAATTTGCGCTCACATAGTGGCAGTATGGTGGGAATGGGCTTATGGATGCCATTTAGAGGTTGATGAAATAGGATGATGGGCTTATAGATGCCATCTGGATGTTGATCGCGTAAGAGATTCCTTAGCGAGAACCTGCATACCTGCAAAAGAAACATGAGTACCTGACAAGTTGCAGGAGTTGATTTCAGATGCTTGGTATAGATGTGTCCTGACTAGTTACAGGAGCTGAGTTTGGAGCTTCAAACGGCGATGAATGAACCAGGGATGGTTACTGCCTTAGCATGAATGGTAAGAGAACCTTGGGCGACTTTAACTTCAACAACGCTCGTTGAGAAAAATCTTGGGTGTCTTCTACTGGGATAAGAATCAGGGAGATCTTAGGGTCGATCTGACTGAACCAGAGGAGGCCTTTGACAGGATAAGAATCAGGAAAATCTTAAGGTCGATTTAACTGAACCGGACAAGGTCTTGAAATATCTTCAACTGGATAAGCATCAGGGAGATCTTGGGGTCGATCTGACTGAACCAGAGAAGGCCTTTGACTGGATAAGCATCAGGAAAATCTTAGGGTCGATTTAACTGAACCGGTCTAGGTCTTGAAACATCTTCAACTGGATAAGCATCAGGGAGATCTTAGGGTCGATCTGACTGAACCAGAGAAGGCCTTTGACTCGATAAGCATCAGGAAAATCTTAGGGTCGATTTAACTGAACCGGTCTAGGTCTTGAAATATCTTCAACTGGATATGCATCAGGGAGATCTTAGGGTTGATCTGACTGAACCAGAGAATGCCTTTGACTGGATAAGCATCAGGAAAATCTTAGGGTCGATTTAACTGAACCGGTCTAGGTCTTGAAATATCTTCAACTGGATAAGCATCAGGGAGATCTTAGGGTCGATCTGACTGAACCAGAGAAGGCCTTTGACTGGATAAGCATCAGGAAAATCTTAGGGTCGATTCAACTGAACCGGTCTAGGTCTTGAAATATCTTCAACTGGATAAGCATCAGGGAGATCTTAGGGTCGATCTGACTGAACCAGAGAAGGCCTTTGACTGGATAAGCATCAGGAAAATCTTAGGGTCGATTTAACTGAACCGGTCTAGGTCTTGAAATATCTTCAACTGGATAAGCATCAGGGAGATCTTAGGGTCGATCTGACTGAACCAGAGAAGGCCTTTGACTGGATAAGCATCAGGAAAATCTTAGGGTCGATTTAACTGAACCGGTCTAGGTCTTGAAACATCTTCAACTGGTTAAGCATCAGGGAGATCTTAGGGTCGATCTGACTGAACCAGAGAAGGCCTTTGACTGGATAAGCATCAGGAAAATCTTAGGGTCGATTTAACTGAACCGGTCTAGGTCTTGAAATGTAGCTTGAGAACTTTAACTGGATCTTTCCTGAAATGTAAAGGTCAGCCATATGCAATGCATGATATGGATCAAGCAATGATGTTCTCAATATATATGAGATTCGTATGATATGATGCGTTTATGCATGCTATAATGATGTTTTATGTATGTTTTTGTCTAGGAAAGTGAATCCTTGACGGGTGCCGGGAAGTCGTATCCTGGGCTGATGTTGAAAAATAGATTTTGCTTCCGCTGGGGATGATAGTTGCAAGAATACCGGTAGGAGAAGATGACTCCGTCGGGGAATAAACTTGGCAAATGGAAGATTCTGTGGGGAGAAAAATACTCTAGTGACCATGCTGGGGAGTGATACTCTGTGGGGAGAGGGATGCTTTTGCTGAATTGTTGATAATAGCTTGCTGGGGATAAGAAGACTCCGTCGAGGACGCTCTTTCCGTGGCTTTTGGCTGAGGATAACCCAGTTATATCCTATTGAGGAAACAACTCTTTAAATCAAGCCGGACGACGCGTTCGTGCTCTGCAAGGGTAAACTTCCAGAATCTACTGGGGATAAGCTTACTGCTTGGGGATATAAATTCCACTTTCCTGGAAAAACTGGATTAGATTCTTCTGGGGAAGTTTTGAGATGTATCGGGGGAAGTGACACCACTGAATGTTTGATATACCGCCGGGGGAACAATCTTTAGACCAAGACTGCCGGGGATGCTTGATAAGAATACATGTACTGCTGGGGAATGTTGAGATCTGCTGGAGGACACCCAACTTCCTTAAGGTTGATAACTACTTTGCTTGAGGAGAGTATACTGCTTGCTGGCTCACTCTCTGGGGAATTAAAATACCTGGTTGTGTTCTTCAACTGAACCTACCTTGATACCTTGGAGGACAGAACAAATAGATCGCTTGGACAACTCTTTATTGCCCCTGTTTCTGAGGTATGAGAGGAAGATCTGTGAGGTGCTGATAGTTGT
The DNA here is from genome assembly GCA_948472305.1 of Vicia faba. Classification (NCBI taxonomy): domain Eukaryota; kingdom Viridiplantae; phylum Streptophyta; class Magnoliopsida; order Fabales; family Fabaceae; genus Vicia; species Vicia faba. The sequence continues at coordinate 1,232,590,211 of OX451735.1, forward strand.
TGATGGACAAACCTTCTTCTGATAGGCAGGTGACAATATGACAGGACATAGTCGTACGCTTTGATCCCTAACTTTTGCCTGGACCGCCCTTTCGGGTTTTCAGCCCACCGGGATACCCATTTTTGCCCAAGCCGCCTTTTCAGGTTTTCGACTTGCCGGGTGTACAGATTTTTTCATTTCATCCCTTCATTTTGCCCGAACCCTTTTGGTTCGCCGGGAAGCCCTTATTTTTGCCTAGGTATGTCAACCTAGCGGGTCTTTGATTTTGCGTAGTATTTTTTCGACTATGTCCCCGCTCTCAGGAGGTAGGGAGGTGCCCCTGTTAGAAGTGTTTTGGTCATGCCACCAGAAGGTGTTTGATCAGGCAAGATTCGTTGCTGGAGTGCCCCAAGTGACTTAGGCGGAGGTTTGCCCCAGGCTATTTGGCCTTTGAGAGATTCTCCGAATCTTGATTGGACTGCCCCAGATGATTGGACCATGATCATGTTGTGCCCCTTGATTGGAGGTACTTCTGTTCATTAGGCATTCGTCGTGCGAATTTCTCTGCTGTTCAAACAAAAAGTCATATGCAAACAAAGTTATGTCAAAAATGCAAAGCTTATGTCTGTCTTGAAGATTTTGAAAAATGCATTTTTCAGTAAAACCAGCAAATTTTGTAAAATGTGATGTCAACTCAATATTTTATAGCAAGCCTTAAGGAGTCAGGATACCTTTGTAACAGTATGCTTTCGAACTAACCCATGCTTCAGCTAGGACTTTTAAGGGTTATAACGTGGCTTGGTTCACGGTTCAAGAAACAAAGGATAAAGGCTCAAATCTATTTGTATCCACCTGCTCTTCGTGATGTTCTTCCAACCTAAACTCAGCTGATCGTGCGTTAGACCTTGTTTGAGTCTTTGCTTTGATATACCAATGATGGTTCAGATAATGATGATTTATTCTGAATGGGCAGTCATTTCTTTTTGTTGAGGGTTTGTGTGACCTCCTTTCTTATTTTTTTTGATTTTTGCTACCCCTTTCTTTTTTTTTGCCTGAACTGTTTCCTTTTTGGAATTACAGTCAGCGGGATGCCCCAGTTTTGTAAGTCTCCTTCATAGGTTTTGACTTAATGGGTTTTTATTTTTTTGAGATATAATGACTGCCTATCTGTATGATTGTTCGGAACCATCACTGTCTTTTGTTTTGTAAGGACCTCTTTGGTGCCATTCGTTATGCACTTGGATCAATTGAGAGACTACCCTGCCCCAGGTTATGATTAAGGGTTTTAAATTTCGAAAAGAAAAACTCCTACTTCTTTGGCTCAAAGGGGTTGACAAGGGATTATCATCCTTATAACTCCAGTGTTTAGGGGTTGAAACAATGCCTGTACCTCATAAGCGGGGTCTGTTCAAAAGCATACTGTACATTATGGTATCGTTTTCGTCATCCTCCCTCAAGAGGCTTAGAATTATTATTTAAGAGTTGATCATCAGAAAAAATATGAAAATAATTTGCATTTAGTGAATACGAATATATTGTTTTAGAACAGACATATGCGATGCATTAATGAGATAACAATGTTTAACATGAGTAAATGTTTGAACAAAATAGAATTGCAACTTGAACATTCGAATGAACAAAACTTTCTCAATCCTAGCCATGTTTTGGCAAGGGAGCAGTGATCACGTGGGGAGTCTTGGGTACTTTAAACTGAATCTCTCCAGCATCGATCATGTCTTGGATCTTATTTTTCAAGCTCCAACAATCATCTGTAGTATTCCCCGGGCTGTCAGAGTGATAAGCGCAGCGGGCGTTGGGGTTATACTTCGGTGACGTTGTATTTTGAAACTTCGGAGCCTCTTTTAGAGTTACCAGCTTGGTCTCCAGCAACTGTGGCAATATCTGGGATAAGGTCATGCTGAGCCGAGTGAACTGCCTCCTCTCGCTCTTTTGTTGGTTGTGATGTTGAATTTGTGACACTGGAGCCATCTGAGGAGCTCTCCCCTTACCTCCTTGTCTCAAAGGTGGTTGAACGATGACTGGCTTTTTGCCCTCAGACTTTTGCCTCAGTTGGTTACCCTGAAGCAGTTGGTTGACGAGAAACCAGAGCTCATCTTGTCTTTGAGCTAACCCTTGAATGGCAGTCACCTGCCCCAGCATTTGGGCTTTCAATGCATCCACCTCAGCTTGCAGGTGTTTCAGCCTTTCATCCTCAGCACCGTTCCTGACAAAGGTCCCCATGAAAAGTGTCCTTAACTCCTCCTGCCCCTTAGATAAATTCAGGAGGATTTCCCCGAACCGAGTCTCTTGAGCCAGAAGATCCTGGTTGTCTGGTTGGAAAGCCATTACTGAAATAAACAGCGGGAAGGGTAAGTAACCTGCAACAAGGGTACCGGTTATGCAATGATATGTATGACATGCATGTAATGTTTTCAAGGACCTCGCGGGATAAACAAGAAAATTTGTTAGCATTTGGATCCGGTAGCTTGATTGAAAGAGCTTCATGTTTGTTGGGAATCTTTCTTCCCAGGGTCAAAGGCTCACCATATCCAGTGGGTCATAGCCTCTGACTTTAGTCATCATGTCTGGTTTTGATTTCCAAACAACCTTGGTTAAGGGAACCTTCTTCAAGAGTCAAAGCTCACCATATCAAGTGGGTCATAGCCCCTGACAACCTTGGCTAGAGGAAAATAAATCCTCTTTGCCCCTTGCTAGATGTTTGATTCATCATGACCTGCATCACAGACCCTTGAGATCCTTGAAATGGGTTAGGATGTATGCAATGGTATGATGTTATGGTATGTATGGGGTAATGTAAGTAACCCTGTTATGAGTCCCAATTAAGGACTGTTAAACCTGAACCTGCAAAAAACTCAAGTAAAACCTATCATGAGTCCCGATTAGGGACTAAACAAAACCTGCAAGAAATTTAGTAAGCCCTGTTATGAGTCCTAATTAAGGACTATAAACAAAACCTGCAAGAAATTTAGTAAGCCCTGTTATGAGTCCTAATTAAGGACTATAAACAAAACCTGCAAGAAACTCAGTAACCCTGTTATGAGTCCCAATTAAGGACTATAAACAAAACCTGCAAGAAAACTCAGGTGTCAGATAACAAGTAGTCAAGTTGGAAGGCACACAAGTCACACAAGAGAAGCCCTTAGAGTTTAGGCCAGCATGGGGTCTGGGTATTACCCTCTTGAAGTTGGTGGGTTCAACCTGTCCTATTAGAAGTAACCGGGTTCTAAGGGTCTCAATATCATTGGATTGCTTTCATTGTTCATCGTTTCGATTTAGCCACTGACTGGCGATCAAAATATCCCAAGAAAACAACCCTCAATTGAGTGTAGTATCGAGTATCAACCGACTTCGGAGTACACCAAAGTAGTCATCTCACTACCCTAAAGAGGCCAAGATGGTTCAATTAAGGTTCCTAAGGTCTGTTGATGCTTCACGACACCACGCGGAGGCCCCGTACTCTCCTTGATTGACTCAAGGGTTACCGGTACACACCAAAGTGCCACATCAACGTAGCAGACTGCTTCAACCATGTCGGTATACCCAGCACAGTTCCCTCACAGCCTTGTTGCTACTTTCTAAGAAGGTATCCCCAGATCCGGGTTAGGATCTATAGAACTCCCAAGACAGTCCCACAATTTAAAGCAAACAAATCAAAGCAATTGAAAACACAGTGATCTTAGTCCTAAGGTACACCTCACTTTATTCTTATCCCCAGCAGAGTCGCCAGTTCTGTGATCGGTGGATCTGGAACTGACTGTTTTTAGCTGGTTTCGCGAAATGTCGCGGTAAGCAAGAGTCGCCACCGTCTTTTATTTTCTCCAAATGGAAAGGACAAAAGCACAGAAAAATTCCTTATAGAGATTGCTCTCGGTTCGGGAGGTAGATTATAGAAAGGGAAGGTGTTAGCACCCTTTCTATCCATGGTTATCCATGGGCTCTTAGATACTTGCTCATTGTGTTTTCAAAATGTTTGTTTTCTTTTCAAGTGTGAGTGGGTTTGAAAAAAGTTTCTTTGAAAGTTTCAGATCGACTCTTGTATCAGTCCTCAAGAGTGTTTGAAAAGTTTGTTTTGAAAGCTTTTTGAAAAGTGTAAGGTGTGAAAAGTATTTTGTTTGTTTTTGAAAAGAGCAAGTATCCATGAGTCATCTACCTACCCTAAGGAATTAAGCTGTGTAAGTGTCCTTTAGGTAGTGGCATCCCACCATTGAGAGGTAGGTAGCACCACCGTTGGAGGTGTTCGGGTCAATTCGAGGGTTAGGGACAGTGTGGTCACCGAGCAATAGTAAGATACCTTAGAAGCTACCCTTATGCCATTGATCTTTTTATTCCGAGGCAACTTGTTTCGAGGCAACCAGATTCGAGGCAACTAGATCAATGGAACATAAGGACTCACTAAGACGTCCTGTACTCAACGACCACGTTTCGAGGGGCAAGGCAACAGGGTGATCACCAGAGCAATGGGAAGATACCTTAGAAGCTACCCTCATGCCAGGTTCCCGGATCATGAGGACTTACTAAGACATCCTCTACTCGACGATCACCTTTCGAGGTAAGGCAACAGTGAGGCGTACCCTAGGGGTGGTGTGTGAATTGTGTGTCATTTTCAGTTTATTGTTTGTCTTGTCATGCATTGGTGATCTACGCTTTGATTTTATTTTTGGGCATTCATTCTTTCATGTTATTGTTAACAGTTTAAAAAGTGCGGAATTTTAAAGTGCGGAAAAGGTAAAAGTCCTACGCTATTACAAAGGCGCGGGTCTACAACGCCAAATTAGTCCAGACCCGATTTAAAATAAATTGCAGAAAATAAATGTCTAATAGCTATTACATGGCTTTGGTACAATTACATTATATTTACATCAAAAATAAATAAAACGCGCGAAGAAGGAAAATATGACCGAATGCGAGGGCGTTGGACCCTTTAAGGAATTAAAATAAAATTAATGGAATAATTAAATTAAATAAAAAGAAAGAACTTGTTTTTTTATGTTTTTTGTATTTATGACATTAAAGAAAATTAAATTAATTAAAAGTCAAATAATTAATTCTAATTCTAATGTTTTTTTAATTTATTAAAGAAAATGCATTAAAGTTAAAACCTAGAATAAAAACTAATTAATTATAAAATTTATTTACAAAAATTAATGATTAATGATAAAAATATTTAATTAAACAAAAGATAAAAAAAGGATTAAAGATCTATTTTTATTATTTTTTTGGTTTATTGTAAAAAAAGAATTAAATTATAACCTAGGATTAAATCTAAATTAATTATGGAATTTAATTGCAAAATTAATACTAAAATAAAATTATTGTTTATTTTTATCTTTTCTGATTTTTTTTTGGTATTTTTATATTTTGAAAATATTAAATTAAAGCATTTTAAAAAAAATTAATCAAAACAAAGAAAAGAGAAGAATATATAAAAAGAGTTAAAAAGAAAGCAAACTAGAGGGGTGCAGCCCAAGTAAATCTGGCCCATTTTTGGAGGCTTTGTTGACTTTTCCAGGCCACGTGTGGTAGCTTTGACTTGGCCTCATCATGTACCTCAGAGCGTGGCCTTTGGATTGGTGAATTTGGACAGGTGGATGGCTTGATTATGGAGGTGTAGGGTGTGCCTCAAGATGGAACCTGCATATGAAAATCAACTGAAAAATAATATTGAGAACGCTGAAGACCTGGGGCTCGAACCCAGGTCATGGGTGTTGCCAGCGTATGCACCTTGCCACTGAACCAATCAACGCACCTTGTATATTATATAAGAAAGAAATAATATAAAAGAAATTATGCGTTAGTGTTATAAAAATAAAAAATGCGCGCTGGATTCAAACCAGCCAATCACAGCATGACAAACAATCGTCTTCCCCAATGTTTTATTTTCCTGAAAATGTCAAAAAAAACAATGGCAACGGTTTTTACACCGTTTCAGAAGAGGCCTTTACAAAAAATAGCGATTAGAGCTCAGACGCTCATAAATTGAGCGCGAGGCATGGAAACGACTGGCCATAAGCTGCTGATTCTGATGATATGGATCTTAGAGGTCAATTTTTCCAGGACAAAGAAACCCTCTTTTTGAACCTCTGAAAACCTAGAATGTGTTAATGGCAAATTCTTGTATGATGCACGAAAACAAAATTAAAACGTTTGATTAGCATTAGAATTGAATAAGAAACACAAATCATATATCAAAACTGACTAAATGTGCATGAATTGAGATGTAAGAGTTTCGAATTTTTCATGCACAGGGTGAGGTTGTTCTTACATTTCAGGGGATGAAAGCTTGTGATTTTGATCCAAATGCGTTGCTTGGTGTCCCAGGAATATGATAGAATATGTCTTTTTGCTTGAATCAACCTCTAACTTTGTTTTCAGATTTGAGATTTTTTGCCAAAAGTGTGAGTTTGTTTTTTTAGTGTTTTTTTTCGTTTTTTCAGATGCCTCCTCCCAATTTTCGTTTGTCTCACTTGTATAAGCATTAGGCAATGTGAATCAAAAGGAATTATGGCCTCTTAATGCAACACATTCAATTCCATGATTCTCCATAAACCTCCATAACCAAATTTCCTTTTTTGACTCAAATTTTGAATTCTTGCCTTGTTTAAGCCTTAGCACGAAAAATGGTAGGCACATAATGATGCTTCAAGGTTAATCAAAGCCAAATATTCCCTCTTAAATCAATTTTTGAATTTCTTTTGATTTTAAAAGATTTAAAACTAATTAAATCCAATAAAAATCAATAAAAATGAAAAAATTAATAAAAAAATCTGAAATAAAAGGTGGGACACGTGGGAAGCATGGTCAAGTTAATTCAAGTGGAAAAAGTGGGCCCCTTTTGTCAAAAATGAGATTTCAAGGATAAATGATTTTGGCCATTTCATAAAAATTTCCCAACTTCTCCAATGCATAACTTGCTCAATTTTTAAGCTTTGCTCATGTTCTTGGACATTTTAGAAAGGTCTTGAAGTCCTCTAAACAATGTCTTTGGTCCCATGTCATTTTGATTTACCAATCTCAAGTTATGGCCTTTGACTTAAAGTCCCTTTTTGTTGACTTTTGAAAATGACCTATAATGTTGAAATTGATAACTTTTTGTGAGAGCATTTCTTGGACTTGAAGTATGAAGATGAGTTGTAGGAAATGTCTTTCTCTTCAAAATGAGCTTTGGATGGAATTTTTCTGATAATCCATGTGAAAGTTATGCCCTGGTCAATTTCAGTTGACTTTTTCAGCTGTCCAAAAATAGAAACTTTTGCATCTTGATGATTTTTGAGCCAAGTTTTGAGAATCATGATCAAGCATTGATCAAATGATGTTTGTGGCTTCAAAATAAGATGTTTACCAAAAATTTGAACTTTTGACTGTCAAATGACCATTTTGCCCCTACAGTTGACTGTAGTGCAATTAGGGTTTTTGACTGTGCAATTTTGTGCTGAAAGTCTTGAAACTTGATATGAGGATGCTTGACCACATTTGTAGGCATGTGGGACTTGATTGGGCCCTTGGAACCTTCAGCTTCCATGTGAGAAACAAAACCCTAGTTTGACTGGCTTCAGGAGGATGGTTGGCTGTGTAGCCTTTGAGTAGACTTGAACCAATTGTGGATGATTCTTGTCAAAACTTTGAAGGTTATGGGAGGGCAAATTTTGGGGTACAACAAGCATCTTTAAGACCCAAGATGCACGCTATGTTGTTGGTACAGTCAAAGCAGAGTCTGGCAGTGAAAGGTGTATGGCAACCTTCAGGGGAAATGATCAGAGCACCAATTCTATTACCCAGTGCGTTGGAAGCTCCATCAAAAACCATAGTCCATCAGGATCCTTGTTCAGGTCCTTCATACGGTCTAGGCTTTTCACAATGCGTAATCAGCATGATATTCTCGTCAGGGAATTCAAAGTTCATAGATTGGTAGTCATCTACAGCTTGATGCGCCAAATGATCTGCCAGTACACTTCCTTTTATTGCTTTTTGAGTAGTGTACTGAATTTCGTATTCAGCTAAGATCATTTACCACTGGGATATTCTTCCGGAGAGAGCTGGTTTCTCGAAGATGTACTTGATGGGATCCATTTTAAAGATCAGTAGAGTAATATGAGTCAATATATACTATCTTAGTCGGCGAGCAGCCCATGCCAAAGTGCAACAAGTTTTCTCGAGCAGTGAATATCTTATTTCACAGTCGGTAAATTTTTTGCTAAGGTAGTATATTGCATGCTCTTTTCGACGAGACTCATCATGTTGCCCCATCACACACCCCATTGAATTCTCTAACACGGTTAAGTACATGATCAGAGGTCTTCCTTCAACTGGTGGCATCATAACTGGAGGTTCTTAAAGATACTCTTTGATTTTGTCAAAAGCTATTTGACAGTCGTCATTCCATTTTACTATTTGATCTTTCTTCAACAGCTTGAAGAGTTTCTCACAAGTAAAAGTCAAGTGAGAGATGAATCAGACAATGTAGTTGAGTCTTCCTAAGAAACCTCTGACCCCCTTCTCAGTACGGGGAGCTAGAATTTCTTGGATAGTTTTGACTTTTGCAGGATCGAAATCAATTCCTTTACGACTGACAACGAAGCCTAGGAGTTTTCCAGATCTTACCCCAAAGGTGCATTTGTTTGGATTCAACCTCAGCTTGTATTTCTTCAGCCTTTCAAACAACTTGTGTAGATGATCGAGGTGCTCTTCCGCAGTTTAGGATTTCACTATCATATCATCAACATAGACTTCTATCTCATGATGAATCATTTCATGAAATAAAGCCACCATAGCCCGTTGATAAGTTGCGCCTGCGTTCTTCAGCTCAAAAGGCTAACCTTATAACAGAAGGTGCCCCACTGTGTGACAAAAGTAGTTTTCTCCATGTCTTCAGGTGTCATTTTGATTTGGTTATAACCCGAGAAGCCATCCATGAAGGAGAATACCTTGTGTTGAGCAGTGTTGTCAACCAAGACATCAATATATGGTAGTGGGAAGTCATCTCTGGGGCTCCCCTATTTAAACCCATGTAGTCTACACACATACGGACTTTACCGTCTTTCTTTGGCACTAGAACAACATTTGCAACCCATTCGGGATACGAAGTCACTTCCAAGAAACCTGCATTGAAATGTTTCATTCCCTCAACCTTAATCTTCTTAGACATATCAGGACGCATGCGATGAACCTTTTGTTTGATCAGAGAACAACCCTCTTTCATTGGTAGATGATGGACCACGATATCAGTATCGGGCCCTGGAATGTCTTCGTATGACCCAGTGAATACCTCAACATAGTCGTGCAACATCTGAACCAATTTTCTCTTGACACTATCTTCCAGGTTGGTGCCAATCTTGACCTCTTTCTTATCTGCCTCAGTACCCAAGTTTATCACTTTGACCGGTTCTTCGTGTGGTTAGATAGCCTTTTCCTCTTGTATCAGAAGTCTGGCGAGTTCTCCAGGTATCTCACAATCTTCTTTACCTTCTACTTCGGCTTGATAGATTGGATATTCAAAGTCATAAACGACAATAGCAGAATTGTTGTCAATGAGATCCGGTGTGGATATGGATATGCAAATGTGTGTGTGTAAGGTCACATGGCTATTTGAAAATGCAGTAAAGTAAAAGAAAGACAAATAGCACAAAATTTGAATGCAAAATCGTCCAATATTTTCATTTAAATGAGGATATGATATATGAAATGACAATCCTTAATAAATGGACCATTGTGCCCCGGGAAAGGCACAATGTTTAAAGTCATTGTTTTAAAATAAGTTACAGACAAACTTCTTAAAGAAATAAAAATAGGAAATATAAATTACTCTTGGCTGAAGGAGATTGGTACAAAGTCCTTAGCTATCCAGTTGTTGAGTCTGCCATCAGTAGTTGGGAATATCCAGTCGTCCAAGTCACCATCACTATCAGTGTCCTCCAGAGCATTGACTTGATTGTTGCTAATAAGGAGACGTGGTCCTCCATCACGAACACGCCGAACCTCTTTCTGAGCCTTTGAAGTAAAAGCCAACCCAAATTTGTCAGATTTGTAGGAGATGTTAGGAAGTTGTCCCCAGATAGTGCAGCCTCCATCTTCTACCACAACCCTAGCATCCTTCAGAGAGGCCATTCTTGGTGTGTCTTTGGAGATCTCAGGAATAGTAGCTTTAGCAACTGCAATTGTTGGAGAGATTACTTCAAATTCTTGGTAAGGGGTTTCAATAAATTCACCATCCATTTTAACATATTTGAAAGAATTCAAATGAATGGCCATATATTCTTCCTTTCCACAAATGGTAACAATCTTCCCTTTCACCGGATATTTAAGCTTTTAATGCAATGTAGAGGTAACCGCACCTGCCCCATGAATCCATGGGCATCCCAGCAAGTAAGAATAGGTGAGGCAGATATCCATTACATAAAACGTGGAGTTGAAAACTTGAGATCCCACCTTGATCGAGAGATCAACCACTCCGTGGACCATTCTTTTTGAACCACCGAAGGCTCTTACCATAATATCGATGGGTTTAAGCACCATCCCATCATAATCCAGCCTATCCAAAGCACCCTTGGGTAAACATTTAAGGAGGAACCAGTATCTACCAACACATGTGCCAAAGTAGTGCCTTTGAATTCAATAGAGATGTGCAGAGCTTTCTTATGATTCTTCCCTGCCAGAGTTAAGTCTGCATCAGAAAATCCCAGCCATTATCAGCAGTTAGGCTTGCAACACAATTCTCAAATTGATCAGTAGTGGTCTCTTGTGGTACATGGGTATTCTTTAGAAATTTCAACAAAGCTTGGGCATGTGCTTCAGAGTATAACAATAAGGACAACATGGATATCTTTGAGGGTGTCTTCCCCAGTTGTTCAACTATTTTGTAGTCACTTTTTCGAATGATCTTCAGAATCTCTTCCATCTCTTGTCTTGATGGGTCTTCAATTTTAACATCTTTGGATGGCACCTCCATCCAGGCAGGCTCAATCACTTTTTCTTTACCTCGGGCGTTAGCAGTCGGTCTAGCAGCAGGAATACGAACATGTGTTGTAGTAGTTGTTGAAGGAGAGATCTTTGGAGAGAAGACCCTTCCTGTCCTAGTGACCTTACTAGTTCCGACAATGTTTTTAATTTCAGGATCTTCATTTTCAGTAATCCATGGCTCTTGCTTGACACCATGATAATAAACTTTTTCCCCATAATTCCAGGGCACATCTTTGTCAGAGGAATAAGGGACTGGCCCCGGTGCGGTGATGATCAAGGGAGCCACTCTTAGCCCGACAAGAATCCATATAGGGCCTTTGGAGGTGATCCTAATAGGAGTATTGGAATTGTGATTATGGAAACATCTTCAAGTCTCAACTCTTGAGATATACTTTTAGGCAAATTCTTCATGGACGGAGTTTTTTCGAACAGAATTTCATGGCTATCAATCAGGCGTTGAATACCTTTCTTCAGCCACATAAAACCATTAATTTGGGAAGCACAATGGTAACAATTTTCAAGGCAACCCGAAAATAAACCGCTCTCAATAGATTCTTCTTAACGATCATCAAGGGAGTAGTTAAATCACTGTTGGTGGAGACAAAGGAGACATTGTCAAAAACATTAACACCTTTACCATGATTGGGCATGGGTGCGGTAATCACATTAGGGGTTTGTGGAGGGTCTAACTCAATCACTTTGTTATCAATAAAATCTTATATCTTGTTCTTCAACGCCCAACAATTGTTTGTGTCATGCCCAGGACTATTTGAGTGATAGGCGCATTTCACATTCGGATTATATTTGGGAGAGGGAGTATTGGGATTATGGTGAGGATATCGCAACGTTACCAAATCCGCCTTTAACAAATTTTGTAAAGCTTGAGACAGTGGCATGTTGATCCTAGTGAAATGCCTCCTCGAAGCATCTGGCCTTAGCTGCTTGTTTGATTGTTATGGTCGTTGAACTGGGGTCAGGTTTGAAATCAATATTGCTCCTACCGACTGATGACGATCATTCTTGATACAGATCCTTTGTCCATAAACATCATTATTTTCGTTCTTACCAACAAATGGTTTGTTTATAACGTTAGAGGTTGAGGCCATTGGGATCTTCCCACTTTTGATTCCACTTTCAACTCGCTCACCAATCAAAATTAACTCAGTAAACCCTGATAAAAAACTCCCAATAAGCAAATTGAAGAATGGACCAATTAAGGTGCCCATGAACATGTCCACCAATTATCTGTCAGCCAAAGGGGGTTTCACCCTTCCATCCAGATCCCTCCATTTCTGGGCATACTCCTTAAAGCCTTCGTCCGAGCCCATAGTCATACTTTGTGGATATTAGTCCCTTCCAGTTGATAGAACCATTCCAACTGTGTTCCAGATAAGCTTTCTTGGAAGAAATAAATCCATAACTTCCTATTGATGGTGTATGGTGGAATTTTGCAGTCATATGACCTTAAATGGAGTTTTGGACAGGAGACTCCATCATATTTGGCAAAGACAGAGACCTTGAATTTTTGGGGAATGACCACCCCAAGGACAAAACCTAAGTCTCCAAAGTACAGACCAGACACTTATTGAATTTTCACAACCTTGAGTCAGTGTTGTAGCTGTTTGTATTTGTCATCCACCAGTGGGTACTGCTCTTCGGAGTAGTCTTTGTCCTCAGAAATATGGTTATTTCCACCCCAGCCTTGGTGCTTCTAACATCCTCTTCTTGATTGTCTTCTTCTTCGGAAGAAACTTCTTCTACTTGAGCCAACTTGGCGGGACCTTTGAACCTTTTACCCATGTTGAGAATAACAACCCGCTTCTTAGTATTCTTTTTTGTGATGAGGAGCGCCATCATTTCTTGTTGTCCTTTGGCTAGGTTGAGGAGAGTCTCTTGGAACTGTGCATGTTAAGTTTGCAGATATTTGATGGTTTTATCTATAGCCATCTTATACTGAAATAAACAGTAAAAGGACGAGGAAACCTGTATCGGAAAACTTGCTTATGAAATGATGCATGATATGCGGATGCAATGTTTTCAAGGACCTCAGGAAATTTAAATTTTCTAGCCAAAAAGGAAACAAACACAACAATTGTATTAATAAGTTCAAGATTACAATTACCCCTTGGGCTTACAATGAAAAAGCAAAAAGGTCTTAAAGAGACAACAAAATGAACTCCTAAATCAAAAGACTCAAGTCTTCCACGGTCGTTTCCTCTTCGTGTTGATGTAGGTATTCAGGCTTTTCTCCTCAAGAAGTTACCTTGTGAGCTCTAACACTTTCTTCTCGCTTGCATAGAATTGAGCTCCAAAGATGTCTCGTTCTCCCTTGAGTTGAATCCTATATATTTGCAATTGTCCAAGGTCAGTAGGCATATCAGGATGGAGAATGGTATAAGGAATATCCCCCTCAGCAACACGCTCCATAACTATTGGTAGGATAGGTTGATATGGCATCATGAGATTTTGAGTGCAAGCTCGCACCCATTTGAAATAAGGCTCCAAAGGGATGGAGTTCTTATGCCCCAAAGTCTTTATATCAACCTTGTTTACCATTCCCCAAGCTCAAACAAACCTTTGTCGATAACCTTGGACGTCGTTCTCGTATTCGAATATAATACCCTGGATAAGCGCATCATGGGGACCATCTCTTCAAGCATAACCAAATTATCGTAGAGCCAGAGAAGGTTTATAAGTAATACCTCCCCTAATGCCAAGGAGTGGAACATTATGGAATTCCATATAGCGGTTAATGATAGTGATATCTCCCAGAGATCAGGAACACCAAAAGATATCTGAATGAGAGAGCGACATCATCCTTTGAGACCACCTCAAGCCTTGTTCATTCTTCAATACTGATCGAGGAAGATGCGAAATAAACCACTTAGACAACAACGATATGCAACACATCAGAGCCCTTCTCCTCCTGATGGCGCGAGTCTGAAGAGAATATAGAATGTATCCAAGAAAAGTAGGCACAAGGTTACGAGAGAGGAAAATTTTGACAACACTCACATCTATGAGTTGGTCTGGATTAGGCAACAGTACTAACCCATAGATAAGAAGAGCCAAGACTTCTTTAAAAGCTTGCAAATCCATAGCCTCCCAAAATAGTCGAGCCTTCTCTAACAGAAATTTAGCTAGCAAACCCTCAACTTCACTCCTTGTTTCCCAATTAGCTACAATGCTAGACCTTTTCAAATGTAAGGCCTTGGCAATAACTTCAGGTTTTGGAGTCTCCTCTAAACCAGTGAATGGAATTTGATCAAGAACTGGTGGGAAAATTCTTCTATTGTGGGAACCAATTTCTAATCGGGAAAGGTGAAGCAATGATGTACAAGGTCAAAGAATTGAAAGAGCACACACATCATGTCTTTTTGAAAGCTTAAGGTAACCAAATTGAGAAGTCGACCATATCTTTTGGTGAAGGTAGAATCTCCAGGAACCCTTGATGCTAACTCTTTGAGTTGAGGAGGCACCCTTACAAAGCTGATTCGGATGGTATTTCTGTGAGCGGAAGCCATAACCTATAAAACAGAACAAAGATAAATCCCTATGTCCTTGAAATGGTTAATGAAAATGCTATGGCATGATATTATGATGTCTTGAACAAATAATCATACACAAACAAAACACATAAGGCCTTAGGTTTAGGCTTGCATGGGGTTTATAGGTAAGTACCCTCTTGAAGTTTTAGTTGGTTCAACCTGTCCTAAAAGAAGTAATCGGGTTCTAAGGAATCTCAATATCATTAATCTTTCTTCATCGGGCATTGTTTCAGCACAAGCTTCTGTTTTAGCGACCGAAATATCCCGAAAGTCCAATCTCAATGATTGTAGTATCGAGTATCAACCAACTTCAGTCTGCACTAAATCCAACTATCTCACTACTTTCTAAAGGCCAAGTTGTTCAACTAAGGTTCTACAGTCAGTTATTACTTTATGACACCACTCAGCGGCCCCTTATTCTCCTTGATTTAACTCAAGGAACCCCGGTATCCACAAACGTGTCTCACTAACGTATATATTTCTTCAACCATATCGGTCTACACCGTACAATCTCCATAATCTATTGCTAGTTACCTAATATGCCCAAGATTTGGGTATAGGATCTTTTCAAGAAATAAACCCAAGAATAGACCCAAAATGTAAAGCATACAAATCAAGCAAGTAAATCAATAAAGGTGATCTAGCTCTTAAGGTAAGCCCACTTTTAGTATATCTCCCCAGCAGAGTCGTCAATTCTGTAATACGGTGGGAGAACTGACTTGGGTGTTTTGTGTTTTATCACAAATGCGGATAGCAAAAGTCGCCACAGACTTTTGTTTTATCCAATAAAAGAAAGGGTGAAAAGAATAGGAAAGACCTTTTGATAATTTTCTTGAGTTCGGGGGGTAGGTTATGAAAAAATGGAAGGTGTTAGCACCCTTTTCATCTGTAGTTATATACGGGCTCTTAATTGCTAGTTCACTTTTGTTGCACCCCAAAATATACCTTCTTGATTTAGGCTTATGTTTCATCATAAACACATATTGCATTGCATTCATGCATTGTGTAGGGATCAAAGTATTTTGGTTATCAAGTCTCCCTCAATCTTTGGAAGATTGATTATATTAACAAGTTTCTCAAGGAGGGCCTTATCATCTAAACCTCTGGATCTTTCAAGCCCAAAGGTATCACATATCTCAAGATATCTTATCCACCTCATTGGATCATCAGAAGATTGGGCATTGTACTGTTTATAAGGAAAATCTCATCCTTTGGATTCATTAGTCAAAATTAGAGTTTTCCCAAGTTGGAGTTATCGGGGTATAGATGAGCCAAGTATTTAAGCATCATTTTTTTATCATTATCGGAATCAATTTTGTTTAAAGAGTCTCTCATGATGCCCATTGGAACTAGTGTTTTGAAGTTTGATCAGCTATCTCCTAGTGTAGGGTGCAAGACTAGGGTGTGATTCTTAATCAGGGATTCTTTTGAATTTTGGGTGGAAACTCTTTCCATAGCCTCCATGAGTTTGTAATATCACATGTTTGAAGTTTTGATCATCAATTTTGAAGAGAAGTAGTTCAATTTAATTAAAGGGGAAAAACAGTCATTTTACTCAAAGTCAAAGTTGACCAAGTGGACTTTTAGTCAACATGAAGTATTTGAAATTTATTTTTATGAGGGATGATCATTGATGATTTATTTTGATGAGAATTGCAAGTTTGAGAGGTTACTTGGATTTGAAGTTATCTTGGTGATTGAAACTTTCACTAAGTGTTCTTGATTTAGGCCTGACTTTACAAGGGCATAACTTTCTCATTTTTCAGGGGATTTTGGTGGTTCTTTTTTCCAATTAAAGAGAGGAAAAAGATATACAAGGCCCCACAACGGACAAAAACACACTTCTTACTCAAAAACAAAATTTAAGAGTCTTTGAAGTTCAAGGCAAGTTGAGCATTTTTTGGGGCAATCTTGGGCAATTGGCTAGGCAAGGCAAGGCTTTTGGCCTAGGAATTGAAGATGTGAAAAACACAAGAAGGGGGGGTTGAGTTGAAAACTTGAATCTAAAACAGCTTAATGACACAATATTTTTATCCTGGTTCGTTTGATCTCAAACTACTCCAGTCCACCCGTCAAGGTGATTTCACCTCTCTCCAACGAGGTCCTAATCCACTAATCTCAACAAGATTACAAAAGCTACTTTAACAACTGTTAAAGTCTTCTTGAGTACAACCACAATCCAGTTAATCTCAAGGATCTCTTTTTCAATACGATTATACAATATGTGTTGTTGTTTTTCTAACAAAAACTGTTTATCACAACTGTGATAAGTTACACAGGTTTATAGTTTAGAAATATAGAATGAAATTGCTTGTAGCTTGAATATGAGTGAGTGGTGATCTAGCAAAATCGTTGTATGTACGTTTGCACATCATTTAAAAAGCTGACTCATTTATATAGGCAGTGTAATGATGTTGATCATAAAGCATGTTTAATGTCATTAACATACTTTCCTTTGGGAGAAGATCCTGTCTGAAGGAAGCCGTTGGAATTGATGTTGTCTTGAATGTTTAGTAACGCTTCAGAATCTTTTCTCCTTACCGCTGATGACGCTTCAAAATATTTATGACTTGGTTTGATATGTTCTTGTTTAGAGTTAGAGTTTACTATGATTAAGCGCAGGTTCTGGTCATCAATCTTCAGTATATGTTCTGATTGCTTCAGCGTGTAGCACTTATGGCTTATTTTATGATGCTGATCTGATAAGAACTTCTGCATACATAAAACATATTTTTAAGGTGCATATTTGTTCTTTGTATTTATTTATTCCTTGCATTTGTTATCATCAAAACTCTAACCAAGGGATGTAGAATCAAACTATGTTCTAACAATCTCCCCCTTTTTGATGATGACAAAAACACGATTTTTCAATTAAAAATTAAAGAATAAAAAGTTTAGAATAAAGAAGAAAAACTCCCCCTGAGTTGATTACTTACCTTATGTTCCTTGAGCATCAGAGTTTAACTACGTCTTTCATCAGAGTTTGTACCTGTTCAAGCTTTTCAGAAGATAGAGGTTAAGTAGTCCAGAATGTTTGAGACTTTTGTCTTAGTAAACCGTTATTGAAAATATCTTACTTTCTCCCCCTTTTTGTCAGTTATCAAAAAGGCAATATAATCATAGCCAAAATAGTTGATTTATATTTAAAAAAACAAGAAGCAATGATAAGTAGTCCAGAAAAGAAGGGGTAAAACAAACGTTACAGATAAACAGATTTAAACAGAAAATAATCTGAGAGAGAGGAGGAAGGCGTGTGAACAAAGCTTCCAGCAAGCCCTTGATTTGGGTGTTAGATTCTTCTTGTTTACCAAGATGCTCTTTATTTCTTTGTTTGTGTCCTCCTGCTTATCCAACCTTTCTTGGATAACAGCATTTGCTCTCTTCAATTCTTCCAGAGTTTGCATGACATAGGAAGGAGCTGGAGATTCTTCAGTATCTGGATGCTTCTCAGAGCATTCTGCAGCTTGATCACATTGAACCATTTCCTCTGCTGAGATCATCTCTTCTGGAGTAGCAGTCAGGGAGAGACCTTCTGATTCTGGTTGAACTTCATCTAAGGGACGATGTTCTGACCTGGGAGCATTATCCAGAGGGAGAATCTCCTTCTTGAGCAGATGGCTCAGAACTTGGTCTTCAAAAACCTTTATCATATCACTGAAATTCCATGGAACCTGATCATAGCTCTGTTCTTTTAGCTTTAGTGATTCAGAACATAGCCAGTTTCTGAATCTTGTCCATAGATAATCAGAAGCAGCAGGATTAGTCATGTCTAGACTAGCATGCTTCAAGGAGGTTATCCATTCCTGTATTTCTGTTTCAAACATCAACAAACTTGTACCAACATCTAGTGTGGTTTCAGTTAGTTTTGGTTTGGGAACGACAGTTTTGTGAGATATAGCAGCTAATCTTTCCAATGCAATTGGATCAATGACAAGTCTTACGTTGTCAGCAGGATTGCTCATGGGTGAAGGAGTGGGAGAGTCAGGTATGATGATTGGACTGGTAGGGGAATTTGGTGGTGTGGATTCCAGAGAAGAAGGAATTTATGGAATGCCCAGAATGGTGAGAGGCATGCGAATGGCAAGTGGTTCAGTGATTCCTGGGATTGGGATTGTATCCGAATCTGAAGTAGGTTCTTCAGATTGGTTGGTTGAAACACTGTGAGGTTCTGGTTCATGGGTCTCAGATGGTTGATTCTCATAAGTTTGAGCTTTTGGTTGTTCAGGTTGAGGTGATGGTGGATGAGGAATATCTTGTTGTGGAGAGAGAGGTAGTGGAATATCTTGTTGTGGAACATCTGTTGTAGTTTCGGAGTTTGGATTATAAGGGATTTGAGGATTTGGATTTTATGGTGTGGGAGCTGAAATGTCTTGGTCAAAAGAGTCAATATCAGACAGAACTTTGGAAAGTTCTGGTTGAGTTTGTTCAGGTTTGGATTATTAGGAAGGGAGTGAGTTTCCCTTAGACTTAGAGTTTCTGATGGATCAAACCCTATTTCAAAGTCATCAAAAGTTTGTGGAGTTAGATGTTTTGATCGAGTAGTTATGGTTTTAGATGTTGATATAGTTATTGATTCTAAAACAATAATAGAGGAAGGATTACCTTTCTTTTTAGCAGCTTTTGGAGTCCTCTGGGATGATCCTTCTGCTGCAGCTTTCCCTTTCTTGGTCTTCTTCAAAACAACTTCTGGAGCAGCCTGATGCAAGTCCTGGATATTTATTTCTGGTGCAGTGCCATCTGCCTTACACGCATCCATATATCTGACAATTATCTCTGGCTTGGAGTCAATCTCAGAGAAAAGAGGAAAATCATCCAGAGGAATTCTTCTTGAAGTGATGGTTGCAAAAGAAGTAACGTTGGGTTCTTTCTTGATGTTCTCAATGATTTTCATTTTCTTCAGATTTTTTGCATTCAGAGGCTTCCCAGCAGTTGCTTCTAGTGAGCTGATTTCCTGTGCTTCAGTCAAATGCTCTATCATCCTATTCTCTGTCAGAATATCTGATATGAGTCTTCCTAGGGGTATCCAGTCCCTTTTGGTACGCTCATCTTCTCTTGTTTCCTTTACACTTGCCCTCAGATGATTAAATAACAAGTGAGGGAGGTTTACCTTAGTCTTCTTTGAGATAAAGTAGATCAGAAACTGCTGATCAATGTTTATGTAGTCAGGAGAGCTAGTTGTCTTCCTATGGTTGATGCATCCCAGAATTATTTTATCCCAAATTCTGTGATGATCCTTCAGATCCCTAATCTTGCTGGAGGGTAGTCCCAGAGTAAATATTTCCCTTGAAATAGAAGCTACATCAGAACATCTTTGAGCCATGTCAATACATCTGACACCTCCACCATTGTAACCAATAAGCCTTGAAATTAGGTCTTCTATAATGACAATCTTCTTCCCCATGACATACGAGGTAACTTAATGATTTGAGGAGGAAGCATGTATCCGGAATTCTTTGACAAGAATTGGAAATGTTGGCCCTAAAAGACGGTCAAAATATCTGTTCCAACCTTGAGCATAGACGTCTTCATACAGATTGAAGCCATTTTCTTGAAGGCTTTCAAAATCAACAATCAGTTCTGAAAGAACTTCCAGATTGTCAATGGGAGTGAGTAGTGTTCTGTATGGTTCTTCTTACTGTTCCATAGAAGCAGTTTCCTGAGTACTGATGTTTTGGACGCTTGAAGAAGCCATGTTTACACAAGAATTTTGAGAAAGATGAAAGGGTTTTTGAAAGTACGAACTGAAAACAATAGAAGGTATTGAGAGAGTAAAAGTGAAAGAATGTAAAGAGTGAAACTTGAGTTTAAATAGATTTTCTTGAAAGCATAAACAGTAAGAGAGAGAAACAATTAGTCATGATTATAAGCATTAATGACAATTGATTTTAGGGGATTCAGAAAGATATTGGAATGCTTACCCATGACGTGTGTATCAATGCACCCAATCAGCGCTTTTGACCTTTCAGAAAAGTGAACGCGTGTTCAGCCTCAGAAGGTAGCTGATGAATGGATGACAAATGTTTGCTTATGTGAACAACACACTTCTATCCTTGAAATAAAACATTCAGATCTTCATGGATAGATTCTGATGCAATCTGTACTTCTAAAACTCTGAAGGCAGGTTGATCAGTAGTTCACAGAAAATAACTAAGTTCTGAAGGTTAAGATATGTAAATAAAACAATTTATTTTGGACAAAGCTTCATGCTGAGATGTTTCAGAATGAAGTTAAACCTATCATCAGAAAGAGGTTTTGTAAAGACATCAGCCCATTGATGGTCTGTGTCAATGAATTTAAAGTTAAGAATCCCTTTCTGAATATAGTCCCTAATAAAATGATGTTTTATTTCTATATGCTTAGCCCTAGAATGCAAAATATGATTTTTACTAAGACAAATAGCAGAAGTATTGTCACAGAGGATAGGAATGTTACTCTCAAATATATTGAAGTCTTCAAGTTAACTTTTCATCCAGAGCATTTGCGTACTACATCCAGCAGCTGCTATGTATTCAACTTCTACTGTTGATAGTGCTATTGTGGATTGTCTTTTGCTGGACCATGAGATCAGATTTTCTCCCAGACACTGGCAGCTTCCAGAAGTGCTTTTACGTTCTACTCTGTCTCCAGCAAAGTCAGCACCACAATATCCTACTAAGCTTTAATCATTTGATTTTCTATAAAACAAACCCATATTAGCAGTACCTTTCAGATACTTGAAAATTCGCTTAACTGCTGTTAAGTGAGATTCTTTAGGATTTGATTGAAATCTAGCACAAATGCAAACATTGAATAGAATGTCAGGCCTTGAAGCCGTCAGATAGAGAAGAGAACCAATCATACCTCTGTAGACCTTCTGTTCTACCTTTTTACTTACCTCTTCCTTTTCTAGAACGCACGTGGGATGCATTGGAATCTTTGAGGGATTACATTCTGAGAGATCAAATTTCTTCAAAAGTTCTCTGACATATTTGCTCTGATGAATGTAAGTTCCTTCTGGAGTTTGATTTATCTGAATGCCCAGAAAGAATTTGAGTTCCCCCATTAGGCTCATCTCAAACTCTGCCTGTATACATTTAGCAAACTCTCTTCCCAGAGAGGGTTTAGTAGATCCAAATATGATGTCATCAACATAAATCTAACACACTAACATGTCATTCTTAACTGTCTCACAGAACAAGGTTGTGTCCATTTTCCCTCTGGTGAATTCCTTTTCTAACAGGAAGTTACTTAGTCTTTCATACCAAGCTCTGGGAGCTTGTTTCAGACCATAGAGTGACTTCTTTAGTTTGAAAACATATTCTGGTTTTTTGGAATTTTCAAAACCAGGAGGTTGGTGCACATATACAGCTTCATCTATATAGCCATTTAAGAATGTACTTTTGACACCCATCTGATACAGAGTGATGCCTTTATTAACAACAAATGATATTAAAAGTATGATAGGTTCTAACCTGGCGACTGGAGTAAAGGTTTCTGTATAGTCTATCCCCTCTTGCTGACTATAACCTTGTGCTACCAGTCATGCTTTGTTTCTGATGACTTCACCTTTCTCGTTCAGTTTGTTTCTGAACACCCATTTTGTACCAATGATGTTGAATCCTTTTGGTTTGGGGACCAGATCCCATACGTCATTTCTGGTGAATTGATTTAGTTCCTCTTGCATTGCCAGAATCCAGTCATTGTCCAAAAGTGCTTCATCAATTGTTGTTGGTTCAATCAGAGAGACCAGTCCCATGAGGGATTCTTCAGAGTTTCTGAATGTTGATCTTGTTCTGATTGGATCTTCCTTCTTTCCTAGTATTGTATCTTCTGGGTGATCAATGCTGCTTCTAGATAGTCTTTTCTGGAGTTGTTCAACAGAAGATACTGGATTGCTTGCAATGACTCTTTCTGCTGTAGAGGGAGTGTCTCTGTTGAGAACCTCTGATGAGTTGTCCTCAGTACCTGTGAGTTCAACTTCCATACCTGCAAGGAGTTCATTCTGCTTTGACTTTTGAGAGTCAAGCTTATCATCAAACCTAACACTGATTAACTATTCAACAATCTGTGTTTCTGTATCGTATACTCTGTACCCTCTCGAGCGTGCAGAGTATCCTAACATAATGCACTTTTGTGCTTTAGAGTCAAACTTGTTCAAATAATTTTTTGTATTCAGAATAAAATGTATGCATCCAAATGGGTGTAAGAAATGTTGGGCTTTCTGTTCTTCCACAATTCATATGGAGTCTTTTCTAGAATAGGTCTTATGGAGATTCTATTCATTAATCCATCAACTAATAAAACATTACTTATAGAGGGAAGATTTCCATTACCTACTGTTCTAGAGCCAATGATCTTTCCTCTCTGATTGCCTCCAAAGCCCACATGGCCTTCAGGCTCAAGTTCCATACCTTGGAACATATGCCTTCTTCCCTTCATGTGTCGTGAGCAACCAGAGTCCGGGTACCATGATTGGTGTCTTAGCCTTGCTGCTAAAGATATCTGCCACATGTATGATTTTATCCTTAGGTACCCACATTTTCTTGGGTGCTAATTTGTTAGTTTTACCAAAATTCTGATTGAATTTTGGTTTGACAGAATAATCCCTACTTGTATATTTTATGTCATGTGTGTGCCCATATATAAAATGTGAATTTAGTGGTGTGCGTTTTATAACTAAATCCATGGCATTTTTTGGTGTAGGTACCTTACCTTCATATCCTATCCCTTTTCTGCCATTTCTGCTAACTCCGTAGATCATTGAAGCCATCTTGCTTCTGTCTATGTTTTTAGCTAGAAACTTCTGAAAGTTGTGATCATACTCTTTGATGATCTCATCAGCATTGCTGGGAGTTTCAGAGATTGTTTCCTTCTGAGAGTTTTGCAAATGGTTTTCTAATTTTTAAATTGTTTCTCTTAACTCAGAATTCTCCAATCTGAGACTCTCAGTCTTATCAGAGTCAGAGGCAAGATTCCTTTTCAGGTTTCTGAATTTGACTCTGATCTGCTGATACCTTTCCAGAATTTCATTTAAACTTTCAGCAAGTTCAGCCTTAGTAAAGTTTATGGTAAAGTCAGGGAATACCTCTTCAGTGTCTGATTCTGAGTCTGAACCGAAGCTTCACTGTCTTCTGATATGTTTGCCATGAGAGCCATGTTTGCTCTTTCATCATCTGATTCCGAGTCAGCTTCAGATGTGTCAGAATCATCCCATGTAGCCATGAGGCTTTTCTTCTTTTCCTTGAGAAACTTCTTTTTGGGCTTTTCTTTCTGAAGTTTGGGAAGTCACTTTTGTAGTGTCCTTGATCATTACATTCATAGAAGATGATGTCCTTGTTGTTTGACTTTTTGTATCCTAAAGAACCTTCATATCTTCGGTGTCCAGAGGAGGACTCAGACTTTCTGTATCTGGAGGAGGATTCATTATGATTTTCTGATCTTCTGGGATTTCTGAACTTCCTTTGTCTCTGCTTCCACAGTTGGTTCACCCTTCTGGAGAGGAGAGACAGTTCATCTTCTTCTGATGAGGATCCATTAGAAGTTTCTTCCACAACCTGTAAAACTTTGGAGTCAGATTTTCTGTTAGATTTTAAATCTAATGGCTTACCTTGCTTTTGAGGTTCATCCTCTTCTAGCTCCATCTCGTGACTTATGAGGGAGCTAACAAGTTCCTCCAGAGAGATTTTGTTGAGATCTTTGGATAGCTTAAGTGTTATGACCATTGGCCTCCATTGTTTGGGCAAGCTTTTGATGATCTTCTTAACGTGATCAGTAGTAGAATACCCTTTGTCAAGAACTTTTAGTCCAGCAACAAGAATTTGAAATCTTGAAAACATAGTTTCTATTGATTCACTATTTTCCATCTTGAATGCCTCATACTTCTGAATGAGTGCAAGGGCCTTGGTTTATTTGACTTGAATGTTGCCTTCATGTGTCATTCTCAGAGAGTCAAACATATTCTTTGCAGTTTCTCTGTTTGATATTTTCTCATATTCTGAAAATGAGATGGCACCGAGGAGAATTGTTTTGGCCTTATGGTGGTTTATGAATTCATGCTTTTGCTGATCAGACATCATTTTCCTGTCTATCTTCTGACCACGTCCATCCACAGGATGCGTTTATCCATCAGTCACCATGTCTCACAGATCATCATCATGGGCCAGAAAGAAACTCTCAATTATGTCTTTCCAGTAGTCAAAGTTTTCTCCATCAAAGATTGGAGGTTTACCACTGAATCTGTCCTTGTCTTTGTTGTTGTCATTGCTGATGTTTTGACTTGGTCCCACCATAGTGTTTTTCTGATGCTTGGATCTTGTAAGGACACGTTTAAGTGTTTAAGCTCAGAACCAGACGCTCTGATACCAATTGAAGATGTGAAAAACACATGAAGGGGGGGGGGGGTTGAGTTGAAAAGTTGAATTACCATTTCCGTGTAAGGCCCACGAAGTTTATATGCTCATGTTTATAAAAAATATTGGACGTTTTTGCAAACAAAATAGTAAAAAGGGAGAAAAGAAAAGTATGCGTGTACTTGAAAGAAGATATTCTATTGATTTTAAGAAATCAGTCTGTGAAAAAGGCGTTTACATTTGGAAGCAAGTAATTACAAAATCAAAACAAACAAGTCTTTACAAATGGCAATGTGAATGTGAATATTTATCAAGTCCCGACTCTGCTATGACTCTTATGACTCTCACACTTTCATCTTTCTGCTTGATAAGTAGGAGTATCAAAGTCATAATGAGCCATAGCAGAGTCATTATCAATATGACCGGTGGTGGAAGTGCATCTGCATGAATGACATTTTGGCATTTTTTAGTGACAGTGTGTGAAAAGAGAAAACATTGCCATTTAAATAAAAAGAAAATGGAGAAAAATTTTGAATGCAAAACGTCCTTTATTTCATGATAAGCTTGAAAAATAAACATGGTGGCCCTACACAAATGATCCACTACGCCTTGGGTAAAGCGTAGGAATTATGATATGATAATAAAGGAAACAAGAAAATTACTCCTCAGCGCTTGAAACTTGGATAACATCCATAAAAGTCTAATTGTTGAGTGTCTGGCCTGGAATACTCGGACGAATCCAATCTTCGATATTGTAGCCATCAGCCCTATCGTCGCCAACTGTATTGACGTGTCCTTCTTGAGTAGCACAAGGATGGGAAAACTTCACAGGAGTAGATAAACTAGATGCTCTGGGAGTTGCACTCTGCTATCCTGGGCTAAAACCAAGACCAAATTTATCAAATTTTAGGGTAACGTCCAGCACCTGTCCCCAACCTTCAGGGTTACCATTTTCCACCACAGCTCTCGCATCCTTGAGAGAATACATAACAATTTCCAGTTTCTTTTTCTGCTCTGGAGGAGGAAAATTGACAACATGAACTGTCTTAAACGCCTGAAATGGAGTTTCATGTATCTCACCTTCAACTTCAACATAGAGGAATGATGTCAAATGACTCACGATATACTCTTCCTCGCTGCACACAGTTATCACCTTTCCCTCTGCAGGATACTTGAGTTTCTGATGAAGAGTAGAAGTGACTTCCCCTGCTATATGAATCCACGGCCTCCCCAACAAACAACAATATGTTGGCTGTATATCCATCACAAAAAATGTAGCCGTGAAGGTGCACGGACCAACCTTTATTGGTAACTCTACTTCCCCAAACACTGACCTTCGAGACCCATCAAACGCCTTCACCATCAAATCACTAGGGCGCAACTCCAGTCTAGAATAATCAATTTTCATCAATGCTGACTTGGGCAATACATTCAAAGACGATCATGTATCCACCAAAACCCGAGATAAAGTAGTGCCCTACACTCCATTTAAATATGCAACGCTTTGTTATGGTCTGACCCCTCCGGAGGAAGATCAAAATCTGTAAAACCCACACCGTTCCCGGAAAATATGTTAGCACAAATATTCTCAAACTGATTGACTATTATCTCATGTGGCACAAACGCATTCTTTAACAACTTCATCAAAGAATTTCTGTGAGGTTCTGAATAAATCAACAGAGACAAGATAGACATCTTAGAAGGAGTATTGCTCAGATGATCAATTATGCTATAATCACTCTTTCTGATGATTCACATTAACTCTTCAACCTCATCGGGAACTGAAGAAGCTTCTGTTATCGGAATTGGTTGAGTCACATTGGCTGGCGTAACCCTTGGATTACCAATCATCGCTTGATGTTTTCCTTTTTCTCTTTCCGAAGCATCTTCCACCTCTTACATGTTGGAAGGACCAAATACTCTCCCGCTTCTAGTCATTCGACCCACACCGGAAAAGTTATGAACTTCCTCTTTATTATCTTCAGTATGTTCTTCTTCAGACAAACGAGCACTTGCTTCCTGCTTCACTCCATGATAATAAACATCAGCATCGTAATTCCATGGGATGGCCTTCTCACTGGTATACGGCATGGGACCAGGTACCGTAATCATCAAAGGAGGTACCCTAGATGGGGCAGGAATGCGCACAGGGGTGTAAGGAATAGATACCACAACAACATCTTTTTCGGTAACCTTACGATAGCTTGGTTTTCTATCAAACTGCAGGGAACCTTCCTTTATCATCAACTGGATACCGGCTTTTAAATCATCACAACCCTTCGGTTGCTCTCTACACTTGGCACACTCTGAAGTACAACCCGGGAAAATAGAATTGTAAAGCAAATAACTCTTAACATAGCACAACAGAGTAGTTACTTATTCCACATTCATGATTAAATTTAAAACTTCACCATTATCATCAATCATATTAACAACACCTCCTCCATGCCTAGGCATTGGGTTCTGAGTAACATTCAAACCAGTCACTAGAGTAAACTCAATTGCCTTAGCATCCAACAAGTCTTGTATCTTGCACTTCAACGTAAAGCAATTGTCAGTAGAATGACCAACTCCGCCTGAATTGAATTCACATCTTGCATTAGCATCATAGTTAGCAGGAAGTCTTGCGGGTGGTGGTGGCATATTTCTTAAACCGATCAACTTAAAATCGAGCAAATGGTGGAATGCTTCAGTAAGAGATACTAGCAAGGGATCGAATTTTATGGGCTGTCTCTGTTGTTGATTATTATACTGACGGGGAGCATCTTGCTGACTTTGTTGTTGAGGCACTGCATTCGGTCTCTGCTGCGGAGGAGCATTAACAAGAATAGAAACAACATTGATTTGTTGATTCTGACGATCCTCTCTTCTTCCTCTATGAGAGTAAACCGCACTTGTGTCGCCTTCCTTTTCTTAGGGTAAGTCTTGAATGGTTTCTTACTACCCCCTTATAAGCCAATAGAACCTCCAACATGGATTTTCCCCAATTTCAAACCTACCTCAATTCTTTCACCAGCAATAACCAAGTCTGCAAATCCTACCGAAGTACTTCCTATCATGTGCTCATAGAATGGCCCCTGCAGGGTACTCATAAACATATCAATGAGTTCTCTCTCCATGAGCAGAGGTTGAACCCTCGCAGCCAATTCACGCCACTTCTGAGCATATTCCTTAAAAGATTCTTTTAGTCCCTGAGACATATTTTATAACTGAGTGTGATTAGGCGCCATATCTATATTGTACTAATAATGCTTGACAAAATCCCGAGCAAGGTCATTCTAGCAACAAATATTAGTTTTCTCCAACTTCATGTACCACTACAGGGATTCCCCAGATAGTCTATCTTGGAAAAAGTGAATCAAAAGCCCCTGATCTTCAGTATGCACCGACATCTTTCGGAAATAAGCAGTTGCATGAGTAATGGGACATGAAGTTTCTTTGTACTTTTCAAAGGTAGGAGGCTTGAACTTTGGAGGAACTTTCACCCCTGACACCAACCCGAGGTCATTAGCATCTATACCAAGGACTCCTTGCCCTTCCACAACCTTCAAACGTTCTTCCAACAACCGATACTTCCTATCCTCAAACTAAACCTCCGGCTCTGAATGCTGAACAGAGAACAGATCTTCATCCTGGTCAAAGTCATAATCCTGCTCCTGATAGTTCCTTACACCGCCCTGATTATCTCTTATGTTCCCCATAAGACGAGGTCCCGGAGACGGGGGAAACTGCCCTACGTTGTGCACAAAAGGGTTTCCAGGAATCCCATGAAAATTTCCAGTAGGCTGATCTTGCACATCCCCCAATCCTACAGAAATGTCCTGATAGAGCCCTTGATTTCCACCATCCCCTGGATAGCAGCGCTGGTTGTTGACAATGGCATCCAGTTCCTCCTGTCGGTGATTCACATTGGTGATGACCTCCTTGAACTGGGTCATCTGAGTAGCCATCTGGGCCCTCATTTCAGTGAGTTCAGCTTGAACTTGTTCCATCTGTCTTAGAAAATTGTTTCTGGTGGAATACCAATGAGTAGTTGTCTTGAATTCTGAATAAGAAAAGCAGAAGAATAAGAATACCGTCTTGAGATAACCTGTAATGTCATGAAATGCATGATGTGCATGATATGTTTGTTATTTCCCGGTATTCAAGAGTCCTTTTATGCATCAGTCACGACATGCAACCAAAGATCAAACATACAATCAAAGGGAAAAGGGGACAATAAGACAAACACTTCAATTATTTACAAACAAAAGAAACGAAGTTCGAGTGACTTCGGACATTTAAGCGTGTAACGATAAACAACAGAATACGTGTTTCAAAGTAAACTTAACAAAAAAACTGAATAATAAAAACAAACAACGGTAAGCACAAAAACTAATTCTCCAGAACAAGACACGCTTCAAGGTGTTGACAATACTCTTCAAGCCTGGCTTTCTCTTTCAAAAGCTGTGATGCGACTACTATACTTTCTTGAAACCGATCCTCTGCGACACGCCTCTGGGCTACTTCCTTCTTAAGCTGAGCATCTTTGTCTTTGAGCTATTTCTCCAAGCTTTGAATCTTCTTCCTGTAGTTATTCTCAGATGCCTGAAGCTTCTGGCACTCTTGTTGGGTCTTACTCAACTCTTCTTCCATTTCAGCATGATATCTCTTCCTAAAACTGGTTGCATCAGAAGTTTCTCCTTGAGCTTCTTTGAGTTTGCGAGCTAAGTCGGCCCTTTCTTGATCTACCCAATAAAGTTTCATCCCTGCCTCGCAGTCTTTTGCACGAAGTTGAATGTTCTCAACATGAACCTGGGTGAAAACCTCGGTAGGCACCGTGTTACTCATAAAAAAAGGAGGTTGCTCACATATAGGAGCTGATCTTGCAAATGGTAACCGCAAAATCTTAACCCTGGCTCTAATCCAATCCAAATAAGGAACCCTAGCAATAGGAACCTTCTTGCCCAAAGTAGTTCTATCTTTCCTGTGAATTCTCTTCCAAGCACTTGTCACTCTTTTCAACGTCACATGATCACTTCCTCTAACAAAATACACTGATTAAGACACCTCATCAACCTTTGGCGGTCCATCCATTGCATATCCAAACTGACGATAAGCAAGCATAAGATTATAGTTGATACATCCCTTAGTTCCTATGAGGGGAACATTAGGGAAATCTCTGCAGCTAGTGATAATACTTCGTACTTCTCCCATGTCATAATTCCACCGGATATCAAATGAAGTAAGGTTGACAAGTCTTGATGACCATCGGAGAGAATGCCTGGTATCCATGAAAGGGCCACTTACTGGTAAGTGCTACTTAAACCATTGATACAACATCGAATGACATAAACTTACAT
The DNA here is from genome assembly GCA_948472305.1 of Vicia faba. Taxonomy (NCBI): domain Eukaryota; kingdom Viridiplantae; phylum Streptophyta; class Magnoliopsida; order Fabales; family Fabaceae; genus Vicia; species Vicia faba. Next base: position 1,232,620,382 of record OX451735.1, read on the forward strand.
TACCTCATTTTCCATGCCTGGAATGAATGGTGTAAAGAGTATCTGCCAAGAGTGTTGGTACCGGGTTCTTGTTTCTAAAAATACAAATAGCCGTCAAATCCATGAAATTTCTCTTGCGAGGGAAGAGGATGATCCCATATATCATGAGAGCAAACAGAGTGCTAAAGTCATTCCAATTCCTTTTCTTTTCCCAGTCTTCAGCTTTTTTCACTAAGAAATCCAAATAAAACCCTGTAGTATCCTCATTTGATTTCCAATTGTCTTTCACCTCTTTCCAACTCAAATGAAGAATTTCAGCAATAACTTCGAACTTTGGCTTCTCCGGCACTTGGACAAAAGGAACTTCATCGGACAACTTGATATTAAGTAGGTGCGCATACTCTTCTAGTGTGGGAAACAATTGATAATCTTGAAAAGTAAAACACCATAATTCCTTGTCATAGAACTGGAAGAGGGTGATCAAAGCCATTGGGTAAACTAGAGTGTTAAGGATTAGTAACAAATTGCCATAATTTTTGTTGAAATTATTCAGAACATCATCCTTCAGATAAGAACTCAACCTCTGCAATTCGGACACATCAATAGTAGGAATCTTATAAGCGAATGTATGCCTGTTGGGCTCTTTAACACGAACTGAATCAAACTCATCTGACGGGAGGCCATCCATTTCTGATGGAAAGAAGACTCTTGAATGTCCCTGGAATATGACATGCACATGCTAGTTATTTTTTATACATCATTTTTTTTATAGAAATAAATATGCTATGATGCAACATGACAGGATCAAAGTTTCACACTGCATAATGGCTGGACCATTACAGAACAACATCACTCAAGATCAAAAGAAAATCCCAAAGCTTCAAAACTATCATGGGAACCTGAGTCACCTTTGCAACACAAAGTCACCAACAATACCTATACCTGTAAGAAAAGTTTTTCCGCCTCCCTCACGGGTGTAGTCTCGGTCAAGGTAAGTTTAAAAGCCAAATCAGAGTACAAGAGCTCGAATGTCGGTATCATCATACGATAACACCTATCCGAACTACCTCCAAAGTCATGGGTCTCATGGTCAGGTCTACAAAGCATCCGCATCATAGCTGCCATGGCCACTCTATTCCTAGTTCCTATGGAATTCTCTCATAGCCTGGGTACGAGGCCTTTTACCTCATGGAACAACCCACCCACCAAGAAATCCAGAAACCAAACAGTCCAGCCAAATCCAGTATGCAGAAAGTAAAGCGCACATAGGATGCAATGCAAACTGATAAATATGCAAAGCCGTAAAATAAACACCCAAAAAAAGAAAACAAACAAGAGCTAGGATCGACTCTGGGATGGACCAGCAAAAGGTCAATCTGTCCCTAGTGAAGTCGCTAGCTGGAACCACCCGGCCGGAACCTGTCATCAGGATGTTAATGAAACATCAATGAAGCCACCACCGAACGTCTTTTATCTCACCGAAAGGGAAAGGTAAACATCGAGAAAACCTGGAAAGGGAGAAATCACGTTCTTTCGACCGAGAGATCGGGTAAGGGAGTCTATTACACGAGGGGAAGGTATTAGCTCCCCACACGCCCGTAGTACTCTACGGTATCCACTCTTGTTGTCTAATCTAATGAGTGTGGTCAAATCCTATGTTTATGGCTTAAAACTGAAAAGGTAATGCATGCGAACGAGAAGAAGAAATAATGTAGGGAAAATAAAAGTTGTGCTCGATCGGGCCCTACCCCAATGCCTACGTATCCCTTTTAAGGAATTAGAGCAGCCGTAGTTCGGCTTACATATTTTGGTTGGTTTGTGTTTTTTAGTTAAGACAACAAGAACAATCAAGATGGCAAAACATCGAATAAAACAAAAAACAAATGAAATGGTAAAACATCGTCTAAATAACAACAAAGTAACATGTCAAAGATGGTGAAACATCAAATGATAAAACAACACACCTAACAATGACATTGAGAATCAAAGTAGGATAACAAACATGTACGATGGCGAAACATCGACTTTCAAACAAATGTGCGATGGTGAAACATTGGATAAAAGATAACAAAATATCATGGCAAAGATGGCGAAACATCAATAAACCGGATGGCAAAACATCACACCCTACAATGATATTGAGAATCAAAGTAGGATAACAAACATGTGCGATAACGAAACATCGGCTTCAAACAAATGTGCGATGGCGAAACATCGTCTAAAAGATAACAAGATATCATGGAAAAGATGGCGAAACATCAATCAACCGGATGACAAAACATCACTCCCAACAATGATATTGAGAATCAAAGTAGGATAACAAACATGTGCGATGGAAAAACACCGGCTTCAAACAAATGTGCGATGGCGAAACATCGGCTAAAAGATAACAAGATATCATGGAAAAGATGGCGAAACATTGATAAAACGGATGACAAAACATCACACCTAACAATGATATTGAGAATCAAAGTAGGATAACAAACATGTGCGATGACGAAACATCGGCTTCAAACAAATGTGCGATGGCGAAACATTGGCAGAAAAGGTTAAAAAGCAAAACCAAGAGGCACAAAACAAATAAGATTGATTTGTATCTTTTACCTTGAAGAAGGGTTTGAGTTTATTAGAGGTGTTTTATGATTTGCCAAGAAAACGGTTTTTGTTTTGAGATGCAAAATGCAAAGGAAGGAAAAACAACTAAGGGAAACTAGCCTAACACTATCCCTAGTGTTATAAATGATTGACCCTAAGGTTGAGGATAAAGGAAAACCCTACCTTAATCAACATGTTAAAGGAAGCTTAACAAAACTATCCTATAGGGAACATGCAATGAGAGCGAAGTCGTGATCTCAATTTCTAAATTGAGTGACTCATTGATCAACAATTTAAATTAGAAAAGCAATAATCATCCTATAGGGAAAATGCACTGAGAGCGAAGTCGTGATCTCAATTTCTAAATTGAGTGACTCATCGATCAACAAGTAAATACAACACATGTATCAGACAAAAACCAGAGGGCCTCCTAACATATATCAGCAACAGAGATCCCATCATGCAATTAAGGAACTATGCAAAATGAAAATGAAAGAAAGTAAATAGTACAATACCAAACGGATAACTATCCATAGCAATTGAGCAAGAATAAAAGAAACCTAGAGAACTTCAAGCAAACTGGCATCAGTAGACAAATCAAGTCAGAAATTACGCCATCAGGATGTAAGTAATGAGATTATTAGATATGAACAGATCCCATGGGAAATGTATAGCATTCATAATCACATGCATATATCCTGCATAGACTATCAAATATGCCAAGCACAAGAGTAGTGCAAACATAACAAATTGTATTCCAAAAATAAAGTGAAACACAATAGCCTCAAGTCAAAAATGATAAATTTTCTCAAAGTACCTCGCACATTTAACAACCAAGTTAGTATTCCCATAAATTGAATGATGAATCACATAAGGTATGGATGAATCATGATGAAATGAGAGAACATAATAACAATTATCAAAGCATTAGGCATGATATACAGAAGGAAGCAGGCACATGCACAATTTGGTCAAAAGAATCAGAGGAATGTTGCTCTTTTCTATCACCATGTTGAATTGACAATTGAATATCAATCAAGGATAATGGGAGCTTTAAGAAGAATACAATAAAAGACCATGGAGGTCAGTAGCAAACATAATTCAATCATGTACAATTAATTCAACCATAACTCACAAGCACAATAGAAGATGAAGCTCACATAATGCATTAAAAAGGTTCAAACATTCAAACATGGGGCAATAAGTGAAATGACTTGAGTTTATTTTGAATAAAAATATTAAACATGATCATTAGGTTCCCAATCATAGGCCTCACTCAAGTTCATTGTCCATCAAACAAATTGCAAAATGATATGCAACATCAATTGGGTACCTTCACTCCAAAAAATACATCATAAATAGAAACAAAGATCAACAAATCAAACCAAAAATTCTTAGCATCTTTGAAGTGTGTAGAAGTCAGAAAGCAAGCCTTAAGTTCATGAATGATTGAGGAGGGGATCAAATGAGGCCCAAAGTTCAAAACTAGTTGGCAAAACTACCAAACTGGACAAGTTTTCAAAATAATTTGTGGAAAAATGTCAAACCAAGTAAAATAATTCAAGAAAAATGGTTTTCAGATTCTCAACACATTCATGAACCCTAATCAAGACTTGAATTCTATTGAAAGTCCAGGGCATAATTGTTTTGAAGGAGAAACTTGCACAATAAGCAACAAAACCCTAAATTTTGACTTTTAATCTTAAATATTGATTAAGTAAGATCAAAATTCAAAAAATTCAAACAAAGATCATGCAAGACTCAAAGAAACCCTTAATGTCAAAATACATATTTTTCACATTTTTTTGACTTAAAGAAAAGTTAAAAAATAAAATTAAATCCAAACAATTAATCAATTAATCCAAAAATCTCATCTCAAAATAAAATTCTAAACAAAAGTCATAAAAATGTCCAACCAAAATTATATTCAAATATTATAACTAAAAACACACATCTCTGAATTTTTTTGGAATTTTTGAATTAAAGGAAATATTAAAATAAAAATTAAACAAACATTTAACAATTAAACTATTATTTAAGGGAAAAAATGCAAACCCTAGCTAAAAAGTCACAAAAAGGCTAAAATAAAAATATATTTAGATTTTATGATTAAAAACAAGCTTGGATGATTTTTTTGAGGATTTTTGAATTAATGGAAGTACTAAAATGAAAATTATAAAGCAAAAATTCAAAATAAACTTCTCAAATTAAATTCATAATAAAAAATAGAAAAAAATGCTAAACAAAATTCAGAATCAAATTCTACATTATTTTATGAGCCCAAAATATTTTTTATGGAATTTTTCTAATCCAAGAACTATTAAAACAAAAATAATCACTAAACAAATAATTAAATAATAACACAAATTTTTAAACCAATCAAAACATTTTAAAAAAAATTATCAAAAAATACACAAGGTCAGGAATAATATTTTTAAGTTTCTTGAATTTTTTCATAATTTTTCATCAAGTTTTGATCAAGAAAATAAAATCAGAGAAATCAAGGAAAATTTAAATAACAAAAACAAAAACAAGGCCAATGAGATGATGCCACGCATCATCTTCAACCTCCAACCTAGGCAAAATACTTATTTCCATCAGTTCCAACATGCTCACTTCAGATCCATCAAACAAGCACGATTCTCAACCAAAATCCATGAAATTAAGCTCAAATTAAAGGTTATATATCATACAACATCATGCAATTCGAATCAAACTCAAAGATCAAGCATAGATCACGAAATCAAGTCTCAAAAACTGGAAAAACACACTGCAAACTTCAAAAACCAGAAACGCGATTTCACCAAATCTGCTTGAATCAGAGCTCAAATATACATCAATCCTAATGATTGGCCAGCTATAAACATAATGCATACCAAGAAACACTTCAATTCATGATCAAATCAAAGTTCAAATTCAGTGAGCATACCTGCAAAAGTGAAAAATAAATTCACTTGGTGCCTATGAAATCTAGCAAGAAACCCTTTCAAATAGCTTCCTTGTGCTCCAATGAAGGTGTTTGAGTAGAGAGATGAGGACTGGATCAAGAGAATTGAGTTACTCGATTCAAGTTGCAGAGCAAGAAGAATGAGAAAATTATGAAGAGCTTATTCCAATCCAGCGCGTTCTATTTTGAAAGGAGAGCTTGAGAAGTTTATATAGAGTGTTTGGAGTGAGGTTAGAGTGGTAATTCAAGCTGAGAGTCGTTGGAGGGCAAACGTGAATTTTCTATTAAACCAAAACAAGTGTGATGGCCATTTGCGTTTTGCTTGGTATTCAGGCCATGCTCGCAGTCGTTTTGAGTAACAAAAGGAGAGTGTGAGTGAGTGAAAAAAGCGTGATGAGGTGAGCTGTCCTCTTTTGCACATGGGACTGATTTGCTTGAGTGAGAAGTTTCCATTTTGGCAAAAATGTGAGAATGAGAGAGGCACGAGGTATGCACCTGGTTTGGCCTTTTTTAGAAATCTGATGAGGTGTCCAATTCGTGCCAAGCATGTGCAAGTGGACTCTGAAATGGTTGAATCAAAATTAAACCAAAACCTGAAAATGGCCATGGCCAAGCATACACCAAAAATCAACTGACTTCCAACTGAGGCTATTTCAAATTGGCTCGTGCGTTTTCCAAATTTCTTTGAGCCAATTAAAATTCATATGATGAGCTTCACAATGATCTTTGATTCATCAAAAATGGTGGAGAAATGAAATAGATGTGGACATTAGGATTCCTGGGCAAGTCAAGCCAATCTTGCCCAAGTCTGCGCGCACGCTGGCCTGCCCATGTGCCTTCAAGAAATCCGGTTTTGCCACCCAACTTCCTTAAATCACAACTTCCTCAATTTTAATCCAATTTGAGTGATTCCAAGTTCAATGGGAAGCTCTCATATCCCTCTTCAAAATGCACTTTTTAATTTTTCAAATTGAGGCTCGAGTCACATGAAATTGATTCCTCAAAATGGCATGCCAAGTGTTTGATGAAATTACGCGCGTGACTTGCCCAAGAGAAGTCATCTTGACACTTAGAATTTTTTCAATTTTTAAGTTACTTCTTGAATAAGTTACACTCAAATTCACCATTTCTCATGATCCAAAGATGAATTTGGGTATAGAATATGAAAAGAGGATTCTTAAATTGATGGTTGCCCAAAAGTCCACTTGTTCAACTCTTGATTTTGACTGATTTTAACCAAAATGACCATTTTCCCCCTTTTGATTAATTGAATCATTTACAATCCAAATTAAACCTAAAATTTTCAATCATAAAGGCTTAATAACATGTGGTGAATCATGGAAACAAGTTTGGGTTAAAAGTCAGAGGAAATCTTGATTAAATCTAAAACCCTAGTTTTGTACCATGTGCTAGGAGATAGCTGATTAAGCTTCAAAACCCTAATTCCATTGAGTATCATGAGAGACTCCTTGATAAAATTTTATTCTAATGATGATAATATAGTGATGCTTCATTAATTGGCTCATATAGACCCCAATTACTTCAACTTGGATCAAACCCTAATTTTGGTTAATATCTTAGGAGACTGATGAACCATCTTCAAAACTTCAAATCTTTTGGGCATCCTGGACAATTTCTTGTACTAAGACCTTCCAAATACCAATGAGATTTTGTAGTTTCCAAATTAAGACTTGTACATTTATCAATAGCCTTGATCAAGCAAAACCCTAAGTTGACTTGGGATATTTAATAACTTTTGAGCTTGAAAGATCCAGAGGTTTAGATGACAAACATTCTACTTGAGCAACTTGCCAATGCAATCAACCTTCAAAGCTTGAGGAAGACTTGACAACCAAAGTACTTTGATCCTATCATAATGTATGAATGTAATGCAATATGATATTCATTATGAAACATAAGCCTAAATCAAGAGGGTAAATTTTGGGGTGCAACAGTTGTTGTTAATATGATTGATGATAATGGAGAAATGCTAAATTTAGTTATGAATATGGAATAGATAACTACTCTGTTGTGGTATGTTAAGAGGTATTTGCTTGATAATTCTATTTTCCCGGGATGTGCTTCAGGCTGTGCCAAGTGTAGAGAGCAACCGAAGGGCTGTAATGATTTGATAGCTGACATCCAATTCATGATGAATAAAGGTTCCCTAAAGTTTGATAGGAGACCAAGATACCGAAAGGTTACCGAATATGATGTTGTTGTGGTATCTATTCCTTACACCTCTACGCGCATTCCTACTCCATCTAAGGCACCTCCTTTGATGATTACAGGACCTGGACCCATGCCGTATACCAGTGAGAAGGCCATCTCATGGAATTATGGTGCTGATGTTTATCACCTCGGGGTGAGGCAAGAGGTAACTCCTCGTCCTTCTGAGGAAGAAATTACTGAAGACAGCAAAGGGGATGTTCATAATTTCTCCAGTCAAAGTTGAATGACTAGAAGCGGAAGAGTGTTTGGTCCCTCTAATGTACAAGATGTGGCAGATGCTTCTGCCAGAGAAAAAGGAAAACAACAGGTGATGATCGGTAATCCAAGGGTTACACCAAGAAATGTGACTCAACCAATTCCCGTACCAGAAACTTCTTCAGTTCCCGATGAGTTGAGGAGTTAATGTGAATTATCAGTAAAAGATATTATAGCATAATTGATCAGTTAAGCCATAACCCTTCTAAGATATCTATCTTATCCTTGTTGATCTATTCAGAACCTCACAAAAATGCTTTGATAAAGTTGTTGAAGAATGCGTTTGTGCCGCATGGGATAACAATCAATTAGTTCGAGAATGTTTGTGCTAACATATCTGCTGGGAACAGTCTGGGCTTCACAAATTTTGATCTTCCTCCAGAAGGGAGAGACTATAACAAAGTGTTACATATTTATATAGAGTGCATGGGCACTACTCTATCCCAATTTTTTATGGATACAGGGTCGTCTTTGAATGTACTATCCAAGTCAGCATTGATGAAAATTGATTATTCCGGCATGTAGCTACGTCCTAGAAACTTGATGGTAAAAGCCTTTGATGGGTTTCGAAGAGCAGTATTTGGGGAAGTGGAATTACCTATCAAGGTTGGTCCTCGCACTTTCACTGCTACTTTCTTTTTGATGGACATATAGCCAGCATATTGTTGTTTGTTGGGGGCGGCCGTGGATTCACAAAGCAGGGGAAGTCACTTCTACTCTTCACCAGAAGCTAAAGTATCCTACATAGGGAAAAGTGATAACTCTGAGAAGCGAGGAAGAGTATATTGTGAGTCATTTGACATCATTCCGCTATGTTAAGGTTGAAGGTGAAATACATGAGACTCCTATTCAGGCGTTTGAGACAGTTCATGCGGTTAATTTTCCTCCTCCAGAAAAGAAAAAGAAACCGGAAACTGTCATGTCTTCTCTCAGAGGTGCTAAAGTGGTGGTGGAGAACGGAAACCCTGAAGGTTGGGGTCAGGTGCTAGATGTTATCCAAAAATTCAACAAATTCGGTCTTGGTTTCATCCCGGGTCAGCAAAGGGCAACATCCAGAGTTTTTGGTTTATCTACTCTTGTGAAATTCTCCCGTCCTAGTGCTACTCAAGAAGGATGCACCATTGCAATTGGTGACGAAAGGGTTACTGAATACAATATTGAAGATTGGATTCATCCAAGCATTCCAGGCCAAACACTCAATAATTGGACTTATGTATACGTTATCCAAGTTTCAAGCGCTGAGGAGTAATTTTCTTGTTTTCTTTTGATATCATGACATAATTCCCGCACTCTTCCCAAGGCGTAGTGAACCATTTGTGTAGGGTCACCATGTTTATTTTCGAAAAGTTTGTCATGAATAAAGGACGTTTTTGCATTCAAAATTTTTGTTTCATTCTTTTCTTTTTATTTCTCTTTAAATGGCAATGTTTCCCTTTTCACAAATTGTCACTAAAACACCATAATATCATTTATGTAGATGCACTATCACCACAGACTATATTGATGACGACTCTTCTATCACTCACTATGACTTTGACAATCCGATATAACAAGCTGAAGAAGAGGCATATGAGGATTGTGATCTTCCAGAAGAATTATCAAGGTTGTTAAAACAAGAAGAGAAGTTTATCCAGCCAAATTAAGAGTCAATTGAGGTGGTGAACATTGGCACAAAAGAGGTAAAAGGATAGGTCAAGATAGGGGCAGATCTCGAGGAAAGTATGAAAGTCAGATTGATTGTGCTACTCTGTGAATATTCTGATATCTTCGCTTGGTCTTATGAAGACATGCCAGGTTTGGGTACAGATATTGTGGTGCACCGACTACCACTCAAACAAGGTTGCTCCCCTGTCAAGAAAAAGCTCCGAAGAACTCATCCTGGGATGTCCAAAAAGATTAAAGAAGAGGTTCAGAAACAGTTGGATGCGAATTTCTTAAAAGTCATCAATTATCCTCCATGGATTACAAATATTATGCATGTGCCTAAGAAAGACGGTAAGGTTAGGATGTGCATGGATTATAGGGATTTAAACAGAGCCAGCCCTAAGGATGATTTTCCTTTTCCTCATATTGATGTGTTGGTCGATAATACTGGTCACTCTAAGGTGTTTTCCTTCACGGATGGTTTTTCGGGTTACAATCAAATTAAGATGGCTCTAAGGATATGGAGAAGACAAAATTTATCACACCTTGGGGAACCTTTTTCTATAAGGTGATGTTGTTTGGTTTGAAAAACGTCGGTGCAACGTATCAGTGTGTCGTGGTTACTCTCTTTCATGATATGATTCACAAGGATATTGAGGTATATATGGACGATACGATTGCTAAGTCTGACACGGAAGAGGAGCATCTTGTTCATTCGGAGAAGTTGTTCGAGAGGCTGAGGCAATTCCTGTTGAGGCTGAATCTAAATAAATGCACCTTCGGGGTGAGGTCCGACAAGTTGTTGGGATTTATTGTAAGTGAAAAAGGAATTGAGGTTGACCCAGCTAAAGTGATGGCGATACAAGAAATGCCCGAACCTAAAACATAAAAGGAAGTCTCTGGTTTCTTGGGGAGGTTAAACTACATTTCCCAATTTATTTCTCATCTCACGACCACGTGTGAACCTTTATTCAGATTGTTAAAGAAAAATCAGACGGTAAGGTGGAATGAACATTGTTAGAAGGCATTTGACAAAATAAAGGAGTATTTGCAGAAACCTCCGATACTCGTGCTGCCGGTGGAAGGAAAGCCATTAATCATGTATTTAATTGTGTTGGAAAACTCTATGGGTTGTGTCCTTGGTCAACATGATGATACAGGGAAGAAAGAGCAAGCCATTTATTACTTGAGTAAGAAGTTTACATAGTGCGAGTCAAGGTACTCATTGTTGGAAAAGACTTGTCGTGCACTTACTTGGGCTGCCAGACGCTTAAGACAATACATGTTAACTCACACAACCTATTTGATATCCAAAATGGATCCAATCAAGTACATTTTTGAGAAGCCGGCTCTTAAAGGCAGGGTAGCCCATTGGCAGATGATACTCACTGAATATGATATCCAATACACTATGCAAAAGGTGATTAAAGGTAGTATATTGGCCGATCATCTTGCTCATCAGCCCATGGACGATTATGAACCGATGAAGTTTAACTTTCTAGATGACGAAATAGTATACATTCGGGATTGTAATATACCAACCCCAGATGAAGGAACCGAGCCAGGATCATGTTGGACACTTGTGTTCGACGATGCCTCCAATGCCATGGGCAACAACGTCAGAGCTATTATCACTTCCCCTGAGGGATTCCACATTCCTTTCACAGCTCGTATTTTATTCGATTGTACTAACAATATGGCTGAATATGAAGCTTGCATTTATGGAATTTGAAGCAGCGATCAAAAATTTGAAAGTTTATGGGGATTACAATCTTGTTATCAGCCAGACTAATGGAGATTGGGAGACTCGTCATCAAAACTTGATTCCCTATCGTGAGCATGTTATGAGGTTGATTCAGTACTTCGAACAGATCTCGTTTGAACACATTTCCATAGAAGAGAATAATTTAGCTGATGCATTGGCAACTTTGTCCTCCATGTTCAAAGTTAAGTGGGCTAACGAAGCACCTCCCACTACAATCAGAATGTTGGATGAGCCAACTTTTTGCTTTGAAGCTGATTTGGAATAAGACAATAAACCTTGGTTTTAGGATGTCAAATGATATCTTGAAATGCAAGAATACTCTAAAGAGGCGTCCATCACAGATAAGAAGTTCTTGAGAATATTTTTGGCCAAGTTCTTTCTCAGTGCTGGTGTGTTATATAAGAGGCATCATAATGGTTTACTGCTCATATGTGTTGACAAAAGAGAAGCAACAAGAATCATTGAAGAGATACATGAGGGTTACTTCAGGACTCACTCCAGTAAGCATACCATGGCAAAAAATATTTTGCGAGCTGGTTATTATTGGTCCACCATGGAGACTGACTGTTATAATCATGCACGGATTTGCAACAAATGTCAAGTCTATGCTGATAAGGTACATGTGCTGCCCGTACCACTGAATATCTTGACTTCCCCTTGGATGTTCGCGATGTGGGGAATTGATATGAATAGAAAGATTGAACTAACTGCATCCAACGAACATCATTTCATTCTGGTTGCCATCGATTATTTCACTAAATGGGTCGAAGTTGCGTATTACGCCAATGTCACAAGGCAAGTGGTAACCCAGTTCATTAAGCACAATATTATCTGTCGTTACGTGGTGCCTGAAAAGATCATTACCAACAATGGGTCTAATTTAAACAACAAAATGATAAAGGAGCTTTGCGAGTCATTCAAAATAAAGCATCATAACTCTTCCCCGTATAGGCTGAAGATGAACGGCGTGATCAAAGTGGCCAATAAGAACATCAAGAAGATTGTCCAGAAGATGTTAGTAACTTATAAAGATTAGCACAAGATGTTGCCCTTTTCTCTACATGGTTATCGTGCCACTGTGCGTACTTCAACTAGGGCAACCCCATTTTATTTGGTCTACGGCATGGAAGAAGTGTTGCCTGTAGAAGTCGAAATTCCTTCTCTTAGGATAAAGAGGGATGTTGAGCTTGATGAAAGTGAATGGGTGAAGAATTGGCTAGATCAGTTAGAATATATCGATGAGAAGAGGTTGACAGTTGTATGTCATGTTCAGGTATATCCGCAAAGGATGAGGAAAGCTTTCGACAAAAAGGTATGGCCCCAGTGTTACAAGCCAGGTGACCTTATGCTCAAAAGGATAATTCTTCCCCAAGAGGATCGCAGAAGCAAGTGGGCTCCGACTTATGAAGGACCGTTTGTGGTCAGAAAGGTTTTCTCCGGTGGAGCGATGATGCTCGCAACCATGGATGGAGAATACTTCCCTCTCCCTATGAATGCTAACATGGTTAAAAAATACTTTGCATAAAAAAAAGAGAAACCGCTAAGTTGAAAACGCGAAAGGGCACCTTAGGCAAAAAGAGGGTGTCCCGGTTAATCGAAAACCCGAAAGGGCGATTCAGGAAAAACTTAGGGACTTAAAGCAAATGACTATGCTTAACATGAGTTCCTTTGTTTCTTTTCCTCTTTTTCCGGTTGCTTGGTAGCAAGTGTGAAGCTAGTCCATGAATGTTTTGTCAAAAATCAGGAAGACGAAAGCGTTAAAGTTAAAAGTCATAAGAGTTATAGCAGAGTCGAAACTTGATAGATATTTGTATTCACATTGCCATTTGTAAATACTTGTTTGTTTTGATTTTGCAATTAGCTGCTTCCAAATGTAAACACCTTTTTCACAGGCTGGTTTCTCAAATCAATAAAAGATCCTCTTTTATATGTTCACATAACCTCCTTTTTATTGTTTTGTTTGCAAAAACGTCCAATATTTTGATAAACATGTGCATATAAAATTTCTTGGCCCTACATGAACATGATAATCTAAGTTATTGTTGCTTGAAATACAGATAATAAGTACAACTGTCATGCTATGCAAGGGGAACGCTTAATTTTTCTTCTTGATGGAATGATCATTTGCTTAGTTGTGGATGTTTTACTAAGCCGTTTCATGACTCTGTATTGGGGGAAAAGGTTTATCTCTCCCCTTTTGAGTTCTCATTTATTCGGAAAGACAAAAGAAAAAACATTCGCGACTTCTCTTCATAATAAAGAGATCATGTGTCAGGATAGTGGCAAGTTTTCGGTACATTGACAAGTCCAGATAGTGACGATTCTCTTCCATGGTGGCATTTTTCTCTTCACTTTCATGTGTATTTTGATTGACTAATTTAACATTGTTTGCATGCAGGAACTTGTTTGTTTTTGAATGTCAACCCTGATGTGCTGAATATGTTTGCCTTGAAGTGTTTCTTTTTTTTACTTAAACCATTCATTATCACTCTTTAAATAATTTTCTGACATTTTGATACCAATTGTGCCAATCCTTTTGCCTAGTCAAAAGATTGGAGGAGGGATGACGATAGTTAAAATCAATATCTCTAATGGTATGCTTTTGAGTAGAACCTTGTTGACGATGTACATGCCTTGTTTCAATCCCCAAACACCGGAGATATAAGGGAGATAAACCCTCGTTAACCCCTCTGAGCCTTCGAAATAGGAGTTTCTATTCTGCACAAAAGAAAACCCTTATTTTAACCCGGGGCATGGTAAATGTTCAGTTAATTTGATCAAGCATTTAAATTTCAGAAGGAGTGTTCCCTCTAAGGATCACCACATTTTATCCCTCGCATTATGGGGTCGGAAAAAGATCAAAACAACAATGGTTATTTCCCCAGTAATAAAAAAAACAACAAACAACAAAAATAAATCCTAAGGTCAAGATCAAATCGATACAACAAAGGTTATCCCTCGCCGACCAAGGAATAAGGCAGTTACTTTACTCCAGAAAGTTAAAAAACTTAGGGTCACACGACTATTTCAAAATGGAAAGTATGAATAAGAAAGAAACAAAAAGCCCCGCTGTTGTACCCCAAAATTTTCCCTCTCATTTTATTCAACACATACCCATTGAGGTCCTCAATTTGCTCAAGGATGCCCAATAGTTGACCAGACAAACTCTCCCCTAAGGTAATGTACCTCAAACTAGGGTTTCCATTTTCAGCAGGATGGTTGAAATCCAAAGGTCCCCAAATGATTTCCATGGTCCTAATATGTTCTCAAGACCATCCATGTCAAGTTGCATGCCTTACACGAGATGTTTGCTCAGTCAATTGCTCAGATGCCTGAAAACCAACTCTACTGGGTCAAAAGTCAATTGTGGCCCACATACAGTCAAACTTCAAGATTTTTCATCAAAATCAACAGTTTAAAGTTATATCCATCATTTGATCAAGGTTTGATCATGATTCCTCAAGGAATGCCCCAAATTCATCAAAACCCAAAAGTTGCTAAATTAGGGTTTCTTAGGAAAAGTCAACCAAAATTTGACCAGACATAACTTCTTCATTCTTTATCATAAATTTCTCATCGAAGGATCATTTTGAAGAGAATCCAATTTCCTACAACTCATCTTCATCCCTCAAGTTAAAAATATGCACTCATCAAAAGATACGAATTTCTACATAATAGGTCCTTTTTAAAAGTCAACAAAAACACCTTTTGGGTCAAAGCTTCTTACATGAACATGGAAGAACCAATTAAGATGAGACAAAAAGGGTTGTTTATAGGACATCCTAAGCTTTATAAAAAGTCCAAGAACACCTCTCTAGGGTTCAAATTGGAAGAGATATTCCTTGTCAAAGTTGACAATTTTTGCAAAATTGCCAAAAGTGAAATGTGCTCAAAAATGCATTTTTTGTCCAATGGGCCTAGCTTTTCATGATTGAATCTTGTTTGTGACATGGTCCACGACCCAAATCAGCATATACACTTTATTTTCTTCATTATTTATTTTATTTTGATTTTTTATTATTTAAAATTCAAATTAAATCAAATAAATAACAAAAAATACAAAAGATTGATTTTTGATCTGATTTTTAGTAGGAATCAAATCCAATTAGGCTGGAAAATCATATCAAATCATATCAAGGAAAATTGAAGCAAAATTGGCATGATTATGCTTGTTTTAGAAACATATAATACAATAACAAAATCAAATCTAATTTCCATGATTGACAAAGATTTAACTCGTTTTTGTTAACCTAATTTGTTCTAATATATATGTTGAACAAGAACAATGCGCAGGGAGAGGTTTTAGAGGTCGTGAAAGCTGCAAACAAAAACTGCAAAATTGTCAAAAAGTGGTGGATCGATTTCAAGCTAAGAGGCCAATTCAAAGAATTCTAAGACTACCAATAGACTCCTAGTCATTTCCATAACGTGTTTCAATCCATTGCAAGCATCATCACGCCCAGAATTGCAAGCTACAGACCGACGCCCAGAATCTCTTGAACTTGATTTTACAATTTACGCATGATTAATTACTTTTGAGCATATAATTGTGTTTGTATTGACATTTGGAATGTTTTGGTTTAAGTAATTTTGCATTTTGATGCATGTATTCACAACTACCATTATTAGGGTTTATCTTACCGTTTTAGGATTTTTTTATACCGGGAAAATTAGGGCAAAAGAAGGATACCTTGATGCTCGTGGCGTCAAAACGAGTTGATTGGTATACTTGGAATTAATTTATCTTGCTTGTTTGAGATTTTTGAAAGATGCAGGGTTATAGATACGGAGGCAGGCTGTAGGTAAAGGTATCATACCTAAAACGATAGATTTGTGAGGAAGACGATGGCGTGTCCCAACCTGATTGGGCAATTAAAATTTCACGCGTTTATTTACAACATTGACCCATATTTTATTATATTATTGTTGCTTCAATATTATAATTACTAAGCATTACATCCCAGTTGGTTAAGAACACGTGTGTTGAGTGGGAGGACTTGGGCTCGATCCTAGGTCCCAGTATTTTGCTATTTTCAAAATATTTGATTGCAGGTCCTGTGCATAATGCTTCCAAATGTCTACGATGCGCTACTATAATCCAGCCAATGGATCTTTCACATTCCAGATCTAGCGCTCAAGCAAGCAAGGAGCATTATGGACCATCAAGAAGGAACAACACTGAATCTCACGCATTGACTGGGCTCGGCAGCTAATGGGCCTAATAATTCAGACATACACCCCCTTTTTTAGCTTCAATACAAGCCCATCTCTAATTCTTTTATTTTAATTCTTATTTTTTTTATTATTTCTTATTTTCTTTTTACAAAATAATCCAAAAAAATCATTTTTTTTATTAAATAAAAAAATCACGAAAACCTAAAAAAATATTTTTTCATAAAAAATATTTTGTTTCCTTAATTAATTAATTAGTTTAATTATTTAGGGCAAGTTAATTGTTTTTTTAAATAATTTAAATCAATTAGAATTATGGTTTTAATTTGTATATAACCTAATTGATTTTTTCTCAAAAATTGTTAATAACCTATATATTTTTTCAATAAAATTTTTAGGGTTCTTTAATTCTCGCATTTAAATCGCCGCGCGCATTTTAATTCTTTTTATTATTGTATCTTCTTTGTATTGTAATATATTTAATTAGGATTTTAAACTTACGCATTTTTATTTTCAGTCAAGATAATTATGTATCTGCAAAAGTCCTGTAATAGCTAGGACCTTTAAAATTTCCTGCATTTTAATTTTCACAAACTATAAACTGCTTAGATGTATGTTAATAGGATTGTACGGAAAGACTAACTGAAAATTAAAACGGTAGAAAACCCTAAATGTGCAAAGATAAATTAACTAAAAACATACACTCGCACATGCTCACTCCTAGGGTTTATTCCACTCTGGTTGCCTTCGGCAAACGGTCATGATGTATAGGGTTTGTTAGTGGTTGTCCTCTAGCCCCATAAGATCTAAAATGACTCATTCAGATGTTGCCTCGGAAAAAGATCTTTAAGGCTTTAGGATGATTACTAACATTTCCTAACATTGCTTTTGTGATCGTATTTATCCCTTCGAATGTCCCTAAAAACTCCAACGATGATGCTACCTATTTCTCAATATTGGGATAGCATTATCTAAAAGGAAAACAAACAGAACTTTTTCGAGTAAGTAGATTAGTTCTTAGGTACTTTCTCAAACAAACAAACTTTTTCACACCAAACACTTTTCAAACCAAGTTTTTCAAAAACAACTTCGTAACACTCTTGAGGACAGAAACAAGGGTTAAAACGAACTAAAACAAAAGTTTTCAAAACAAGCACACACAAGCAATTTTAGAAAATGAGCAAGTACCTAAGAGCCCGTGGAAAACCACGGATAGAAAGGGTGATAACACATTCCCTTTCTATAATCTACCCCCCGTACTCAGAAACATCTTGGAAAAAGGTTTTTTTGGTTCTTTTTCCTTTCCTTTGTTGGATGAAATAAAATTCGGTGGCTACTCTTGCTTACTGCGACATTTGCGAACACAAAACACAAATCAGTATTAACAGTCGGTTCTGCCACTGTATCATAGAACTGGTGACTCTGCTGGGGACTATAAAGTGGGGTTTAACTTAGTATCTAGGTCATTTTAAAATTGATTTCTTGTTTTGCCTCGCCTGCTTTAAATTCATGGGTTTTGTTTGGGTATTATTAAAGATCCTACACCCGGATCTGGGGACACTTTTTAGGTAAACAGCAATAGATCGTGGAGACTGTACAGCATAGACCGATATGGTTTAAGCGATGGCTATGTTGGTGTGACACTTTGGTTGATACCGGTATCCTTCGTGTGGAAACGAGGAGAATATGTGGACGCTGCGTGGTGTCGTGAAGCACTAACGGGCCTTAGAACCTTAGTTGAACAAACTTGGCCATTAGAAAGTAGTGAGATAGCCGGCCTCGGTATAAAGCTGAGGATTGGTTGATACTCGATGCTACACTCATTGAGATCAGAATTTCGGGATATTTCGGCCACAAGAAAAGGTTGTTTGAGCTGAAACAATGCCCGATAAAGGATGATCAGTGATATTGAGAATCTTTAGAACCCGGTTACTTTTCTAAGACAGGTTTGAAACCAACTAAACTTCAAGAGGGTACTTACCTTTAACCTCATGCAAGCCTTTGAACCTAAGGTTTATTGTGTGTTTTGCTTATATGTGATTTATCCTGTTTGAACATGACATCATGCATCATAACATAACATCCATTCTTATTGCACTAACCATTTCAAGGACCAAGGGAATTTATCTTTGTTCTGTTTTGCAGATCATGGCTTCCGCTCGTAAAAACACTATCCGAATCAGCTTTGTGAAAGTACCTTCCCAACTTAAGGAGCTAGTATCAAAGGTCCCTGAAACTTCTGTGTTCACTAAGAGACATGGTCAACTTCTCAACCTGGTTACTTCATACTTTGATGAAAAGATGATGAGTGTACTCTTTCGGTTCTTTGATCCCAAGAACCACTACTTCACCTTTCCAGACTATCAGTTGGTGCCTACCATGGAAGAGTTCTCTCAGTTATTGGATATATCCATTCTTGAACAGTTTCCTTTCACAGGTCTGGAAGAAGTTCCTAAGCCAGAAGTCATTGCCTCAGCCTTGCATCTGAAATGAGTCAACGTGGTATCCAATTGGGAAACAAGAAGTGGAGTCAAGGGTTTTCTAGCCAAGTTCCTGATAGATAAGGCCCAGCTGTTTTGGAATGATATGGATTTTAAGGCTTTTGAGGAGGTCTTGGCTCTTCTAATCTATGGGTTAGTACTATTCCCTAATCTAGACTCATTTCTAGATATGAATGCTATCAAGATCTTCCTCTCTCGCAACCCCGTGCCTACCTTGCTCGGAGATATTTTGCACGCTCTCCATACTCGTACCATGAAGAGAAGAGGGTTTCATATGTGCTGCATGCCATTACTGTCAAGGTGGTTTATTTCTCACCTCCCTAAGTACGTACTGAAGAATGAAGAAGGTTTGGGTTGGTCACAAAGGATAATGTCACTCGCTCACACGGATATTATCTGGTGTTCCCGAGCTATGGAAAACACTGCTATTATTGACCGCTGTGGGGAGTACCCTAATGTCCCATTACTTGGCATCAGAGGGAGGCATAACCTACAATCCTTGTTTAGCTCTGCGAAAATTTGGTTACGCTTGAAGGGATGGTCCCCATGAGTTACTTATCGAGGGCATTGTATTTAACTATGAGGATGATGTTCAAGGGTATCGCTAGAGGTTCATACGATCTTGGAGCATGGTAAACAGATCTGGCGCCAAGGCTTTGGGGCCAAAGGCTTCCATTCCTATGGAACCTTATCTCCAATGGGTACGAGCTCACGCCCAGAAACTTAGGATTCCCTATATGGCCATTTTACCAGTGATTGTGGAACCCACTATTGAAGGGGGTATTCCTTACACGATTCTCCATCATGATATGCCCACTGATCTTGGAGAACTACAGAGGTCTTGGATTCAGTTGAAGAAAGAGCAGGATACCTACAGGGATCAATTCTATGCCCAGGAGAGGAAGGTTTAAGAGCTCACAAAGCAGCTCCATGAGGAAATAGGACTCAATGTCTATCTCGGCACAAAGAGGAAGCATCCATGGGAATTTTGATTTTTTCTAGTTTTTAGATTTGTTTTTAATTGTAACGCCTAAAAGGCATTTGAACTTTGAATTCAACTAATAAAATCTTTGTTTCATTTTGGTTTGCAAATTTAAATTTCCCAAAGTCTTTAAAATCATTGCATAAGAATCCCATTCATAGCGTTGCATGTAAAGGATTCATAACAAGTTTCTCATCTCCTCCGTTGTTTATTTCAGCAATAGATCTTGAACAAACTGTGAAAGATCTTCAGACTCAGAACATGCAATTCCAGCAAATGATTGTGGCTCTGGCCAAAATACAGGAAGAGTTGAAGGATCTGATTGTTAAGAAGAACAAGAAGACCAAGAAGACAATTGGTGTGGCACATATGAGCAGAAGGTTCAGAGGGCCGCCAAGACGGGTTGTTGATTTAGCTTCTTCATCTAAAGAGGGAAAGAACCAAGAGGTTGAAGCCATAGAAGAGGACCCTAGTCCTAAAGAATCTGATAATGAAACTGATTACAATGAGGAGCAGTACCCTCCGGCTGATGAAAGGTATAAGCAGTTAGAAGAGCGTCTGAGCGCTATGGAAATCTAAAAGGTTCCTGGGATGGATTTTGAAGAGTTGGGTCTGGTCTCTGGGGTTGTCATGCCCCCAAAAATCAAGGCATCGATATTTGTTAAGTATGATGGGGTATCTTGTCCTAAAATGCATCTTCGTTCCTATGTGAGGAAGATACAGCCTCATACTGCTGACAAAGACTTGTGGGTTCACTTCTTCCAAGACAGTCTGTCTGGAACACAACTGGATTGGTTCTATCAGTTGGAAAGAGCCAATGTTCGTAACTGGGAAGACCTTGCTGCTGCATTTTATAAGAAATATCAGTATAATGCAGACCTCTCTCCCACCCGTACACAACTCAAAAATCTGTCTACGGGTTCGAACGAAGGTTTCAAGGATTATGCTCAGAAGTGGAGAGATTTGGATGGAAGAGTTCAATCTCCCTTCGCTGACAGGGAACTCGTGGATATGTTTCTGGAAACTTTGACTGGGCCATTCTTCAACCATCAGATTGGAAGTTCATCGACAGGTTTTACTGAACTGATCTTAACGGGAGAAAGAGTGGAAGCTGGAATCCGAAGTGGAAAAATTCAGAAGGATGCCTTTTCTATTGCTACAAGGATGCCTTTTGCAGGAAAAATGAAGTCAGTGTTGTCTATAACCAAAAGAATCAGAATCGAACCGAGCGCCATCCGGCGGTATGGGCTGTTATGATTCTCATTCCTGCACCTGCTCAGCAAAGAAATAATCAGCCGAGAGCAGAAAGGCCAGCTAGACAGTTCACTCGGATCAACATGACGCTGCCTCAGGTTTTACCTCAGTTGCTGAAGTCCAATCTGGTTACTCTGACGAAAGCTCCGAAGAATCTGAACACCACCTCTCCCTACTATAAAATGAATGCTCGTTGTGCTTACCATTCGGAAAGTCCAGGCCATGACACCAATGAGTGCTGGACTTTGAAGAACAAAGTACAGGATTTGATTGATGCTAAGGAGATTGAATTTGATCCTCCAGAGACTCCCAACGTTATCACTGCTCCTATGCCGAAACATGGTCGGGGTGTTAATATCGTTGAAGAAGATGTGTTTGTGACTTCTGTGGAAGAATTGGTAACCCCACTCATGACTATCAAAGAGAGTTTGTTGAAGGCCGGTTTATTTTCGGGTTGTGGTGAAGGTTGCCATTTTTGTTCATTTCTACCGACTGGTTGCCCTTTGTTGAAGGCAGGTGTTCGACACCTGATGGATGACAAAGAGATTCTATTTGAGAAGACCACTGTTCCGACTGTTTCCTATGAAGACGTTGCTATCATAACCATTTCCGTCAATCCTCCCAGGGTCTCCGCTAAGAAACCCATCAGGATTACATCAATTCTGAAGGTGACTCCGTTGATCATAACCATGCCAGGGCCAATCCCATACTCCTCGGACAAAGTTGTTCCTTGGAACTATGGGGCCGACGTCTATTACCACGGCGTCAAGTAGGACATGCTAGCCATTGAAGGCATGATTGCTGAAAATGCTGATCCCGACATCGTCAATATTACCGGAACCAGTAAAATAGCAAGAAGTGGAAGGGTGTTCTCCCCTAAAATTTCTCCCCCAAAGACTGCTACCGGACCTGTGATCATTCCTGCTGCGATTCCATCCAAGACTACTGCTGCAATTCTAGTAATCACTCCTGTTGACCCTCCCATCATCGATTCGGCCGAGACTCGAGGCAAAGACATACTCTTGAGCCTGTCCTGACAAAGGCTAATTCAGTAACCTTACCAGAAGCTTCCAAGAAAGAAATGGAAGAATATTTTAAGATAATAAAGAAGAGCGACTACAATGTGGTCGAGCAGTTGGGGCAGACCCCATCCAAAATTTCTATGCTGGATTTGTTGTTGTGTTCCGAGGCCCATGTGAAGGCTTTGGCTAAGTTTCTTAAGACGGCTCACGTGCCACAAGAGATATCTACTGATCAGTTCAAAGATTGTGTGGCTAGTATGACTACCGATAATGGTTTGGGTTTCTCTAACGCGGATCTGACACCAAATGGGAGGAAACATAATGATGTTCTTTATGTTTCTGTTGAATACAGGGGCACGACTCTGGCCCATGTTTTGGTAGATACTGGCTCCTCATTGAATGTGCTACCTAAAAAAGCTCTGGACAGATTGGACTACGAAGGCTTGACCTTGAAGCCTAGCAATATAGTAGTGAGAGCTTTCGATGGTTCGAAGAGGATGGTGCACGGAGAAGTGGATGTCCCTATCAAAGTTGATTCCCAGACCTTCGACTCTATTTTCTACGTAATGGATATTAAACCATCATATTCTTGCTTGTTGGGATGCCCTTGGATACGTGGGGTTGGGGCTGTTACTTCTACCCTCCACCAGATGTTGAAGTACCCAGTAAGAGGAAAGATTGTCACTGTGCATGGGGAAGAGGAGTACATGATCAGTAACTTGAACTCCTTCAGGTACGTAGAGATGGATGGAGAGTTCATCGAGACTCCTTGCCAGTACTTTGAAGAGGTACCTCAGATTACGGCTTTAGCATAAACTATCGACAGTCCTTTGAAGGTCACCAAACCTCCCTTGAAGATGGATTCTCTCAAGGATGTACGAGCAGTGGTTGAAGAAGGTGGGTCTATCATTTGGGGTCAGCTCCTGGTTATTCATTACAAGTCTGAAAAATCTAGTTTGGGATTTACTACAGGTGCTCAAAGGGTTGTTCGTCGTGCTCGTGCTAGAGGACCTCCCCTACACATCAACAATCCTGGGGTCAATGCACTTGAAGACGGTGATGGTGATTCCGACATTGACAGTTGGATCTTCCCGACTACCAACGATGGACTCAATAATTGGACTGCCAAGGACTTTGTACCGATTACTTTTGTTCAAGAATAATTGTCTTTTTGATTTTTTAGGATATGTAATTTAAAAAAATATAAACTCTATAGCCATGTGTCTTACTCGGGGCACAATGGTTCTATTTGTGAGGGTTATCATGTTTCATTTTCATATGACATTAATAAAGCATTGGACGTTTGCATACAAATTTTTTTCTCTTTGTCTTTATTTTCTTTTATCATGTCTATACAACTATGCTCTTACACACACTCACGTATCTAAATGCAGATCCATATCCATTCTGGATCCCATTAATAACAGTTTTGCTACTGCTCATTATGACTTTGAAAATCCGATTAACCAAGCCGAGAACGAAGGTGAGGAAGATTGTGAGGTACCCAGAGAACTTGCTAGACTATTACAGCAGGAAGAAAGGGCCATACAGCCTCATGAAGAGTCGGTTGAGAAAATGAACTTGGGTACAGAGGAAGACAGAAAAGAGGTTAAGATTGGTGAAAATATGGAGCTTAGTGTCAAACAGCGGTTGATACAGATGTTGCATGAGTATGTTGAAATCTTTTCCTGGTCATATGAAGACATGTCGGGATTAGACACGGATATAGTGGTTCATCGTTTGCCGACTAAACAAGACTGCCCTCCGGTAAAGCAAAAGTTCAGTCGTATGCGCCACGAGATTTCAGAGAAGATTAAAGCAGAGGGTATGAAGCAGTTCAATGCAGGGTTCTTAGATGTCACTTCCTATCTGTAGTGGGTTGCCAATGTGGTTCCAGTACCTAAGAAAGATGGTAAAGTACGAATATGTGTGGATTACAGAGACCTGAACATGGCAAGCCCCAAGGATGACTTCTCGCTTCCCCACATTGATGTTCTGGTTAACAACAATGCACAACACAAAGTATTTCCCTTCATGGACGGTTTCTCTGGCTACAATCAGATCAAGATGGCACCTTAAGACACGGAGAAAACAACCTTTTTTACACAGTGGGGCACCTTCTGCTACAAAGTTATACCGTTTGGGTTGAAGAATGCTAGGGAAACTTATCAGCGAGCTATGGTAGCTCTGTTCCATGACATGATTCACCATGAGATAGAGGTTTATGTGGATGACATGATATACAGGTCTCAAAATGAAGAAGAACAACTTGATCATCTACAAAAGTTGTTTGATAGGTTAAAGACGTACAACCTGAGGTTAAATCCGAACAAGTGCACCTTTGGGGTAAGGTCTGGTAAACTTCTGAGATTCATCGTCAGTGACAAAGGTATTCAAGTAGACCCTACAAAGGTGAAGGCCATACAAGAGATTCCGGCTCCCCGTACTGAGAAGGAAGTTAGAGGTTTCTTGGGACGCCTAAATTACATTGCCCGATTCATTTCACATCAGACTGCTACTTGTGAGCCGATCTTCAAGCTTCTAAAGAAAGATCAAGTGGTAAAGTGGAATGATGAATGCCAGGTAGCCTTTGACAGAATCAATCAATATCTCCAAGATCCTTATATTCTGATACCTCTAACTGAAGGAAAACCTTTGATAATGTACTTAACAATGTTAGATAATTCAATGGGGTGTGTGATGGGGCAGCATGACGAGTCTAAACGAAAAGAGCACGCAATATACTACCTTAGAAAAAAGTTTACCGATTGTGAAACACGATACTCACTGCTCGAGAAAACTTGTTGCGCTTTGGCATGGGCTGTTCGCCAACTGAGAAAGTATATGTTGACCCATACTACTTTATTGATATCTAAGATGGATCCGATCAAGTACATTTTCGAGAATCCCACTTTCTCCGAAAGAATAGCAAGATGGAAAATGATCTTAACCGAGTACGACATCCAAT
This sequence comes from Vicia faba, assembly GCA_948472305.1. NCBI lineage: Eukaryota > Viridiplantae > Streptophyta > Magnoliopsida > Fabales > Fabaceae > Vicia > Vicia faba. Next base: position 1,232,645,698 of record OX451735.1, read on the forward strand.
ACACAATCCAAAAAGAAATCAAGGGAAGTGTGTTAGCTGATCATTTGGCACATCAAGCCGTGGATGACTACCAGTCCATGAATTTTGAGTTCCTGGATGAGAACATCATGTTAGTAACCGACTGTGAAGAACCTGGACCGGATGAAGGACCTGGGGAAAGATCCCGATGGTCTATGTATTTTTATGAAGCCTCAAACGCACTGGGTAATCGTATTGGCGTCGTAATCATATCACCTGAGGGCTGTTATACTCTGTTAACTGCCCGATTAAGTTTCAACTATACCAACAACATGGCGGAGTATGAAGCATGTATTATGGGTCTTAGAGCTACTATTGACCTAAGGATCAAGTTCTTGAGTGTATTTGGGGATTCCGCTTTGGTGATAAGTCAGATCAAAGGCGAGTGGGATACGAAACACATGAACCTTATCCCTTACAGAGAACATGTACTGACACTGCTGCCGCATTTTGAAGAGATCACCTTTGAACATTTCCCACGAGAAGAGAATCAGTTAGCGGATGTGCTAGCTACTATGTCGTCAATGTTCAAGGTCGGGTGGGACAATGAAGCTCCCCAAATCACTATTGAGAGGTTGGATGAACCGGCATACTATTGTGAGATCGATACTGAGGAGATAGCCGATAAACCTTTGTTTTATGAGGTGAAAAGGTATCTCGAGGCTCAAGAATACCCTGAGGGGGCATCTATCAATGATAAGAAATTTCTGAGAAGGTTTGCTCCAAAGTTGATCCTCAGTAATGGAATCCTCTATAAGCGCAATCATGACTCTACCTTATTGCGGTGTGTAGACAAGAGTGGAGCAGAGAGGATTATGGCAGACCTACACGAAGGTACCTTTGGCACTCATTCCAGTGGACATACCATGGAAAAAAATATCCTACGGGCAGGATACTACTGGTCCACTATGGAAGCCGACTGTTATCAACATTCTCGAACCTGTCACAAGTGCCAAATCTACGTCGATAAGGTGCATGTACCTCCAGTTCCCTTGAATGTTTTGACGGCTCCCTGGCCCATTGCAATGTGGGGAATTGACATGATCAGCAAGATTAGACCTACTGCGTCTAACGGGCATCACTTCATCCTAGCGGCTATTGATTACTTTACGAAGTGGGTTGAGGCTACCTCTTTTGCTACGGTTACAAAGAATGCGGTGGCACGGTTCATCAAGCATAACTTGGTTTGTCGTTAAGGTATCCCTGAGAGAATCGTCACGAACAACAGTACTAATCTCAACAACTTGATGATCATCGAACTCTGTAAACAGTTCAAGATTCAGCATCACAACTCTTCGCCTTACCGGCCGAAGATGTATGGGGTTGTTGAACCTGCTAATAAGAATATCAAAAAGATTATACAGAAGATGACGGTGACGTACAAAGACTGGCATGAGATGTTACCGTTTTCTCTTCACGGGTACCGTACTTCAGCACGTACGTCTACAGGGGCAACACCCTACTCTCTGGTATATGGCATGGAGGTTGTCCTACCCATACAGGTCCAGATTGAAGAAGTGAAAAACACAAGAAGGGATGGGGGTGGGGGTTGAATTGAAATCCTAAAAACAAAAGCAGTAACACAGTAAGGAACACATTTATTTTTATCCTGGTTCGTTTGAACTCAAACTACTCTAGTCCACCCGCCAAGGTGATTTCGCCTCTCTCCAACGAGGACTTAATTCACTAATCAAACTTGATTAAAAATCTACTTTAACAACTGTTAAAGTCTTCTTGAGTCCAAAACCACAACCCGGCTTTCTCAAGGAAATTCACTAAACAGTTAATTGAATAAAAGTGTACAACGGTGTTTCTAATAACCAGTATCACAAACTTGTGATGTTTTACACAATTTAATATAGAACGTTGAGGATGAAGATTGTTTGCAGCTTTACTGACTTTTCACGTGTTGTGTGTAGTTGTTCATAATCTTGAAATCTTCTTCTAGTCTACTTTATATAGTCCTTACAATAGAGACATAAGAAGATACTTTTGGTATGTCCATAACACGCGTTAATGACTTTCTAAACCAGGAGATCTTTGTCTGCTTTTAGCCATTACTCATGATATTGCATTGAGAGTTTGTAATGCTTCAGAGCTTCTCACATTAGAGGATGGATGCTACCGTTGAGAGTCCTTTACAGCTTGATCAGAACTTTGCACATCAGAGTATCAGAGATTCTGTATTGCAGCGCTGGTGCATTTAGAAGTTCAATCAGAACTTCTTCATATAAGTGTGTCATGCATATTTGATGCGTCTGAATCTTTCATTGTCCTCTCAACTTCTGTGCTCTCATAATCAGAACTTCTGGTGATGTTCTGGGAAAACTTCCAATTGCATCAGAATATCTTTTTCACATCAGAACTTCTGGGAACTTCTAGTGATGTTCTGGAAGAACTTCAAGTTGCATTAGAACATATTTTTTACACCAGAACTTCCTGCATGAAACGATACTTTTATTAGCGAGCATATTTTTTCTTTATATCATGTGTTTGTTATCATCAAAACTCTTGCTGGGATGTAGAACCAAATTATGTTCTAACAATCACCCCCTTTTTATAATGACAAAAACTAGTATATTTTGATGGAATATAAAGAACAAAAATTAAAAGGAAGGCTCCTCCTGAGTAGAGTACTCAGCTAACGAGAAAATAAAATACTTCCCTGACGATCTTCTGATTATGAGTCAAAATATTCTCCATTCTCCCCCTTTTTGTCAAGAATAAAAAAGTGGTAAAGACTTTGATTGGCTTGCTCTGACAGAAGTGCTTGAAACAGTGTGGCATCCTCTTCTAGATACATTTGAGGTTCTTTAGAGAGCTTCTGATGCTGTATTTCCATTCCTGTTTCAAATAGTTTCAGAGCCAGTAATCTTCTGTTTCTGATTGCCTCTGAAACCTGCGAATCTTTTAAATTCCATGCTTTGGAACATATGCTTTCTTTCCTCCATGTGTAGAGAGCATCCAGAGTCCAGGTGTTAATATTGGAGTTTCAACCTTGCTGTTAAAAATATCTTCAACATAAATGATTTTGTCTTTTGGTACCCATATCTTTCTGGGTCCATGACTGTTAGAGTTTCCAAAATTCTGTTTGAATTTTGATTTAGTATAAAACGCCTTACCAGTATGTTTTATATCATGTGTTTTCCCGGTGGTGGAGTGAGAATAGAGAGAAGTGCGTTTGATGACCAAATCCTTAACTTTCTTAGGTTGGGATTCTTTTCCTTTGTATCTTATACCTATTCTGCAATTCCTGCTGAATCCATAGATCATTGAAGCCATTTTTCTTCTATCTATGTTGTTAGCCAAAAACTTATGAAAGCCTTGATCATATTCCTTTATGATCTTATTAGCATTACTGGGATCCACTGAGGTTATTTCCTTCTGAGAGTTTTGTAAATCATTTTCTAGTTTTGAAATATTTTCTTTTAACTCAGAGTTTTCTAATATCAGACTCTCGGTTCTTCAGAGTCAGAAACAAGATCCTTTTTCAGGTTTTTGAATTTGACTTTGATCTATTGATACCTTTCCAGAATCTCACTCAGACTTTCTGCAAGTTCAGCTTTAGAAAAATTAACAGTGAAGTCAGAAAATACCTCTTTAGTGTTTGATTCTGAGTCTGAACCAGAAGCTTCACTTTCTTCTGACACGTTTTCCATGAGATCTATGTTTTCTCTTTCATCATCTGACTATGAGTCAGCTTCAGAGGTGTCTGAATCGTCCCATGTTGCCATGAGGCTTTTCTTCTTTTCCTTTAAGAACTTCTTCTTGGGCTTCTCCTTCTGAAGCCTTGGACAATCACTTTTGTAGTGACCTTATTTGTTGCATTCATAGCAGGTAATGATTCTGTTACTTGATTTTCTGTATCCAGAGGATTGTTCAGAGTCATTTCCTGTTCTTCTAGAGTTTTTGAAATTCTTCTTCCTGTGCTTCCACAGCTAATTGATTCTTCTGGATAAAAAAAATAGTTCGTCTTCTTCTGACAAGGATTCTCCAGAGTTTTCTGCTTCGACTTCTACCTGCAAAATTTTAGTTTCATATTTGTTAGATTTCAGAGCGAGAGACTTACATTGCTTCTGATGCTCATCATCTTCTAACTCTATCTCATGGCTTCTGAGGAAGCGGACAAGTTCTTCTAGAGATATTATGTTCAAATCTTTTTCCATTTTGAGAGCCGTGACCATTGGTGTCCATTGTCTTGGTAAACTTCTGATGACCTTCTTTACATGATCAGCAGTTGAGTACCCTTTATCCAGCACCTTTAGCCCTGCCACCAGAGTTTGGAATATAGAGAACAGTGTTTCAATGGTTTCGTCTTCTTCCATTCTGAAGGCTTCATACTTATGAATGAGCGCAAGGGATTTGGTTTCTTTTACTTGCAGGTTGCCTTCATGCGTCATTCTCAGAGAATCAGACATGTTCTTAGTTGTTTCTCTGTTTGTGATCTTCTCATACCCTGAATATGAGATGGCACTCAAGAGAATCGTTCTGGCCTTGTGATGATTTCTGAAGTCTGGCTTTTGATGATCTGACATCCTTTTTTTGTCAATCTTCTGACTGCTTTCATCAACAGGATGTATGTATCCATCAGTTACCACATCCCAGAGGTCAGCATCATAGGCTAGGAAGAAACTCTCAATTCTATCTTTCCAATAGTCAAAGTTTTCTCCATCAAAGACTGGAGGTTTACCACTGATTTTGTCATTGTCTTCATGGTAGTCATTGCTGATGTTTTGGCTTGATCCCACCATAGTGTTTTTCTGAAGCTTGGATCTTGTACTGACACAATTAAGTGTTTAAGCTCAGAACCAGGCGCTCTGATGCCAATTGAAGAAGTGAAAAACACAAGAAGGGGGGGGGGGGGGGTGAACTGAAATCCTAAAAACAAAAGCAGTAACATAGTAAGGAACACATTTATTTTTATCTTGGTTCCTTTGACCTCAAACTACTCCAGTCCATCCGCCAAGGTGATTTCGCCTCTCTCCAACGAGGACTTAATTCACTAATCAAACTTGATTACAAATCTACTTCACCAACTGTTAAATTCTTCTTGAGTCGAAAACCACAACCCGGTTTTCTCAAGGAAATTCACTAAACAGTTAATTGAATAAAAGTGTACAATGATGTTTCTAATAAATAGTATCACAAACTTGTGATGTTTTACACAATTTAATATTGAACATTGAGGATGAAGATTGTTTGCAGCTTTATTGACTTTTCACATTTTGTGCGTAGTTGTTCATCATCTTGAAATCTTCTTCTAGTCTGCTTTATATAGGCCTTGCAATAGAGACATAAGAAGATACTTTTGGTATGTACATAACACGCATTAATGACTTTCCAAACCAGGAGATCTTTGTCTGCTTGTAGCCGTTACTCATGATATTGCATTGAGAGTTTGTAATGCTTCAGTGCTTCTCAAATCAGAAATTTTCACATCATAGTATCAGAGATTCTATTTTGCAGCGCTGGTGCATTCAGAAGTTCAATCACAACTTCTTCATATAAGCATGTCATGCATATTTGATGCGTATGAATCTTTCATTGTCCTCTCAACTTCTGTGCTCCCATAATCAGAACTTTTGGTGATGTTCTGGCAGAACTTAAATGCATCAGAACATCTTTTTCACATCAGAACTTCTGGGAACTTCTGGTGATGTTCTGGAAGAACTTCCAGTTGCATTAGAACATCTTTTTTACATCAGAATATCCTGCATGAAACGATACTTTTATTAGCGAGCATATTTTTTCTTTATATCATGTGTTTGTTATCATCAAAAATCTTGCTGGGATGTACAACCAAATTATGTTCGAACACAGATCCCTTCTCTACGGATTATGAAAGATGCGGGTTTGAGCGTAGATGATTGGATCCAGAGTCGACTTGATCAATTGAACTTAATCGACGAGAAAAGACTTACTGCTATCTGCCATGGTCAAATGTATCAAAAACGGATGATCAAGGCCTTTAATAAGAAAGTCATACAACAAGTGTATCAAGTAGGGGACCTGGTAGTCAAGCGCATTATACTGCTGCAAGGTGATCCCACGGGAAAATGGACTCCCACCTATGAGGGACCATTTATAGTCAAGAACATATTTTCCTGTGGAGCCATGATTCTGACCACCATGGATGGTGACGACCTCTCACACCCTGTCAATGCGGACATAATGAAAAAATACTATGCATAATAAAGACCTGCTAGGTTGATATACCTAGGAAAAAATAAGGGCATCCCAGCGAACCAAAAGGGTTCGGGAAAAAATTAGGGATAAAAATGAAAAAAATCTGTACACTCGACAAGTCGAAAACCCGAAAGGGCGACTTGGGTAAAAAAGGGTATCCCGGTGGACTGAAAACCCGAAAGGGAGGTCCAGGCAAAAGTTAGGGATCAAAGCGTATCACTATGTCCCATTGAATCACCTTACGATCAGACCTCGGTAATCAGGTATCGAGCTCAAACGGTACCGATCAATCTAGTCCTCTTTGGACAAGCAGCAAAAGGATGAGATGCTCGTAGACATAGGGGAAATAGCAGAATTGAAACCCAGTGGGATCACTACACGTAGCTGTTTTATTTTTGTACACAATTTTTGTAATTATTTCCATTTTTTGTGGCGGCATTCTCTTACTAGAGCGCCAGTCTCTTTATAAAAAAACGCCTGTTATAGGCAAATTTCAAATCAATACAAATCATCTTTTGAGTACAAAACTCTGTGTTTGTTTTTCCTTTTTCTATTTTGTTGTGAAAAAAATTCCAATGTTTTATTCTTGACATATGCATTTGAATATGATCACTGTTCACAAATATCTGCATATAAAACAGAAAAACAGTTACTAAGAACTCAAAGAAACTGGTACAAAACCTAAATATCGACTGTTACCCTGTCCATCATGGTACAGGGGGGCAGAGACAGTTGGAAGAAAATTCACTATCACATATAAACCAGTGATACCTATACTCCCCACAGGGCCGAGATAACTAAAGTCCGACCTCCGTATCCCCAAGCAGGAATTCCTTCCCCAGCGGGTTCATTCAGAAAGTTGATATCTACATTCCCCAGCCGAGTTTTATAACCATGAGCAGTTTATAAAGCCATCTTTCGAGCAGAGTTTATTTCTTTGAAAACGGAAGCTCAATCTCAACAGAGCTCTTCTCTCCAGCAATAGAAGTTCATCCCCAGCTGAGTTTATTTCTCCAGATCAGCAGATCTTCCAACAGAGTATCTCTCTTCCCCCACAAAGTCATTTCCCCGCAGGATTATTCTCAGACAGAGTCTCTCCCGGCCGAATATTCTCAAGCAGAATGGATGTAAATCTCTAGCTAATCATCTTCGGTCACTATCCCCAGCAGAAACAAAGAACTCAACTCCTTATACTCTCCAACAGCCGTCCAGGATTTATTTTCCCAAGTTAGAGAATATCACAATAGCATTGCATATCCATACATCATGGCATGTGCATACATATTATACAGCACGATCTCATTTATTTGGAGAACATCATTACTCAATACATTGCATACATCATGACATTACATATGACTAACTCTTTACCTTTTAGGGAAAGATGCAATCAAGTTCTCACGAGTTCTCTCTGGTTCAGTCAAACCGACACCAAGGTTTGTATTCTAGTTGCAGATATTCATACATTTTCTCTGGTTCAGTCAAACCGACACTAAGGTTTCAATTCTAGTTGAAGATGTTTTAAGACTTTCGCCTGGGTTAACCGAATCTCCGCTAAGATTCCCCTGATTTCTATGCCAGTCAAAGTTAATCTGAGACCTCTCTCGGGATCAGTCAAATCGATACTAAGATTTCTCTCCCAGTTGAAGTTCTCACAAATTTTCTCTGTTTTAGTCAAACTGACACTAAGGTTTCTATTCTAGTTAAAGATGTTTTAAGACTTTCGCTTGGGTCAGCCGAATCACCACTAAGATTCCCCTGATTTCTATCCCAATCAAAGTTAATCCGAGACCTCTCCCGGGTTCAGTCAAATTGATACTAAGATTTCTCTCCCAGTTGAAGACAACTCGAGACCTCTCCCTGGTTCAGTCAAATTGATACTGATATTTCTATTCCAGTTAAAAAAGCTATGAAGCCCGGAGATCGACCGAATAATAGTCAACCAACAATATATCATACTATGAAGCCTGGAGAACGATCGGATAACAATACCAAAATACTACGAAGCATGGAATCGACCAGATAGTAGTATATCTCAAATTCAAGCTATGAAGGCCGAAAATCGACCGGATAATATCTTGATTTCTCCAAAATACTACAAAGCCTGGAATCGACCAGATAGTGGTGTATCTCAAATTTAAGCTATAAAGCCCGGAAATCGATCGGATAATATCTTGATTTTCTCCAAAATACTATGAAGCCTGGAATCGACCAGATAACGGTATAAGATGCTGTGAAGACTGGAGCACGACTAGATAGCGGCAAGAGACACTGTGAAACCTGGAGCACGACCAGATAACAGTATGAGGTACTACGAAGCTTGGAATTCGACCAAATAACAATTTACTCGGACAATTACTATGACGCCTGGAAATCGACCGGATATTAATATGCCTTAAATTCAATTTCAAACCCGGAAGCAACCGGATAACCACTTAAATCCTTTAGAAGCCTAGAACACGACTAGATACGAATTGAGAAATTGCAAAGCCTGGAGCACGACCAGATAGAAAGTTTAATCTCATCTCCACAGTAAGTCAATGTGAAACCTAGAGCATGACCAGATAGCATTCAATATTATCATCCACACCCAATCATTGTAAAGCTTGGAGTACGACCAGATAGGAGTTCACTTTCACCTCCTCGACTAAGAGATGATTCCCCAGTAGAGTAACGGACAACTGAAACTCCTAAAATTCTATTTATCCCAAGATAGAGACCAACATTCCTCAGCAGATTCCTCCTCAACGACAGGAACAGGAATTCTCATCAAAGGAATATCTCGGGAAATAAACATCCTCTAGATGGCATCTTTAAGCCAATCTCCGACGATTCTCCGTCATATCTTCCGGATGGCATCTTTAATCCCATCTCTGGTGACCTTCCATCGTCTCCTCCAAATGGCATTTGTAAGCCCATTCACGATACTACCTACACAGTCCAACACCATCTCAGACGAGTGCAAATTTTTGGGCACTATAGTGTTCAATCATCTTCCACCTTCAGATTACAAAAGGCAGACAGCCCATCTACATCCTCAGGTTTAAGAACATTGAACAGGGGGCAGCTGTTGTACCCCAAAATTTTCCCTCTTATTTTATTCAACACATGCCCATGGAGGTCCTCAATTTGCTCAAGGATGCCCAAGAGTTGACAAGACAAACTCTCTCCTAAGGCAATGTACCTCAAACTAAGGTTTCCATTTTCAGCAGGATGGTTGAAGTCCAAAGGTCCCCAAATGCTTTCCATGGTCCTAATATGTTCTCAAGATCATCCATGTCAAGTTTCATGCCTTACACAAGAAGTTTGTTCATTCAATTGCTCAGATGCCTGAAAATCAACTATACTAGGTCAAAAGTCAATTGTGGTCCACATACAGTCAAAATTCAATATTTTTGGTCAACATCAACATTTTGAAGTTATATCCATCATTTGATCAAGGGTTGATCATGATTCCTCGAGGAATGCCCCAAATTCATCAAAACCCAAAAGTTGCTAAATTAGGGTTTCTTAGGAAAAGTCAACCAAACTTTGACCAAGCATAACTTCTTCATACTTTATCATAAATTTCTCATCCAAGGCTCATTTTGAAGAGAATCCAATTTCCTACAACTCATCTTCAAGCCTCAAGTTCAAAATATGCACTCATTAAAAGATATGAATTTCTACATTATAGGTCCTTTTGAAAAGTCAACAAAAAGACCTTTTGGGTCAAAGCTTCTTACATGAACATGGAAGACCCAATTAAGATGAGACCAAAAGGGTTGTTTATAGGAAATCCTAAGCTTTCTGAAAAGTCCAAGAACACCTCTCTAGGGTTAAAATTGGAAGAGATGTTCCTTGTCAAAGTTGACCATTTTTGAAAAATTGCCAAAAGTCAAATATGCTCAAAAATGCATTTTTTGTCAAATGGGCCTAGCTTTTCATGATTGAATCCTGTTTGTGACATGGTCCACGACCCAAATCAGAATCTACACTTTATTTGCTTAATTATTTATTTTATTTTGATTTTTTAATATTTAAAATTCAAATTAAATCAAATAAATAGAAAAAAAATACAAAAGATTGATTTTTGATCTGATTTTTTGTAGGAATCAAATCCAATTAGGCTGGAAAATCATATCAAATCAGATCAAGGAAAATTGAAGCAAAATTGGCATGATTATGCTTGTTTTCGAAACATATAATACCAGAACAAAATTAAATCCAATTTCCATGATTGACAAAGATTTAACTCGTTTTTGTTAACCTAATTTATTCTAATATATATACTGAACAAGAAAAATGTGCAGGGAGAGGTTTTAGAGGTCTTGAAAGCTGCAAACAAAAACTGCAAAATTGTCAAAAAGTGGTGGATCGATTTCAAGCTTAGAGGCCAATTCAAAGCATTCGAAGACTACCAATAGACTCCTGGACATCTCCAGAACGTGTTTCAATCCATTGCAAGCATCCTCACGCCCAGAATCGCGAGCTACAGACCCACGGTTTGCATATCCAAACTTGAAATTGATTTTACAATTTACGCATGATTAATTACTTTTGAGCATAACATTGTGTTTGTATTGACATTTGGAATGTTTTGGTTTAAGTAATTTTTCATTTTGATGCATTTATTCACAACTGCCATTATTAGGGTTTATCTTGCCAATTTAGGGTTTTTTAATACAAGGAAAATTAGGGCAGAAGAAGGATACCTTGATGCTCGTGGCATCAAGACAAGTTGATTGGTATACTTGGAATTAATTTATCTTGCTTGTTTGATATTTTTAAAGATGCAGGGTTATAGCTACAGAGGCAGGCCGTAGGTAAAGGTGTCATACCTAAAACGACGGATTTGTGAGGAAGACAATGGCATGTCCCAGCCTGATTGGGCAATTCAAATTTCGCGCGTTTATTTACCACATTGACCCATATTTTATTATATTATTGTTGCTTCAATATTATAACAACCAAGGATTACAACTCAGTTGGTTAAGAACGTGTGTGTTAAGTTGGAGGACCAGGGTTCGATCCCAGGTCCCAGTATTTTGCTATTTTCACAATATTTGATTGCAGATTCTGTGCACAATGCTTCCAAACGCCTACCATGCGCTATTATAATCCAGCTAATGGATCGTTCACATTCTAGATCTAACACTCAAGTAGGCAAGGAGCATGGTGGACCATCAGGAAGGAACAACATTGAATCTCATGCATTGACTGGGCTCAGCAGCTAATGGGCATAACAATTTAGACATACACCCCCTTTTTCAGCTTCAATACAAGCGCATCTCTAATTATTTTATTTTAATTCATTTTTTTTAATTATTTACTTATTTTCTTTTTACAAAATAATCCAAATAAATCATTTTTTTAATTAAATAAAAAAATCACGAAAACCTAAAAAAATATTTTTTCATAAAAAATATTTTATTTCCTTAATTAATTAATTAGTTTAATTATTTAGGGCAAGTTAATTGTTTTTTTAATAATTTAAATCAATTAGAATTAGGGTTTTAATTTGTATATAACCTAATTAATTTTTTCTCAAAAAATGTTAATAACCTAAACATTTTTTCAAATAAATTTTTAGGGTTCTTTAATTCTCGCATTTAAATCGCCGCACACATTTTAATTCTTTTTTCTGTTATTGTATCTGCTTCGGATTGTAATAGATTTAATTATGGTGTTAAACTTCCGCATTTTTATTTTCAGTCAAGATAATTATGTATCTGCAAAAGCCCTGTAATAGCTAGGACCTTTAAACTTTCACGCATTTTAATTTTCGCAAACTATAAACTACTTAGATGTATGTTAATAGGATTGTATGGAAGACTAACTGAAAATTAATACGGTAGAAAACCCTAAATGTGCAAAGATAAATTAACTGAAAACATACACTCGCACATGCTCACTCCTAGGGTTTATTCCACTCTGGTTGCCTTCGGTAAACGGTCATGAAGTATAGAGTTTGTTAGCGGTTGTCCTCTAGCCCCGAAAGTTGTAAAATGACCCATTCGAATGTTGCCTCGGAAAAAGATCTTTAAGGCTTTAGGATGATTACTAACATTTCCTAGCATTGCTTTTGTGATCGTATTTGTCCCTTCGAATGTCCCTAAGAACTCCAACGACGATGATACCTATTTCTCAATAATGGGATAACATTGTCTAAAAGGAAAACAAAGAGACCTTTTTCGAGTAAGTATATTAGTTCTTAGGTACTTGGTCAAACAAACAAACTTTTTCACACCAAACACTTTTCAAACCAAGTTTTTCAAAAACAACTTTGTAACACTCTTGAGGATATAAACAAGGGTTAAAACGAAGTAAAACAAAACTTTTCAAAACAAGCACACACAAGAAATTTTAGAAAATGAGCAAGTACGTAAGACCCCGTGGAAAACCACAGATAGAAAGGGTGCTAACACCTTCTCTTTCCTCAGAAACATCTCGAAAAAAAGGTTTTTTCTGTTCTTTTTCCTCTCCGTTGTTGGATGAAATAAAAGTCGGTGGCGACTCTTGCTTACCGCGATATTTGCAAACACAAAACACAAACCATTATTAATAGTTGGTTCTGCCACCGTATCACACCCTCTAAGTCAGAACTTGAAAAAGAAAGTCTCTTAGGCAAAAGTTAAGGCATCCCGCTGGACTTCCAAATTGAAATTCAAAAGAATTTGTCCAGGAAAAAATTAGGGAGAGCGGAAAATTTGAAAAGCCTGAAAGGAAGAAAAGGATTACCCAATAAAAATCCTCATCAAAAGAAAAGTCGTGTGATCGAACACCCAAAAACCAAAGGTTAGATGACTGTCGTGTCCAAAACATTGTTGTGGTTCTTCAGCCATCATAAACTCTTTTGAGAGATGAATGCTTGTGTCAGGTTAACTGAATTTAAGACTGGAGAACATCATGAAGGGGGTGGGCACCAAATGACTTGAGCCTTAAAAACTTTTTCTAAAAAAACCATGAACCAGACCATGTTACCACCTTTAAAAGTCCTAACTGAAACATGAGTTTAACTCAAAAGCATACTACAACAGGATAGTCTTTCCTAAATTTCCAAATATGTGTTGCATATCCATGTTGGTATCTTATCACCTGCATCATGTTCGCTTTTAAAAAAAAAGAAAGAAATTTTTTTTTTGAAATTTTGCATTCTAGCTAGTGATTCGTTCACAACAGAGATGCGATATCTTTTCATTCAAGGATTTCAATTTCAGGGCTTACTTAATTGTCGCTTCAGAGTTATCATTCCCATAATGAACATGCTCCTGCATACAAAACAATTGTTAGACATCAAAAAGAGCGTACACAATGAACATCCGTGAAGAGCTTAATGCTGTCAGGAAGGGAAGACTCGACTAATCCGTTGGACAAAGGCCTTTCGTGTCATGAAAATTATTAGTGTTAAAATAAGCCCTTACCATCCTCGGTAGTGTTGATGATTGGATGAAACTTCCAATTACCCAGTAAAGTTGATGTTGCTCGACTATCTCTGTGGTCTCTTTTATGGTTGCATACCAGAGATTCAGGAATCCCCAACGAAAAATTCTTCTACAGAGTGAAGTTCCATTTCCTCAACAAATTTTTATTATCCTCAGTGAAGTTCCATCTCCTCAACAGAGTTTTATTATCCTCAGTGAAGTTCCATTTCCTCAACAGAGATTCGTTTCCTCAAAACAAAAGGTTTCATTTCCCACATCTGATTCATTATCTTAGTGTCACACTCAACGCGGTTTCACATTGTCCTTTCCAGATTTTAATAGTCTTTCCCTAATCTTTCTCCAACAAGAGTTGATTTCTATTTTGGCATTATTTTCCAGAGATTACAGTTTTTCCATGATCTTCCCTAGCAGAGTTCGCAATTTATTTTTACAACTCCTCTCGGTGTTTGTGGCCTGTTTTTTACTGGTTGCTCAGTTATTACTCCCCACGGGGTTTCAGTTCTATAAGAATCTCTCTCTAGCAATTCCTTATATCTTCTCTTCTACAACAGATTTTGCAATTTATTTTTGAAAGTCTTGTCAGATTCTGACCTCTGGGTTATTGGCCTCTCGATTGGCCATTCCCCAGTGAAGCACTCAAACATGCATCATTACATTGCATCTACTAATACGTGTAGAATTTCCATTATATGGAGCATTACGCTATAAAAAAATTAAAAAATATGCATCGAAACATAAGCCCCTACTGTTTCTATTTTCCCCAGTGATTTTCTGACTCTTCAGATTATATCCCCAACGACGTCTTCACCCTCATTATCTCAATTTCGGCCCATACAAGTTTACTTTTAGTATTAATCATTTGATTGGTTGTGAGTCCACTCTTGATTGTAGTTTAGTTTTGCCCTGGAACGGTCTTCTCGGGTCTTTACTACCCTCATCGGTTCATTTCAATGTCTATTGATGTACCTTTTGAATACCAGTTTCGCCCTAGTATTCACTTTCAGTGGGTTTTTAGTTTTACGCCCTAATCACCTCCCTTTGGGTCGAGCTCTGAGTTTCGTCTCCTCACCCGCGCATGAAATCTAGTTTCGTCCTGGTACTCATCTAGATTAGTTTCTCCTAACTAGTTATTGAGTCGAGTTTTGTCTCGTTTTTGTTTTCATACCTTGGACCCTTTGACGGTTTTCGTTTATCGAGTCTCTTTGTAGTGTTCGTGCTGCGTCTTTGGTTGAAGTCAGTCTCTTTTATTCCTTGGATTCTTCTATCATTTTTCATCACTGTTTATCCATTAATCTGAGACCAGCAGGTGCTCTGAGAAACATACGCTCTCATCACTTTGCTTTGGGTCGAGTTTCAATCTCGTCGCATGTGCATGAAATCCAGTTTCGTCCTGGTACTCATCTATATTAGTTTATCCTAACTAGTTATTGAGTCGAGTTTTGTCTCATTTTTGTTTTCATACCTTGGACCCTTTGACGATTTTTGTTTACCGAGTCTCTTTGCAGTGTTCGTGATGCGTCCCTGGTTGAAATCAGTCTCTTTTGTTCCTTGGATTCTTCTATCATTTATCATCACTGTTTATCAATTAATCTGAGACAAGCAAGTGCTCTGAGAAACATGCACTCTCATCACTTTTGCTATGGGTCGAGTTTCACCTCGTTACCCATGCGTGAAATCCAGTTTCATCCTGGTACTTATCTAGTTTAGTTTCGTCTAACTATTTTTTGGGTCGAGTTTCGTCTCGTTTTGTTCCTCACTCCTGGGATTCTTTCAGTTCCTTCATATTGTCTATCTTAGGTTGAGATTAGCAAGTGTTCCTAGAATCACGCATTCTAGCCACTTTGCCCCCGCATACTTTACTTTTCCAGAGGTAGTTTCACCTATTCTCTATGGTTTGATTCTTATCTCACCCCTTTTTGTGGTCCAATTTTTTCCTGGCGCATTCATTATGAAGTTTAGTTTCGTCTACTCTTCTAAGTTTTAGTTATGTTTCAAATTTATTTGTATTTGCGTTACAATTTCATTCTGACGCATGTCTTGGGAGGTCCAATGTTCATTAAACCCCTTGTTTTCTAAATCCAATTTCATTTGGTATCTTCTTAATCTCGCGGCTGCTAGTTCTCTTTGTCTTAGGGGGTTTCTACTGTTTCTTCAAGAGTGTAAATTTTCGGGTTCTTTTGTATTCAATCATCTTCAACTCTGAATGCTCGAAAGTTGTCACTTTTCTCACTTATCATGTTAAAGATAATTGAATAGGGGCAACTGTTGCACCCTAAAATTTACCCCCTTGATTTAGGCTTATATTTCATCATAAACATCATATTGCATTGCATTCATGCATTGTGTAGGGATCAAAGTATTTTGGTTATCAAGTCTCCCTCGAGCTTTAGAAGATTGATTGTATTGACAAGTTGCTCAAGGAGAGCCTTATTATTTAAACCTATGGATCTTTCAAGCCCAAAGGTATCACATATCTCAAGATATCTTATCCACCTCATTGGATCATCATAAGATTGGGTATTGTGTTGTTTATAAGGAAAATCTCATCCTTTGGATTCATTAGTCAAAATTAGGGTTTTCCCCAAGTTGGAGTTATCGGGGTCTAGATGAGCCAAGTATTGAAGCATCATTATTTTATCATTATTGGAATCAATTTTTTTAAAGAGTCTCTCATGATGCCTAGTGGAACTAGTGTTTTGATGTTTGATCAGCTATTTCCTAGTGCAGGGTACAAGACTAGGGTTTGAGTCCTAATCAGGGATTCTTTGGAATTTTGGGTGGAAACTCTTTCCATGGCCTCTATGTGTTTGGAGTGTCATATTTTTGAAGTTTTGATCATCAATTTTGAAGATAAGTGGTTTAATTGAATCAAAGGGGCAAAACAGTCATTTTACTCAAAGTTAACAAAGTCAAAGTTAACCAAGTGGACTTTTGATTTACATGAAGCATTTGACATTTATTTTCATGAGCGATGATCATTGATGATTTATTTTGATGAGAATTGCAAGTTCTAGAGGTTACTTGGATTTGAAGTTATCTTAGTGATTGAAAATTTCACTAAGTGTTCTTGATTTAGGCCTGACTTTACAAGGGCGTAACTTTCTCATTTTTCAGGGGATTTTGGTGGTTCTTTTTTCCAATTAAAGAGAGGAAAAATATCTACAAGGCCCCACAGAGGACAAAAACACACTTCTTACTCAAAATCAAAAGTTATGAGCCTTTGAAGTTCAAGGAAAGTTGAGCATTTTTTAGGGCAATCTTGGGCAACTGGCCAGGCAAGGCAAGGCATTTGGCCTAGGAAATTCATCAAACAGTTGGTGGCATACCTATAATTGTTGATTCAAGGTATAATTCAAAAATGTTCCTCGTGCACTTTAAAGAGGGCTATGAAAGCTTCTCATTAAACTTGGAATCTATCAATTTGGTTTAAAATCGAAGAGGTTGTGATTTGGGGAAGTTGGATATTAAAACCAGGGATTCGAATGGTTTTCATTGATTTCCTTCAGCTTGGGACATTCTAATTAGCTTTGTAGGGTGTTCGAAGCCTCCTTTTGCTCTCTTTGATTTTCTTCAGATTGGACCATTCGAAGTGGCTTTGTGGGCTTGTCGAAGCCTCCTTTTGCTCTCTTGGATTTTTCTCATTTTAGACATTCGAAGTGCTACCTTGAAGGCTGGTCGAAGCCTCTTTCTTATTACTTTGTTCTTCTTCATTTTGGACATTCGAAGTGCTATCTTGAAGGTTGGTCAAAGCCTCTTTCTGCTTACTTTGTTCTCTCTTCGTTTGGACATTCAAAGTGTTATCTTAAGTGCTGGTCGAAGCCTCATTCTTCTCTCTTTGTTTGGATAGTTTGAATTGTCATCTTGAGGGCTGGTCAAAGCCTCATTCTTCTCTCTTAGTTTGGACAGTTTGAATTGTCATATTTAGGGTTGGTCGAAGCCTCATTCTTATCTCTTTGTTTGGACAGTTTGAATTATCTTCTTGAGGGTTGGTCGAAGCCTTATTCTTCTCTCTTTGTTTGGACAGTTTGAAGTGTCATCTTGAGGGCTGGTCGAAGCCTCATTCTTCTCTCTTCGTTTGGACAATTAAAAGTTACCTTATGTCCCTGGTTTAAATCTCATTTATGCTCTCTTTGATTTTCTTCAGCCTGGACCATTCGAAGTAACCTTATAGGCTGGTCGAATCCTCATTCCTGCTCTCTTTGTTTTCTCTCAACTTGGACCATTCGAAGTGACCTTATGGGCTGGTTGAAGTCTCATTTCTGCTCTCTTCGTTCCCTCTCAATTTGGACCAATCAAAGTGTTATCTTGGGCAGGCCAGTGTGCGCGCAGTTTTTGGCAAGTTGGCTTGAGTTGCCCAGGAATCATAAGCCTCATATCGGGCTCATCCCTCCATTATTTCTTTTGAACCTCAGCTTGTTTCGAAGCTTAGAGTATGTTCTTTAATTGGCTCAAGGAAAATTATAGAATGCACGAACCAATTTTCTATGGCCTCAAGCAAAATCACACCATGTGCAATCCTTGCCACCCCACCCCCTCACGCTTCACTAACTTCATTTTATTAACCTCTGAGCTCATCAAAACGCATCATAAAAATGCCAAATAACAAACAAAATGCAAGCACATGCTCTAACATTTTCATTTGCATGTTTTGGCCAAATTTCCCTCCAATGGATTTCTATGAGTTATAACCTTATTGCCCTCACTCTAAACACTCTATTTAAACACTGCATTTCTCATTCAAAAAGAGGACAGAAGGAGAAGAATGAAAGGCTGCATTGGAGGAAGTTCAGATCTAAAACCACTTTTTCTCTCAAAAAATCCATTCCTTCGATTCTCCCAATTTGCTTGTGCATTTTGAGTGATTCTTCTTGCATTCTCATCTCCAAGTGTTAAAGGTTGTAGATCGAAGCTTGGTTTGCAGCTGGAGTGAAGGAGATAGTAGATACACTTTTTCCTCAAAGGTTAGAATCCTTAACTTTGGATCTTGATTTCGGGCCATGAATTGTACGATTTGAGTTTGGAATCATGTTATTTGATGTTCATTGAGTGTTTCGGCAACTTTAGAGCTTTTAATTTGATGAGATATGCATGTATGATGATTCTGAAATATTTTTCTCAGTGTGTTTTTGCAATCTTCATGAGATCCATTCTTGATCTATGGATAATCATTCTATGTGATTCGAATAGCATGATGTAGATCTTATTTCTGGCTTTAATTTGCACGAAATTTCATCAAAAATGGTGTGAAAATGAGTATGTATGATGGATCTGAACATGAGCCCTAGGACTGTTCTTACGCGCGTTTTTAAGCTTGTCCAGAGTTGAAGGTGATGTGGTGGCGCGATTCTATTGGTCTATTTGAATTTCACATTTTATTTGAATTTTGTTTTATAACTTGATCTTTCCTGATTTTATTTCTTGATCAAAATTTGATGAAAAATTCTGAAAAAAATCATGAAACTTAAAAATAATATTTCTGACCTTGTGTATTATTTTCAGAGTTTTTAAAATTTTTTTGATTGGTTTTAAAATTCGTGTAATTAATTAATTGCTTGTTTGACATTTGATTTTATTTTGATATTTCCTTTACTCCAAAAATTCCACAAAAAATCATAGAAGTTTACTTTTTTTCTAATATTTGAATATCATTTTGGTTGAATATTTTTCTGAATTTTGATTAGAATTTCATTTTAAAAATATGAATATTTGTTTAATTGATTAATTGCTTGAATTTGATTTTATTTCTGACTTTTCTTTAATTCTAAAAATATGAAAAAAATAAGTTTTCTGATCTTTGAAGTTTTCTAAATTTTTGTATGACTTTAGTTTGAATTATTTATAATTGAAACATAATTGATAAATAATTAAGTTTATTTTCTAAGTAATTAGGGTTTTGATAATCTCGTTGTTTGATTTGATTCCAAAAACCAATTTTCTTTGAGTTTAAATTGAATTCAGCTACTGTTTGAAGTTCATGGATGGATTGAAAATCTCAAAAATATTTTTCTTGAATTAGTGGATGAGGTTTGGTATTTTCCATTGATTTATTATGAAAACTTGTCTAGATTGGTGGTTTCACCAACTAGTTTTGATGTTTGAAGCTTATTTGATCCTTTCTTCAACCATCAATGAACTTGAGACTTTCTTTCTGACTTCTACAAATCTTAAAGACGCTGATAAAATTTTTGTTTGAATTATGGAAGTCCATTTCTATTTTTGATGAATTTTCAAAGTGAAAGTGCCCAATTGATGTTGCATATCTTGTTGCAATTTATTTGATGGACAATGAACTTACGTGAGACCTATAATTTGATACTTAATGATCATGTTGCTTCTGTTTTCATCACACCAATTCAAATCAATCCACTTGATTTCAAATAATTGGTTGATGAGCCCTTTTGATTCATGCTTCCTAAGTAATGTTATTTTTGTGTTTTAGCTTTGAATTTTGATCTTTTGGCTTGGGTTTAAAGTCATCAAATGGCCAATGATAACATGTTGAGGAATTATACATCAA
Organism: Vicia faba; assembly: GCA_948472305.1. Taxonomy (NCBI): domain Eukaryota; kingdom Viridiplantae; phylum Streptophyta; class Magnoliopsida; order Fabales; family Fabaceae; genus Vicia; species Vicia faba. Next base: position 1,232,665,843 of record OX451735.1, read on the forward strand.
GGATAGTCTCATAAAGACTTTATATCACTTGACCTTTTATGCTTGAACCAATTTCATTCATATACGAATTTGATGTTCCTTTCTTCTTTCCTTTTGAATGTTTGAGGTATATTAAATGAACTTGTGCAACATGCTTTAGAATTACCATTTTTTAAACTCTTTATCATATCTTCATAGCATGTTAGAAGCATGATTTCAAGTCTTTGAATGGTTTAAGTTTTCTAACTTTATCTTTGTTTGAATTTCTTCCTTTGCTAACTTGTGATCCAAGCTTTATGATACATTTTTGTGGTGCCCCTCTTTTGTTATGCTTGTGAACCATGATGAAATGAATGAGTATGGATGGGAAATTTTTTCTACTGACTTCTAAAATATTTTATTGTATTCTTCTCTTGCTCCTTTGATCCTTGATTGATATTTACTTGTCAATTCAACATGGTGACAGGAAAGGAGGAACAACTCTATAGTTTTGACCTAGTTGTTCTTTGAGTTTGCTTGATGCTTCTTACATCTACTGTCTTTGATGTTTTCCATCATGTTTATTTTACACTCTCATGATTATATCATCATCCATCCTTTATCGTTTCATCATTTTTCTTTGAAATCACTAATTTGTCTGTTGAATGTGCGAGATACTCCGAGGAAAAGTTTTTCCATTTAGACTTGGTATTATAGTGTTCCACTTTATTTGTGGAACACAACTGGTTATGTTTGCACTATTCTGGTGCTTGATATATTTGTCATTCTTTTGCATGATATATATATATATATATATATATATATATATATATATATATATATATATATATATATATATGTGTGTGTGTGTGTGTGTGTGTGTGTGTGTGTGTGATTGTGACTGCTATAGTCCTGCTCTTGAAGCCTCAATGCATATATTTGATGGCGTGATTTATGACTTGCTTGTTTACTGATGCTAGCTTGCTTGAAGTTCTCTGGGTTTCTTTTTTCTTTCTCATTTGCTACGGATAGTTATCTGTTTGTTATTGCACTATTTCCCTTTTACTGTTTCCACTCCTTATTGCTTTCTATTTCATGATGGGGCCTCCGTTGTTGATATATGTTAGGAGTCCCTCTGATTTATTTAAAGACTTGTTTAAGGAGATTCTGCATATGTACCTTGCTTGCTACTCATGTTTAACCTCTTGTATGTTTACTTATTTGGTATTTTCCATGCTCTCTTAGGATTGCTCGTGTAGGGTTAGTCCTCGATCTAGACCTTAGGATAGGAATCCATGTATGCTAACATAGGGTAGAAATTTCCCTCTTTCATCCTCAATCTTAGGATCAATCATTGTATGATAACATTAGGGGTAGTGTTAGACTAGTTTCCCTTAGTTGTTTCTCCTTTCTTTGCATATTGCATCTTAAAACTAAAACTTCTTCTTGGAAAATCATAAAATATCTCTAATAAACTTAAATCCTTCTTCAAGGTAAAAAATACAAACCAATCTTATTTGTTTGTGCGCCTTTTGGATTTGTTTTAAAATCTTGTCAAAGTGTTATCTTGTTATCCTTGCCATGACATTTTGTTATCTTTTAGCCGATGTTTTGCCATCGCATATTCTTTTGCCGATGTTTCACCATCGCACATTATTTTAGCCGATGTTTTTCCATCGCACATGTTTGTTATCCAATTTGATTCTCAATATCATTGTTAGGTGTGATGTTTTACCCTCTGGTTTATTGATGTTTCGCTATCTTTTCCATGTTATCTTTCCATCTTTTAGCCGATGTTTCGCCATCGCATATTCTTTTGTCGATGTTTCGCCATCGCACATTCTTTTAGCTGATGTATCGCCATCGCACATGTTTGGTATCCTATTTTGATTCTCAATATCATTGTTAGGTGTGATGTTTTGTCCTATGGTTTATTGATTTTTTTCCATCTTTTCCATGTTATCTTCATATCTCTTAGCCGATGTTTCACCAACACACATGTTTTTTATCCTACTTTGATTTTCAATATCATTGTTATGTGTAATATTTCATCGTCTTGTTTGATATTTTGCTATCATGATGGCGTTTTACCACCTTATCCAAGTTTGTGTTATCGTGCGATGTCTTGTTATCTCTTTTTACTATTTTATAATCATTGTTGACATTTTTTTGTTCTACTTGATGTTTTGCCATCTTATTTGTTGCTTTTATTTCCTTAACTAAAAAAAAACACAAACCAACCAAAATATATGAGCCGAACTACGGCTGCTGAGTCCTTAAAAGGGATACGTAGGCATTGGGGTAGAGCCCAAGCGAGCACAAATTTTATTTTCCCTACATTAGTTTCTCTTTTATTTTGCATGCATTCCCTGTACAACTTAGCTATAGATTTTACACACCCTTAGATTAGACAACAAGAGTGGATACCGTAGAATACTACGGGCGTGTGGGGTGCTAATACCTTCCCCTCGCGTAACAAACTCCCTTACTCGGTCTCTCGGTCGCAAGACCATAATTTCACCCTCTTCAGGTTTTCTCGATGTTTACCTTTCCCTTTCAGCGGGATAATAGACGTTCGGTGGCGACTTCATTGATATTTCATAATATTAGATGACGGATCGACCAGTTGTTTCAACATTGAAATGCCTTGTGTTTTATGTAAATTTAAAGATGTTTTGAAAGTGGTGATTTTGCAATGATTCTCGTATCGTTGAGAATGTATACAAAATGTTTGGAAATATTTTGAAAATGCCTTAATGCGGCAAACTTTGTAATGATTCTCGTATCGTTGAGAACGCATACAAAGTATTTGTTTTGAAAATATTTGTTTGAAGAGAGAGTGTTTGAAAAGATGTTTGTTTTTTGAATGTGTGAGGTGTGAAAATAGTCTTAGTTTGTGAGCAAGCAAATACGAGCAATCTACCTACTCAAAAAGTATATATTCTTTTCCTCCTTCTTTAGATAGTGCTATTTTACCATTGGTTGGTGTAATACGGTGGGAGAACTGATTTGGTTGTTTTGTGTTTGATCATAATTGTTGCGGATAGCAAGAGTCGCCACCGAATTTTATTTTATCCAATAAAGGAAAGGATGAAAAGAATAGGAAAGACCTTTTGAGAATTTTCTTGAGCTCGGGGGGTAGGTTATGAAAAGGGGAGGTGTTAGCACCCTTTTCATCTGTAGTTATCTACAGACTCTCAGTTGCTTGCTAGCTTACTTTTGAATTTGCTTTGTTTGAAATGTGTTTGTGGTGGGTTTTAAAAGTATTTTTGAAAAGCGCCTTTGTTTAGGAAAACTTTGTAATGATTCTCGTCTCTATAAGAATGGATACAAAGTGTTGGAATTTTGAAAATATTTCATGGAAAAGTGTTGGTGTTTCTTGAAAGATGTTTTGAAATGATGTGAGCAAGCAACTACGGGAGTTCTACCTACTCAAATAATCTTAGTTCTTTTCCTCCTCCTTTAGATATTGCTATCTTACTATTGATTTGATAAGAAGCCCTATCATTGGATGTGAAGGGACGGGTGTGGGACATCGTATAGTCATAAAATGAAATTTTGTGAGATACCTTAGCATTTTTCTTAACTGTCTAAGATCATTTTGAAAGTAACAATTGAAGCGTCATCGAGGGACTATGATCTTGTATTTTGATTGTTTTTGCTAAGGTGTCTAACATGCATAACATGACCATTTTCTTAAGGGAACAAGTGGAGTTAACCCTAGAGGTGAAAGTTTGCAAGTGTATTGATTTCATGCATTTTTTGTCTTGAATTAGGGTTGTCTACTTGTTGATTTTAAATCTTGCCACACACACCCTAATTACTAGCATTTTATATAAAAGCGGTAAATTGTGGAAAATAAATGTCATACACTATTACATCATTTGGGGATGGGGTATACAAATTTACAAATGGGAGGGTGGAAAGCAATAAAAGTCCTAATTATTACAACCATATTGAATAGAAATAAAAGAAAATATATAGAATATATAAAAACAATGCGAAAGAAAGGAAAAAACCATTTTTAACCATTATTTGTCGACACATGCTTCTTTGCATCGACACATAACCTTTATTGTTCTTGTAAAACCAAAATCAAATCAATATGAGTCAATACACAATGGTATGTGTCGACTCATTTCTTGTATGGGTCGACACATTCGTGTTTTGTGTCGACTCATGCACCTTTTGTCTTTCTATTTTTGGGTATGGATAGCAATATGTATCGACTCATAATGTCTTGTGTCGACTCATGCCTGGTTCTGTAACTAAAATGTGTCGACTCATGTGAATATGTGTCGACTCATGCTGCAATTTTTTAGCTCTAACATCGTTCTATTGTATGTACAAGTTAGTTCTCAATATATAATTGATAAAAATAAATAGTAAGCATGTGATTAGCTTAAATGACAAAGATATCTATATTTTATCTTCACAGATGAACCATTAATGATGCTTTATATGAAGAGTTCAAAGTCAAGAAACTTACCTTGGAGTTGAAATTTGTATTTTGAGTTTAAACTGTTGTGTTGGATGTTCTTTAGCTTAGGAAATGGTTATAGTGATGTTACAGAAGTTGTTCTTGTGTTTGAACAACTCCTATAAGATGTATGTGGAGTGTTTGGATGGTTTGTTTGGACATAACTTTGCAAGATGTGAGAGGTTCAAAGTTTTTTACTTTAAAACTCAAGAGTGATGGTTTTGTGGACAGTTATGGCTTTTTGAGAGTATGAGATTTTGAGGGCTTGTCTACACAACAAAACTTCTTCTGACCCTTTATCTTTCAAATGGCCTCTCTATTTATAGAGAAGGTTTGAGACTTGAAACAACTCAGATTTTGAAATCACATGTTATGACTATCTTGCTTGTTTTTGAAGCAAGCATGAAGAACATGTTTCCAATGTTTGTACCCAGCTATCTAAAGTGGTTTATCACTTTAAACATGTTTGTTCTGACTTGTAGAAGTTGAGTGTGATTAGAACAACAAGTTAGAGCCTCAAGAAATTGACTTTGTGATTAAAGTGAACTTTTCAAGAATGGATATGTTACTTTCTTCCAAAAATGGAATGATAAATTGGACAAAGGCTCAAACTCTTGGATCATAGTTTAATCAGTTGTGTAAGCATTCAATTAAGGAGTGATATGCAAGTTTGAGGCCTGCAAAGTGAAAAGTATGCAGCATGGCTATGGATTTGGTTCTTGTTCATCACATAATCTACCTTGTAATTCAAGAATGACACCCTAACTTCATGGCTTTGATTCTCTTAGCTCAAGTATGATCTCAATGAGTTCTTTGACATTTTGGAAAGCTTGTAACATCCTCTATAACCTTAATGTTTTCTATTTTTAAAGAATCCAATTATAACTTGATGAAAATTGGCCAAGAAGTTCGGATAAAAACCTGACCAAACCTGCTAAAAATTTCTCTAAGTGTTTATACAAAAATGCTCTAACTTCATGAATTTATAACTCAAAATACAAGAACTTATAGGACTTGATCAGAAAAGCAAATTTTTAGATATCATCAAGATCTATAACTTTCATGTTGAAAGTTTTCTTTGAATCATCTTGCATCTTGGTGAAAGAATGGCATGAAGTTATGAAATTATCATGTATAAAAAACACTTAGAAAAATTTCTAAGTCTTGAAAAGTTTGACTTTTCACATTGACTTTTGACTTTCTTGATTTCTTGATGATTAAGATTGATATTCTTGAATGTCTTGATGAATTTTGATCTTTGAAACTTAATGTTGACCAAAAAGTCAAAGTTTGACTTTTGGTGTATCAATTGACTTTTCATCAGTTGACTGAATTTCAGCTATCAATCAATTGATCTCGAGAAATGATTTATACCATGGAATTGGGTTAACATGGTATATTTGAGTTTTTGAGATTATGCTTTAAACCATTAGTTCGTGTATTAGGTCAAAGGTCAATGATCAATCATTTTTTAGTCAAAATCCTAATTTGTGGTCTTAGTGTTTCAGAAGTGATTTTGTATGATCAATTCCTTGAGAATCCTTGAGCGTTGGAGGTCCTTTGTGAAAGGTCTTGAGAAAAGAGAAGGAAAATTTTGGGGTACAACAGCTTCCCCTGTTCAATCTTCTTAAACCCGAAGAGGTAGATTGGCGAGTCTGCCATTCATGACTTGAAGGTGGAAGATGATTGAACACTTAAGTGCCCAGAAATTTGCACTCGCTTGTGCATGACATGAACTGTTTGTTAATTATCAGGAATGGGCTTAGAGATGCCATTTGGAGAAGTGTTGAAGATTTTGTTGGAGCTGGGCTTATAAATGCCATCCGGAGTGACTGTCGAGGGAGAAGTATCAGAATAAATCTTTGGTCGATTTATACTGAAATTGTGGATGTCTTTTCCTGTTTTCAACTGGAAGAGATAAATATAACCAGAAGAGGTTTGTTGTTTGGTAACTTCACTATGGAAAATATTCCTAAACAGAAGAGGTTTGTTGATTGCATGTCTTTAATATGGAAGAAATAAATCTAACCAAAAGAGATCTTTGTTCGCCTGTCTTTAATCTTGATGAAATAAATCTAACCAGAAGAGATCTTTGTTTGCCTGTCTTTAATCTAGAAGAAATAAATCTAACCAGAAGAGGTCTTTGTTAGACTGTCTTTAATCTGGAATAAATAAATCTAACCAGAAGAGGTGCTCGTTCGCCTGTCTTTAATCTAGAGAAAACAAATCTTACCAGAAGAGATCTTCATTCGCATGTCTTTAATCTGGAAGAAACAAATCTAACCAGAAGATGTCTTTGTTCGCCTGTCATTAATCTGGAAGTTATAAATCTAACCAGAAGAGGTATTTTTTCGCATGTCTTTAATTTGGAAGAAACAAATCTAACCAGAAGAGGTCTTCATTCGCATGTCTTTAATCTGGAAGAAATAAATCTAACCAGAAGAGGTCTTTGTTCGTTTGTCTTTAATCTGGAAGAAATAAATCTAACCAGAAGAGGTCTTTGTTCGCCTGTCTTAAATTTGGAAGAAGTAAATCTAACCAGAATAGGTCTTTGTTTGCCTGTCTTTAATCTGGAAGAAATAAATCTAACCAAAAGAGGTCTTCATTCTCCTGTCTTTAAGTTGGAAGAAGAAAATCTAACTAGAAGAGGTATGTGTTCTCCTGTCTTTAATCTAGAAGAAATAGATCTAACAAGAAGAGGTCTTTTCTCGCCTATCATTAATTGGAAGAATTGAATCCATCTAGAAGAAGACTGTTGATTTGATCGCTTATCATTAACTGGAAGAAGTGAGTCCATACAGAAGAGGACTTTGATTGATGATTGACTTTTCCTGCAAGGAAGAGGGTTAGTTGCATGCAGATGTATGCATGGTGTAATGATGTTCTCAAAATAAATTAGATTATGCCATATGTATTTTCCATGTATGTGATATGATGTATGAATGTGATATGTTTCATTGAAGTGCATATTTGACAGATTCTGAGGAGCTTTGGGAAGTTAAATCCTAGACTGCTTGTTGAAGATGAAGAGTATGTGTATCTTCGAACTTTGTTTCAGAAAGCTTCCGCTGGGGGGTAGAGTTCGGGAAGCTTGTTTGTCCATTTCTCTACTGGGGAGAATAAAAGTTAGCTATTATCTGGTCGAAATTCAAGCTTCATAATAAATTGTTGGGGATAATAAAGTTAACTGTTATCTGGTCGTATTCCAGGCTTCGCAGTAACATCTGAGGATAGTGGCGAACTCTACCGGGGAAGAGGATTTTTGTTAGTGATTGAAGAAGTTAAATTAATATCTGGTCAGGTCCAGGTTTCATAGAAACTTATCCTTGAGGTTAACTGTTATCTGGTCGGATTCCAAGCTTCACAGTAACTTGCTAGAAAGATGAAGTTGAACTATTATCTGGTCGGATTCCAGGATTCACATTAACTTTCGGGGATTGCAATGACTAAGTTGGGGATTGCAATGACTCCATTGTGGATTGCAATGACTCTTCTGGGGACTAAGGGATTTTTTCCATTGATTTGTAATAGTCTTAGAGAAAGACTCATACTAGGGAATTTGTAGTTTGTTGGGGAAATAAACCCTTTTAAAGAGAATATTTTGACGAACTACCGGGGGAGTGAATTTTTAGGAAGAAAACTCCACAAGGCTTATTTCTTAAGACCAACTCAGCTGGGGAGAGGGTTTTCAAAGGATTGAAAATTTGGTTAGAGATTGCATGAATCCGACTTTGTGGGCATAATCTTATTGGGGAAACTCAGTGGGGAAAAGTTTGTTGTAGTAACACTGGGGATATCCGGAATCCTTAAGGAAATGCTTGTTACTATTTTTATGCATACACTTGTTAACAGTTTAATCATGTTCATAGGCATATGTTTATTCAATTTTAGTCATTGGACACTTTTGTACTCAAAACAGGAAAACAAAAACTTGCACTTTAAAGTATATTTGTATTGATATTTTGCCTATAAATAAGCGTTTTTGTACAAGGAGATAGAGATCCTAGTAAGAGGAAATCTTCAAAATATTGAAATGAATACAAAGTGAAAACAAAAATAATAGCCATGTGGAAGTGATGTCATTGTGTTCCAACTCCGCTTTCCCTTATGTCTTCAAACATCATCCCTTGTCGTTGAAAGAAGTTGATTGGATTGATCTTAGATAATTTGAACTTGGACCTTGGTAATAAAGCTGACTGTAGAGATTCCATGAGACATAGTTATACGCTTTAATGCTTAACTTTTTCCTGGACTTCCCTCTTGGGTTTTCAGCCCACCATGATACCCTTTTTTGCCCAAGCCTCCCTTTCGGGTTTTCAACTTACCGGGTGTACAATCTTTTGCATATATCCCTAACTTTTTCCTGAACCTTTTTGGTTCACTGGGATGCCCTTATTTTTTCCTAGGTATGTTAACCTAGAGGGTCATTTTATGCGTACTATTTTTTAACCATGTCCGCGTTCACAGGATGTGGGAAGTCTTCGCCATCCATAGTAGTCAGCATCATGGCTCCACCAGGGTAAACTTTCTTTACAATAAATGGTCCTTCGTAAGTGGGAGTCCATTTTCCCCTGGGGTCGCCTTGTGGGACAATAACGCACTTTATTACCAAGTCACCAGTATGATACACTCGAGGCTTGATCTTTTTGTTGAACGCCTTGATCATAGGCTTTTGATACATCTGACCATGAAAAACAGCAGCCAGTCGCTTCTCATCGATAAAGTTTAGTTGATCCAACCTAGTCTACACCCACTCGTCTTTGCCTAGATCTTCCTCTTTCATAATCCTTAGGGAAGGAATTTGAACTTCTATGGGCAAAACAGCTTCCATGCCATAGACCAAAGAGAAAGGAGTTGCCTCACTTGACGTTCTAGCTGAAGTACGATATCCATGGAGAGAAAATGGTAACATCTCATGCCAGTCTTTATATGTCACCACCATCTTTTGCACAATCTTCTTGATATTTTTGTTGGCAGCTTCCACTACGTCATTCATCTTGGGTCTGTATGGAGAAGAATTATGATGCTTGATTTTGAACTAAGTAAAAAGTTCTGTAATCATAGAATTGTTGAGATTGCTTCCATTGTCAGTGATCATCCTTTCGGGGATTCCGTAACGGAAGATGAGGTTATGCTTGATAAACCTGGCTACAATGTTCTTGGTAACTGAGGCATATGAAGCAGCTTCGACTCACTTGGTAAAGTAATCAATGGAGACAAGGATGAAACGGTGTCCATTGGAAGCAGTAGGTTTGATCTCTCCAATCATGTCAATGCCCTACATTGCAAATGGCCATAGAGAAATCATGACATTCAGAGAAATTGGGGGTACATGGAACTTGTCAGCATAGATTTGACACTCGTGACAAGTCTTTGAGTGATGACAATCAGTTTCCATTGCGGACCAACAGTAACCATCCCTCGGGATCTTCTTGGCCATAATGTGCCTGCTAGAGTGAGTTCCAAAGATACCATTTTACATGTCCTCCATGATCCTCTCTTCCTCTTTCTTGTCCAAACACCAGAGTAGAGTAGAATCATGATTTTGCTTATACAGGATTCCATTGCTTAGGAAGAAATTGGCTGAGAATCTTCGCAAGTGTTTTTTATCATTGATGGAAGCTCCTTCAGGATACTCTTGTGCTTCAAGATATCTCCTTACTTCTGTTGGCTGAAGATTTTGATAGTGTTATTTGGAATTCAAAAAAGAGCTAGAAGTTATGATCGAAATGGAATTAAAACACCACGTTCGAAATTGCAGAACCAGTGTTTCGAATGAGTGTGTCAAAGTTTGAAGCTTCGAACGGTAATCTTGGGAGCGTATTCAAAGGGGTCTCGAAACAGCAGTGAAGCTAAATCTGAGAAGAGCGTTCGAAGCAGAAGAACACCAAAGCATTTGAAATTCAAATGAAAGCGGGACTTTCAAAGTTTGAAAGTTATGCGTTGGAGCATTTGAGGACACGTGGAAAGAGGAAAAGAACATTGTCTTGCATGTTCGAAACGTGGCATGATCTTGTAGCGAGACCGTTAGGGTCGAATTAGTATAAATAGAAGTCTTAGTGTTAGGATTTCAGTGTGTCATATCTGTTATACAAAATACTCAATAACATTCAAACTACCACATGGCAAGGGAAACGAATGCAAGAGAGATGTATGTATGATAGCACCATGTATTTTTAATTTAATGAAAGCCTTTTTACTATTTCCAGCACTTTCCTTCTTTTTCTTTTTGTCGAGCAACATTTACAAGTTTCTTTATCTATTGTCTTTTCATTCCAAAGTCCTTTCTTCAAAGTCTTACATTTTACTGCTTTCTTTACATTTCGAAGCACTTTATGTTTCAGAGAACTTTTACGCTTTCAATATCTGTACTTTCATAGCATTATTCTTCAAACCTGTACTTTCACTTAAACTCCTTTCTAGATTTCTTGCATTAAACGCTTTCTTCATATTTTAAACTTCTACATTCCAGAAACCTTTTGTGTTAAATGTTTTATGGATCGAAATCAGTTACTTCATTTTTCATACAGTTTTCTATGTCTTTTCAATTAGCATTACAATTAGCAATCATTCGTGTAACTTAGTTTTCACATACATTTTGACCACATTCTTAAACTCTTAGAGAGAGGGATCGAAACAAACCGAACATATATACAATAGCACCCATGAATAATTGTTCGATTGTGAGAGTAACCTTGATATCCAAGGAGTCCTAGGATCAATCTAGTCGATCCTGTGAGTTACCAAAGAGATTGAGTAGCGTTAATAAAGACTATTCGATAGTTTGGAAGACTAGCGGTTGTTTTCCAGAAATCACTGGAAACAAATTGGCACACCTGGTGGGACCAATAGTTGGATATCAGAATTAAGGATTGTCAAGACATAGCCATCCAAGAAACGCAGGAACATAAGAAGTTTGCTGTTTTATGAACCTGAGAAGTGGTAAGATAATCAACAGCAACCAACCTTTATCCAGAAGAAAACGTTTGGACAAAATGTCTAACTCAGACAATCAACAAGGAGACCAAGGCGGCCCACAGGCAACAGGCACTAACGCGTCCATTTCGAGCGGAGCATCTAATGTAATGCCTTCGAATGCACAGGCTGTTGCATCTTCAACCAGTAACATGGCCACCAACGGAGTAAGTGGCGTATCAACCAACAGTTCGATCTTAGGAAATACTGGAACTATGGGCTATCCTGGGGGATTCGTTCCGCCACCTGGGACACAATCCCATTTCGCATCTCCATCAACTAGACCACTCGGCTTCGATGGGAATAGAATTAGAAGTTCTTCTTACGGAATGCCAACATCTTTTATGGCAGGTTTGCACAATTCCACATCGAATTCATCCCCACAACTAGGATCTGGGTCTGGGGCAAACCAATTTATGTCAAATAACCAAGGGTCAGTGGGTTATAGCACGTTGCCTACCCTAACCACGGATAACCAGTTGGCTTTTAGGCAATTGATGGATGAAAGCAACCACAATATGATAGGGGTGTTAGCGCAAACCATGCAGGAAATATTCGCCCCAATAGTTCAGAATGTAACTGTGACGAACAGGGAAAACACTGACAATATGAGTCGAATAGCAGATTTCTTTGCTCCCACAGAAAGGCGTAGGCAAAACCAGGCGGGATTTCGAACAAACGTGCCTGTTATAGAACAAATTGCCAACGACCCAATTCATAGACCACCCAGAGAAGAGGTTAACTTAGGGGCCAGAGCACCAAGGTTAGAAGCCCCAATAATTCCAGGCCCACAAAGGGAAGTTATGGAACCAGGGGCAAGGATCGAAAGACCAGAAGCCCCAGAATTTCGAGGAGAACAACCTAGGGGAGTTGTTTTGGTTGGTCGAAACCAAGATGCCGATGCTGTCGTTCATAGGGTTCGAAACGATAACATCTTGGCAGAAAATAATCTGACCACCATGATAGAAAGGATCATGACCCAAAACGGCCTCAATATGGGAATGAGGAGGCCAAATTACGCTTCTCCTATATTAGATTGTATAATGCATACTGATTTACCAAGGGGATACAAAGTCCCTAAATTTACAAAGTTCGCTGGGGATACCAACGAATCAACAGTCGAACACATAGCGAGATACTTAACCGAAGCGGGGGATATAGCCAATAATGAAGATCTTAGAATCAAATATTTCCCAAGTTCTTTGACGAAAAATGCTTTCACTTGGTTTACCACGTTGCCTCCTGGGTCTGTTGATACTTGGACCCTTTTAGAGAGATTATTCCATGAACAATTTTACATGGGACAATCGAAGATAAGTCTGAAGGAATTGGCCAGTGTTAAGAGAAAGTTCACTGAACCCATTGATGACTATTTGAATAGATTTAGGCTGTTGAAATCCAGATGTTACACAGTAGTGCCTGAGCATGAGTTAGTCGAAATGGCCGCTGGGGGATTGGATTACTCTATTCGAAAGAAATTAGATACTCAGCATTTGAGGGATATGGCTCAGTTAGCCGATAGGGTTCGACAGGTCGAAAGACTAAAAGCCGAAAAAGCCCGAGTCTTTAAGAATAGTAAGAAAGAAAGGATTTCCTATGTTGGAACTGAGGAAGCAGAAGAATATCCTGAATTCGAATTCGAAGAGGTCGAAATCGACCTCGCTGAATTAAAACAGGCCCCGCCTTACTCCTGCAAAATGTTAGTTCCTACGAAAGGGAAAGATATTGTTGAAAATGAGAAAAGTGATAAGTTTCCAAAGAAGGTTTACACCTTCGATGTCACTAAATGTGACGAAATCTTTGACTTGCTTGTCAAAGATGGCCAACTAATTGTGCCATCAAATGTCAAAATACCCCCTCTGGACCAGAGGAAGAAAAGGGGATTTTGCAAATATCATAGTTTCTTAGGCCACAAGACCTCACAATGTTTTCTTTTCAGGGATTTGATTCAAAACGCAATCAAAGATGGCAGATTAAAGTTTGCTGATAAGATGAAGATGAAAGTGGACGAAGATCCTTTGGACGTCGCAGACACCAACTACTCCGAGCCTGCATGCATTGGAGAAGTCAACATGGTGGAAATTGATCGAAGCGACACCCTAACTGGAGAGAAGGACATTGAAGTTGAAAACTGGGTGATGGTCGAAGTAAGCGAGGAAGTCACTGAAGGCATCCAGAATACACCAGACACTTCGATTGTTGGACCTGTGACTGTTGCAGGAGAAACCCAGGCTACTGAAGGCCAAGGGGATCACAATGAAGGATTTACACAAGTCACTGAGGGCTTGAGTTTGGAACTAGAGAAAGTCCAAATTACGCAGCCAGTCCCCTCTCAGAAGGAAATATGGGACACTCTAGGGGAACCCAGTGGAAAATATGACTATCTGGTCAAATATTCTGCCCCAGAGAGTTCGAAGGTCCAGATCGAAGACATAAAGCCCACAGGATGGGGCGATGACGAAACAAAAGAGGGGGATTTGGAAATAAATATGGTGGACATGGAAAGACCCCGTTCTGAGATGAAGGAAGTGGAAAAATACTTAGAAAAAGAAAAGCATAGAATGGGGGACAGTCACACTGGAGATGATACTCTCAAAGACTATCTCATGTCATGCCACAAAGGAGATCCAGGCATGATACTGTGCCCTAGGTGCAGCATCCTCTGCAACCAAAGAATTGCTGCAAATTTCGAAAGGGTACAGAAGGCTCGAACTGGCAACAATTGGCGCCAGGATAACCAACTTTTCAGATGCTACCCCAAGGCTGGAGAGAGTCTATTGGAGTTTGTTTTTCGCTGCTACAAAGGGGCAACTAAGTGCTTGGTGTGCCCAAGATGTTCTGCTGTGTACAACCAAAGCATGGCTAGGGCCTTCGAAACGATCCCCTTTGCCCCTTGCTGGAGCCATCAAGAAACTACTCAGATGGGTCCACGTTTCGACAGCAGATACAAACAGCGAAGACCAGATAGCCCTCACCCCAAAGTTGCTCGAAGAGTGACTTTCAAACTCCCTGCTGAAGTGCCAACCGATAGATGGCTGCAAGCCAGAAATGACAAAGGCAAAGACAAATGGAGGAATGCTGAACGAAATGCACGCCATGCCGTGACATACAGGAGGCAATTCAACACACAAAAAAGGGAGGAAGTCAGATTAGAAAATTACAAAGGAAGGAACCCCATGTCAAGATCCCAGTGGCGCAGACAGCAAAGGATTCGAAAGGCTGAAAGAGAAGCTGTGGCAAACAAAGGGGATACTTCAACAAAGATACAAGGTGAATCAAGCACCAATAAACCAAAAGGTCAGACGGAAGAGAAACCTCCAGTCAACAGAAGGCTCTTTTCTGAAGACCAACAAGACGGACCAAAGGAATACACCCCAGGCCCGGAAGAGGACGAAGATATGATAACAGATAACTTCGAATCGGAGGGGGAGTCCTCATTTAACCTGAACTGTAACGTAGTGTCTGTGCTTCCCTGCGAATTCGGGCAAGAAACCGAAATCAATGAATATGAGGAAGAAGACACCACAGACTTAATGAAACATAGGCCCGTATGCTACTACGTGATGGACAATGGGGCTGTTGAAGAACAAAATGCGTTCTTCGAACGTCCAGAGCCTACAATGAAGAATCATCTCAAACCACTTTTCATTCGGGCGAAAGTGGGTGTCCACGGTGTAAACAAAGTTCTAGTGGATGGGGGTGCTGCAGTCAATCTGATTCCCCATTTCATGCTAAAAAGGTTGGAAATCCGTGAAGGGGATATCAAGCCCCATAATATGGTTCTATCCAATTATGAAGGAAAAGTGGGTAAGACACTGGGGGTGGTCCAGTTGGAATTAACAATAGGCTCAAGTTGCAGGCCCACCATGTTTATGGTTGTCGAAGCCAAGGCCAACTATAACCTACTGCTAGGGAGAGAGTGGATCCATGGCGTGGGAGCAGTTCCTTCGTCAATGCATCAACGACTGGTCCTGTGGAGAGATGACGGAATCGTGGAAAATATCGAAGCAGATCAGAGTTACTTTATGTCAACTGTCAATCTAGTTGACAAAAGGGATTATGATAAAAACCTGGCGAAGATTGCTCCATGTGTTCCAAATGATGAGATAAATGAAACTAGAAATGCCCACTATTACATGACACTTCGTCACGATGGACTTTACTGGGATAGAACAATAATTAGTGAAGAAGAGGAAGTTGAAGGTGCTATACCAAAACGGCCAGCAGGCTGGGACTTCGACAACCTTAACCATGACTGAATCTACCTTTTTCGAAAGGATTTCGGCCTATATGGCTGAGAATGAATCAAAAGCGGCCTTGGAGGCTGAAATAAATGAATCATTTGAAAAAACGAATGAAGTTAATGGGGGGAGTTCGAAATGCTCACCCAGCGAAGAGTTGGAGATGGATCAAAGGTTGGATGCCATCTATGACAAAGAACCCTTAGGCTTCGAAAGGGATCCCATAAACTCAGGTGTCAAAATGTTGGCACAGGACCCACTCGAAGAAATCAACTTAGGGGATGACAAAACAAAAAGAGTAACTTACGTAAGTGCCAAACTTAGCCCAAGCCTCAAGGAAAAAGTGATCGAAATCCTTAAGGAGAACAAAGATTGTTTCGCATGGGACTATGATGAGATGCCTGGTTTAAAGAGGGAGTTGGTCGAACATAGGCTGCCAATCAAAGATGGCAAGAGGCCCATCAAACAAACTCCCAGAAGATTCGCGCCAGCGGTTCTCACAAAAATTAAAGCTGAGATCGAAAGGTTGCTGCGTTGCAAATTCATCAGAACAACAAGGTACGTCGAATGGTTAGCAAACATAGTACCTGTTATCAAAAAAAATGGTTCTTTAAGGATTTGCATAGATTTCAGGGATTTAAATACTGCAACCCCTAAAGATCAATATTCCATGCCCGTGGCAGAAATGCTAGTAGATTCTGCTGCAGGATTCGAATACTTGAGCATGTTAGATGGATACTCTGGATATAACCAGATTTTCATTGCTGAAGAAGATGTTGCAAAGACAGCATTTCGTTGCCCAGGAGCCTTAGGCACCTACGAATGGGTGGTGATGCCTTTTGGTTTAAAAAATGCTGGGGCAACTTATCAAAGGGCGATGAATTCAATCTTTCATGACTTTATCGAAACCTTCATGCAGGTGTATATTGATGATATAGTCATCAAATCTATATCTGCAGAAGCACATTTGCATCATTTAAGCCAATCATTCGAGCGAATGAGAAAACATGGCTTAAAAATGAACCCCCTTAAATGTGCATTTTTTGTGCAGGCAGGAGATTTTCTTGGTTTTGTGGTCCACAAGAAAGGAATTGAAATCAACCAGAACAAAACCAAAGCCATAATGGAGACGAAAGCACCTGCGTCAAAAAGGGAGTTGCAATCTCTGCTAGGGAAAGTTAACTTCCTCAGAAGATTCATCTCGAACCTGAGTGGAAGGACTCAAGCTTTCTCTCCGTTACTTCGTCTAAAGCAAGGTCAAGCCTTCGAATGGAACGAAGCTCACCAGGAGGCGTTTGACAAAATAAAAGAATATCTTTCTCAGCCTCCTATCTTGTCTCCACCATCATGGGGAAAGCCCATGAGATTGTACATATCTGCCTCCGAAGTTAGCATAGGTAGTATGTTAGCACAAGAAGATAACAATGGCGTCGAAAGAGCCATATACTATCTAAGTAGAGTGCTGAATGATGCAGAGACCAGATATAGCAACTTAGAAAAGCTATGTCTCTGTTTGTATTTCTCGTGTATGAAACTCAAGTATTATATAAAACCTGTTGATGTTTATGTTTCGTCCCACTTCGATGTCATTAAACATATGCTTTCAAAGCCAATAATGCATAGTAGAGTTGGAAAGTGGGCTCTGGCCTTAACAGAATATTCATTGACGTTCATGCCCTTAAAAGCTATGAAAGGTCAAGTGATTTCTGATTTCATTGTGGATCATTCGTTGGTTGAGCAGACAAGCATGAGTTACGTCGAAATGCAACCATGGAAATTGTACTTTGATGGTTCAACCCACAAGAATGGAAGTGGTGTTGGAGTCCTTCTAATTTCTCCCGAAGGAATTCCAACAAAATTCAAGTATAAATTGGATGGTCCTCGTTGTTCGAACAACGAAGCTGAGTATGAAGCGCTCATTGTTGGACTTGAAGCTTTGTTGGAATTGGGGGCAACCAGAGTCGAAATTAAAGGAGATTCTGAGTTGGTGGTCAAACAGATCACAAAAGAATATAAGTGCATAAAGGAAAATCTAATGATATACTTCGTCATAGTCAATAGGCTATTGAGAAAGTTTGAATACATGGATATTCAACACATACCAAGACTAGAAAACCAAGAAGCAAATGACTTAGCGCAGTTGGCTTCAGGTTATAGAGTATCCACCAAGAATTTTAAGGATTTGGTCGAAATAAGGGGGAGAGTTATGGCTACTAAATTCACACCATCGGATCTGGAAAATATGAGATTGGGATACGCCGAGAAACAGGGATTCGAAATCCTAGCCATAAATACTTTGTCAGATACAGATTGGCGAAGTCCATTAAAGAATTATTTAGCAGACCCAACGCTAAAAGTAGATAGAAAAACAAAATATAGAGCATTGTCATATCTCCTCATGGGGAACGAATTGTTCAAAAAGACCCAAGAAGGTGTTTTATTGAAATGCCTAGGAGAAAGTGAGGCATATTTAGCATTGTCTGAAGTCCATAATGGGGCATGTGGGGCACACCAAGCAGGCCATAAAATGAAATGGTTGCTATTTCGATACGGTTTGTATTGGCCTAGCATGCTCAAAGATTGCATAGACTTTGCGAAAGGATGTGAGGAATGTCAGAAACACGCAGGAATTCAACACGCCCCTGCAAGTGAGCTGCATTCGATCATCAAACCATGGCCATTCAGAGGATGGGCATTAGATCTGATAGGCGAAATAAATCCTGCTTCGTCCAAAGGTCAGAAATATATCTTGGTAGGAGTAGATTATTTTACCAAATGGATCGAAGCTATACCTTTGGTAGTTGCTGATCAAGAGGCAATTATCGAATTTATACAAAAGCACATTATCTATAGATTTGGATTACCAGAAAGTATAACTACAGACCAAGGTTCTGTATTCACTGGTAGAAAGATGCAAGGGTTTGCACAAGAAATGGGGTTTAGATTGCTAACATCAACCCCATATTATGCTCAAGCAAACGGACAGGTCGAAGCGGCAAACAAAGTAATAATAGGATTAATCAAGAAGCATATTGGCAAGAAGCCAAGAAATTGGCACAAAACTCTGGACCAAGTGTTATGGGCTTGTAGAACATCTCCAAAGGAAGCCACTAACACTACTCCTTTCCAACTTACATTCGGCCATGATGCAGTGTTACCAGTAGAAATTCACCTGCAATCAGTTCGAATACAGAAACAAAACGAAATTCCAGCCGCGTTATATTGGGAAATGATGATGAATGAATTAGTTGAATTGGACGAAATTAGATTACATGCGTTGGATATTTTGATGAGGCAAAAAGAAAGAGTGGCCAGAACATACAATAAGAGGGTGAAGAAAAAAGCATTCGTTATTAATGACTTGGTTTGGAGAGTCATATTGCCTATGGATAAGAAGAACAAAGCATTAGGTAAATGGTCACCTCATTGGGAAGGACCTTTTCGAGTACTAAAAGTTTTCTCTAACAATGCCTACGAAGTCGAAGAACTCTTAGATGATAAACGTGTCCTAAAGGTTAATGGGAAATATTTAAAGAAATATAAACCAAGCCTGCGGGAAATTCGAATAATAACAACGTAAACAAAGTATTATAAAAAGCCAAGATGGCAAGATAAGAATGCCAAAATGGCGTTGTTCGAATATTACATTAAAAGAACCAAAGTTATGGTCAGATAGACAAAAATCTAGAAATAAACATTATTTTTCAATCGAGTAAAGGTACTTCGAAATGTTTCAAGTCTTTGCTGAGCAAACCGCCTGGCACTTTCCAAGGTTGCCACTTCTCCTTTAAGCTGTTCTGCAGTCTCCATTTCTGCAAGCCCCCGGTTGAGAAGCTCTTCGAATTGGTTACCTGCAGGATTAGTTTCGAAGGCTAGTTGTTGTTCCTTAGCCTCCTTGACTTTCTGTTGAAGTTCCAGAATCTGCCTTTCCCAAGCAAGAATGGACTCAGCTCGAGCTTCATATTCAGTTTTTGCTCGCTTCAGATGCATAGCCTGATCTTCAGCTTCTTGAGAAAGCTTCGAAGCTTGTTCATAGGCGGCATCCATAGCAATACGTTTCTCGTGAACCTTCTTGGCAGCAGATTCATCTTGGAGAAGATAGCCAGTTACGTTGTCCAGCAAATTTTGAAGATCAAACAAGAGAGTACTAACTGGCAAAGAGCAGCTGGAAAGATTGACCTTTGTAAGCAGCTCCTTCATAGTGTAGCAAGCAGTACTATCTTGCTTAAGCACTTCGAAGATATCCACATTGAGAATAGTTCTCCTAATTTTGTTGAGAAGAACAACTCTTTCATCTGTGGGAAGAGGATAGCTGGTTGAACTTGTGCCAGCCCTAGCGAGTGGAATGTCCCTCTGGGCCAACTTTGCCTTCATGTACCCAATAGGGTCATTTCGCCTCAGAAGTGCCAGTTCCTCATCAGTCATTCGAGACGGAGAGGATTGGGGGAATTCCACGCGTAGGGGAACCTCGTTTGTTTCAACCTTTGGGTTTTCGTTGATCGTATCACCATCCCCTTCATTTGCTTCGTACTCTTGATCTTCTTCATCCTCGACCAAGTCTACCACTTCGATACCATCCTTTTCACCGCTATGTGCATTAGACTCCGTCCCAGCAGTCGAACCATCATTGTCATTTTCCCCATCATTGGCGTTTTCCTCCTCAGATTCTTCGTCTGCAGATTCTTCGAATCCTTGCCCAGACTCAGCTTTTTCTTCTTCAGTCTGAGCATCCTTTGGATCCTCTTGAAGAGTTTCAAGGGGGGACTTTTGAAGAACCCTTTGTGAATCCTCTGCAGATGTTTGAGGTATGGTTTCGCTCACCTCTTTCAGAGGAATGGAGGTCCCTTGGTCATCTGGCTGCTCAGAAGTTCCAGCCAAAACCGCCACGTTTGAAGAACCTTTGTTTTGGACCAAATTGCTGGAATCCCCTTGAGGAGAGGAGTTAAGCGGAACAGCAGCCCTGGACGGTGAGATCGAAATAGTAGAAGTGGGATTCAGGATGTTCTGCAAGGGGCAGCAAAGTGTTAAAAAATGACACTCACCAAGGTAATAAGAAGTTAAATGTTTTTAGAAGAAGTTCGATTTACCTGTGGCCCCTCAGAAGAGAGGTTACTAGCTATGCGTTCCAACTGTGGGTTGGAGGTCGAAGGTGGATTTTTGGATTGTGGTAAGGGAGCAGCATCCCTGGAGTCGAGTCCAGAGACACTAGTAGGAGCAGTACTTTTGGGTGTAGTTTTCTTCAGCTTCTTCTTCGAAGCAATGTTTGAGTTTCCTCCAGCAGTCAGTTCTTCCCCAGTGGTGTTTGGTTTCCGCTTCTTGGGAGTAGTGGGGGGAAGCTTGTTGGTCTGCACGAAGTTTAACGAAGTTAGAGATAAAAGGATCGAGTGAATTCGAAGCATGAAAAGAAAAAACTAAGTGATTACCGTTGGAATTGGGGCACTTGTTGTTGTTGGCGTTGTTGTTGTTGGTGTAGTTGCAGCAGCAGTAGTCGTTTCGGGTGGATTAGTCTTTTCGGTAGTTTCGATGGAGGCTTGAGAGGCACTCCCTTCCTTCGATTTCGAGGCAGTGGTCTTTATCCTGATAGCTGAAAATCAAAACATTTAAAGCAAAGGTTAAAGATTTGGAAAATAAAAGATATTTGGGAGTTTTTCCCAAGCATTCGCACCTGTGCCTTGATCAGATTTAATTGACATGGCAGAAAGGTCATATCGAAGATGTCCTGGGAAATCATGAAGCCAGTGTCGAGCCCATGTCACAGTCTCAGATGGCTTTGGTTTCCTTTGAAGATATTTGAACATCTCTTTGCAAGTAAACCACCATGGATATGGGGGAAACCAAGCCAGAGCCAATTCTGAGGTAGGTAATCTGGGAAATTTAGGTGGATGCATTTCGAATGCCAACCTATACCTATCCTCAGGTGACAGCCCTGAAGGAAGTTTTAACTTGGTAACTTTTTGTTTAAATTTTTCCTTCAAGGTCTCAGCCGCTTGATGCACAGTGGAGTCCAAGCGTGTGGGATCGTAAGTAGTTTCGAAGTAATTTTGAAAAGCTTTTATTTCTTTGGCATGAGTAAACATACCTTTCTTTGCTGGTACCTGCACATCGAAGGCATCAATTAGTTTCTGTCGAATAGTAAGCGTATCGAACATACAAGTTTGATAAAACTTAATCCACCACTCCAGAAATCCTTTGGCCGCGAGATGAGTAGGTTCGAAGGCTATCAGTTCAAATTGGGCAAAGCCCTGGTATTGTTCTTGTTGGATCTTAGCTTCCCTTGCTTTGAAAGTTCGACCAGAGGTGATGGCGCTCTCAGTCTGAAACAAAGGTTCAGGAATCAGTTGGCATAGGCCAAACTGCCTTGAAACGAAGTTTGGCTGGTAGGCAAAGAGAAGAATTTGGTTTTTAGCTGGGGTTATCCTTGAAGAGATAAGTCTAGGAAGCAAGAAAGCTCTCCACACATCTTGGATTTCCTTACTCTTGATAGCTTCTGAGAGAGCCATGGTGAACCAAGAAGGTCCATGAGCCCTCGAAGCAAAGGGCGCCATGCTCTCTTCGAATTTATGTCTTTTTGAGAGTATCAAGATGTACTTTGAAAATTGAACCTTGAAGTCGTCCTTGTCATCGTTAGGGGTTAGTCTTCGAAGCCTAGTGCCTTCGACTATCCTATCACTTATTTCTGCATCTTGTTCGTCTATGGTATTGGCGGTTGCTAAAGAAGGTTCGAACATGGCATTGAGCCATAATTGAAGTAACCAAAATGGGCCAGCTAAAAGAATGTTTTTGGAATTGTGGGATTTAAGGCTCGAAACAGCCGACCTCAGGCTCTCATAGAGGTCAACTAAGAGTAATTCGCTTAGGCACACTTTGCGGTTTTCATGTAAATCCCTAGCTAAAGGAATGAACCTACTAGCTACCTGCAGGGATCTACTGCAGAAAACGTACCTAGACAGCCACAGAGTTAAGAAAGCAATGTGCTCTGTGTCAGACACATTATCCCCTTCAGCATGATAATGGCCGATAAATTTGGAGAAGCTGGCTAACTTGACTTCGAAGTCAATTATGCTTGAATGCTCTTCATTATCAGGAACATAAGTTTCCCCCACTGGCGTCAGCCCAGTAATGGCTGCTATATCGAAGAAAGTTGGGGTAATCATTCCACCTGGAAGATGGAAAGTGTTGTAGGTACTATCCCAGAAGTAGAGGGACGCAAATAGCAGAGGATGACTATAGGTGAATCCAGGTTTCGACAGCTTAATAAGGTTATAAATGCCTAGTTCTTCCCATTGCTGGGATTTTTTGGCTTCTACTTTCGTAAACCAGTTTTGATAAGCAACATCAGCAGTAGGGCAAGATCGGAATGGTTTAAAATTGCTTTTTACATAATCCAAGATGAATGGGTCCTTAGGATGAACAGTTGAGGTTTCTGTGGTTTTTGGGTTAAGAAACTCTGTTGCCCTAGGGGCATCCATTTTGTTGAATAAAGGTTTAAAGTTGTAACACACGGGAAAAATGGTCCTGGTGTCCTTTAGTATTTCAAAAACTGTAAGAGGGCCATTTAGGGCTAACCTCTTACCAGCAACATGGGTAGGGATGAGTACCTGTGATGCGTACAGCATTTCCTTCTCTTTGGAGATCATTTGAGGAGCAAGAGCAGATTGGCCTTGAATGGTGACGATTTTACTCTCCATAGTTGCTCCTGTAGTTTTTCCCTTCTTCTTGGAAGTTTTCTTGAGTTGAGATGATGTGGAGGAAGACATTTTTGTTGTTTGAGAACTTAGAGTGTTTAGGAGAGAAGAAGGGTAAAATTCTAGAGTTTGAAAGGTTTAGAGTGTAAAGAAGAAAAAAGGAAGGTTAAATTGACGTTTTATAATAAGAAGATGAAACATCCACCGAGTGAAAGTATGATACGTGGAGATCATGGATTGGTGTGATGAAGAGGTGGCGAGAAGTTGATATAGGTAATAGGCGTGATTTTAAAAACAATCATTACTTATAACTGCACCATGCTGTGAAGTGACTTTGGGGGGTTAAGGTACCCAAAGGGTGCTATGATTGATGTGACTAGGGTCAAACGCATTAAATGCTATGATGATTCGAAGATCCTATCAAAATCTTGTATAAATGTTTAAAATAGGTATTTCTCAGAGAGATCGAAATACATATTTTAAAGGGGCAATTTGTTGGCTGAAGATTTTGATAGTGTTATTTGGAATTCAAAAAAGAGCTAGAAGTTATGATCGAAATGGAATTAAAACACCACGTTCGAAATTGCAGAACCAGTGTTTCGAATGAGTGTGTCAAAGTTTGAAGCTTCGAACGGTAATCTTGGGAGCGTATTCAAAGGGGTCTCGAAACAGCAGTGAAGCTAAATCTGAGAAGAGCGTTCGAAGCAGAAGAACACCAAAGCATTTGAAATTCAAATGAAAGCGGGACTTTCAAAGTTTGAAAGTTATGCGTTGGAGCATTTGAGGACACGTGGAAAGAGGAAAAGAACATTGTCTTGCATGTTCGAAACGTGGCATGATCTTGTAGCGAGACCGTTAGGGTCGAATTAGTATAAATAGAAGTCTTAGTGTTAGGATTTCAGTGTGTCATATCTGTTATACAAAATACTCAATAACATTCAAACTACCACATGGCAAGGGAAACGAATGCAAGAGAGATGTATGTATGATAGCACCATGTATTTTTAATTTAATGAAAGCCTTTTTACTATTTCCAGCACTTTCCTTCTTTTTCTTTTTGTCGAGCAACATTTACAAGTTTCTTTATCTATTGTCTTTTCATTCCAAAGTCCTTTCTTCAAAGTCTTACATTTTACTGCTTTCTTTACATTTCGAAGCACTTTATGTTTCAGAGAACTTTTACGCTTTCAATATCTGTACTTTCATAGCATTATTCTTCAAACCTGTACTTTCACTTAAACTCCTTTCTAGATTTCTTGCATTAAACGCTTTCTTCATATTTTAAACTTCTACATTCCAGAAACCTTTTGTGTTAAATGTTTTATGGATCGAAATCAGTTACTTCATTTTTCATACAGTTTTCTATGTCTTTTCAATTAGCATTACAATTAGCAATCATTCGTGTAACTTAGTTTTCACATACATTTTGACCACATTCTTAAACTCTTAGAGAGAGGGATCGAAACAAACCGAACATATATACAATAGCACCCATGAATAATTGTTCGATTGTGAGAGTAACCTTGATATCCAAGGAGTCCTAGGATCAATCTAGTCGATCCTGTGAGTTACCAAAGAGATTGAGTAGCGTTAATAAAGACTATTCGATAGTTTGGAAGACTAGCGGTTGTTTTCCAGAAATCACTGGAAACAACTTCATGGTACCAGGGTTTCTCTTCGTCAGTGTCAAACTCATTGCAGTGTGCAGGTTCGCCAAATCTCTCGATTGCAATCATATGAGCTTCTTTGTCCCATTTGACCTTGAACATGGAAGACATTGTTGCCATGGCGTCAGCCAACTGATTTTCATCTCTAGAGAAATGTTCAAAGGTGATCTCCTCGAAGTATGGTATTAGGGTTAACACAAGCTCCTTGTAAGGAATAAGGTTAGGATGCTTAGTGTCCCATTCTCCTTTGAAATGACTGATTACTAGAGTAAAATCTCTGAATACGTTCAAGAACTTGATATTTAAGTCAATGGAAGCCTTTAGACCCAAGATGCACGCTTCGTACTCAGCCATGTTGTTCGTACAATCGAAGCACAATCTAGTAGTGAAAGGAGTATGGCCACCCTCAGGAGAAATAATCACAACACCAATTCCATTGCCCAAAGCGTTGGAAGCCACATCGAAAACCATAGTCCATCGGGGTCCTTGTTCAAGTCCGTCATAATGTTCAGGTTCTTCACAGTCAGTTACTAGCATAATATTCTCATACGGGAAGTCAAAGTTCATATACTGGTAATCATTAACGGCTTGATGGGCCAAATGATCTGCCAATATAATTCCTTTGATGGCCTTTTGTATGGAATACAAGATGTCATATTCGGTCAGAATCATTTGCAATCTAGCTATTCGCCCGGAGAGTGCTGGCTTCTCAAAGATGTACTTGATAGGGTCCATCTTAGAAATCAATAAAGTGGTATGAGTCAATATATACTGTCTTAGCTGCGAGCAGCCCATGCCAGAGCGCAACAAGTTTTCTCAAGCAGTGGATATATGGCTTCACAGTCGATAAACCTTTTGCTCAGGTAGTATATTGCATGCTCTTTTCGGCCAGACTCGACACGTTGGCCCAACACACACCCCATAGAATTCTCTAGCACAGTCAAATACATGATCAAGGGTATTCCTTCAATTGGAGGCATAAGGATAAGAGGCTCTTGCAAATATTCCTGGATTTTGTCGAAGGAAACTTGGCAGTCGCTGTTCCATTTGACTACTTGATCTTTCTTCAAGAGTTTGAAGATTGGCTCACAAGTAGTCATTATGTGAGATATGAAGCAGGCAATGTAGTTAAGATGACCTAAGAATCCTCTAAATTCTTTCTCAGAACGGGGAACTGGCATTTTTTGAATGGCTTTAACCTTTGCAGGATCAACTTTGACGCCTCTACCATTAACCATAAAACCTAGAAGTTTTCCATACCTTACTCTGAAAGTGCACTTGTTAGGATTCAGCCTTAACGTGTACTTCTTCAACTTCTCAAACAGCTTGTGTAGGTGATTGAGGTGCTCTTCTTCAGTTTGCAACCTTGCAATCATATCATCCACATAGACCTCTATCTCATGATGGATCATATCATGAAACAAATCTACCATAGCTCTTTGATGTGTTTTCGCTGCATTCTTCAATCCAAACGACGTGACTTTGTAACAAAAAGTGCCCCATTGCGTAACAAAAGATGTCTTCTCCATGTCTTCGAAAGCCATCTTGATTTGGTTGAAGCCAGAAAACCCATCCATGAAGGAGAAGACTTTATGTTGAGTGGTGTTTCCAACTAAGACATTGATATGAGGTAGAGGGAAATCATCTTTGGGGCTTGCCCTATTTAAATCCCTATAGTCTATGCACATACAAACTTTTCATCCTTCTTCGGCACGGGGACCAATTTTGCAACCCATTGAGGATAAGATGTCATATCTAGGAATCCTGCATTGAATTGCTTCATCACTTCCTCTTTTATCTTTTCAGAAATGTCAGGTCGCATGCGACGAACCTTTTGTTTGATAGGAGGGAAATATTCCTTTGTCGGTAGACGATGAACCACAATGTCAGTATCTAACCCTGGCATGTCTTCATATGACCAAGAAAACACTTCAACATAGTCATGTAGCATCTGGATCAACCTGCTCTTGATACCGTCTTCTAAGTTGGCGTCGATCTTGAACTCTTTCTTGTCTGTCTCAGTACCTAGGTTGATAATTTTGACTGTCTCTTCATGAGGTTGAATAGCTTTCTCCTCTAGCATTAGAAGTTTGGCTAGTTCCCCTGGTATTTCACAATCTTCCTCGCCTTCGTCTTCGGCTTGGTTGATTGGATGTTCAAAGTCATATATGGCAATAGAAAAGTATTTGGCAGTGAGATCCGGAGTGGATGAGGATCTGCAAGTATATGTGTGCGTGCATGTTAGATACATGGCTATTTGAAAAATGCAATAAAGAAAAAGAAAGATAATGAGCACAAAATTTGAATGCGAAGGTCCAATATTTTTTCGTTAAATTATCATATGATAAATGGACATGAACAAAACCCTTAAAAAATGGACTATGGTGCCCCGGGCAAGGCATATGGCCTAAAAATCATTGTTTGGAATTAAGATTACAAACAAAAGTTCTTGAATTGATAGAAAACAGTAAACAATAACTAATCCTCATTGAAGGAGATGGGAGTGAAGTCCTTTGCATGCCAGTTGTTGAGCTTTCCTCCGGAAGTAGGGTAGATCCATTTTTCAAAAGTACATTCACCGTCAGATTCTTCCACAACATTTACTTCATGGTTTTTGATGCGAAGAGGTGGCTTTCCCACGCGAGCGCTCCTGACCTCTTTATGAGCTTTGATGGTGAAAACAAACCCAAATTTGTCTGCCTTAAATGAAATGTTTGGGAGTTTCCCCCAAATAGTACAGCTTCCATCTTCGACCATGGCACGGGCATCTTTAAGTGAAACCATTCTTGGTACAACTTCATCAGCTTTTGATATGTCAGAGGAGACTTTGGTGGTGGCAACCATAGGAGGAACAACTTCGAAATCTTAGCACAAAGTTTCTATAAATTCACCATCCATTTCCACATACTTGAAGGAATTGAGGTGACTCACCATGAATTCTTCTTCACCACAAACAGTAACAATCTTTCCTTTGACTGGATATTTCAATTTCTGGTGAAGGATGGATGTCACTGCTCCTGTCCTATGTACCAAAGGGCGCCCAAGTAAACAAGAGTAAGTGGGATGGATGTCCATTATATAAAAGGTGTAGTTGAAAATTTGTGATCCTACTTTAATGGGGAGATCCACCTCTCCATGCACCATCCTTTTAGACCCATCGAAATCCCTTACAACTATATCACTTGGTTTCAACACTAGGCCTTCACAATCTAGCCGGTCCAAAGCACCTTTGGTAACACATTTAGAGATGAGCCAATATCAACTAAGACATGAGCTAGGGTAGTTCCCTTGTATTCAATAGAGATATGTAGAGCCTTGTTATGATTCCTTCCCACATGAGTCAAGTCAGTGTCAGAGAAACCTAATCCTTTGTCAGTCGTTAAACTCACCACACAATTCTCGAACTGGTCAACTATAGTTTCTTGGGGCACATGAGCTTTCTTCAAAAACTTGGTTAAAGCTTGGGTATGAGCATCAAAATAGAGTAGCAATGACAGCATGAAGATTTTGGAGGGGGTTTTCCCCAACTGTTCGACTATTTTAAAATCACTCTTCTTTATAATTTTCAGGATTTCCTCCATCTCTCAAGTGGAGGGCTCTTCAGCATCAACATCTTTGGCAGGTGCCTCTATCCTAGAAGGCTCACTTACTTTTTCTTTGCCTCTAGTGTTAGCATTAAGCTTATTATTGGTTATGTGAACAGGAGTTGTTGTAGTAGTCGGAGGTGAAATATCAGGGGAGAAGATCCTCCCTGTTCTTGTTACCTTACAAGAACCTGCAATATTTGTAACATTGTTGGTCTTGTCTTCATTGATCCATGAATCTTGCTTTATTCCATGATAGTAAACTTCGGCACCATAGTTCCATGGAACTGCTTTGTCGGAGGAGTAAGGAATCGGACCAGAGGCGGTGATTATTAAAGGAGAAATTGTTGGTTCATTTGAAATCCTAATAGGACCCTTTGAGGATATCCTAAAAGGCTTGTTAGAAATTTTTATGATAGAAACGTCTTCAGTTTTATCGGTCAAACTTTTGATGGTAGGAATTATTTCAAATAGGATCTCGTGACTATCTATTAGGCGTTGAACACCTTCTTTCAGCCACTTGCATCCATTTATTTTTTCAGCATATCAATCACAGTCTTTCAAACAACCAGAGAACACCCCAGATCTCAGCAAATCTCCTTTCACAGTAGTCAATGGAGTAGTCAAATCCTCAACGGAGGAAACAAAAGTAGTATCATCAATCATATTGACACCTTTGTCATGGTTCGACATTGGTGCAGTTATCACATTTGGAGTTGTAGGTGGACCAAACTCAATAGTTTTGTTATCAATAAGATCTTGAATTCTGCATTTTAAAGCCCAACAATGATCAGTTTCATGCCCCGGGCTGTTGGAATGATATGCGCATTTGGCATTAGGATTGTACTTCGGTGATGAGACAATGGGATTTGATGGTGGATCATGCAATGTCACCAAGTTGGACTTCAATAGGTGTTGCAAGGCTTGTGACAGTGACATGTTAATTCTCGTGAACTATCTTCTTGGGATTTCATATCGTTGATGGTTGGATTTTGGTTGTCTTTGAGCAGATGGTGGGTTGGAGATCAAAACAGCATTAATAGATGGATGCTGATCCCTCTTGGTATGGGCCCTTGACCCATATACAACATTGGTTTCTTTCTTCCGAGTAATAGGCTTCTTTACAGAGTTGGATGCAGAAGTAGATGTCATGGGAATTTTTCCACTCTTAATGCCACTTTCGACCCTTTCTCCAATTAGGATTAACTCGGTGAAACCAGACGAAGAACTCCCAATTAACAAGTTGAAAAATGGGCCAGTTAATGTACCCATGAACATATCAACCAGTTCTCTGTCAGTTAGTCGTGGTTTACCCTACCAGCAAGATCCCTCCATTTTTGCACGTACCCTTTAAACCCTTCATTAGTACCCATTGTCATTCCTTGAAGTTGAACTCTAGTTGGTTCCAAATCAGCATTGTACTGATATTGATGATAAAAAGCAGTGGCCAGATATTCCCATGTGTGAATGTGGGAACCCTCTAATTGGTAAAACCATTCTACATGAGTCCCAGCTAGACTCTGTTGGAAAAAATGAACCCAGAGCTTGTTGTCAGTAGTATGTGGTTGTATCTTGCGGACGTAGGACCTCAGATGATGTTTTAGGCATGAAACTCTGTCATACTTAGCAAAGACTGGTATTTTGAACTTATGGGGAATGATGACCCCAGGTACTAAGCCCAAATCACCGAAATCCAAACCAGGTAGGGCTTGAATTTCGATAGCTTTTAGTCTATCCTCTAACTGATTGTATTTATCCTCAGCCAATGGATACTATTTATCAAAGTAGTCTTTATCCTCAGAAGCTTGATTGTTTGAACCCCTAGCGCGGGTACTCCTTGCCTCTTCATCTTAGTTCTCGTCTTCCTCGGAAGTCTCTTCAATTATCTGCACCTGACGGACTGGGCCTTTAAATCTTTTCCCCATGTTGATCAGGGTTTTCTTCTTTGTCTTCTTTTTGGCCACCAGAAGTGTCATCAGCATTTGTTGTCCCTTGGCCAGGGTCAGCAAGGTCTCTTGGAACTGGGAATTATCTGCTCGCAAATATTTCACGGCCTACTCGATATCCATCTTACTGATATAAATAGTAGAAAGATGATGAAACCTGTTGTGGAAAACATGCTTATGTTATGATGCATGAAATGCGTATGCAAATTATTTCAAGGACTTAGAAGATTTAAATTTGTTTAGACAAAGAAGAAACAAACATTAATTACATTAATAAGTTCATATTGATTACAACATGCCTCTTAGGCTTACATTGAAACAAAATAAACAAAATGACCTAAATACAAATAAAAAGGCCCAAGTCTCCGATGGGCGCTTCCTTTTCGGAGTAATGTAGGCATTTAGGTTCCTCTCCTCGTGAAGTTTCCTCGTAAGCTCCAATGTATTATTTTCGCTTGCCTAAAACTGGGCTTCAAAGGTGTCTCACTCCCTCTTTAGCTCAATCCAAGCTCTTTGCAAATCTTCAAGAGAAGTAGGCATATCAGGATAAAGGACAGTATATGGAACATCTCCCTTGGCAACAAGCTCTATGATGATAGGTAGGATGGCTTCATAAGGCATCATAAGGCTTTGGGCGCGAGCACGCACCCACTTGAGATAAGGCTCCAAAGGAATGGAGTTTTTATGCCCCAACGTCTTGCTATCAACTTTTTTAACCATGCCCCAAGCTCGTATGAATCTATGACGATAACCTTGGACATTGCTCTCATAGTCAAATGTAATTCCTTGAACAAGTGCATCATGAGGGCCATCCCTCCTAGCATACCCAAACTGTCGTAAAGCCAAACAAGGATTATAGGTGATACCTCCCCTAATGCCAAGTAGAGGGACATTAGCGAATTCCCCACAAAGGTCAATAATAGTAATGTCCTCCAAGGATCAAGAACACAAATGAATATCATAATGCGTGAGTGATGTCAATCTATTAGACCATTTCACGCCTTTCTCATTTTTCACAACAGATCGAGATAGGTGCGAAGTAAACCACCTAGCCAATAGAGGAGTGCAACACATAAGAAGTCCTCTTCTCTTCATGGTACGAGAGTGAAGAGAATGTAAGATATCCCCAAGTAAAGTAGGCACCGGATTGCGATATAGAAATTTTTTAATTGTGTTCACATCTATGAGTTGGTCAGGATTGGGAAATAGTACCATCCCATAGATGAGAAGAGCTAACACTTCTTCAATGGCTTGTAAATCCAGAGCATCCCAAAAATCTTAAGCATTCTCCAACAAAAACTTGGCTAGAAACCATTTGACACCACTTCTTGTTTCCCAATTTGCCATAATGTCGGGTCATTAGGAATGTAGAGCTCGAGCAATCTCCTCAGATCTTGGGTCTCTTTCAATACCGTTGAAAGGTAGTTGATCAATAATAGGAATTCCCAAGAGTTGATAGAATTCTTCCATAGTAGGCACAAGTTGGTAATCAGGAAAGGTAAAGCAATGGTGTTTAGGATCAAAGAATTGGAATAACACATGTACCATATCCTCTTCAAAGTTTGTTGTAACCAAGTTGATGAGACGACCATATTTCTTGGCAAATGTAGAATCGTTGGGAACCCTTGATGCTAATTCCTTAAGTTGAGGAGGCACTTTCATAAGGTTGATTCGGATAGTGTTTCTTCGTGCGGAAGGCATGTCCTACAAAACAACACAAAGAAAAATCCAAAAGTCCTTAAAATGGTTAGTGTAAATTCCATGGTATGATGTCATGATGTTATGTACATGCACAAGAAAAACAAAAAAAAATCCTTAGGTTTAGGCTTGCATGAGGTTTCATTGGTAAGTATCCTCTTGAAGTTTAGTTGGTTTAACCTGTCCTTGAAAGTAATCGGGTTATAGGAAATCTCAATATCATTTATCTTTCTTCATTGGGCATTGTTTCAACGCAAACCTCTTTATTGGTGACCGAAATATCACAAAAGTCAGATATTAATGAGCGTAGTATCGAGTATCAACTAACTTCATACTGGAACAAAGTCGGTTACCTCACTACTTCCTAATGGCCAAGTTGTTCAATTAAAGGTTCTACGGTCAGTTAGTGCTTCATGACACCACACAGCGGCCCCGTATTTTCCTTAAGTTGCTATAAGGGATACCGGTACCCATAAATGTGTCACACTAACATAGCTATTGTCACAACCATGTCGGTCTACACCGTACAATCTCCATAATTTTTGCTATTTACCTAATGGTGTTCCCAGATCCGGGTAGAGGATCAAAGAAAACCCAAACAAGGACCATAAATGTAAAGCAAACAAATCAAAGAAAGAAAGCATTTAAATGTGATCTAGCTCTAAGGTAACCCCACTTTTAAATATAAATCGCCAGCAGAGTCTCCAGTTCTGTAATACGGTGAGACAACTGACTTGGTTGTTTTGTGTTCCATTGCAATTGTTACGGATAGCAAGAGTCGCCATCGACTTTTCTTTTATCCAATAAAGGAAAGGGTGAAAATAATATGAAAGACCTTTTGATAATTTTCTTGAGTTCGGGCGGTAGGTTATGAAAAGGGAAGGTGTTAGAACCCTTTTCATCTGTATTTATCTACAGGCTCTTAGTTGCTTGCTAGCTCACTTATGAATTTTCTTTGTTTGAAATGTGTTTATGGTGGATTTTGAAAATATTTTTGAAAAGCGCCTTCGTTTAGGAAAACTTTGTAATGATTCTCGTCTCTATAAGAATGGATACAAAGTGTTGGACTTTTGAAAATATTCCATGGAAAAGTGTTGGTGTTTCTTGAAAGATGTTTTGAAATGTTGTGAGGAACCAACTATGAGCGTTCTACCTACCCAAAAATTCTTAGTTCTTTTTATTCTCCTTTAGATATTGCTATCTTACCATTGATTTGATAATAAGCCCTATCATTGGATGTGAAGGGATGGGCGTGAGTTATCGTATAGTCATAAAATGCAATGTTGTGAGATACCTTAGCATTTTTCTTAAGGGTCTAAGATCATTTTGAAGACAACATTTGAAGCATCATCGTGGGACTATGATCTTATATTTTGATTGTTTTTGCTAAGGTGTCTCACATGCATAACATAAACATTTTATTAAGGCAACAAGTGGGGGTTAAACCTAGAGGTGAAAGTGTGCAAGTGTATTGATTTCATGTATTTTTTGTCTTGAATTAGGGTTGTCTACTTGGTGATTTTAAATCTTGCCATACACACCTTAATTACTAGCATTTTATATAAAAGCGGTAAATTGCGGAAAATAAATTTCCTACGCTATTACATCATTTGGGGATGGGGTATACAAATTTATAAATGGGAGGGTGGAAAGCAATAAAAGTCCTAATTATTACAACCATATTGAATAGAAATAAAGAAAAATATATAGAAAATATAAAAACAATGCAAAAGAAAGGAAAAAACCATTTTTAACCATTATGTGTCGACACATGCTTCTTTGCATCGACACATAACCTTTCTCGTTCTTGTAAAACCAAAATCAAATCAGTATGAGTCAATACATAATGGTATGTGTCAACTCATTTCTTGTATGTGTTGACACATTCGTGTTTTGTGTCGACTCATGCACCTTTTGTCTTTCTATTTTTGGGTCTGGATAGCAATATGTATCGACTCATAATGTCTTGTGTCGACTCGTGCCTAGTTTTGTAACTAAAATGTGTCGACTCATGTTAGTATGTCTCGACTGATGCTGTAATTTTTTAGCTCTAACATCGTTCTATTGTCTGTACAAGTTAGTTCTCAACATATAATTGATAAAAATAAACAGTAAGCATGTGATTAGCTTCAATGACAAAGATATATACATTTTATCTTCACAAATGAACCATTAATGATGCTTTATATGAAGATTTCAAAGTCAAGAAACATACCTTGGAGATGAAATTTGTATTTTGAGTTTGAACTACTGTGTTGGCTATTCTTGAGCTTAGGAAATGGTTATAGTGATGTTACATAAGTTTTTCTTGTGTTTGAAAAACTCCTATAAGATGTATGTGGAGTGTTTGAATGGTTTTTTTTTACAAAACTTTGCAAGGTGTGAGAGGTTCAAAGTTTTGACTTCGAAAATCAAGAGTGAAGGCTTTGTAGACAGTTATGGATTTTTGAGAGTATGAGATTTTGAGGACTTGTATACACAATAAAACTTCTTCTGGCCCTGTATCTTGCAAATGGCCTCTCTATTAATAGAGAAGGTTTGAGACTTGAAACAACTTAGATTTTGAAATCACATGTTATGACTATCTTGCTTGCTTTAGAAGAAAGCATGAAGAACATGTTTCCAATGTTTGTACCCAGCTATCTAAAGTGTTTGATCACTTTAAACATGTTTGTTCTGACTTGTAGAAGTTGAGTGTGATCAGAACAAAAAGTTAGAGGCTCAAGAAATTGACTTTGTGATTAAAGTGAACTTTCCAAGAATGGATATGTTACTTTCTTCCAAAAATGGAATGATCAATTGGACAAAGACTCAAACTCTTAGATCATAGTTTAATCAGTTCTGTAAGCATTCAATTAAGGAGTGATATACAAGTCTAAGGCCTGTAAAGTGAAGATTATGTAGCATGGTTATGGATTTGGTTCTTGTTCATCACAAAATCTGCCTTGTAATTCAAAAATGACACCCTAACTTCATGGCTTTGATTCTCTTAGCTCAAGTATGATCTCAATGAGTTCTTTGACATTTTGGAAATCTTGTAACATCCTATAAAACCTTAATGATTTATATTTTTGAATAATCCAATTAGAAATTGATGAAAATTGGCCAAGAAGTTGGGATAAAAACCTGACCAAACCTGCTGAAAATTTCTCTAAGTGTTTATACAAAAATGCCATGACTTCATGAATTTATAACTCAAACTCCAAGCACTTCTAGGACTTTATCAACAAAGTAAAGGTGTAGATACAATCAAGATCTATAACTTTCATGTTGAAGGTTTTATTTTAATCATCTTGCATCTTGGTGAAAGAATGGCATTAAGTAATGAAATTATCATGTATAAAAAACACTTAGAAAAATTTCCAAGTCTTGAAAAGTTTGACTTTTCACATTGACTTTTGACTTTCTTGATTTTTTGATGATCAAGATTGATATTATTGAATGTCTTGATGAATTTTGATCTTTGATACTTAATGTTGACCAAAAAGTCAAAGTTTGACTTTTGGTGTATCAGTTGACTTTTTATCAGTTGACTAAATTTCAACTATCAATTAATTGATCTCGAGAAATGATTTAAGCCATGGAATTGGGTTAACGTGTTATATTTCAGTCTTTGAGATTATGATTCAAACCATTATGTCATATATTAGGTGAAAGGTCAATGATCGGTCGTTTTTTCGTCAAAATCCTAATTTGTGGTCTCAGTGTTTTGGAGGTGATATTGTCTGATCAATTCTGAGAGAACCCTTGAGCATTGGAGGTATTTTATGAAAGTTATTGAGAAAATAGAATGCAAATTTTAGGGTACAACAATTAATAAGGAACCATATCATTGGATGTAAGGGACAAGCGTGGGTCGTCGTACATTCATAGAAGGCAACTTGTAAGATGTTTTAGCAATTGTCGTAAGGGACTAAGACCTTTTACCAAAGGTAACATCGAAGGGTCATCGAGGGACTACAATATTTTTACTCGAGGGTCTTTTCTAAAACATCCCACGTTCGAGGGACATGACTGTTTAAATTTGAGGCAACAAGTGAGGTTTACCCTAGAGGTGCATGTGTGCAAAGTGTTTTGTTTTCAAGTACTTTATCTTGAATTAAGTTTTTGCTAAGTTTGATTTAGTCTTGTCATGAAAACCCTAATTACTAACAATAATAAGGAAAACGATAGATTACGGATTTTAAATGTCCTACGCTATTACAACGCTTTGGAAATGTGGGTACAATTTTGTGAATGAGGGGAAGAAAGAAATAAAACCCTAATTATCTATTACAAACCATTGATATAAATAATAATAAAATGCACAAAATGTAAATATTAAGAAGAAGAAGAAGAAATTGTTTTTAGGGTTTTTTATGGAGAAAAGATTTGATAATTTAGCCTAATTAAACTAATTAATTTTTATTACAAGATAAGTCAATTAATTTTTAATAAAACCTAAAATCTAAGTTAATTGAAATTAAGAAGAAAATAAAACCTAAGTCTAAATAATTTGTTTAGAAAATAATTTGAAGGTTAATCTTAATTTGGAAAAAATATTTTAAAGTGTGGAAAATAAGCAAAATCTAGTTCTAAATATTGACAAAATAAAATAAGTGTTTAAATTAAAATATTTTTAATTTAATTATTTAATTTTTTTTTGGTTAAAAAATAAATGAGTAAAGAAAATATAAAAAAGTATAAAAAATAGTTGGGTCTGGGTGTCAAAAAGAAAAAAAGGGGGTTAAAAATAAAAATGAGGCGTTAAGCCCAAGATATATTTTTGTTTGAAATCAGATAAAATAAAATAAAAGGTGTAGTGGGCTTGGTAGTGTTTAGTAAAAGGGGTGTATGAATGTAGCAAAAATGTCAAGGCCCAGAAACCTAAAGTCCAGCACCTATGAGATTTAGTGTGGCCAGCCTTTTGGAGTGCATCATGGTCCTACTTACGTGGAGCCTTGGATCTAGTTGCTTGGCTGATCTGATGGTATTGCTATGAAGCCAATGGTAGGCGCGCGTGGCTTGTATGCATAGAATCTAAAATAAGAAATTATGTGAAAAACAAAAGGGTACCGCTGAGGCGCGCTTCTCTGCCACTAGGGTGGTTGTTTCATCCATTTATAATATAACTTCAACTAAATATAAAATAAACTCAAATTTGAAAATGACTTCCGTAACACTCCAATTCTACCCGGCAATTATATATATAAATCAGAGTCATAAAATTCATGCAATTGAATCAGGATGCCATAAATTCAACTTTAAAAACACATTGCATTCAACATGGATACATAACACTTTAAAACTTCGGATGAACTATCAGCATAATAATTTAATCTCTTAATCCAACAAATCAAACATCTACGCAGCGGAATTCTTAATAACATCTTTATCTATCGTTACAGCAACTTCATAATAACACAGAGTTAGCAATAATTAAATCAAAGTTCAACAACTGAAATAATCGATAACTAAAAGCAACAAGTGTTCATCCCCCTGAGTGTTACGTATCAAAGCAATGACACTGACTCGAACTACCGAAGGTATACGGCCTTCACTCTGGATTACCTGCACGTTACCAACGTAAGGGTAACATTCAAATAGAAGGGGTGAGATATCTAACAATATAATAAAATGTATGATAATTAATATATTTAACTAGATCACATAACATCACCACTTCTCATCTTATAAACAACAATAATCGCAACAGAATACCAACAATAATACACATTCACCGCATCAATACACAACTTCTTTATGCAATCATATAATGCGACTCAATACTATGCAAATGCATGTGGTACCGTTGGAGAATAACTCCCATCTCAAAGTAATTGCCAATAAATAGAGGCATCAACAAGGCATAAGCCTTCATCTTAATATTCTCCAATACAGGCCATCTTAACGAGCATCAACTCTATCTTGAAATTCAATCTATGTGACACAATCATTAATGTAATGACAACCCATAATTAACAACATCTCAACTCAACATCGTCGTTGGCCAAAAGCCTACATCTTAATAGCTGTCAATTATTAGAGGTATCTCAACATCTTTCATCAACATCATTTATCCACATCATTGATCAACATAATTCATCAAACATCATTTATCATCATAATTCATCAAACATCATTTATCAACATCATTTATCATCATAATTCACCAAACTCAGCCATAACAATAATACAACGGTAGATCGTCAATCTTGCAACGTTGGCCATAGACCTACAACATGATATTTCCTACAATTAATTAATCATCTAAGGCTTACCTCTAGTTAACCAACCTCTACATACTATTCTGTAATACTACATCATTATCATCATTAACCTTACTGTTAAGAACCAAACAATAATATATAATCGTCTTATCTTCATCATGCTTCACAAAATCATCATAGAAAGTAACGCGGGAAGCTAACTCTAGTCCTAAATTGGGTTACTAGGATAATATTTCCTATCCTTCATTTTAATCCTTAAGAATTTAGTTCATTGCGTTAGCTATCCAACGCTTTGAACGACACCTCAAACGGAGTCCAAAAACTCAAGAAACAGCCTTTTCAAAATGATTCTGTCAAAAACCAAACTACATGGGTCGACGCATAACGTCTTAAGTCGATGCGTACTGGACTTAACATGCTACAGGAGTTGACGCGTACTCCCTTTGTGTCTACTCATACTGAGTCTACCACACTGCATGTATTGATACATGCTCCTTCTCATCCTGAGTCTAAAAGCCTTCATGTATCGACGCATGACTCCTTCGTATCGACTCATCCTGAGTCTAAAAGCCTTCATGCATCGATGCATGGCTTTTGGGGTCGACACATATTGTTCCGTCATGGATATTTTCTGCGATTTCACTGCATTTTCACTACGGTTTCCATGCTTTAGGCCCTAAAAACATCCGCTAATCATAGGTAATCAACAATTATAATCACCCTATATTTCTACATCAAATATACAGCATTAGGGCATCGTTATTCATCTTTAAATCATTGGCCTTCATCATACAACAACGTATACATTCAAATCATGAACAAGACAATATTTTCACATATAATCCCACATACTACTCATCATAAACCCTATTATAGAGTCAGAACCCCACCCTTACCTTGGATTGAAGGTTGCTCTATAACTTTTTCAATTGGATTTCGTTCTGCCTCTTTT
Source organism: Vicia faba (assembly GCA_948472305.1). Classification (NCBI taxonomy): domain Eukaryota; kingdom Viridiplantae; phylum Streptophyta; class Magnoliopsida; order Fabales; family Fabaceae; genus Vicia; species Vicia faba. The sequence continues at coordinate 1,232,705,238 of OX451735.1, forward strand.
CCTCCTTTTCTGCAACTTTCACGTTCTCTTTCTCTTCTTCCAAGCCTTATTTTCTTTCTCTCTTACTGCTTCTTATTTTCTTATTATTTCTAACAATAATAAAATAACCCTATAATTCTCAAAAAGCCTTAATGGGCTTAAAACTACTACACCCCCTTTTTACAACTTCTATTCCTTAAAATAAGCCCACATCAAATAATATTGTCATTCTGATATTATTCCATAACTTAATAAAATAAATAAATCCAATAACCACCACACATAAATTAACATCATAACAAAACTTCAAAAATAATCTAAAAATAATTTAATTAAATAATTAATTAAATTACGGGCATTACAACTCTCCCCCACTTAGAATATTTTCGTCCTCGAAAATTTACCTTAATCAAACAACTCTGGATAGGAGTCCCGCATCTTGCTCTCCAACTCCTAAGTCATGCTTTCTTAGGCAGCTCCTAGTCAAACCACTTTAACCAAAGCAATCTCTTTGCCCCTTGGAGTTTTTATTTCACGATCCGCGATCCGTACAGACATCGTCTCCACCGTAAGATTATCCTGTACTTGCACATCATCCATATGAATCACATGAGATGAATCTGAAATATACTTTCGGAGTTGCGACAAATGAAACACATCATGCAAATTCGAAAGATTAGGCGGTAAAGCCACTCTATAAGCAACATTCCCCACTCTCTCTGAAAGCTGATATGATCCAATAAAACGAGAAGTGAGCTTCTTAGACTTCAAAGCTCGCCCAACACCAGTCACAGATGTAACTCTCAAAAACACATGGTCACCAGCTTGAAATTCCAAATCTTTCCTTTGCTTATCATGATAATTCTTATGTCTACTTTGGAAATCTTTCATCTTTTCTCGAATCCACTTCACCTTATCAGTAGTCTCACGAACAAGTTCAGGTCCAAGTACTACACTTTCACCAGATTCATGCCAACATAAAGGAGTCCTACATCTTCGACCATACAATGCTTAAAAAGGTGCCATCCAAATACTAGAATGGTAACTGTTATTATACGTGAACTATATCAACGGAAGATAAGTATCCCATGAACCTCCCTGCTCAAGAACACATGCCTTCAACAAATATTCCAACGATTAAATAGTCTGTTCGGTTTGACCATCTGTCTGAGGATGATACGTTGAACTCAACCTCAACTTAGAACCCAACACTTCTTGCAAACTCTTCCAAAAATCAGAATTAAATCTCGGATCTCTATCTGACACAATGCACAAAGGAACACCATGCAGCTTCACAATCACACTAGTGTAAATCTCAGCCAACTTCAACACTGGAAAAATGAAGTTAATAGGAATAAAATGAGCCGACTTCTTAAGCCTATCAACAATCACCCAAATTGAATCATGTCCTCTTAAAGTATTAGGCAACCCTGTCACAAAGTCCATTGAAATTATATCCCATTTCCACTCTGGAACTTCTAACGATTGCATCAACCCTGCTGGCTTTTGATGTTCAACTTTCGACTTCTGACAAGTCAAACATGCATACACAAATCGAGCCACACCACTCTTCATCCCAGGCCACCAAAACAAACCTTTCAAATCTTGATACATCTTTGTAGCTCCTCGATGAATACTCAACTTATTTCTGTGACTCTCTTCAAGTATCACTTTCTTCATCTCAGCATCGTCAGGAATACAAATCCGGTTATGAAATCTCAACACACCTTGCGCATCTAGCTTAAAATCATTATTCTCATACTGATCAATCCCAACCATCGAATCTACCATTTTTACATCCACCTTCTGAGCTTCTTTGATACTGTCTAGGAATTCATTATTAATCTTCAACATACCCAACATAACACTCCGTGGTGTCACCTTGCAAACTAAGCTCATATCTCTGAACTGTTTAATTAATTCCAACTCTTTGACCATCATTGCCGACATATGTAAAGTCTTTCGACTCAACGCATCAGCTACCACATTCGCTTTTCCTGGAAGATAATTCAAACCGAAATCATAATCCTTTAACAATTCCAACCATCTTTGTTGCCTCATATACAACTCCTTTTGATCGAATAAATACTTTAAGCTCTTATGGTCACTAAACACTTCAAATCTAGAACCATAAAGATAATTCCTCCAAATCTTCAACACAAAGACAACTGCGGCAAGCTCTAAATCATATGTAGGATAGTTCTTCTCATGAGTCCTCAAATGCCTTGACGCATAAGCAACTACCTTATCATTCTGCATAAGCATACCTCCTAAACCCATCTTAGAAGCATCACAGTATACCACGAAAGGCTCTCTTAGATTAGGTAACATCAAAATTGGATCTGATGTCAACCTCTTCTTCAATTCTGTAAAACTTTCTTCGCACTGAACATCCCACACAAAAGCTCTACCTTTACAAGTCAACTTAGTCAATGGAAGTGCCAACATAGAAAAACCGTCGATAAACCTTCTATAATAACCAGTTAATCCCAAAAAGCTTCTAATATCAGTAGCTGACTTCAGAGATTCCCATTGCAACACCGTATAAACCTTCGATGGATCTACAACAATGCCACTACCTGAGATCACATGACCAAGAAAACTAACCTCCTTTAACCAGAATTCACACTTGGACAACTTTGCATATAACTTCTTCTCTTTCAAAACTTGCAATACTACTCTTAACTGTTCTGCATGCTCTTCTTCTGACTTAGAGTAAATCAAAATATCATCAATAAACACCACCACGAACCAATCCAAATAAGTATGAAAGATATGATTCATGTATTCCATGAATACTCCCGATGCATTAGTAACACCAAAAGGCATCACCGAATACTCATAATGTCCATAACGGGTTCAGAAAGTCATCTTCTGGATATCTTCATCCTTCACTCTAATCTGATGGTAACCCGACCTCAAATCAATCTTACTAAACACACGAGCATCTACCAATTGGTCCATCAATTCATCTATTCTTGGAAGCGGTAACTTGTTCTTAATCGTCACTTTATTCAACTGTCTATAATCAACATAGAGCCTCATACTTCCATCTATCTTCTTTACTAACAACACTGGAGCTCCCCATGGCGATACACTTGGTCTTACAAACTTATTTTCAAGTAACTCTTCCAATTGCTTCTTCAACTCTGACAATTCAGATGCAGATATCATGTATGGTGCCATAGACACAGGTTTGGTACCAGGTACAAGATCAATTGTAAATTCAACTTCCCTCTCCGGTGGTACATTAGGAATTTCATCAGGGAAAACTTCAAGAAATTCACACACCACCTACAATTCCTCAATTATAGCTTGAGTCTGTATAGATAGTGACGCCATCAACGAGAACATATGTGCTTCTTATTGCATTAACTTCCTCAAATGTCTAGCAGACAACAAACTATCTTCCTCTTCTTCAGGAGTAGAAAACCTCACAGACTTGTCATAACAGTTAATATGAACATAGTTATGCTCTAACCAGATCATACCCAAAATCACATCCAACCCTCTTAACGGTAAACAAACCAAATCAACAGCAAAGTATCTGTCAAATATCAACAAGGGACACTTTAAATACACAAAAGAAGTAGTCACCGACCCCTTGGTTGGAGTATCGACGACCATTTCTCCATTCATAGAAGACAACATAAGACCTAATCTTTCAACATAATCAGCAGCAATAAAGCAATGAGTAGCACCGATATAAATAATAGTAATTAAAGGAGTACTATTAAAGAAACATGTACCTTTGATAAGTTTGTCCTCAGCAGTTGTCTGATCCTCAACCAAAGAAAACACTTTACCACTTGTCTGCGCCCTCTTTAGTTTCTCACATTGACTACCAATGTTCCCTTCTTCACTATAATTGAAACAAATCACATCCTTATGCTTGCACTCAAATACAACATGCCCGTTCTTACCACAACGGAAACACCTCTTTACTTCAGTAGTACAACATTACTCTTATGCCCAGGTTTCCCACATTCAAAACAAACCACACCAGCAGGAGCATCTCCTCCACTAGTCCTCTGACCCTGAGCAACTTTATGTTTACCGTTACCAGCTGGGATATCATAAGGCTTACCACGATTCGGTTGGTACTTACCCCTCTACTCACTGATAATCTTGTAATGATCATTATTATCCTTCTCATAAATCCTGCAACTGTCAACCAAATCAGCAAAGACATGGATCTTCTGGTATCCAACTGCCTTCATGATCTTCAGGCGTAACCCGTTCTCAAACTTGATGCACTTCGGAAACTCAACATCTGCCTCGCCGTAGTGCGGATAAAACTTAGCCAACTCAGAAAACTTTGCAGCATACTCAACAATCGACATATTCCCTTGCTTCAGCTCAAGGAACTCAATTTCCTTCCTACCACGAACATCTTCAGGAAAGTACTTCCTCAGAAATTCCCTACGGAACACAACCCAAGTGACATTTTGACCCACAACTTCCAATCTCTGACAAGTCTCTAGCCACCAGTCATTAGCCTCAACTGCAAGCATATGAGTACCATATCAAACCTTCTGCGCTGGAGTGCAGTCCATCACACAGATGATTCTCTCAATCTCTTTCAACCAATCCAACGCTCCGTCAGGATCATACTTTCCCTTGAAGGTAGGTGGATTCTCTCTCTACAAAGTCGCCAAACTACGAGATCCAGCATTCCTATCAGCATTCGGCTGATTCTCCATTGCATGCTCCATTACTTCTAAAGCAGCAGCAAGTGAAGCATCATTCAGTCCAGCCATCTCAACTTATCACTACAACATAAAGAATGTTTAGAACTAAAATTAACAATACTTGATTGTTAGACAACTCAGACTCGACAACAAGGTCGGGCGGACCAACCTTTTACTCTGATACCAACTTTGTAACACCCCAATTCTACCTGAAAATTATATATATATATATATATATATATATATATATATATATATATATATATATATATATATATATATATATATATATATATATATATATATATATATATATATAAATCAGAGTCATAAAATTCATGCAACTGAATCAAGACGCCACAAATTCAACTTTAAAAACACATTGCATTTAACGTGGATACATAACACTTTAAAACTTCTGATGAAATATCAACATAATAATTTAATCTCTTAATCCAACAAATTAAACATCTACGCAGCGGAATTCTTAATAACCTCTTTATCCATTGTTACAGATACTTCATAATAACACATACTTAGCAATAACTAAATCAAATTTCAACAACTGAAATAATCAATAACTAAAAGCAACAAGCATTCATCCCCCTGAGTGTTACGAATCAGAGCATTGACACTGACTCGAACTACCGAAGGTATACTGCCTTCACTCTAGATTACCTGCATGTTACCAACGTAAGGGTAACATTCAAACAGAAGGGGTGAGATATCTAACAATAATAAAACGCATGATAAGTAATATATTAAATTAGATCACATAACATTACCACTTTTCATCTTATAAAAAACAATAATCGCAACAGAATACCAACAATAATACACATTCACCGCATCAATACATAACTTCTTTATGCAATCATATAATGCAACTAAATACTATGCAAATGCATGTGGTATCATTGCAGTAGAACTCCCATCTCAAAATAATTGCCAATAAATAGAGGCATCAACAAGGCATAAGCCTTTATCTTAATATTCGCCAATACATGCCATCTTAACGAGCATCAGCTCCATCTTGAAATGAAATGTATGCGACACAATCATGAATGTAATGACAACCCTATAATTAACAACATCTCAACTCAACATTGTCGTTGGCCAGAAGCCTACATCTTAATAGCTGCAAATTATTAGAGGCATCTCAACCTCTTTCATCAACATCATTCATTAACATCATTGATCCACATAATTCATCAAACATAATTTATCATCATAATTCATCAAACATCATTTATCATCATAATTCACCAAACTCGGCCATAACAACAATACAACAGTAGATCGTCAATCTTGCGACGTTGGTTATAGGCCTACAACATGATATTGCCTATAATTAATTAATCATCAAAGGCTTATCTCTAGTTAACCAACCTCTACATATTAATCTGTAATACTACATCATTATCATCATTAACCTTACTGTTAAGAACCAAACAATAATCTATAATCGTCTTATCTTCAACATGCTTCACAAAATCATCATAGAAAGTAACGCGGGAAGATAACTTTAGTCCTAAATTGGGTTACTAGTATTATCCTTACTATCCTTCATTTTAATCCTAAAGAATGTAGTTCATCGCGTTAGCTATCCAACGCTTCAAACAACACCTCAAACGGAGTCCGAAAACTCAAGTTACAGCCTTTTCAAAATGATTTTGTCAAAAACCAGACTACATGGGTCGACGCATACTGGAATTAACACGCTACATGAGTCGACGCGTACTGCCTTTGTGTTGACTCATACTGAGTCTGCCACACTGCATGTATCGATACATGCTCCTTCGTATCGACTCATCCTGAGTCTAAAAGCCTTCATGTATCGACGCATGACTCCTTCGTATCGACTCATCTTGAGTCTAAAAGCCTTCATGCATCGAGGCATGACTTTTGGGGTCGACACATACTGTTCTGTCATGGATCTTTTTTGCGATTTCACTGTGTTTTCACTACAGTTTCCATGCTTTAGGCCCTAAAAACATCCTCTAATCATAGGTAATCATCAATTATAATCACCCTATATTTCTACATCAAATATACAACATTAGGGCATCATTATTCATCTTTAAATCATTGGCCTTCATCATACAATAACATATACATTCAAATCATGAACAAGACAACATTTTCACATCTAATCCCACATACTACTCATCATAAACCCTATTATAGAGTCAGAATCTCACCCTTACCTTGGATTGAAGGTTGCTCTACAACTTTTCCGATTGGATTTCGTTCTGCCTCTTTTCCTCCTTTTCTACAACTTTCACGTTCTTTTTCTCTTCTTCCAACCCTTATTTTCTTTCTCTCTTACTGCTTCTTCTTTTCTTATTATTTCTAACAATAATAAAATAACCCTATAATTCTCAAAATGCCTTAATGGGCTTAAAACTACTACACCCCCTTTTTACTACATCTATTCCTTAAAGCAAGCCCACATCAAATAATATTATCATTCTAATATTATTCCATAAATTTATAAAATAAATAAATCCAATAACCACCACACATCAATTAACATCATAACACAACTTCACAAATAATCTAAAAATAATTTAATTAAATAATTAATTAAATTACGGGCATTACAACTTCATCCCTAACCTCACGCCAGTGACCATTGCCACATTTTTGAATTTCTAAACTTGCTCATTTCTCAACCATTTTCAAAAATGTAAACATGAAAGTTGTTCCATTTTTCAACACAAATTCAACCATATAAATTTCACAAGCTATAAATCAAAGATGAATGAGAATTTTAATGGTACCAAATTAAAACTTAATTTTTTTAGAAAGTTTAACTTTAAAATTCGCATCACTCGGGCAACATAAAGGAAAACTAAAGGCATGGTTAGCTTCAGGGAAATGATGTCTAAATTTTTCATTCACAAAATAACCATTAATGATTCTTGTATAAGGAGGTCAAAGTTGAGAAAAATTACCTCAAAACTAGAAATCTTGTTTGGAGTTTGAGCACTCCTGGAGATGTTGTGATGATCTGGATAACTTCATTGAACTCCTAGGAAGCTATTGCAATGCTTACTTTGTGCTTAAAGTTCCTGAATCTTTCTGGAGAAGTCAAGTTACGGGTTTGAGTTTTTGGAAATGGAGGATGGTGCAAATGGTGTTACAGCTGTGTAGCAAGGTCTTGGATAGTTTCTAAGTGAGGTATGGAAGCTTTTTGATTGATTTAGAGTGGAAACACACGAGTGAATAGTGAGTTTGAAGTTCAAGGTCAGAAATGACAAGTTATGGAGGTTTTGATGCAAATTCTGGTTTGAGGGAGTATGAGGGGGTTAGAGGGCTGTTGAACTCGTGTGTTAGCTTGCAAATAACTCCTCTATTTATAGATAAAAGGTCTTGAAGGATCTAGCAATCAGATTTTAGAAATCACATGTTATGGTTATGTGACTTGATTTTGAAGCAAGCTTGAAACATATTGTTTCAATGTGTATTACAAAGGCTCATAGGGTGGATATAGGCTTTAGATATGTTTCTTATGAACATATATGTTGAGTGTGTGCAGAGGAAGCAAGTGAGAGGCTCAAGAAGTTGACATTGTGATTAAAGTTGGCTTTTCTAAAATGGAAGTGTGAACTTTGTTCCATTAATGGCAAAATCACTTGGATAATGACTCAAATGCTTGGACAATGGCTCAAACAGTTGTGTAAACATTTAATTATCAAGTGATTTTCAAGTTTGAAGGTCTTCAAAGCAAGATTATGCAGCATGCTTGAAGATTGGATCATAAGGTTCATCATAAAATGACCTAAAATTCAAGTTTGTGATGCCATCTTCATCTCTTCGAAAATTCTAGTTCAAAAATGATATCTTCAAGTTCTTAGAAATTTTGGAAATCTTAAAACATTTTCTACAACCTTCATGTTGACCAATTTGGATAAATCAAATTAGAACTAGGTGAAAAATTTCCAAGAAGTTGGGACAAAAATCTGACCAAACTTGCTAAAATTTTCACTAAGTGTTTTGTAAAAATGCCATGACTTCATGATCCTATTTCTTCAAATCTAAGCATTTTTTGGACATCAACTCTCAAGTACAAAGTTGTATAATTCATCAAGATCTACAACTTTCATGTTGAAAGTTTTCCTTGAATCATCTTGCATCTTGGTGAAAAATTATCATGAAGTAGTGAAATTATCAAGGTCAAAAAACACTTAAATTTTTTCTAATTATTGAAAATCTTGACTTTTTTTTACTATCTTGATTCTTGATGATCAAGTTTGATATTTTTGAATCTCCTGACGAATCTTGATCTTTGAAATTCAATGTTGACTAAAAAGTCAAAGTTTGACTTCTTGTGTGATAGTTGACTTTTCATCAGTTGATCCAAATTTCAACTATCAATCCCTTGATCTTGGAAAATGATTTGAGCCATGAAATCAGGTCAAGATATTGTGTTTGATTCCTTGAGATCATGCTTTAAGCTATTAGGTCATCTACTAGGTCAAAAGTCAATGATCAATCATTCTTAGTCAAAACCCTAATTTTTACAATTTTGCCCCTTTGATGGTTTGAATGTTTTGCTTGAGTAATTATGATAAACCATTGATTAAATAATGAATATGACTTCAAAATGTTTATGTTTGTTAAAAGTTATGAAGTTTGACTGTATGTTGACCACTGTTGACTTTTTTCCCAATACAGCTGATTTCCAGTTATCTGAGCAATTGATTGAGCAAATTTGTGGTGCAAGACTTGAAACTTGGTATGAGTATCCTTGGAGACCTATAATGATCCATTAAAGTCACTTGAGGCATTAGAAATCTAATTGTATTTGAGAAAACCAAAACCCTAATTTGGACTTAGTGCTTAGGAGGTGAGCTTGTCTGATCAACCCTTGAGAATCCTTGAGCATTTGAAATCTTTAGTGAGAATTGTCTTGAGAAAAGAGAGGAAAAATTTTGGGGTACAACAGTAACATGAAATTATTGATTTTCATTTTTTATAGTCATCTTCCTTTGATGATGTAAATTATCTTCTAAACTTGGTGAGACTTTTGTCTGAGTTCTTTTATCCATTCTTTCTAATGTACTTATTGTACCTTTTCACAAATAATCTCATTTCTTCGTCATCTGAATTTTCTTCATCACTAAAATTAATATGCTCATTTGTTTAGGACCTCTAACTAGAAGATTTTATAGCAATATACTTATTTTCTACCTCTGTATCCATGTCTTTAACTTTTTCTCATGTTTCTTCTCATGTTTTTCCAAGCAAGTGAATTCTTTCTCGTGTTCTTTAAACTTACCAAACAATGTTTTTAGGCATAATATTGTAAGATCATTAGCTTCCTTGATCGTGGAGACCTTTGGTTTCCAATTCCTAGTAAGACACCTCAAAATTTTATTAGTAGCAATTTCCTTGGAAACCGGTTTCCCAAGTTCATTTAAACGATTAATAAGACGAGAGAACCTCTTTTGCATTTCGGTAATGGTTTCACCATGCTTCATGCGAAATAGTTCGAAATCTTGATTTAGTGTATTAATTCTAGCTTGTTTGACCTCATTAGTTACCTCATGGGCAACTTGTAATGTGTCCCACATAGCCTTAGCGGTTTCACAATGGGAGATATGATAAAATTCATCAACACCAAGAGCGGATATAAAAATATTTTGCATTTTCCAATCGTGACCCCACTTTTCTTATTATCATCACTCCATTGTGCTTCTAGTTTAGGTGTGGTAACACCATTAGCACCAGTCACAGTAATTTGAGTTGGACCATTGATAATGGCGTCCCACACACCCTTATCATATTAATTGATATGAATACGCGTACAAGTTTTCCAATAGCCATAGTTTTCACTGGTGAATACACGCGCTCTATTGTATGCCCCTTTAGGTTCGATAGCCATTATCTAATAAGCTTTTTTGAAGTACAGAATGCACTGGAGCTCTGATACCACTCGTTAGACGATGACAACATATCTAGAGGGGGTTTAATAGACCCCCAAACAAAATTTAGTATTTAAAAATTTGTTTTGAAATTAAAACAAAAACTATGGCAAGCATATGATTAAGTCTAGATCGAAGAAGTCGTCTAAATCAAATCGACTATTGGGAATTCAGATATGCGTAAACCACATAATAAAATCAAATATGATGATAAGCCTTAATAAAATTATTTATCAATCAAACATTTTATAATTATCACAATTGTTAACCAATTTCCAATGAAATTATTGATAAAAACAAAAACTAGCATATAATCGAACACTTGTTGTGCAATCAATTTTTTTCAGATTTTCCTTTGAACTTTATTGATATGAAATGCCACTTACAATATAATTGATTGTAATTTAATCTATAAATAAATTTCAAGTATAACAATCAAAGGATTTCAATACGTATCTATTACATAATCAATGAATTTAACATTCGCTATAGAAAGTATATAGAAGTAAATGAGAGAGAACGCGGGGATTTATTTAGGCAGTTCACCAATCATCCTCGTTATGGCTACGTTTGCCCCCAATTCCAAATGGAATTGAGATAATAAATATTACTTTTAAAAATATTATTTAGAAGAGAAATGTAGCAAGTGAATCCTACAAACCCCGTGTTTGATGGGGATCCTAACACTTTCTCTTCCCTTGATCTCATCTTAATCAAGTCACCCAACAAACCAATTTATTCCACCGTCCCACACTATTCCTTTTATTTAACCACCGTTCTTAAAAGCTTTCACCCGATTAGATCCAAATTTGGAATTATTGTCACTGATACTTTCAATTTAATCCACCATCCCATGCTACTCTTTTGCAAGAACCACCGTTCTTCAAAGATTTCACTCGATTGAATCCAAATTGTGAACGTATCTGTTGTACCCCAAAATTTTCCCTCTCAATTCTCAAGGATTCTCTCACACAATATTCTATGATGTCAAGTTTGCAGCACTGATACATCAACTTAAGCTTGGAATTGGCACAAGGGGTAAAATGGTCATTTGCACACTGACAAGTCAAACTTTGACTTTTGATCAAAATCAAGTTTCAAGAATCATACTTAATCAAGACATGTTGAAATATGAAGTTTGTTTCATCAAGAAATTCAAAAAATCCAAATTCTAAAACACTCAGAATTTCTCTAAGTGTTTAAGAAATATGACAAGCTCAGAACTTCTGATCAGATTATCACCATGATGCAAGCTGATTCTGGAAGAACTTCTAACACAAGGGTTTTATATCTCAATAAGACCTAAAATATTGCAGAACAGAACTTCTCCTGGAAATGCTGGGATTTCAAGTTATAAATCCTCAAAGACACGTCCCTGAAACTGAAGCACTCAGCAAATTCTTGACACTTTCAAGACAGATTTTAGTTTGAACTTATGGGCTAGTTTTCACGAATGTTCAGCAAGATTTTGAAAAATTAATTCAAAGAAAGTCTACAAATCATGTTACAAACTTTTAGAAAAGTCTGAGAACTCCTTCAGAACATGCTGGAGCGAAAAGATTAAAGGATCAGAAGTTGGATGTTTTGTTCTAACGTGCGCTGATGCTGAACTTCTGGCTCAGATCTAAGCTATGATGCACAATCTCATAGTGCAGGATTTCTGGTTTGATGAATCTCTACATCATTTAATGCTCACAACCACTTTTGAGTTTTAATCTAAAGGATTTACCCACGTGTGAGATAGAAGTACCACTGTTGTCCTTGAAAAGCAAACTTTTGTAAAATTTATGCTGGGCCCATGCTTTGCTTTTGCCTCTGAGGGTACTTTTCCTTAATTCAGGCTTACAAATCCAGCTTAGGCACGACTAAAAGCTGCTAACCACCTTACTTTGTGCGTTGAACCTTACTTGTTTGAACTTGCTTCAAGAACAAGTCAGCGCCTAGTGTATGATGGTTGTACTTTTGACCTCTCCAAGCTACTAAATTCTTGCCTATAAATTTAACTTCATTGAAAACTATGAGGCACCAGAAAAATTGAAAGAGAAAAACTTTGAAACCTTGCTAAAATTCCCAGAAATCCTAAATTGCAAACACAAACCCAAACCTGCTAGTCTTTTATTCTTGTATTATAACTCCAACTTCTCTCAAGTGTTTCTTGACCAAATCACCCATTCACCATTCATAAACCAAGCCAAAGGTTGTTCCAGCCTGCTGAATATGTGAGGAAGTTGATCAGAATATTATAAGCAGTTAGAGCAAGGCCCCAACCCCCAGAACATTTGTTCAGCGACAAGGTAAGCTTTTGCTAACCCTCATCATATCACTTAAGCATTATTAGGCTTGCATGTTCAAAACACAATGTAGACATCTTGATTCTGATGTTGTACATATTCTGAGGTTTCATGTACTTTTCTGCCTAAATAGGGAGAATATCCGTTTAAAATTTCCTAAAGAAATTAGGATTAGCAGATACATGCCTATTTCTGATTTATAATCTTGATATTTTTGTGTGCTTCTGAAACCATGATAGAAACCTGCCATAAATGTTATGTTTGTGTTTTCTGTTCTGTTGAGTAATGACTAAGTTGTAGATGTTCCAATTAGCATGGAGAAAGAGGTGAAGCTCATCATCAGAACTTACTTTATGTTATATGTTCATGCTTTTACTTCTAATACCGGATTACAACTACCCCAGTGGTAGAAAGCGTGGGCATAAGACTTTAGTACTAAGTGTCCTGGGTTCTAGCCCCAGAAGCACCTCTTTTTAGATTTATTTATTGACATTTTCACCCATTCATCTGGAAAACAATATTCCTAAATAAGAACTTCTAAACAACCTTACCCAATAGCATTGCCACCTCACCCTCTCAAGTGGCCAGAACTTCTGACTTACCAGTGATATTAGAACATCCAGGTTCCCAACTACACTATAGCTTCTGAACCATTTCAATAATCAGAACTCCTAGGATTTCCTTTATTCCCAGCAACCTCATAACTTGGAGTACTCAGGCCCAAAACTTCCAACCTTCTGCTTGCCTACTAACATTTTCTCTCTTGCAGCGTATAAGAGTCAGAACATTTGTTCCTCCTCATTTCAGAAATGTGCTGATTCTGACTCCATTTTATTATTTATCTTATTTTTTTACTTTTAATAACCAAAAATTATTTCATATTCACATTTTTTTATTTTATTTCTTTTAGAATAAAAAAGATCAAATTATTTTCTTAAGTAAATTTAATTTCTTAACAAAACAAAACAAGTTCATTTCAATTCCTGTACATTTTTTCAATATGGTTGTAATAGATGATTAGGACTTTAATTTCTTGCAATCCCCATTTATAAATTCGTACCCCCTCCCCTAAGTGATGTAATAGCTTAGTATTTTTAATTTGCGCAATTTAAACGCTTTATATACCAATGCTAGTAATTAGGGTCTGTATGGGAAATTTAAAATCAATGCTTAGAAAACCCTAATCAAAGAAAAAACCAAGCATGAAAAAAAAATGCACTTGCACACAAGCACCCCTTAGGGTAAATCCACTTGGTTTCCTTACAAAAATTGCCATGATATGCATGTGAGGTATCTTAGCAAAAACAAGCAAAATGCAAGATCATAGTCCCTCGATGACGCTATCAAAAGTTGCATTTCAAAATGATCTTAGTCCCTAAAGAAAGATGCTAAGACACCTTGCAACATTGCTAATCATGGTTATACGATAACCCATGCCCATCCCATTTACATCCAAAGATAGGGTTACTTACCAAATCAATGGTAAGATAATGATGTTAAAGGAAAAAGGAAATGAACATGAAAGACTTTTGAGTAGGTAGAATGTTCCTAGTTACTTGCTCAATTTCAAAAACAAAAAACATCCTTGTTATTTTCAAAACAAACACCAACACTTTCAAAAACATCTTTCAAACTTGAAAACATTTTCAAAAGATCAACACTTTGTATACATTCTTACGAACGAGAATCATTACAAAATTTTCCTAAACAGTGAAGCCTTTTCAAAATACTTTCAAAAACCACATAAAGCACATTTTCAAACAAAATCAAGTGATCTAGCAAGTAATTAAGAGCCCATGGAAAACCACAGATGAAAAGGGTGCTAATACCTTCATTTTTCATAATCTACCCCCCGAACTCAAGAAACAGTGTCAAAGGTCTTTCCTATGCTTTTTCACCTTTCCTTTTGGATAAAAGAAAAGTCGTTGGCGACTCTTGCTAACCACAACATTTGCAATAAAACGCAAAACACCCAAGTCAGTTCTCCCACGGCATCACAGAACTGGCGACTCTGTTGGGGACTATTTTAAGATTGGGGTTACCTTAGGGTTAGATCATATTTACTTGCTTTCTTTGTTTGACTTGTGTGCTTTACATTTTTGTTCTTTGTTTGGGTTTGAATCCTCTACCCGAATTTGGGATACCTTATAGGTAAGTAGCAATTGTAGAAATTGTGCGAGGTATACCGACACGGTCTAAGAAATAGCTATGTTAGTGCGGCATATTTATGGGTATCGGTAGCCCTTGAGTAGTCATGGAGAATACGGGGCCGCTGAGTGATGTCATGAAGCACTAATGAACTTTTAGAACCTTTACTTGACCAACTTGGCCTTTAGGACGTAGTGAGATTACCGGCTTTGGTGAAGTCCGAAGTTGGTAGATACTCGATACTACACTCATTGAGGTTTGTTTTTTTGGGATATTTCGATCTCCGTTAAAGAGGCTTGCGCTGAAATAATGCCCGAGAAAATAAATCAGTGATATTGAGCTCCTTAGAAACCGGTTACTATTACTAGGACAGGTTTGAGTCAACTAAAATTCAAGAGGGTACTTACCTATGAGACTCCATGCAATCCTAAACCTAAGGACTTGTTTTCTTTATGTGTGTATACTTGTACATAACATCATAAACATCATAACATCATACTCATATTCACTAACAATTTCAAGGATTTTTGGGATTTATCTTTGTTCTTATTTGTAGGACATGGATTTTATTCACAGGAAAACCATTCAAGTCAATCTCGTAAGGATCCCTCCTCAACTCAAAGAGCTAGCATCAAGGATTCCTGAAAATTCTCCATTTACCGAAAGACATGGTTGCCTACTAAACTTGGTCACCTCCAACACTGATGAAGACATGATGAAGGTTCTCTTTCAGTTCTTTGATCCCATATACCATTGCTTCACTTTTCCTGATTATCAACTTGTTCCAACTTTGGAAGAATTCTCCCAACTATTGAGGATTCCCATTCTCAATCAACCACCTTTCAATGGTACGGAAAGAGATCCAAAGCCAAAAGAGATTTCTCAAGCGTTACACTTGCAGCCATATGATATCACAACTAATTGGGAAACAAGGAGTGGTGTCAAGGGTTTCCTAGCAAAGTTATTGTTTGAGAATGCCCAAAACTGTTGGAACTCTTTGGATTTGCAAGCCTTTGAGGAAATTGTGGCTCTCCTAATCTATGTGATGGTTTTGTTTCGAAATCCTGACTAAGTCATAGATGTGAACACTGTCAAAATCTTCATGTCTCATAACCCGGTGCCTACTTTGCTAGGGGACATCCTACATTCCTTTCACACTTGTACTATGAGGAAAAGAGGTATCCTTATGTGTTGTACTCATCTCTTGGCAAGATGGTTTCTTTCGCATCTTCCCCAATCTATATTGAAGAATGAGCAAGGTTCAAGGTGGTCACATGGGTTGATAATGCTCAGACATTCATATATTCATTGGTGTTCCCGCTCTTTGGAGAATGTTACTATTGTCGACCATTGTGGAGAATTCCATAATGTCCCTTTACTTGGCATTAGAGGAGGTTTAACCTGCAACCCTTGCTTAGCCTTAAGACAATTTGGTTACGCCCGGATGGATGGTCCCCATGAGATGCTTATCCCAGGATTGGTATTTGACTATGAGAATGACGATCAAGGTCACCGCCAGAGATTTATCCGAGCTTGGAGGATGTTGAACAAGGGGGATAACAAGACACTAGGAAACAAGAATTCCATTCCCCTCGAGCCTTACCTTAAATCGGTGCGAGCTCGTACTCAGAAACTTGTGATGCCTTATCCCTCCATCTTACCATTCATCGTGGAGCCTGTGGTCAAAGGACATGTTCCCTACACTATTCTCCATCCTGACATGCCTACCTCTATCGAAGACTTGCAAAAGAGTTGGATCCAACTAAAGAAATAATGAGATACTTTCGAGGCTCAATTCTATGCTAGTGAAAAGAGGGTCTTGGAGCTTATGAAGCAGCTACAAGAAGAGAAAAGTGTGAATGCTTATCTCGTACCAAAGAGGATGCGTTCAGTATTTTTATCTTAGAGAGTTATTTTATAAGCCCAAGAGGCATGATGTAATATTTCTTGTTTTGTCTAATAAGAATTAACTTTTGTTCATTCTGTTGTCTATACAAATTTGAATTTCATTAATCCTTGAAATCATTTGCATGTACATATTCCATGCATCATAACAAGATAGGTTTTCGCATAACAGGTTTCCTTATCTTTCTGCTTTTTATTTCAACAAGATGGATCTAGAGAAAAATGTGACAGATCTCCAAGCCCAGAATTCTCAGTTTCAGGAAGCTCTACTAGCCCTAGCCAAGGGGCAGCAAGAGATGATGGCTTTGCTGGCGATTAAAAAGAAGCCAAAGAAGAAAGCTCTACTCAAAATGGGTAGAAGGTTCAAGGAGACAATCCGTCAAATCCCAGTAGGAGGAGACTCATCTGAAGAGGATGAGAACCAGATCGGTGAAGTCAAGAGTACTCATGATGAATGTGCTAATAATCAAGAATCTGATGATGATTATTTCAATGAGCAGTACCAACCCGCTGATATCAAATACAAGCAGTTAGAAGACAAATTGAAAGCTATTGAAATCCAAGCTGTCCCCGGTTTATATTTTGATGATTTGGGTTTGATCTCTGGGGTATTCATTCCCCATAATTCAAAATACAAATCTTTGCAAAGTACGATGGGGTTTCTTGTCCAAAACTCCATTTGAAATCTTATGTGCGCAAGATACAGCCGCACACTGCTGATAAGAAGCTATGGGTTCACTTTTTCCAAGAGAGTTTGGCTGGAACACAACTTGAATGGTTTTATCAGTTAGATGCTTCTCGTATCAATACTTAGGAAGATCTAGCTACTGCCTTCTACCATCAGTATCAGTATAACGCCGACTTGGCGCCAACGAGGGTTCAGTTGCAAGATATAACTATGGGAAAGAATGAAGGATTTAAGGAATATGCATAAAAGTGGAGAGACCTTGCTAGTAGGGTCCAACCTCCCTTGACTGATAGGGAGCACATCGACATGTTCATGAGCACTTTATCTGGTCCTTTCTTCAATCTGTTGGTTGGCTGCTCTTCTTTTGGTTTCACTGAATTAATCTTAACTGGTGAAAGAGTTGAAAGTGGCATCAAAAGTGGGAAGATCTTTGTGGAATCTACCTCCACTCCTAACCCTATCAAGAAACCTTTTGCTGCAAAGAAGGAAGTTAATGTTGTGTATGGGGCAAGGGCCCATACCAAGAAGAATGATCACTCGTCTGTCAATGATGTCTGAATCTCCGATCCAACTCCTACTCCAAGACCATCTGCAAATCATCAATGTTTTGAAACTCCAATAAGACAATTTATGAGGTTAGGCATGTCACTGTCTCAAGCCCTTAAACATTTGCTCAAGGCTAATTTAGTGACATTACGCGATCCTCCCTCCAACCCTGACACCTCGTCACCAAAGTATAATCCGAACGCTAAGTGTGCTTACCATTCAAGCAGCCACGGGCACAAGACTGACCAGTGATGGGCTTTGAAGAACAAGATCCAGGATTTAATTGACAACAAGACTATTGAATTTGATCCTCCTCCAACACCGAATGTAATTACCACTCCGATGCCAAAGCATGACAAAGGTGTTAATGCTGTCGAAGATACAATGTTGCCTCTGTTGAAGATTTGACTACTCCGCTGAATATAATCAAGAAAAATCTGTTGAAAGCTGGGATCTTCCATGGCTGTGAAAAGGACTGTGTATGCTGTACCCAACAACCCAATGGATGTGAAGGGCTGAAAAAAGGCATACAACGCCTGATGGATAGCCACGAAATTCTATTTGAAAAGACTATGTTTGCCAGGAGTTTGATTAATAAATGTGAAGACCTCTCCATTATTACCATCTCCAACAAGCCTCTTAGGATCACCTCCAAAGGTCCTATTAGGATTTCAAATGAACCCACTGTTGCTCCCTTAATCATTACCAATCCCGGACCGATTCCTTATTCTTCAAATAAAGCAGTACCATGGAATTATGGTGCTGAAGTATTCTATCATGGGATTAAACAAGATTCCTGGATCGGAGAAGAAAAATATGACAATGTTAGTAACATAGCTACCTCAATCAAAGTAACTAGAACTGGGAGAATATTTTCACCCAATATCTCACCTCCAGTAGTTACAAAGACGCCCATCCGCATTACTGCCGCCAAACCAAGTATTGATACAAGAGGAAAAGAGAAGGTTGTTGAGCCTTTTCTGATTGAAGTACCTTCCAGAGAAGGTTATTTTATTTCTTTTAGAATAAAAAAGATCAAATTATTTTCTTAAGAAAATTTAATTTCTTAACAAAACAAAACAACTCCATTTCAATTCCTATACATTATTTCAATATGGTTGTAATAGATAATTAGGACTTTAATTTCTTGCAATCCCCATTCCTAAATTCGTACCCCCTCCCCTAAGTGATGTAATAGCTTAGTATTTTTTACTTCCGCAATTTAAACGATTTATATACCAATGCTAGTAATTAGAGTCTGTATGGGAAAATTAAAATCAATGCTTAGAAAACCCTAATCAAAGACAAAACCAAGCATGAAAAAAACAATTCACTTGCACACAAGCACCCCTTAGGATAAATCCACTTGGTTGCCTTACAAAAATGGCCATGATATGCATGCGAGGTATCTTAGCAAAAACAAGCAAAATGCAAGATCATAGTCCCTCGATGACGCTATCAAAAGTTTCCTTTCAAAATGATCTTAGTCCCTAAAGAAAGATGCTAAGACACCTTGCAACAATGCTAATCATGGTTATACGATGACCCATGCCCGTCAATTTACATCCAAAGATAGGGTTACTTACCAAATCAATGGTAAGATAACAATGTCAAAGGAAAAAGGAAATGAACATGAAAGACTTTTGAGTAGGTAGAAAGTTCCTAGTTACTTTCTCAATTTTAAAAAAAAAACATCATTGCTATTTTTAAAACAAACACCAACACTCTCAAAAACATCTTTCAAACTTGAAAACATTTTCAAAAGATCAACACTTTGTATACATTCTTACGAACGAGAATGATTACAAAGTTTACCTAAACGGTGGCACCTTTTCAAAATAATTTCAAAAACCACACAAAGCACATTTTCAAACAAAAGCAAGTGATCTAGAAAGTAACTAAGAGCCCATGAAAAACCATGGATGAAAAGGGTGCTAATACCTTCCTTTTTCATAATCTACCCCCCGAACTCAAGAAACAATCTCAAAGGCCTTTCCTGTGCTTTTTCACCTTTCCTTTTGGATTAAAGATAATTCAGTGGCGAATCTTGCTAACCGTAATATTTGCAATAAAATGCAAAACACCCAAGTCAGTTCTCCCACCGCATCATATTATCGTTTCCCAAGATTTTTTACATTAGCGGAGTTCTTATGTCTGTGTCTGTATTGTATACTGTATCCATGTCTGAGTCTGGACTTCATAGCTAACCATTTATACAAACTAAACTCATTTATATAGTAAGGTTTTTTAAGGTTGTTATTGATATGACACATTTTTTAGTTTATTGCTTATAGTTTATATCTTAGTTCTTATAATCTCATACAATAATAAAATATTTATTTAGTAATGGTCTTTTATTTTTCTGACATTTATTTTAAATAGTATTTTAGTTTATAATATATAGTTTATAATTTTTTTTTCTATTTTTACTCTTATTATTTTAACTAAAATTTATTTTTACCCTTAATAATTTTAAATCTTAAATATACATTTTATTATGAGAAGGGCCGATAAAGATATAACGCGATACTTCAATGACTTTCAGTTTAGGTTGGGGTATCGGGTGGTGCTGAGGCTATTTTGCATAGTGTCAACAAGGTGGTAAGAAAGTGACACAAAGATGGTTCCTTGGCTATGTTCACTGTAGATTTCTCGAATTCTTTCAGTATGGTAGATGTTCCTCTGGTTCTTTCTGGGTTGAGTGTGTTTATGGCCAAGCATCAAGGTTGTACCTTAGGAATGAACATATTATGTTAGCCACCAGAGTGCAACAAGGAAACCTGATATGGCCACTCCTTTTATCTCTTTTGTTACACCCACTCATTCATCAGGTTAGGGACAATTATAAGCTTCTTCTTCATGCCTTATATCTTGATGATGAGGCTATTATAGGGGATTCATAGGAGGTGGCTAAAGCCTATAGTATCATTCGGGAGACATGTCCATGATTAGGTCTTGAATTCAATATTCGTAAGGCTAAGATCTACTGAACTTCATGTGATTGTAGTAAACTTCGTGAGGATATGTTCTCGTCAAAAATTGGGAGGCCACTGTTAGGGATGAAGTTACTTGGAGGGGTTGTTAGCCAGGATGATAGTTTCATTAAGGAGTTGTCTAAGAAGAGATCTTCCAAGGATATTGAATTAATGCATCTTCTACCACAACTAAGGGATCTTTAGAGTGAGTTTCTTCTATTTCAATCCTGCATGGGTATTGCCAAATTGTTTTTTGACCTAATAATGTGTCAACGAACTTATATGGAGGAAGCAACTGCTTAGTTTGATAAAGTGTTGTAGAAGGCGGTTGAATACATTGTGGTTGGCGAAGGTCCTTTCTTCATGGACGTTCAAAGAATGGTGACTTCATTACCCATTAGAGTTGGGGTTTGGGTTTGTACTAAGCTATAGAGGCTTCCTCATATTCCTTTATGGATTCTAGGGCCTAATCTTGAGTGTTGCAGGATCATATATTGAGACACAGTGGGTTGTATGGTACAGACTCAGATTTCAATAGAGCTTTGTATTGTCTTAGTGTTGCGATTCCAGAATTTGACCTTAGCAATTTTACTAGCACCGTCCCTCCTAAAGCACAACATGTTTTGGCGAGTTCCCTTTTTAGTAAGTTTGTTAAGGACATGGATATGATATTTGACATGACCACGAGGCAAAAGAAAATTTTTGATTGTTTGGAAGTCGCACGTGCTCAAGATTGTTTCCTTTCTATTTCTATATTGATGGGCTAGGCTAACATATGTCACTGGTGGAGTATCATATTATCCTAAGATACCACCTTGTGATTCCTTTTTTTCTATTGATGAGGTTTGTCCTATTTGTTGTAAGGCTTTATTTGAATTCATTTGGGGAACATTAGATTCATTATAGGGAGCTTCCATGCTTCAAATACCTACATGACCTAGTTAGGGATATCTTGTTTGATATATTCCGACGTGTCAGCGTATCTGTGAAGAAAGATACACTTGTAATTTTTTTGACTAACCCACTTGAAGGGAGATCGACACTTAAGTCAACAAATATTTTGGTATACGGGTGGATAGAAGGGAAACATGTTTGTGTGGACTTGACGACAGTTTCTCAATTGATGGGTTTGAGGGATGGTGATTTTATTGTGGGACATACAACTCTCAAACTTCTTCCAGTAAAGTAATCAAACATGAGAAAGCGTGTTATGAAAATCAACATGTTTTATACCATTTGTCTTTGACACTTTTGGATTCCTAGCATTAGAAACAATTGATATTTTACAGAGAGTTTAAAGAATTATGAATAGCAATGTTGTGTCTCCTAGGTCTATGAATGTAATTTTTAAGAAGATTGATTTTGTGATTCATAATGGAGTAGCGGCACAACTTGTTGTCTGCTTGCCTTCTATTTCCTGTATTGACCTAATTTTTTAAAATTAATAACAACTAATTTGAATAAAAATATATGTCATTTTACATTTATAAATTTGTAGAACCGTTAATTTTTTCAAATACTTTAATTAATTTATCAACTTATCAACTATTAATTATCTACTATCAACTATAAATTATAAATCATCAATTATTAATTCTCAATCATACTTATCAGTTAACAGTTAGTTTTATGAAACAAAGTCTAAATGAGAACATATATAATGAGTCTAGAAAAATATAAAATCATTTGGAAAAATATAAAATAAGATGATATGATTATGTATAAATAAATATTGGTTGACTACTTGTTGGAATATCTAAATTCTGCGGAATGAGATTATTTTTGAGAATCATTGTTGAAATATTTTGGACGTTGTTTGGAACATTAAAATTTTAGTTTGAAAATGGTTTTTCATTGGGATATTGCTAAACCTAAATGTAACTTTTACTATTTTAATAAAAATCCTTTGTATTATCTAGCGTAGAGGTATTTGGTTAGCAATCTTCCTTTTTTGGTCGAGCAGTTTATCTCAATTCTTTTGTAAACGAGTTGGAGAACCCCTAGTTCTCTTAATTATATACAACTTGCTTACCAAAACAAATATTGGATCCAATATTTGGATATGGAGAAGAACTTAACGTATGAATGTTTGTTGAATAATGGTATATTTGTCTGGTTAATAATTTCGTCATGGGTACGCAGAGTTTTTGGTATCTTGCGGACGTAGGACCTCAGATGAAGTTTGGGGCATGAAACTCCCTCATACTTAGCAAAGTATGGTATTTTGAACTTATGGGGAATGACAACCCCAGGTACTAAGCCCAAATCACCGAAATCCAAACCAGGTAGGGCTTGAATTTTGATAGCTTTTAGTATATCCTCTAACTGCTTGTATTTATCCTCAGCCGGTAGATACTTTTTATCAAAGTAGTCTTCATCCTCAGAAGCTTGATTGTTTGCACCCCCAGCCCGGGTACTCCTTGCCTCTTCATCCTAGTTCTCGTCTTCCTCGGATGACTCTTCAATTATCTGCACCTGACGGACTGGGCCTTTAAATCTTTTCCCCATGTTGATCAGGGCTTTCTTCTTTGTCTTCTTTTTGGCCACCAGAAGTGTCATAAACTCTTTTTGTCCCTTGGCCAGGGTCAACAAGGTCTCTTGTAACTAGGAATTATGTGCTTGCAAATATTTCACGGTTTGCTTGATATCCATCTTACTGAAACAAACAGTAGAAAGATGGGGAAACCTGTTGTGGAAAACCTGCTTATGTTTTAATACATGAAATGTATATGAAAATGATTTCAAGGACTTATAAGATTTAAATTCATTTAGACAAAGAAGGAACAAACATTAATTGCATTAATAAGTTCATATTGATTACAACATGCCTCTTAGGCTTACATTGAAACAAAAGAAACAAAATGAACTAAATACAAATAAAAAGGCTCAAGTCTCCGATAGGCGCTTCCTTTTTTGAGTAATGTAGGCATTCAGGTTCCTCTCCTCGTGAAGTTGCCTCGTGAGCTCCAATGTCTTCTTTTCGCTTGCCTAAAGCTGGGCTTCAAAGGTGTCTCACACCCTATTTAGCTGAATCCAAGCTCTTTGAAAATCTTCAAGAGAAGTAGACATATCAGGATGAAGGACAGTATATGGAATATCTCCCTTGGCAACAGACTCCATGATGATAGGTAGGATGGCTTCATAAGGAATCATAAGGATTTAGGCACGAGCACGCACCCACTTAAAGTAAGGCTCCAAAGGAATGGAGTTATTATGCCCCAACGTCTTTCTATCAACTTTGTTAACCATACCCCAAGCTCGTATGAACCTCTGACGATCACCTTGGACGTTGCTCTCATAGTCAAATGCAATTCCTTGGACAAGTGTATCATGAGGTCCATCCCTCCTAGCATACCAAAATTGTCGCAAAGCCAAACAAGAATTATAGGTGATACCTCCCCTAATGCGAAGTAGAGGGACATTAGGGAATTCCCCATAACGATCAATAATAGTAATGTCCTCCAAGGATCAATAACACCAATGAATATCAGAATGTGTGAGTGACATCAATCTATTAGACCATTTCACGCCTTGCTCATTTTTCACAACAAATCCAGGTAGGTGAGAAATGAACCACCTAGCCAACAAAGGAGTGCAACACATAAGAAGTCCTCTTCTCTTCATGGTGCGAGAGTGAAGAGAATGAAGGATATCCCCAAGTAAAGTAGGCACCAGATTGCAAGATAGAAATTTTTTGACTGTGTTCACATCTATGAGTTGGTCAGAATTGGGAAATAGTACCATCACATAGATGAGAATAGATAACACTTCTTCAAAGGCTTGTAAATCCAGAGCATCCCAAAAATCTTGAGCCTTCTCCAACAAAAACTTGGCTAGAAACCATTTGACACCACTTCTTGTTTCCCAATTTGACACAATGTCGGGTCATTGCAAATGTAGAGCTCGAGCAATCTCCTAGGGTCTTGGGTCTCTTTCAATACCATTGAAAGGTAGTTGATCAAGAATAGAAATTCCCAAGAGTTGAGAGAATTCTTCCATAGTAGGCACAAGTTGGTAATCATGAAAGGTAAAGAAATGGTGTTTAGGGTCAAAGAATTGGAATAGCACATGTACCATATCCTTTTCAAAGTTTGTTATAACCAAGTTGATGAGACGACAACATTTCTTGGCAAATGGAGAATCATTGGGAACCCTTGAAGCTAATTCCGTAAGTTGAGGAGGCACTTTCACAAGTTAAGGAGGCACTTTTTGGCACGGATACGGACCCATATGAGATATGGCTCCATCGGAAGAGAAGTCTTTGGACCCAGCTCATGTGGATCAGATCTGTGAACTCTATCCCAAGCCCTTATAAATCTGCGGCGTTGCTCGTCGCTATCCCCTTGAAAATCAAAGATGATACTAGGCATTAGCAGCTCATGAGGTCCTTCTCTTCTAGCTCGCCCAAACTGACGTAAGGCCAAGCACGGATTATAAGAAATTCCTCCATGGGTTCCTATCAATGGAACATTGGGGTACTCCCTACAACGATCAATAATAGCCACCTCATCCATACCCTTGATAGTCCAGATGATGTCATTATGAGAGAGAGACATAACCCTATAGGCCCAGCCCATGCCTTCTTTGTTCTTCAGCACTGATTTAGGGAGGTGCAAAATAAACCACCTCGCCAATAATGGAGCACATCACATCAAGGTTCCCCGCTTCCTGGCAGTACAGGCATAAAGCTGATGAAGAATGTCACCCAAGAGAGTGGGTACAGGATTATGAGAGATGAAGATTTTCACCGTGTTCACATCAACAAAGGAGTCAGGATTCAAAAACAATACCAAGCCATATATCAGAAGAGCCAGAATATCCTCGAATTCCTTGAAGTTTAGACTATCCCAAAAATAATTAGCCTTACCAACCAAAAACTTAGTCAGAAAGCCCTCTGCTCCACTTCTAGTCCCCCAATTAGCCATTACTTCATCCTTTGTCATATTAAGGGCTGAAGCAATCTCTTATGGCCTAAGGATCTTCTCCCAACAAGTAAACGGGGTCTGCTCCAGAATAGAGATACCGAGCAGATCAGAAAACTCTACTAAGGTGGGAACCAACTGGTAGTCTTGAAAAGTAAAGCAATGGTACATCGGGTCATAGAACTGGACCAGGACACTCATCATCTGCTTGTCCAATTTGGAAGTGACCAAACCCAAGAGGTGACCATGTCTCCTGATGAAGGAGGTGGTATCTGGCATCTTTGCAATCAATTCTTTAAGCATGGTGGAAACCTGGACAAAGTTGATTCGGATGGTATTCCTACGCATGGGCATCATGACCTACAAAACAGAACAAAGATGAATCCCTCCTGTCTTTGAAATAGGTTAGTCCAATGCAAGATGTATGAAATGTTATGATGTCATGATGTCATGATAGAAAGCACATCACAAGTATCCATAAATAGCAAACATGGTAAAGGCACACAAGTCACACAGAGAGCCTTTAGATTTCAGGCTGGCAAGGAGCTTAGGTACTACCCTCTTTCAGTTCAGTTGGTTAAAACCTGTCCTAAAAATAGTAACCGGGTTCTAGAGGATCTCAATATCACTGACTACCCTCAATTGGTCATAATTCCAGTTTAGCAACCTTTTCTTGCGGCCGGAATCATCGCGAGAGTTTAGTCTCAATGAGTGTAGCATACTGCTAATGTTCTATGGCCAAGTAGGTCAATTTAAAGGTTCTAAGGTCAGTTGGTGCTTAATGACCCATATTCTCCTCGTTCCAACACAAGGGATATCGGTACAATCTAAAGTGCCACACCAACGTAGCTACTGCTTCAACCGTATCGGTCTACGCCGTACAGTTCCCTCACAGTTTATTGCTACTTACCTAAAGGGTATCCCCAGATCCGGGTTAGGATCTATAGTAACTCAGATACAAGCCCACAAATATAAAGCATACAAAGCAAGAAATTGAAAACATAATGATCTAATCCTAAGGTACACCCCACTTATTAAGCGTCCCTAGTAGAGTCGCCAGTTCTGTGATACGGTGGGAGAGAACTGACTGTTTTTTGGAATGCTGGTTTGCGTTTTGCGTTTGTTTTTGCAAAATTTCGCAGTAAGCAAGAGTCTCCACCGACTTTTATTTTATCCAACAAGGAAAGGAAAAAAGCACAGAAAAATTCCTTTTTCGAGATGTTTCTCGGGTTCGGGGGGTAGATTATAGAAATGGAAAGTGTTAGCACCCTTTCTATTCGTGGTTATCCATGGGCTCTTAGGTTCTTGCTCATAATGTTTTCAAAATTTTGCTTTTTATGTGTTTGTAAGTTTGAAAAAGTCTTTGTTTGAAAAGGGGTGTAAGTGTGAAAATTTGCTTTGTTTTGAAAGAGCAAGTACTTAAGAACCATCTACCTACTCGAAAAAGGAATCAATTTGTGCTAATGTCCTTTAGACAGTGTTATCCCACTATGAATAAGTAGGTAGCATCGTCGTTGGAGTTTAAGGGTTAATTCGATTAAGGGACGTGCGGTCACTAAAGCAATGTTAGGACGCCTTAACGGTAACCCTAATGTCTTAGATCATTTTTCCGAGGCAACCGTTTCGAGGCAACTATGATCTTTGGACAAGAGGGCGGCCTCTAAAACTTCCTATACTCAATGACCGCGTTACGAAGGCAACCAAGTGGGGTGTATCCTAGGAGTGCGCATGTGCGAGTGTGTCATTTTTTCAGTTATTTTGTCTTTGTACATGTTAATGGTGATCTATGTTGATTTTAGGTTTAAACGTTCAATCTTGTCATGCATTCCCTATCATCAAACATCTAACAATTTATAAGTTGAAGAAATTAAATTGCGGGAATTAAACTAACTATTACAAGGCGTCGGGTATTTACATCGCCAAAAGCAACCCTTGAAATTAAAATGCGGAAAATAAATAAA
The DNA here is from genome assembly GCA_948472305.1 of Vicia faba. Classification (NCBI taxonomy): domain Eukaryota; kingdom Viridiplantae; phylum Streptophyta; class Magnoliopsida; order Fabales; family Fabaceae; genus Vicia; species Vicia faba. The sequence goes on from OX451735.1 coordinate 1,232,733,274, forward strand.
GCGGTAAAAATAGTAAAGTCCTAATCATCTATTACATTCCGGAAACAGATACAATATTGAAATAAAATGGATCGCATGCGGGAAATTAAATCGGGCGCGTATTTTAGGGTTTTGACCCTTTAATTGTTAAAGAAAATATTTTTGGTTATTTTTTAAGTAAGAAAGAAATTAATTTGGGTTAATTATTAAATTAATAAATTAATTAATTAATTAATGAAAATAATATTTTTGGATTTTTTGGTATTTAAAGAAATAAAAATAAATTTGATCAATGTTAATAAAACCTAATTGTCTAAGTTAATTTTAATTATTGCAAAATATATTAAAAGTTATTCCTAATTAAAACTAAATTAAGTAAATTAATATTTATTAACAAAAATAAAATACTGAAAATTAATTTAATAAACAAAATATTTTTTTAGTTTTTAATTTTAATGAAGAAAAGGATTTAATTGGTTAATTAATATAAAAATAAAAATAATTAAATAAAAACAAGAATAAAAATAAATGTAGAAGAGAGTGTTTGGGCCTGATTTTTGGAGGTTTTGATAGCAATTTGATGGCCCAACTGAATTGGCCCCTTGTTGACTTTGCTGGTTCCCTATGCGCCCATTGACTCAATCCCATGGTGGTCATTCAACTTGAATCACCAGATATGGCCTTGGGCCATCTGGCGCTTGATTGAGTGAGGGAGCATGATAGGCTATGAACTTGGATCAACACTGAATCACCTGAAAATAAAAAAATACAAATCATATAGGGGGACCTGGGATTCGAACCCAGGTCCTGTACGTGACTGCCAACTCCTCTTTCCACTAGGCCAACCAGCTTCATTTGTTAATGTGTTAAGAAAAAAACATAATATTGGAAAACATGTTAATATGCCAGAATTAAAAAAAAACGCGCGAATATTTGAACGGGGCAACAGATGGGGACACGTTGTCGTCCCTGTCCTCAGGTTTGCACAGAAATTACCTGCGGATTTAAATCCGCAGCTAAAGGCGTGGGCCAATCCAAAAACTCGTCTCAGGCCATATAAACTCCATCCAAGACTATGGTTGTCTTTGTATTCCTCTCCTGGTCACGTCTATGTCCATCAATAGGTCTAATTTTACCTGTAACAAAAACCCCTAAAAAAACCTAGGAAACCCTACAATGGCATTTTGCACCACAAAGCAGATAAACACAATCAAATAATATGGAAAGCTTGGAAATTATCTAGTGATTGCAAATATACCATTGGTTTCTTGTAATGATGCAAAGATTTTGAAACACGAAATCCAATTCAGAGGGGGGCCGCGTATCACTTACAGTGCGTTTGAGGGCGTGTGAGAGCTTGCTAGCGGTTGGTTCTGACTCAGGGATGGTCCAACAATTGATTAGTGTGGAGTTTTGCTTCTGAATTTGCCTCCAAGGATAATTTCAGTTTTGCACTTTTTTGTCAATTTTTCAAGTTTGGTTCTTGGTGTTCTTGCAGCCTCTAGGTCTGGATTTCGTGCCTTTGCCTTGTATATGTTATATGGAGTGTATTAGGTCAACTTTTGTGGACTAAATCCTTGCACATTGATGCCTTGAGATTGGATTTGATCCACCATTGAAAGCTTGCCTAATTTGCCAAAAATCCAATCTTTTTGCACATGTAATGCTTGATACGAATTTGATCATGATATTGATGGTGATTAGGTCCTGAAAATAGAAAAAGATCTCATATAATCAAGTTTTGGGATTTTATTTTATTTAAATTGATTAAAAATGAAATAATTCAAATAAAAATCAAATAAAATAGTAAAATTGATAAATGGACACAAGGCTGAGGCTAGGACACGTGTGCAATGTGGCAAGTCCAAATCAAGTGGAAAAGAATGGGCCTATTTGACAAAATTTGAAGTTTTGGGGATAGTTGACTTTTTGCAATTTTGCAAAAATGCCCAACTTCAACAATGCATAACTTCTTCAATTTTGAACTTTTGGAAGTTTTCTTGGTCTTTTTAGAAAGCTTGAGATGTCCTCTAACCAACCCTTTTGGTATCATCTCATTTTGATATTCCATTCTCAAGTTATAAGCTTTGGCAAAAAAATGTGTTTTTGTTGACTTTCAAAAATGACCTATAATGTCCAAATTTTTAACTTTTTGTGAGTGCATTTTCTGATCTTGGGGTATGAAGATGGATTGTAGGAAATGTCATCCTCTTCCAAATGAGCTTTGGATGGGTCATTTCTCATCAATTATGAGAAAGTTATGCTTGGTCAAAGTAGAGTTCAGTTTTCCTACAAAACCCTAATTTAGCAACTTTTGAGTCTTGATGAATCTTGAGCAATCCTTGATGAATCATGATCAACCCTTGATCAAATGATGAAATATCCTTAAAAATGAGAATGTTGACAAAAAAATCTTGAAGATTGACTGTATTTGGTCACAGTTGACTTTTGCCCTAGCACAGTCGATTTTTGGGCCCCTTGAGCAATTGACTGAGCAAACTTCCTCTGCAAGGCTTGAAATTTGGCATGGATGATCTTGAGAGCATATTAGGACATTGGGGAGAACTTGAGGTCATTTGTATTCAAGGATCTTGATGCAACACAAAACCCTATTTTGAGGTTGACTGCCTTAGGAGATAGCTTAACTGTCCAACTCTTGAGCAATCTTGAGCCACTTGGAGATTTTTCTTGCAATGTTTGGAGAAATATGAGAGGGAAAATTTTGGGGTACAACAGCTTCCCCTGTTCAATATTCTAAACCTGAGGATGTAGATTGGCTTTCGTGCCTTTCGTGATCCGAAGGTGGAAGATGCTTGAACACTAGAGTGCCCAGAAATTTGCACTCGCATGAAGTGGTATCAGCCTTGCGATGTCGAGAATTGGCTTATAGACGACATTTGGAGATTGTTGATAGGAGGTCTGAACTTCGACCGGAATAAGAATCAGGGAGATCTTAGCGTCGATCTGACTGAACCAGAGAAGGTCTTGGATTAACTTTGACTGGATAAGAATCAAAAAAACCTTAGGGTCAATTTAACTGAACCAGATGAAATTCTTGGAATATCTTCAACTGGAATACGAATCAGGGAGATCTTAGGGTCGATTTGACTGAACCAGAGAAGGTTTTGGATTAACTTTGACTGGATAAGAATCATAAAAATCTTAGGGTCTATTTAACTGAACCAGACAAAAGTCTTGGAATATCTTCAACTGGAATACGAATCAGGGAGATCTTAGGGTCGATCTAACTGAACCAGAGAAGGTCTTGGATTAACTTTGACTGGATAAGAATCAGAAAAATCTTAGGGTCGATTTAACTGAACCAGACGAAAGTCTTGGAATATCTTCAACTGGAATACGAATCAGGGAGATCTTAGGGTCGATCTGACTGAACCAGAGAAGGTCTTAGATTAACTTTGACTGGATAAGAATAAGAAAAATCTTAGGGTCGATTTAACTGAACCAGACGAAAGTCTTGGAATATCTTCAACTGGAATACGAATCAAGGAGATCTTAGGGTAGATCTGACTGAACCAGAGAAGGTCTTGGATTAACTTTGACTGGATAAGAATCAGAAAAATCTTAGGGTCGATTTAACTGAACCAGACGAAAGTCTTGGAATATCTTCAACTGGAATACGAATCAGGGAGATCTTAGGGTCGATATGACTAAACCAGAGAAGGTCTTGGATTAACTTTGGCTAGATAAGAATCAGAAAAATCTTAGGGTCGATTTAACTGAACCAGACGAAAGTCTTCCATAGATGTAGTTTTTCTTTTGAGGGGACTACTAGGTCATATGAGTAGTCAGCGGCGTTTTACTGATTCGTCTTTCCCTGAAACGGTAAAGAGTCAGTCATATGCAATGTCATGATGTATGAAATGCATGATATATATCAAGCAATGATGCTCTCAACATAAATGAGATTGTACGGTATGATGCGTATATGCATGTATCATGATGTATGGAAATGTAATGTTTCTAGCTGGGGAAAATAAATCTCGGATAGCTGCTGGAGAATAGAGTTTGAGTTCTTCGTTTCCACTGGGGATGACGAACGAAGATGATTGTGAGAATAGACCTGCAGGAGAAAATAACTCCGTTGGGGAATAAGATGATGAGGAGATTACTCTGTGGGGAAGAGATGCTCTGCTGAGGATTCCACTGATAAATTCCATCGGGATGAATTATCGTTGCTGGTGATATTGAATCTGTTGAGGATTGAATTCCTATTTGTGAAAGGGAAGAACTCTGCTGGAGACGATCTCTCAGTGGCGACATTACTGGGGATAACCTGTTAGACTTTTGTGGGGATAATCCTCTGAATTCTGCTGGGAATGACCCCTTGAACTCGGCTGGGGAGATTTATTTTTGTAATTCGCTGGGGATAAAACTTCCAGAGTCTACTGGGGATGATTCTTCCAACTCCGTTGGGGAAGCTTTTTCAGACTACGCTGGGAAATTTTGACTCCACTGGGGATATCTTGTATTCTTCCGGGGAACATTCTTCTACTTCATTGGGGAATATTAATACTGTCGGGGGTATCAAGCCTTTTTAATGCTGATGGTAGATAAACTCTGCTTGGGGAGAACATTGCTGATTCATTCATAGTTGCAAGTCTCAGCTGGGGGAGAGCTACCATTACTGCCTTACTCTGCGGGGAGTGAAGGTATCTTAGCCATATTCTTCAGCTGAATTTACCTTGTACCTGGTGGACAGAGCAACTATATAGCTTTGACATTTCTTATTGCCACTGTTTCTGCTTTTACCAGTAATTCATCTTTTGTTTCGCATGTAAATATTCACGAGCAGCAATTAATGTCAAATGCATATATCAAAAATGAACATTGGACGTTCTTTGCAAAACAAAATAGATAAAAAAATGAATTGTATTGATTTTGAAGTTTGGCCTGTAAATAGGCGTTTTTGTATAAGAGGCTGACGTCCTAGTAAGAGAACATCGTCGAGCAGATAGAATTTACACAATTTGTGAAAAGAAAACAAAACAGCTATGTGAATAATCCCACTGGGTTCCAACTCTGCTATTGCCTTTATGTCTTCGAGCATCTCATCACTTTGCTACTTGGTTGAAGGTAGATCAGATTGATTAGTGTCGTCCGAGCTTGATAGTTGATACCGAAGTCTGGATGCAAGGTGATCCAATGAGACATAGTGTTACGCTTTGATCACTAATTTTTTCCTGGACCGTCCTTTCGGGTTTTCAGTCCACCGGGATACCCATTTTTTCCCAAGCCTCCTTTTCAGGTTTTCGACTTGCCGGGTGTACAGATTTTTTTATCTTCATCCCTTATTTTTTCCCGAACCTTTTTGGTTCATCGGGAAGCCCTTATTTTTTCCTAGGCCAATCAACCTAGCGGGTCTTTGATTATGCGTAGTATCTTTTCACTATGTCTGCATTGACGGGGTGAGGAAGGTCGTCACCATACATGGTGGTTAGGATCATAGCTCCGCCTGAGAAAATGTTCTTAACCATAAATGGCCCTTCGTAAGTAGGGGTCCATTTGCCCCTGGGATCACCTTGAGGTAAGATAATGAGCTTGATTACCAGATCCCCAACTTGATACTCTTGTCGTCTAACTTTCTTGTTAAATTCCTTGATCATCCGTTTTTGGTACGTCTGACCATGACAAATAGCAGTAAGTCTCTTTTTGTCGATTAGGTTCAGCTGATCAAGTCGGGTCTAAATCCAGTCATCTTCGCTTAAACCTGCATCCTTCATGATTCGGAGAGAGGGTATCTGAACTTCAATGGGCAAGACTGCCTCCATGCCATATACCAAGGAGTAGGGCGTTGCCCCTGTTGACGTCCGCGCTGAGGTACGGTACCCATGAAGAGCAAACGGTAACATCTCGTGCCAATCTTTGTATGTCACTATCATCTTCTGCACAATCTTCTTAATGTTCTTATTAGCTGCTTCTACAACCCCATTCATCTTCGGCCGGTAGGGAGAAGAGTTGTGATGTTGTATCTTGAATTGCTTGCAGAGCTCGGTGATCATCTTGTTGTTGAAATTGGTACCATTGTCCGTAATGATCCTCTCTGGTACACCATATCGACAGATCAGATTGTGCCGAATGAACCGTGCCACGACGTTCTTGGTTACAGTAGCAAAGGAAGCTGCTTCAACCCACTTCGTAAAGTAATCAATAGCTACCAGGATGAAACGATGCCCGTTAGATGTCGTAGGTCTGATCTCGCCGATCATATCAATGCCCCACATTGCAAAAGGCCAAGGTGCCGTCAAGACGTTTAGAGGGACTGGAGGTTTGTGAACCTTATCAGTATAGACTTGGCACTTATGACACGTCCGAGAATGCTGATGATAGTCGGCTTCCATTGTAGACCAATAGTATCCTGCCCGAAGGATTTTCTTTTCCACGGTGTGTCCACTGGAATGAGTTCCGAAAGTACCTTCATGTAACTCAACCATGATCTTTTCTGCTTCATTCTTATCCACACATCGCAGTAGGGTTAAATCATGGTTACACTTGTAAAGAATGCCATTGCTGATGAAGAACTTCGTTGCGAACCTCCTCAGAAACTTCTTGTCATTAACAGATGCACCCTCGGGATACTCCTGAGCCTCAAGGTACCTCTTCACCTCATGATACCAGGGTTTATCTGCTACCTCTTCAGTCTCAATGTCACAGCAATGTGTCGGTTCGTCCAATCTTTCAATGATAATTCGGGGAGCCTCGTTGTCCCAATTGACTTTGAACATATAAGACATTGTAGCCAGCGTGTCCGCCAACTGATTCTCCTCTCTGGGGAAGTGTTCAAAGGTTATCTCCTCGAAGTGCGGGAGCAATGTCATCACATACTCCTTGTAAGGGATAATATTTGGGTGTTTCGTATCCCACTCGCCTTTGATCTGACTGATCACGAGAGCGGAATCTCCGAAGACACTCAGAAACTTAATCCTTAGGTCAATTGTTGCTCGAAGACCCATGATGCACGCTTCATACTCCGCCATATTGTTGGTGCAGTTGAAACATAGTCGGGCGGTAAACGGAGTATGAGAGCCTTCAGGAGATATGATCACGGCGCCAATGCCATTACCCAAAGCGTTCGAAGCTCCATCAAAGTACATAGACCATCGGGATCCTTCCTCAGGTCCTTCATCCGGTCCAAGTGCCTCACAATCAGTTACCAACATGATATTCTCGTCCGGGAATTCAAAGTTCATAGATTGGTAATCATCCACTGCCTGATGTGCCAAATGGTCTGCCAACACACTTCCCTTTATTGCCTTTTGGGTCGTATATTGGATGTCATACTCAGTCAATATCATCTGCCATCTTGCTATTCTTCCAGATAAGGCAGGCTTCTCGAAGATATACTTGATTGGATCCATCTTCGATATTAATAAAGTAGTGTGAGTCAGCATATACTGTCTCAGCCGGCGAGCAGCCCATGCCAAAGTGCAGCAAGTTTTCTCGAGCAACGAGTATCGGGTCTCGCAGTCGGTAAACTTTTTGCTAAGGTAATAAATAGCATGCTCTTTTCGCCCAGACTCGTCATGTTGACCCAGCCCACACCCCATTGAGTTATCGAGTATTGCCAAGTATAAGATTAAAGGTCTCCCTTCAACTGGAGGCATCAGAATGGGTGGTTCTTGGAGATACTCTTTAATCCTTTCGAAAGCGGCCTGGCATTCATCGTTCCAATGTAATACTTGATCTTTCTTCAATAGCTTGAAGATTGGCTCACAAGTAGCAGTCAGGTGCGAGATGAATCGGGAAATGTAGTTCAGTAGTCCCAGAAAGCCTCTGACTTCTTTCTCTGTTTGGGGAGCTGGCATTTCCTGTATAGCTTTCACCTTTACAGGATCCACTTGAATACCTTTGTCGCTTACGACGAAACCCAGTAGCTTACCATATCTCACCCCGAAGGTGCACTTGTTCGGGTTTAACCTCAGCTTATACAAATTCAACCTGTCAAATAACTTCTGCAGATGGTCAAGGTGTTCTTCCTTAGTCTGGGACCTTGCAATCATATCATCGACGTATACTTCAATCTCATGATGGATCATGTCATGAAACAAAGCGACCATGGCACCCTGATACGTTGCCCCAACATTCTTCAGTCCAAAAGGCATGACCTTGTAGCAAAAGGTACCCCACTGAGTAACAAAAGTCGTCTTCTCCATGTCTTCGGGAGCCATTTTAATCTGATTATAACCGGATAAACCATCCATGAAGGAGAAGACTTTATGCTGAGCGGTGTTGTCAACCAGAACATCAATATGAGGTAGAGGGAAGTCATCCTTGGGGCTTGCCCTATTCAGATCCCTATAGTCAACACACATTCGAAACTTACCATCCTTCATCGGCACAGGAACCACATTGGCCACCCACTGAGGGTAAGAAGTAACTGCTAGAAAACCGGCGTCAAACTGTTTCATAACTTCAGCCTTGATTTTCTCAGACATCTCTGGACGCATTGAGCGGACCTTCTGTTTCACTGGAGGATAGTCTTCCTTGGTAGGCAGGCGGTGAACCACGATATCGGTATCCAACCCAGGCATATCTTCATAAGACCGAGCAAAGATCTCAACGTAGTCACGCAGCATTTGAACCAACCGTTGCTTCACACTAAGCTCCAGATTTACCCCGATCTTGACCTCTTTCTTGTTTATCTCTGTACCCAGATTCACTGATTCCATCGGCTCTTCGTGCGGCTGAATAGCCCTCTCTTCCTGAAGTAACAGTCTTACAAGTTCACCCGACACTTCGCAATCATCTTCACCTTCGTCTTTGGCTAAGTTGATTGGACTTTCGAAGTTATAACTGGCAGTAGCAGAGTCGTTACTAGTGAGATCCAGAGTGGATGTAGACATGTATATGTGAGTGTGTGTAAAATAGTTGTTTTGCAATATGTAATAAGAGAAAAACAAGGAGCGCAAAATTTGAAATGCAAGAAACGTCCAATGCTTTTATTAATGATATATGAAAATGACACACATAAAGCCCTCACAAATGTGGCCACAGTGCCCCGGGTAAGACACTGGGCCGTAGAGTTTAAAACATTGTCTGTTACAAATTCAAAACAAAAAGTTTCATTACTAGGTAACAAAAGAAATATGGATGAAGTCCTTTGCTGTCCAGTTGCTTGGTCCACCATCAGTAGTAGGATAGATCCAGCTGTCGAACTCAGACTCTTCCACCTCGTCTTCAATGGCATTCACTCCCGAATTGCTGATGAACACGGGAGGTCTTCCGATCCGTGCATTCCGAACAGCCCTTTGAGCTTCTGCAGTGAAACCCAAACCAAACTTGTTAGTCTTCTGTGAAAAATCAGGGAGTTGGCCCCAATTTGCACACCCACCTTTCTCAACAAAAGCCCGAGCATCCTTAAAGGAAGCCGTCTTCATAGGAGAATCTTCAACAACAGTCTCAGTTGATGCCAGCGTCTGGGGAACCTCTTCAAAATGCTGAAATGGGGTCTCAATGAACTCCCAATCCATCTCTACATATCGAAAAGAGTTGAGGTGGCTCACCGTGTACTTCTCTTCTCCTTGTACTGTCACAATCTTCCCTTTGACCGGGTACTTCAGCTTCTGGTGGAGCGTTGAGGTTACTGCCCCAGCTTTATGGATCCATGGACGACCTAGCAAACAAGAATAAGATGGCTGAATGTCCATCACATAGAATGTAGATGCAAAAACCTGAGAACCAACCTTAATCGGGATATCAACTTCTCCATGCACCATTCTCTTAGACCCATCAAAGGCCCTGACGACAATGTTACTTGGTTTCAGCTGCAATCCTTCACAATCCAACCGGTCTAGAGCTTTCTTAGGCAAAACGTTCAATGAGTAACCAGTATCCACCAATACATGTGCAAGAGTAGTGCCCCTGCATTCAATGGAGACATGCAGGGCATCGTTGTGATTCTTCCCCTTAGCAGTCATGTCGGCGTCAGAGAAACCCGACCCATTATCAACAGTCAGACTAGCCACGCAATCTTTAAACTGATCAGCCGATGTCTCTTGTGGTATGTGGGCAGTTTTTAGGAAAGCAATCAGAGCCTTGGCATGGGCCTCCTAGCATAGCAACAGTGACAACATAGAGATTTTGGACGGGGTTTGCCCCAGCTGCTCAACTACATTGTAGTCACTATTTTTGATGATCTTTAAAGTTCTTCCATCTCTTGTCTAGAAGCTTCAACAATAATTGTCTTTGGTGCCTCCGTCTGGGCAGGCTCGTTGGTGATTCCTTTGCCCCGAGTGTCAGACGACTCGGCGACAGGGGTAAGAATAGGAACTTGAACAGGAATAGTAGCAGGTACATTGGCAGGTGTAATAACAACAGGTTTTCGGGCAGTTGGTGGAGAGATATCAGGTGAGAAAAGTCTTCCGCTATGGGTGACTTTAGCAGGTCCATCAATATTGCTGACGTCAGTATCAGCATCCAAATCTTGTTTAACTCCATGAAAATAAACATCATCCCCGTAGTGCCAAGGGACAACTTTATCAGAGGTGTAGGGGATAGGCCCAAGAACAGTAATGATCAATGGTGCGATTCTTGGAACAGATGTAATTCTAACAGTCTTTCTCGAGGAAGCCTTGGAAGAATCGTCGAAAATGGTAATAATAGCAACTTCTCCAGTATGAACTAAGGGAACAACAATCTTCTCAAACAGAATTTCTTTACTATCCATCAGGCGTTGGACACCTGATTTCAAAAGATGGCAACCGGTAGGTAGAATAAAACACATACGACAACCTTCATCACAGCCCGGAAATAAACCGGCTAACAAAAGGTTCTTCTTCACAGTCATCAAGGGAGTAGCAATATCGTTCACAGAAACCACAAACGAGTCTTCATCTATAGCAATCACTCCATGCGTGGGCATCAGTCACAACATTAGGTCTTTCGGGCGCCTCGAACTCAATCTCCTTAGCATCAATTAAGTCTTGTATTTTGTTCTTCAAAGCCCAATAATCATCTGTATTATGTCCCGGGCTATCAGAGTGAAAAGCACAGCGGGCATTAGGGTTGTACTTAGGTGATGCAATGTTAGGATTTTGCGGAGCCTCCCTTAGAGTTACTAGATTGGTCTTAAATAACTGCGGCAGAATCTGAGACAAAGTCATGTTGAGATGGGTGAATTGCCTTCGAGGTTTCTCGGTCTTTTGTTGATTGTTGCGTTGAGTAGCACCAGCAGGTATTGAAATAACAACCGCATTAACAGTTTGGCGGCGTTCAGGTCTACTCTGGCTTTTCGAATTGTAGACAGCACTGGACTCTTTCTTAAAAGGCTTTTTCTCGGTGCTTGATGAAGCACCCTTTTGTATCTTACCAGCCTTAATACCAACCTCAATCCTCTCACCGGTCATAATTAGCTCTGTAAACCCAGACGAAGAGCTTCCAATCAGGTGGTTGAAAAATGGACTAGACAATGTCCCCAGAAACATATCCACAAGCTCTCGATCAGCCAAGGGTGGTTGCACTCTTCCGGCGAGGTCCCTCCACTTCTGAGCATAATCTTTGAAACCTTCACCCGTTCCCATAGACATACCCCGGAGTTGGGTACGCGTGGGAGCGAGGTCAGAATTGTATTGGTACTGCCTGTAGAAAGCAGTAGCCAAATCTTCCCAACTGCGGATACTGGCTCCGTCCAACTGGTAAAACCATTCAAGTTGAGTCCCTGAGAGACTGTCTTGAAAGAAGTGGATCCATAGGTTCTTATCAGTGGTGTACGGCTGAATCTTCCTTACATATGACCGGAGGTGCAGCTTCGGACAAGAAACTCCGTCATACTTAGCAAAGACTGGTTCCTTGAACTTGTGGGAAATTACCACCCCAGATGATAGACCCAGATCACCAAAGTCCAGACCAGGCACTTTCTGAACTTCCATCGCACTCAATCGGTCTTCCAGTTGCTTGTATCTATCCTCAGCCGGAGGATACTGGTCTTCGTCGAAGTCCGTCTCATTGTCTGAGACCACAGGGCTAGGAGCCCTCCTTTCCTCTTGACTATCTTTCCCTCCAAATGAGGTGGTCAACTCAACTTCATCCCGTAGCCTATTTCCAAACCTGTGACATGTATTAAACAGGATTGTCCTCTTCTTCTTCTTCTTCTTCTCTTTCAGAATCAGGGTCTTCAGATCTTGCTGACCCTTAGCTAGATTCATGAACAGCTCTTGGAATTGGGCATTCTGGGCCTGTAGGGCCTTGATTGCTTGTTCAGTCGATGGTTCAGAAGACATGATGCTGAAATAAACAGCGAAGAAGATTAGAAACCTGTAAGGATACCTGTTATGAAGTGAATGGTATGAAATGCGTATGATATGATTTCAAAGACATCGAGAGATTCAAATTTGTGAACAAGAAATGAAACACACTTTTATTAGATAAACTTTGAAATTCAATTTGTTCAACAGATTCCCTTAAGGCGTTACAATAAAGGAAATACTGAAAAGTAAATAAAAACTGGAAAGGAAATAATCAAAGGACAATCAGTGCTCCCATAGTCACTTCTTGTCAGTGCGGACATAGTCATTGAGAATCCGCTCAGTCTCCAGCTGCCTAGTCAACTTCTGGATCTTCTGCTCTTGCTCGTTAAACTTGTCTTGGTAAGCATCCCGCTCTTCTCTCAGCTGCATCCAAGACTTTTTCAGTGCCCCAATGTCAGTGGGCATGTAAGGATGGAGGATGGTAGGAAGAACCCCTTCTTCATTAGCAACTTCAACAATGATAGGCAGGACGGCTTCATATGGCATACCCAGCTTTTGGGCACGGATACGGACCCATCTGAGATATGGCTCCATCGGAAGAGAAGTCTTTGGACCCAGCTCATGTGGATCAGATCTGTGAACTCTATCCCAAGCCCTTATAAATCTGCGGCGTTGCTTGTCGCTATCCCCTTGAAAATCAAAGATGATACCAGGCATTAGCAGCTCATGAGGTCCTTCTCTTCTAGATCGCCCAAACTGATGTAAGGCCAAGCACGGATTATAAGAAATTCCTCCATGGGTTCCTATCAATGGAACATTAGGGTACTCCCCACAATGATCAATAATAGCCACCTCATCCATACCCTTGATAGTCCAGATGATGTCATTATGAGAGAGAGACATAACCCTATAGGCCCAGCCCATGCCTTCTTTGTTCTTCAGCACTGATTTGGGGAGGTGTGAAATAAACCACCTCGCCAATAATGGAGCACAGCACATCAAGGTTCCCCGCTTTCTAGCAGTACGGGCATAAATCTGATGAAGAATGTCACCCAAGAGAGTGGGTAAAGGATTACGAGAGATGAAGATTTTCACCGCGTTCACATCAACAAAGGAGTCAGGATTCGGAAACAATACCAAGTCATATATCAGAAGAGCCAGAATATCCTCGAATGCCTTGAAGTTTAGACTATCCCAAAAATAATTAGCCTTACCAACCAAAAACTTAGTCAGAAAGCCCTTTGCTCCACTTCTAGTCTCCCAGTTAGCCATTACCTGATCCTTTGTCATATGAAGGGCTGAAGCAATCTCTTCTGGCCTAAGGATCTTCTCCCAACCAGTAAACAGGGTCTGCTCCAGAATAGAGATACCGAGCAGATCGGAAAAATCTTCTAAGGTGGGAACCAACTGGTAGTCTTGAAAAGTAAAGCAATGGTACAACGGGTCATAGAACTGGACCAGGACACTCATCATCTGCTCTTCCAATTTGGAAGTGACCAAACCCAAGAGGTGACCATGTCTCCTGATGAAGGAGGTGGTATCTGGCATCTTTGCAATCAATTCTTTAAGCATGGTGGGAACCTGGACAAAGTTGATCCGGATGGTATTCCTACGCATGGGCATCATGACCTGCAAAAAAGAATAAAGATGAATCCCTCCTGTCTTTGAAATAGGTTAGTCCAATGCAAGATGTATGCAATGTTATGATGTCATGATAGAAAGCACATCACAAGTATCCACAAATAGCAAACATGGTAAAGGCACACAAGTCACACAGAGAGCCTTTAGATTTCAGGCTGGCAAGGAGCTTAGGTACTACCCTCTTTCAGTTCAGTTGGTTAAAACTTGTCCTAAAAATAGTAACCGGGTTCTAGAGGATCTCAATATCACTGACTACCCTCAATTGGTCATAATTCCAGTTTAGCAACCTTTTCTTGCGGCCGGAATCATCGCGAGAGTTTAGTCTCAATGAGTGTAGCATACTGCTACTGTTCTATGGCCAAGTTGGTCAATTTAAAGGTTCTAAGGTCAGTTGGTGCTTAATGACCCCTTAGATGACCCATATTCTTCTCGTTCCAACACAAGGGATATCGGTACAATCTAAAGTGCCACACCAACGTAGCTACTGTTTCAACCGTACCGATCTACGCCGTACAGTTCCCTCACATTTTATTGCTACTTACCTAAAGGGTATCCCCAGATCCGAGTTAGGATCTATAGTAACTCTGATACAAGCCCACAAATATAAAGCATACAAAGCAAGCAATTGAAAACACAATGATCTAATCCTAAGGTACACCCCACTTATTAAGCGTCCCCAGTAGAGTCGCCAGTTCTGTGATACGGTGGGAGAGAACTGACTGTTTTTTGGAATGCTGGTTTGCGTTTTGCGTTTGTTTTTGCAAAATGTCGCGGTAAGCAAGAGTCGCCACCGACTTTTATTTTATCCAACAAGGAAAGGAAAAAAGCACAGAAAAATTCCTTTTTCGAGATGTTTCTCGGGTTCGGGGGGTAGATTATAGAAAGGGAAGGTGTTAGAACCCTTTCTATCTGTGGTTATCCACGGGCTCTTAGGTGCTTGCTCATAATGTTTTCAAAAAATTTCTTTCTTTGTGTTTGTGGGTTTGAAAAAGTCTTTGTTTGAAAAGGGGTGTAAGTGTGAAAATTTGCTTTGTTTTGAAAGAGCAAGTACTTAAGAACCATCTACCTACTTGAAAAAGGAATCAATCTGTGCTAATGTCCTTTAGACAGTGCTATCCCACTATGAATAAGTAGGTATCACCGTCGTTGGAGTTTAAGGGTCAATTCGATTAAGGGACGTGCGGTCACTAAAGCAATGTTAGGACGCTTTAACGGTAACCCTAATGTCTTAGATCATTTTTCCGAGGCAACCGTTTCGAGGCAACTATGATCTTTGGATAAGAGGGCGACCTCTAAAACTTCCTATACTCAATGACCGCGTTACGAAGGCAACCAAGTGGGGTGTACCCTAGGAGTGGCATATGCGAGTGTGTCATTTTTTCAATTATTTTGTCTTTGTACATGTTAATGGTGATCTATGTTGATTTTAGGTTTAAACGTTCAATCTTGTCATGCATTCCCTATCATCAAACATCTAACAGTTTATAAGTTGCGGAAATTAAATTGCGGGAATTAAACTAACTATTACAAGGCGTCGGGTATTTACATCGCCAAAAGCAACCCTTGAAATTAAAATGCGGAAAATAAATAAAGCGGTAAAAATAGTAAAGTCCTAATTATCTATTACATTCCGGAAACAGATACAATATTGAAATAAAATGGATCGCATGCGGGAAATTAAATTGGGCGCGTTTTTTAGGGTTTTGACCCTTTAATTGTTAAAGAAAAGATTTTTGGTTATTTTTTAAGTAAGAAAGAAATTAATCTGGGTTAATTATTAAATTAATAAATTAATTAATTAATTAATGAAAATAATATTTTTTTATTTTTTGGTATTTAAAGAAATAAAAATAAATTTGATCAATGTTAATAAAACCTAATTGTCTAAGTTAATTTTAATTATTGTAAAATATATTAAAAGTTATTCCTAATTAAAACTAAATTAATTAAATTAATATTTATTAACAAAAATAAAATACTGAAAACTTAATTTAATAAACAAAATATTTTTTTGGTTTTTAATTTTAATGAAGAAAAGGATTTAATTGGTTAGTTAATATAAAAATAAAAATAATTAAATAAAAACAAGAATAAAAATAAATATAGAAGAGAGTGTTTGGGCCTGATTTTTGGAGGTTTTGATAGCAATTTGATGGCCCAACTGAATTGGCCCCTTGTTGACTCAATCCCATGGTGGTTATTCAACCTGAATCACCAGATTTGGCCTTGGACCATCTGGCGTTTGATTGAGTGAGGGAGCATGATAGGCTATGAACTTGGTTCAACACTGAATCACCTTAAAAGAAAAAATACAAAGCATATGGGGGGACCTGGGATTCGAACCCAGGTCCTGTACGTGACTGCCAACTCCTCTTTCCACTAGGCCAACGCGCTTCATTTGTTAATGTGTTAAGAATAAAACATAATATTGGAAAACATGTTAATATGCCAGAATTAAAAAAAAAGCACACGAATATTTGAACGGGGCAACCAGATGGGGACACGTTGTCGCCCATGTCCTCAGGTTTGCACAGAAATTACCTGCGGATTTAAATCCGCAATTAAAAGCGTGGGCCAATCCAAAAACTCGTTTTAGGCCATATAAACTCCATCCAAGACTATGGTTGTCTTTCTCTTCCTCTCCCGGTCACGTCTATGTCCATCAATAGGTCTAATTTTACCTGTAACAAAAACTCCTAAAAAAAACCTACGAAACCCTACAATGGCGTTTTGCACCACAGAGCAGATAAACACAATCAAATAATATGGAAAGCTTGGAAATTATCTAGTGATTGCAAATATACCATTGGTTTCTTGTAATGATGCATAGATTTTGAAACACGAAATCAAATTCAGAGGGGGGCCGTGTATCACTTACAGTGCGTTTGAGGGCGTGTGAGAGCTTGCTAGCGGTTGGTTCTGACTCAGGGATGGTCCAACAATTGATTAGTGTGGAGTTTTGCTTCTGAATTTGCCTCCAAGGATAATTTCAGTTTTGCACTTTTTTGTCAATTTTTCAAGTTTGGTTCTTGGTGTTCTTGCAGCCTCTAGGTCTGGATTTCGTGCCTTTGCCTTGTATATGTAATATGGAGTGTATTAGGTCAACTTTTGTGGACTGAATCCTTGCACATTGATGCCTTGAGATTGGATTTGATCCACCATTGAAAGCTTGCCTAATTTGCCAAAAATTCAATCTTTTTGCACATGTAATGCTTGATACGAATTTTATCATGATATTGATGGTGATTAGGTCTTGAAAATAGAAAAAGATCTCATATAATCAAGTTTTGGGATTTTATTTGATTTAAATTGATTAAAAATGAAATAATTCAAATAAAAATCAAATAAAATAGTAAAATTGATAAATGGACACAAGGCTGAGGCTAGGACACGTGTGAAATGTGGAAAGTCCAAATCAAGTGGAAAAGAATGGGCCTATTTGACAAAATTTGATGTTTTGGGGATAGTTGACTTTTGGCAATTTTGCAAAAATTCCCAACTTCAACAATGCATAACTTCTTCAATTTTGAACTTTTGGAAGTGTTCTTGGTCTTTTTAGAAAGCTTGAGATGTCCTCTAACCAACCCTTTTAGTCTTATCGCATTTTGATATTCCATGCTCAAGTTATAAGCTTTGGCAAAAAAGGTGTGTTTGTTGACTTTCAAAAATGACCTTTAACGTCCAAATTTGTAACTTTTTGTGAGTGCATTTTCTGATCTTGGGGTATGAATATGGATTGTAGGAAATTTCATCCTATTCAAAATTAGCTTTTGATGGGTCATTTTTCATAAAGTATGAGAAAGTTATGCTTGGTCAAAGTTGAGTTGAGTTTTCCTGCAAAACCCTAATTTAGCAACTTTTGAGTCTTGATGAATCTTGAGCAATCCTTGATGAATCATGATCAACCCTTGATAAAATGATGAAATATCCTTAAAAATGAGAATTTTGACAAAAAAATCTTGAAGTTTGACTGTATTTGGTCACAGTTGACTTTTGCCCTAGCACAGTCGATTTTTGGGCCCCTTGAGCAATTGACTGAGAAAACTTCCTCTACAAGGCTTGAAATTTGGCATGGATGATATTGAGAGAATATTAGGACATTGGAGAGAACTTGAGGTCATTTGGATTCAAGGATCTTGATGCAACACAAAACCCTAATTTGAGGTTGACTGCCTTAGGAGATAGCTTGACTGTCCAACTCTTGAGCAATCTTGAGCCACTTGGATATTTTTCTTGCAATGTTTGGAGAAATATGAGAGGTCAAATTTTGGGGTACAACACACCCTTTTCATCTGTAGTTATCTACGGGCTCTTAGTTGCTTGCTAGCTCACTTTTAAATTTGCTTTGTTTGAAATGTGTTTGTGGTGGGTTTTGAAAGTATTTTTGAAAAGCGCCTTCGTTTAGGCAAACTTTGTAATGATTCTTGTCTCTATAAGAATGCATACAAAGTGTTGGACTTTTGAAAATATTTTATGGAAAAGTGTTTGTGTTTCTTGAAAGATGTTTTGAAATGTACTTTTCCTCCTCCTTTAGATATTCCTATCTTACCAATGATTTGATAAGAAGCCCTATCATTGGATGTGAACGGAAGGGCGTGGGTCATAGTATAGTCATAAAATGCAATGTTGTGAGATACCTTAGCATTTTTCTTAAGGGTCTAAGATTATTTTGAAGGAAACATTCGAAGCGTCATCGAGGGAATATGATCTTGTATTTTGATTTTTTTTTTTGCTAAGGTGTTTCACATGCATAACATGACCATTTTCTTAAGGCAACAAGTTGAGTTAAACCTAGAGGTGAAAGTGTATTGATTTCATGTATTTTTTGTCTTGACTTAGGGTTGTCTACTTGTTGATTTTAAATCTTCCCATACACACCCTAATTACTAGCATTTTATATAAAAGTGGTAAATTGCGTAAAATAAATGTCCTACGCTATTACATCATTTGGGGATGGGGTACACAAATTTACAAATAGGAGGGTGGAAAGCAATAAAAGTCATAATTATTACAACCATATTGAATAGCAATGAAAGAAAATATATAGAAAATATAAAAACAGTGCAAAAGAAAGGAAAATTTCATTTTAACCATTATGTGTCGACACATGCTTCTTTGCATAGACACATAACCTTTCTTGTTCCTGTAAAACCAAAATCAACTCAGTATGAGTCGATACATAATGATATGTGTCGACTCATTTCTTGTATGTGTCGACACATTCGTGTTTTGTGTTGACTCATGCACCTTTTATCTTTTTGTTTTTGGGTCTGGATAGCAATATGTATCAACCTATAGTGTCTTGTGTCGACTCATTCCTAGTTCTGTAACTAAAATTTGTCGACTCATGTGAGTATGTGTCCACTCATGCTGCAATTGTTTAACTCTAACATTGTTCTATTGTCTGTACAAGTTAGTTCTCAATATATAATTGATAAAAATAAACAGTAAGCATGTGAATAGATTCAATGACAAAGATATCTATATTTTATCTTCACAGATGAACCATTAATGATGCTTTATATGAAGTGTTCAAAGTCAAGAAACTTACCTTGGAGCTGAATTTTGTATTTTGAGTTTGAACTACTGTGTTGGCTATTCTTGAGCTTAGGAAATGGTTATAGTGATGTTACAGAAGTTGTTCTTGTGTTTGAACAACTCCTATAAGATGTATGTGGAGTATTTGGATGGTTTGTTTGGACAAAACTTTGCAAGGTGTGAGAGGTTCAAAGTTTTTGACTTCAAAAATCAAGAGTGAAGACTTAGTGAACAGTTATGGCTTTTTGAGAGTATGAGATTTTGAGGGCTTGTCTACACAACAAAACTTCTTCTGGACCTTTATCTTGCAAATGGCCTCTTTATTTATAGAGAATGTTTGAGACTTGAAACAACTCAGATTTTGAAATCACATGTTATGACTATCTTGCTTGTTTTTGAAGCAAGCATGAAGAACATGTTTCCAATGTTTGTACCTAGCTATCTAAAGTCATTGATAAAATTAAACATGTTTGTTCTGACTTGTAAAAGTTGAGTGTGATCAGAACAACAAGTTAGAGGCTCAAGAAATTGACTTTGTGATTAAAGTGAACTTTTCAAGAATGGATAAGTTACTTTCTTCCAAAAATGGAATGATCAATTGGACAAAGGATCAAACTCTTGGATCATAGTTTAATCAGTTGTGTAAGCATTCAATTAAGGAGTTATATACAAGTTTTAGGCCTTAAAAATGAAGATTATGCAGCATGGCTATGGATTTGGTTCTTGTTCATCACAAAATCTGCCTTGTAATTCAAAAATGACACCCTAACTTCATGGATTTATTTCTCTTAGCTCAAGTATGATCTCAATGGGGGGTACAATTATGTTAATGGGGGGAAGAAACCAATATAACCCTAATTATCTATTACAAACTATTGAATATAAATAATAATAAAATGCATAAAATGTAAAGATGAAGAAGAAGAAGAAATTGTTTTTAGGTTTTTTTATGGAGAAAAGATTTGATAATTTAACCTAATTAAACTAATTAATTTTGATTACAAGAAAAGTCAATTAATTTTTAACAAAACCTAAAATTTAAGTTACTTGAAATTAAAAAGAAAATAAAACCTAAGTCTAAATAATTTGTTTAGAAAATAATTTGAAGGTTAATGTTAATTTGGAAAAAAATATTTTAAAGTGTGGAAAATAAACAAAATCTAGTTCTAAATATTGACAAAATAAAATAAGTGTTTAAATTAAAATATTTTTAATTTAATTATTTAAGAAAATATATTGTGTATGTTTTGGTTAAAAAATAAATGAATAAAAAAAATATAAAAAAGTATAAAAAAATAGTTAGGTCTGGGTGTCAAAAAGCAAAAAAGGGGGTTAGAAAGAAAAATGAGGCGTTGAGCCCAAGATATATTTTTGTTTGAAATAAGATAAAATAAAAAAAAAGGTGGAGTGGGATTGGTTGTGTTTAGTAAAAGGGGTGTATGAATGTAGCAAAAGTGTCAAGGCCCAGAAATAAAAAGTCTAGCGCCTATGAGATTCAGTGTGGCTAGCCTTTTGGAGTGCATCATGGTCCTACTCACATGGAGCCCTGGATCTAGCTGCTTGGATTATCTGATGGTGTTGCTATGAAGCCCAAGGTAGGCGTGCGTGGCTTGTATGCATAGAATCTAAAATAAGAAATTATGTGAAAAACAAAAGGGTACCGCTGGGGCTCGAACCCAGGTCCCTTTACACAAATGCCTTAGCGCGCGCTTCTCTACCACTGTGGTGGCTGTTTCATCCGTTTATAATACAACTTTAACTAAATATAAAATAAACTCAAATCTGAAAATGGATTCATCCCTAACCTCGCGCCAGTGACCATTGTCACATTTTTTAATTTCTAAACTTGCTCATTTCTCAACCATTTTCAAAAATGTAAACATGAAAGTTGTTCCAATTTTCAACACGAATTCAACCATATAAATTTCACAAGCTATAAATCAAAGATGAATAATAATTTTGTTGCTACCAAATTAAAACCTAATTTTTTCAGAAAGTTCAACTTCAGAATTCGCATCACTCAGGCAACATAAATGAAAACTAAAGGCATTGTTAGCTTCAGGGCAATGATGTCTACATTTTTCATTCACAGAGTAACCATTAATGATGTTTGTATAAGGAATTCAAAGTTGAGAAAACTTACCTCAAAACTGGAAATTTTGTTTGGAGTTTGAGCACTCCTAGAGATGTTGTGATGATCTGGATAGCTTCATTGAACTCCTAGGAAGCTATTGCAATGCTTACTTTATGCTGAAAGTGCCTGAATATTTATAGAGAAGTCAAGTTACAAGTTTTAGTTTTTGGAAATGGAGGATGGTGCAAATGGTGTTACAGTTGTGTAGCAAGGTCTTGGATAGTTTCTAAGTGAGGTATGGAAGCTTTGTGATTTATTTAGAGTGAATACGCACGAGTGAATTATGAGTTTGAAGTCCAAGGTTAGAAATGGCAAGTTATGGAGGTTTTGATGAAAATTCTAGTTAGAGGTATTATTAAGGGGTTAGAGGGCTTTTGAACTCATGTGTTAGCTTGCAAATAACTTATCTATTTATAGATAAGAGGTTTTGAAGGCTCTAGCAATCAGATTTCAAAAATCACATGTTATGGTTATGTGACTGGATTTTGAAGCAAGCTTGAAACATATTATTTCAATGTGTAGTGCAAAGGCTCATAGGGTGGCTAGAGGCTTTAGATATATTTCTTATAAACATACATGTTGAGTGTGTGCAGAGGGAGCAAGTGAGAGGCTCAAGAAGTTGACATTGTGATTAAAGTTGGCTTTTCTAAAATGGAAGTGTGAACTTTGTTCCATTAATGGAAAAATCACTTGGATAATGACTCAAATGCTTGGAAAATGGCTCAAACAGTTGCGTAAATATTTAGTTATTAAGTGACTTTCAAGTTTGAAGGCCTGCAAAGCATGATTATGCAGCATGCTTTAAGATTGGATCATAAGGTTCATCATTAAATGACCTAAAATTCAAGTTTGTGATGCCATATTCATCTCTTCGAAACTTCTAGTTCAAAAATGACCTCTTCAAGTTCTTTGACATTTTGGAAATCTTGAAACATTGTCTAAAACCTTCATGTTGACCACTTTGGCTAAATCAAATTGGAACTAGGTGAAAAATGCCAAGAAGTTGGGACAAAAATCTGACCAAACTTGGTAAAATTTTCACTAAGTGTTTTGTAAAAATGTCATGACTTCATGAGCCTATATATTCAAATCTAAGAATTTTTTGGACATCAACTCTCAAGGACAAAGTTGTAGAGTTCATCAATATCTACAACTTTCATGTTGAAAGTTTTCCTTGAATCATCTTGCATCTTGGTGAAAAATTGTCTTGTAATAGTGAAATTATCAAGGTTAAAAAACACTTAGAATTTTTCTAATTATTGAAAATCTTGACTTTTGTTGACTTTCTTGATTCTTGATCATCAAGTTTGATATTTTTGAATCTCTTGATGAATCTTGATCTTTGAAATTCAATGTTCACCAAAAAGTCAAAGTTTGACTTTTGGTGTGTTAGTTGACTTTTCATTAGTTGATCCAAATTTCAACTATCAATCCCTTGATCTTGGAAAATGATTTGAGAAATGAAATTAGGTCGAGATATTATGTTTGATTCCATGAGATCATGCTTCAAGCTATTATGTCATATACTAGATCAAAAATCAATGATCAGTCATTCTTAGTCAAAACCCTAATTTTGACAATTTTGCCCCTTTGATGATTTGAATGCTTTGCTTGAGTAATTATGACCAACCCTTGATCAAATAATTAATATGACTTCAAAATGGTGATGTTGGTCAAAAATCATGAAGTTTGACTTTATGTTGACCACAATTGACTTTTTGCCCAATATAGTTGATTTTCAGTCATTTGAGCAATTGACTGAGTAAATTTATGGTGCAAGACTTGAAACTTGGTATGAGTATACTTGGAGACCTTTAATGAGCCATAAAATTCACTTGAAGCATTATAAATTAAACTGTCTTTGAGAAAACCAAAACCCTAATTTGGACTTAGTGCTTAGGAGGTGAGCTTGTCTGATCAACCCTTGAGAATCCTTGAGCATTTGAAATCTTTGGTGAGAAATGTCTTGAGAAAAGAAATGTCTTGATTTAGTGTATTAATTCTAGCTTGTTTGATATTATTAGTTACCTCGTGTGCAACTTGCAATGTGTCCCACGTAGCCTTGCGGTTTCACAATAGGAAATGTGATAAAATTCATCAACACCAAGAGCGGATATGAAAATATTTTGCGTTTTCCAATCGTGACCCCACTTTTCTTATTATCATCACTCCATTGTGCTTCTAGTTTAGGTGTGATAACACCATTAGCACCAGTCACAGTAATTTGAGTTCGACCATTGATAATGGCGTCCCACACACACTTATCATATGAATTGATATGAATATGCATACAAGCTTTCCAATAGCCATAGTTTTCACCGGTGAATACACGCGCTCTATTGTATGCCCCTTTAGGTTCGATAGCCATTATCTAATAAGCGTTTTTGAAGTACGGAATGCACTGGAGCTCTGATAACACTTGTTAGACGATGACAACATATCTAGAGGGGGTTTAATATATCCCTAAACAAAATTTAATATTTAAAAACTTGTTTTGAAATTAAAATAAAAATTATGGCAAGCATATGATTAAGTCTAGATCGAAGAATTTGTCTAAATCAAATCGACTATTAGAAACTCGGATATGCGTAAACCACAGAATAAAATCAAATTTGATGATAAGCCTTAATACAATAATTTATCAATCAATCATTTTATGATTATCATAATTGTTAACCAATTTCCAATGAAATTATTGATAAAAACAAAAACTAGCAAATAATCGAACACTTGTTGTGCAATCGATTTTTTCAGATTTTCCTTTGAACTTTATTGATATGAAATGCCACTTACAATATAATTGATTTTAATTTAATCAATAAATAAATTTCAAGTATAACAATCAAAGGATTTTTCAATACGTATCTTTTACATAATCAATGAATTTAACATTTGCTTTAGAAAATATATAAAATTACATGAGAAAGAACGTGAGGATATATTTAGACAGTTCACCAATCATCCTCGTTATGGATACATCCTCCCCCAGTTCCAAATGGAATTGAGATAATAAATCTGACTTTGCAAAATATTATTTAGAAGAGAAATGTAGCAATCAAATCCTACAAACCCCAAGTTTGATGTGGATCCTAACACTTTCTCTCCCCTTGATCTCATCTTGATCAATTCACCCAACAAACCAATTTATTCCACCATCCCATGTTATTCCTTTGATCTAACCACCGTTCTTAAAAGCTTTCACCCGGTTAGATCCAAATTTAGAATTATTGTCACTGATACTTTCAATTTAATCCACCATCCCACACTACACTTTTGCAAGAACCATCGTTCTTCAAAGCTTTCACTCGATCGAATCCAAATTGTGAACGTATCATTTTTCAAGATTTACCCCTTTGATTCACCGTCTCACGCTACTCTTTTGCAAGAACTACTGTTCTTCAAATCTCTTCACTCGATTGAATCCAAATTGGTTAATCTTGCCAATAACCTTCAAATCCCAATTATCTTAGGTTACACCAATCTAAATTGAACATTATCGGCACAAGTCTAGATGACACTTAAATAATGAATGATTATGTGTATTTTGTTTGTGTGTATGCATAGATGAGAGGTTGAAGATGGTGAGCAATATTTGTATGTTTTAGTTTCATCAAATTGAAATGATGCATGTATGAAGTATTTATGTGTGAAAGTTGGAGGTAAAAAGGGATGCTTAGAAATTGAAAGAAAATGAAAATTTTCTTAAAAATTACAGCATTTGTCAACATGTATAAGTCACGTGTCGACACATGAAATGACATGTGTCGACCTATCCAAGGTCTATGTGTCAACACATGGAAAAAAGCTTTACATGCTTCAAAAATGCAGTGCATGTGTCGACCTGAAACACGTATGTATCGACACATATATGAAAAATTCTAGCATGTGTCGACCTAAAATAATGTATGTGTTGACACATATACAAAGGCTTTACAAGCTTCATTATTGATCCATGTGTGTC
The DNA here is from genome assembly GCA_948472305.1 of Vicia faba. Lineage (NCBI taxonomy): Eukaryota > Viridiplantae > Streptophyta > Magnoliopsida > Fabales > Fabaceae > Vicia > Vicia faba. The sequence goes on from OX451735.1 coordinate 1,232,758,730, forward strand.
GACTCATACATCGTATGTATCTACATTTAGTCTTGTTTTTCATGTAAAAATTCATTTTTAATTCATTGTGCCTTTTCCAAACATGTTCTAAATTCTTTCTAGGACCCCTAATGCAATGTGAACATAAAAACTCAAAGTTACCGTTCAATATACAGAAATGCTAAGATTATCGTAGTTTTGACATCTTACAAAACATCTTATGGACAAGGACACTCACAAATTTTTTATTCGAATCATGAGCAAAATTAAGAAACTAGAATTTTACTTCGGTAAACATGATTTGAATCATAAGTTGGTATGATTCGAATCTTGAGCAAACCTTTTGTTTTTTCAAATCAATCTTAGTAACGTGATTCAAACCATGATAAAGTGTGAATCAAATCACATGACTCAACTAATGATTTGAAAAATATAATGAAATTTTGACTTCATCATTACTTGATTCGCTTTATTTTCTCAGTAGATTTGTTTCAATCATAAATTTTTGACTTGAATTAAATGGTCATTTTTTACTATTTTTGTGCCCAATTTCTAACACATATACAAACTCTTTCTTTTTGTTTTTCATACACCTATAAAATTAATCATTCATTCACACATTCATTCTTCAAGATTGAAACTTTGTTTTATGTGAGATTTTCTGAAACTTCATCTTCTACCTAAAACACAACATTAACTATGAGTATTACTCAAATCTAAAAGAGATTGTGAGTTCTTGTCGCGAAGTGATCCATTAGAGATACTAATAATTTTGTGAATGTTTTCAAGATAGAAAATCAGGTTATGGAATTCTTTGAGATATTTTCATTGAAGAAAAGGAAGAAATCTTTTTCAAAGGCATTTTGGAGTTCATAGTATCTATCACAAACTCAAAGACTCAGACGAGGTGAAAGCCTGCTAAAATTGAGTGAAGATTGTTGAGAAACGGGAGCTTAAGTTATGTGAGTTATGGAATATTTTCTTATAGATTTAAGTGTAAGTATGTTTAATTCACTTAGAAATATAATTATTCGATGTCTATATGATTGAAACTCTACCAAAAGGGATATCCTAACTCTTCAAAAAGTGTCACAAAATAATGTCAAACTACCAAAACAAGCATACTCAATAGTTCATGTGTAGCATGATCTAATGAGTGGGAAATTAATCATTACAAATGAAGTGCACCTTATTGTATTATATTAAAGAAAAAAATAACCAAAAGAAAAAGAAAAGATGCTTATTGGAAGATATGAATCTCCTTTAGTGGGAGAAGGAAATCTTGTTTTTTTGGGCTAATGTACTTAATTAGCATTATTATACTAGTCTACTATAAGCTATATATATAAGTGATTAAGTAATAGAGTACAAATAATTAAGAGATTACACATAATTTATTAGTTTAGGAGAAAGTATGATTGCAAAGGATATGGTCTTAAGTAAGTTGCATGTGTTTGAGAATCCTAATCTCATCATGTTGTATGCTAAATCTAACTTTAGTAGCTTTGCTTTTGTATTTTTTTAGTATTATTCTATGGACCTCATGAACAAGGTATTAATAATTTATTGTATCTTTCATACGTATATGACACTACACTTTTAAAGGTATATATTAATAATTTTTTCCATAAAATAAGGTATTAATAATTTCAGAAAAGAATGAGATGGGGTCATGAACATAAAAGCTTCATTAATTTATTATTCTGACAAAACTTTAGATGTATATATGAAATAATTTAAAGCTGTAATAAAGCTAAGGACTAATTTATGTGACAAAGTTAATTAAATTAAATGACCCACCAAGCTTGCTTTTTGTTTGAATTTGAATTATATATTCCATGACCTTTCTTGTCAATGCATTCAATTTTTGTTATTTATAAATGTGAAAGAAGAAACAAAAATGGATCAAGATGATAAATTGACCTTGGAAAGTTGTTTTATGCTTTGGAGTGACCATTAATATATCAAGTTGAGGAAACTTAGATATGAAACTATTTTAATGCATTAATTAAAATTTCAATTTATTGTAGAAGTTTAATTATTAGATTTAATGACCCACCTATCTTGTTTTGTGTTTGAGATGAATTAAGTATATGTCCACACTCTTCTTTACAACTATTATTCATTTTTCAACTGCGAAGAAAGGGAAAGGAAAGTGAAAAAAGTGAAATAATACGGACAATAAATTGATATCAGAAGTTGTTTTATGCTTTGCAGTGAGCATTTAGTTATTGTGTACAATACTTTGTGTGTGATTTGTAATTATGTTAAATCAATACACGAGCTAAGTTGTTTTATTTAAGTGGAAATATTTTTTTTTATTTTAAATTTTATTTTGTTTTGTTCCAATTTTAGGGTCGGTTAGGTTCAATGGAACAACTATGATATTTGCACTTGAAATGAAATAATCTTGTCTAAATCTCAAAGCGGTCGTCGGTCCATAGTACATTCAATTCAGGAATAACACGAAAAGAGATTGGTAAAAAAGACGATACGACATAGCGAGTACATGAGATCTCTCGATCCGACCAAATGCGTTTTGGGCATGGATTACTGGGTTTAGCTTGATGCATTTGTGCTCTATAATATAAATATGGTTTATAATATTGTACTTGCCACAAGTATAGTTGGAGTCTACCGTAGAGTCTAGTAAAACTTACTCGGACCTCATATTCATTAGAAACTTCAGTTTCTCCAATCATTCCTCCACAATGGTCATAAGAGGCAATACAAATAACATTAATAGTGATGGCGAAGTCTTAGCGGAGATGCATACCAATAAGGAAGAGTTCCATTGCACCAACGAAGCTCTTTAGACCAATGTTCTATACCTTCAATGACACCAACACGATGATTCACTAGAGAGCGACGAGATTCAAGATCCCTAGCCTCTATCAGAGGAAATCTTGGAATCTTCCATTCTATAAAACTTCAAGTTGTTGTTCATGATAGCCTTTGATGGAAAGAGCGACCGAAAGAATACATTACAACCATCAAAACTCATATGGCGATAATATTCACCGATAACTTCTTGAAATGCAACCTCATATCTGGTACGTTCAAGGAGGTAGCATTGTAGTGGTACATGAACCTCCTTAGACAATCAGTGACTACCAATCAAGACCTGTCGAGAAAATTGATCCACCAATTTTCAATGAGCAAATATCAAAAGGTCTCAACCACTAGCCTATTTAATATTTGATAGAGGCACCTTGAGTGCCTAATAGAGTATCTCGCTAGGTTCAATGAGGCAACCATCAATGTGGTTAGTTCCAATCAGAAAGTGTTTCTGAGAGCATTTCAAAATGGCTTAAAAGTCTAACAAGATGGAGAAATAATAGTTTTATAGATTGTTTAGATTTTCTTCAAGATTATGGTAAAATTATTTGTACATGTTGATTGAGTGAATATTTTTTTCAATTAAGTGTACTCGTGAGAAGAGAGAAATGTTGAAAGATAAGATGCATGAATGAAGTCTTTTGAGTTATCTATCTCAATGTATAATAATGAAATTGTGTTGTACCCCAAAATTTACCCTATCTTTTCTCAAGACATTTCTCACAAAGATCTTCAATGGTCCAAGCTTGCACAAGTATTGACTAGGTCAAACCACATCTTAAACACTGATGCTTCAAATTAGGGTTTTGGTTTCCACAAGGATAATTGGACTTCTAATGCCTCAAATGACTTTCATGGATCATTATAGACCTCCAAGAATACTCATTTCAAGTTTCAAGTATTGTATCACAAATTTGCTCAGTCAATTGCTCAGATGACTGAAAATCAGCTGTATTGGATCAAAAGTCAATTATGGTCAACCTACAGTCAAACTTCATGCTTTTTGGCCAACATCAACATCTTAAAGTCCTATTCATAATATGATCAAGTATTGATCACAATCTCTCAAGAAAAGCACTCAATTTACCAAAAGGGTAAAATGGTCAAAATTAGGGTTTTGACTATATTTGATTGATCAAGGACTTTTGACCTAATGCATGATCTAATAGCTTGAAGCACAATCTCAAGGATTCCAATACAACATGGTTAACCTAATTTCATGGCTCAAAATATTTCTCAATGTCAATTGATTGATAGTTGAAATTCAATCAACTGATGAAAAGTCAACTGATACACCAAAAGTCAAACTTTGACTTTTTTTTTATCAAAATTGAGTTTCAAAGATCACAATTCATCAAGGCATTCAAAAATATGAAGCTTGATCATCAAGAAATCAAGAAAGTCAAAATTCAATTTGAAAAGTCAAACTTTTCAAGACTTAGAAATTTTTCTAAGTGTTATTAAACATGATAATTTCATAACTTCATGACATTTTTTCAGCAAGATGCAAGATGATTCAAAGAAAACTTTCAACACGAAAGTTGTATATATTGATGATATCTATAACTTTTATTTATTGATAAAGTCCTATAAATTCTTGGATATCCATGAAGTCATGCACTTTTCTTAAACACTTAGTGAAATTTTGACCTAGTTTGGTCAGGATTTTGACCTAACTTCTTGGCCAAGTTTCGCATATAGTTCCAATCTGATTTTGATAAAATGGAAAACATGAAAGTTGTATAGGATGTTCCAATATTTTCAAAATTTCCAAGAACTCAATGAGATCATTTTTTATCTAAGAGAATCGAAGGCAAGAATTTGGGCATTCAAACTTGAATTACAAGTCAATTTTATGATGAACACATGACCAAATCCATAAGACATGTTGCATAATCTTGCTTTGCAGGCTTCTAAGTTGAAAATCACTCCTTAATTTAATATTTACACATTTGGTTGATCAATTGTACAATTGATTCAAGCATTGTCCAAAGTAATTTGCCATTTTAGGGAGAAAATTACCATTCCATTCTTGTAAAGCAAAGCTTTATGCAATGTCAACCTTTCTTGAGCCTCTCAATGGCTCCTCCTTTGCACATTCAACATAGAAACTCATAAGATGAATGTTTAAAGTGATTCAACCACCATCCAAGCTTTGTACTTTGCCTTGAAATCATACTTATCAAGCTTGCTTCAAAAACAAGTCAAAATCCCATAACTTGTGATCTTGTGATTCTGATCACTCCAAGTCTCTGAACATTTTCCTATAAATTAAGACACTCTTATGCAACTAAGGATACGAATTTATAAGCCCTCAAGAACCACCCTCCATCAAACCAGAAATTACAACACAAACACAAAAACTTGTCATTTCTGACTTTGAAACCCAACCTTCAAATCTACTCGACCGTTTTCACTTCTAATCAATCACAAAGCTTCTAATACACATATAGAGGCTATCCCAATCCTTTTCTCCAAGATGTAACACCATCTTCTTAATTTTCCATATTTAAAAACATAGCATTGCAGTTGGACTTCTCCAGACCTTTTCAACCACTCTCAACTTAAGCTAAGCATTGCATTAGCTTCCTAGAGGTTCAAGGAAGCTAACCTAATCGTTGCAGCACCTTGAAACAAGCTTATTTTCAAAACATGAAATCTATTTTCAAGGTGAGTTTTCTGAATTTTTAACTTTTCATATAGGCATTTTTAGCTTTCTATTTTCAAAGATAAAATGTATACATCATAGTGCTGAAGCTGACCATGTACTTAGAATTCATTTATATTGCCTGAGTAGTGAGAATTTTAGAGTTGAACTTTCTGAAAAAGTTAGGTCAGAATTTGGTACTATTAGAAATTCTCATTCATCTTTGATTCATAGCTTATGATATTTATATGGTTGAATTCGTATGGAAAAATAGAGCAACTTTCATGTTTACATTTTCCATTTTGATTGAGAGATGAAGAAGTTACAGGTTTTAAAAATCATGTTCAGTTTTGTGGCGCGAGGAAGAAGAAGATACAGGCTCAGAACTTGTTTTAAGATATAATGTGTTGGTTTTGTTTTAATCAACGGATGTATCACCATTCCAGTGGTTAAAGCGCGCGCCTTTCACCTTTAGAACCTGGGTTCGAGCCCCAGCGTCCATTTTGTTATTTTTTATATTTTCTATTTCTTTTTTTTTTGCAGCTAGCGCGCTTGGGCTTTCTCTTGTTTGCTCTCTCTCTCTCACCCCCTTTCCATTACACAACACGCAGCCCATTGTTTTTTTATTTCATTTTATTCTGATGTACAAAAAAAACCAATTATTGGCCTAAACCAAGTTTGTTTTGCTACCAAATCACTCTTCTCATTTTCACACCCCCTGACTTAATTTCATATTTTAATTTTCATATTTATATTTTATTTCCCTTTTTATTATTATTATTATTATTTTATTTATTATTAGTTTTATCATTATTATTTTTATTAATCTAAAACACCAAAAAATATTTTCATTTATTATTTAGATATTTAATATTTCTTTTATTTTATTTTATTTCTTTTAGACAAAAAGATCAAAAATATTTCTTTAACAAATTATTATTTTTTAATTAATTCAATATAGACTTGGATTTTATTTTAATCTTATTTTTTTTAAGTGAATTAATCTAGAATTTAGGAATTATAATTAATTAATTTCCTTCTTTGTATTAGTTTAGTTAAATCAAAACCCTTTCAAAAAAAACTAAAAAACTTGTTTCCTAATTAATCCATTTTCTTCTCTTAGTTTAATTTAAGTTTAATTTTATTAAATCAACTTAGGCTAATTATTTATTTTCTTTCTTTTTAGTTTAATTAGGTTAAAACCCCCTTATATAAAAAAACTCAAACAAAAACAGTTTTCTTTCTTTGTACATTATTTTCACATTCTTGTACATTTTTATTGTTATTCATTATTCAATATGGTTGTAATAATAATTAGAACTTTATTGATTTATATTCCCCATTTCTAATCTGTATCCCTATCCCCAAATGATGTAATAGCGTAGAACTTTATATTTCCGCAATTTAGCGCTTTCAATATAAATGCTAGTAATTAGGATTTGTATGGCAAGATAAAACCAATCTTAGAAAACCCTAATTTCAAAGACAAAAATGTATGAAAACAAACACTTTGTACACTTGCACCTCTAGGGTAGCCCACACTTGTTGCCTTCAAATAAAACAGTCATGTCCCTCGAACGTGGGATACTTTAGCAATGACCCTCAAATATAAGATCATAGTCCCTCGATGACCCTTCACTGTTTCCTTTGGTAAACGATCTTAGAACCTTAAGATAAATTGTTAAGGTATCCTACAATTTTACCTTCTATAATTATACGATGACCCACGCCCATCCCTTCACATCCAATGATAAGGTTTCTTACCAATCAATTGTAAGATAGAAATATCTAAAGGAGGAGGAAATGAACAAATACTTTTTGAGTAGGTATAACGCTCATAGTTGATTGCTCACAACCATTTTCAAAACATCTCTCAAAACACACCAACACTTTCCATGAAATATTTTCAAAAATTCAACACTTGTATACATTCTTATAGAGACAAGAATCATTACAAAGTTCGCCTAGACAAATGAACTTTTCAAAAATACTTTCAAACTATCACAAAACACACTTCAAAACAAAGCATTTCAAAGTTAGCTAGCAACTAAGAGCCCGTAGATAACTACGGATGGAAAGGGTGCTAATACCTTCACTTTTCATAACTTACCCCATGAACTCAAGAAAATATATCAAAAGGAAGTTCCTGTTCTTTTCACCCTTTCCTTTATTAGATAAAAGAAAAGTCGGTGGTGACTCTTGCTATCCGTAACAATTGCGATCAAACGCAAAACACCCAAGTCAGTTCTCCCACTGTATTAAAAAGTTGGGGAGTACCTTTAAAGTTGGGTTACCTTAGAGACTAGTTCACATTTAAATGTTTTAATTTTTTGATTTTCTTACTTTACTCTTATATGGTTGTCTGGGTTTTGTATTGATCCTCTACCCGGATCGGGGAATATTATTAGGTAAGTAGCAATAGATCGTGGGGATTGTACGGGGTATACCGACATGGTTAATGCAATGGTTACGTTAGTGTGACATATTTGTGGGTACCGGTATCCCTTAAGTCCAGTCAAGGAGAATATGGGGCCTCTGTATAGTGTCATGAAGCACTAACTGACTGTAGAACTTTTAATCGAACAACTTGGCCATTAGGAAGTAGTGAGATAACCGGCTTTAGTGCAGTTCAAAGTTGGTTGATACTCGATACTACTCTCATTGAGATTGGACTTTTGGGATATTTCGATCACCAAAATAGAGGATTACACTGAAACAATTCCTGATGAAGAAAGATTAATAATATCGGGATTCCTTAGAACCCGTTTACTTTGTAGGACAGGTTGAACCAACTAAACTTCAAAAGGATTACCTATAAACCCCATGCAAGCCTAAACCTAAGGACTTGTTTGTGTGCTTGTATATGATTATTTGTACATAACATCATGACACCATACCATATCATTTTCACTAACCATTTCAAGGACCTAGAGATTTATATTTGTTCTGTTTTGTAGGACATGGCTTCCACTCGCAGGAATGTTATCCAAATCAACCTCGTAAGAATGCCTCCTCAACTCAAGAGTTAGCTTCAAGGGTTCCTGAGAATTCTTTGTTCACCAAAATACATGGCCTAATTGTCAATCTGGTTACCTCAACGCTTGATGAAGACATGATGAAAGTGCTCTTTCAGTTCTTTGACTGTTTACACCATTGCTTCACATTTGCTGATTATCAATTGGTACATACCATGGAAGAGTTCTCTAAACTATTGGGAGTTCCTATCTGTGATCGGTGGATTTAGAACTGACTGTTTAACGCTGGTTCGCGAAATGTCGCGGAAGCAAGAGTCGCCACCGTCTTTTATTTTCTCCAACATGGACAGGACAAAAGCACAACAAAATTCCTTATGAGATAGTTTCTCGATTCGGGAGGTAGATTTATAGAAAGGGAAGATGTTAGCACCCTTTCTATCCATGGTTATCCATGGGCTCTTAGATACTTGCTCTTATGTTTTCAAAATGTTTGCTTTTCAAAATGTGCGTGGGTTTGAAAAAGTTTCTTTGAGAGATTTCTGAATAACTCTTGTATCTGTCCTCAAGAGTGTTTGAAAAATTGTTTTGAAAGCTTTTTGAAAAGTGTCGGTGTGAAAAGATATTTTGATTTGTTTTTTAGAAGAGAGAAAGTATCTATGAGTCATCTACCTACCCTAAGGAATTAAGCTGTGTAGAAGTCCTTAAGGTAATGCCATCCCACCATTGAGAGGTAGGTAGCACCACCGTTGGAGGTGTTCGGGTCAATTCGAGTTTAGGGACAGTGTGGTCACCGAAGCAACAGTAGGACACCTTAGAAGCTACCCTTATGTCCTTGATCCTTTTTTAATCCGAGGAAACCGTTTCGAGGCAACTATTCTGAGGCAACTGTTTCGAGGCAACTGTTTCGAGGCAACTGGATCATGGACATAAGGACTTACTAAAACGTCTTATACTTGACGACCACGTTTCGAAGGCAACAAGTGAGGCGTACCCTAGAAGTGGTGTGTGTATTTGTGTGTTGTATTCAGTTAATGTTTGTCTTGTTAATTAGTGAGCTACGAGTTGTTTTTATTTACATACATTCTTTCATGCAAGTTAACAGTTAAGGGGTGCAGAAAGTAAGTTGCGGAAAAATAAATCCTACGCTATTACAAGGCGCGGGTCTATACATCGCCAAAAATTACAAAGACCCGTTTTTTGGTAAATAAGTACGAAAATTAAATAAAGCGATAAACCTATTTAACTATTACATTCTTGAAGGCAATTATATCATAATCAAATAAAGTAAATGCGCGCGAATAAATTAATCGGGAATGTCTAAGGGTGTTGACCCTTTTTAGAAAAGAAATTGATTTTTTGTCTTTTTGTCAATTAAATGCAATTAATTAAATAATTAAACTAATTAATTAAAAGAAAATATATTTTTGTGTTTTTTATGTTTTTTATGAAATAAAATAAAAAGAAACAAAATTAAGTCAACCTAATTCTAAATTATTTTAATTATTAAAAGAAAAGTCAAAATTGTCTAATTAAACTATTTCAATTAATGTTTATTTACAAAATAATATAATAATAATAATAATGATGTTAGTTCTATTTTTTTGATTTTTTATGAAAATATGTTAATTATGCTAATTATTAAAAAAATTAAATAAGGCAAATAAATAAAAGAAAAGAAAATGACAAAACAAAATAAAATAAGAAAAAAGTAAATAAACCCAAGGGGGGTGAGATGGCCTTCATGGAGGTTTTCTGAAGTAATTCTGGCCCAACAACAAGAAGCCTTATTTGACTTTTTTCGGTTGCCTACGCATGCGCTGACTCCAGAGCATAGTACTCTTGCGTTATGGGCCTTTAGATCTGCCTCCAATGACACTTGGCTTGTTGGATGGGTGAGGCTTATGGTGGAAACTACTTGAGAAACTGCACAAGAACGCGTTAACAAAAATGATATGAGAATTATGGGGGACCTGGGAACAACTTACAGCGTGGTATGAGTCTCAGGACTTGGCAAAGGTTGCTTTAGCTTCAGGGTGTAGCAAGGAATAGAACCACGTGCTTGTTTTGATCTGAAGATGCTCGCAACTATGTTTTAGAACTCTCACTTTTTGAATAATTTTTGGTTTTGCTCTTGGTCGTTTCTGCACACACTCTTTTTTGAATGAGGTTGGGAAGGCTTGTATATATAGTAATGTAAAGTGTATCAATAAGAATAATGGTCATTAAGCTTATGCAATTATGTTCTTGATTTCCTCCATAACCAACATTGAAACAACTTGCCTTTTGTGTCAAAATTTGAATTTCTTGCTTGGATTAGGCCTTGCACGAATTTGGAAGGTGAGTGATGGTGTATCAAAGCATTTCAATACAAAATATATCCTTTAATTAATTTTCTTGATTTTCATTTGAATTTTAAAGATTTAAAATGATTTAAATCAAATAAAATTAAATAAAAATGAAAAAATTAACTTTTAATCTTGAAATAAATTGTGGGACACGTGGGAGGCATGGCCAAGCTGAAACAAGTGGAAAAAGTGGGCCCCTTTTGTCAAAAATGAAGTTTCAAGGATAATTGACTTTGGCCATTTCACAAAAATTTCCCAACTTCTCCAATGCATATCTTGCTCAATTTTAAAGCTATGAACATGTTCTTAGACATTTTGGAAAGGTATTGAAGTCCTCTAACCAATGTCTTTGGTCCCATGTCATTTTGATTTACCAATCTCAAGTTATGGTCTTTGACTCAAAGTGCCTTTTTGTTGACTTTTGAAAATGACCTATAATGTTGAAATTGATAACTTTTTGTGAGAGCATTTCTTGGACTTGGAATGTGAAGATGAGTTGTAGGAAATGTCTTCCCCTTCAAGATGAGCATTGGATGAGATTTTTCTGATGAACCATGAAAAAGTTATGCCTTGGTCAAGTTATAGTTGACTTTTCAACTGTCCAAAAATGGAAACTTTTGCATCTTGATGATTTTTGAGCCATTCTTGTGGAATCATGATCAAGACTTGATCAAATGATGATTGTGGCTTCAAAATAAGATGTTGACCAAAAAGTTTGACTTTTGACTGCCAAATGACCATTTTACCCCTACAGTTGACTGTGGAGCAATTAGGGTTTTTGACTGTGCAATTTGATGTTGTGAGTCTTGAACCTTGACATATGGATGCTTGACACTGCATATGAGCATGTGGGACTTGATTGAGCCCTTGAAAACTTCAACTTCCTTGCAAGAACCAAAACCCTAGTTTGACTGGCTTAGGAGGATGGTTTGACTGTGTAGCCCTTGAGTAGACTTTGAACCCTTTGAGGCAAAACTTTGAAGATTATGGAAGGGAAAATTTTGGGGTACAACATTTGCCCCTGTTCAATCTTCTTAGACCTGAGGATATAGATTGGCTTGTGTGCCTTTCGTGATCCGAGGGTAGAAGATGATTGAACACTAGAGTGCCCAGAAATTTGCACTCACATAGTAGAGTATCGGCAGTGTGATGCCGGGAACGGGCTTATAGATGCCGTTTGGAGAGATGATGGATGGGAGGATGGGCTTAAAGATGCCATCTGAAGGTGTGACAGAACCTTGTCGGGAATGGGCTTATAGATGCCATTTGGAAAGATGGTGGATAGGTGAATCTGAATAAGAAATAGAATAGCTTCCGCGTCTGGAGCATATCTAGTCTGTGTCTAATTGCTGACGTATGAATAAATGGTAGAATGACCGCCGTGTCTAGGGTATATCCATACTGCATGAGTAACAGAATGTCATCCGAATCTGGATCGTATCTGGACTGAACAATAGAAGAGCATCCAGGATGGAGCATCTCTAAGTTGTCTTTTAGAAGTTTGAATCTGAATAAGCAATAGAACGGCATCCGGATCTGGAGCATCTCTAGGCTATATCTGAAAGGGAATTTGAATAAGTATCAGAACGTCACCATGCCTGGGTCACATCTTAACTATCTCTAGAAGGAGTCTTGAATAATCAAAGGAACAGCATCCATATCCGGAGCATTTCCAAGCTACCCCTGAAAGGAAATCTGGAATAAGTATCAGAACGTCGCCATGCCTGGGTCACATCTGAACTATATCTAGAAGGAGTCTTGAATAAGCAAAAGAACAGCATCCATATTTGGAGCATTTCCAAGCTATCTCTGAAAGGTAATCTGGAATAAGTATCAGAACGTCGTCATGCCTGGGTCACATCTGAACTATATCTAGAATGAGTCTTGAATAAGCAAAAGAACAACATCCATATCTGGAGCATTTCTAAGCTATCTCTGAAAGGAAATCTGGAATAAGTATCAGAACGTCGCCATGCCTGGGTCACATCTGAACTATATCTAGAAGGAGTCTTGAATAAGCAAAAGAACAGCATCCATATCTGGAGCATTTCCAAGCTATCTCTGAAAGGAAATCTGGAATAAGTATCAGAACATCGCCATGCCTAGGTCACATCTGAACTATATCTAGAAGGAGTCTTGAATAAGCAAAAGAACAACATCCATATCTAGAGCATTTCCAAGCTATCTCTGAAAGAAAATCTGGAATAAGTATTAGAATGTCGCCATGCCTGGGTCACATCTGAACTATATCTAGAAGGAGTCTTGAATAAGCAAAAGAACAGCATCCATATCTGGAGCATTTCCAAGCTATCTCTGAAAGGAAATCTGGAATAAGTATCAGAACGTCGCCATGCCTGGGTCACATCTGAACTATATCTAGAAGGAGTCTTGAATAAGCAAAAGAACAGCATCCATATCTGGAGCATTTCCAAGCTATCTCTGAAAGGAAATCTGGAATAAGTATCAGAACGTCGCCATGCCTGGGTCACATCTGAACTATCTCTAGAAGGAGTCTTGAATAAGCAAAAGAACAACATCCATATCTGGGGCATTTCCAAGCTATCTCTGAAAGGAAATATGGAAGAAGTATCAGAACGTCGCCATGCCTGGGTCACATCTGAACTATCTCTGGAAGGAAATCTGAATAAGCAATAGAATAGCATCCGGATCTGGAGCATCTCTAGGCCATCTCTGAAAGGAATCTCTGAATAAGCAATAGAATAACAGCCGGGTCCAGAGCATCTCTAAGCTATATCTGAAAGGAAATCTGAATAAGCAAAAGAATAGCATCCATATCTGGAGCATTTCCCAGCTATATCTGAAAGGAAACTCTTGAATAAGCAAAAGAATAACGTCCATCTCTGGAGCATTTCTAAGCCATCTCTGAAGAGAAAATCTGAATAAGCAAAAGAATAGCATCCATATCTGGAGCATTTCCCAGCTATATCTGAAAGGAAACTCTTGAATAAGCAAAAGAATAACGTCCATCTCTGGAGCATTTCTAAGCCATCTCTGAAGAGAAAATCTGAATAAGCAAAAGAACAGCATCCATCTCTGGAGCATTTCCCAGCTATATCTGAAAGGAAACTCTTGAATAAGCAAAAGAATGACGTCCATCTCTGGAGCATTTCTAATCCATCTCTGAAGAGAAAATCTGAATAAGCAAAAGAATATCATCCATATCTGGAGCATTTCCCAGCTATATCTGAAACTTTGAATAAGCAAAAGAATAGCATCCATATCTGGAGCATTTCCAAGCTATCTCTGGAGATAAATCTGAATAAGCAAAAGAACAACATCCATATCTGGAGCATTTCTCGGCTATCTCTTCAATCTCTTTAATGTAGATATGCCCTGGCTGGATACAGGTGTCGAATCTACTCACAGATATGCACTGGCTGGATACAGAAATCGAATCTGGAATTGTGACAGTTGATAGTAATCATCTTTGGGATTGACCTTTTTCCTGAAAAGGCGAAACATTAGTTGTATGCAATGTCATGATGTATGAAATGCATGATGTCATGATGTCCCAGAATAAATGAGATAATGTGTTATGATGCGTATATGCATATGTCATGATGTATGTCAATGTGATGTTTATGAATGCATTTTCGTCTAGGAAAATAAATCCTTGACGAATGCCGGGAAGTTGAATCCTGGGCTGATGTTTGAAGAATAGAGTTCTTCATTTCCGCTGGGGAGGATTGCAAGAATACCGGTAGGAGAAGATGACTCCGTTAGTGAATAAACTTGTTGGAGAGATTACTCTGTGGGGAATTACTCTGTGGGAAGAGATACTTCGCTGAGGTTTAATGATAACTCCACTGAGGATTCTGTTGATGAGTTATGTTGGAAGATTTGATGAACTCCGCTGGGGGATAGGAAGAACTTCGCCGAGGACGATCTTTCCGTGGTTACTAGCTGAGGATAACCCAGTTATAAGCTCCGGTGGAGAATAACCTTTGAATAAAAAAGTCCGGGAGATGCGTTCGTGCTCTGTAGGGGATAAGCTTCCAGAATCTACTGGGGATAAGCTTCCTACTGGGGAGATTGATCAACTCTCCTGGGGAGACTTTTTGAGACTGTATTGGGGAATGACTCCACCGGAGTGTCTGGTATTCCGCCGGGGAACAATCTTAGATCAAGATTGCCGGGGATGCTTGTTAGGAATATCTGTATACTCTGCTGGGGAATATTGAGATTTTCTGGGGATATCCAACTTCCTTAAGGCTGACAGTAGACTAACTCTGCTTGGGGAGAGTGTCGCTGACTTGCTGGAGAATAATGTGCCTTTTCAGGGCTGATGGGAGACCAACTCTGCTTGGGGAGAGTATTTATGATTTGTCTTACTCTGCGGAGAGTGGAGGTATCTTGGTTACGTTCTTCAGCTGAACCTACCTTGTACCTGGAGGACAGAGCAGCTAGATCGCTTAGACAACTCATTATTGCCCCTGTTTCTGCGGGAGAAAGTTCCTGTGAGGTGCTTGAGGACTGCCGATTTGACAAATCTTCTTCTGGTAGGCAAGTGACGAGATGACGGGACATAGTCGTACGCTTTTGATCCCTAACTTTTGCCTGGACCTCCCTTTCGGGTTTTCAGTCCACCGGGATACCCTTTTTTGCCCAACCCGCCTTTTCAGGTTTTCGACTTGCCGGGTGTACAGATTTTTTTCATTTCATCCCTTGTTTTTGCCCAAACCCTTTTGGTTCGCCAGGAAGCCCTTATTTTTGCCTAGGTGTGTCAACCTAGCGGGTCTTTGATTATGCGTAGTATTTTTTCGATATTGTCCATGCTCTCAGGATGTAGGGGGTTGTCACTGTCAGTAGTGCAGTGTTACCATGCCACCAGAAGATCTTCGTTTGATCGTCCAATGCCCCAAGTGATCCAGACGGAGATTTTCCCCAAGTTGGTTGGCCTTTTGAGAGATTCTCTGAATCTTGACTTAACTGCCCTAGATGATGGACAATGATCATGCCATGCCCCTTGATTGGAGGTGCTTCTGTTCATTAGACATTCGTCGTGCGAACTTCTATGCTATTCAAACAAATAGTCATATGCAAGCAATATTATATTAAAATGCAAAGCTCATGTCTGTCTTGAAGTTTTTTTGAAAATGTATTTTTTCAGTAAGACCAGCAAATTTTGTAAAATGTGATGTCAACTCAGTATTTTACAGCAAGCCTTAAGGAGTCAGGATACCTTTCGTAACAGTATGCTTTCGAACTAACCCATGCTTCAGCTAGGACTTTTTAAAGGTTGTAGCGTGGCCTGGTTCACGGTTTAAGAAACAAAGGATAAAGGCTCAAAATTTATTTGTACCCACCCGCTCTTCGTGATGTTCTTCGATCCTAAACTCAGTTAATCGTGCATTAGATCTTTTTTGAATCTTCGCTCTGATATACCGGTGATGGTTCGGATACTGACAGTTTATTTTGAAGAGGCAGTCATTTCTCTTTTTATCGAGGGTTTATAGAACCTCTTTCTTTTTGATTTCGTTATCCCTGTTTTTTTTGCCTGAACTGTTTCTTTTTGTATTTACAGTCAGCGGGATGCCCCAGTTTTTGTAAGTCTCCTTCATAGGTTTTGACTTATTGGGCTTTTATTTTGAGAGATAATGAATGTCTTTCCTTATGATTATTGGAACCATCACTATCTTTCGTTTTGTAAGGACTTTTTGGTGCCATTCGTTGGGCACTTGGATCAACTGAGAGAACTACCCTGCCCCAGGTTATGATTAAGGGTTTAATTTTTTTTGTGAAAAGAAAACTCCTACTTCTTTGGCTCAAAGGGGTTAACGAGGGATTATCTGAGTGTTTAGGAATTGAAACAACGCCTGTACCTCATCAGCGGGGTCTGTTCAAAAGCATACTGTAAATTGTGGTATCATTTTCGTCATCCTCCCTCAAGAGGCTTAGAATTATTAATTGAGAGTTTGCACATCACGAAAAATGAAAGCAGTTTGAATATAGCGAATGCGAATATATTGATTCAAAACAGACATATGCGATGCATTGATAAAGTAATAAAGTTTGCTATGACAATAATTGTTCGAACAATCAAAGAAAAACACAACTTGAACATTCGAATGAACAAAAGTCTTCTCATCTCAGGGCTTGTCACTTCAAATGGTGAATTTGCAGGGATAGTAGAAGAACTCAGCCTGGCCATCTTGGGTGAATTCCACTGCTCCTTCATCAATCAGGTCCTAGACTTTGTTCTTCAGAGCCCAACAGTCAGCAGTGTCATGTCCAGGACTATCAGAGTGGTATGCACATCTTCTGTCGGGATGATAGTTAGGAGCAGAGATGTTGGGGTTCCGGGGAGGAGCCCTGAGTGTAATCAGGTTCAAACTCAACAGGTGTTGTAAAGCTTGGAACAACGACACGTTGAGCTGGGTGAATTGCCTCCTGGGCTTGTTTGGCTTACTCTGATCAACCTGTTGCTCTGGGCGGGGTTGTGGTTGGACCTGTAAAGTGGTAGCAATTTGGAGAGGTCTATTCTTCACCATACCAGACTCTTGTCCTCTTGGAAGCTGATCAATGACCTGGTTCCTGACTTGGGCTGGTTGCTTCATGTCTTGATGAAGTTGACTGATCATGGTCCTCAACTCTTCTTGCTCCCGAGCTAAGCCTTGGATGAGAGCCATTTGCCCCATCATCTGGGTTCTTGTTGTATCTACCTCAGCTTGCAGACGTTTCAACCGTTCGTCCTTGTCATCTTCGGGACTTTTCTTGGCCAAATTCCCCATGAGGAGTGTCCTCAACTCTTCTTGCCCCTTGGATAGGCTTAGGAAGATCTCCCTGAACTGAGTCTCTTGAGCATGAAGACCCTGGTTATCTTGTTGGGAAGCCATTGCTGAAATAAACAGCGAAGGAGGTAAGTGACCTGTAACAAGGATACCTGTAATGCAATGATGTGTATGATATGCATGCAATGTTTTCAAGGATCTCGCGGGGTAAACAAGAAAATTGTTAGAATTTACATTTTGTAGCTTGACTGAAGGAATTTCATGTTGTTGAGAGTCCTTCTTCAAGGGTCAAAGGCTCACCATATCCAGTGGGTCATAGCCCCTGACTCAAGTCATTAACCTGGCTAGAGGAAAATAAATCCTCTTTGCCCCTTACTAGACATTCTGGTTCATCATGACCTGCATCACAAGCCCTTGAGATCCCTGAAATGGGTTAGTCCTTATGCAGGATGCATGCAATGGTATGATGTTATGTTATGTATGGAGTGATGTAAGTAAACCCTGTTATGAGTCCAGATTAAGGACTGTAAACAAAACCTGCAAGAAACTCAAGTGTCAGACAACAAGCATGCAAGTAGTCAAGTTTGAAGGCACACAAGTCACACAAGATAGCCCTTAGAGTTCAGGCCAGCATGAAGTTTGGGTACTACCCTCTTGAAGTTGGTGGGCTCAAAACCTGTCCTATCATAAGTAACCGGGTTCTAAGGAGCTCAATATCATTGGATTGTTTTCTGTGTTCATTGTTTCGATTTAGCCACTCAACTGGCGATCAAAATATTCCAAGAAAACAACCCTCAATGAGTGTAGTATCGAGTATCAACCAACTTTGGACTGCACCAAAGTTAGTTATCTCACTACCCTAAAGAGGCCAAGATGGTTCAATTAAGGTTCCTAAGGTCAGTTGATGCTTCACGACACCACGCGGCGGCCCCGTACTCTCCTTGACTTGACTCAAGGGTTACCGGTACTCACCAAAGTGCCACATCAACGTAGCGGACTGCTTCAACCGTGTTGGTATACCCCGCACAGTTCCCTCACAGTCTTGTTGCTACTTTCTAAGAAGGTATCCCCCAGATCCGGGTTAGGATCTATAGAACTCCCAAGACAGGCCCAATAATATTAAAGCAAGCAAAACAAAGCAATTGAAAACACAAGTATGAGCTATCCTAAGGTACACCTCACTTAAAGTATCCTCCAGCAGAGTCGCCAGTTCTGTGATCGGTGGAAATAGAACTGACTGTTTAACGTTGGTTCGCGAAATATCGCGGAAGCAAGAGTCGCCACCGTCTTTTATTTTCTCCAACATGGACAGGACAAAAGCACAGCAAAATTCCTTATGAGATAGTTTCTCGGTTCGGGAGGTAGATTTATAGAAAGGGAAGGTGTTAGCACCCTTTCTATCCATGGTTATCCATGGGCTCTTAGATACTTGCTCTTATGTTTTAAAATATGTTTGCTTTTCAAAATGTGTGTGGGTTTGAAAAAGTTTCTTTGAGAGATTTCTGAATAACTCTTGTATCTGTCCTCAAGAGTGTTTGAAAAATTGTTTTGAAAGCTTTTTGAAAAGTGTCGGTGTGAAAAGATGTTTTGATTTGTTTTTTAGAAGAGAGCAAGTATCTATGAGTCATCTACCTACCCTAAGGAATTAAGCCGTGTAGAAGTCCTTAAGGTAATGCCATCCCACCATTGAGAGGTAGGTAGCACCACCGTTGGAGGTGTTCGGGTCAATTCGAGTTTAGGGACAGTGTGGTCACTGAAGCAACAGTAGGACACCTTAGAAGCTACCCTTATGTCCTTGATCCTTTTTTAATCCGAGGCAACCGTTTCGAGGCAACTATTCCGAGGCAACTGTTTCGAGGCAACTGTTTCGAGGCAACTAGATCATGGACATAAGGACTTACTAAAACGTCCTATACTTGACGACCACGTTTCGAAGGCAACAAGTGAGGCGTACCCTAGAAGTGGTGTGTGTATTTGTGTGTTGTATTCAGTTAATGTTTGTCTTGTTAATTAGTGAGCTACGAGTTGTTTTTATTTACATACATTCTTTCATGCAAGTTAACAGTTAAGGGGTGCAGAAAGTAAGTTGCGGAAAAATAAATCCTACGCTATTACAAGGCGCGGGTCTATACATCGCCAAAAATTACAAAGACCCGCTTTTTGGTAAATAAGTACGAAAATTAAATAAAGCGATAAACCTATTTAACTATTACATTCTTGAAGGCAATTACATCATAATCAAATAAAGTAAATGCGCGCGAATAAATTAATCAGGAATGTCTAAGGGTGTTGACCCTTTTTAGAAAAGAAATTGATTTTTTGTCTTTTTGTCAATTAAATGCAATTAATTAAATAATTAAACTAACTAATTAAAATAAAATATATTTTTGTGTTTTTTATGTTTTTTATGAAATAAAATAAAAAGAAACAAAATTAAGTCAACCTAATTCTAAATTATTTTAATTATTAAAAGAAAAGTTAAAATTGCCTAATTAAACTATTTCAATTAATGTTTATTTACAAAATAATATAATAATAATAATAATGATGTTAGTTCTATTTTTTTGATTTTTTATGAAAATATGTTAATTATGCTAATTATTAAAAAAATAAAATAAGGCAAATAAATAAAAGAAAAGAAAATGACAAAACAAAATAAAATAAGAAAAAAGTAAATAAACCCAAGGGGGGTGAGATGGCCTTCATGGAGGTTTTCTGAAGTAATTCTGGCCCAACAACAAGAAGCCTTATTTGACTTTTTTCGGTTGCCTACGCATGCGCTGACTCCAGAGCATAGTACTCTTGCATTCTGGGCCTTTAGATCTGCCTCCAATGACACTTGGCTTGTTGGATGGGTGAGGCTTATGGTGGAAACTACTTGAGAAACTGCACAAGAACGCGTTAACAAAAATGATATGAGAATTATGGGGGACCTGGGAACAACTTACAGCGCGGTATGAGCCTCAGGACTTGGCAAAGGTTTCTTTAGCTTCAGGGTGTGGCAAGGAATAGAACCACGTGCTTGTTTTGATCTGAAGATGCTCGCAACTATGTTTTAGAACTCTCACTTTTTGAATAATTTTTGGTTTTGCTCTTGGCCGTTTCTGCACACACTCTTTTTTGAATGAGGTTGGGAAGGCTTGTATATATAGTAATGTAAAGTGTATCAATAAGAATAATGGTCATTAAGCTTATGCAATTATGTTCTTGATTTCCTCCATAACCAACATTGAAACAACTTGCCTTTTGTGTCAAAATTTGAATTTCTTGCTTGGATTAGGCCTTGCACGAATTTGGAAGGTGAGTGATGGTGTATCAAAGCATTTCAATACAAAATATATCCTTTAATTAATTTTCTTGATTTTCATTTGAATTTTAAAGATTTAAAATGATTTAAATCAAATAAAATTAAATAAAAATGAAAAAATTAACTTTTAATCTTGAAATAAATTGTGGGACACGTGGGAGGCATGGCCAAGCTGAAACAAGTGGAAAAAGTGGGCCCCTTTTGTCAAAAATGAAGTTTCAAGGATAATTGACTTTGGCCATTTCACAAAAATTTCCCAACTTCTCCAATGCATATCTTGCTCAATTTTAAAGCTATGAACATGTTCTTAGACATTTTGGAAAGGTATTGAAGTCCTCTAACCAATGTCTTTGGTCCCATGTCATTTTGATTTACCAATCTCAAGTTATGGTCTTTGACTCAAAGTGCCTTTTTGTTGACTTTTGAAAATGACCTATAATGTTGAAATTGATAACTTTTTGTGAGAGCATTTCTTGGACTTGGAAGGTGAAGATGAGTTGTAGGAAATTTCTTCCCCTTAAAGATGAGCATTGGATGGGATTTTTCTGATGAACCATGAAAAAGTTGTGCCTTGGTCAAGTTACAGTTGACTTTTCAACTGTCCAAAAATGGAAACTTTTGCATCTTGATGATTTTTGAGCCATTCTTGTGGAATCATGATCAAGACTTGATCAAATGACGATTGTGGCTTCAAAATAAGATGTTGACCAAAATTTTTGACTTTTGACTGCCAAATGACCATTTTACCCCTACAGTTGATTGTGGAGCAATTAGGGTTTTTGACTGTGCAATTTGATGCTGTGAGTCTTGAACCTTGACATATGGATGCTTGACACCGTATATGAGCATGTGGGACTTGATTGAGCCCTTGAAAACTTCAACTTCCATGCAAGAACCAAAACCCTAGTTTGACTGGCTTAGGAGGATGGTTTGACTGTGTAGCCCTTGAGTAGACTTTGAACCCTTTGAGGCAAAACTTTGAAGATTATGGGAGGGCAAATTTTGGGGTACAACACTATCCTTAATAAAATACCCTTCACCGATATTGATAAGGATCTAAGACCATAGGAGATTGCTTTAGACTTACATTTGCAACGGTCCGACGTTATGGAAAATTGGGAAACAAGAAGTGGTGTTAAAGGTTTTCTAGCCAAGTTTCTGTTTGAGAAGGCTCAAATATTTTTGGATGCTCTGGATTTGCAAGTTGTTGTACCCCAAAATTTTCTCTCTCAATTTCTCAAGAATTCTCTCACAAGATCTCCATTGATTCAAGACTGCACAAGGTTTGATCAGCTCAAGACACCTCCTCAAGCACTGATGACTCAAAATTAAGGTTTGAGTTTGTATAAGGACAATTGGACTTTTAATGCTTCATATGACTTTCATGGATCATTTTGGAATCCCAATATTTCTCATGTCAAGTTTCAAGCTTTGGATCACATTTTTGCTTAGTCAATTGATTAGTTGACCTAAAATAAACTATATTGGGGGAAAAGTCAATTGTGGTCAATTTACATTCAAAATTAATAATTTTTTATCCATATCAACATTTTGAACTCATATATGGCAATTCATCAAGTTTGGATCACAATTCCTCAAGAAATTTGACCAGATCATCAAAAGGGCAAAATGGTCAAAATTAGGGTTTTGACTAAGAAGGTTCAATTTTTGACTTTTGACCTAACACATGACTTGTTAGTTTGAGACATGATATCAATGATTCAAATGCATCATTTTTACCTAATGGCATGGATTAAAACATTTCCCAAAGATCAATTGATTGATAGTTGAAATTCAGTCAACTGATGAAAAGTCAATTGATACACTGAAAAGTCAAACTTTGACTTTTTAATCAAAATCAAGTTTCAAATATTATATTTCATCAATACATGTCAAAATATGAAGATTGTTCATCAAGAAATAAAAAATTCAAAATCATCTTTGAAAAGTCAAAATTCTAAGACTTATAAATTTTTCTAAGTGTTGGAAAGTTAACCTTTTTTCATGACTTTGTGCAAAATTTTCACCATGATGCAAGATGATTCAAAGAAAACTTCCAACATGAAAGTTGTATATATTAATGAGATATAAAACATTATAGGACAGAACTTTTTCCAGAAATACTTGGATTTTAAGTTATTAATTCATAAAGACATGTTCGTGAAACTTAAACACTTAGTGAAATTTTGCCCTAGTTAGGCAGATTTTTGACCTAACTTCTTGACCAAGTTTTACATATTTCCAAATTTAATTTTCAAAAATGTCCAACATGAAAATTTTAGAGCATGTTACAAGATTTCTAAAAAGTCAAAGAGCTCCTTGAGATCATTCTTGAGCAAGGAGAATCGAAGGCAAGAAGTTAGGGTTTCATTCTTGTTTTACAAGGCAGATTTTTAGGATTAACATGAACCAAATCCATGCTAGGATGCATAATCTTTGCTTTTCAGGCCTCAAACTTGTTTTTCACTCCATAATTAATGGTTTACATAACTGATTAGGCCTTGATCCAAGTGCTTAAAGCTTTGTCCAAATTGGTTTTCCATTTATGGCACAAAGTTGTCATTTCCATTTTGATAAAGCATTACTTTTGCAATTGTCAACTTCTTGAGCCTCTCAATTGTTTTCTCTGCATACAAGCAAAGTCAAAACCAAAAGCAACATTTATAAGGCCTCTACTAACTCAGATCAAGCTTGTACAACACTTTGGGACTTGTCTTCTCACTTTTCTTCAAAAGTAAGTTATAAAGCCAAAATGCTAGAACTCAGAAACCTTGAGTGCAATTGATATCTAACCTTTCCCATACATATATACAAGTCTATTGCAACATAAGACACGGGATCAAGCACCCCCAAAACACTTCCAAGCACTCTGCAACTCAAAATTTGCAACAACTTGACAGTTTTGAGTTTCACATAGCCATTTCCAAATCTACTCATGTGTATTGAGTTTTAACCATCCAAACACATTATATACTTCATATACAATTGATCCAAGACCTTGTTTCCTGACTGTAATCTCTCCATTACCATCCACCATTTTTAAAACTGAAGCTTACAACTTGACTTGAGTTGGGAGTTTCAGCCACCCTCAAAGCAAAGTAGGAGTTGGAATGCATTCAAGGAGGTCCAAGCAAGCGAAAAAGATCATCAAGCCATCTCAAAAGTTACTCAAACTCCATACACGAATCCAGCCGCAAGAGGTATGTTTTCAAACTTCAATATCTTGATACAAGAATTATTTGTGCATACATTCTGAAATAAAAATGTAGACATCATTGCCCTGAAGCTAACCATGTTCATAGTTTTCATTTATATTGCTTGAGCTTAGAGAATTTTGAGATTGAAATTTCTGGAAAAATTAGGGTTCAAGTTAAGGCCAACAAAATTCTTGCTTATCTTTGATTTATAATTTAAGTAAGTTACATTTCTCAAATCGTGATGAAATTTTCCATAACTTTCATGTTTGCATTTTCCATTTTGGTTGAGAAATGATTGAGTTACAGTTGGTCTGGCTGGGCGTGAGGTTCAAGATGAAGTTCAGGCCATGGAAGCATTTTGTAACATATATTTATGGTTTTGGTTAAGTTAACGGATTTATAGCCACCCCATTAGTAAGGAAGCGCGCTTATTATGCAGAGGGCGTGGGTTCGAGCCCCATCGCTGCCACTTTTCATAATTTTTCATTCATTTCTTCTTTTTTTCCTAACAAGCACGCTAGACTTAGTACATTGGGCCTTTTATTTTTGCTTCTTCGAACTCCCTCTTTGCAGGACTACACGCAACCCACTTACATTTATTTTATCTCTTTTTCTGATTTAATAACAAAAATTGTTAATGGGCCATGCTTAACCAAAATCTGATTTACAAACAAACACCCAAATTTAATTTTTACCCCCTGACTTTATTTCTTTATTTTATTTTTATTTTCTTGTTTTTCTTTAAATACTATTATTATTATTATTATTATTATTATTATTATTAATATCATTATAAATATTATTTTTATTAATAAAAAAACACAAAAATATTTTCTTATTGCAAATTTAATTTCTTTTCTTAAACAAATTAATATTAGACTTAGGTTTTAATTTCTTTTATTTAAATTAACTTAGAACTTAGGTTTTCTTCTAATTAATCTTTTCATACTAGTATAATTAATATAAAATCTTTTTCATACAAAACCCCAAAAACTTGTTTTCTTTAATAAATTAATTTCTTTTACTTAACTTAATTTTAATTTTCTTGTCTTAATTAATTATTATTTTTAGTTAGTTAGGTTAAAATCATTCTATTAAACAAAATTCAAAATAAAAACATTTGCCTCTTTCTTTATATATCATATTTATTTCCTTGATCATTTATTTCCTTGTACATTATATATTCTTGTACATTTATTTAATATGGTTGTAATAGATAATTAGGTTTTAAATTCTTCCAATCCTCATTTGTAAATTCTTACCCCATCCCCAATTGATGTAATAGCGTAGGATATTTATTTTTCCGTAATTTATCGCTTTCATATAAATGCTAGTAATTAGGGTTTGTATGGAAATATAAAATCAAGGTTTAGAAAACCCTAATCCAAGATAAACTCAACCATCAAATATAATGCACTTGCACACTTTGCACCTCTAGGGTTTACTCCACTTTGTTTCCTTAAAAATGGTCATAATATGCATGTGAGACGTCTTAGCAAAAACAATCAAAAATACAAGATCATAGTCCCTCGATGATGCTACGAATGTTGCCTTACAAATGATCTTAGTCCCTCAAGAGAAATGCTAAGATATTTTACAATATTGCTATATATGACTTTACGATGACCCATACCCGTCCCTTTACATCCAAAGATAGGACTTCTTATCAATCAATGGTAAGACAGCAACATCTAAAGGAGGAGAAAATGAACAAAAGACTTTTTGAGTAGGTAGAACGTTCTTAGTTGCTTGCTCACAATCCATCTTCAAAACAAACATGTTTTCAAACACACCAAACACTTTCAAAACATGAAATATTTTTAAAAAGTATAACACTTTGTATGCATTCTTATAGAGACGAGAATCATTACAAAGTTTTCCTAAACAAAGATGCTTTTCAAAAAAAATACTTTCAAAACCCACCACAAACACATTCCAAACAAAGCAATTTCAAAAGTGATCTAGCAAGCAACTAAGAGCCCATGGATAACTATGGATGAAAATGGTGCTAATACCTTCCCTTTTCATAATCTACCCCCTGAACTCAAGAAAATATCTCAAAGTTCTTTCATGTTCTTTTCACCCATTCCTTATTGGATAAAAGAAAATTCGGTGGAGACTCTTGCTATCCGCAACAATTATGATAAAATGCAAAACAACCAAGTCAATTCTCCCACCGTATTACAAAAGCTTTTGAAGAAATTTTGGCTCTTCTAATTTATGGGATGGTACTGTTTCCTAACCCAAACAACTCATAGACGTGAATGCAGTCAAATTTTTTCGCTCTCGTAACCCGATGCCTACTTTTCTTGAAGATATCTTGCATTCCCTTCACACTCGCACCATGAAGAGAAGGGGAATTCTTATGTGTTGCACTCCTTTGTTGGCTAGGTGGTTTATTTCACACCTTCCTCGATCTGTTGTGAAGAATGACCAAGGTATGAAGTGGTCTCAAAGGTTGATGTCACTCTCGCATCCAGATATTCATTGGTTTTCTTAATCTTTGGAGGATGTCACCATTATTGACCGTTGTGGGGAATTCCCTAATGTCCCACTCCTTGGCATTAGGGGAGGTATAACTTATAATCATTGCTTATATCTACGATAGTTTGGGTATGCTCAGAGGGATGGTTCTCATGATGCGTTTGTCCAAGGTATTTTATTTGACTATGAGAACGATGTCTGAGGTGATCGTCAAAGATTTGTACGAGCTTGGGGCATGGTGGACATAGTTGATAGCAAAACTTTGGGGAATAATAAATCCATTCCTTTGGAGCCTTACCTCAAGTGGGTGCGAGCTCGCGCTCAAAGCCTAATAATGCCATATGTGGCCATCCTACCTATCATTGTGGAGCCTATTGTCGAAGGAGATGTTCCCTACACCATTCTTCATCCTGACATGCCTACTACTCTCGAAGAATTACAAAGATAATGGATTCAACTCAAAGAAGAGTGAGACACCTTTGAAACCCAATTCTACGCAAGCGAGAAGAAGTTTTTGGAGCTCACAAGGCAACTTCATGAAGAGCGAAGTTTGAATGCATACATTGCACCAAAGAGGATGCGCCCATGGGAAGCTTGAGTCCGTTTGTATCATCTTTGTTCCTTCCTTTGTAAGCCCGAGAGGCATTTGTAATTCATGAACTTATTAATACAATTAATGTTTTGTTTCCTCTTTGTTTAAGCAAATTTAAATCTCAAAATTACTTGAAAGCATTGCATATGCATAACATGCATCATATCATAAGCAGGTTTTCTGACACAGGTTTCCTTATCTTTATACTGTTTATTTCAGTACAAGATGGATCTCGAGCAAACTGTGAAGGACTTGCAAGCTCAAAACTCTCAGTTGCAAGAAATGATGACACTTCTTGTCACAAAGAAGAAGACAAAGAAGAAAGTTGTAATCAACACGGGGAAGAGATTCAAAGGCCCCGTCTGACAAGTTCAAGTTGAAGAAGACTCCTCCTCCGAGGATGAGAATCCAGATGAGGATGCTAGGAGTACCCATGGTGGGGGCGGAAACAATCAAATCTCTGAAGACGAATATTTTTTTGATGAGAAATATCCATCGACCGATGACAAGTATAAGCAACTAGAAGACAGATTGAAAGCCGTGGAAATCCAAGTTGTGCTTGGCTTGGACTTCGGTGACTTGGGTTTGTTTCCTAGGGTAGTCATTCCCCACAAATTTAAGATTCCCGCTTTTTCCAAGTACGATGGTGTCTCATGCCCGAAGCTTCACCTAAGATCTTACATCCATAAAATTCAGCCGCATACCACTGATAAGAAACTGTGGGTGCACTTTTTTCAAGAAAGTCTATCTGGGACGCAATTGGAGTGGTTTTACCAATTGGAAGGGACTAACATCCATACTTGGGTGGATTTGGCCACTGCTTTTTATCGCCAATATCAATATAACGCTAATCTTGCGCCACCTAGGGTGCAATTGCAAGGAATGACCATGGGTACCAATGAGGGCTTCAAAGAATACCCCCAAAAATGGAGAGACCAAGCTGGTAGGGTGCAACCACCTTTGACTGAAAGGGAGTTGGTAGATATGTTTATGGGAACATTGACTAGACCATTTGTCAACTTGCTGATTGGAAGTTCATCATCCGGATTCACTGAATTGATCTTGACTGGTGAGAGGGTTGAAAGTTGGATTAAAAGCGGGAAGATACCCATGGCCTCCACTTCAAATGCTGTGAAAAATCAATTTATTGGTAAAAAAGAGACTAATGTTCTGCATGGGTCAAGAAGTCATGCTAAGAATGACTGTCATCATTTAGTAGGGGCCGTGTTAATATCCAATCCAACTCCAACTCAACGACCGCATCAACAAAATAAGCAAAAAATACCGGATGTCCAAAGAAGACAACATACTAAAATCAATATGCCATTATTTCAAGCTCTGCAACACATATTGAAAGCTGATTTAGTGACCTTTTGAGATTCTCCTTCTAACCCTAACACTGCTTCTCCAAAATACAACCCCAATGCCTAGTGTGCTTACCACTCAAACTGTCCCAAACATGATACCAATGATTGTTGGTCTTTAAAGAATAAAATCCAAGACCTTATTGATAACAACACAATTAAATTTGACCCTCTGTCAACTCCAAATGGAATCACTGCACCCATGCCAAATAATGGCAAAGGTGACAATGTTGTTTAAGATGCCTCTTTTGTTTCCTCTATCAATGATTTGGCCACCCCTTTAAAGATTGTTAAAAATAATTTGTTGAAAGTTGGGGTATTCCCTGGCTGCCTTGAACACTGTTGTTGTGTTGTACAAATTCATGGTTGTGAGTGGCTTAAGAAAGGTTCCCAACACCTGATGGATAGTGTTGTACCCAAAAATTTGCCCTCTCATTTCTCAAGAATTTTCTCACAAGATCTTCCATGACTCAAGTTTGCAGCATTGATACATCAATTTAGGGTTGGAATTGGCACAAGGGAAAAAGGGTCAAATGCACACTAAAAAGTCAAAATTTGACTTTTTGATCAAAAATCAAGTTTCAAGGATCATATTTCATCAAGACATGTTAAAATGTGAAGTTGGTTCTGTAATTGCAAGCTTCTCAAGTCATATTTAAAGCATGTGTTTTGATGAAGACAACATGGACATCAAGTTTCAAAGGATGTGCAAAAAGCTTATCAACATCAAATAAAAAGTCTTGAAGATTATTGAAGGTTATTGAAGATTATTGAAGAATTATTGAAGAAATCATCAAATGTCAAAATGGTATAAATAATTCTTTAAATCTTGAATATAGATGTTCACAATATTCATTCATCAACATATACATATTCCATAACTTTAACATCAAGAAAAACTTTGTTTGAAATATCTTTCAAAATGTATTTTTGAAAATAAACCTTTAGGAACCGGTTCCTCCCTAACAGGGAACCGGGTTCCAGAATTTCTCAAAAAACATGTCCCTGGATTTTGTACCAGGAACCGGGTTGTACCAATAGGGGAACCGGTTCCTGCGTGATAAATTTGAATTTCAACTTATAACGTTCACTAAGAACTGGGTTCTGTCAGTGTCGGAACCGGTTCCTAGCGAACCAATGCAGCTTTTACTTTGTTTTTTGAACATTTTTCAAGTGGTATCTTTTCATGAACGCATTGCAACTTCTCATATGAATTGGCATGAATGAAGAGGTTCTTACAACTTTATAAAATGCAGATTTTCTTACTTTCCAACAATGTTCAATACTTCAATTTTAAAATTAACAAATATCCTTCTTCATAAACAATTTTCTCATTTACTCACATTTGAAATTATACTTTCATGTGTTCATAATTTTGTGAAACTTTCCATATACACTTTCATTATCATTTCAAGTTTCATTCATACATTGTGAACATTTATATACATTGTTGAGAATTGTTTTTATCTTGAAGAAGAAGATCAATTGAAGATTGATAAAGCTCTCCATATACTTAAAAATTAATCATTGTATTACTTAAAGATTTTCCCTTACTATCCAGGATTGTTGGAAGTAAGTGTTGTGATTTGAAGAGGATTGTTCTTCATTCACATTAGTGTTTGTTTGGTCTTAAAGGTGTTAAGAACCTTTGATCACCCTATAGGTTAGATAGTAAGCATAGGCTGTACAATCATTCTAACTATAGTGAAATCTCTTTCGTGTTGGAAAGGGGACTGGAGTACTCTCGGATTGTGAGGGGAACCAGGATATATCACCGTGTTCTTTACTTTTCCGCATTTATCGCTTTCATCACCATAATCAGGAAAAGATAAAGATATAAACAAAACCTTCAAACACTTAACCAAAAATTACTACCAAGCATTCTCATAAAATCGAATAAATTTTATAAGACCTAATTCACTCCCCCTCTTAGGCACTCTGAGACTTACAATTGGCATCAGAGCAAGTTATAGGTAACTTGTTCCTAAAGATCCAGAATGGCTTCCGCAAATCATCAACCAGTCTTCAGAGATGGTGGTAGTAACAACAAGCCTCCTCTATTCTGTGGTGAATATTTTGACTTCTGGAAAATACGCATGAAGGCGCATTTAGAAGCACAAGGAGAGGAAGTATGGGATGCTGTTTAAAATGGTCCATTTATCCCGATATCTGTTATCAATGGCATTGGTTCTGTAAAGCCCAAAACTGCATGGGACGACGATGATAAAAAGAAAGTTCTCTATGACAAAAAGGAAATAAACCTTCTTCAAGGTGCACTCAGTATGGACAAATTTTTCCGTGTCTCGAACTGCAAGACAGCAAAAGAAATATGGGATACCCTTGTTCAAACTCATGAAGGAACGGCTGAAGTAAAAAGATCAAGGCTAAATACCTTGAGTCAAGAATATGAACTATTTCAAATGCAGCCTGGAGAATCCATTCTTGACTTACAAAAGAGATTTGTGCATTTGACAAATCACTTAAATGCTCTTGGTAAAACCTTGACAAATGATGAACTCAACTTGAAAATCCTTAGATCATTAACTAGGGAATGGCAACCAAAGGTAATGGCAATCTCGGAAAAGAAGAGTCTCTCCGCAATGACTTCCGCTACATTATTTGGCAAACTTCAAGAATATGAAACGGAACTCGGTAGACTTGAAAAACATGAAAATTTAGAGAAGAAATCCAAAGGCATTGCCTTGAAAGTTGATTCAAAGGAAAGTCAAGATAAAGATGCATCAGAGGAAGATGAAAACTTCTTGCTTCTTGTAAAAAGGTTAGGAAAATATTTTGGTCATAAAAATAATCTTCATAATGCTAACTTTGTCAAAAGGAAGAAATTTTATAATCATAAAGATAAAGAAGCCTCCACATCAACACAAGATGTCACATGTTATGAATGTGGAAAGCAAGGTCACATAAAGCCGGATTGTCCAAAACTCTCCAAGAAAAATGGATTCAAAGGCAAAAAGGAGTTCAAGAACAAAAAGGCTTATGTTGCATGGGAAGATAATGAGATAAGTTCTTCATCCGATTCGGAAAGCGAGGAATGTGCAAATCTAGCATTAATGGCTTCACATCACTCCGACAATAAAGAAGAGGTTAGTAATGAATTTAATCTTTTTGATGATGATGTTCAAGATGCTATTGATGAACTCTTGAAAGAATGCAAAAGTTTATACAAAAAGGTGTCAAATCAAGAAAAAGAACTTCTAAGTTGTTTAGAAAAAATTGACACCATGACTAAAGATTTTGATCTTCAAAAACAGAATTTTATTAAAGAAAAAGAAAACTTTGCATGCTCCAAGTGTGAATCAAATGTCTTTCAAATTGTTCAATTAAAAAGAGTCATTGAACGATATGAAAAAGGACAAATAGGATTGGAAGGATTACTAAGCCAACAACGTTATCCAAATGATAAAAGGGGTCTTGGTTATGTGAATTCTAAGAAACCAAGTAACAATTCCACTGTTTTTGTAAAGGCTAGTAATAGTTCCAATCCCAAGAAAGTAGAAAAGAAGCAAGTTGTTCATAATCCTCAAAAGAAAAAGCCTAATGTATCGAAAAAGAAAACATTTCCTAAGAAGAAATCTTATCCTTCTAGATATAGAAGTAACTTTGAACCTACTTGTTTTTATTGTGGTATTAAAGGCCATACACCTAATGCTTGCTATGTTAGAAACTTTAGTATAGCAAGTGGGAATTATGTGTGGGTGAAAAAGGGAACTAACTATGAAGGACCCAAGGCAACTTGGGTACCTAACAAAGAATAATTTGTTTGTGTAGGTATGCTTGAAATCCACATCAAATGTTTGGTATCTTGATAGTGGATGTTCAAAGCATATGACAGGAGATGTACACCAATTTTCATATCTAGTACATAAAGCCAAAGGGTATGTCACCTATGGAGACAA
This sequence comes from Vicia faba, assembly GCA_948472305.1. NCBI lineage: Eukaryota > Viridiplantae > Streptophyta > Magnoliopsida > Fabales > Fabaceae > Vicia > Vicia faba. Next base: position 1,232,791,127 of record OX451735.1, read on the forward strand.
CACCAAAGGAAAGATTCTTGGCGTTGGAATAGTTGGCACACTTCCATCCATTCAAATTGAGGATGTTCTCTATGTTGAAGGATTAAAGCACAATCTTCTTAGCATAAGTCAACTTTGCGATAGAGGGTTCAAGATCAAATTCAACAAAGATGAATGTCTCATTATGGATGAGGCAACCAATGAGGTAAAACTCAAAGGTATAAGAACTAACAATATTTTTATGATTACTTTAGATGATTTGTCTCTGAAGGTACAATGTCTTATGGTAAACAACAATGACACTTGGTTATGGCACAAGAGGATCGCTCACATTCACATGGAGCACTTGAACAAATTGGTTAAGCATGACTTAGTTATTGGTCTACCAAAGATGAAGTTCATCAAGGACAAATTATGTAATGCATGCCAAAAGGGCAAACAGACCAAAACAACTTTCAAATCTAAGAATGTGGTGTCTACTTCAAGACCACTACAATTGTTACACATGGATCTTTTTGGTCCATCAAGAACAAAAAGCTTTGGAGGTAATGTATACGCTTTAGTCATTATTGATGATTTTTCTAGATATTCTTGGACTTTGTTTCTTGTGCAGAAAAGTGATGCTTTCAAAGCCTTTAAGAAGTATGCTAAGCAAATCCAAAATGAAAAATCACTAAAGATTATATCCATAAGAAGTGATCATGGTGGAGAATTCCAAAATGCTCAATTTGAAGAATTTTGTGAAGAACATGGTATATCTCATAATTTTTCAGCACCAAGAACTCCACAACAAAATGGAGTAGTTGAAAGAAAGAATAGGTTTCTAGTGGAACTTGCAAGAACAATGCTTAGTGATGCAAATCTTCCTAAATATTTTTGGGCGGATGCGGTTAGTACGGCATGTTATGTTGGAAATCGAGTTATCATTAGACCTATAATAAAGAAGACTCCATATGAACTCTTCAAAGGAAGAAAGCCAAATATTGCTCACTTTCACATTTTTGGATGCAAGTGCTTTGTTCTTAATAGTGACAAAGATAATCTTGGTAAGTTTGACGAGAAATCCGACGAAGGTATATTTCTTGGTTATTCGCTTTCTAGTAAAGCATATAGAATTTATAATAAAAGAACTTTAACTATTGAAGAATCTATGCATGTATCTTTTGATGAAACTAACCCCTCCAAGGAGGAAGTAGTTGTTTGTGATGATGATGATCCTATAGATTTACCCCCGGAAGATCTTTCAATTGATCAAATTAAGAAATCACCGGAAAATCAAGAAAACATTGTACAACAAGATTCAAACACCAATGATCTACCAAAAGAATGGAGAACTCGTAGAGTATCAACAAGATTGAATCTAAAAGATTCTTGCTTAAACATGGCGTTTGTTTCTCAAATTGAACCTACCAAAGTTGATGAAGCCTTAGGAGATGATCAATGGATTATTGCTATGCAAGAAGAATTAAATCAATTCGAGAGAAATCAAGTTTGGGAACTTGTTCCTAGACCAAGTGGTAAACACATCATAGGTACCCGATGGGTGTTTAAGAACAAACTTGATGAGAATGGTCTAATTGTTCGAAACAAAGCAAGGTTGGTTGCCCAAGGTTACAATCAAGAGGAAGGAATCGACTTTGAAGAAACATTTGCTCCGGTTACAAGGTTAGAAGCTATACGTCTTTTACTTGCTTATGTTTGTTCATTAAATTTTCAGCTTTTTCAAATGGACGTCAAAAGCGCATTCTTGAATGGATACATCAATGAAGAAGTCTATGTCAAACAACCCCCGGGATTTGAAGACTTCAAACATCCTTCACATGTCTTTAAGTTGAGAAAGGCTCTTTATGGCTTAAAGCAAGCACCAAGAGCATGGTATGATAGACTTAGCAATTGTTTGTGTGAAAAAGGTTTCGAAAAGGGTAAGGTTGATAAAACCTTGTTCATTAAGAGAATCCAAAGTAACACTTTATTGGTTCAAGTCTATGTTGATTATATCATTTTTGGATCGACTAACAAAGAAATGTGTGAGGAATTCTCATTGATGATGCAAGGAGAATTCGAGATGTCTATGATGGGAAAGATGAACTACTTTCTTGGACTACAAATCAAGCAACTAGAAGATGGAATCTTCATCAACCAATCTAAGTATTGCAAAGAATTATTGAAAAAGTTTGATATGGACAATTGTAAAGCCATGAATACTCCAATGGGCTCCGGTACATATGTTGATCAAGATGAATCCGGTACTTCAATTGATATTAAAAAGTACAGAGGTATGATTGGTTCTTTATTGTACTTGACAGCAAGCCGTCCTGACATCATGTTTAGTGTTTGTCTTTGTGCTCGCTTTCAAGAAAATCCAAAGGAATCACACCTCATGGCAGTTAAAAGGATCATGAAGTATCTTAAAGGAACAATCAATGTCGGCCTATGGTATCCAAAAGGTAGTACTTGCACTTTAATTGGTTATTCCGACGCAGATTATGCAGGTTGTAAAACTGATCGTAAAAGCACAAGTGGTACTTGTCACATTATTGGAAATGCATTAGTATCATGGGCTTGTAAAAAGCAAGCATGTGTTGCTCTTAGCACGGCCGAAGCAGAATACATAGCAGCAGGAAGTTGTTGTGCACAAATTCTTTGGCTCAAGCAACAACTCCGTGATTACGGGCTTGATCTCGGATGCATTCCTCTTCGATACGACAATACAAGTGCTATCAATATTACAAAGAATTTGGTCATGCATTCAAGAACCAAACATATAGATATTCGACATCATTTTCTCCGTGATCATGTACTTAAAGGAGATGTCGAAGTCACTTTTGTGGATACTCATAACCAACTCGCAGATATCTTCACTAAACCGCTTGCTCGAGAACCTTTCTTCAAAATCCAAAGAGAACTTGGTATTTTGGATGAAGGTGATATCTAGTGTTTCTCTTAAGATGCATGTCTTAATTTTTAAATGTATCTATTTCACTCTTTTTCCCCATCCTTTTTTATGTTAACAAAGGGGGAGAAGAGTATGCATGTATGTTGTTTTGTTTCAAGAAATTGCAGGCCCAAATAAATATCAAACTCTCTCCAAAATTCAAAGAATCATGGACTTAGGAGGAGCAAACAATTTAGGGGGAGCCTTGCATTTGCTCAACATGTTCGCTACACAAAACAACATGAACATTTCAAGAAATCGTTTTCAAGACTTGGTTGTCATCATAAAAAAGGGGGAGAATGTAATTGCAAGCTTCTCAAGTCATATTTAAAGCATGTGTTTTGATGAAGACAACATGGATATCAAGTTTCAAAGGATGTGCAAAAATCTTATGAACATCAAATAAAAAGTCTTGAAGATTATTGAAGGTTATTGAAGATTATTGAAGAATTATTGAAGAAATCATCAAATGTCAAAATGGTATAAATAATTCTTTAAATCTTGAATATAGATGTTCACAATATGCATTCATCAACATATACATATTCCATAACTTTAACATCAAGAAAAACTTTGTTTGAAATATCTTTCAAAATGTATTTTTGAAAATAAACCTTTAGGAACCGGTTCCTCCCTAACAGGGAACCGGGTTCCAGAATTTCTCAAAAAACATGCCCCTGGATTTTGTACCAGGAACCGGGTTGTACCAATAGGGGAACAGGTTCCTGCGTGATAAATTTGAATTTCAACTTATAACATTCACTAAGAACCGGGTTCTGTCAGTGTCGGAACCGGTTCCTAGCGAACCAATGCAGCTTTTACTTTGTTTTTTGAACATTTTTCAAGTGGTATCTTTTCATGAATGCATTGCAACTTCTCATATGAATTGGCATGAATGAAGAGGTTCTTACAACTTTATAAAATGCAGATTTTCTTATTTTCAAACAATGTTCAATACTTCAATTTTAAAATTAACAAATATCCTTCTTCATTAACAATTTTCTCATTTACTCACATTTGAAATTATACTTTCATGTGTTCATAATTTTGTGAAACTTTCCATATACACTTTCATTATCATTTCAAGTTTCATTCATACATTGTGAACATTTATATACATTGTTGAGAATTGTTTTTATCTTGAAGAAGAAGATCAATTGAAGATTGATAAAGCTCTCCATATACTTCAAAATTAATCATTGTATTACTTAAAGATTTTCCCTTACTATCCAGGATTGTTGGAAGTAAGTGTTGTGATTTGAAGAGGATTGTTCTTCATTCACATTAGTGTTTGTTTGGTCTTAAAGGTGTTAAGAACCTTTGATCACCCTATAGGTTAGAGAGTAAGCATAGGCTGTATAATCATTCTAACTATAGTGAAATCTCTTTCATGTTGGAAAGGGGAATGGAGTACTCTCGGATTGTGAGGGGAACCAGGATATATCACCGTGTTCTTTACTTTTCCGCATTTATCGCTTTCATCACCATAATCAGGAAAAGATAAAGATATAAACAAAACCTTCAAACACTTAACCAAAAATTAGTACCAACCATTCTCATAAAATCGAATAAATTTTATAAGACTTAATTCACCCCCTCTTAGGCACTCTGAGACTTACAGGTTCACCAAGAAAATCAAAATTCAAGATTACTTTGGAAAAGTCAAAGTTCTAACACTTAGAAGTTTTTGTAAGAGTTAAGAAAAGATGATAAGTTCAGAACTTTTGGCCAGATTTTAATCATGATGCAATTTAATTCAGGAAGAACTTCTGATACAAGAGTTGTAGATCTCAATGAGATCTAAAACATTGCAGAACAGAACTTCTCATAGAAATGCTAATATTTCAAGTTATAAATCCTTGAAGACACGTTCGTGAAACTAAAACACTTAGTAAATTCTGAGCATTTCCAAATCAGAATTTGGTTAGAACTTCTGGGCCAATTTTCACGTAGATACAATCAGAGTTTGCAAAGATAATTCAAAGACGGTTTGCAAAGCATGTTACAAGCTTTTTGAAATGTCTGAGAACTCCTTCAAATCATGATGGGTCATGGAGATTCAAAAGATCAAAAGTTGGATATTTGTTCTTAATCCAAGTTACGTATATGCTGAACTTCTGATCCAGATTCAAGCTTGCTTCACAATCTCATGTTGTAGGCTTTCTGGCTTATTAAATCTCATCATCATTTAATGCTCACACCAACTTTTGAGTCTTTATCTAAAGGATCTTCCCACGTATGGCATAAAAGTACCATTGATGTCCTTGAAATGCAAACTTTTGTACAAAGTTTCTTTTGAGCCCATGCTTCACTTTGCTTTTGAGTGCACTTCCTCCATAAATCATGACTACAAGCTCAGATTAGGTGTTCTTAAAGGTGCTAACCACCCTACCTTTCCTTGAAACACGCTTGTCTAAACTTGCTTCAAAAACAAGTCAATGATCTATAACACATGATGGTTGTACTCTTGATTTCTCCAAGCTTCTAAATCCTTTGCCTATAAATTCAACTTCATTTGCAAACATCAAGGGGAGAGACATTAGAAAAAAGCCTTGAAACCTTGTTGAAAATTCCAAGAACCTGAAACTGCATCCCAAACACAAAACCTGCTAATTTATGGTTTTTGCATCCAAACTCTAACTTTCCTTGTGCATTTCTTGGCCAAATCACCCACACAGTTTCTGATATACACTTAGAAGTCGTCCCAACTTCTGCTTTTAGACTGTAACACAATTTTCACCAGTCTCTATTTCAAAAATCAGAACTTGGCATCTTGGCTACTCCAGAACTTTCCAACCATTCTTAGCTCAAGTTAAGGGTTGCTTTAGCTTTCTGGGAACCTAAAGAAGCTAACCAGAACATCACAGCAGTCTGAACCAGGCTTTAACTCACAGAGCAATCTCCAGCAACAAGATAAGTTTCTTCTAACTTTCATGTCATTACTTAGGCATTGTTAGGCTTGCATTTTCAAAGATACAATGTAGACATCATGACTTTGATTTTGTACATATTCATAGATTTCACGCATTTTGCCTAAGTAGAGAGAATTCAGATCAGAACTTCTTGAGGAAATTAGGATTCAGAATTAGGATTAGAAAAAATCATGCTTTCTTCTGATTTACAATTTTGATGCTTTGTATTTCTGAAAACCTGATGAAATTTGCCATAACTACTATGTTTGCATTTTCCATTTTTATTGAGAAATGACTAAGTTGCAGATGCTATGGTTGGCGTGAAGGAAAATATGAAGTTCATCATCAGAACATACTTGGTGATACATGTTTATGTTTTTGCCTCTAATACCGGATGTACAGCCACCCCAGTGGTAGAGAATACGCACATAAGATATTAGTGTTAAGGGTCCTGAGTTCTAGCCCCAGAAACACCTTTTTATGTTTATTCCTTGACATCCCCCCCCCCCCCATTATTTGTCAAATAGTGCTCCTGGACCAGAACTTCTAGATATTCCCATCCAACAGCATTGACACAACACAGACCCATTATCAAAACTTCTAACCTTCCACTAACACTAGAACTTCTAGGTTCCCAATTGCATCAAAACTTCTAGACTCTCTCAGAAATCAAAACTTCTGAGCTTTCTTTTATTCCCAGCAACCCCGAAACTTTAGTGCCTCCGGATCCAGAACTTATGGCCTTCCTTATTTCTGCTAACGTTTGCTTTCTGATTTGAAGCGCGCCTGAGTCAGAACTTCTGATCTCTCTTCTTTCAGAAACGTGTTGATTCTGACTCTTACTCTCTTATTATTTTTATCATCACTTTATTTTTGTTAATCAAAAACACCAAAAATACTTTATGTTCACATGCTTTATTTTATCTCTTTTAAAACAAAAAGACAAAAAATATTTTCTTAAGCAAATTTATTTCTTCTCTTAACAAAAACAAAACAGGTATATTTTACATTTATTATACATTATTTCAATATGGTTGTAATAGATAATTAGGACTTTAATTTCTTGCAATCCCTATTTGTAAATTTGTATACCCCCATCCCCAAGTGTTTGTAATAGCGTAGAATATTTACTTTCAGTAATTTATCGCTTTCATATAAATGATAGTAATTACGGTTTGTATGGGAAGATAAAAACAACAAGTAGACAACCCTTAATCAAAGACTAAATGCATGCAAATCAAACACATTATTCACACATGCACCCCTAGGGTTAACTCCACTTTTTGCCTTATAAAAATGGTCATGTTACGCCTGTGAGACTGTAATACGGTGGGAGAACTGACTTGGGATGTTTTGAGTTTTATCACAATTGTTTCGGTTTATCAAGAGTCGCCACCGACTTCTCTTTTATCCAAAAGGAAAGGTTAAAAAGAACAAGAAAGACCTTTCGAGATTATTTCTTGAGTTCCTGGGGCAGGTTATGAAAAGGGAAGGTGTTAGCACCCTTTTCATCTATAGTTATCTACGGGCTCTTAGTTGCTTGCTAGATCACTTGCTTTTTGTTTGAAAATGTGCTTGTGGTGTGGGTTTTGAAATTATTTTAAAAAGGAATGTCTTTGTAATGGTTCTCGTCTCTATAAGAACGTGTACAAAGTGTTTTATCTTTTGAAAAATGTTTCAAAGTGAAGCGTTGGTGTATAAAATATTTTGTTGTGAGCAAGCGAGCAATTAAGGGCAACCTACCTACTCAAAAGGTCTTAAACGTTATTTTCCTCCTCCTTTAGACGTTGTTATCTTACCATTGTTTTGGTAAGAAACCCCATTATTGTATGTGAAGGGAAGGGCACGGGACATTTGTATAGTCATATAAGGCAACTTATGGGATGTTTTAGCAATGTCATTTAGGGACTAGATCGTTTACCAAAGGCTACATTGAGGGTCATCAAGGGACTACGATCTTTTATCGAGGGTCTTTTCTAAAATGCCCATATTCGAGGGACATGGCTAATTTCCGGAAGGCAACCAACACTACAACATTTAGGCTCTCCAGCAACAATTGAAAAATTGCCAGAACTCTGAAAATCGTTGCCTAAAACAATAGGGGACGTTTTCTAGGCGTCTCCTGTGCGAGCGTTGCCTATTGTTTGAGGCGACGTTTTTTTATGTTTTTTGGGAACGCTTTTGAAAAACGTCGCCTATAGTAAAGGAATAGGGGACGATTATTTACGGCCTCTGAGACAACGTTTTTTAAGCGTTGCGTTGCCAAATTCGGCTACAATTAACAATCGTTGCCTTAAACCTGAATCAGGAAGATCGTTTTTGAAGTGTAGCCATAGCTTATAGGTTGTTGTTTTATAGTGTCCACATAAAATATACAATTTTGCAATTATTATCAAAATAATATAGTCAATAATAATTGGCTTCAAAAATAATATTGATTATATAACTTAAACCATACATCCATAAAAGTTGTAATATAATAAAATCGAGTTCAAACTTTAATTCAAGATATAGTATATAGAGTACACAAAATGCCTAACGTAACAATATTACTTTTAATACTTTGAAGTATGACCCTAGTAAAATAACTAAAAACATAGTTCAGCAAAAGAACAAAAATCATATTTCAAGTTTAATGCTTTCAACTACAAGCCAAAAAAAAGACATCATCCAACTCATTCAAGTTTGTCTTCTAGGAGTAAAGCATCCAGATCGTCCTCTTGAAATTCGTTAGATATGTCATCATCCATAAATTCTTCATCTACGTCGTCCTCTTCAAATTCACCATCTATATCCTCCTCTTGAAATTCATCATCTAGATCTATGTCGTCCTCTTGAATTTTATCATTTAGGTCGTCCTCTTGAATTTTATCATTTATGTCGTCCTCTTGAATTTCATCATTTATATCGTCCTTTTCAACATCTTCATTGATACATTGCTGCATAAGAAAATAAAATAAAACACATTAACCATAAGTATTTTTGGTCCAAAGGACGATTAAGACATCAACAAGAATTAAACCTCGCACAAATAAAAACTAAACCAATGAGCAAAACACATTGTTTATATTCTTCACATCTCATGGATGTGAATTAATTATGAAGGTTTTTAATGGATGTGAATTTTCGTTCTAAACTGTAATAGGTGACATGAGCTTACTAGCAAATAGATCAATTATGAAAACCATTCTGTTTTTGGCTCACTATTCAGGACTTACAATAGCCTTTAACTGTATGTATGTATGTATGTATAACTTGTGCTATCCTTTTATGTTTATTTTTTGGAGTAAATGAACTCTGATGAACACTCTTACTTGTTGTATCTTCTTTGGTGTTCAGTATCATATGGATAAATTTACAGCATACATAGTGAGTGTTATCAAACAAGGGGGTCCCATAATCTTATCCAAGGCAAGTATGTTTGTGAAATATCAATGAAAGCTCACACAAATAAAACAGTTTCAGCCACTTCTAGGTGTTGTCACTACTTAAACAATTTCAACCACTTACTTTATTCTAGGTGTTGTCACTACTTGCAAATTTTTGCATACATTAACAACCATTTTGATACTATAACATAATTAGAAAAATATAAATCAATAATATTGGTATATATGGTTACCTTTCCATGACATGGAGCATGAGTTGATGTAGATGAATGCATTTGCGGTCTTATATCCTTTGGGGAACTATTAGCATCTCCATGAGATAATCCTAACAAATCTTCAATTGACTCTATATTAATTTGAGGATTGCATTGTTGTATTACGGTCTTAAAATCATTTTGCAATCTATCAATCTTATCTTGAAACTCGTCCCTTAATGTAGAGACCTCTTCACTGTGGGCTTGTTTCAAAGCATTAATTTCTGCCTTTCTCTTTAAGGAAGTTTTAGTTATGTTTCTCCCATAACAGCGTACCCTGCCTGGACACTCCTTTCCAAAAAAAACTTTAAAAGCTTTTGTATCACTTTCCTCCTTTTCAACCATTTCTTGAAGTTGGGACTAGCATAAATTACAAAAAAAAAATATTAGCTACTATTATAGACAATGTTGGCCGATTATATTAAGCAAACATATTATATAAACAATGTTACATACAATTACTTTTCCAGTTTCTACATCCAGTTCCTTTCCTTTATTTCCTTTTCGAGTTTCAACAAACATTTCTGATTGAGTGGGCTCTCTTTTTTCCTTTTCACGCTGCACAAATCAAAATAATTCCATAACAAATTATGTGAATTAAAATTCCTATTCACGAGTCAAAGAAAAGTTTTTCACGAATACTTTAATTGAACAAAGAAACATTCATACAAGGAATAATTTATTGAGAACAAAAGAAAGTTACCACTTTTTCACGAGTCAAAGCATAGTTTTTGGGACCCATTCGATGCATCCACTTTAGTTGAGCTCTATTTCTAGTGTTATTTTCACTGATTGCCTACATTTAAATTTGACAGAATTATTATAATAAATATTACTTAATTATGGCATACATAGAAAGGTGTAAATTCACACGCATACATAAAAAAATTATTAATCTTACTTGTATAGTTTCCTTACTCCAATAAGCACAAAGACTCTTAAACTGGGCTATTGGCACGTTTGGCGGATGATTTTTGAGTCTCTCGGTCATGTTGGAATACTTCAAAAAATGATTCTTCTTAATTTTGTGCTTATATCTTCTCCATGCCTCTCTAACAGTGGTCTCAATCCAATCTCGTGCTTCATAAATTATAAGATAAGACAAGATCAAGAAATGAAACACTTTTTTTTAATAATTAGAATAAATTGGTGAACTTTTAATCTAAACATGCACAACGTCAAAGTCCAATATCATTATCAGTTGCCTTCATGGATATTTTTTTATGAATTATCACATTCATACCAAATGTCCAATATCAGTATACTCGTTGGGTGAAAACTAGCATCATGTAATAGTTACACTCAAAATCATGCCTACACCACAGCCCAAGAAACAAGTTTGCATCCTATACTATAGTTTTTGGTCTCTTAACCTTAACTAAAATTTATAATGTTATGGTCTGCATATTCTATTGGTTTGACCATAAGTTATCTATCTGGATAGGTTTTTGAGTCTCGACACCAATCTAGGTACATAAAAAAAGGGGGGGTTTAGCATTAGACAACTCCATCTGAACTTCTCAATCAGTCTTATGCAGCTGTCCTGTCCCTGTACCCAATACATACAACTCTTTTTCCTTCCTCTGAATAATCTATAGTTGATCAATATATTCGGCCGAAAAGAGGATTGCCAACCAACTTTAAAATCAAACAATGAAACCCTAAGAGCAGTGCAAGACTCATACTTGCTTGCTACCAAACTCAAAAAATCTGAAATAATGGCATACATTGAAGTTTCCTAAAGAAGCATATGACAATGAACAGAATACATAGTATGAAATCAGAGACATGGTGCCTACTTGATCTTCCAAAATGGAGTTAAAATGGTTGTCAGTATAAAATCTTTTTTCATGACCATTCCAAGTAAAATAGACTGAAACAAATATCTCTCTATGACATCAATAAATTAAACAAAGAACCTCACTTGCAATCACTAACTAGTCGATAAAGTAAAAGACAAGGACACTTTAATTGTATTATTTCCCTAAATAACAGTTTCAACTTTCCCATAAGAATAATAAATAACAGAGCCAAAATGCGTGCTCAAGTTCATTGGGATAGGAATCCAAACCTTCAAATGGATTTTTCCTTTTCCTAGCTCCTTGACCATCACCTGCCACAGAATTTCCTAACTCATCAAGATCTAACAGAGGAACAAAGTCACATTTGCCCTCTTGCTTGAACATTCCCAAAATCAACTTCTCATCAGCAGTTGCAGACTCTCTCTCTTCTTCAGTTAGTTTGACGCTTCCATCTTGCTCACTGGCCAGTGATTGAAAAGGCGTCAATTTCCCCTATTCAAAAACAAATTAGAAAATTTCATCCAAGAAAAGAAACACGTGCTTTCGAAACGAACAACAAATAAATGAAACAAATCAACACACTTCAACATATCCCATATATATTAAATCATCCCGAAACCCTAAGAGTAATTTTGGATCCAGAATTTTACCAGAACGGTTTGAGGGACTGTTGAAGAGTTATGCAGTTTGCGATCGAGGAAGTGAGTAAGCGATAAACGAGTGGAGTCGCTGTTACGCGAAGCTTGATTTCTCGAACTTGCTTCGGAATCATGAGAGCTGGATTCAGCGAGAGTGAGAATGTTGTGAGAAAAGTGATGCAATTATTGAAGTTGAGGAATGGAATGGGATAGAGATGACTTACGGATTTGGCGGGAGAGAGCGGAATGTTGAGGTGATGGATCATTGTCCGAAAACCCTAATCAGTGTGGGTTTTTTAGGTTTTGACTTTGAGTTCACCAATTTCATGTAACAATCTAAAAATGTCCCCAAAAATATTTTAGGGGACAATTGTCAAACATTGCTAAAGAAATAATATTTTAACGCTCTAAAATCGTCCCCAAAAGCAGTTAAGGGCACACTTATCAACCGTTGGCAAAAAAATAAAAGAGTATCGCTCCATAAACTTCCCCAAAAGTATTTTAGGCGACGATTATCAAGGGTTGCAAACATGTTTTTGACAACAATCGTAAATCGTTGCCTATATGAATTTAAGGCAACAATTTCTACATGTTACCTAAAAAAGTGTTGCCAGAGACAACAAATGCTATAGTGCAAGCGGGATTACCCTAAGGGTGCTAGTGTGAAAGTGTGTTTGATTTACATGCATTTAATTTTGATTAGGGTTATCTATTTGTTGATTTCATGTCTTTCCATACACACCCTAATTACTAACAATATATGAAAGCAATAAAAGTGCAAAAAAGTAAAGTTCTATGATGTTACATCATTAAGGGGATGGAGTGTACAAATTTACAAATGGGGATTGCAAGAAATTAAAGTCCTAACTATCTATTACAACCATATTGAAATAATGTACAAGAAATCTAAAATTGACTTGTTTTGTTTTTGTTAAGAAAAGAAGTAAGTTTTCTTAAGGAAATATTTTTGATCTTTTGGTTTTAAAAGAGATAAAACAAAGTATGTGATTATAAAAATAAATATTTTTGATGTTTTGACTATTAAAGATAAAATAAAATAATAACAGAAAAAGGGGTCAGAATCAGCGTGTGGCTGAAAGGGTCAGAAATAAGAGGCAAAAACTCTGACTCTGATGCGCTACAAAAATCAGAAATAACAAGTTAGTAGACATGGGGAAGGTCAGAAGTTTTGGTTCTGGGTACACTGAAGTTCGGAGATTGCTGGGAATAAAAGAAAGCCTAGAAGTTCTGATTACTGAAGGAGTTTAGAAGCTCTAGTGCAGTTGGGAATCTAGAAGTTCTAATATCACTGGCAGGTCAGAAGTTCTGGTTGTTTGAGAGAGTGAGGTGATAATGTTGTTGGGTGAGGATATCTAAAAGTTCTGATATAGGAATATTTTCTTACAGATAAACAGGTAAAAATGTCAATAAATGAACCTAAAAAGATGCTTCTAGGGCTAGAACCCAGGACCCTTAGTACTAATGTCTTATGCGCACACTTTCTACCACTGGGGTGGCTGTACATCCGGTATTGGAAGCAAAATCATAAACATGTATCACAAAGTAAACTCTAATGATGAACTCCATCTCTTTCTCCATGCTAATCAAAACATTTGCAACTTAGTCATTTCTTAACATAACAGAAAACACAAACATGGCAATTATGGCAGGTTTCAATCATGGTTTCAGAAACATAAAAAAATATCAAGACTATAAATCAGAAACAAGCATGTATCTGTTAATCCTAATTTCCTTAAGAAGTTCTGAACTGATATTCTCACTACTTAGGCAGAAAATACATGAAACCTCAGAATATGTACATCATCAGAATCATGATGTCTACATTGTATTAGGACATGCAAGTTTAACAATGCCTAAGTGATATGATGAGAATCAGCAGAAGCTTACCTTGCAGCTGGAAAAGGTCCTGTGAACTAGGGCCTAGTTTTGACTGCTTGTAATATTCTGATCAGCTTCCTCACGTGCTCACTAGGCTGGAACAACCTTTAACTTGGGCTATGAATGGCTGGAAAATTCTGGAATAGCCAAGAAGCAAAATTCTGACTTTTTGAGGTGGAGACTGATGGAGAACGTGATACAGTCTGAAAACAGAAGTAAGACAATTTCTAAATGTATATCAGAAGCTGTATGGATAATTCGGTCAAGAAACACTTGAGGGAAATTGGAGTTTGAATGCAAGAATCAAAAACTAGTAGGTTTTATATTTGTGTTTGCAGTTTCGGATTCCTAGAGTTTTTAGCAAGGTTTCAAAGCTTTTTCTTTTCAATCTTTCGACCCCCTTTCAGTTGCTAATGAAGTTCAATTTATAGGCAAGAATTTTGTAGCTTGGAGAAGTCAAGAGTACAACCATCATGCTAGAGCGCTGACTTGTTCTTGAAGCAAGTTAAACAAGTATGGTGGTTAGCAGCTTTTAGGCGTGTCTAAGCTGGATTTGTAAGCAAGAATTAAGGAAAAGTACCCTCAGAAGCAAAAGCAAAGCATGGGCCCAGCATACTCTTGTACAAAAGTTTACTTTTTCAAGGACAGCAATGTAATTCTATACCACACGTGGGGAAATCCTTTGGATAAAAACTCAAAAGTGGTTGTGAGCATTAAATGATTATGAGATTTATCAAACCAGAAATCCGACAATATGAGATTATGCATCATAGCTTAATTCTAGGTCAGAAGTTCAGCATCAACGCAACTTAGAACAAACATCCAACTTCTGATCTTGAATCTCTTTGCTCCAGCATGTTCTGAGTGAGTTCTTAGACTTTCCAGAAAGCTTATAACACGCTTTGTAAACCCTCTTTGAATTACTCTTGCAAATTATAACTAAACCTACGTGAAAGCTGGCCCCGAAATTGTAACCAAATTCTGATTTGAAAATGCTCAGAATTTACTAAGTGTTTAAGTTTAAGGGACGTGTCTTTCAAGACGTATAACTTGAAATCCCAACATTTCTAGAAGAAGTTTTGTTCTACAATGTTTTAGATCTGATTGTGATATACAACTATTGTGTTAGAAGTTCTTCCATAATCAACATGCATCATGGTGATAATTTGGCCAGAAGTTCTGAATTTATCATATTTCTTAAACACTTAGAAAAATTTCTAAGTATTTAGAATTTTGACTTTTTCAACATAATCTTGACTTTTTATTTTCTTGATGAAACAAACTTCATGCTTTGATGAAATATGATTCTTGAAACTTGATTTTGATCCAAAAGTCAAAGTTTGACTTTTCAGTGTGCAATTGACCATTTTTCCCTTTGAATGACTTTCTTGGAAAATTGTCATCCAAGACTTGAAACTTGATAGAAGCAAGCCTGAGAGTCCAAGATGATCCTTTGAGAAATGAGAGGGAAAATTTTGGTGTACAACAAAGACTTCTTAGCAAAAACAATTAAAATACAAGATCATAGTCCCTCGATGACGCTTTGAATGTTGCCTTTCAAAAGATCTTAGTCCCTCAAGAGAAATGCTAAGATATCTCACAACGTTGCTATCATGACTATACAATGATCCACGCCCGTCCCTTCACATCCAATGATGGGGCTTCTTACCAAATAAATGGTAAGATAGCAACATATAAAGGATGAGGAAAATAACACTAAAGACTTTTAAGTAGGTAGGTTGCTCTTAGGTACTCGCTTGCTCACAACAAAAACATTTTATACACCAACACTTTCATTTTGAAACATTTTCAAAAGAAAAACGCTTTGTATGTGTTCTTATAGAGACGAGAACCAATACAAAGACACCCTTTTCAAAATCATTTTCAAAAATGCATTACACAAACACTTCTTTGAACTAGTTTCCAAACAACACTTTGTATGCGTTCTTATAGAGACGAGAACCATTACAAAGGCACGTTTTTAAAATACTTTCAAAACCCACTACAAAACACACTTTCAAACAAAAGCAAGTGATCTAGGAAGCAACTAAGAGCCCGTAGATAACTACGGATGAAAAGGGTTCTAACACCTTCCCTTTTCATAACCTACCCCCTGAACTCAAGAAATAAATCTCGAAAGGTCTTTCCTGTTCTTTTCACCCTTTCCTTTATTTGGATAAAAGAATAGTCGATGGCGACTCTTGCTATCTACAATAATTGCGATCAAATGCAAAACATCCCAAGTCGGTTCTCTCACCGTGTTACAGAACTGGCGACTCTGCTGGGGAATTAATTAAAAGTGGGTTTACCTTATGGTTAGATCACCTTTATTTGCTTTCTTTGTTTGACTTTCATGCTTTACATTGGTTCCTTGTTTGGGTTTGTTTTGATCCTCTACCCGGATCAGGGGCACCTTTTAGGTAAGTAGCAATAGATTATGGAAACTGTGCAGGGTATACCGACATGGTCTAAGCAATAGCTACGTTAGTGTGACACATTTGTTGGTACTGGTAGCCCTTGAGTAGTCAAGGAGAATACGGGGCCGATGTGTGGTGTCATGAAGCACTAACTGACCTTAGAACCTTAATTGAACAACTTGGCCATTAGGAAGTAGTGAGATAGCCGGCTTTGGTGCAGTTCGAAGTCGGTTGATACTCGATACTATGCTCATTGAGATTGGTCTTTCGGGATATTTCGGTGTCTATTAAAGAGGCTTGCACTGAAACAATGCCCGATGAAGAAATAGCAGTGATATTGTGATCCCCTAGAACCCAATTACTTTCTAGGAGAGGTTGAACCAACTATTCTTCAAGAGGGTGCTTACCTACAAACTCCATGCAAGCCTAAACCTAAGGACTTGTCTGCTTTGTGTGTATATGACTATCTGTACATAAAAACTTGCTTACTTTGCATAATTGTACATAATATCATACCATAGCATTTTCAAATAACCATTTCAAGGATCTCGAGGGTCTATGATGCAGGGTCATGTTGAACCAATCGCCTATCAAGGGGCAAAAGGATTTATTCTCTAATCAAAAGCCTTCAAAGACCAAAGCACGGTAACTTGAGTCAAGGGCTATGACCCACTTGACATGGTGAGCTTAATTCTCGTGGAAGGACATCCACCGATACGAAGTTCTCCAAACAAAGTTGTTGATCACAATTCAACTTCTAACATCTTCTTGTATTTACCCCGCGAGATCCTTGAAAACATGCATCCACATACCATGCATCATATCATGACAGGTTTCTCCCAGACATATTCCCTTATCTTCCTACTGTTTATTTCAGTAAGGTGGATATGGAACAGGCAGTGAAGGACCTTCAAGCACAAAATGCTCAATTCTAACAAATGTTCCTGGCTCTGGCCAAAGGGCAGGAAGATCTGAAAACATTCTTCACCAAAGAGAGCAAGAAGAAGAAAAGGGTTGTCATCCTCAACGTGGGAAGAAGGTACAAGGGGCATGCCCAACTAGCTCAAAAAGAAGATGCTTCTTCTGAAGAAGAAGACAGAGAACAAGAAGAAGCTAGAAGCATTAGAGCTAACATAGCTACTGATGACAATGAATCTCCTGAGGAGCAATATCTACCGGCAGATGAACAATACAAACAACTTAAAGACAAACTAAAAGTTGTTGAGATCCAAGTTGTGCCTGGCTTGGACTTAGGAGACATGGGTTTGGTTTCTGGATTAGTCATCCCACCAAAGTTTAAAATCCCTACCTTTGCCGCGTATGATGGTGTATCTTGTCCTAAGATGCATCTAAAGTCTTATGTCCGCAAGATTCAACCATACACAACTTATCAGAAGCTCTGGATCCATTTCTTCCAAGAGAGCTTAGCTAGGACACACCTTGAATGGTTATATCATTTAGAGAGTTCCCACATTCACACTTGGGAAGATCTAGCTGCTGCTTTTTACAAGCCGTACCAATACAACGCTGACCTTGCACCAACTCATGTGCAGTTGCAGAACATGACCATACGTTCCAACGAGGGCTTCAAAGAATACGCCAAAAAGTGGAGAGGCCTTGATGGTAGGATGTAGCCCTCATTAACTGATAGGGAGCTAATTGACATCTTTATGGGAACTTTGACGGGACCTTTCTTTAATCACCTAATCGGAAGCTCCTCGGTCGGGTTCACCGAGATAATACTGACTGGAGAAAGGGTCAAAGCTGGCATCAAAAGCGGAAAGATCCAAGGGGTTACATCCTCTGATACTCAGAAAAATCCATACAATGGGAAGAAAGAGTCCAATGATGTTTATGGCCAAAAGGGTCATAGCAAGAGCCACCACGACCAATATGTGGGGGCAGTCCTGATCTCCGATCCTGCATCACGACGACAACAACAAAGGGGAAATCAGCGAAGGCCAGACGAGCCCAAAAGACAGTTTACCGACATCAAGATGCCGCTATCTCAAGCACTACAACACTTGTTGAAAATGAACCTGATTACATTGATAGGACCTCATCCAAACTCCAAAATTTCTTCTCCTAATTACAATCCTGATGCAATGTGTGCTTATCGTTCCGGTAGTCCCGGGCATGATACTAACAATTGTTGGGCGCTGAAGTACAAGATTCAGAATATGATTAAAGCCAAGGATATCGAGTTTAACCCTCCAGAGACTCCCAACGTTATCATCGCTCCCATGCCTAACCATTGAGTGTTCCAGTTCATTTTGAATTTTCAATTGTAATTTCTTGTTATTCAAATAATTATCTATTAATGTCAAACCTTGTTGTTTTATTAATGCATTGCACATGTTTGTCTTGAATTGATCCATTCGTTTTCACTACATTTAAACTATGCTTTTTACTCCTTTTATATTCAACTCTTGTTTTAAAAGTTGCAAGCCTTTAGAGGGAGGATGACGAAAACAATGCCATGATCTCATACAGTATACTTTTGAATGAACCTTGCTAATGATGTACAAGCGTTCTTTCAAATCCTAAACATTGGAGTTATAAGGAAGATAATCCCTAATCAACCCCTTTGAGCCAAAGAAGTAGAAGTTTCCTTTTTACACAAATTGAAACCTTTAATCAAAACCTGGGGCAGGGTAGTCTCTCAGTTAATTCAAATGTGCGTTTAGTCACAAACTTTCACTTCGTAAACAATGAATGACACCAAAAACATTCCTCTGGAATCAAAAGACGGTGATGGTTCCCTATCGCATAGGCAGTCATTATCTTTCAAAAAGAAAAGCCCCTTAAGTCAAAACTTACGAAGGAGGCTTAAGAAAAAACTGGGGCATCCTGCTGACCGTAATCTCAAAATGAGAACAGTCAGGAAAAAATCAGGGATAACAAATCAAAAGAGGACACTATAATTCCTCAACAAAAATGTTGCAAGATGGCTTCCTTCTGACAAACTTAATTTGTCTGAACCATCACCAAAACGTCATTTCAGACTCAATTGGAGTTCAAACATACAATTAACTGAGTTTAAGACTGAAGAACATCACGAAGAATGGGCGGGTACAAATACACTTTAAGCCTTATCTTTTTTTCTTAAACCATGAACCATACCATGCTATAACCCTTCAAAAGTCCTAATTGAAGCTTGGGTTAGTTCGAAAGCATAGTATTACAAAGGTATCCTGACTCCTGTAAGGTTTACTCTAAACCCTGAGTTGAATTTTCTTACAAAAATTATTTTATCTACTAATACGCATTTTCAAAACATCAAGACAAGCATAAACTTTGCATTATTTGAAAATCATGTTTGCATATGACTATTTGTTTAACAGTGGAGAAATTCACAGGACGAATATCTAGTGAACAAAAAACTCTCTCAATGAACAAAATCACTTCAAATAGGATGACACTCCTAATTACAAATCTCCAATAAGCAAAGAGACATGATGTACCACTGTCCAACCCATCAGGGGAAGTCCAGTAAAGATTCCATGAAATCTCTCAAGATAAGCTGAACAACCAGAGACAGATCTCCATCTGAATCACTTGGGTCATTGCACACGAGTTCCATCAATGAATCATGTACGATCAAACAAACATCTTCCTGGAAGTGCTACCAACACTTTCTACTAGGGGCATTGACGGGTTTCCCATAAAGTCCTTTTCATAGGATGACCCCCAGTCAAGTCCCTGCAAAGTTGGATCCAGACAAATCCCAGCTAGAGTTTTCAATCCTTGAAAACATCTCCCCAATTGAGTTGATCTCAAGAATCCTCAAGGATTTCTGCCAAAAGAAGACACCTCTCCAACAGATTGGCAACAGGGTTTATTTCCCCAACAACTATAGATTCCTCGGCTTGAATTTGCCTCTCTGACTATTACAAATCAAGGGACCATAACTCCTCTTCCCCAGTAGACTTTTCTACAATCCCCAGTAAGTAACTACAAAGCCTGGACCTGACCAGATATCAGTTTAACTTTATCCTTTCTAGCAAGTTACTACAAAGCCTGGAACCCGACCAAATATCAGTTCAACTTCATCCTTTCTAGCAAGTTGCTGCAAATCCTGGAATTCGACTAGATAACAGTTTAACTTCACTCTCCCACAAAATTTTCTGTGAAACCTGGAATACGACCAAATAACAGTTAGTTTAATCTTCTCCAAGATAACTCCCCAGTAGAGCAATAAACAACTGAGACTCCTGAACTCCTTTCCCCAAGCAGAAATTGATACCCTCCACAGAGTTTTCTTCTCAAGCAAAGTCAACTCCCCCAACATATTTCTCCTCAAACAACAAAAACAGGAATCACCAGTGAAAACATCCTAAAATAAGGTCCGAAGAGGAGCATACTCTTCATCCATAGCAGCGGTCCAGGAGTTCATTTCCCAAGGCTCCCCAGCATTTTTCAAGGATTTATTTTCCCAGACAAAGATACACTTCAATAAAATTTCACATTTCATACATCCTATTTATATACATGATAAATGCATACGACATAATCTCATTTATTTTGAGGACACCATGCATTTCATACATCATGACATTGCATACAACAAATGTTTTACCTTTTCAGGAAAATGTCAATCAACAGATGGTTATCATCAACAATTTTCAACAGGTCCAAGATTAGTTTCTAAAGCAAGACAGAGCAACTACCTATGTGGCCAGGTGCAGCTTTACACGGGCTCATCATGAAGCAATCTTACATGGATTCCATATCATCATGAAGTAACTCTACCCGGGTTCCTTCTCATTCCATATGAAGTTTTACACGGACTCATCATGAAGTAACCCTACCCAAGTTCCTTCTCATTTCCAGAAGCAGTTTTACCCAGACTCATCATGAAGTAACCCTACCCAGGTTCTTTCTCATTCCAGATGCAGTTTTACCCGGACTCATCATGAAGTAACCCTACCCAGGTTCCTTCTCATTCCAGATGAAGTTTTACACTGACTCATCATGAAGTAACCCTACCCAGGTTCCTTCTCATTCCAGATGAAGTTTTACATGGACTCATCATGAAGTAACCCTACCAAGATTCCTTCTCATTTCCAGATGCAGTTTTACCTGGACTCATCATGAAGTAACCCTACCCATGTTCCTTCTCATTCCAGATGAAGTTTTACACGGACTTATCATGAAGTAACCCTACCCAAATTCCTTCTCATTCCAGATGAAGTTTTACACGGACTCATCATGAAGTAACCCTACCCAGGTTCCTTCTCATTTCCAGATGAAGTTTTAAACGGAATCATCATGAAGTAACCCTACCCAGGTTCCTTCTAATTTCCAGATACAATTTCACACGGACTCATCCTAAAACATTCCCTACCCAGGATCCTTCTCTCAAATTCTATGTGAAGTTTCACACGGACTCATCCTGAAGCATTCCCTACCCAAGATCCTTCTCTCAAACTCTAGGTGAAGTTTCACATGGATTCATCCTGAAGCAGCTCTACCCAGGCTTCCCTCTCATATGTCTCCTAAAAATAGCCATACACAGGCCCATCACAAATAAATGACCAAAGACCTCTTTTGGTTAGATTTATTTCTTCCAGTTAATAACAGGCGAACCAAGACCTCTTCTGGTTAGATTTATTTCTTCCAGTTAATAACAGGCGAACCAAGACCTCTTCTGGGTAGATTCATTTCTTCCAGTTAATAACAGGCGACCAAAGACCTCTTCTGGTTAGATTTATTTATTCCAGTTAAAAACAGGCGAACAAAGACCTCTTCTGGGTAGATTTATTTCATCCAGTTAATAACAGGCGAACCAAGACCTCTTCTGGGTAGATTTATTTTTTCCAATTAATAACAGGCGAATCGAAGACCTCTTCTGGTTAGATTTAGTTCTTCCAGATTAAAAACAGGCAAAAAGACATCTACTATTTTCAGTATAAATCAACCAGAAGATTTATCCTGATACCTTCCCCAATCACTCTGGATGGCATCTATAAGCCCATCTCCAACAACTTTCCATCATTTCTCCAAATGGCATATTTAAGCCAATTCCCTACACAATCAACCACCACGTCATAGAGCGCAAATTTCTGGACACTTTAGTGTTCAATCATCTTCCACCTTCAAGTCACGAATGGTAGGCTCGCATATCTAACTCTTCAGGTTTAAAAAGATTGAACAGGGGCAGCTGTTGTACCCCAAAATTTTCCCTCTCATTTCTCAGGAATTTTCTCACAAGATCTTCCATGACTCAAGTTTGCAGCACTGATACATCAATTTAGGGTTGGAATTGGCACAAGCGCAAAATGGTCAAATGCACACTAAAAAGTCAAACTTTAACTTTTTGATCAAAAATCAAGTTTCAAGGATCATATTTCATCAAGACATGTTAAAATGTGAAGTTGATTCAACAAGAAAATCAAAAGTTAAGATTACTTTGGAAAAGTCAAAGTTCTAAACACTTAGAAGTTTTTCTAAGTGTTAAGAAATGATGATAAGTTCGAAACTTCTGGCCAGATTTTCATCATGATGCAATTTAATTCATGAAGAACTTCTGACACAAGAGTTGTAGATCTAAATAAGAAATAAAACATTGCAGAACATAGCTTCTCCTAGAAATGCAGGGATTTCAAGTTATAAATCCTTGAAGACATGTCCATGAAACTAAAACACTTAGTAAATTCTGAGCATTTCCAAGTTAGAATTTGGTTAGAACTTCTGGGCCAATTTTCACGTAGGTAAAATCAGAGTTTGCAAAGATAATTCAAACAGGGTTTGCAAAGCATGTTACAAGCTTTCTGAAAAGTCTGAGAACTCCTTCAAATCATGTTGGGTCAGGGAGATTCAAAAGATCAGAAGTTGGACATTTATTCTTAATCCAAGTTATGTTTATGCTGAACTTTTGATCCGGATTCAAGCTTGCTGCACAATCTCATGTTGCAGGCTTTCTGGCTTATTAAATCTCATCATCATTTAATGCTCACACCAACTTTTGAGTCTTTATCCAAAGGATCTTCCCACGTATGGCATAAAAGTACCATTGTTATCCTTGAAAAGCAAACTTTTGTACAGAGTTTATTTTGAGCCCATGTTTCACTTTGTTTCTGAGTGTACTTCCTCCATAAATCATGACTACAAGCTCAAATTAGGTGTGCTTAAAGCTGCTAACCACCATACCTTGCCTTGAAACACGCTTGTCTAAACTTTCTTCAAAAACAAGTCAACAATCCATAACACATGATGGTTGTACTCTTGATTTCTCGCAGCTTCTAAATCCTTTGCCTATAAATTCAAATTCATTTGCAAACATCAATGGGAGAGACATTAGAAAAAAGCCTTGAAACCTTGTTGAAAATTCCAAGAACCTGAAACTACAACCCAAACATAAAACCTGCTAATTTCTGGTTTTTACATCCAAACTCTAATTTTCCTTGTGAATTTCTTGGCCAAATCACCCACACAGTTTCTGATATACACTTAGAAGTCGTCCCAACTTCTTCTTTCAGATTGTAACACAATTTTCACCAGTCTCCATTTCAAAAATCAAAACTTGGCATCTTGCCTACTCCAGAACTTTCCAACCGTTCTTAGCTCAAGTTAAGGGTTGCTTTAGCTTTCTGGGAACCTGAGGAAGCTAACCAGAATATCACAACAGCCTGAACCAGGCTTTAACTCACAGAACAATCTCCAGTAGAAAGGTAAGTTTCTTCTAACTTTCATCTTATTACTTACGCATTGTTAGGCTTGCATTTTCAAAGATACAATGTAGACATCACGACTCTGATTCTGTACATATTCATAGATTTCACGTATTTTACCTAAGTAGAGAGAATTTCAGATAATAACTTCTTGAGGAAATTAGGATTCAAAATTAGGATTAGCAAATTTCATGCTTGCTTTTGATTTATAGTTTTGATGCTTTGTATTTTTGAAAACCTGATGAAGTTTACCATAACTGTTATGTTTGCATTTTCCATTTTTGTTGAGAAATGACTAAGTTGCAGATGCTCTGGTTGGCGTGAAGGAAAAGATGAAGTTCATCATCAGAACTTACTTGGTGATACATTTTTATGCTTTTGCCTCAAATACCAGATGTACAGCCACCCCAATGGTAGAGAACACGCGCATAAGACATTGGTGTTAAGGGTCATGAGTTCTAGCCCCAGAAACACCTTTTTATGTTTATTCCTTGACATCCCCCCCCCCCCCCATTATTTGTCAAATAGTTCTTCTGGACCAGAACTTCTAGATATTCCCATCCAACAACATTGACACCTCACGGACCCATTATCAAAACTTCTCACCTTCCAGTAACACTATAACTTCTAGGTTCCCAATTGCATCAAAACTTCTAGACTCTCTCAGCAATCAGAACTTCTAGGCTTTCTTTTGTTCCCAGCAACCCCAAAACTTTAGTGCCTCCGGATCCAGAACTTCTGGCCTTCCCCATTTCTGCTAATGTTTGCTTTCTGATTTGCAGCGCGCCTGAGTCAGAACTTCTGCTCTCTCTTCTTTCAGCAATGCGCTGATTCTGACTCTTACTCTCTTATTATTTTTATCATCAATTTATTTTCGTTAATCAAAAACACCAAAAACACTTTATGTTCACATGCTTTATTTTATCTCTTTTTAAACAAAAAGACTAAAAGTATTTTCTTAAGCAAATTTATTTCTTCTCTTAACAAAAATAAAACAAGTTTATTTTACATTTCTTATACATTATTTCAATATGGTTGTAATAAATAATTAGGACTTTAGTTTCTTGTGATCCCCATTTGTAAATTTGTATACCCCCATCCCCAATTGTTTGTAATAGCGTAGAATATTTAATTTCCGCAATTTATTGCTTTCATATAAATTCTAGTAATTAGGGTTTGTATGGGAAGATAAAAACACCAAGTAGACAACCCTTAATCAAAGACTAAATGCATGCAAATCAAACACACTATTCACACATGCACCCCTAGGGTTAACTCCACTTATTTCCTTATAAAAATGGTCATGTTACGCATGTTAGACGTCTTAGAAAAAACAATCAAAATACAAGATCATAGTCCCTCGATGACGCTTTGAATGTTGCCTTTCAAAAGATCTTAGTCCCTCAAGAGAAATGCTAAGATATCTCACAACATTGCTATCATGACTATACGATGACCCACGCCCGTCCCTTCACATCCAATGATGGGGCTTCTTACCAAATCAATGGTAAGATAGCCACATCTAAAGGAGGAGGAAAAGAACACTAAAGACTTTTGAGTAGGTAGGTTGCTCCTAGTTGCTCGCTTGCTCACAACAAAAACATTTTATACACCAACGCTTTCATTTTGAAACATTTTCAAAAGACAAACAATTTTTATGCGTTCTTATAGAGACGAGAACCATTACAAAGACACCCTTTTCAAAATCACTTTCAAAAACACATTACACAAGCACTTCTTTGAACTATTTTCCAAACAACACGTTGTATGCGTTCTTATAGAGACGAGAACCATTACAAAGGCACGTTTTCAAAATACATTCAAAACCCACCACAAAACACACTTTCAAACAAAACCAAGTGATCTAGTAAGAAACTAAGAGCCCGTAGATTACTATGGATGAAAAGGGTGTTAACACCTTCCCTTTTCATAACCTACCCCGCGAACTCAAGAAATAAATCTCGAAAGGTCTTTCCTGTTGTTTTCACCCTTTCCTTTATTTGGATAAAAACAAAGTCGGTGGAGACTCTTGCTATCCGCAACAATTGCGATCAAACACAAAACATCCCAAGTCAGTTATCCCACCGTGTTACATATAACAATGCGATTCTATTTGAAAGAACTCCACCTGTGAAAAGTTTGACCCAAAGTGTATCTCAAAAATTTGAAGACGTGTCCATCATTACCATCTCCAAAAAACCTATTAGGATCACCTCCAAAGGTCCTATTAGGATTCCCAATGAACCAAGAATAGAGCCATTAATTATCACCACACCGGGGCCAGTCCCCTACTCTTCTGATAATGTTGTGCCCTGGAATTATTGGGAGGAAGTGTACTACCATGGTATCAAATAAGATTCCTAGATTGATGATGATAAAACTGCTGACATTATAAACATTGTTGGATCAAGTAAAGTTACTAGGACGGGGATGATCTTCTCTCCAGAGATTTCACCTCTGACAAACACTAGTACACCCATCCTTATTACTGATGTTAAACCTGTTGTTGATAATAGAGGAAAGGAAAAAATGATTGAGTGTGCCAGGACGGAGGCGCCCACAAAAGATATTACCATTGAGAACCCATCTACCCAAGAAATGGAGGAGATTCTAAAAATTATCAAAAAAAGTGACTATAAGATAGTGGAACAGTTAGGACAAACACCCTCAAAGATTTTTATGTTGTCTTTGTTGCTCTGCTCCGAGGAGCATACTCAAGCACTGATAAAATTCTTGAAAAACACACATGTCCCACAAGAAACTACGGCCGACCAATTTGAAAACTATGTAGCAAGCTTTACTGCCGACAATGGCTTAGGGTTCTCTGATACAGATTTGACCTAAATGGGGAAGAATCACAACAAAGCTCTCCACATTTCATAGAATGCAAGGGCATTATCCTAGCACATGTATTAGTGGATATTGGGTCTTCTCTCAACGTCTTACCTAAAGGAGCATTGGATAGGCTATATTGTGTTGGAATGGTTCTAAAACCTAGTGACATTGTAGTAAGGGCTTTCTATGGTTCTAAAAGGATGGTTCATGGAGAGGTTGATCTCCCTATCAAAGTTAGGTCTCAAGTTTTCAACTCAACATTATACGTGATGGATATCCTTCCTGCTTACTCGTGCCTGCTTGGACGCCCATGGATACATGGGGCAGGTGCAGTAACTTCCACACTACATCAAAAATTGAAATATCTGGTCAAGGGGAAAATTGTTATCGTCTGTGGTGAAGAAGAGTTTATGATTAGTCATCTAAATTCATTTAAATATGTTGAAATAGACGGTGAGTTCATAGAAACCCTTGTCAAGACTTTGAAGTGGTCTCTCTCATGGTTGTTGTTTCCAAGACCATTCCTGATACTCCCAAAGCTACTAAAGATACATCGAGGATGGCTTCTCTCAAAGATGCCCGTGTTGTTGTTGAAGACGGAGGTTGCACCATTTGGGGACAACTTTCTGATTTCCCTTTCAAGTTATACAAATTTGGATTGGGCTTCACTTCCAAAGCTCAAAAGGAGGTTCGACGTGCTCGTACAGGGAACCACCTCTCCACATCACTGGTCATGAGGTTAATGCTCTTGAAGACTCTGATGTTGACTGTGTATTTGAGGACTGGATCTACCCAACTTCCAGTGGAGGACTCAACAATTGGCGTGCCAAGGATTTCATTCTCATATCCTTCAACAAGGAGTAATTACCATTTACTATTTCATTAATTTGAGAACTTTGTCTGTAATTTCTATTAAAACAATGACTTTAAGCCATGTGCCTTGCCCAAGGCACATTGGTCCATTTGTTAAGGGTTTGTCATTTTCATATGTCATATGCTCATTCTAATGAAAAACATTAGATTATTTTGCATTCAAATTTTTATGCACTTTTCCTTTATTTACTTTATTTCATTTTCAAGTAGCCATGTGATCTTACATGAACACACACATTTGCAGATCCACATCCACTCTGGATCTCATTGACAATGACTCTACTATTACCATCTATGACTTTAAACATCCAATCTACCAAGCTGAAGACGTAGGCTAAGAAGATTGTGAAATACCTGGGGAACTCTCCAGACTTATGATGCAAGAGGAAAAGTCCATCCAACCGCACGAGGGACCAGTTGAAGTGATCAACCTAGGTAATGAGGAAGACAAGAGGGAAGTTAGGATCGACACCAACTTGGAAGACCATGTCAAGAGAAGATTGGTCCAGATGTTGCAGGACTATGTAGAGGTGTTCGCTTGGTCATATGAAGATATGTTGGGGCTTGATACTAATATCGTAGTTCATTGTCTGTGAATGAAGGAGGATTGTCCTTCGGTCAAGCAAAAGGTTTGTCACATGCGGCCAGACATGTTTGATAAAATAAAAGCTAAGGTAATGAAACAGTTCGATGCAGGTTTTCTGGCAGTGATATCATATCCCCAATGGGTTGCAAATGTGGTCCTAGTGACGAAGATATATGGAAAAGTATGTATGTGCATAAACTATAAGGATTTGAATAGGGCCAGTCCTAAAGACAATATCCCACTACCTCATATCAAGATCTTGGTCGATAACACAGCTCAACATAAAGTTTTCGCCTTCATGGATGGATTCTCTGGTTACAACCAAATCAAAATGGCACACGAAGACTTGGAGAAAACCACTTTTGTTACACAGTGGGGCACCTTCTGTTATAAGGTCGTGCCTTTCGGTTTGAAGAATGCAGGAACAACCTATCAACGAGCTATGGTAGCCCTATTTCATGACATGATATATCATGAGATAGAAGTCTATGTTGATGACATGATTGCAAGATCTCAAATTAAGGAACAACACCTTGATCATCTTCACAAGTTATTTGAGAGGTTAAAGAAATACAAGCCAAGGTCTGGAAAACTCTTAGGGTTTGTCGTCAGTGAAAAAGGTATTGAGGTTGACCCTTCAAAAGTCAAAGCCATACAAGAAATTCCAGCTCCCTGTACCGAGAAGGAGGTCAGGGGTTTCTTAGGTCAACTCAACTATATTTCCTGATTTATATCTCACCTAATTTCCACTTGTGAGCCAATCTTCAAACTGTTGAAGAAAGATCAAGTAGTCAGATGGATTGATGACTGCCAAGCAACTTTTGATAAAATCAAAGAATATTTGCAAGAACCTCCCATCCTGATGCCTCTAGTTGAGGGAAGACCTTTGATTATGTACTTGACTGTATTGGAGAATTAATTGGGGTGTGTGTTGGTCCAACATGACGAGTCTGGCCGAAAAGAGCATGTAATATACTACCTTAGCAAAAAGTTTACCGACTGTGAAACCAAATATTCACTACTCGAGAAAACTTGTTGCGCTTTGGCATGAGCTACTCATCGGATAAGACAATATATGTTGATTCACACCACTTTATTGATTTCTAATGAATCCCATCAAGTATATCTTCGAGAAGCCAACTCTCTTCGGACGAATAACTAGATGGCAAATGAAATTGACTGGATATGACATCCAGTACAGTACATAAAAAGCAATCAAGGGATGTGTACTGGAAGATCATTTGGCCCAGCAAGCTGTTGATGACTATCAATCCATGAACTTTGAATTCCCGGATGAAATTATCTTGCTGTAACTGATTGTGAAAAGCCTGGGACGTATGAAGGACCTGAACAAGGATCCTGATGGACTATGGTTTTTGATTGAGCTTCCAATGCTTTAGGTAACGGAATTGGTGTTGTGATCATTTCCCCCGAAGGTTGTCATACACCTTTCACTTCCAGATTGTGCTTCGACTGTACAAATAACATGGTTGAGTATGAAGCATGCATCTTGGGTCTAAACACTGCTATCGACCTAAGGATCAAATTCTTGGACGTATACGGGGACTCAGCTTTAGTAATCAGTCAAGTTAAAGGAGAATGGGATACCAAACATTCAAACTTGATCCCTTACAAAGATCTTGTGCTAACTTTGATCCCATACTTTGAGGTGGTTACCTTTGAACACTTCCCAAGAGAAGAAAATCAGTTGGCAGATGCCTTAGCGACAATGTCATCCATGTTCAAGGTTAATTAGGACAACGAGGCTCCTAGAATTACAATCGAAATATTTGACGAACCTTCACATTGTTATGAGATCAACACTGACGTGGAGAAGCCTTGGTATCATAAAGTAAATGAAGAAGTTAAAAACACAAGAAGGGGGTTAAATTGAAACTTAAAAATCAAATGCAATAGACTCAAGATTTTTATCCTGGTTCGCTTGATCTCAAACTACTCCAGTCCACCCGCCAAGGTAATTTTGCCTCTCTCCAATGGGTACTTAATCCACTAATCAAACAGATTACAAAACTACTTTAACAACTTCCAAAGTCTTATTGAGTATGACCATAACCCGGTTTATCTCAAGGAACAATATCTCAATCAAAGAACAATTAACTGTGTACTATTTTTTTTCATTACAAAAACTGTATCAGTATTGTGATGTATTACACAATTTGAGTATATGAAAGAATATGAATATTTGCAGATTTTTGAGATGTATAAGTAGTCGTTAGAAAAATCGTAATCGATTTACCCTTTGAGTTTGTTTATATAGGCGTGGAAATCTGTCCAAAATAAAATGTGATAATGGACACTCAATGCACTTTCGATACTGAGAAGATTCTTGTCTGAATGAAGTCGTTGCATATGATACTGTCTTAATTGAAAAGTAACGCTTCAAAACTTGGGAATCTTGCATGATGCTTTACTTCATAACTTTGATGACTCAGAGATATGAGGATTTATTGGCGTGTTAGACTTCCGTTCAGAATCAGAATATCATTTACTTTAGTGCAAATTCTGATCATCATTCTTCAGAACATTCTGATTTGCTCAGCTTGAAAGCTTTTGTGGCTTAACTTCTGATGTCGTTTTAGTCAGAACTTCTGTATAAAATACAACACAAATTTAGAGTGCATATTTGTTCTTTGTGTTTGTTATCATCAAAACTCTAATAAGGGTTGTAGAATCAAACTATGTTCTAACAATCTCCCCCTTTTTTATGATGACAAAAACTAGGATTTTCAATAAAAAATATAGAACAAAAAGCTTAAGAGAGTCTCCCCCTGAGTTGAGTACTCAGATAGATATGAGTTACTTCCCTGAAGTTCCTTCTCGTCAGAGCTTTTGATGCATCTCCTTCTGTCCTTATCAGAATATGTTCATGTTCATGCTTTCAGAAAAAAAATAGAAGTTAAGATATTCAGAATGTTTGAGACTTTGTCCCGGTATACTGTTATTAAAAATATCTTATGTTCTCCCCCTTTTTGTCAAGTATCAAAAATCAATGTAATCAGAGTCAAGAAGACGATTTGTATTGAAAACAGATAGTAATGACATTTTTCAAAAACAAAGAGGATAATATGAAGAATAAAGAATATAAGTTAAAGACAATCTAAGATGGAGGGGGAAGTCGTGTGAACAACTCTTCCAGCAAGCTCTTAATCTGAGTGCTTGATTCTTCCTGCTTTCCCAGAATGTATTTGATTTCTTTTGTTGTATATTCTTGTTTGTCCAATATATCCCTGATCTCTTTGTTTGTGTCTTCTTTCTTATCCAGCCTTGCATGGATTAAAGCATTCTCCTTCTTCAACTCTTCCAGCGTTTGCATGACTAGAGACGAAGCTAGTGTATCTTCAGGGGTTGCATGTCATTCAGAACACTCTGCAGCCTCTTCTAATTTAACAACTTCTTCTATTGCAATTTTCTTTTCTAGAGCAGTAGTCAGAGGATGACTATCAGAATCTGGTTCAGTGGCTTCTCAAGGTTGGTCCTCTTTCTAGGGAGCATTTTCCAGCAGAAGAATTTCTTTCTTGTCCCAATGACTTAGAACTTGGTCTTTAAAGGCTTTCAGCTAATCACTGAAGTTCTGCTGAGCTATCTCATAGCTCAATCCTTTCAGTCTCTGGGATTCAGAATTGAACCATTTTCAAAATATATCCCACAGAAAATCAGAATCAGCAGGATTAGAATTCTCTTGACTTTCTTGCTTAAACAAAGTAACCCATTCCTATATTTCTGTTTCAAAAATCAACAAGTTCTTACCAACATCTGATTTGGTTAAGGTTGGTTTGGGTTTGGGAACGGAAATTTTATTTGAGGTAGAAGCTAGATGGTCCAGCACTTCTAGATCAATGATGGTTTTGAGATGATCAGCTGGACAGTTAATTGGTGAGGGAGTAGAAGAATCAGAAATTAGGATTGGTGAGTGAGGAGTGTTTGGTGGTGTGGAATCATATGGTGAAGGTATTTCTAGAATATCATGGATGGAGAGAGGTAAACAAACCATAAGAAGTTCTGTTATTCCAGGAATTAGGGTAGTGATATCAGAGTCTGTAAGGGAGTCTTCTGTATGGTTTGTGGTAGCGTGTTGATTTTCTGGTTCAGGTGTTTAAGAATTTGGATTTTCAGATTGAGGAGTGAGAGGGTTTTCATTTTCTGGTTGGGGTGAGTTGAGATTTTGATGTTCTGGTTGAGCAGAGTGTGAGTATGGATTTTCTGGTTGTTGAATCTGAATATTTGGATTTTCTGGGATTGGTGAGTGAAAGTCTTGATCAAATAGTTCAATATCAGAGAGAACTCTTGTAAGTTCTGGTTGATTTTGTTCTGGATTTGGATTGGGGGAGTGAGGTTCATTTAAGAAATTTCCAAGAGTTACAGATGGATCAAACTCTATGTCAAAATCCTCAAATGTTTGTGGTGAGGGATTTTTTGTTGGTTGAGGGGGAATGGTTTCAGATGTTGGAACAACTATTGATTCTACAACAGAAACAAAATATGTGTTACCTTTCTTTTTCGCAGCTTTGGGTGTCCTCTGAGAGGATCCTTCTCCTGCTGCCTTCCTCTTTCTGGATTTCTTTAGCGCAACCTCAGGAGCTGGCTTGTGCAGGTCATGGATGTTGATTTCTAGAATAGTCCCATCTTCCTTGAAAGCTTTAAGGTATCTGACCACGACCTCTGGAGAAGCATCTATCTCAGAGAATAGTGGAAAATCCTTCAGAGGGATTCTCCTAGAAGTGATAACCTCATGAGAAGCAATTGTTGGTTCTTTCTTAATGCTTTCAATAATCTTCATTTTCTTCAGATTCTTGGCATTCAGTGGTTTCCCAGCAGTTGCTTCCAGAGTGTTGGTCTCTTGAGCCTCTGTCAGATGTTCTATCAGCATGTTTTCTGTTAGAATATCTGAAATCAATCTCCCCAGAGGAATCCAATCCCTCTTAGTTCTTTCTTCTTCTCTTGTCTCTTTCACACTTGTTCTCAGATGGTTGAAAAGAAAATGTGGAAGATTTATTTTGGTCTTCTTTGCAATGAATTATAACAGAAACTGTTGATCAATGTTGTTGTAATCAGGGGAGCTTGTAGGCTTCCTGTGATTGATACATCCCAGAATGATCCTAG
The DNA here is from genome assembly GCA_948472305.1 of Vicia faba. Taxonomy (NCBI): domain Eukaryota; kingdom Viridiplantae; phylum Streptophyta; class Magnoliopsida; order Fabales; family Fabaceae; genus Vicia; species Vicia faba. The sequence continues at coordinate 1,232,824,440 of OX451735.1, forward strand.
CCCAGATTCTGTAATAATCTTTCAAGTTTCTGATCTTGCTGGATGATTGTCCAGAAGTGAAAATGACCCTAACAATGGATTTTAGGTCAGAGCACTTATCATCCATATCAATGCATCTGACTCCGCCGCCATTGTACCCAATGAGTTTCCCAATTAAATCTTCTATTATCACTATCTTCTTTCCCATAACATATGATGTGACCTGGTGGTTGGATGAAGTAGCATGAATCCAAAACTCTTTAACAAGAATGGGAAATGTTAGACTCAAACAATGATCAAAGTATCTTTTCCATCCCTGTGCAGTTACATCTTCATACAGATCAAACCCGTTTTCCTGTAAACTCTCAAAGTCGATGATCAATTCACATAGAACTTCAAGGTTATCGACCGGAGTGAGCAGTGTTCTAATGGGCTCCTCATACTGTTCTGTTGACGAAGAACCAGGAGTACTATTGAGATTCTTGAGGCTTGATGAGGATGCCATTGTTTACACGGATTCTTTGAAGAAAAACTGATAGAAAGGGTTTTTGAAAAACTAGATCAGGAGAGAATATTGAAAGCAGTAAGACGTGAATGAAATAGTAAATTGAGTTTTATAAACACTTTCGAAAATGTAATCAGTAAGAAAGAGAAAATGAGTAATGATTATGCTGAATTAATGAAACCTGAAATTAGGGGATTTCGTGAGATATTGACCAATTACCAATGACAAGTATCTCAATGCATCCAATCAGAGTCTTGAACCACTCAGAATTTGAACGTGTGTTCAGCCTTAGAAGGTAGCTTGTGAGAGGATGAAAGATGTTTGATGGTGTGAATCGCACGCCTCTATCTTTGAAATGAAAAGTTCAGATCTTCATAGATAGATTCTTAGGCAACTGTTCTCCTAACTTCTGAAGACAAGTTGATCACATGTTCACAGAAAATAATAAAATTCCGAAGGTTAGAATATGCAAATAAAACATTTTATGTTGGACACAATTTCATGCTGAGATGTTTCAGAATGAAATTGAATCTATCTTCAAAAAGGGGTTTTGTAAACACATCAGCCCATTGATGGTCTGTGTCAATAAATTTTAAAGTGAGAATTCCTTTATGAATATAATCCCTAATAAAATGATATTTTATTTCTATATTCTTAGCCCTAGAATGCAGAATGGGATTTCTGGATAAACATATGGCAGAAGTATTATCACAGAAGATAGGGATGTTACTCTCAAATATGTTGAAGTCTTCAACTGACTTTTCATCCAGAGCATTTGTGTGCTACATCTAGCAGCTGCTATGTATTCAGCTTCTGCTGTTGAAAACACAATTTTGGATTGTCTCTTGCTGGTCCATGAGATCAGATTGTCTCCCAGAAACTGGCAGCTTCCAGAAGTACTTTTACGCTCTACTCTGTCTCCAGCAAAGTCAGCATCACAGTATCCTACTAAGCTGTATTCATTGGATTTTCTATAAAACAAACCTAGGTCAGTAGTACCTTTCAGATACTTGAAAATTCACTTAAGTGCTGTTAAGTGAGATTCTCTAGGATCTGATTGGAATCTAGCACATAAACAAACGATGAATAAAATATCAAGCCTTGAAGCCGTCAGATAAAGGAGAGTGCCAATCACACCTCTATAGATCTTCTGTTCTACCTTTTTACTTATCTCTTCCTTTTCCAGAATGCACGTGGGATGCATTGGAGTCTTTGATGGCTTACATTCTGAGAGGTCAAATTTCTTCAGAAGTTCTCTGACGTATTTGCTCTGGTGAATGTAAGTTCCTTCTGGAGTCTGGTTTATCTGAATACCCGGAAAGAATTTAAGTTCCCCCATTAAGCTCATCCCAAACTCTTCCTGCATGCACTTAGCAAATTATCTTCCCAGAGAAGGTTTAGTAAATCCAAAAATAATGTCATCTACATAAATATGACAAACTAAGATGTCATTCTTAAATGTCTTACAGAACATGGTTGTGTCCACTTTCCCTCTGGTGAATTCCTTTTCTAACAGAAAGCTACTTAGCCTTTCGTACTAAGCTCTGGGAGCTTGCTTCAAACCATAAAGTGACTTTTTGAGTTTGAAAAAATATTTTGGGTGTATTGAATTTTCAAACGCAGGGGGTTGGTGCACATATACCTCTTCATCAATTTAACCATTTAAGAATGCACTTTTAACATCCATCTGATACAGAGTGATGCCATTATTTACAGCAAAAGAAATTAAAAGTCTGATAGATTCTAACCTGGCGGCTGGAGCAAAGGTTTCTGTATAATATATCCCCTCTTGCTGACTATAACCTTGTGCCACCAGTCGTGTCTTGTTTCTGATGACTTCTCCTTGCTCATTCATTTTGTTTCTGAACACCCACTTTGTTCCAATGACGTTGAATCCTTTTAATTTGGGAACCAGATCCCATACGTCATTTTTGGTGAATTGGTTTAACTCCTCCTGCATTGCCAGAATCCAGTCATTGTCCATAAGAGCTTCATCAATAGTTGTTGCTTCAATCAGAGATACCAATCCCATGAGGGATTCTTCAGAGTTTCTGAATGTTGATCTTGTTCTGATTGGATCATCCTTCATTCCCAGAATCTTATCTTTTGGGTGAGTTATCCTGCTTCTGGATAACTTCTTCTGAAGTTGATCAACAGAAGGTACTAGAACACTTATGACATTTCCTTCTGAAGTTGTTGGAGCGTCTCTGTTGGGAACTTTTAATGAGTTGTCTTCAGCACCTGTGAATTCAACTTCTATATCTGCAAAAGATTCATTCTGCTTTGACTTTTTAGGGTCAAGCTTATCATCAAATCTAACACTGACTGACTCTTCAACAATCGGGGTTTCTGTATTATATACTTTGTACCCTCTTGAGCATTCAGAGTATCCTAACATAATACACTTATGTGCTTTAGAGTTAAACTTGTTCAGATGATCTTTAGTATTCAGAATAAAACATGTACATCCAAAAGGATGGAAATAAGAAATGTTGGGCTTTCTGTTCTTCCATAATTCATACGGAGTCTTTTCCAAAATAGGTCTTATAGAGATTCTATTATGAATATTAACATGTTGTGTTAATTGCTTCTGCCCAGAAGATCTTAGCAATGTTAGTCTCATTGATCATGGTTATGGCTATTTCATGTAATGTTCTATTCCTTCGTTCTACAAATCCATTTTGTTGGGAGTTCTAGGACAAGAGAAGTCATGCGAAATGCCTTTTTCATTAAAAAATGTTTCAAATTTTTTGTTTTCAAATTCTTCACCAGCATCACTTCTGACTTTGACAATTCTAAGATCCTTTTCATTCTGAACTTGGTTACAGAAAGCAACGAACACAAAATGTGACTCGTCCTTGTGTCTTAAGAACTTTACCCATGTCCATCTGCTATAGTCATCTACGATCACTAACCCATACTTCTTGCCACTATAAGACGCAGTTTTCACTGGTCCAAATAAGTCTATGTGCAGAAGTTCTAATGGCCTAGAGGTGGAAACAACATTTTTAGCTTTAAAAGTAGGTTTTGCAAATTTTCCTTTCTAACATGCTTCACACAGAGCATCTGAGATGAACTTCAAATTAGGAAGTCCTCTGGCCAGATTGAGATTGTTAATCTGAGATATTCTTCTCATACTAACATGCCCCAATCTTCTGTGCCAGACCCATTGCTCGTTGTTAACAGAAAGAAGACATTTTACATTCTGACTTTTTAGTTCAGAAAGTTTTATCTTATAAATGTTGTTTTTCCTCTTTCCATTAAATAGGATAGTTCTATCTTTCTGACTAACAGCTTTGCATGAATTTTGATTAAAGATTATATCATAATCGTTATCACTTAATTGACTTATGGATAATAGGTTATGAATCAATCCATCAACTAATAGCACATTATTGATAGAAGGAAGATTACCATTACCTATTGTTCCAGTGCCAATGATCTTCCCTCTTTGGTTGCCTGCAAAGCGCACGTAGCCTCCAATTTTAAGTTCCAGGCTTTGGAACATATGCTTTCTTCCCGTCATGTGTTGAGAGAATCCAGAGTCCAGGTACCATGACTGGTGTTTTAGCCTTGCTGCTAAAGATATCTGCTACAAATATAATTTTTTCCTTAGGTACCCATATCTTTTTGGGTCCTGGTTTGTTAGTTTTACCAAAATTCTGTTTGAATTTTGGTTTGGCAGAATAATAATTGCTAGTGTATTTTAGATCATGTGTGTGTCCATATGTGTAGTGTGATTTTAGTAGTGTGCATTTTATTACTAGGTTCATGACTTTCTTAGGTGGAGATGCCTTACCTTGGTATCCTATTCCTTTTCTGCCATTCCTACTAACTCCATAGATCATTTAAGCCATCTTGCTTCTATATATGTTTTTATCCAGAAACTTCTGAAAGCTGTGATCATATTCTTTTATGATTTTATCAGCACTACTGGGAGCCTTTGAGATTATTTCTTTCTGAGAGTTTTGTAAATCAATTTCTAGTTTTGAAATCATTTCTTTTAGCTCAGAATTTTCTAATCTAAGACTCAGAGTTTCTTCAGAGTCAGAGGCAAGATCCCTTTTCAGGTTCTTGAATTTGACTCTGATGTGCTGATACCTTTCCAGAATCTCATTCATGCTTTCTGCTACTTCAGCTTTAGTGAAATTAACAGTAAAATCAGGAAATACCTCTTTTGTGTCTGATTTTGAGTTTGACTGAGATGCGTCATTGTCTTCTGTCACATTAGCCATAAGAGCAATGTTGGCTCTTTCATCATCTGTTTCTAAGTCTGTGTCAGAAGTGTCTGAATAATCCCATGTTTCCATGAGACTCTTCTTCTTCTACTTGAAGAACTTCTTTTTGGGCTTCTCCTTCTGAAGCCTTGGATAATCACTTTTGTAGTTCCCCTGTTTATTGCACTCATAGCAGATGATGTCTCTGTTGTTTGACTTTCTATGACCAGACGAAGGTTCAGATCTTCTGTGTCCAGAGAAGGGCTCAGATTTTCTGTATCCAGAGGAGGATTAATTCTGATTTCCTGGCCTTCTGGAATTTCTGAATTTTCTTTGCCTCTGCTTCCACAGCTGATTGACCCTTCTAGAGAGAAGAGACAATTTGTCTTCTTCTGATGAGGATCCATCATAGGTTTCTTCCATAGCCTGCAAAACCTTATAATCAAGTTTTTTTTATATTTTATTTCTAAAGGCTTACCTTGCTTCTGAGGCTCGTCATCTTCTAGCTCTATTTCATGGCTTCAGAGGGAGCTAACAAGTTCCTCCAGAGATATCTTGTTGAGATCTTTATCCAGCTTAAGAGCAGTGACCATTGGCCTCCATTGCTTTGGTAGACTTCTGATGATCTTCTTTACGTGATCAGTAGTAGAATACCCTTTGTCAAGAACTCTCATCCCAGCAACAAGAATCTGGAATCTTGAGAACATCGCTTCTATGGATTCACTGTCTTCCATCTTGAAATCTCTGTATTTATGAATAAGCGCAAGGGCCTTGGTTTCTTTAACTTGTATGTTGCGTTCATGCGTCATTGTGATACGGTGGGCGAACTGACTTGAGGTTTTGCGTTTGTTTTCGCAAATGTTTTGGTTGAGCAAGAGTCGCCACCGACTTTTTATTTTATCCTAAGGAAAGGTTAAAAAGCACAGCAAAAACCTTTGAGATGTTTTCTTGGGTTCGGGGAGTAGATTATAGAAAGGGAAGGTATTAGCACCCTTTCTATCCATGGTTATCCATGGGCTCTTAGTTACTTGCTTAGATCAACTTGCCTTGATTTTCAATTGTTTGAAATGGTGCTTTCAATTGTTTGAAATGGTGCTTTGTGTGTGGGTTTTGAAAATGTCTTGAAAAGAGGCCAATGTGGTGGCAACCTTTGTAATGATCCATGTTTGAATGTATACAAAGGTGTATTTGTCTTTTGAAAAGTTTTCAATGTTTTTGACAGTTATTTTGAAAATGTGTTGTGGAGTGTGGTTTTGAAAAATAGGCAAGGGTTTTTGTTTTGCAAGTTGGCAAATAACCAAGAGCTATCTACCCTAAATTTCTCAAAGATCTTTGCTATGTTTTAACCCTTTTAACAATTTTGTTCCACTATTGTATTTGGTGGACAATCTTGTGTTAGGATGTTAACGGGACGGGCGCGGGTCATCGTTTAGACCATGATTGCAATGGTGCCAAGTATCTTTGGGAAATTTTTCCTTTAAGGGACTTGATCATTTTTAGGCAAATTTCGAAAGCGTCATCGAGGGACTATGATCGTTTGAATTGTTTTGTTTTACCAAAGATACCTAACATGCAATATGGCCCATTTTTGAAGGCAACAAGTGGAGTACCCTAGGGGTGCAAGTGTGATTAGTGTTGTCCATTTTCATGCTTGTTTATCTTGAATTTAGGTCAAACTATTTTTGGTTAATTTTGCATACAAAACCCTAGTTCTAGCATGGTATAATTAGAAAGCTTTTAAATGCGAAAAATAAAAGGTCCTAAGTTATTACAACACAATATATGGGATGGGGGGTACAAATGTTCAAATGGGGATATTTTAGCAAGAAATTAAACCTAAACTATTACATCCAAATTGAATTATACAAATTATTTAATATACAACAATTAAATAAAAATGAAAATATAATAAATGTTCAAGATGCAAAAAATGGTTTTTTATATGTATGAAAAAAGTATTTTTTATGTGTCAAATAAACAGAAATAAAATTAATTAATTTTTGGTATTTTTATGCATTTAGGGGAAAACCCTAATTTTATGAATAAAAGGTATTTATTATATAATATATGCAATATTTATTAATTATGTACAAAAAATAAATAAAAGAAGGTATATTGTAAAAAAAGTATTTTTGAGGTCAAAATATTAATAAAAATAAAATGTATTAATTCTTTGTATTTTCCCTAAATATATTAATAAATATATAAATATTTACATTATTTATTAAATATATATTATATGTACAAAAATAAAATATTTAATATTATAAAAAAAGTATATTTTATGTAAAATGTTTTCAAGAGATAATATAAAATAAAAATCAGAAATAAAACATGTTTGTATTGTTTTTTTTGTATTTTAAAATAATAGTATATTTAGGTTTATTTATATACAAAACTAAATAAAGCCTAATAAATATCAAAATAAATGCAAAAAATGTGGGAAAAATAATTTTAATATTTTTTCATACTTAAATAAAAATATGGAAACAAAATCAAAAGGAAAAAATGGAAAATGACAAGTAAAACTCAAAATGGGCCAGGGGGTGCATGTGAAATGCAGGGGTGTGAAAAGAAAAAAACAAATCTCAGGCCCAGCCCAAGACTCTGTCTTCTTCAACCTCCAGCTTCTTTGTACAAAACACGCGCCTCTGCTATCTCAAGATTCTTGGACTTTTAGCACAAACTCACAACATGAAAAATGTTAAGCATCAAGCCACGATTCCATACATATAAAAAACTTAACCCAACTCTCAGAAATGAGAGAGAATTTCTCCATCCCTAATTCTTAACCTAAGTTTTTGTCAATGTTCAGGTCTCAAATTCTCTCAGCACATGCAACATAAATGGAAAGTAAAGATATGTATAGCTTCAGGGGCATGAATAGAACATTTCTCATTCACAAACTTAAAGCTAACTCTTCCTATATTGAGAGATAGAAGTCCATGAACTTACCTGTTCAGCTTGGATCGTGTCTGACAATGGAGGCACCTTTAGGGCAAAATGAGGATTGGTACAGCTTGCTTGAAGTTCAGGGATGTTATTCCAACCTTTAACTTGCTTTGAAAACAACTGGATCAAGCTATGGCTATCAACCTGCAAAACAGAAAAAATGAAAATGGTGATGTTGGTTAGAGGTGTTACAGGTCGTGTCCAATTCCTGGGATAGCTTGCATATATGGTATGGAATGTGTATGAACTGGATTTAGCAAGAATGCACGAATGGATTGGCTTATGGAAGTCCAACTGCAGAGGTTACTCTGTTTTCTGCAGTGGGAGGGTGTTTTGAGGTTTGATGATGTTTGGAAGGTATTTGGCTCTTGCTCTAGCTTAGGTCTGATGTTTGGAAGGTGTACAACAACTTTTCTTAAGCTTCTCTTGGCTAAAATGAGAGTTCATGTTTGTTATGCCAAGTTACTTCACACTTAAGCAAGAAAAATCAACTTGGTTCTCTAGACTTGTACAAGCCCCTCTAATGTGCTGCAAACATCCCCCTTGATCAGTGTGATATGCTTCTGAACTTGTGCCCAAAGATATGGCCTTGTACTTCTTGATTTTCAAACTTGACATAAAGTTCCACTTTTCAAAAAAGGATATATTGCTTTTTCTTATTATAGCTTAATCTTGTATGCAATGCTTAAACACATAATGTAAGGCTTGAACACAAGGGGTTTGAATTAAATTTATGAGTGTGAATGAGATAAAGGACCTGTAATCCATCTTAGAACATGCTGAGTTCAAAAATGCAAGGTTATGGACATGTAAATTGGCCATGAACAAAGTGAGTTTTGCCCATATTGCCAAATTGGATTCTCCATAACCATGAGGTGGTTTGATGAGTTCTTGGACATTTTGGAAAGCTTGGAATGTGTACTACAATCCATCTTTGTTATGAAAATTTAAAGTCCAAGTGGAAGCATGTGAAAAGTTGCCATGAAGTTAGGCAAAAATCCTGCCTAAAATAGGTCAAAATTTTCTCTAAGTTAAGAATGTTTTGCACCCTTGTTCCAAAAATCATAACTTGAGCTACAAGCTTCTTTTGAGGAAACTTTGTGAATCAAAGTTGTAGATTTTGAAATTGACTACAACTTTCATGTTTTGACTTTTGTTTGAATCCAAATGAATCTTGGTGGAAAAATGGGACAAAGTTAGGAAAAAATTAGGGATTTTCATAACTTAGAAAAATTCTAAGTTATGAAAATTCTTCATTTTAAACCCTAATTTGCAATTTTTGATTTCTTGATGAACAAGTTTCATAATTTGGCATGTTTTGATGAAAAATGAATCTTGACACTTGATTTTGACCAAAAAGTCAAAGTTTGACTTTTCAGTATACAATCAAAAATTGATCAATTGACTGGAAAATTCATCTGTCAAGCTTGTGCATTTGGGATCTTTTGAATTTGTTGAACATGTCAAGACAATTACATGGGGTCCTTGAGTCCATATATGATCTTGGTTTGCCATTGGCTAGGTCAAACAGTCAAAAATTGCCTTTGTGCAGTCAAAACCCTAAAAATGACCATTTTGCCCTTTTGGTGATCTGATCAAATTTCTTGTGGAATTGTGATCCAAACTTGACCAAATAGTTCAAATGAGTTCATAATGTTGATGTGGGTCAAATTTCATGAGGTTTGACTGTCAATTGACCACAGTTGATTTTTTTCCCAATACAGCTGATTTCTAGGTCAACTGTCCAATTGACTGGGCAAAGTTTGGAATCAAGACTTGAAACTTGGTATGGATAAACTTGGGAGTCCAACATGAAGCATGAAAGTCATCTTAGGCATTTTAGGTCAAAACATCTTTGTGCAAACACAAACCCTAATTTGGGTCAACAGTGCAAGGAAGAGTCTTGAGCAGAGGAAACCCTAACTGGATCTTGAGCTCCAAGGGTCTTGTGGTGAGAAAATGTTGAGGAAAAGGGAGGGAAAATTTTGGGGTACAACAGTTGCCCATGTTCAATCTTCTTGCACCTGAAGAGTTAGATTGGCAGGTTTGCCTTTCGTGTCTCGAAGGTAAAAGGAGATTGGACACTAGAGTGCCCTTAAATTTGCACTCATCAGAACAATGGATATGGGAATGGGCTTAGAGATGCCATTTGGAGATGGGCTTAAAGATGCCATCTGAAGGGTGACAGAATCTTGTCGGAGATGGGCTCAAAGATTCCATCGGGAAGGTTTGTTGAACTGTAGTGTGATGGGTCAGAAGAATGAGGATCAAAATAGTATCCGTGTCTGGAATGTATTTGAACTGCCTCTAAGGACTGAGTTTGTATGAGAAGAAGAATGGCCTCCGTGTCTGGGGCGTATCCGAGCTGTAACTGTGTTTGAAGTGTAGAATTAATATCAGAATGGCTGCCGTGTCTAGAGTGTATTTGTATTGTATCTGGGTAATAGAGAGACATATGTATGGAGCAACTGCGTGCTGGGGACAAATTCTGAATGAGTGACAGAATGGCAACCATGTGTGGAGCGTATCCGGACTGTATCTGAAGTTGAAAGTTGTATGAGTAGCAGAATGACTTCCGTGTCTGGAGTGTATCTGAAACTGTAACTAGGATTGAGATCCATATGAGTAATAGAATGACTTCTGTGTTTAAAGTGTATCTGAAACTGTAACTGGGATCTAGATAAATGACAGAATGACTTCCGTGGAGAACGCACTGGAGAGGATCAAGTTGCTGTTGTAAGGGTCAGAATGGTATCCGTGTTTGGAATGCATTGAACCTTGAGGTGGATAAATGAATCTGAATGAGAGATAGAATAGATGCCGTGTCTAGAGCGTATCTAGTCCGTATCTGATTACTGTAGTCCGAATGAGTAGTAGAATAACTGTCGTGTCTGAGGCGTATCCATACGGTATCTGACTTGAGATTCTGAATGAGTAATAGAATGACCATCGTGTCTGGGGTGTATCCATACTGTATCTGAATAATTGTTAATGATAGCCTTTTAAACTCATCCTGAAAAGGGTGAAATGTTAGCTAAAACACAAAGTTATGTTGCATGATATGTATGATGCAAAATACATTATATCAATGTTTATGATATGAATGTAGATGAATGTGTATGTAAGCCGAAGAGTTGTCTTGCTGAGGATAGATGAATCCTGGAGATAAAGAATCTTGATCGCTGCCAGGGAAAGTGAATCCTTGACTGCTGCAGGGGGAGACAAAAAATTTGATTGCTGAGGATGAGACATCCTTGCCGACTAACTGCTGGAGAAACAGGGCTTGGGTTGTATACCAATCCTCTGGAGATTCTTGTCTTGAGAAGATCTTTACTGGAGAACCATCTGATTATCCTATGAGGCACTGAGAATGAGCCTTCACTCTGCTTGGGGAATACAAGATCTTCAATCGTTGAGGGATCTTAGGGCCACTGCTGGAGAACTGGCATTCCTTGGTGATTTACGGGGAATGAGAATTCCTAAAGATCTCTACTGGGGAAGCTCAGGATCTGATAGGCTCATGCTGGAGAGGTATGACTGAGAATTTTCAGTTTGGTGGCAGGTATCTCTGTGGGGAGAAATTTCACTAGCCTGGTTCAGCTGGGGAGTGATGGCAGGAAATCTTAGCTCCACTGGGGATTTGATCTTCAGATTTTTAAGGCTCCACTGTGGATTCTGAGACTTAACTCTGATGGGAATCGAGTTCTGGAAGGCCCTCTGGCTGGGGAATTTAGAATTTAACTCTGCTGAGGATTCCTTCTGAAAGCGCATCAAGATATCTACTTGTACCTTCAACCTATCAGTAATCATCTTTCTTGATTCATAAGGAAATGATTATGTTCAAATGCATATGCCTATTTAACAAAACATTGGACGTTTCTCAAATAAAACATAAGTGCAAAAGAAAAGAGAAAAGGAAGACAACGCAAATTTCTGTACTTGGAAAAGTATTTGTATTAACTTTCTATAAGTATATTTGTACAAAGGAGACAGTCATCCTAGTAAGAGGACGCCATCGTAAAAATTGAAAAATTTATACAAAAGAAAGATGGCTATGTGAAACAATTCCATGAGATTCTATTCTGCTATAGCCTTCACAACTCTGAACATCTGTCCATTCGATGCTTCGTCTGCCGATGACTGGATTGATTAGAAGCTTGGAGCTGGTTGATGAAGAGATTGTCCTTAAAGTGATCCGACGAGACATAGCCATACGCTTTAATTCCCTAACTTTTTCCTGAATCTCCCTTTCGGGTTTTCGATCCACCGGGAAACCGCTTTTTGCCCAAGCCGCTCTTTCGGGTTTTCAACTTGCCGGGTGTACAGATTTTTTTTGTTTTATCCCTAATTTTTGCCTGAACCGCCCTTTCGGGTTTTCGGTCCACCGGGACGCCCATTTTTGCCCAAGCCGCCCTTTCGGGTTTTCGACTTGTCGGGTTATTTTATGCGTAGTATCTTTTGACTATGTCCGCGTTCGCAGGGTGCGGCAAATCGTCGCCGTCCATGGTGGTCAGAATTATTGCACCACCAGAAAATATGCTCTTGATCACAAATGGTCCTTCGTATGTAGGAGTCCATTTGCCCCTGGGATCACTTTGTGGCAGGATAATCCGCTTGATTACGAGATCTTCGACTTGATATACTTGACGTCAGACTTTCTTGTTGAAGGCTTTGATCATCCGTTTTTGATACGTCTGACCATGGCACACATCAGTGAGTCGCTTCTCGTCGATCAAATTGAGTTGATCAAGTCGGGTCTGAATCCAATCATCTTCACTCAAACCAGAGTCCTTCATAATCCTTAAAGAGGGAATCTGAACTTCCATGGACAAGACAGCTTCCATGCCATATACCAAAGAAAATGGGGTTGCCCCGGTTGAAGTACGTGCCGTCGTACGGTATCCATGCAGAGCAAACGGTAACATCTCATGCCAGTCCTTGTAAGTGACTGTCATTTTCTGAATGATCTTCTTAATGTTTTTGTTCACAGCTTCAACAGCACCGTTCATCTTCGGCCGATAAGGAGATGAATTGTGATGATAAATCTTGAATTGTTCGCACAATGCGGTGATCACAGTATTATTCAGATTTGTACCATTGTCCGTGATGATCCTGTCTGGAACACCATACCGGCATATGAGGTTTTGCTTGATGAAGCGGGCAACCACATTTTTAGTAACAGAGGCGAAGGAAGCTGCTTCGACCCATTTGGTGAAGTAGTCAATGGCAACCAGGATGAAGCGATGTCCGTTGGAAGCCGTGGGCTTGATCTCTCCAATCATGTCAATGCCCCACATTGCGAATGGCCAAGGAGCTATCAGCACGTTGAGAGGAACCGGAGGAATATGAATCTTATCAGCGTAGACTTGACACTTGTGGCAAGTTCGGGAGTGCTGATGGCAATCTGCTTCCATGGTAGACCAGTAGTAGTCTACCCTTAGGATCTTTTTAGCCATAGTATGCCCGCTCAAATGGGTGCCAAATGTACCGTTGTGCATCTCTGTCATGATTAAATCTGCTTCAACTTTGTCAACACATCGGAGTAAAACACAATCATGGTTGCGCTTATAGAGGATGCCATTGCTCAGGAAGAACTTGGCAGCAAATTTCCTTAGGAACTTCTTGTCATTTACGGAAGCTCCTTCGGGATATTCTTTAGTCTAGAGATACCTTTTGATTTCGTGAAACCAGGGTTGTTCCACTACTTCTTCGGTATTAATCTCGTGACAATGCACAGGCTCATCCATTCGCTCGATGGTGATTTGGGGAGCCTCGTTATCCCAGTTGAGTTTAAACATAGAAGACATTGTAGCCAGAGCATCCGCTAGCTGATTCTCTTCTCGCGGGAAATGCTCGAAGGTAATTTGCTCGAAATGAGGCAACAATGTCAGGACATGTTCTCTGTATGGGATAAGATTAGGATGTTTGGTATCCCACTCTCCTTTGATTTGACTGATAACCAAAGCCGAGTCCCCAAATACGATCAAAGATTTGATCCCCAAGTCTATAGCCACCTTGAGACCAAAGATGCAAGCTTCATATTCCGCCATGTTGTTTGTGCAGCTGAAGCAGAGTCGAGCCGTGAAAGGAGTGTGACAACCTTCCTGGGAAATGAGTACCGCACCGATACCGTTTCCAAGTGCATTTGAAGCACCATCAAAGTACAGGGTCCATCGGGATCTCTTTTCGGGTCCGTCATACGGTTCGTTACCTTCGATGTTGTCCAAATTCATGATGTCCTCGTCTGGGAAGTCAAATCTCATGGTTTGATAATCTTCGATAGCTTGATGAGCTAGATGATCAACTAGTACACTCCCTTTTATAGCTTTTTGGGTGGTGTATTGGATGTCATACTCTGTTAGGATCATTTTCCATCTAGCTATTCTTCCAGATAGAGCAGGCTTCTTGAAGATATACTTGATAGGATCCATTTTGGAAATCAACAAGGTGGTATGAGTCAGCATATACTGCCTTAGTCGGCGAGCAACCCATACCAAAGCGCAACAAGTTTTCTCGAGCAGTGAGTAGCGAGTCTCACAGTCGGTAAACTTTTTGCTAAGGTAATAAATAGCATGCTCTTTTCGACTAGACTCGTCATGCTGGCCCAAAACACACCCCATTGAGTTATCTAAGACGGTCAGATACATGATCAATGGTCTTCCTTCGACGGGAGGCATCAGAATAGGAGGTTCTAGCAAATACTCCTTGATCTTATCAAAAGAAGCTTGGCAATCGTCGTTCCATTCGACTACCTGATCCTTCTTTAACAATTTGAAAATTGGCTCACAGGTAGAAGTCAGATGAGAGATGAATCTGGCAATATAGTTCAAGCGCCCCAAGAACCCTCTAACCTCCTTTTCAGTACGGGGAGCAGGCATCTCTTGTATTGCTTTTACTTTTGCTGGATCGACCTCAATGCCTTTGTTGCTGACAATAAACCCTAGAAGTTTACCAGACCTAACTCCAAAAGTACACTTACTTGGATTCAGCCTGAGTTTGTACTCTTTCAACCAGGCAAACAGCTTTTCCAGGTGTTCAATGTGTTCCTCCTCTGTTTGTGACCGAGCTATCATATCGTCTACGTAAACTTCGATCTCATGATGTATCATATCATGAAATAAAGCTACCATGGCGCATTGATAAGTTGCCTCTGCGTTCTTCAGTCCGAATGGCATCACCTTGTAACAGAAAGTACCCCATTGTGTAACAAAGGTTGTTTTCTCCATGTCCTCGGGGGCCATTTTAATTTGATTGTAGCCCGAGAATCCATCCATGAAGGAGAACACTTTGTGCTGAGCTGTGTTGTCAATCAGAATGTCAATGTACGGTAGCGGAAAATCATCTTTGGGGCTGGCCCTATTCAAATCCCGGTAGTCTACACACATCCTGACCTTGCCATCTTTTTTAGGAACTGGCACGATGTTAGCAACCCATTATGGATAGGATGTAACAGCCAGAAAGCCAGTATTGAATTATTTCATCACTTCTGCCTTAATCTTCTCAGACATATCGGGCCTCATTCGGCGGACCTTTTGCTTTATCGGTGGACAATCCTCTCTTGTAGGGAGACGGTGAACCACGATGTCTGTGTCTAAACCCGGCATGTCTTCGTAAGACCAGGCGAAGATTTCAACATACTCATTTCACAGCTGTATCAGGCGCTCCTTGACACCTGGTTCCAGATTGGCACCCACTTGCACTTCCTTCCGGTCTTCCTCTGTTCCCAAGTTGACAGTTTCCAACGACTCTTCGTGAGGTAAGATGGCCCTTTCCTCTTGCTGTAAAAGTCTGGCTAGCTCTCCTGGTACTTCACAACCTTCGTCATCTTCAAACTCAGCCTGATTGACCAGATCTTCAGAGTTTTTGAAGGACATAGCAGAATAGTCACCCATAGAATCCAGAGTGGATGAGTACCTGCATTTGTGAGCGTGGGTGTGTGTAAGGGATAGCCATCTTTAAACAAAAATGCAAAAAGGAAAGAAAATGAACACAGCAGTTTATCGATGAAAAACGTCCAATGAATCATTAAACATGGCATATGGATATGAAGATAATCAAGACCCTTACAAATGGACCTACATGCCCCGGGCCAGGCACGAGGTGAAAAAGTAGTGCACGGATTGTTCAAAAGTAATTATTACAGACCACAAGAAATGTTTGACAGATAATTACTGATTAATAAAAGTGATGGGGACAAAGTCCTTTGCCTCCCAGTTGCGTAGTCCCCCTTCGATGGTTGGGTAGATCCAGTCTTCAACGTTGACCTCCTCGTCTTCACCTTCCAAAGCATTGATCCCATAAGGAGAGATCTTGATGGGTGCTCTTTCAATCTTTGAACGGCGCATAGCTTTCTGCCCCGCAGCAGTGAATTCTAAACCAAACTTGTCTGTTTTGTGAGGAATGTCCGGCAACTGCCCCCATGTTGAGCTCTTCCCTTCCTTCATTGTGGCCTTAGCGTCTTTTAGAGATGCCATCCTGGCCATCTACTTTAGTACCTCCGCTACCACTTTTTCTACTTCCACCTCAGGAGAGACTTCCTCGAAGTGCTGGAACGGCGTCTCAATGAATTCACCTTCTACCTCTACATATCGAAAAGAGTTCAGGTGGCTGATCATATACTCCTCTTCACCGTGGACGGTTATGATTTTTCCTTTGATAGGGTACTTCAGCATTTGATGTAGGGAAGAGGTGACTGCCCCAGCATTGTGTATCCATGGTCTCCCCAATAAGCAAGAGTATGACGGACGGATGTCCATCACATAGAAAGTTGAGGGGAAAACCTCTGTGCCTACCTTAATGGGAATGTCTACCTCCCCATGTACCATTCTATTTGACCCGTCAAATGCCCTTACAATGATATTACTTGGCCTTAACTCCAAGCCTTCACAGTCTAAACGGTCGAGGGCCTTCTTAGGCAGCACGTTCAGAGAAGAACCAGTGTCGACCAGAACATGGGCCAGAGTAGTTCCTTGGCATTCTACTGACACATGTAACGCGTTGTTGTGTTTTCTTCCTTTTGAGGTTAAGTCAGCATCAGAGAAACCTAAACCGTTGTCTGCTGTAAGACTGGCTACACAGTTTTGGAATTGGTCGGTAGAGGTTTCCTGAGGTACATGGGCTGTCTTCAGGAATTTTATCAATGCTTTGGCGTGTGCCTCTGAACAAAGTAACAATGCTAACATGGAGATTTTCGAGGGGGTTTGCCCCAGTTGTTCTACCACGTCATAATCACTCTTTTTAATTATCTTCAAGATCTCCTCTATCTCTTTCTCAGAGGTTTCCGAGATGACCAAAGGTTGAGCCCTCGTCCTAACGAGCTCATTTTGGATCCCTTTACCCTTATCAGCAGAAGTAGGAGGGACAACAACAGGAATAGCAGCATCTTCAATCAATGGGGTTCTAGCGGAAAGTTTTATTGGTGCAGGAATAACTTCGGCGACAGATGAGGGTCCAAAGATTGCCTTTGGGGGGGCAATCTCTGGAGAAAATATTCTCCCACTTCGGGTGATCTTGCTTGTGCCGGCAATGTTCCCAATGCTGACATCTTCTTCATCAGAGCTTCCTTCGGTTATTTCAACTTGTTTAATACCATGGTAGTAGATTTCTCCATCGTAATTCCATGGTATTGACTTTTCAAAACTGTAGGGGACAGGCCCTGGCATAGTTATCTTCAGAGGAACAGACTTTGTAGCAGATGTAATCTTAACAGGCTTTCTGACGGCCTTGGGAAGATTGGCGTGAATGGTGATAATTGAGACATCTTCAGTAGGGGTTGGAATAGCAGAAACTTTTTCAAACAGAATTTGTTGACTGTCCATCAGGCCTTGGATGCCTTTCTTCAGTAACGGGCAGTCAATTGGCAGAGAGTAACAACAGTAACAATCTTCCTTGCATCCCGGGAAAATCCCGGCCTTTAACAGGTTTAACTTGATGGTTAACAGCGGAGTTATCAGGTCATTGACATCAGAAACATACAAATCCTCCTCAATAGCATGGACATTTCGACCGTGCTTCGGCATCGGAGCAGATATCACGTTTGGTTTCTCTAGAGCATCGAACTCCACCTCTTTTGCATCTATCAAGTCTTGAATTTTATTTTTCAGCGCCCAACAATTATTTGTGTCATGTCCGACGCTATCGGAATGGTAGGCGCATTTGGCATTGGCATTGTAGGCTGGTGAGGTTGTATTCACATTTTTCGGCGCTTCTTTGATATTTGTGAGATTCAGCTTTAACAAGTGTGGAAGAACTTGCGCGGGCGTCATATTAATGTGGGTGAACTGCCGTGGTGGCCGTTCTCCCCATTGTTGTTTAGGTCTGGACGGGTTATTGCGAGGCTGATCACTTGGTGGATTTTGGATCATTACGGCCCCCACAGTCGGCCTGCGCTCACCTCTTCCTGCTCCCCTTTGAGAATACACAACAGCTGTTTCTTTCTTCGCTGGAAATGATTTCTTAGCAATTGTAGATGCAGAGGCATCCTTCTGAATCTTCCCATTCTTGATATCGGCTTCTACCCGCTCGCCAGTCAGAATTAATTCAGTAAACCCCGAGGAAGAGCTACCGATCAGATGATTAAAGAATGGACCAGACAGGGTCCCTAGGAACATATTAACAAGTTCTCTATCGGAAAGAGGCGGCTGCACCCTTCCAGCCAGATCGCGCCACTTCTGGGTGTATTCCTTAAATCCTTCACCTGAGGCCATTCCCATACTCTGCAGCTGAGTGCGGGTTGGTGCCAGGTCAGAGTTATACTGATATTGGCAATAAAAAGCAGCTGCCAGATCCTTCCAACTACGTATCTCCGACCTTTCTAGTTTGTAAAACCAGTCTAACTGAGTGCCAGACAGGCTATCTTGAAAGAAATGTACCCAAAGGTTTCTGTCAGATGTGTGAGGTTGGATTCTTCGGACATATGACCTTAGGTGCATTTTTGGGCAGGACAGCCCGTCATATCTTGCAAAAATAGGCACTTTGAACTTCGGGGGGATCACAACTCCAGCAATTAATCCCAAATCTTCGAAATCTAAGCCTGGAACTCTCTGCAGCTCCATAGCTGCTAACCTGTCCTCCAAACTCTTGTACTTGTCATCAGCTGGCGGGTATTGTTGTTCTGAGTAGTCTTCGTCTTCTTCAGCCTCTTCTTCTTCAGCTTCGGATTCGGAAGGTACCGCAGCCCCTTTTCCTTTACTGTTTTCTTCTTCGGATGCGGAAGGAAATTCAAGAACCCTTCTGGCTTCACCCTCAAACCTTCTCCCCAAGGTAGCCACCCCGACTCTCTTCTTCTTCTTTTTTACTTGGTCTTTGTTCCCCAGCAGGGCTTTCAGATCCTCCTGACCCTTAGCCAAAGTCATCAGGAGTTGTTGAAACTGTGCGTTCTGAGACTGTAAGTCCTTGACCGTCTGTTCGAGATCCATCCTACTGAAATAAACAGCAGGAAGATAAGGAAACCTGGTGTGGAGACCTGCTTATGCACATGATGAATGGTATGCTTATGTATGCAATGCATTCAAGGATTTAGAAAGTTCAAAATTGTTGCAAACAAAAAGAATGCACCTCATATTAATAAGAAGAAATTTTTCAGTACATAAATGCCCCATGGGCCAAATATTACAAAAACTTCTCAAGCTAAAAAGACGTTGTGCATCCTCTTTGGTGCGATGTAGGTGTTGAGGGTCTCTTCCTCATGGAGTCGGCGGGTAAGCTCCAAAACCTTCTTCTCACTGGCGTAGAAGCTGGCCTCAAAATTGTTTCGTTCCTCCTTGAGTTGGATCCAACTCTTCTGCATCTCCTCCCACGATGTAGGCATGTCAGGATATAGGATGGTGTAGGGAACCTCTCCTTCCATAACGGGCTCTTTAATCACAGGGAGAACATGAGGATAAGGCATCATCAGACTCTGGGCTCGGGTTCGTACCCACTTGAGATAAGGCTCAAGAGGGATGGAGTTCTTGTGCCCTAGTGTCTTGCTGTCCACCTTGTTTGGCATCCTCCAAGCTCTGATGAATCTTTGGCAAAGTCCTTGCGCATCGTTGTCGAAGTCAAAAACTAGGTCAGGAATCAACATGTCGTGAGGGCCATCCCTCCGTGCATATCCAAATTGTCTCAAAGCTAGACAAGGATTGTAGGTAATGCCTCATCTAATGCCAAGCAATGGAACGTTAGGGAACTCTCCACAACGATCGACGATGATGACATTTTCTCTGGACCGAGAACACCAATGCACATCAGAGTGAGTAAGGGTCATCAACAGTTGTGACCACCTTAGGCCTTGGTCATTCTTCAAGACAGATTATGGAAGGTGCGAAATAAACCACCTCGCAAGGAGAGGAGTACAGCACATGAGAACACCCCTCTTTCTCATTGTTCGAGTGTAAAATGAGTGAAGAATGTCCCCAAGCAATGTTGGTATTGGATTTCTGGATAAGAAGATTTTGACGGTGTTGACATCTACAAGCTGGTCAGGATTTGGGAACAAGACCAACCCATAGATAAGGAGGGCCACAATTTCTTCAAAGGCTTGTAGGTCCAATAAATTCCAACACTCTTGTGCCTTTTCAAACAAGAATTTTGCTAAGAAGCCTTTGACACCGCTTCTAGTTTCCCAATGCCCCTTAATGTCAGATGGTTGCAAGTGAGGGGCTTGAGCAACATCTTCAGGCTTTGGTTCCTTTTCCGTACCGTTGAAAGGTAGTTGATTAAGGATAGGAATTCTCAAGAGTTGAGAAAATTCCTCCAAAGTGGGCACCAACTGGTAGTCAGGGAAAGTGAAACAGTGGTGAAGAGGGTCAAAGAACTGGAACAACACATTCATCATGTCCTCTTCAATGTTGGTGTTGACTAGGCTGAGCAGTCTACCATATCTCTCACTGCAGGGAGAGCTTTCCGGAATTCTTGATGTGAGCTCCTTGAGTTGAGGAGGGATTCTCACAAGGTTGACTTGGATAGTTTTCCTGCGAAGAATTTCCATGACCTACAAAACAAGAACAAAGATGAAGATCTAAACCCTTGAAATGGTTAGTGAATGCATATGATGCTTTATGATGTTCATGATGTATGCACAAACATATGTACAAGCAATTCACACAAAACCCTAGTTTCAGGCTTGCATGGGGTTTCATAGTTAAGTACCCTCTTGAGTGTAGTTGGCTTAAAAACCTGTCCTATAAATAGTAACCGGGTTCTAAGGAGCTCAATATCACTGGCTTGTTTTCCATGTTCATTGTTTTGGTTTAGCCACTTAACTAGCGACCAAAATATTCCAAGAAAACAACCCTCAATGAGTGTAGTATCGAGTATCTACCAACTTCGGACTGCACCAAAGCCGGTCATCTCACTACCCCTAATAAAAGGCCAAGATGGTCAAGTAAGGTTCTAGGTCATTAGTGCTTAGTGACATCACTCAGCGGCCCCATACTCTCCTTGATTGAACTCAAGGGTTACCGGTACTCACAAATATGTCACACTAATATAGTTATTGCTTCAACTGTGTCGGTATACCCCGCACAGCAATGTATTGCTATCTATGAATGTTCCCCCAAATCCGGGTGTAGGATTGCAAACCCAAACAAGAGAGCCAAGATGTAAAGCAATCAAAGCAAACAATTAGTCATGCAAGAGGGTGATCTAAGCCCTAAGGTTACTCCACTTAAACAACAATCCCCAGCAGAGTCGCCAGTTCTGTGATACGGTGGGAGAACTGACTTGAGGTTTTGCGTTTGTTTTCGTAAATGTTTCGGTTGAGCAAGAGTTGCCACCGACTTTTTATTTTATCCTAAGGAAAGGTTAAAAAGCACAGCAAAAACCTTTGAGATGTTTTCTTGGGTTCGGGGAGTAGATTATAGAAAGGGAAGGTATTAGCACCCTTTCTATCCATGGTTATCCATGGGCTCTTAGTTACTTGCTTAGATCAACTTGCCTTGATTTTCAATTGTTTGAAATGGTGCTTTCAATTGTTTGAAATGGTGCTTTGTGTGTGGGTTTTGAAAATGTCTTGAAAAGAGGCCAATGTGGTGGCAACCTTTGTAATGATCCATGTTTGAATGTATACAAAGGTGTATTTGTCTTTTGAAAAGTTTTCAATGTTTTTGACAGTTATTTTGAAAATGTGTTGTGGAGTGTGGTTTTGAAAAATAGGAAAGGGTTTTTGTTTTGCAAGTTGGCAAATAACCAAGAGCTATCTACCCTAAATTTCTCAAAGATCTTTGCTATGTTTTAACCATTTTAACAATTTTGTTCCACTATTGTATTTGGTGGACAATCTTGTGTTAGGATGTTAACGGGACGGGCGCGGGTCATCATTTAGACCATGATTGCAATGATGCCAAGTATCTTTGGGCAATTTTTCCTTTAAGGGACTTGATCATTTTTAGGCAACTTTCGAAAGCGTCATCGAGGGACTATGATCGTTTGAATTGTTTTGTTTTACCAAAGATACCTAACATGCAATATGGCCCATTTTTGAAGGCAACAAGTGGAGTACCCTAGGGGTGCAAGTGTGATTAGTGTTGTCCATTTTCATGCTTGTTTATCTTGAATTTAGGTCAAACTATTTTTGATTAATTTTGCATACAAAACCCTAGTTCTAGCATGGTATAATTAGAAAGCTTTTAAATGCGAAAAATAAAAGTTCCTAAGTTATTACAACACAATATATGGGATGGGGGGTACAAATGTTCAAATGGGGATATTTTAGCAAGAAATTAAACCTAAACTATTACATCCAAATTAAATTATACAAATTATTTAATATACAACAATTAAATAAAAAAGAAAATATAATAAATGTGGAAGATGCAAAAAATGGTTTTTTATATGTATGAAAAAAGTATTTTTTATGTGTCAAATAAACAGAAATAAAATTAATTAATTATTGGTATTTTTATGCATTTAGGGGAAAACCCTAATTTTATGAATAAAAGGTATTTATTATATAATATATGCAATATTTATTAATTATGTACAAAAAATAAATAAAAGAAGGTATATTGTAAAAAAAAGTATTTTTGAGGTCAAAATATTAATAAAAATAAAATGTATTAATTCTTTGTATTTTCCCTAAATATATTAATAAATATATAAATATTTACATTATTTATTAAATATATATTATATGTACAAAAATAAAATATTTAATATTATAAAAAAAGTATATTTTATGTAAAATGTTTTCAAGAGATAATATAAAATAAAAATCAGAAATAAAACATGTTTTTGTATTGTTTTTTTATATTTTAAAATAATAGTATATTTAGGTTTATTTATATACAAAACTAAATAAAGCCTAATAAATATCAAAATAAATGCAAAAAATCTGGGAAAATAATTTTAATATTTTTTCATACTTAAATAAAAATATGGAAACAAAATCAAAAGAAAAAAATGAAAAATGACAAGTAAAACTCAAAATGGGCCAGGGGGTGCATGTGAAATGCAGGGGTGTGAAAAGAAAAAAAAACAAATCTCAGGCCCAGCCCAAGACTCTGTCTTCTTCAACCTCCAGCTTCTTTGTACAAAACACGCGCCTCTGCTATCTCAAGATTCTTGGACTTTTAGCACAAACTCACAACATGAAAAATGTTAAGCATCAAGCCACGATTCCATACATATAAAAAACTTAACCTAACTCTCAGAAATGAGAAAGAATTTCTCCATCCCTAATTCTTAACCTAAGTTTTTGTCAATGTTCAGGTCTCAAATTCTCTCAGCACATGCAACATAAATGGAAAGTAAAGATATGTATAGCTTCAGGGGCATGAATAGAACATTTTTCATTCACAAACTTAAAGCTAACTCTTCCTATATTGAGAGATAGAAGTCCATGAACTTACCTGTTCAGCTTGGATCGTGTCTGACAATGGAGGCACCTTCAGGGCAAAATGAGGATTGGTACAACTTGCTTGAAGTTCAGGGATGCTATTCCAACCTTTAACTTGCTTTGAAAACAACTGGATCAAGCTATGGCATCAAACGGCAAAACAGAAAAAATGAAAATGGTGATGTTGGTTAGAGGTGTTACAGGTCGTGTCCAATGCCTGGGATAGCTTGCATATATGGTATGGAATGTGTATGAACTGGATTTAGCAAGAATGCATGAATGGATTGGCTTATGGAAGTCCAACTGCAGAGGTTACTCTGTTTTCTGTAGTGGGAGGGTTTTTTGAGATTTGATGATGTTTGGAAGGTATTTGGCTCGTGCTCTAGCTTAGGTCTGATGTTTGGAAGGTGTACAACAACTTTTCTTAAGCTTCTCTTGGCTGAAATGAGAGTTCATGTTTGTTATGCCAAGTTACTTCACACTTAAGTAAGAAAAATCAACTTGGTTCTCTAGACTTGTACATGCCCCTCTAATGTGCTGCAAACATCCCCCTTGATCAGTGTGATATGCTTCTGAACTTGTCCCCAAAGATATGGCATTGTACTTCTTGATTTTCAAACTTGACATAAAGTTCCACTTTTCAAAAATGGATATGTTGCTTTTTCTTATTATAGCTTAATCTTGTATGCAATGCTTAAACACATAATGTAAGGCTTGAACACAAGGGGTTTGCATTAAATTTATGAGTGTGAATGAGATAAAGGACCTGTAATCCATCTTAGAACATGCTGAGTTCAAAAATGCAAGGTTATGGACATGTAAATTGGCCATGAACAAAGTGAGTTTTGCCCATATTGCCAAATTGGATTCTCCCTAACCATGAGGTGGTTTGATGAGTTCTTGGACATTTTGGAAAGCTTGGAATGTGTACTACAATCCATCTTTGTTATGAAAATTTAAAGTCCAAGTGGAAGCATGTGAAAAGTTGCCATGAAGTTAGGCAAAAATCCTGCCTAAAATAGGTCAAAATTTTCTCTAAGTTAAGAATGTTTTGCACCCTTGTTCCAAAAATCATAACTTGAGCTACAAGCTTCTTTTGAGGAAACTTTGTGAATCAAAGTTGTAGATTTTGAAATGGACTACAACTTTCATGTTTTGACTTTTGTTTGAATCCAAATGAATCTTGGTGGAAAAATGGGACAAAGTTAGGAAAAAATTAGGGATTTTCATAACTTAGAAAAATTCTAAGTTATGAAAATTCTTCATTTTAAACCCTAATTTGCAATTTTTGATTTCTTGATGAACAAGTTTCATAATTTGGCATGTTTTGATGAAAAATGAATCTTGACACTTGATTTTGACTAAAAAGTCAAAGTTTGACTTTTCAGTATACAGTCAAAAATTGATCAATTGACTGGAAAATTCATCTGTCAAGCTTGTGCATTTGGGATCTTTTGAATTTGTTGAACATGTCAAGACAATTCCATGGGGTCCTTGAGTCCATATATGAGCTTGGTTTTCCATTGGCTAGGTCAAACAGTCAAAAATTGCCTTTGTGTAGTCAAAACCCTAAAAATGACCATTTTGCCCTTTTGGTGATCTGATCAAATTTCTTGTGGAATTGTGATCCAAACTTGACCAAATGGTTCAAATGAGTTCATAATGTTGATGTGGGTCAAATTTCATGAGGTTTGACTGTCAATTGACCACAGTTGATTTTTTTCCCAATACAACTGATTTCTAGGTCAACTGTCCAATTGACTGGGCAAAGTTTGGAATCAAGACTTGAAACTTGGTATGGATAAACTTGGGAGTACAACATGAAGCATGAAAGTCATCTTAGGCATTTTAGGTCAAAACATCTTTGTGCAAACACAAACCCTAATTTGGGTCAACAGTGCAAGGAAGAGTCTTGAGCAGAGGAAACCCTAACTAGATCTTGAGCTCCAAGGGTCTTGTGGTGAGAAAATGTTGAGGAAAAGGGAGGGCAAATATTAGGGTACAACAGTCATTCTCAGAGAGTCAAACATGTTTTTGGTTGTCTCTCTGTTTGAGATCTTCTCATATTCTGAGTATGATATGGCACTGAGAAGTATTGTTCTGGCTTTATGATGGTTTCTGAAATCACGCTTTTGCTGGTCAGACATTCTTTTTCTATCTATCTTCTGACCACTTTCATCTACTGGATGTGTGTATCCATCAATTACCATGTCCCATAGATCAGCATCATGAGCCAGAAAGAAGCTCTCAATTATGTCTTTCCAGTAGTCAAAATTTTCTCCATCAAAGACTGGAGGTTTGACGCTGATTCTGTCCTCGTCATCATGATAGTCATTGCAGATGTTTTGGCTTGGTCCCACCATAGTTTTTTTCTAAAGCTTGGATCTTGTACTGACACGGTTAAGTGTATGAACTCAGAACCAGGCGCTCTGATGCCAATTGAAGAAGTGAAAAACACAAGAAGGGGGGGTTGAATTTAAACAAAAATCAAATGCAATAGACTCAAGATTTTTATCCTGGTTCGCTTGATCTCAAACTACTCCAGTCCACCCGCCAAGGTGATTTCGCCTCTCTCTAACAAGGACTTAATCCACTAATCAAACAGATTACAAAACTACTTTGACAACTGCCAAAGTCTTCTTGAGTATGACCACAACCTGGTTTATCTCAAGGAACAATATCTTAATCAAATAAAAATTAACTGTGTACTATTTGTTTTTCGTTACAAAAACTGTATCACTATTGTGATGTATTACACAATTTGAGTATATGAAAGAATATGAATATTTGCAGCTTTTTGAGATGTATAAGCAGTCGTTAGCAAATCGTAATCGATTTACCCTTTGAGCTTGTTTATATATGCATGGAAATATGTCCAAAATAAAACGTGATAATGGACACTCAATGCACTTTCCATAATGAGAAGATTCTTGTCTGAATGAAGTCGTTGCATATGATACTGTCTTAATTGAAAAGTAACGCTTCAGAACTTGGGAATCTTGCATGCTGCTTTACTTAAGAACTTTGACGATTCAGAGATATGAGGATTTGTTGGCGCGTTAGACTTTTGTTTAGAATCAGAATATCATTTACTTTAGCGCAGATTCTGATCATCATTCTTCAGAACATTCTGATTTGCTCAGCTTGAAAGCTTCTGTGTCTTAACTTCTGATGTTGTTTCAGTAAGAACTTCTGTATAAAATACAACACAAATTTAGAGTGCATATTTGTTATTTGTGTTTGTTATCATCAAAACTCTAATAAGGGTTGTAGAATCAAACTATGTTTTAACAGTAAGGAGGTACCTTGAAGCACAAGAGTATCCTGAAGGAGCTTCGATCAACGATAAAAAATTCTTGCGAAGGTTCTCAGCCAAATTATTCCTAAGCAATGGGATTTTGTACAAGCGCGACCATGATTCTACTTTGCTCCGTTGTATGGACAAGAAGGAGGCATAGAAAATCATGGAAGACATGCATGAAGGTATATTTGAAAGTCACTCTAGCGGGAACACTATGGCCAAGAAGATTCTAAGGGATGGTTACTATTGGTCGACTATGGAAACTGATTTCCACCATAATTTGAAGACTTGCCATAAGTGTCGAATCTATGCCGACAAGGTTCATGTGCCTCCAATACCTTTGAATGTCATGACTGCTCTGTGGCCATTTGCAATGTGGGTCATTGACATGATTGGAGAGATCAAACCCACTGCCTCTAATAGACATTGTTTCATCTTCGTCGCCATTGATTATTTCATCAAATAGGTTGAAGCTGCTTCATTTACCTCAATCACTAAGAACTTTGTAGCAAGAATAACCTCATCAAGAATAACCTCATCTGCCGGTATGACATCCCTGAAAGGATCATCACTGACAATGGAACCAACCTCAACAATGCCATGATTACTGAACTCTGTACACAGTTTAAAGTCAAGCATCACAATTCTTCTCCTTACAGACCCAAGATGAATGATGCAGTGGAAGCTGCCAATAAAAATATAAAGAAGATTGTGCAGAAGATGGTGGTGATCTACAAAGATTGGCATGAGATACTACCATTTTCTCTTCATGGCTACCGTAATTCGGCTCAAACATCAACTCGGGAAACCCATTTCTCTTTAGTCTATGGCATGGAAGATGTCTTGCCTGTTGAAGTGCAGATTCCTTCTCTGAGGATTATGAAAGAAGCGGGATTAGACGAAGATGATTGGATTCATACAAGATTGGATCAATTAAACTTTATTGATAAAAAGATACTGGTTGTTGTTTGTCATGATCAAATGTATCAAAAGCGTACGATCAAGGCATTTAACAAAAAAAATAAAACCTCGAGTATACCAGGCTGGCGACTTAGTAATAAAGCGCATAATTTTACCACAAGGCGATCCCAGGGGCAAATGGACTCCCACTTACAATGGGTCGTTTATTGTCAAGAAAGTATTCTCTGGCGGAGCTATGATGCTAACTATAGCGGTAGAAATGTTTAAGACTAAGCCATTGGATTGACTAGACTTATACAGATCAAAAATAAAAATCGCCACTGCGCTTTATTGTTTCCAAAGGAATGGGAAAAGGGCGAGTAACCCAAAAAGAGGGGGAAATATTCAAGGTAAGGGGGTTGGTTATAAAAAGGGAAGGTATTAACACCCTAAACATCTACGCTCCGAAGATTTATACTGATTCGTTATCCAGTTAAAGATTATTCAAGACCTTTGTTGGTTCAGTTTAAATCGACCAATAATTTATCCTGATTTTGTTCCGGTAGACACTTTCTATGGTTCAGTTAAATCACTATGAAGATTTATACTGATTCTTTATCCAGTTAGAGATTATTCAAGACCTCTGCGGGTTCAGTTTAAATCAACCAATGATTTATCCTGATTCCATTCTGGTAGACACTGTCTCTGGTTCAGTTAAATTGCTTCAAAGATTTATACTGATTTGCTATCCAGTTAAAGATTATTCAAGACCTTTGCTGGTTCAGTTTAAATCGACCAATGATTTATCCTGATTCCATTCTGGTAGACCCTTTCTCTGGTTCAGTTAAATCACTTCGAAGATTTATACTGATTCATTATCTAGTTAAAGATTATTCAAGACCTCTGTTGGTTCAGTTGAAACCGACCAATGATTTATCCTGATTCTGTTCCGGTAGACACTTTCTCTGGTTCAGTTAAATCGCTTCGAAGATTTATATTGATTCATTATCCAGTTAAAGATTATTCAAGACCTCTGTTGGTTCAGTTTAAATAGACCAATGATTTATCCTGATTCCGTTCTGGTAGACACTTTCTCTGGTTTAGCTAAATCGCTCTGAAGATTTATACTGATTTGTTATCCAGTTAAAGTTTATTCAAGACCTCTGCTCAATTCAGTCTAAATTGACCAAAGATTTATTCTGATACTTATTCCAATCCCTATCAACAGTCACCTTGGATAGCATATATAAACCCATCTTATACGACTCTTCGTCACCTCTCCAAATGGCCTCTTTAAGCCCATTTTTGGCGCAATCAACTAACACATACTTCATACATCAGCAGGTGCAAATTTCTGGGCACTCTAGTGTTCAATCATCTTCCACCTTCAAGTCACGAATGGCGGACCCGCCAATCTGACTCTTTAGGTTTAAGAAGATTGAACAGGGGCAGCTGTTGTACCCCAAAATTTTCCCTCTCTTTTCTCAAAACATTTTTCATAAAGATCTTCAATGGTCCAAGCTTGCACAAGTATTGACTAGGTCAAACCACATCCTAAACATTGATGCTTCAAATTAGGGTTTTGGTTTCCACAAGGATAATTGGACTTCTAATGCCTCAAATGAATTTCATGGATCATTATAGACCTCCAAGAATACTCATGTCAAGTTTCAAGTCTTGTATCATAAATTTGCTCAGTCAGTTGCTCAAATGACTGAAAATCAGTTGTATTGGGTAAAAAGTTAATTGTAGTCAACCTACAGTCAAACTTCATGATTTTTGGCCAACATCAACATATTAAAGTCCTATTAATAATTTGATCAAGTATTGATCACAATCTCTCAAGAAAAGCACTCAATTTACCAAAAGGCCAAAATGGTCAAAATTAGGGATTTGGCTATATTTGCCTGATCAGGGACTTTTGACCTAATGCATGATCTAATAGCTTGAAGCAAAATATCAAGGATTCAAATAAAACATTATTGACATAATTTCATGGCTCAAAATATTTCTCAAGATCAATTGAGTGATAGTTCAAATTCAGTTAACTGATGAAAAGTCAACTAATACACCAAAAGTCAAACTTTCACTTTTTGATCAAAATTGAGTTTCAAAGATCACAATTCATAAAGAAATTCAAAAATATGAATCTTTATCATCAACAAATCAATAAAGTCAAAAGTCAATTTGAAAAGTCAAACTTTTCAAGACTTAGAAATTTTTCTAAGTGTTTTTAAACATGATAATTTCATAACTTCACAATATTTTTTCACCAAGATGCAAGATGATCCAAAGAAAACTTTCAACATGAAAGTTGTATATATTGATGATATATACAACTTTGCTTTACTGATTAAGTCCTAGAAGTGCTTAGATTTTGAATTATAAATCCATGAAGTCATTCACTTTTTCTTAAACACTTAGTGATATTTTGACCTAGTTTGGTCAGGATTTTGACCTGACTTCTTGGCCAATTTTCACATAGTTCCAATTTAATTTTTCAAAAATTAAAAACATGAAAGTTGTAGAGGATATTCCAAGCTTTTCAAAGTGTCCAAGAACTCAATGAAATCATTTTTGAGCTAAGAGAATCAAAGGCAAGAATTTGGACATTCAAACTTGAATTACAAGTCAATTTTATGATGAACACATGACCAAATCCATAAGCCATGCTGCATAATATTTATTTGCAGGCTTTTAACTTGCAAATCACTTCTTAATTTAATGTTTACATAACAGATTAATTAATTATCCAATTTATTCAAGCATTGTCCAAAGCAATTTTCCATTTTAGGGAGAAAGTTATCATTCCATTCTTGTAAAGCAACACTTTATGCAATGTCAATCCTTCTTGAGCCTCTCAATGGCTCCTTCTGCACACACTCAACCTAGCAAACTAGGAGACGCATGTTTAAAGTGATTCAACCACCCTAAAAGCTTTGTACATTTCCTTGAAATCATACTTGTCAAGCTTGTTTCAAAAATAAGTCAAAATCCCATAACTTGTGATCTTGTGATTATGATCACTCCAAGTTTCCAAACCTTTTCCTATAAATTAAGACACTCTTATGCAACTAAAGACACGAATTTACAAGCCCTCAAGCACCCTCACCCTCCATCAAACCAGAAATTGCAACACAAACATAAAAACTTGTCATTTTTTTACTTTGAAACCCAATCTTCAAATTTACTCGTGCGTTTTCACTTCTAATCCATCACAAAGCTTCTAATACATATATAGAGGCTATCCTAATCCCCGTTTTCAAGCTGTAACACCATCTTCTTCATTTTCCATAACCAAAACCAGAGCATTGCAGTTGGACTTCTCCAGACCTTTTCAGCCACTCTCAACTTAAGCTAAGCATTGCATTAGCTTCCTAGAGGTTCAAGGAAGTTAACCTAATTGTCGCAACATCTTGAAACAAGCTCATTTTCAAAACACGAAATCCATTTTCAAGGTGATTTTTCTGATTTTTGAACTTTTCATATAGGCATTGTTAGCTTCGCATTTTCAAAGATAAAATATAGACATCATAGCCCTGAAACTGACCATGTCCTTAGAATTCATTTATATTGCCTGAGTAGTGAGAATTTTAGAGTTGAACTTCCTAAAAAAGTTAGGTCAGAATTTGGTACTATTAGAAATTGTCATTCATCTTTGATTCATAGCTTATGATATTTATATGGTTGAATTCATATGGAAATATGGAGTAACTTTCATGTTTATATTTTCCATTTTGGTTGAGAGATGAAGAAGTTACAGGTTTTAAAAATCATGTTCAGTTTTGTGGCGCGAGGAAGAAGAAGATACAGGCTTAAGACTTGTTTTAAGATATAATGTATTGGTTTTGTTTTAATTAACGGATTTATCACCACCCCAATGGTTAAAGCACACGACTTTCACCTTTAGGACCTGGGTTCGAGCCCCAGCGTCCGCTTTGTTATTTTTCATATTTTATGTTTCTTTTTTTTTTTTTGCAGCCAGCGCGCTTGGGCTTCAGCATTGTGCTTTCTTCTTTTTGCTCCTTCTCACCCCCTTTTCATTACACAACACGCGGTCCATTGTTTTTTATTTCATTTTATTATGATTTACAAAAATAAAATTATAGGCCTAAACCAAGTCTGATTTGCTACCAAACCACTCTTCTCATTTACACACTCCCTGACTTAATTTCATATTTTAATTTTGATATTTATATTTTATTTCCCTTATTATTATTATTATTATTATTATTATTATTATTATTATTATTATTATTATTATTATTATTATTATTTTATTTATTATTAGTTTTATTAATCTAAAACACCAAAAAAATATTTTTAATTATTATTTAGATATTTAATATTTCTTTTATTTTATTTTATTTCTTTTAGACAAAAAGACCAAAAACATTTCTTTAACAAATTCTTCTTTTTAATTAATTCAATATAGACTTATTTTTTATTTTAATCTTATTTTTTTTAATTGAATTAACCTAGAATTTATGAATTTTAATTAATTAATTTCTTTCTTTATATTAGTTTAATTAAATCAAAACCCTTTCAAAAAAAAACTAAAAAACTTTGTTTCTTAATTAATCCATTTTCTTTTCTTAGTTTAATTTAAGTTTAATTTTATTAAATCAACTTAGACTAATTATTTACTTTCTTTCTTTTTAGTTTAATTGGGTTAAAACCCTCCTCTTATACAAAAATAAAATTCTTTCCTTGTACATTATTTTCACATTCTTGTACATTTTTATTGTTATTCCTTATTCAATATGGTTTTAATAGTAATTAGAACTTTATTGCTTTATATTCCCCATTTGTAATTTATATCCCTATCCCCAAATGATGTAATAGCATAGAACTTTACATATCTACAATTTATCATTTTCAATATAAATGCTAGTAATTAGGGTTTGTATGGCAAGATAAAATCAATCTTAGAAAACCCTAATTTCAAAGATAAAAATGCATGAAAATAAATACTTTGTACACTTGCACCTCTAGGGTAACCCACACTTGTTGCCTTCGAATAAAACAGTCATGTCCCTCGAACGTGAGATACTTTAGCAATGACCCTCGAATACAAGATCGTAGTCCCTCGATGAACCTTCAATGTTACCTTTGGTAAATGATCTTAGACCCTTGAGATAAATTTCTAAGGTATCCTACAATGTTGTCTTCTATGACTGTACGATGACCCACGCCCGTCCCTCCACATCTAATGATAGGACTTCTTACCAATCAATCGTAAGATAGCAATATCTAAAGGAGGAGGAAATGAACGAAGATTTTTTGAGTAGGTAGAATGGTCATAGTTTCTTGCTCACAACCATTTTCAAAATATCTCTCAAAACACACAAACACTTTCCATAAAATATTTTCAAAAAGTCAACACTTTGTATACATTCTTATAGAGACGAGAATCATTACAAACTCGCCTAGACAAAGGCACTTTTCAAAAATACTTTCAAACTATCACAAAAGACACTTCAAAACAAAGCATTTCAAAGTGAGCTAGCAACTAAGAGCCCGCAGATAACTAAGGATAGAAAGGGTTCTAATATCTTCCCTTTCATAACATACCCCCCGAACTCAAGAAAATATCGCAAAAGGTCTTTCTTGTTCTTTTCACCCTTTTCTTTATTGGATAAAAAAATCGGTGGCGACTCTTGCTATCCGCAACAATTGCGATCAAACGCAAAACACCTAAGTCAGTTCTTCCACCGTATTACAAAGTGGAAATTGAACAAGAACTTAGAAGTATTCTTGTACGTATTGTCATATAGAAATTATCATTAAAGCATATAAGCTCTTAACTTTTCTTAAATCTCAATTTTCAAACATTTTCCTTAAGGTCAACTTTGGGGTTGTGATGGAAGTATGTTACACTATGTTTTTAATAATTAAGTTTTCTATTTTAAAGAGTTTTTACTATTAATGTGTTTTTCTTTTGTAGGTTTTAATATAGAATCTGAATATTCATTAAAAAGACCAAACTATGTCGTAGGTTTTAATATAAAATCTGAATATTCATTAAAAAGACCAAACTATGTTGAAATCATCTTGGACAAATAAATTTCATAGTATTTTATTGTCAACACAATAATAAATTACAAAACTATCAATATAAGTCTTTTACACTCTCCGTACTAAAGCAATGTATACTTAATAGGAAATGTTTCTAAAATAGAATGACTGATAAAAGAGAGCATTAAATAAAAAAATATGCTTTAGAAATTGGAAGTGAGGACAAAAGTCCTTTACATAGAAAAAATATTTCGTTCAAAAAGGAAACAATCCATGAGTTATGAGAAATCTTTGACACGAATGCTACACTTGAGAACTTTTTTTTACCAAAATGTCACACTTTAAAAATTTTACATTTTTAAATTCACATTTTGATATTCACATTTGTGGTCACTTTGCATAATTGCAATGCTTAAGTACATTTTGTTTTGAATAACTTTGGAAATTTTCTGAAAAGCAACGAATGTGAATTTCTTATGTGATAAGAAAAACGTTTAGATATAACGAGAATAATCAATCACTATTCCAAAGGCATAGTGATTAATGTCATTACTCATGGTTCTGGAAGATCCAAAAAGATACATATGCAGGAGTTGTAAAGGTCTATTTGTAGAAATAATTATTTTTCGATTTAAAGAAGGTATTTACTTGTTTTTCCTTTAGACATGCATCCTACAACCGGTTCTTTTCAAAATGCTTGTTTGACAAACTGATTACTATTTTCTTATTGGTCAATTTGTTCAAATGGTCTAAGTGAATATGAGTTATTCTGTTATGCCATAGCCATTATTTGTCCTCTTTAATATACATCATTTGAAGGGATTTTATTAAAATTTATATTATAGGTATTTTTAGTTCTTAAACTAGTAAAAGTAGTTTGATTATTTTTCAATTTTTACAATCTTGCATACAGACGAATTAAATGTCACATTATTACTTTGTCACATAACTTGATAATACTTAGCAAATTAAGTTTCAAACCATCAACCAAAATCATATCCCCATTCATTGGATTGAAAAACTTACCAATAGTATAATTAGAACCTATGATCCTTCCTTTAACATGCACAACACCTAGAACATGAAATATATCTCCTAAGGGCCAAAACCTCTTGAGAAAATGAAATTTTTAAAAAAATAGCCCTAGAATCTAATTCCCATGAGAATAAGTCACACTCACTTTTGTCTCAATTGATAGTAATAGACCATGCTAAAAAGATTTATCCTCAACAAAAATAACATTAAGCTCAATAGCATCTATTAAGCAAAAATTATTAACTTTACTTTACTCTTTTTGTTATCATCAAAACTGTAGAGTATTTTAATGTGTACAATACCCTAAAACCAAAATATATCTCCCCATGGCCAGCAACTCTCGAGAAAAATGAAAATTTAAACAATATACCCCTATACTCTAATTCCCATGAGAATACATCACACTCACATCTATCTCTATTCGTGGTAGATTCGGAAAAAATGACTTTTCCTCAATAAAAATAGATGTAAGATCAATACCATCAATTATTAACTTATAAAAACTAATCTTTAAATAATAGTGTGTGGAAAGTCCCACAACTTCTATAGACCAAAGAGAAATAGTTTAACATATTACGAGGCATAATCCATTGTTTGGTGGCACCCTACTTATTCCATAATCCTTTGACACCAAAATGTTATACAAGTTGTTCGTTGCATTACCATTAAGTTATAAGCTACTGAATCATACTTCAAAAAAGTTAAATTTACAAGCCTCAATCGTAAAAGAAAGTTACCTACTCATTCAATTCTCCCATACCACCCCTTTGTCTATCATTCTAAGAACTCATCTTTTTTATCCTTGTTAAACATCATTAAAGTTATCGAAAACACACCATCTCACCTTCAAAAAAACCCTTAGTTATAAGTAGGTTACTTGACATAAGTTTTTATCCACTGTAAAAAATTTAGAATAAATATTAACCACAAAGCATCACGATTTAAGAGCTCCCTACTTGAGCCAATCCCTAAATATAAACTAGATTTTATATTATATTTTAAGAAATCCTTTCGTGTGTTTTTGTGTGTTGCTATTATCATAATTAAATAATTAGTCATATATTTATTTTGGAATGTTAGTGGTAAGTTATTCTTAACCAATTAAAACTAGTCATGCGTTATTGAAATATGAGAGTGATCAATCCAATAAATCTAGACAAATTTAGTTATCTTGTCATGATTAGTTAAAATTCAGTTATAATTAGTTATATAGATTGTTATAACATTATACTTGATATTGAGGTTACAATGATGTAATGTATATATACAACAGTTTAATAAGTTATTATCTTTGTATAAATTTGACCATTGTAATCATTCCATATTAATGATAATTTAGTTCGTGGATTTTTCTTGATTTCGTGATATGATATCAGTAATGATATAGAACTTTCTTTCTTTTATTAGTTTGTTACAAACAATTTCTTTCTAATTCATTGATGTTCATAATTTCTTTGTTAACTATCTGCAACTCTAATTGCAATAGTTCGTTTTTCTTATTTTATGCATCTTGTTAATCCTCATAATTACAATATTATCTTCTTCACGTTGAAAGAATATATTAGGAGCATCGATACATAGTGTAGGAATAAGTACTTTTGTGAGAGATACACCACTTATTTATCTAAAACCTTAAGGTTTTAGGTAGATAAGTGATGTGTTTCTTACAAAGGTGTTTATTCCTACACTATATATCGATGTTCCTAGTATTTCTCCACAACATGGTATCATGAGTTTTTGGTTCGAGAAAGGGACCAGAAGAGACTTGTATCAAAATGCGTTTAAGAAGTGGTACTCTGTTGCAAGATGTCAATGACGGTACAAGTGAGGGAGCATTGTGGACTCACACTTGAGAGAGAGTGTTGGAATAATATAACAAGTGTGAGTAAGTGGAGAAATAGTCCCACATTGGATAGGAATGCGGAGACTTAAGCATATATAAGTGAGAGAACCCAATCACCTATCACCTTAAGGTTTTAGGTGTGTAAGTAATGTATCTCTCACAAAGGTGTCTAGTTCTACACTATGTATCAATGCTCCTAGTATATATATATATATATATATATATATATATATATATATATATATATATATATATATATATATTGAAGTATGTAAAAAATAAAATTAAAAAGATTTTACAGGTATTTATTTGTGGCAGATTGGTAAATAAAAACAAGCTAACTCTTACATCGGGCCTTGCGATCCACCGATGTAAAAAACCTGAAAACGTGACCATTACATGTAACGCTCGTAATTTAATTAATTATTTAATTAAATTATTTTTGGAATATTTGTGAAGTTGTGTTGTTATGATAATTGATGTGTTGTGATTAGTTGGAATTAATTATTTTATTAAGTGGTGAAATAATATTAGAAGGATAATATTATTTGATGTGAGCTTGTTTTAAAGGATGGAAGTAGTAATAAGGGGGTGTAGTAGTCTTAAGCCCATTAAGGAATAATATGGTTATTTTATTATTGTAGAAATAATAAGAAAGAAGAAGCAGTAAGAGAGAAAGAGAATAAGGGTTAGAGAAAGAACGTGAAAGCTGTTGGAAAAGAGGAAAGAGGCAGAACGGAAATTCAATTGGAGAAAGTTATAGAGCAACCTTCAATCCAAGGTAAGGGTGGGGCTCTGACTCTATAATAGGGTTTATGATGATTGGTTTATGGGATTAGATGTGAAAATGTTGTCTTGTTCATGATTGAATTATATGTTGTTGTATGATGAGAATCGATGGTTGAAAGATGAATAATAATACCCCCAATGTTGTATATTTGATGTAAAATTATAGGATAATCGTAATTGATGATTATCTATGATTAGCAGATGTTTTTAGGGCCTAAAGTATGGAAACCGTAGTGAAAAGGCAGTGAAATCGCAGAAAATATCTATGACAGAGCAGTATGTGTCAACCCCAAACGTTATGTCTCGATACAAGAAGGCTTTTAGACTCAGGATGAGTCGACACGAAGGAGTCCTGCGTCGATACATGAGGGCTTTTAGACTCAGGATGAGTCGATACGTAGGAGCATGTATCGATACATGCAATGTTGCAGACTCAGTATGAGTCGATACAACAGAGTATGCGTCCACTCATGTAGCGTGTTCAGTTCAGTACGCGTCGACCCAAGGCATTACGCGTTGATCCATGTTGTCTGCTTTTTGGCAGATTCGTTTTTCCAAGGTTGTAACTTGAGTTTTCGGACTCCGTTTGAGG
The DNA here is from genome assembly GCA_948472305.1 of Vicia faba. Taxonomy (NCBI): domain Eukaryota; kingdom Viridiplantae; phylum Streptophyta; class Magnoliopsida; order Fabales; family Fabaceae; genus Vicia; species Vicia faba. The sequence goes on from OX451735.1 coordinate 1,232,862,388, forward strand.
TGTCGTTCGAAGCGTTGAATAGCTAACGTGAAGAACTTCATTCTTAAGGATTAAAATGAAGAATGGGAAGGATAATCCTAGTATCCAAATTAAGATTTGAATTAGTTCCTGTGTTGATCGCTATTTTGATTTTTGTGAAGAATGATGAGGATGAAATGATTATTGATTGTTGTTTAGTTTGTAACAGTAGGATTAATGATGATAATGATGTAGTATTACAGAATAGTAATATGTAGAGGTTTGGTGATTTAGAAGTAAGCCTTATATGATTAATTAATTATAGGAAATATCATGTTGTAGGCCTATGGCCCACGTTGCGAGATTGACGATTTACCGTTGTATTGTTGTACGGCTGAGTTGTTGATGAAATGATGATTAATGAGATTATGCTTGATGAATTATGATGTATAAATGATGTTTGGTGAGTTATGATGTATAAATGATGTTTGATGATTTATGATGATAAATGATGTTGATGAACGATGTTGATGAAAGATGGTGAGATGTCTCTAATAATGGATAACTATTAAGATGTAGGCTTATGTCCAACGATGATGTTGTTAATTATGATGTTGTCATTACATTCATGATTGTGTCGCATACATTACATTTCAAGATGGAGCTGATGCTCGTTAAGATGGCCTGTATTGGCGAGTATTAAGATGAAGGCTTATGCCTTATTGATGCCTCTATTTATTGGCAGATTTTTAAGCTGAGAGTTCTGCTCCAATGGTACCACATGCATTTGTATAGTATTGAGTCGCATTATATGATTGCATAAAGAAGTTGTGTATTGATGCAGTGAATTTGTATTATTGTTGGTTATAAGATGAGAAATGGTGATGTTATGTGATCTAATTTAATATATTAATTATCATAAGTTTTATTATATTGTTAGATATCTCACCCCTTCTGTTTGAATGTTACCCTTACGTTGGTAACGTGCAGGTAATCGAGAGTGAAGGTTGTATACCTTCAGTAGTTCGAGTCGGTGTCATTGTTCTGATATGTAACACTCAGGGGGATGAAAGCTTGTTGTTTTTAATGTGTTGATTATTTTAGTTGTTGAACTTTAATTTGATTGTTACGAAGTATGTGTTGTTTTGAAGTTGATGTAACGATGGATAAAGATGTTATTAAGAATTCCGCTGCGTAGATGTTTAAATTGTTGAATTAAAAGATTTAATTATTATGCGGATAGTTCATCCGAAGTTTTAAAGTGTTATGTATCCACGTTGAATGCAATGAGTTTTTAAAGCTGAATTTGTGGCATCCTGATTCATTTGCATGAATATTTATAACTCTGATTTTTTATTTATAATTGTCGGGTAGAATTGGGGTGTTACATTACATCGGTCAGTGATATGCACCGATGTAAAAACATGATTGTGAAGTAACCCTTACATCGGGCTAAAATTTTCACCGATGTAAAAACTCCAATATATATTTAAGAAATAAACCCTATCTTCTCACTATTGTACATTTCATTTTTATTCTCTCCTCAAAACTAACTCTCCGCCCGCCTACACAGTCCCTCCGCTCCGCCTACAAACGTCCTCTGCTCTGCCCTCCACCGTCTCCTCGAAGATCCGCGTCGTCCTGCACGAAGACGTCCGTCACAGGCTGCCGTCTCCCTCTGTGCACAAAGACTTCCTCGAATCTCCAGCCGTCACAGCCTACCTCCGTCCTCGAAGCCCCTGCCACCGTCCAACTACGATTCCGGTAAGAAATTTTCTGTTTTGTTCAACTTCATTGTATATCTATGGATTTCTAAGAGGTATATATACACAAAAGTTTTTAAGCTATTCTTGTTGCTTTGCTTGCTACTGAGATACATTATAAAAAATTAGAAGTACATATAAAAACAATTAGAAGATTATACTAGATACTAACTAAGTGGCTTGGTGAATCCATTCCTTTGTTCATATCTGTTTTTTAATTACTAAACAGTTTATTATTCTTAGAGAGGTTAATTAAGTCTAATTAGTTATAAATAGTATATATTTTGTATAGAGTTAAGAATATAGTACATGTTGTGTATATGTCATTCTTTTTCATTAGAGAAATTGTCTCCTTAGAAACCTCCGAAAGAAACGTTAATGGTCCTCTCAGAAACACACACATTATCTTTAACCTATCAAACTTAATAGAGTTATCACCTTAACATTGAAATTTGATTCTATTTTTGTTTCTCCACGAAGCAGCACAACTTGCGATCTCAAAATCTCTGTGAAATAGCACAGCCGCGGGCACACCCTTCATCAGACCTTCCTCCGTGTGAACATAGTTATGGATCGTAGTTGGATGAGAGCTAATAGATTAAGTAACGAGTACGAATATTGAGTGGTGGAATTTCTACAGTTTACTAAAAGTAATGCTTAAAAAAGTCTTTCTGCGCTTTTCTCTGTCCATGTGTTCGTTGTGCAAATGAAGAACCAAAATATAGTAAGAAAGAAATCATGGATCATCTAATTTGTGTAGGGATTTGTCAAAGTTATACAGAATGGATATGGCACGGTGAAGTAGTAGCTAAGTCAAATGTGTCTCAAAGAGATGACATTAGTGTAGAAATGGATGATCGTCAAGAAAATATGATGCGTGATATTGGACAAGATTTATTTAAGAGGGCACATGTGTATGATACTCTATGCAATGACAAGGATAAACCATTGTACCCGGGATGCAAAAAATTTACACGTCTGTCAGCCGTGTTAAAATTATTTAATCTGAAGGCAAAGAATGGGTGTACTAACAATTTTTATCGTGTTTCTTGAATCGTTGACCGAAATGCTTCAAGAAGGTAACGTAATGCCAAGTCGTTATTACGAGGCGAAGAAAATAGTGTCTGATGGGTTTGGAGTATGAAAAGATACATGCATGCCCTAATGATTGTATATTATACAGAAAAGAGTATGTAAGCTATAATCATTGTCCAAAGTGCAAGGCGTCACCCTACAAAAAGAAAGATGGTGAATCAATTGATGATTAGGTGGTCAAAAAGGGTCCTCCTGCGAAAGTGGTATGGTACCTATCAATAATTTCAAGGTTCATGAGATTATTCGCCAACACAGATGACACAAAGAATCTTAGATGGCATGCAGAAGAAAGAAAATATGATGGACAAATTCGTCATGTAGCTGATTCTTTGCAATGGAAGAAAATAAATTCTTTGTTTCCAAATTTTGGCAAAGAGTCGAGAAACCTTAGACTTGGACTTTCTACTGATGGAATGAATATGTTTAGTAATATAAGTACTAACCATAGTTCTTGGCCTGTTCTCCTGATGATTTACAAACTATCTCCTAGGCTGTGCATGAAGCCTAAATATATTATGTTATCGATCATGATATCGGGCCCAAAACAACCAGGAAATGACATAGACGTTTATCTAAGTCCACTGATTGATGATTTAAGAGTGTTGTGGGAGGAAGGGGTGGATGTTTTTGATGCGTATTTTGGCGAACGGTTTAATATGTGTGCCATGTTGTTTTGCACCATCAACGATTTTCCGGCATATGGTAATTTGTATGGGTATAAAGTTAAAGGGAATAAGGCGTGTCCTATATGTGAAAAAATACACATGTTACCATCAGCTTCAAAAAGGAAATAAGATCGTTTATCTCGGGCATCAAAAATTTCTAAAACGTTATCATCCATATCGTAGATTGCAGGAAGCTTTCAATAGGGAACAAGAGCATAGTGTTGCTTAAAATCCCCTGTCTGAAGAGGAAGTTTATCAGCGACAACAGGGACTTGATGTTGTCTTTGGAAAGTACCAAAAATGATCTACTGTGAAAAATGTATGGAAAAAGAGATCGATTTTCTTCGATCTTCCAAATTGGTCTAGTCTTGATGTAAGACATTGTATTGATGTGATGCACATGGAGAAAAATGTATGCGATAGTGTAATCGGAACACTTATCAACATTCAAGGCAAGACAAAAGATGGTATTAATGCTCGTCTAGATTTGGGTTTAATGGGTTTACGAGAAGAGTTAACTCAATAATATATAGGTAACAAGACATATTTGCCTTCTTCCTGCTACACTTTGTCTAAAAAAGAGAAAACAAGTTTTTGTGAGTGCTTACAAAGTATCAAAGTGCCACATGGTTACTCATCAAATGTCAATAGGCTTGTATCAGTTAAAGATCTTAAATTAATTGGCTTAAAATCTCACGACTGTCATGTCTTAATGCAACAACTACTACCATTGGCTATTCGTGGGATATTGCCTAACAACGTTAGGAAGACTATAACTAGGTTGTGCTTATTTTTCAATGCAATTTGTTGTAAAGCCATTGATCCACTAAAGTTAGACGATTTGGAAAATGAGACTGCAATTATCTTGTGCCAATTAGAGATGTATTTTCCTCCTTCATTTTTTGACATTATAGTTCACTTGATTGTTCATCTAGTAAGGGAGATTAGATTATGTGGTCCAATTTTTTTACGGTGGATGTATTCAATAAAGCGATACATGAAGATCCTAAAAGGGTATACAAAAAACCCACACCGTCCGGAAGCATCGATTATTGAGAGGTACATTGCAGAAGAAGCAATTGAGTTTTGTTCTAACTATTTGTCAGGAGTGGATGCTGTAGGGGTTCCCAAGTCTCGTCATGATGGAAGATGTGAGGGTGTGGGTACACAAGGTTTAAAGTTCAATAGCTTAAGTATTTATGTGGTTGTTCAAGCGCATTTGTATATATTGAATAACATAGATGAAGTTCAACCTTACTTATCTGCTCACAAAAGCATCATAAAGAAAAAGTACCCCAAGATGAATGAAAGAAGGTTGTTAAAAGAGAATAATAAGAGTTTCTCTGAGTGGTTTAAAGAAAGAATTGCTAATGAAGATAGTGATTCTAATACAATTAAGTGGTTGTCTTATGGGCCTAAATGTAACATAATAACTTGGAGTGGATATGGTATTAATAAAACCTCTTTTTCTACAAAGTCAAAGGATGACCGTAGTACCACGCAAAAATAGTGGGGTAGTGATTGCGGCCGAGTCCATGCACTTCTCTAGTGCTAAAGATAAAAACCCAGTTATGACATCTACACCGTAATTTGGGGTGATTGAAGAGATTTGGGAAGTTAATTATGTTGTGTTTAAATTTTTTTGTATTTAAATGCAAATGGATTGATATCAACAGTGGTGTAAGAATCGATGAATTTGGAGTTACACTGGTTGATCTTAGCAAGTTAGCTTATGCAAATGAACCTTTCATCATGGCATCTCAAGCAAAACAAGTGTTTTATGTCACATATCCTTCTAATAAAAAGTGGTCAGTGGTTTTACAAGGAAAGGTGCATGATAGTGATGAAAATCATGATGAGAATCTTGATATTTCTGAAACTCATCCTTTCTCAACAAATGTGACTACATTCATTAAAGAAAATGAAGGGGATGATGTGCATGCTATTCACATAGACCATGGATAAGGGATATGGGAGGACTAGTAAGATTTTTTTTATAAGTTAATTCCACGTTACTTTATTTTCTAATTGTTTTTATTTTGTGCTTAATTTTATTTCTAATTGTTTTTATTTTGTGCTTAATTTTATTTTAATTATTTTTATTTTGTGTAAACAGATACATGGGTGATTCAAACGACAATCCTTCTTCATCTAGTAACACCAATGAAAGAAGAGTTAGAGCTCCCACTTTCATGATACAAATTTACAAAGTTCATCAAACAGGTGAAAAGATAAAGGTCGAGTTTAATCCAAGAACCTATGAATGTATTGGTGTTGGTAAAAATGATACACATTTTAAGAGTTATATAGCATGTCTTGCTCGGCAGGACTGTAGTATTGTGAAAAATGATTGGAAAGAAGTAGATGAAGGCGTAAAAGATGCTATTTGAACTGATATTCAAGTATTTTAAATACAACACTTTATTATATTTTATAATCATATACTAATTAACAACATATGACATACATTATATTTGTAGGCTCATTTCACTATTCCAGAATGTAAAGATCCAAAGAAGGATAGGTTGAAGAAAGAATGGATTAAATATGCGGGAGAACGATGGAGAGGTTTTAAGACACGACTCACAGACAGATATATTAATCAACCCATAGAAAATGATCCTCCTCCATATGTCAAGTATAACTTTATTACGGAAGACGCATGGAAAGAGTTTCTCAAGATTCGAGATACCCCTGAATTTAAGGTTAGTAGGAGTTATATGTTTTTGTGTGCATAACATTTTTATTATATTTAGTGATTAATAACTTTTTAAGTTTATAATAGGAAAAAAGTCAAAAGGGTAAGGATAATTTGGCTAATAATGTATACCCACACTTATTGTCTCATGGAGGATATCACTTGCTTGAGGAGAAAATTAGGAAAGAAAAGCCATCATCGAGAGATAATTCCACATTAGATGATAATGGTAGTCCTTCTCCACCATCACGCCATGAGTTATGGAAGAGAGCACGACAAAAGAAAGAAGGAGAATACACATCAAAATCTACACAAGAGGTTGCTGAAAAAATTGTAAGTAAACAATGAAAAATACTTCAAGTATCATTATATTTGTGATTGATTAACTGTGGTTTTTGCATTTTGTAGGATTCTCTAGTTCAAGAAGCTGAAAAAGGTGCAATTATTCCGGATGGATGTAGCGATATCTTAACATTAGCCATTGGAACATATGAACATGGAGGTCATGTTCGTGGTGTTGGAAAACGCCATAAACAAATCACTTACTTTGAAAGGTCACGTCAACAACAACATATTGACGTAAATGAACAACTTGCAACGTTCGAAACAAAACTTAGAGCTGAATTTGAAGAAAAGTTGGTTGAAGAGCGTAAGATGTTTCAACAATCATTAATGGAGACACTTAAGTCTATAGGTTTATCACAAAGCACAAATAATATTAAATGCATTAAAAAATAGAAATTATCGATGGAAGCGGAAAAGGAAGTTGTTCAGCTGCAAAAGGAAGCACAAAAGGAAGCACAAAAGACGTGGAAGTTGATGATGCTCAGAGGTTATTACTTATGGTTTTGAAAATGGATGACAACCATTTGGAAATACAATTAAGTCATTGTGCGAGTGTCCCTAATTTTTATATGTCAGCTAAGTGTATCAGAGAGTTATTGGTGGGTTTATGTCATTGACTTGACGTGTCTATTATGCAAATTTGATGCACGTAAGTACATTTTATTATTTTATTAAAGTCAATCTCTATTAATATGTTATATATATCATCACTTTGATTCTAATGTTTATTTTAAAATTATTCAGGTATATTCGTCGTGTATGTCTTGAGAATTCCATTTCAGAATTATATGGATTTATGGATCCTGCTAGATGTATTTATAATGATAATTGAGCGAAATCTCAAGAGGATGTTAAAAATTACATACTAGAAAAGTTATGTGATGAAAACAGAGTGTGCCACTTACTACCATTAATTCATGGGTAAGAATTTTTATGAAATTGTGTTTTATATTATTTAGTTTTGATAACATATATATTTTATGTGACTTTTCTGTTTCCACACACAGGTACAGGAGACATTGGCAATTAATAGTCATGTGTCCAAGAGACAATTTAGTTTTCGTATTTTGTTCACTTCATCGGGAAATTGACCAGAACACGAAGAAAATTATTACAAAGTAAGTTTATCTTTCATGTGACTTTCATTGGCAATTAATAGTTATGTGATTTTTTATTGGCGAGTAAATTTAGTTATGTGATGTTTATCTTTCTGTATTAGTTCTTTTGGGGTTCACCAAATGACAAATGGAAATAGAAAAAAGGCTACATGGCTTCATCCCAATGTAAGTTTAATGTAAATTGTAATTCTATAGTTAAATTTATGATAAATATTCATTAATTATGTCATTCAATTGTAGACAAGGCAACAACATAACTCTAATGATTGTGGGTACTATGTGATGAAAAATATATTGGATATTGTCTCTGCCAATATAATCGAGAATTGGATGCAGGTAATAAAAATAACTTTACTTTGTGTTTTGTGTTGGAATAATATAGCAAGTGTGAGTAAGTGGGGAAATAGTCCCACATTGGATAGGAATGTGGAGACTTAAGCATATATAAGTGGGAGAACCCACTCACCTATCACCTTAAGGTTTTAGGGGGAGAAGTGGTGTGTCTCTCTCAAAGGTGCTTGTTCCTACACTATGCATCAATGCTCCTAATAATCCCCCCCAACATGGTATCATGAGCCTTTGGTTCGAGAAAGGGACCAGGGAACTTGTATCAAAATTCGCCCAAGAAGTGGTGTGGTACAAGTGAGAGAGCATTGTGGACTCACACTTGAGGGGGAGTGTTGGAATAATATAGCAAGTGTGAGTAAGTGGGGAAATAGTCCCACATTGGATAAGAATGTGGAGACTTAAGCATATATAAGTGGGAGAATCCATTCACCTATCACCTTAAGGTTTTAGGTGGATAAGTGGTGTGCCAACAGAATTAACACAAGATGATTTGTATGATTTGTGACTCCGTTGGGCAAAATGTTTCTTTGAGTTATATAAAAATTAAGCTTTATCTCACTACTAAAAAAAAGACATTTCAGAAAAAGTTTTTACATCGGGTATCAAAATATGTGATGTAAAAAATACTTATTACATCAGGTATTTATTTACAATGATATAAAAAATAAGGAAAAAAATTTTTTTCGTCACCTATTACATCGGGCAATCTCATCCACCGATGTAAAAGATTTACAAAAAAAAACACGGTGGCATTTTTGTAAATAAGAGACAAAGTGTCTAAAACGTTAAAAAAAATATAAGAAAGCTATTACATCGGTTGGACTTTCCACCGATGTAATAAACTCGTTGGATTTAGTATAAAAGATATATTAAAAAAAGCAGAAAAAACCAACGCGTGTCAACACAAGCTATTACATCGGTTGGACTATCCACCGATGTAATAAAGTAATAAAAACAAAAAAAAAATCAACGCGTGGCAAGCTATTACATCGGGTGAAATATCCACCGATGTAATAAAGTAACAACAAAAAAAAAATTAACGCGTGGCAAGCTATTACATCGGGTGAAATATCCACCGATGTAATAAAGTAATAAAAACAAAAAAAAAATCAACGCGTGCCAGCTATTACATCGGGTGAAATATCCACCGATGTAATAAAGTAATAAAAACAAAAAAAAAATTAACGTGTGGCAGCTATTACATCGGGTGAAATATCCACCGATGTAATAGCACATACGTGGCATGCTATGACATCGGGTGCAATATCCACCGATGTAAAAGGTAATAAAAACAAAAATAATAACTTCAGAACTGTACAGTCTCCTCCATTTTTTCTACCCATTTTCGCTGCGACCAGATTTTCGCCCACCACCACGCCATTTTGCCATTTCGCCGTCTCTCCTCCTCCGACCCACCGTCGTCGCCGTCAGCCGTCAACGACCGTCCAACATCGACTTCTCTCCTCCGACGCACACCACTACAGCGACGCCGTCTCCCTCCATCGCACACCGCTGTCGCGACGCTGTCTCCCTCCTACGCCCACCATCGTCGCTGTCAACGACCGTCCCACCTCGTCGTCTCTCCTCCGACGCCCACCGTCAACGGCTCACCTTCACGACTCTTCGCTTTCCATTTCAACTGTAAGTGCAAATTTTTGTTTAAAAAACGAATTATTAGCATTATTCCTCTTTGAGTTTCAACTGTAAGAGAGAAATTTTTGTTGATTGTTCTGATCGAAAAAATTCTAAGTACTATGTTGTTGTTGTTCTGGTTATGTTTTTTATTTTGTTAATCTGTTTTGTTGGATTTTTTGTGGGTTAGTAAGGGTTTTAATGCGAGTTTATATTTAAAGTATGTTAGATTGTAAGAAGAGATTGAAAAGAGAGAAATAGTGGAAGGGAGTATCTAATATTAGTAGTATAGATATAATATTTTATTTAAATGATAAAGTTGTTAGTGTTAATATATTATTTTTGTTTAGAAAAAATCTAATATAATAACTATATAGGCCATTAACAATGTAATACCATTTGATAGATACATAATAGTCGAAGTTGCATATAGGTGATATATAGGGATGCAGCACCACATTTTTAAGTGACTTTAGTAGCTCCTGTGTAATAAAATCAGTAAACAAAGGTTAAGTCTCAATTTCATACACAAACATGGTTTTAATTAAGAACAAAAGTTAATGATTTTTAATTATTTTAATTAAAAATGTTTAATTATTTTAATTAAAACAAAAGAAAATAAAGAGAAAATATGATTTTTAGTGCAGAATAATGCTATCCTAAAATGCAGATACATATATGCTCTCCAACAAAATTTACATGTAAAAAAGTATTCATTCCACTCAATTGTTACTCAAGAGTAAATTAACTATATATGTGGATGAACACAACAGTAATTAAAGTAGTTTCTTAAAGGTGTTCTTCTGTAATAAAAAATAACATGTAATCAATTGTGCTAAAAGAATTAATGGTCCTCTCAGAAACACGTTGTTTATATTTAACCTATCAAATTTAATAGAGTTATCACCTTGCCATTGAAATTTGATTCTATTTTTCTTTCTCCGCGAAGCAGCACAACTTGCAATCTCGGAATCTCCGTGAAGTAGCGCAATCGCGGACACACCGTTCGTCAGACCTTCCTCCGTGTGAACATAGTTATGGATCGTAGTTGGATGAGAGCTAATCGATTAAGTGACGAGTACGAACATGGAGTGATGGAATTTCTACAGTTTGCTGAAAGTAATGCTGACAAAAGTCTTCCTACGGTTTTTCTTTGTCCATGTATTCGTTGTGCAAATAAAGAACCAAAACGTAGTAAGAAAGAAATCATGGATCATCTAATTTGTGTAGGGATTTGTCAAAGTTATACAAAATGGATATGGCACGGTGAAGTAGTAGCAAAGTCTAACGTGTCTCAAAGAGATGATGTTAGTGAAGAAATGGATGATCGTCTAGAAGACATGATGCGTGATATTGGACAAGATTCGTTTAAGAGGGCACATACGTATGATACTATATGCAATGACAAGGATAAACCATTGTACCCGGGATGCAAAAAATTTACACGTCTGTCAGCCGTGTTAAAATTATTTAATTTGAAGGCAAAGAATGGGTGAACTGACAAAAGTTTTACCGAGTTGCTTGAATTGTTGACCGAAATGCTTCCAGAAGGTAATGTAATGCCAAGTCGTTATTACGAGGCGAAGAAAATATTGTGTCCGATGGGTTTGGAGTATGAAAAGATATATGCATACCCTAATGATTGCATATTATACAGAAAAGAGTATGAAAAGTATAATCATTGTCCAAAGTGTAAGGCTTCACGCTACAAAAAGAAAGATGGTGAGTCAATTGATGATGAGGTGGTAAGAAAGGGTCCTCCTGCGAAAGTGGTATGGTACCTACCAATAATTTCAAGGTTCAAGAGATTATTCGCCAATGAAGATGACGCAAAGAATCTTAGATGGCATGCAGAAGAAAGAAAACATGATGGACAAATTCGTCATGTAGCTGATTCTTTGCAATGGAAGAAAATAGATACTTTGTTTCCAAATTTTGACAAAGAGTCGAGAAACCTTAGACTTGGACTTGCTACTGATGGAATGAATCCGTTCGGTAATCTGAGTACTAACCATAGTTCTTGGCCTGTTCTCTTGATGATTTACAACCTATCTCCTAGGCTGTGCATGAAGCGTAAATATATTATGTTATCGATGATGATATCGGGCCAAAAACAACCAGGAAATGACATAGACTTTTATCTAAGTCCACTGATTGATGATTTAAGAGTGCTGTGGGAGGAAGGGGTGGATGTTTTTGATGTGTATTCTGGCGAACAGTTTAATATGCGTGCCATGTTGTTTTGCACCATCAATGATTTTCCGGCATATGGTAATTTGTCTGGGTATAAAGTTAAAGGGCATAATGCGTGTCCTATATGTGAAAAAGACACTTGTTACCATCAGCTTGAAAAAGGAAAGAAGACCGTTTATCTCGGGCATCGAAAATTTCTAAAACGTTATCATCCATATCGTAGATTGCGGAAAGCTTTCAATGGGGAACAAGAGCATGGTGTTGCTCCAAAGCCCTTGTCTGGAGAGGAAGTTTATCAGCGACAACAGGGACTTGATGTTATCTTTGGAAAGTACCAAAAACGATCTACTGTGAAAAATGTATGGAAAAAGAGATCGATTTTCTTCGATCTTCCATATTGGTCTAGTCTTGATGTAAGACATTGTATTGATGTGATGCATGTGGAGAAAAATGTATGCGATAGTGTAATCGGAACACTTCTCAACATTCAAGGCAAGACAAAAGATGGTATTAATGCTCGTCTGGATTTGGGTTTGATGGGTATACGAGAAGAGTTAACCCCACAATATATAGGTAACAAGACATATTTGCCTCCTGCCTGCTACACTTTGTCTAAAAAAGAGAAAACAAGTTTTTGTGAGTGTTTACAAAGTATCAAAGTGCCGCATGGTTACTCATCAAATGTCAAGAGGCTTGTATCAGTTAAAGATTTTAAATTAGTTGGCTTAAAATCTCACGACTGTTATGTCTTAATGCAACAACTACTACCATTGGCTATTCGTGGGATATTGCCTAACAACGTAAGGAAGACCATAACTAGGTTATGCTTATTTTTCAATGCAATTTGTTGTAAAACCATTGATCCACTAAAGTTAGACGATTTGGAAAATGAGGCTGCAGTTATCTTGTGCCAATTAGAGATGTATTTTCCTCCTTCATTTTTTGACATTATGGTTCACTTGATTGTTCATCTAGTAAGGGAGATTAGATTATGTGGTCCATTTTTTTTACGGTGGATGTATCCAATAGAGCGATACATGAAGATTCTAAAAGGGTATACAAAAAACCCACACCGTCCAGAAGCATCGATTATTGAGAGGTACATTGCAGAAGAAGCAATTGAGTTTTGTTCTAACTATTTGTCAGGAGTGGATGTTGTAGGGGTTCCCAAGTCTCGTCATGATGGAAGATATGAGGGTGTAGGTACACAAGGTTTAAAAGTCAAGAGCTTAAGTATTGATGTGGTTGTTCAAGCGCATTTGTATATATTGAATAACATAGATGAAGTTCAACCTTACTTATCTGCTCACAAAAGCATCGTAAAGAAAAAGTACCCCAAGATGAATGAAAGAGGGTTGTTAAAAGAGCATAATAAGAGTTTCTCTGAGTGGTTTAAAGAAAGAATTGCTAATGAAGATAGTGTTTCTAATACAATTAAGTGGTTGTCTTATGGGCCTAAATGTAACCTAATAACTTGGAGTGGATATGATATTAATAAAACCTCTTTTTATACAAAGTCAAAGGATGACTGTAGTACCACGCAAAATAGTGGGGTAATGATTGTGGCCGAGTCCATGCACTTCTCTAGTGCTAAAGATAAAAACCCGGTTATGGCATCTACACCGTACTTTGGGGTGATTGAAGAGATTTGGGAAGTTAATTATGTTGTGTTTAAAGTTCCTGTATTTAAATGCAAATGGATTGATATCAACAGTGGTGTCAGAATCGATGAATTTGGAGTTACACTGGTTGATCTTAGCAAGTTAGCTTATGCGAACGAACCATTCATCATGGCATCTCAAGCAAAACAAGTGTTTTATGTCACATGTCCTTCTAATAAAAAGTGGTCAGTGGTTTTACAAGGAAAGGTCCATGATAGTGACGAAAATCATGATGAGAACCTTAATATTTCTGAAACTCACCTTTCTCAACAAATGTGACTACATTCACTGAAGAAAATGAAGGGGATGATGTGCATGCTATTCGCATAGACCATGAAGAAGGGATATGGGAGGACTAGTAAGATTTTTTGTATAAGTTAATTCCACGTTACTTTATTTTCTAATTGTTTTTATTTTGTGCTTAATTTTATTTCTAATTGTTTTTGTTTTGTGCTTAATATTATTTCTAATTATTTTTGTTTTGTGTAAACAGATACATGGGTGATTCAAACCCCAATAAAAGAAGAGTTAGAGGTCCCACTTTAATGACACAAATTGACAAAGTTCATCAAACAGGTGAAAAGATAAAGGTCGAGTTTAATGCAAGAACCTATGAATGTATTGGTGTTGGTAAAAATGCTACAAATTTCAAGAGTTATATAGCATCTCTTGCTCGACAGTATTGTAGCATTGTGAAAAATGATTGGAAAGAAGTAGATGAAGGCGTAAAAGATGCTATTTGGACTGATATTCAGGTATTTTAAATACAATACTTTATTATATTTTATAATCATATACTAATTAACAACATATGACATATACTACATTTGTAGGCTCATTTTACTATTCCAGAATGTAAAGATCCAAAGAATGATAGGTTGAAGAAAGAATGGATTAAATATGCGGGAGAGCGATGGAGAGGTTTTAAGACACAACTCACAGATAGATATATTCATCATCCCATAGAAAATGATCCTCCTCCATATGTCAAGTATAACTTTATTACAGAAGACGCCTGGAAAGAGTTTCTCAAGATTCGAGATACCCCTGAATTTAAGGTTAGTAGGAGTTATATGTTTTTGTGTGCATAACATTTTTATTATATTTAGTGATTAATTATTTGTTTGAGTTTATAATAGGAAAAAAGTCAGAAGGGTAAGGATAATGTGGCCAAGACGTGGAAGTTGATGATGTTCAGAGATTATTACTCATGGTTTTGAAATTGGATGATAACCATTTGGCAATACAATTAAGTCATTGTGCGAGTGTCTCTAATTTTTATGTTTCAGCTAAATGTATCAGAGATTTATTGGTGGGTTTAGGTCATTGGCTTGACGTGTCTATTCTTCAAATTTGGTACACGTAAGTAAATTTTATTGTTTTATTAAAGTCAATCTCTATTAATATGTTATATCTCTCATCACTTTGATTCTAATGTTAATTTTAAAATTATTCAGGTATATTCATCGTGTTTGTCTTGAGAATTCCATTTCAGAATTATATGGATTTATGGACCCTGCTAGGTGTATTTATAATGATAATGTAGCGAAATCTCAAGAAGATGTTAAAAATTACGTGCTAGAAAAGTTACGTGATGAAAACAGAGCGTGCCACTTACTACCATTAATTCATGGGTAAGAATTTTTATGAAATTGTGTTTTATATTATTTAATTTTGATTTTGATAACATATATATTTTATGCGACTTTTCTGTTTCCACACACACGTACAGGAGACATTGGCAATTAATAGTCATGTGTCCAAGAGACAATTTAGTTGTCGTACTTTGTTCACTTCATCGGGAAATTGACCAGAACACGAAGAAAATTATTACAAAGTAAGTTTATCTTTCATGTGACTTTCATTGACAACTAATAGTTATGTGATTTTTCATTGGCGAGTATATTTAGTTATGTGATGTTTATATCTTTCTGTATTAGTTCTTTTGGGATTCATCAAATGGCAAATGGAAATAGAAAAAAGGCTACATGGCTTCATCCCAATGTAAGTGTCATGTAAATTGTAATTCTATAGTTAAATATATACGATAAATATTCACTAATTATGTCATTCAATTGTAGACAGAGTAATAACATAACTCTAATGATTGTGGATACTATGTGATGAAAAATATGTTGGATATTGTCTCTGCTAATATAACCGAGAATTGGATGCAGGTACTAAAAATAACTTTACTTTGTTCTTTACTTTTTGTTTTTCGACTTAATATGAATTTTTAAAAAATAACTCTATATTGTTATATTTATGTATTATAGGTATTTGATGACCCAACATAATTAACACCAGATGATTTGTATGATTTGCGACTTCGTTGGGCAAAATGTTTCTTTGACTTACATGGAACTTAAGTTTAGCTTGGTGAGTTTTATAGAATTGTATAAGTTGTGGTTTTTGCACAATACATGTGGTTTTTGCTCATGTGTTGAGTTTCTTGATTTTTTTGCTGATGTTAATTGTTATTATTTATTGTCAGGCAATATGATTTTGGTGTTGTCTACATAAGATTTTATATTGGTAATTCAAGTTTGGAAACTTAGAAATAGTTGAATATTTTAGTATATGTATATTTTGTGAATATTATGTAATTGTAAGTTTTGAAAAAGACTTATAAATAGTTGAATATTGTTTTATATTTTGTGAAGAATTTGTAATTGTAAGTTTGTATGTTGTAATACAATACAAGTTTGCAATACAATTGTTCAATTTGTAAGTTTGTTGTGAAAAATATGAAAACATCGTCCTAAATGTGATATATGTGATGTTGGAAAGCTATGAAATCTATATAGCGACATAAATATAGTCTGTTTGATATTGGAAAAATATGAAAAAATGGGTACAAATTATATTTGTATAGGGAAACCCAGAAAATAAATAATCTATTCCAAAAAAATTTCATACATTTTACATCGGTTATTAGTAAAAACTGATGTAAAAACTTTCAAAAAGGGACTTTTTACATCGGTTGGAGATAATAACCGATGTAAAAAGTCGCGTCACTGGGGATTTTTTACATCGGGTATTACTTCCAACCGATGTAAAAAACTGGATCAATTTTTTAAAAAAATGTGCATAATAATTGTTTCTTACATCGGTTCATATATTATAACCGATGTAAAAAAGGTACTTTTTACATCGGGTATTACTTCCAACCAATGTAAAAAACTGGATCAATTTTTTAAAAAATGTGCATAATAACAGGTTATTACATCGGTTCTGATATTATAACCGATGTAAAAAAGGGACTTTTTACATCGGTCCCAGAACCGATGTAAAAAGTCCCTGATTTACTATATCGCCTGACTTTACATCGGACCCAAAACCGATGTAAAATGTCAATTTCACCCGATGTAAAAAGTCATTTCTGCACTAGTGTCTGGTGAGTTTTATAGAATTGTCTAAGTTGTGATTTTTCACATAATTGTTATTATTGAGTTTTTGCACATTACATGTGGTTTTTGCATATGTATTGAGTTTCTTGATATTTTTTTGCTGATGTTATTAGTTGTTATTATTTATTGCCAGGCAATGTGATTTTGTGATTTTTCCAAATATTTATTTTGGAAAAAGACTTATAAATGGTTGAATATTTTTATATGTTTTGTGAAGAATATATATTTGTAAGTTTGTTATGAGTTTGTTTGTTGTGATACAATTGTCTGTTTGTTTGTTGTGAAGAATATATATTCGTAAGTTTGTTATGAGTTTGTTTGTTGTGATACAATTTAAGTTTGCAATACAATTGTTTATTTTGTAAGTTTGTTGTGAAAAATATGAAAATATCGACTTAGATGTGGTCTATGTGATGTTGGAAAGCTATGACATATATATATATATATATATATATATATATATATATATATATATATATATATATATATATATATATATATATATATATATATATATATATATATATATATATATATATATATATATATATATATAGCGACCTATATAGTCTGTGTGATATTGGAAAAATATAAAAAAATGGGTACCAATTTTTTTTACAGGAAATCATCCAGAAAATAAATAATTTATTCAAAAAAAATTGCTTATATTTTACATCGGTTATTACTTCCAACCGATGTAAAAACTGTCAAAACTGTATCTATTACATCGGGCGAAAAGCACAACCGGTATAAAAATGGTATCTTTTACATCGGTCCACACGGTCCATCAGTGTAAAATATTGCGTCAATTTTTATTAAAATAATGTTATAATTCTTTTTTAAATCAGGCTTAGCTTATAACCGATGTATTAACTGTCTTTTTCACATCGGACTCAGAACCGATGTAAAAAATCTCTGATTTACTATATCGTCTGACTTTACATCGGACCCAGAACCGATGTAAAAAATTAGTTTCGCCTAATGTAAAAAATCATTTTTACATTAACAGAGACAAAGTTAGTTAGAGTATCATGATTAGTTAAAATTCAGTTATAATCAATTAAAAATGTATTTATGACAAGGGAACATTTTTCACTTAACAAACACGGGACCTTAAAAAAAGAAAACTCTTAAGATACAAACTTTCACCTATAAACAAACAAAGGAGTTACCCATTGTGTAATAACTTATCATAACTTTTAAAAGACAAACTAGAATTTTCCTAATCTAATTACTAATGTAATTCCAAAACTAACAACCAATATTATTTGGATGATTTTTGTACAAAATTTATTTTTAATAATACAAATTTTGTTAATATTAAGGTACCATGAATACTCCAAAACTAACCAACACTTACTGCTAATTTCAGTGTGTCTCTTTTCCAAAATAAAATTAACCTCTTTTGAATTTTAAAATGTTATGATACATTATTTTAACTTTATGATTATGCTATCGTACTTTGAACGTGTAGCAACTATGATTCAAATGATGCCACTTGTTTTCTTGCCAGTTAAATTAAATAGTAAAATAGTTAAATATTTGTACTTGTCGTAACATATTGGCCATGTTTTACCAACCATTCCACGTTAAAAATTTTTGTAGCCATCATAAATCCAATAAAAAAGGTTTAAAGATATATAAGATGCACGCCTTAATTTATTCACCGTAATTAACTCACTAAAGTACTCCAAGAAATAAGAACGTCTATAATACTCCTCCTCTTGATTTTTAACTGCAGTTTGTAAAGCTTTGAGATTAAGAAATCTAATGTACCTGCATGAGGAATGCTCAGAATATTATTGTCAATAATTACATTATTCTTTTAATAAGAGTACTTTGAAGATGATATGGAATTACGTGCTTGCAAGTATAATCAGAAAGTGATTAAAGCTCGTAGATAAGCAAGACATGCTTGGTCCTAACAACATCATAGTTTTTACAATGACAACATTGAAGTTGTAACAACTAATTTAATGAATGAAGACAAGTAAGTACTAAAGCTAGCGATCAAAGATGCACAAGATGGTTGATCAAATTATTCTTCTGAATCAAGTTAAAGAATCAGAGATTTATCATCTCCAATGATATCCTCTAATGACGGCATCTGACTTGAAGATATCTTAAGCCTCATTCACAAGAAGGCTCAAGTGAAGTGCTTATAGGATTGGTATATCCAACAAAAGGACTTGAAGTTTCAAAGTATGAAAGAGAGGAAGTGTGAAAGATGGTTTGATAGTGTTTAGTTGAGAGATTAGTGTTTTGTAAAAACACAAGGGCGTTTTCATAAATATGATGGATATATCACAAACACACTAAAAACTATTTTTTGGAGCCTTTCTGTTTTCAAATAAAGTCGCCAAAAATATTTTTGGAACCTAACTAGATGATTGAGGAACTACCAAATTTATTTGGGCAAGTTTTTGAACTGTATAATCGATTAGAACAAATACCTAATCAATTAGATGAAGCTGAATAAATTAGATAATCTATTATTATAGTTTCTTAATGAATGATAACGACTCACTATCTAAAACTTCCAATTTTGGTAGCTATAATCATTTATTGCATGTTCCTAATCAATTAGTTCATTAATTTTTCTCATGGATTGTTTCCTAAAATGAACAATTCATTGGCCTATAAATAAATGTCTTCCTATTCATTTTTAAACATCCAAAAAACTTGAGATATCTCACCTTTCTCTCTTCCAATCTCTCTCTAAATTATTTTTTCTTTCTCTCACATATTTTTAGTCATAGAGCTTTAAGAAACGTTCTTGAGTTTAGTGAGGAAGTTGTTATGGGAAAAGTGTAACACCCTATTTCTCCAACGGTAAATTTTATAAAAATCAGAGTAAAATAAAATTCCAAACTAAGATGTCACGTCATTTAACATATTCAAATTTTCTCAGTTAAGACAAGACAAATACATAACACACATTTCGGATGAACCGACAATATTTCAACATAATCTTCAAACTTCAACTTTATTAACGCAGTGGAAAGAATTTCATAATTATTCTAAAATCTTCAACCATTATAAAATCAAATATTTAATCAATTAAAAGAGAGTCTACAACACTCCTAAAATCCTCAAAAAAGACATCGATTAAAAGAGAGTCTAAAACACTTTTAAAATTGGGATTTTCACCATTGGAATTTTGTGAAAATACGTAAGAAATAATTGTTACAAAAAAATCCACAAGAAAAATAAAATATAAGTACAAAATATACAATGACACTAATTAGATTGTCGCACCTGTTAAATTGTAATTCAGTGTGTTGAAACTATGTGTCGAAAATATTTGATTTGTTTTAGATTTAAATAGATTTGATTTATGTCTAGAATAAATTATATTTGATTTAATAACAAAAAGATATTTTGGGCTTTGGGCTTAGGGTGTAAGCTCAGTTATAAAGAGAGGGGGTAACTCCTATTTTTGTAAGCAAGTCAATCAAGTCATTCACAGTATTTTGCAGTTGCAAAGTGAATAATAAAGTTTTCACAGTTTGTGAGCAGAGAGAAACTCTGCAGAAATTATTTGTCTTGTCTTCTTTCTTTGTTTGTCTCATAATTAAATTGTTATTGTGGTAGAAATTCATCATAGATATTTGGTGGATTTCCAACATCTGGTATCAAGAGCTTTGTTTCGATTCAAGGAAAGTATCAATCAAGAACGATTGAAGAATTCACGATGACAAGTTATGGGAATACAAACTATCCAGCAACGTTACCAATTCTGAAAGTTGACAACTATGAGAATTGGTGCAAACAGATGAAAGTCTTATTCAGGTGTCAAGGTCTTTGGGACCTTGTAAAAGGTGGAGTCGAAGCGCTTGGAGAAAACGCTTCAGAAGAAGAAAAGAAGAAATACACAGAATCTGAGAAGCTGAGTTATAAAGTATTATTTATAATTCATCAATGTGTCAGTCCAGACAATTTCGAAAAGGTTAGTGATTCAAAATTTGCAAAAGAAGCTTGGGAGATCTTTGAGAAGTCTTTTGGAGGCGCTGAGAAGGTGAAAGAAGTGAGGTTACAAACTCACAAAAGGACGTGTGAACTGCTTCAGATGAAAGACAGTGAAAGCATATCTGATTTCTTCACTAGAGTTACAAAACTAGTAAATCAAATCAAGATATATGGAGAAGCGTTAACAACAAGAGTTGTTGTTTCGAAGATCTTGAGATCTTTAACTCCTAAGTTCGACCACATAGTGGTGGCAATAGAAGAGGGGAAAGACTTGTCGAAATTTACAAAGGAAGAGCTTCAAGGGACGCTTGAATCTCATGAACAAAAAATGAACGAAAGAGCTGCAGGAAAATCGAAGAGTGATGTGGCCCTGCAGGCACATTCAGCAAAAGAGACCAAAGGCAAAGGAAAGTGTTTCGACAGAGGTAGAGGTGGCTACAACAAATCGAATGGTAGAGGGAACCAGATCGAAGGAAACGTGTCGAATAAAAGAAGACCATACCAAGGAAACCAAAGAGGTGGTGTTGCAAATAGAGGAAGAGGTGGTGGTTAAAAACCTGATAAGAGTCACATTAAATGTTACAATTGTCAGAAGTATGGTCACTATTCGAGTGATTGTCCAGAAAAATGAAATAATCAAGAAAGTGATGCAAAGCTTGCAAAACATGAAGTAGAAGAAGAAGAAGAAGAGATGATGTTGATGGTCACAACAAAAGATGAAGATAGATTCAAGGACAAATGGTACTTGGATTCAGGATGTTCATCACATATTTCTGGAAGGAAAGACTGGTTTGTCAATATAAAGCCCTCAATGAAAAATATGGTAAAATTTGCAAATAACAATACCCTAGCAGCTGAAGTTATTGGTGATGTTATGATTATGAGGAAAGATGGCAAAAGATCAGTAATATCCAATGTGTTGTACATACCAGGCATGAAGAGCAATTTGCTCAATATAGGGCAGTTGATCGAAAAGAATTATAAAGTATCAATCAAAGATAAGATGATGAGATTCGTTGATGCAAATGGGAGATTAATCTTGAAGGCACCTATGTCTCACAATCGAACCTTCAAGATTGAACTAAATGTGATGGAGCACAAGTGCCTTTCGACTGCAGCTAGCAGAGATGAATGGATATGGCATTATAGACTAGATCATCTCAACTTCAGAGACATCAGAGATTTGAAGAGAAGAAATATGCTTCAGGATTGCTAAAAATCGACATTCCAAATGAGGTTTGTGAGGAATGTGTGCAGGCGAAGCAACACAAGAATAGTTTCAGCAAGGATGCAGGAAGCAGGTCGAAGGCTAGTCTTGAAGTCATATACTCTGATGTATGTGGACCAATCCAGGTGGATTCGATGGGAGGTAACAAATACTTTGTTACATTCATAGATGATTTCAATCAAAAGTTGTGGACTTATCTGATCAAGAAGAAAAGTGAAGTGATCAAAGTATTTTCCAAGTTTAAGTCTATGGTCGAAAGACAGTGGTCGAAAGCTCAAAGTTCTGAGAACTGATGGTGGTGGAGAATATGTGTCGAAAGACTTCGACAGGCTATGTGAGAAGGAAGGGATTGTGCATGAGGTAGTGTCACCCTATACTCCACAGCAAAATGGAATTACAGAAAGGAAGAATTGAACCATCATGAATATGGTGAGAAGTATGTTGAAAGGCAAGAATTTACCTAAAGAGTTTTAGGGTGAAGCTGTTTCGACTGCAACATACATTTTGAACAGATGTCCTACAAAGAAGCTAGAAGGAATTACTCCAGAAGAATGTTGGTCTAGTGCGAAGCCTAGCTTGAGTCATCTTAAGGTATTTGGATCTATTGCACATAGACATGTGCCAGATAAGTTGAGAAGAAAACTTGATGACAAGTCAAGTCAAATGATTCTAGTTGGATATCATTCGACAGGAGGCTACAAGTTGTTCGATCCAGAGAACAAGAAGATTGTGATCAGCAGGGATGTGATCATAGATGAGTTTAAAGAATGGGATTGAACTGAAACTGTCAAGAAAGATTCAGTGGGAATCCTATTCTAAGAGCCAGAAACTCAAGTCGAAAGATAAGTTCGACAAGAGGAACCAGCAGATATACCAAGTACAAGCAGACCTCAAAGAACAAGACGCATACCTGCAAGATTGCAAGATTGTGTGATTACATCAGATGATGTGATATATGATGAAGGTGAGCTGGTACATTATGCTTTCTATGAAGATGTCGAACCCGTTAATGCAGCTGAAGCATTGAAGGATTTGAAGTGGGTGAAAGCAATGAACGAAGAAGTGAAGTCTATCGAAGACAACAACACTTGGTCACTTGTCGAATTTCCTCAAGGAAAGAAGGAAATTGATGTCAAGTGGGTATACAAATTGAAAATGATTCGAAAGGTGAAGTAACTCAACACAAAGCAAGACTTGTGGCGAAAGGATTTCTACAGAAAGAAGGAATAGACTTCGATGAAGTTTTTGCACCTGTTGCTAGGATCGAAACAATCAGGTTAGTTGTTGGTCTAGCAGAAATAAATAGTTGGCACATATGTCAGATGGACGTGAAGTGTGCATTCCTAAATGGACCCTTAGATGAAGAAGTCTATGTTAAACAACCAGTTGGGTTTGTGAAACATGACGAAGAAAGAAAGGTGTACAAGCTGCATAAAGCCTTGTATGGATTGAAACAAGCTCCAAGAGCTTGGAATAAGAAAATTGATAGTTTCTTAAGGGAGAAGAAATTTGTAAAGTGCACAACTGAACATGGAGTGTATGTAAGAAGAAGCAATAGTGAGTTGCTTATACTATGTCTCTATGTAGATGATTTGTTGATAACAGGTAGCTGTAAAAGTGAGATCGAAGACTTCAAAGGTGATCTCAGCAAGGAATTCAAAATGTCTGATTTGGGTGAGATTTCATATTTCCTTGGCATCGAATTTTACAAGAGCAGTAGAGGTTTGATGATGCATCAAAGAAGATATGTAGGAGAAATTCTCAAGAGATTTGAGATAGAAGAATGCAACCCAACTTCGACACTTGTAGAACCAAGACTGCAACTGTCGAAAGATGCATATGAAGATGATGTTGATCCAATCCAATACAGAAGACTTATTGGATCATTGAGATACCTTTGTCATACAAGGCCTGACTTAGAATACAATGTAGGTATGGTAAGTAGATTTATGCAGAAGCCAAAGGTATCACATCTAGCAGCAGTAAAAAGGATACTGAGGTATCTCAAAGGAACTTTCGATTATGGCATTTTGTTTCCTGCAGCTGATAAAGAAAAAGAATGCAAGTTAGTGGGATACACTAATTCGAGTTGGTATAGTGATGCTGAAGAACAAAAGTCAACAGCAGGATATGTGTTTATGCTAGGTGGTGCACCAGTTGCTTGGAATTCAAGAAAGGAACCAGTAGTGGCATTATCATCATGCGAAGCAGAATACATAGCTGCTTCTCTTTGTGCATGTCAAGCAACTTGGATGGTGAACTTGGTCGAAGAGATAACAGAGAAAAATCATGGAGAAATTACCATGAAGATAGACATCATGTCAGCTATTAATCTGGCGAAGAACCCAATAGCACATGGTCGAAGTAAGCACATTGAAATGAGGTTCCATTATCTTCGAGAGCAGGTAGCAGATGGGAAGATGAATTTGGAACACTGCAGAACTGAGAATCAGATTGCAGACATCATGACGAAGGGAGTGCAAGTCGAAGTATTCAGAAGACTAAGAGCCATGATGAACATAGATAATTTAGACACAATGAATTAGGTGGTATGTTAAATTGTAATTCAGTGTGTCGAAAAGATTTGATTTGTTTTAGATTTAAATAGATTTGATTTAAGTTTAGAATAAATTAGATTTGATTTAGTAACAAAAAGATATTTTAGACTTTGGGCTTAGGGAGTAAGCTCAGTTATAAATAGAGGGAGTAACCCCTATTTTTGTAAGCAAATCAATCAAGTCATTCACAGTATTTTGCAGTTGCAAAGTGAATAATAAAATTTTCACAGTTTGTGAGCAGAGAGAAACTCTGCAGAAATTATCTGTCTTGTCTTCTTTCTTTGTTTGTCTCATAATTAAATTGTCATTGTGGTAGAAATTCATCATAGATATTTGGTGGATTTCCAATAGCACCCATTAATATCAAAAAAATCAATTTGTTTGAAATTAATATATTAAAATATTGTTTTAAAAGTGGGTTATTTTGGTAAAAAACTTGGCAATGTTGGATATTTTAATTTTAATTTTTTTAATATAGTCAATTTATCAACTATCTAAACACTATGTTGGTGACGCAATTTGTCAACTATCTAAAATGTAAGTTGGTGTGTAAAAAGGAAAACAAAGAAAAAAACTATGTTGGTGAACTCAACCACACTTTGGTACTTAAATTATTAATTTGGTTATTAACATGAATATTAAAACAAGGCTTCGTAATAGTCCGACAAAACTATTTTGGATATAAATGATTCGGTATTGTGACCATGTATAAAGCGTGTGCTCTCAGTGGCACTTTTGTGTTGTCATTCCATATTCAATAAATTCTTCCAATAATAACCTTTAATAGGACCAACATCAATACTCTCACAATCACATGTAGCATGATAGTTTGGTTTATCAAGTATTTGATAATTTTATTATTATGAATATGAAATGGAATATATTATTTTGAAGTACTGAAAATAATATTAATTATGTACTTGTATAACTAGGTCTCTCACTTAAGGATCAACCTCAATGAAATTAATATATTATATAAGAAAAACTAAAATATATATAAATATTGAAGATAAAAGTAATATATTTCAATTAGATACGTAACATATAAGATAAATCATTACTTAAATATACTATTTCAATCAAATAATCAAGATTCAAGTGTAAAGAACTATTTATCCTATTTGATTTAAGAATTAAACTTCAATGAAATTAATTTGTACATGATAATTTATTAATTATAAAATGTAGAAAATAATTAACATTCATGTCAATGATATTCAATATTTAAAATAAATCAAATGGATCTTGTATCTATATAAACTAATTCTTTAACTAAGATTGATGTGAAAGATCAAATATTACTATAGTGTATTTAAAAAAACAGGAATTTATTAATAGAGTATGTTAGAATTTATATAAAAAAAGTTAAATAAAATAAGCAAGCTACCTGCAACTTGGCCGGGCTAGCCCGCTTAAACTTCAAACTTTTAACGGGACAAGCTTAAAAGCTCGATAATAAACGAGCTCAACTTTTGTGTTCAAGTCAAGAATTTCTTACCGACTTTCAAACCGGCCTGGTTAGTGTTTACCGTGGAAATTGGTAAACAACCGCTGATCCTCCAAAAGGTTACTTATTTGGTGACTCGCAGGATCGATCAGATTGATCCTAAGACATGGTTGATTTTTGGGATTTTGATTAAGTTTAATGATGGTTAATGACAAGAAAATAAAGACACTTTATGTAAATTGCATGAAGAAAACTTGGTAGAATGAAAGAAAGCTTTAAATAAAGGCTTCGACTGGGAAAAGTAAATGAAAGGCAATAAAGTTCTGGAAAATAAATGACTTTGATTAATTTAAATGGTGTTTCACACATACATTCTCAACAATTCTTTCTCTCACACTGGGTACTTGAATCTAAATGAGTAACTTGTATATAATTGTGAACACACGCGAAAAACTACGTGAACAACTAGTATTTATACTAAACACATCTCAAGTAACCGTCGGGCAGTTACGCTGCTTCGAGATGACTCCACTTGGCATGCTCACAGCATTCGACGCTCCTGATCTTGGCACGTTGCACTTGGTAACCGCTGGGAACCGTTTTCCCTCCAAACATTTGAATCTCAAACCGTTCCACTTTGAGCATCGAATACCTTTGTCGAGAAGCACCTTCGACGTCGAAGGCAACAAGATTCCTACTTAGAAGAAATTCTCTAAGTACCTTGCCATCTTCTGATGAGCATTTCGACAGAATCAGCTGGTCGAAACCGTCCCTCATGATTAATGGTTTATATTAATAAAAACAAGGGTGTCGAATTTAGGAGCCAACAAATTTCCCCCCAAGAATGCCTTATTTCGACGCTGAAAAGAAAAAGGCATTCTTTGAGATTCCACTCGACACCTATCCTTCATTCTTAGCCACAGATTAATCTGTGCGCTTTTTGTCTTCTACCAACCAACTGACAATCCCAAGAAAAAGCCATCATTCCATCTGTACCTAAGACGTCACTTCAGTAAGGAGTTTAGCGTGCCCAATGTCCTTTCACAGATTGTCATCATGACAATATCCCAAAAACGAGGGTGCACGCTGCAC
This sequence comes from Vicia faba, assembly GCA_948472305.1. NCBI lineage: Eukaryota > Viridiplantae > Streptophyta > Magnoliopsida > Fabales > Fabaceae > Vicia > Vicia faba. Next base: position 1,232,889,568 of record OX451735.1, read on the forward strand.
CGTTTCGTTTCTGCAGAACGGCTATGTCAGCGAAGGAGCGCCACATGTCCCACTATCATCTGCAACATTAAATGGCCTCGAATTTTGTGATTTCCCAACCACTATAAATAACGCTAAGTACCCCCTTGTGGGACTTTTTCACGCCATTCTGCATCCAAACCTTATTGTTGAACACAAAATCTCTGCAAACACCTGCAAACACTTTGTTCTTCACTCACCTTCAATCTTAACCCAAAAATGGCTTCAGGTTCCTCTAATGCTCCCAGTTCCATCATTCCTTCTAGAACTGCTAAACCAAAAATCTTCTCAACTGTTCCAACAGTTAACTCTACAGGCATGCGAAGGGTTCCTGAACCCCTGGGAACTGCTGAGTGTGAAGCTTATTCCTCTCAACTACTGATTCCGGTTGGATACTCCAACCAGATTTTCGCCATGTCTGGCCCGTTATCCCCATGCATTGATGAATCCACGAAGATCAAGAACTTCTTCCCGGTGCTTGAGGCACTCAAACCTGTTGGGTGTTCCAAAAAGGCTGCAGATGACAACGAAGATCCTGCTAAGGAGAAGATAGATCTTCGCTTCTTCAATAGGGGTGTTAGGGCTTTTAGGTCTAGCCCTAGCCTCACACCAGACTACCGCGCTTGGCTAGAGAAGATGGAAAAAAGCCAGGCTTCGATCTGGAAGAACCTGGGGATATACGACCTAGTCATGCTGTCGAAGACTGGTCTCAACTACTCCCCTGAGATGCTGATAGCCTCTTTGCTTTTCTGGGATTATACTCACTTCACATTCCACCTGCCTTGTGGAATGCTAACACCCACTCTTTTCGACGTGGCTTCCATCACCGGTCTTCGACCAACTGGGGATTATTTCGACCCAAAGGAAATGTCGGAAGACCAAATTGGGTTTTCAGCTACTAAACCCACCTATACCACCTACATCAACCACTACGTTGATAGGTCGACAGCCAATGTGACGGACGTGGAGCACATTGCGTTTCTAGCCCTTTGGCTGTCACGCTTTGTGTTCTGCACGAAGTCTCTTCAGGTGACGAAGAAAATGGTCACCCTCGCTACCCAGCTTCACCATGGTTAAAACGTTTGTTTGGCCGAATTAATCTTGGCGAACCTGTATGAGTCGATCAGCAGTGGAGCGAATCTGTTAAAGGTCATCGAAAATAGAGCCAGTTTGTTGCTTGCAGGACCCTTTTGGCTACTTCAACTATGGCTAAATGCCACTTTTGAGTCTTTCTTACCTCAGAAAACTCAAATAAACGAACAAGCTCCTGAGATAGCCAAAAGGCGTATCGAAGGCACCAGACTGGCGTTACTGACTCCGACTGAGGATGGGCTGGAACTCCAACAGACTTTTGCAAACTTCTTCTTGATGTTTGCAAGAAGAAAAGAATTCACCTCAACCATGGCTCCTTTCGCCCGTCGAAAGTTTGGTCCAGAATGGTTCACCAGGCCCCATCCCAAGTCGTCAGGTGACCCTCATGTCGAAGAACACACAATAATGTGGGAAGCATTTCTCACACCCAGAATAATGCCACTGCGTTTTAAGAGTTCCAAGAATCACCTGAGCTTGATCGCTTATCAGCCAAACTTGGTCTCTCGACAGTTTGGTATCATCCAATCACTTCCTTCTCCCATTTTTCCTAGGGAGAAATCAATGTTATATTTTTGCAATGATTATACTGAGGATGCTGCCACCAAGCATATTGGCAGGTATGCTGGTCGAACAGTACTTTCACTGTTCGACTATCAACTTAACTTCCTATGTTCACCATCTTTCGAAGATTGGTGGAAGAGTTATTATGCTGAAGAGTTCTTCGATGAAAAAGATTTTGTGGACGAACTTCAGAAGTCCTTCGTTCTAGTCCTTGACAAAATAAAGAAATGTATGTTCACTCTCCAAATTACTTTTGTCTTTCCATTTCGACTTGTAACTTGTTAATTATAACTTGTGAACGCGTCTTCTTTCAGTTGTTCGAAAGCCTGCAGCAAAGAAAGCCGCAGAAGGCCATCAGGGTGGAGGTCCCTCGACAAAACCTTCAGCACCGGCGAAAACTACAGAAAGCCATCAGGGAGGAGGTCCCTCGACAAAACCTTCAGCACCGGTAACCAAACTTTTATTATTTCCCTCTGGTTTTAACATCCTGCTTTTCGATGTAGCGTTCTAAATCGAACTCCAATTGGTTTTCAGGCACCTTCACCCAAGAAACGACCTGCACTAACGGTCGAATCTGGGAGTGACGACGAGGACGAATCTCCCCCCGCTCCTCTTAAACGGAGAAAACTGAAGAAAGATGCTCCTTCTCCTGAGCCTCGACCCAAGATCAGAATAAAGGTTGCAGGGAGAAGACCCAGGCCACCTCCCGTGATTATATAAGAGCCCACAGAGGAGGAGCTAAACGTTTTGCTCAATAAACCCGTCGAAAGTGATAATTCCAGCTCTGGGGCTGAAATTCCTCTGCAGGTAGTTTCTTTGACCATTTTTAACTCAGGTGTCGATGCCCACGTTCGATTGTGTCTCTTTCTAAACCAGAAGATTCTTCCTCTTCTATTTTCAGGAGACCACCGAAAGTTCAGCACCAAAGACTTCAGAGACACAAGACTCTGCTGAACACAGTAGGCAACAAGAGGAGGAATTGGCAAACGATGAAGCCATTGCCGAAGCAGAGGAACAACAACCAAAGGAAACTCAAGTGGTCGATCTGTCAGAGGAGCAACATGACGAAGGGGATCATGTTGATGCTGGCACTACAGAACTACATGTCGAAGAGAGTCATGTCGATGCAAACGCTACTCAACAACTTCAACCCCAAGCCAACGCTGCTGTGAGGATTATCACCTCGACAAAGCCTAAGTCTAAAGAAGACTTGGCACTCTTGAAGCAAACTGATCCCGTTGGCTACCTGAATGCCATCATCGAGAGTAGGGGAAGTTCATCTGACCTTAGTCATGATGCTTCTACTGCATCGGGGAAGTCCACTTTGACTTCTCCTCTTGATGAAGCTTTGATGAAGGTCAAGGCTCAGTTCTTCAAGAAAGATTTGATGAAGGCTTTGGAAGGGGATCCTACTGCTCCGTCTTGTCTGGGAGTTGTTTTGAATGCAGTCGATTTGCTTGTTGTGACTCCAGAGGTTTCGAGCTTTATCTTGGAGTTATACTCCATTGTTGACCAAGTCTCTGCGGACTATCAACGTCAGAGGGGCTTTAACAGCCAGCTCGAAGCGCTCCATGGCAAGAGTTCTTCTGCCTGGACTGAGGTAGCTGAGACGACTTCTCGAATTGCAGAGTTGTCGAAGCAGAAGGCATCCAAGCAAGAAGAAATTGACGCCATAGATCGAGACAATGCCTCTATAAAGGCGCAAATCGAAGAGCTGGAGGCCAAGATAAATGCTAATACCAAGCGCAAGGAGGAGCTTCTCTCGACTGTTTCAAACACAGAGAGCCAAGCTGAAGTTACACGAGGCCTAGAGTTTGCTGAGAAGGCCCAAGCCTTCGATGACCAAATTGCCAAGCTTTCCCAGGCGACTGCCTTGTGTAACAAAAGACTGGAGTTGCAGCAGGCCAAGTACCTTCGACTTAGAGATTCTATCCCCTTCTAATTTACTCAGCCCTTTATTAACCATGTATTGTAATATTTATTTGACAATGTAACCATTTTGGCTAATTCTTATAAAATTTTCCATTTTGGCTATTTATAGTTAATTTGGTCATTACTTGCTATTTATTTTGATTTCTTGGAGCATAGGTTTATACTTTTTCAAATATTTGCCGTTTACTCTCAAGAGTCTTTTATCTTCACCTAACTCTTCGACTTCATAAGCTCCACCAGAAAAAGTTTGGATGATTCTGAATGGTCCTTCCCATTTGGGTGACCATTTTCCCATGCTTCGATCCCTTCGATCCATGGGGAGAATCACCTTCCAAACTAATTCTCCAGGCGAGAATGCCTTAGGTTTTACTTTTTTATTGTAAGAGTCTTCTACTCTTTTCTTCTGAATCCTTAGTAGGTCGAGAGCGCGTAGTCTTTCTTCGTCTAAATCTACTAGTTCGTCTAACATCATATCCCAATAAACCTCAGAGGGGATATCATGATGTCTCTGAACCCTTACAGATTGAAGACAAATTTCCGCTGGCAACACTGCGTCATGACCAAAAGTTAGCCGATACGGTGTTGTACCTATGGCTCCCTTTGGGGACGTTCGACAGGCCCACAAGATCTGGTCTAACGTCTTATGCCAATTTTTTGGCTTCTTCCCTACATGATTTTTTATCAAGCCAATCACTATTTTATTCGCTGCTTCAACTTGACCGTTTGCCTGCGCATAATAAGTCGTTGATGTTAGGAGTCTAAAGCCTGTTTCTTGAGTGAATTCCTGCATCTTTCGACCGGTGAAAACTGATCCTTGATCAGTCGTTATAGTTTCAGGGATTCCAAATCTAAAGATAATGTTCTTTTGAATAAATTCAATGACATTTTCTTGGTCTACATTGACTAAAGGAATAGCTTCGATCCACTTAATGAAATAATCAATGCCTACCAGTATATACTTCTGGCTCTTTGATGATGCTGGTCGAATCTCTCCAATAAGGTCCAACGCCCATCCTCTAAACGGCCAAGGTTTCACTATTGAGTGAAGTTCGCTTGCTGGTACATGCTGGATGCCTGTATGGACTTGACATTCCCGGCACCCCTTCGCGAACTCGACACAATCTTTCAAGATGGTGGGCCAGTATAGTCCTTGTCGAAACAACAACCATTTCATCTTATGGCCTACTTGGTGAGCCCCACATGCTCCAGCGTGCGTAGTCGAAAGGGCTATGTATGGTTTAGTTTCACTTAAGCACTTTAGCAATACCCCTTCAGGCGTCTTTTTAAATAACTCGTTACCCATTAGTACGTAACTCAACGCCCTATATTTTATTTTCCGTTCTGTCGAAGCTGCTGGATTTTGTAGATAATCCACAATGGGTTTCCTCCAATCTTGCTCTGACAAATTGTCTATGAACGATATTTCAAAGTTCCTTTGATCAGCATACCCTAGTCTTGTCGATTTCAAATCTGTTGGTGACAGACTAGTTGCTTTTATTTTTTCTCGGACTTCGATTGCTCTTTGTAATCTCGTTTTTGAAATTTTGTACCCAGATGAAATTTGTGCCAAATCGTTGGCTATTTGATTTTCCAATCTGGGTATGTGTCGAATGTTGACCATTTCGAATTTTTTCAATAAACGATTTGCTATCACAAAGTACATAATAAGATTTTCTCTTATGCACTTATATTATTTTGTGACTTGCTTAATGACTAACTCTGAGTCTCCCATTATTTCGACTCGAGTTGCCCCCAATTCCAACAATATCTCAAGGCCAGTAATTAGAGCTTCGTACTCAGCCTCATTGTTCGAACAAGTACCTGATATCTTGTACTTGAATGTTGTTGGAATTTTTTCTGGAGAAATAATCAAGACCCCTACTCCTGTTCCATCTTTATGACTGGAACCATCGAAGTAGAATTTCCAAGGCTCTATCTCCACATAATTTATGTTCTCAACCTGAATTGAGTGGTCGACTATAAAGTCTGCCACCACTTGCCCTTTCACTGGCCTAAGAGGCATAAAGGTCAAGGAGTATTCAGTTAACGCTAACGCCCACTTGCCAATTCGGCTGTGCATGATGGGTTTCGACAACATGTACTTGAAAACATCAAAATGAGACGAAACATACACATCAACTGGTTTTATATATTGTTTGAGCTTTGTACAAGAGAAATAAAGACATAGACATAATTTTTCAACTTCGCTATATCTAGTTTCTGCATCGTTCAAAACTCTACTAAGATAGTAAATGGGTCTTTCGACTCCATTTTCATCTTCTTGGGCTAACATGCTTCCCAAAGTTTTGTCGGATGCAGCTATGTACAATCTCATACTCCTGTTGCTGCAAGGAGGCACCAAAATAGGTGGCTTTGTGAGATACCCTTTGATTTTATTGAAGGCTTCTTGTTGCTCTTTCCCCCATTCGAATCTTTCCTTATTCAATCGAAGTAAGGGTGAGAAGGCTTGAGCTTTTCCACTTAGGTTAGATATGAATCTCCTTAAGAAATTTATCTTGCCCAGTAGAGATTGCAGTTCCTTTTTGTTCGCTGGCGCTTTCGCTTCCAGAATTGCCTTCGTCTTGTTCTGGTTGATTTCGATTCCTTTCTTGTGGACGACGAAGCCCAAGAAATCTCCAGCTTTTACACAGAATGCACACTTCAAAGGGTTCATTTTCAGACCTTGTTCTCTCATTCTTTCAAATGATTGTCGAAGGTGGTCTATATGGTTCTTCCTGGAAACAGATTTTACAACAATATCATCAATATATACTTGCATAAAAGTGTTAATAAAATCATGGAAGATAGAGTTCATCGCTCGCTGATATGTTGCCCCAGCGTTCTTTAGGCCAAAAGGCATCACTACTCATTCGTAAGTGCCTAAAGCCCCGGGGCATCGAAAAGCTGTTTTCGACACATCTTCTTCAGCAATGAATATTTGATTATATCCTAAATAACCATCGAGCATACTCAGGTACTCATAGCCAGCGGCAGAATCGACTAGCATTTCCGCCACAGGCATAGGATATTCATCTTTGGGTGTAGCAGCATTCAAATCTCTGAAATCTATGCACACCCTCAATGTACCGTTTTTCTTGATCACTGGCACAATGTTTGCAATCCATTCGACATACCTCGTAGCTTGTATGAATTTGCACTTCAGCAGTCTTTCGACTTCCGTTTTGATCTTCGACAGTATTTCTGGAGCGAAGCGTCTTGGACTTTGCTTGACTGACTTCTTCCCAGGTTTGATTGGCAACTGAAGTTCCACCAATCCTCTGTCGAGACCAGGCATCTCGTCGTAATCCCACGCAAAGCAGTCCTTAAACTCCTTTAACAAATGAATTACTTCCTACCTGAGTTCTGGGTCTATTTTTGCGCTAATGTAAGTTGGCTTTTTCTCTAACCCTTCGCCCAAGTTGATTTCTTCTAAAGGATCCTGCGCTAACATTTTGATGTTGTTGGCTAAGGGGTCCTTTTCGAATCCCAAAGGCTCATCGTCGTAGATGGCGTCGAGCCTTTGTTCCTGCATTCCTTCTGGCATGATATCAGGAGGTTCTGGGTCGAAATCCTTTCCAGGACCTGCAGAAGGTAACTCTTGATCATTGGCCTGTGTGGTCATATATTTTACTTCGGCTTCGAGAGCCGTTATCATCCTTGTTTCGGCTACGTAAGCCGAAATTCGCTGCAGTGATTGTGACTCAGTCATTGTCACTGAATTCACTTCCCCAACCAGTTGGCTGGATATCAGTTAACCCACTAAAATCAATGTGGGACAAGTCTTCTCTGTCCCATTGAAAACCATGCTCAGGGTGCAGGTATACGGAACAAAAAGCATTTGGCACTGGCGCCAAGTCGAAGTCAGGTGCTGGGCATGGCCCAATGTGAGCCAGATTTTTGTCGAAGTCTGCCATCCCTAGGTGATTTACTTCGCCCAAGTAATAGCTTTGATCCGCTTCTATGTTTTCGACCATTCCATCAGGACGCCATAGTATCAACCTTTGGTGCATTGATGATGGTACAGCTCCAACACCATGTATCCATTCTCGGCCCAACAACAAATTATAATTTGGTTTGGCCGATATGACCATAAACATAGTTGGTCGAAAGATGGATCCCACCTTGATGTCCAATTGGATCACACCCATAGTGGTCCCTATTCCGCCTTCATAATTCGACAGGACCATGTTGTAAGGCTTGATGTTTTCATCGCTCTTGCCTATTTTTCTCAGCATAAAGTGAGGGATGATGTTGATGGTTGCCCCACAGTCCACCAAGATCTTATTTACTGTGGTTTCTTCGAGTTTAGCCCTTATAAATAAAGGCTTGAGGTGATTTTTCATCGCCTCTGTAGGAGGTTCGAAGAACCCATTTTGCTCTTCATTAGCGCCATTATCCATGACGAAGTAGCATACTGGCCTATGTTTGGCCATTTCTTGTTCGACTTCCCAGTCGCTTGCTTCGACCTCCACCTGGCGGTTGAACTCTCTTGGCAAAACTGAGACTATGTTCACCATGATATCTAGGGTGTCATCAGACTCAGAGCCATCTTCGTTATCAACTTCACCCTGGTTAGGCCAGACTAGCCTATTGGTCACTGGTTGTCTTTCCAGAGGCTTCCTCTGCTTTCTATGAGGGACATTTGAACTTGATTATAGATTTGGTTCATTAGCAGCTTCCCTTTCAGCCTTTCGCCACCTCTGATATCTTCTCCATTGGGATCGAGACATGGGATTCTTTCCTTTGTAGTTGCTTGATACCTGGGTCACTTTAGGGGTAGCAACCTGAGGTTCTTTCTTATGTGTAAAGGATGAACCTCTTGGCACTTCGAAGGAGTGCCATCTTTCCTCGCTTGGCCTCTTTCGACCTGATGTTTTGTACCATGTATCAACTGGCACATTGGTTGGAGGCCTGAAAGTCAGTGGCCTCTTTTCTTGATTTGAACCCTTTTGGTAGGTTTTTCTGTGGGCAATGTCGAGTATCAACACTTTCCCTTTTTCTGTTTGCTGCTCTTACACCTTGGATATGTTCAGCAGCTTTTTTGTCGAAAATCGAGCTGTATCGAGGACACAGCATCACTTCTGACTTCTTCTTCTGGCATCTTTGCAGGAAATCTGCCAGATTTTCATTTTCCGGAGGGAAAGCTGTTTTGTTGGCTTGTTCTTGCCTAGTGGCCTCCTCTGATGCTTTTGGTTCAGAGACTTCGACCATGTTGACATTCATGGTGTCTTTGGTGGCAAGAGTCAATTGCTTCATCTGAGTCTCCAAGTCCTCTGTCGGGCCTTGAACTGCAGCCAAGTAAGAACTGGGTTTTGTTCCAGATTTTTGGGCTCCAACTGTCTCCAGTTTTGGGCTTTCGGCCTCTTTTTGGACCGCTTCAATTGTTTTTCTAGATAGATTCCCAGAAAAACTGCCAAAGATTGGCATGTTGACATGATCCTTGGTGACTTCGACCATAGTTATTCCTGGCCTCTTCGCCTGGCTTCTGGATGCCTCGATCACGTTCACCTCTGAAGGTTCAGCATAATGGGCTTCAGCCTGCAAAGGGTTAGAGTCCACAGTGATGGGGGTCTTGTCAGCAAATTTCAGCCTCCCTTCTTCGATAGCGTCTTGCACGAGGTTCCTGAAAAGAAAATATTGAGACGTTTTATGGCCTAGAAAATTATGATATTTACAAAAGCCTCTTTTCTTTCTTTGATCAAGAGGAGGCACTTTTACCCCTGGGGGTACTATCATTTGGCCATCTTTTACAAGTAAGTCAAAAATTTCATCACATTTTGTAATATCAAAACTGTAAGTTTTTTTTGGGAACCTATCGTTGGCCCTTTCCGGACCAGTGGGATTTTTTCCACTTGAGGGGACTAGCAGTTTGCAAGAGTATGGTGGCCCTTGTTTTAGTTCCGCTAAATCGACCTCGCTTTCTTCGACGGTTATAGTTTCGTCGAAGGTTTCTGGATCCTCATCGTCCATTTTGACATATGATATCCTTTCTCTTTTATGAGTTTTTGTCGCCTTGGCTTTTTCAGCTTTAAGGCGTTCTACCTGTCGAACTCTATCGGCCAATTGGGCCATGTCTCTCAGGTATTGAGTGTCTAATTTCTTCCTAATGGAATAATCTAAGCCCCCTGCGGCTATTTCGACTAACTCATGTTCTGGCACTTGCGTAAAGCATCTTGCTTTGAGCAACCTAAACCTATTTAGATATTCGTCTATAGGTTCAGTGAATCGTCTCTTTACACTGGCCAATTCTTTCAGGCTTATCTTGGTTTGTCCCATGTAGAATTGCTCATGGAACAATCTCTCCAACTGGGTCCAATGATGGATCGAATTGGGGGGGAGAGTTGTGAACCAAGTAAACGTGTTCTTTGTTAAAGAACTTGGGAAATATTTAATCCTCAGGTTTTCGTTGTTTGAAATATCTCCTGCTTCGATCAAGTATCTCGCCACATGTTCGACAGTAGATTATGTCGTGTCCCCTGAAAATTTGGTGAACTTAGGGACTTTACATCTAGGAGGTAAGTCTGTTTGTAACACATATTCTGACAGTGGGGATGTGAAGCTGGGCCTACGAAAGCCCATATTCATCCCATTTTGCGTCATGATTCTTTCGATTATGGCTGCCAGGTTATTTTCCAAACCCATGTTCTGGTATTGGATGTGCTGAACTACTTCGTCAGCATTTTGGTTTCTATTGACTATCCTTACCTCCGGGGCTATGACCCTAGGTTCTTCGACCCCGGGTTGCTCCAATCGTGCCCTAAGGTTTTCTTCGACAGGCTGCTGGACTTGGTTAATAGTGGTTTCTTCCTCTAGAAGTATACTTTGGTTTCCCCTCATTTGCGCCCTTTGGGGTTGTCGAATAGGTTGGGGTACCCCAAAGAAATCAGCCAGACGCGTCATTTACGCTGTCATCTGCTGATTCGACTGGGTGGTATTTTGTATTAGAGGGTTCAACACCGTACTTAAAGTTTGTGCCAACATTTGAACCATATCGTGATTGCTTTCGTCCATTTTTTGCCTCAAGACTGCTGTCGAGGCATTTGTAAGGCCATGCGCTACTTGAGACGTTCCTCCTAAGAGTTGGGTCCTATTTTTGTTCGCCATACCAACTCCAGAACCTTGGAGTGGTGAAGAGGCACTCACTAAAGGGTCTGAAAAAGTGGACGCAGCGTTCGTCAGGCTAGCCAATTCAGACGTTGGCATGCCATAGAGTGGTTCTCGATTTGGACCGCCTGTCATAAATCTTGGGGGAACATAAGGCCTAGTTCCTGGATTTCCCCTTGGTGGGGGAGTTCCCAAAGGCACTCTGGGGCCAGTGAACGGAGGCAATGGCCCCTTTTGTGTGACCGTTACTGCTGGTGTTGAACCAGCGGATAACGCTTCACTTACGGTTGGGATAACCGTTGTTCCCACATTCGTTTGTGGGATTTCGCTATTGTTTGGCGGATTCGCCATCGCTTCTCTTCTTCTGGCAGTATTGGTATTGTTAGTGTATATTCTACCACTTCTCAATAACATGCAATACTTCTCGAAAAAGATGATACTCTGTATATATACGGTTAACCTTCAAAATCAACACAAGGTCCCACCGGGTGTGCCAATTTGTTTACTGTGGAAATTGGTAAACAACCGCTGATCCTCCAAAAGGTTACTTATTTGGTGACTCGCAGGATCGATCAGATTGATCCTAAGACATGGTTGATTTTTGGGGTTTTGATTAAGTTTAATGATGGTTAATGACAAGAAAATAAAGACACTTTATGTAAATTGCATGAAGAAAACTTGGTAGAATGAAAGAAAGCTTTAAATAAAGGCTTCGACTGGGAAAAGTAAATGAAAGGCAATAAAGTTCTGGAAAATAAATGACTTTGATTAATTTAAATGGTGTTTCACACATACATTCTCAACAATTCTTTCTCTCACACTGGGTACTTGAATCTAAATGAGTAACTTGTATATAATTGTGAACACACGCGAAAAACTACGTGAACAACTAGTATTTATACTAAACACATCTCAAGTAACCGTCGGGCAGTTACGCTGCTTCGAGATGACTCCACTTGGCATGCTCACAGCATTCGACGCTCCTGATATTGGCACGTTGCACTTGGTAACCGCTGGGAACCGTTTTCCCTCCAAACATTTGAATCTCAAACCGTTCCACTCTGAGCATCGAATACCTTTGTCGAGAAGCACCTTCGACGTCGAAGGCAACAAGATTCCTACTTAGAAGAAATTCTCTAAGTACCTTGCCATCTTCTGATGAGCATTTCGACAGAATCAGCTGGTCGAAACCGTCCCTCATGATTAATGGTTTATATTAATAAAAACAAGGGTGTCGAATTTAGGAGCCAACAAATTGCCCCCTAAGAATGCCTTATTTCGACGCTGAAAAGAAAAAGGCATTCTTTGAGATTCCACTCGACACCTATCCTTCATTCTTAGCCACAGATTAATCTGTGCGCTTTTTGTCTTCTACCAACCAACTGACAATCCCAAGTGTTGTACCCCAAAATTTGCCCTCCCATATTCTTCAAGAAATTGCCAAGTCATGCTTCAAAATTCCCCAAGGGTTGCACAGTTCAAGGGCCTCCTAAGCAGTCAAAATTAGGGTTTTGGTTCTGATCAAGAAAATGAAGTTTCCAAGGGTCCAATCAAGTCCCACATGCCTACAAATATGGTCAAGCATCCTCATACAAAGTTTCAAGACTTTCAGCACAAAATTGCACAGTCAAAACCCTAATTGCACTACAGTCAACTGTAGGGGCAAAATGGTCATTTGACAGTCAAAAGTTCAAATTTTTGGTCAACATCTCATTTTGAAGTCACAAACATCATTTGATCAATGCTTGATCATGATTCTCAAAGATTGGCTCAAAAATCATCAAGATGCAAAAGTTTCCTTATTTGGACAGTTGAAAAAGTCAACTGTAAATTGACCAGGGCATAACTTTCACATGGATTATCAGAAAAATTCCATCCAAAGCTCATTTTGAAGAGAAAGACATTTCCTACAACTCATCTTCATACTTCAAGTCCAAGAAATGCTCTCACAAAAAGTTATCAATTTCAACATTATAGGTCATTTTCAAAAGTCAACAAAAAGGGACTTTAAGTCAAAGGCCATAACTTGAGATTGGTAAATCAAAATGACATGGGACCAAAGGCATTGATTATAGGACTCAAAGACCTTTCCAAAATGTCCAAGAACATGAGCAAAGCTTAAAAATTGAGCAAGTTATACCTTGTGGAAGTTGGGAATTTTTTGGATATTTTGAAAAGTCAACATTGATTCAAATGACCTAAAATTGCTAATGGGCCTATTTTTCTTCCACAAATCATCATCCAAGGCATGTGCACGACCACTTGGCCCAAAGGGAAGTTTTTCTTCATTATTTATTTATTTATTTGAATTTTTATTAATAATAATTCATTTAAATTAATTAAATACATGGAAAATACTAAACCTAATTTATCAAATCTTTTTGTACATGTAATAGGTTCAAAAATTCGTGCATAATCAAATATGGAAAGAATTGAAGAGAATTGGTCATGATTTGTACAAAATAGCATGGAAAATATTGAAAAAAAGATCTTGAAAAATCAAATCTTCCAAACCATGAATGCCAAGGATTTGGATTGTTTTCTTTGACCTAATTCACTCATACATAAGTATAGAACACAACCCTAATGCCTTTAACCAAAAAGCTGCGCAAGAACCTGGAAAACAAAGTTTGACTTTTTGCTTAAAAAACTCAATTCTGAAAACCTATTTGCAGGTCGATTCAAGCCAAGAAACTCATCCTATTGCCTTCCAAGGACATCAAGCAACCTTCCTGGATCAAAAGCATCAATTCTAACACTTTGAATCATTGTACATAAGTCCAACTTTTCTCACTTTTTTTCATAATCGTGTTTTGAGATTCAGGCATTTTCATTGCATAATTTTAATGGATTCTTACTAAATGATGCATTCTGAAACTAACCATCTACTTTAATTGCGTTTTTATACATTGTGTGTAAATTCACCATTGTTGCTTTTTAGGGTTCTTAGGTTTTCAAATTAGGGGTTTTCGTTTGAGGAACAATTGGCGTGTAAGACCTAGACCATTCAATTCAGGGCGTTTGGACGAAGAGAAATAAGCCATCGCGCTCAATTTATGGAGCCCCAGGGGCTATTCGCTATTTTCTAATATAGTGCCTATAGCAACGTTTGAAAACCGTTGCCAATGTTTTATATCTTTCAGGAAAACAAAACAACAAGGAAGAAGATGATGATGTGTAGAACGGTGGTTGGCCTGTTTAAATTTTCGCGCGGAAAACCAAGCATCAACGCGTTTTGTTTTATTATATTTATTTGTTATATTAATTTACAGATAAACAAAGTGGAGCAGTGGTGAAGCGCCTGAGTGGTAACGTTCAGGACCTGGGTTCGAGCCCCAGGTCCTCACTATTTCCATATTATTTTTCAATCAAAATTCCTATGCAGTGTCAATGCTGAAGATACATCATACGCCTTCAAAATCAAACGTCCACGCGTCCCAGGGTATGCAATCAAAGGCCAGGATCTCAAGAACATGATGCACGCTAGTCAATGCTTGGGTACGTGAACGCAATAGTCAACCAGGCCAAAGGGTAAATGGGCCCAGATTGCTAAATTTTCACCTCCACTTTGGGGACAGATACCCCCCTAGGTTTGAATTTTTATTTCTTTTCTTTATTTTACTTATTCCAAATATTGTTTTTTAATCAAGTTTCTTTGGCTTAATATTTTCACAAATAATACAAAAAACACATAAAAATCAGAAAAGATGAAAAAAATAATAATAAATATTTTATTTTAGTATTTTGTAAATAAATTCATTAATTAACTAGTTAAATTAGGTTTTAATCTTGACTCTTTTTAATAAAAATCTAAAAAATATAGAATTAGGGTTTTAATTAAATTTTTATTCCTTTTTTCTTTTTCTTTCATAATAATTAAATAATTAAATATTTATTTTTGTAATTAAAATTACATGTAAATAATTAGGGTTAATTTTAGGTTAAAGTTTAATATTTTCTTAACAAATAAAAAATTTTAGAATTAGGGTTAGCATGTTATTTTAATTAATTCTTTTTTCCCATAAAAATCATAAAACACCAAAAAAAAAATACCAAAAACAATTTCTTTTCTTTTTTTTTAAATTAATTTCATCATTAAATTTAATTTTGCAAAAAGGGTCCAACGCCCTCGTTTTAATTCTTATTTAATTCGCATATCTATTTCTTTTTCGTTTAATATTTCTGTATCTCTCCCAAAGCTATGTAATTAATTGCTCGCACTTTTCTTTTAATTCTTTACTTTCCTGTCAAATCGGGTTCTGGAAATTTTGGCGATGTGGACCCGCACCTTTTGTAATAGCCTAAACTTTACTTTTCTCGCAAATATTTTAACTGTTAACAAATGCATGCAAGAATGAATAGACAAAAATAAAAACAAACGCTAGATCACCAATAACATGACAAAAGACAAAAATACAACTGAACATGACACACAAATCACACACCACCCCTAGGGTACGCCTCACTGTTGCCTTGCCTCGAAAGGTGATCGTCGAGTAGAGGATGTTTTAGTAAGTCCTCATGTCCATGAACATGGCATGAGGGTAGCTTCTAAGGTGTCTTCCTATTGCTCCGGTGATCACCATGTCCCGAACCTTCGAATTGACCCAAACACCTCCAACGGTGGTGCTACCTACCTCTCAATGGTGGGATGGCACTACTTTAAGGACATTTACACAGACGAATTCCTTAGGGTAGGTAGACAACTCTAGATACTTGCTCTATTCAAAAACAAATCAAAACTCTTTTCACACCGACACTTTCAAAAAGCTTTCAAAACAATTTTTCAAACATTCTTGAGGACTGATACAAGAGTCGATCTGAAATCTTTAAACGAAACTTTTTCAAACCCACCCACAGTTGAAAAGCAAAACAAACCATTTTTTGAAAACACAATGAGCAAGTATCTAAGAGCCCATGGATAACCATGGATAGAAAGGGTGCTAACACCTTCCCTTTCTATAACCTACCTCCCGAACCGAGAGCAATCTCTATAAGGAATTTTTCTGTGCTTTTGTCCTTTCCATTTGGAGAAAATAAAAGACGGTGGCGACTCTTTCTTCCGCGACATTTCGCGAACCAGCGTCAAACAGTCAGTTCCAGATCCACCGATCACAGAACTGGCGACTCTACTAGGGAATTAAACTTAAAGTGAGGTGTACCTTAGGGCTAGTTCATAACTGTGTTTTCAATTGTATTGACTTGTTTGCTTTAAATTTGTGGGTTGCATGGGAGTTACATAGATCCTAACCCGGATCTGGGGATACCCTGTTTAGGTAGCATAAGCTGTGAGGGACCTGTACGGCGTAGACCGACACGGGTGAAACAGTGGCTACGTTGGTGTGGCACCTTGGTCTGTACCGATATCCCTTGTGTCGCAACGAGGAGAATATGGGTCTTCTAAGGAGTCATTAACCACCAACAACCTTAGAACCTTAAATGACACAACTTGGCCATTAGAACAGTAGCATATGATACGCCCATTGAGGCTAAACTCTCGTGATGGTTCTGGCTGCAAGAAAAGATTGCGATGCTGGAGTTATGACCGATTGAGGGTAGTCAATGATATTGGGATCCTCTAAGAACCCGGTTACTTTGATAGGACAGGTATGAACCAACAAACTGAAAGAGGGTAGTACCTAGACCTCATGCTGGCCTAAACTGTAGGGGCTTGCCTTGTGTGACTTGTGTGCCTTACCATGTTTGCCTTTGTATCTGTTTGTGGTGTGCTTTATCATAACATCATAACATCATGAGCATTGCATGCATCCTGCATAAGGACTGACCATTTCAAAGACAAGAGGGTTTCACCTTTGCTCTGTTTTGTAGGACATTATGATGCCTGTGCGAAGGAATACTATCCGGTTCAACTTTGTTCGTTCACCTGAGTTGCTTGATGAGTTGGTTAGCAGAATTCCAAATACCACTTCCTTCATTCAGAGGCATGGTTCTCTTCTCAGTTTAGTCACTGCAAAGCGGGATCAACAGTTGATGAGTGTTCTGACCCAGTTCTATGACCCCCTGTACCAGTGCTTCACCTTTCAAGACTTCCAGCTGGTCCCTACCCTGGAAGAGTTCTCTGATTTGCTTGGTATCCCTATCTTGGATCAGACTCCCTTTACTGGTTGGGAAAAGACCCTCAGGCTTGAGGATGTTGCTGCAGCTCTTCCTTTGACACATCAAGAGGTAATGGACAACTGGGTGACTAAAAGCGGAGTTAAGGGTTTCTTGGCCAAATTTCTGATCGGTAAAGCTAACAGTTTCTGGAATGACCTGGACTTTAGGGCATATGAAGACATCTTGGCTCTCCTAATCTATGGGTTAGTCCTGTTTCCTAATCCTGACAACTTCATCAATGTCACTGCCATAAGGATCTTTATGTCTCAGAATCCTGTGCCCACTCTCTTGGGTGACATCTTGCAACAACTTCATGCTCGTACTACCCGAAGATGAGGAACCCTATGGTGTTGTATCCCTTTGTTGGTGAGGTGGTTTATTTCGCACCTCCCCAAATTCGTACTAAAGAATCAAGAAGGAAGAGGTTGGGCTCACAGGTTAATGTCCCTCACCGATAAAGACATCATTTGGACTTGCAGAGGTTTGGACGAGATAGCTATCATTGACCGATGCGGGGAATACCCTAATGTTCCTCTGATTGGTACCCAAGGAGGGATCTCTTACAATCCATGTCTAGCGCTCCGTCAGTTTGGAAGAGCAAGAAGAGCAGGTCCCCATGAGATGTTGGTGCCTCACATCAGTTTTGAGTTTCAGGTGGATAATGACGAGCTGCGTCGTAGGTTCATCAAGGCTTGGGACAAAGTTCATAAAGCTGACCCACAAGAGTTAGGGCCAAAGACTTCTTTACCTATGGAAGCCTACTACAAATGGGTTCGCATCCGTGCTCAGAAGTTAGGTATGCCATATGAAGCTGTCAGACCTATCATTCTTGAGTGTCCTGACAAAGATGGTATTCCCCCAACTGTCCTTCCTCCTCAGATACCTACTGATTATGAGACATTGAAGAGATCTTGGTCGCAACTGCGAGAAGAGCGGGATTCTTACCGGGAAAAGTTTAACGAGCAGGAGTTAAAGATCCAGAAGCTGACAAAGCAGTTGGAGAATGAGCGAACTCTGAATGCCTACATCCGTACTGAGAAGAGGAGACCATGGGATCAATAAGGAGCTCTGGATGTTCTTTTACAATTTTATTTTCCTTTTCAGTATTTCCTTTCATGTAACGCCTAAGGGAAACCTGTTGAATAATTTCAGTTCCAAAGTTGAATCTAATGAAGTGTGTTCCTTTTTGTTTACAAAGTTGATTCCCGATTGTCTTTGAAAACATAACTCATACGCATCTCATTCATCATGTGCATAGCAGGTTTTCTCCTTCTCAGGTTGCTTACCGTTCTTCGCTGTTTATTTCAGCATCATGAATCCTGACTCGTCATCAACTGAGACATCCATCAAAGCTCTTCAGGCGCAGAATGCACAATTTCAGGAATTAATCAAGGGTTTGGCTCAAGGCCAAGAAGAGCTGAAAGCTCTGCTCCTGAAGAAGGAGAAGAAGAAGAAGAGAAGAACTGTTCTGTTTAGCTCGGGCCGAAGGTTTGGCAACACTTTGCAGAATGAAGAGGCTGGTTCTTCCATTGGCAAGAGTACTCCTCAGGCAGAAAAAGGTCCTAGTCCGGTAGTCTCCGACAACGAGACTGATTTTGATGAAGAGCAATATCCTCCTGCAGAAGACCGTTACAGGCAGTTGGAGGACATGTTGAATGCTATGGAAATACAACAGGTACCTGGGCTGGATTTTGGAGATCTGGGTTTGTCTACTGGTGTGATCATTCCTCGGAAGTTCAAAGCACCATCTTTCACTAAATATGACGGGGCGTCTTGTCCCAAGCTACATCTCAGGTCCTATGTTCGGAAAATCCAACCGTACTCAGCGGATAAGAATTTGTGGATCCACTTCTTCCAGGAGAGTATTTCAGGGACTCATCTCGAATGGTTCTATCAGCTGGATGGGACCAAGGTTCGTAACTGGGAGGAGTTGGCTACTGCTTTCTATAAGCAATATCAGTATAATGCCGACCTTGCCCCTACACGTATCCAACTCCAGGGTATGTCGTTAGGTTCAAGTGAAGGTTTTAAAGAGTACGCTCAGAAGTGGAGAGACCTGGCTGGCAGGGTGCAGCCTCCGTTGACTGATCGGGAGTTGGTAGACATGTTCTTGGGGACCCTATCCGGGCCATTTTTCAACCATCTTATTGGGAATTCTTCTGCTGGATTCACCGATCTTATCTTGACCGGAGAGAGAATTGAGGCCGGATTGAAGTCTGGTAAGATTCCGAAGGGTGCATCGTCTAGTTCTGAGAAGAAACCCTTCAAGAAAGAGGCTAGTGCTGTATACGGTTCCAAGAGACCAGAGAGAACTGAGCGCCGCCAATCTGTCAGTGCGGTAATGATTGCTAAGCCTGCTGCCGCTCCTCGGCCAACCAATCCTCAAAGGGCTGAAAGACCCCGGAGAGAGTTCAC
Source organism: Vicia faba (assembly GCA_948472305.1). Classification (NCBI taxonomy): domain Eukaryota; kingdom Viridiplantae; phylum Streptophyta; class Magnoliopsida; order Fabales; family Fabaceae; genus Vicia; species Vicia faba. The sequence goes on from OX451735.1 coordinate 1,232,908,807, forward strand.
CCGGTTGAGTATGACCTTGTCGCAGATCTTACCACAGTTGCTCTCAACCAACTTAGTAACCGTCAGAGAGGCCCCGAAGTTTCCAAATACTACCTCTCCTAAGTACAACCCAAATGCTCGCTGCGCTTATCACTCTGACAGCCCGGGGCATACTACAGATGATTGTTGGAGCTTGAAAAATAAGATCCAAGACATGATCGACGCTGGAGAGATTCAGTTTAAAGTACCCAAGACTCCCCACGTGATCACTGCTCCCTTGCCAAAACATGGCTAGGATTGAGAAATTTTTATTCATTCGAATGTTCAAGTTGCAATTCTCTTTTGTTCAAACATTTACTCATGTTAAACATTGTTATTTCATTAATGCATCGCATATGTCTGTTCTGAAACAATATATTCGTATTCACTAAATGCAAATTATTTTCATATTTTTTCTGATGATCAACTCTTAAATAATAATTCTAAGCCTCTTGAGGGAGGATGACGAAAACGATACCATAATCTACAGTATGCTTTTGAACAGACCCCGCTGATGAAGTACATGCATTGTTTCAAAAACACTGGAGTTATAAGGAAGATAATCCCTCGTCAACCCCTCTGAGCCAAATAAGTAGGAGTTTTTCTTTTCGAAATTTAAAACCCTTAATCATAACCTGGGGCAGGGTAGTCTCTCAGTTGATCCAAGTGCATAACGAATGGCACCAAAGAGGTCCTTACAAAACGAAAGACAGTGATGGTTCCGAACAATCAATAAAGAAGGGCAGTCATTATCTCAAAAAATAAAAAACCCATTAAGTCAAAACCAATGAAGGAGACTTACAAAACTGGGGCATCCCGCTGACTGTAATTCCAAAAAAGGAAACAGTTCAGGCAAAAAAAAAAGAAAGGGATAACAAAAATCAAGAAAGAGGTCTTACAAACCCTCAACAAAAAAGGAATGACTGCCTATTCAAAATAAGTTATCAACATCCGAATCATCACCGGAAAATCAGGGCAAAGACTCAAACAAGGTCTAACGTATGATCAACTGAGTTTAGGTTTGGAGAACATCACGAAGAGCGGGTGGGTACAAATAAAATTTGAGCCTTTATCCTTTGTTTCTTAAACCGTGAACCAAGCCACGTTATAACCCTTAAAAGTCCTAGCTGAAGCATGGGTTAGTTCGAAAGCATACTGTTACGAAAGGTATCCTGTCTCCTTAAGGCTTACGGTAAATACGGAGTTGACATCACATTTTACAAACATTCATTTGTTTTATGAAAAAAGAATGCATTTTCAAAATCTTCAAGACAGACATAAGCTTTGCATTTTTAACATAACTTTGTTTGCATATGACTTTTTGTTTGAACAACAGGGAAATTCGCACGATGAATACCTAGTGAACAAAAGCACTTCCAATCAAGGGGCATGGCATGGCCAGTGTCCATTATCTGGGGCAATCCAATCAAGATTCGGAGAATCTCTCAAAGGCCAAATAGCCTGGGGCAACTCTCCGCCTAAGTCACTTGGGGCATTCCAACAACGAACCTTGCCTGATCAAACACCTTCTGGTGGCAGGACAAAAGCACTTCCAACAGGGGCAGCTCCCTACATTCCCTGAACGTGGACATAGTCGAAAGAATACTACGCAAAATCAAAGACCCGCTAGGCTGACATGCCTAGGAAAAAATTAGGGCTTCCCGGCGAACCAAAAGGGTTCGGGCAAAATGAAGGGATGAAATGAAAAAATATGTACACCCGGCAAGTCGAAAACCTGAAAAGGCGGCTTGGGAAAAAATGGGTATCCCGGTGGACTGAAAACCCGAAAGGGAGGTCCAGGCAAAAGTTAGGGATTAAAGCGTACGACTATGTCTCGTCATCTTGTCATTTGCCTATCAGAAGAAGAGTTCGTCCATCAACAACTATCAGCACCTCACAGGTCTTCCTCTCCCACCTCAGAAACGGGGGCAATGATGAGTTGTCCAAACGATCTAATTGCTCTGTCCACAAGGTATCAGGGTAGGTTCAGCTGAAGAACATAACCAGTACATCCCAATTCCCCAGAGAGTGAGCCAGCAAGCCAGTGCGCTCTCCCTAAGCAAAACTATATTATCAAACCCAAGGAAGTTGGGTATCCTCCCGCAGATTTCAACATTCTCCAGCAGTATATACATATTCTTAACAAGCATCCCCGGCAGTCTTGACCTAAAGATTGTTCCCCGGCGGTATATCAAACATTCAGTGGAGTTACTTCCAATACATCTCAAAACTTCCCCCCAGAGAGTCCAATCTAGTTCCCCAGGAAAGTTGGAATCCATCTCCCCAAGCAGAAAGCTTATCCCCAGTAGATTCTAGAAGCTTATCCTCGCAGAGCATGAACGCATCTCCCGGCTTTATTTAAAGAGTTATTTCCTTACCAGGATATAACTGGGTTATCCTCAGCCAAAAGCCATGGAAAGGTCGTCGTCAACATAGTTCTTTCTAATCCCCAACGAAGTCTATTAACACTTCCGATACAACAAGGGTATCCTCAGCAAGTTACTATCAATAAGTCAGCAAAGTACCTCTCTCCCCACAGAGTATCGCTTCCCAGCAAGATCGTCAGGATACTTTTCCACCCGCAGAGTTATTCCATTCGCCAAGTCTATTCCCCAACGGAGTTATCTTCTCCTACCGGTATTCTTGCAACTATCATCCCCAGCGGAGGCAAAAATCTATTCTTCAATATTAGCCCAGGATATGACTTCCCGGCACCCGTCAAGGATTTACTTTCCTAGACGAAAGCATACATTCCTAAACATCACATACATCATTATAGCATGCATAGACGCATCATATCTTACAAATCTCATTTATATTGAGAACATCATTGCTTGGTTCATATCATGCATTGCATATGACTGACCTTTACCTTTCAGGAAAGATTCAGTTAAATTCTCAATCATATTTCAAGACCTAGACCGGTTCAGTTAATCGACTCCAAAGATTTCTTATCCAGTCCAAGGCCTTCTCTAGTCCAGCTAAATCGACCCCAAACAGATTTTTCTGATGAAGACTCAGTAGAAGTTATCAAAGGTTTTTCTCAAACGTCCGCTTTTGAGATTATAATTTCCTATGGTTCTCTCCCCATTGCTGCGGAGATGATAATTCCATTCCAGGTTTTTCTCAAACGTCCGCTTTTGAGATTATAATTTCCTATGGTTCTCTCCCCATTGCTGCGGAGATGATAATTCCATTCCAGGTTTTTCTCAAACGTCCGCTGTTGAGATTATAATTTCCTATGGTTCTCTCCTCGATCCTGCGGAGACGATAATTCCATTCCAGGTTTTTCTCAAACGTCCGCTTTTGAGATTATAATTTCCTATGGTTCTCTCCCCAATGCTGCGGAGATGATAATTCCATCCCAGGTTTTTCTCAAACGTCCGCTGTTGAGATTATAATTTCCTATGGTTCTCTCCCCAATGCTGCGGAGATGATAATTCCATCTCAGGTTTTTCTCAAACGTCTGCTGTTGAGATTATAATTTCCTATGGTTCTCTCCCCAATGCTGCGGAGACGATAATTCCATTCCAGGTTTTTCTCAAACGTCCGCTGTTGAGATTATAATTTCCTATGGTTCTCTCCCCAATGCTGCGAAGACGATAATTCCATTCCAGGTTTTTCTCAAACGTCCGCTTTTGAGATTATAATTTCCTATGGTTCTCTCCCCGATCCTGCGGAGACGATAATTCCATTCCAGGTTTTTCTCAAACGTCCACTTTTGAGATTATAATTTCCTATGATTCTCTCCCCAATGCTGCGGAGACGATAATTCCATTCCAGGTTTTTCTCAAACGTCCGCTTTTGAGATTGTAATCGCCTATGGTTCTCTTCCCGATCCTACGGAGGTGGTAATCCCAAGATTTTCTCAACGATTGTTGTTGAAGTTAAAGTCATCCAAGGTTCTCTCACCGTTCCTGCTGAGGTAGTAACCACCCCTGGTTCATTCATCATCTTTTTAAACTCCAGATCCAGCTCCTGTAACCAGTCAGGACACATCTATACCAAGCATCTGAAGACTAACTCCTGCAACATGTCAGGTACTCATTTTTCTTTTGCAGGTACGCAAGTTCTCGCTAAGGAATCTCTTACGCGATCAACATCCAAATGGCATCTATAAGCCCATAATCCTATTCACCAATCTCTAAATGGCATCTATAAGCCCATTCCCATCATCCCACTGCTGTTATGTGAGCGCAAATTTCTGGGCACTCTAGTGTTCAATCATCTTCTACCCTCGGATTACAAAAGGCACGTCAGCCAATCTGCACCCTCAGGTCTAAGAAGATTGAACAGGGGCAACTGTTGTACCCCAAAATTTGCCCTCCCATATTCTTCAAGAAATTGCCAAGTCATGCTTCAAAATTCCCCAAGGGTTGCACAATTCAAGGGCCTCCTAAGCAGTCAAAATTAGGGTTTTGGTTCTGATCAAGAAAATGAAGTTTCCAAGGGTCCAATCAAGTCCCACATGCCTACAAATATGGTCAAGCATCCTCATACAAAGTTTCAAGACTTTCAGCACAAAATTGCACAGTCAAAACCCTAATTGCACTACAGTCAACTGTAGGGGCAAAATGGTCATTTGACAGTCAAAAGTTCAAATTTTTGGTCAACATCTCATTTTGAAGTCACAAACATCATTTGATCAATGCTTGATCATGATTCTCAAAGATTGGCTCAAAAATCATCAAGATGCAAAAGTTTCCTTATTTGGACAGCTGAAAAAGTCAACTGTAAATTGACCAGGGCATAACTTTCACATGGATTATCAGAAAAATTCCATCCAAAGCTCATTTTGAAGAGAACGACATTTCCTACAACTCATCTTCATACTTCAAGTCCAATAAATGCTCTCACAAAAAGTTATCAATTTCAACATTATAGGTCATTTTCAAAAGTCAACAAAAAGGGACTTTAAGTCAAAGGCCATAACTTGAGATTGGTAAATCAAAATGACATGGGACCAAAGGCATTGGTTATAGGACTCAAATACCTTTCCAAAATGTCCAAGAACATGAGCAAAGCTTAAAAATTGAGCAAGTTATGCCTTGTGGAAGTTGGGAATATTTTGGATATTTTGAAAAGTCAACATTGATTCAAATGACCTAAAATTGCTAATGGGCCTATTTTTCTTCCACAAATCATCATCCAAGGCATGTGCACGACCACTTGGCCCAAAGGGAAGTTTTTCTTCATTATTTATTTATTTATTTGAATTTTTATTAATAATAATTCATTTAAATTAATTAAATACATGGAAAATACTAAACCTAATTTATCAAATCTTTTTGTACATGTAATAGGTTCAAAAATTCGTGCATAATCAAATATGGAAAGAATTGAAGAGAATTGGTCATGATTTGTACAAAATAGCATGGAAAATATTGAAAAAAAGATCTTGAAAAATTAAATCTTCCAAACCATGAATGCCAAGGATTTGGATTGTTTTCTTTGACCTAATTCACTCATACATAAGTATAGAACACAACCCTAATGCCTTTAACCAAAAAGCTGCGCAAGAACCTGGAAAACAAAGTTTGACTTTTTGCTTAAAAAACTCAATTCTGAAAACCTATTTGCAGGTCGATTCAAGCCAAGAAACTCATCCTATTGCCTTCCAAGGACATCAAGCAACCTTCCTGGATCAAAAGCATCAATTCTAACACTTTGAATCATTGTACATAAGTCCAACTTTTCTCACTTTTTTTCATAATCGTGTTTTGAGATTCAGGCATTTTCATTGCATAATTTTAATGGATTCTTACTAAATGATGCATTCTGAAACTAACCATCTACTTTAATTGCGTTTTTATACATTGTGTGTAAATTCACCATTGTTGCTTTCTAGGGTTCTTAGGTTTTCAAATTAGGGGTTTTCGTTTGAGGAACAATTGGCGTGTAAGACCTAGACCATTCAATTCAGGGCGTTTGGACGAAGAGAAATAAGCCATCGCGCTCAATTTATGGAGCCCCAGGGGCTATTCGCTATTTTCTAATATAGTGCCTATAGCAACGTTTGAAAACCGTTGCCAATGTTTTATATCTTTCAGGAAAACAAAACAACAAGGAAGAAGATGATGATGTGTAGAACGGTGGTTGGCCTGTTTAAATTTTCGCGCGGAAAACCAAGCATCAACGTGTTTTGTTTTATTATATTTATTTGTTATATTAATTTACAGATAAACAAAGTGGAGCAGTGGTGAAGCGCCTGAGTGGTAACGTTCAGGACCTGGGTTCGAGCCCCAGGTCCTCACTATTTCCATATTATTTTTCAATCAAAATTCCTATGCAGTGTCAATGCTGAAGATACATCATACGCCTTCAAAATCAAACGTCCACGCGTCCCAGGGTATGCAATCAAAGGCCAGGATCTCAAGAACATGATGCACGCTAGTCAATGCTTGGGTACGTGAACGCAATAGTCAACCAGGCCAAAGGGTAAATGGGCCCAGATTGCTAAATTTTCACCTCCACTTTGGGGACAGATACCCCCCTAGGTTTGAATTTTTATTTCTTTTCTTTATTTTACTTATTCCAAATATTGTTTTTTAATCAAGTTTCTTTGGCTTAATATTTTCACAAATAATACAAAAAACACATAAAAATCAGAAAAGATGAAAAAAATAATAATAAATATTTTATTTTAGTATTTTGTAAATAAATTCATTAATTAACTAGTTAAATTAGGTTTTAATCTTGACTCTTTTTAATAAAAATCTAAAAAATATAGAATTAGGGTTTTAATTAAATTTTTATTCCTTTTTTCTTTTTCTTTCATAATAATTAAATAATTAAATATTTATTTTTGTAATTAAAATTACATGTAAATAATTAGGGTTAATTTTAGGTTAAAGTTTAATATTTTCTTAACAAATAAAAAATTTTAGAATTAGGGTTAGCATGTTATTTTAATTAATTCTTTTTTCCCATAAAAATCATAAAACACCAAAAAAAAAATACCAAAAACAATTTCTTTTCTTTTTTTTTTAAATTAATTTCATCATTAAATTTAATTTTGCAAAAAGGGTCCAACGCCCTCGTTTTAATTCTTATTTAATTCGCATATCTATTTCTTTTTCGTTTAATATTTCTGTATCTCTCCCAAAGCTATGTAATTAATTGCTCGCACTTTTCTTTTAATTCTTTACTTTCCTGTCAAATGGGGTTCTGGAAATTTTGGCGATGTGGACCCGCGCCTTTTGTAATAGCCTAAACTTTACTTTTCTCGCAAATATTTTAACTGTTAACAAATGCATGCAAGAATGAATAGACAAAAATAAAAACAAACGCTAGATCACCAATAACATGACAAAAGACAAAAATACAACTGAACATGACACACAAATCACACACCACCCCTAGGGTACGCCTCACTGTTGCCTTGCCTCGAAAGGTGATCGTCGAGTAGAGGATGTTTTAGTAAGTCCTCATGTCCATGAACATGGCATGAGGGTAGCTTCTAAGGTGTCTTCCTATTGCTCCGGTGATCACCATGTCCCGAACCTTCGAATTGACCCAAACACCTCCAACGGTGGTGCTACCTACCTCTCAATGGTGGGATGGCACTACTTTAAGGACATTTACACAGACGAATTCCTTAGGGTAGGTAGACAACTCTAGATACTTGCTCTATTCAAAAACAAATCAAAACTCTTTTCACACCGACACTTTCAAAAAGCTTTCAAAACAATTTTTCAAACACTCTTGAGGACTGATACAAGAGTCGATCTGAAATCTTTAAACGAAACTTTTTCAAACCCACCCACAGTTGAAAAGCAAACAAACCATTTTTTGAAAACACAATGAGCAAGTATCTAAGAGCCCATGGATAACCATGGATAGAAAGGGTGCTAACACCTTCCCTTTCTATAACCTACCTCCCGAACCGAGAGCAATCTCTATAAGGAATTTTTCTGTGCTTTTGTCCTTTCCATTTGGAGAAAATAAAAGACGGTGGCGACTCTTGCTTCCGCGACATTTCGCGAACCAGCGTCAAACAGTCAATTCCAGATCCACCAATCACACCAAGAAAAAGCCATCATTCCATCTGTACCTAAGACGTCACCTCAGTAAGGAGTTTAGCGTGCCCAATGTCCTTTCACAGATTGTCATCATGACAATTTCCCAAAAACGAGGGTGCACGCTGCACCGTTTCGTTTCTGCAGAACGGCTATGTCAGCGAAGGAGCGCCACGTGTCCCACTATCATCTGCAACATTAAATGGCCTCGAATTTTGTGATTTCCCAACCACTATAAATAGCGCTAAGTACCCCCTTGTGGGACTTTTTCACGCCATTCTGCATCCAAAACTTATTGTTGAACACAAAATCTCTGCAAACACCTGCAAACACTTTGTTCTTCACTCACCTTCAATCTTAACCCAAAAATGGCTTCAGGTTCCTCTAATGCTCCCAGTTCCATCATTCCTTCTAGAACTGCTAAACCAAAAATCTTCTCAACTGTTCCAACAGTTAACTCTACAGGCATGCGAAGGGTTCCTGAACCCCTGGGAACTGCTGAGTGTGAAGCTTATTCCTCTCAACTACTGATTCCGGTTGGATACTCCAACCAGATTTTCGCCATGTCTGGCCCGTTATCCCCATGCATTGATGAATCCACGAAGATCAAGAACTTCTTCCCGGTGCTTGAGGCACTCAAACCTGTTGGGTGTTCCAAAAAGGCTGCAGATGACAACGAAGATCCTGCTAAGGAGAAGATAGATCTTCGCTTCTTCAATAGGGGTGTTAGGGCTTTTAGGTCTAGCCCTAGCCTCACACCAGACTACAGCGCTTGGCTAGAGAAGATGGAAAAAAGCCAGGCTTTGATCTGGAAGAACTTGGGGATATACGACCTAGTCATGTTGTCGAAGACTGGTCTCAACTACTCCCCTGAGATGCTGATAGCCTCTTTGCTTTTCTGGGATTATACTCACTTCACATTCCACCTGCCTTGTGGAATGCTAACACCCACTCTTTTCGACGTGGCTTTCATCACTGGTCTTCGACCAACTGGGGATTATTTCGACCCAGAGGAAATGTCGGAAGACCAAATTGGGTTTTCAGCTACTAAACACACCTATACCACCTACATCAACCACTACTATGATAGGTCGACAGCCAATGTGACGGACGTGGAGCAAATTGCGTTTCTAGCCCTTTGGCTGTCACGCTTTGTGTTCTGCACGAAGTCTTTTCAGGTGACGAAGAAAATGGTCACCCTCGCTACCCAGCTTCACCATGGTTAAAACGTTTGTTTGGCCGAATTAATCCTGGCGAACCTGTATGAGTCGATCAGCAGTGGAGCGACTCTGTTAAAGGTCATCGAAAATAGAGCCAGTTTGTTGCTTGCAGGACCCTTTTGGCTACTTCAAATATGGCTAAATGCCACTTTTGAGTCTTTCTTACCTCAGAAAACTCAAATAAACGAACAAGCTCCTGAGATAGCCAAAAGGCGTATCGAAGGCACCAGACTGGCGTTACTGACTCCGACTGTGGAAAAAATTTCTCAGTTGGATAAGATCCACAAAGAGTATAAATTTCAAAAGAGGGAAGGAAGGAATAGTGTGGTCGTCAATTATTTGGAGTATCTGAAAAATGGGAACAAATTTCTTTTCAGTGATGCATTTTGTGTTGTTTCGGATTAATTTGGTCTATCAAAAGGGGGGTTTGAAAATGATATTGTATAAGAGATATTCTTCATTTCAACTGTAATTTCTATATGTTTCGGTTGATTTGTAATTTTTTCCTCTTCGAACAAGAGCACCCCTCGTGCTCTGTTTATTAATATTCCCTTACTTATTAAGTAAAAACCATCAGAGAAAAAAAGGAGATACATTTTTTCTTACAACTCATCCTTGCAACTTTAACTTCCTCGGCATTGATAAGATTATTATTCTGGACTGGGCCCGTCCTGGCCCAAGAGCAAGAATGAAGGCCCAAACCAAGCAACTCTTTAAGGAGCGCGCGCCCGAAGATTCCTGCCAGCGCATCGACCAGAAGCTGCAGCCGTGCCCGCCGCTGCCCGCGAACATGACGTCCTCGGCCACATAAAATCCAGCTCGAGCCCAGCTCGAGCACCCTCCTCGTAGGGCAGACTATGACCGTTACACCATCACCTGAACTCCGGAAAGACCACGTCCTCGTCCCTCCGTACTTCTCGCAGAGCATCACCAGGAAGGGGACCACGTGTGGGTCCCCACTACACACGTAGAACCTGGCAGTTCCTTCATTGGACCAGTCCTGGTCGGCCCAATGAAGGGACCTTGGCCCCGCGCTGGGGGCTATAAATACCCTCTATTCCTAGAGGGTCAGGTATTCATTCTTTTACCCATACACACACTTTTTTCCTGCTCGTACCATCACTCACTTTAGCATCGGAGTGCCTAGCAGGTACACCCCCATCTCGTTCAACTTTCATTCGGAGCCAGTCGTGACGGTCCAAGTCTGATCAGGTAAGATCAGTGGCGCCGTCTGTGGAAAACTAACTTCCCCGTATTGCAAAACCTCGAAGACCAAAGCTCAAATCACCTCCTACCGTCATGGCTGACCAAGTTTGTGATGACCAAAACGTCTGCATCGTCGACACCAACAACGGCCTCGCAGATAAGAATGGACTCACCGATAACACCGGTAACCCCGGTCATAACACACTCCCCGGGGGCTCCAACCCCGGGCCCTCAGTCCACCGTGACGGAGTCACTACATCATCCTCTTCAGTCTCTCTGCCGCTCGAAGAAGATAACGCAGCTCCCACAAGCCATCGAGCTGCCCAGTTCCTGGAAGTCCCTGTCCCCGCCGGGGCAGATGCCATAACCCACGCATTATTCGTGGTGATCAATCAGACGAATTACCTCATCTTCGCCCAGGGGAAAAGATTGAGGGCACTAGAAGACGATCGAAGACCTGCGAGGAGACACAGGAAGCCCCAAACTCCACCTCCTCGAGTAACAGAGGTACATCTCCCGTCTCCCCCGCGGAGACACTACAGAGACACCTCCCGAAGCCCGTCACCCCGACCCTCGGGGAGACGGCCCCCTTTGGAAAGGCAACCCATCATTGAAGTCAGGGGACGCGGCCACGCCCCCACGCGACAAGAAAGAAGACACTCTAGAGATGGTCATGGAAGAATCAACCAACGAGCACCACGCTCGAGAGACACTCAACACGACCAGGACCGTCGGGCTCGACAATATTACAGGTCCCCATCCCTGTCCCCGGAGCGAAGTGACGAGGACGACCCCCGCGGTCCCCTGTCACAGTCCATCATGGAGGCGCCCATTCCCCCGGGCATGGAGAAGCCTCCACATCTGAAGGAATACGACGGAGTCGCGGACCCGGTCGACCACATAGACAGGTTCGAGGCTATGCTGCACTAACACAATGTCGTGGGACCCATCAAATGCCGGTTGTTCCCCACGACCCTCAAAAAGGCAGCAATGGACTGGCATAAAGGCCTCGCTCCGGGATCAATCACCTCGTGGCGAAACCTGAAGAACCAATTCATAAGTTCGTTCACTGTGTCTCGGCGACACCCAAAGACCGAGGCGGTTCTCGGGGCCATCATCCAGAGATAGGATGAAACCTTGAGAGAGTTTATCAATCGCTTCAACCGCGAAGCCATATAGGTCCCCTGCGCGGACCACATGAAAAGATATTTGCTGGAGAGGGGGCTCCTCCCCAACACAAAATTCAGAAAGGCAGTGGGCATCGAGCCACCTAGAACATTCGATGCCCTCCTCGAGAAGGCCCGGGCGTACATGGATTACGAGGAGAGGGAGGCGGCCAACAGAGCCCGTGACCCCAAGACTCACGGATCCAGCAGCAACCCGCGCCAGGAAGATGCTCCTCCTCGACGAACCGGGGAGAAAAGAAAGGAGGACAGACCCCGAGAAGTCGAGGGCAAAGAGGACCCTCAGGGTGTTTTACCGAATACACTCCGCTCACAGCTTCCCGCGAGCGCATTTTGGCGAAGTGTGCCAGCACGGACTTTAAAGACGGAGGCGTCAAACGCCCCCGACCTGCTCCCGCCAAGCCCGGAGCAGACAAGAGCAAGTATTGTCAGTACCATAGGAGCCATGGTCATCTGAATGAAGATTGTGTCCACCTCAAGGACGCCATCGAAACCCTCATCAAGGGAGGGAGGCTCGCCCAATACCGGCGAAATGACGCTCCTCGTCGTGACACCCGAGAAGCAAAAGAGCTGGAGGAAGATGCCCGACCATCTGACGAGTCGGTCCCCATCCAGACCGCCTTCTCCGTCACCAGACTCGAGGACTTCTACGCCCCCGAGCACCTGCAGGAGCCGCTCACAACCCACAACAGGTGGGAATACTTTCCCTCTGCCATGGTCATCAACGGTGGAGGATTCAACGACCTGACTATCAATTCAGCTAAAAGAAAGCTGGACGAACTGGTCGACGCGGCACCCCCGCAAACAGTAACCTTTGAAAGGGTAAAAGGTAGGTCGGAGCCTATCACCTTTTACCTGGAAGAGCTCCCCGGAGGAGCCCCTAACGCAGTCATTCCCCTGCTGATAAGAGCAAGAATGGCTAACTTTGATGTGCACTGCATCCTCGTCGAAGAAGGAAGTTCTGTCGACGAAGGAAGTTCCGTCGACGTAATGTACAGTCAATTGTTCTGGACTCTGCAGCTGGACGACTCCCATCTCTCGCCATATGTAGGTTCGGACTTGCAGGGCTTCAACGGCTCGACCTCCAAGCCTTGGGGATATGTCGAGCTCATGGTTACCTTCGGGGAGGGTACGACAACAAGACAAGTTAAAGTATGCTTCCTCGTCATCGACTGCCCGTCCCTCTACAACTGCATCCTGGGGAGACCAACACTGGCGGAACTGACAGCGGTACCCTCCACCGTCCATTTGAAGATGAAGTTCTACACTAAGAGGGAACGGGTAGCTACTATCCAGGGGGACCTAGCCACTGCTCGGAGGTGTTTCAACGCCGCATCTAAGGGACATGACATCATCGACATCGGGACAAGGCCCGCCAAGAGACCGGTGACGATGCGACAGGAACCCGACAAGACAGAGCCCGCCAAAGAGGAAGACATAGCTCTGGATGCTCGTTTTGACCATGACGAACCTCCCAACGACGAGCAAATCCCCCTCCAACCAATATCGGACGGAGACTTTGAGCTCGTCCCCCTCGGTGCAGATTCGAGCAAGGGAGTGAAGATTGGCATCGACCTCCCCGACCTGGCAAGTAAGCAAATCAAAGCCTGCCTGCGCGAGAATGCTGACCTGTTCGCCTGGAGTGCCGCGGAAATGCCCGGACTCGACCCCGAGGTCGCCTATCACCGTCTCGCCATAGATCCGGCCGCTAAGGCCGTAGTACAACGTAGGCTTAGGCAGTCTCCGGAGAAAACGGAGGCTGCTGAAAAAGCTATAAAAGACCTCCTAGAGGCAAATTTTATTTCTGAATCCCGGTATTCAACCTGGATGTCAAACATTGTACTAGTTAAAAAGAATAATGGAAAATGGAGGATGTGTGTTGACTATACCGATCTCAACCGGGCTTTCCCGAAGGATGCTTTCCCTTTACCGAACATAGATATGTTGGTCGACAACTCGGCCGGCTATAAGACATTGTCGTTCATGGATGCCTACTCGGGATATAACCAAATCCCAATGGCCATGGGCGACAAACATTACACGGCTTTCATGACCAGCTCAGGCAATTATTACTACAACGTAATGCCCTTTGGACTAAAAAACGCAGGGGAAACTTACCAACGTATGATGAACAGGGTGTTCCACAAGCAGATTGGGGACATGCTCGAGGTCTACATGGACGACATGATCGTCAAATCCCGAGCGGACACCGATCATGTAGCACACCTCAAGGTAGTCTTCGCCCAAGCAAGACAATGTAAAATGAGATTCAACCCCGAAAAGTGCACGTTCGGAGTCAAGGCGGGGAAATTCCTCGGATTCTACCTAACAGAACGAGGAATTGAAGCCAATCCCGACAAATGTCGAGCATTCTCCGACCTCCCGACACCGACGTCGAAGAAATCGATATAAGTCATGAACGGCATGCTCACGTCATTGTCCCGCTTCATCACAAGGTCCGTTCAGCACGCCCTCCCCTTCTTCAGACTTCTTCGCAAAGAAGCAACCTTTGAATGGACCGAGGAATGTGAACGGGCACTGCGCCACCTAAAACAAAGTCTATCTCAACCACCCATGCTATCTCGACCAGTCGACAGGGAGCCATTATTCCTATACTTGGCCGTCTCGAACGAAGGCGTCAGCGCGACTCTCATCCGCGAGACCACCGACGGGCAGAACCCCGTTTATTTCACGAGCAAATCCCTACAAGGACCCGAAAGCAGCTACCAACAGATAGAAAAGGTAGCTCTAGCCCTCGTCAATGCAGAGAGGAGACTCAAACACTATTTTTTATCCCACACGGTCATCGTGCGAACCGACCAACCGGTGAAACAACTCTTAGGTCGACCTGACATGGCGGGCCGAATGCTGAAATGGTCCTTAGAGCTCTCCGAATTCGACATTCAATACGAGAGAAGGAAAGCTCTGAAAGCACAAGCCCTGGCCGATTTCGTCGCGGAAATGACTGCTCATGACCCGCCCTCAGGTAAAGAGCACAAATGGACCATCTTCGTCGACGGAGCCTCCAGCTCGTCCGAAAGTGGCGCGGGGATCCTCTTGGAAAATGAGGAAGGCGTAGTGATTGAACACTCGTTAACCCTCTCCTTTCTGACATCGAGCAACCTAGCCGAGTACGAGGCCCTGCTCGCAGGACTAAGGTTAGCCGAGGACCTGGGAGCCCGCGAGATACAAATCTTCACGGACTCACAACTCGTTGCTTCCCAAGTCCAAGGGAGTTACCAAGCCAAAAACGACAGCCTCGTCGAATACTTAAACTTAGTCAAAAAACACATGACGAAGTTTGAGCGAGCAGAAATATCACACGTCCCGCGCAAGCAAAACACAAGGGCAGACATATTGTCCAAACTCGCGAGCACGAGAAAGAAGGGCGAAAACAAATCCGTCATACAAGAATCCCTGTCACGCCCAAGCATCGAAAGGTCCTCGACACTAGTCGAGGTTCACGCTATAGGAGATGCCTCGTCCTGGATGACCCCAGTGTACAATTTTCTGACGAAGGGCGAACTCCCCTCGAACCAGACAGAAGCAACCATCACGAAGCGACGAGTATGCTCTTACGTGGTGCTCGAGCACAAACTATACCGCAGGGGATTCTCCATCCCCCTCCTAAAGTGCATCGATGAATCCACGGTCCCTGAGGTGCTGCGGGAGATACACGAAGGGATTAACGCCCAACACATGGGCGGTAAGTCCTTGGTGAGGAAAGCCCTTCGAGCGGGGTACTATTGGCCGACAATGCAGCAGGACGCCAAGGAACACGTCAAGAAGTGTGACAAGTCCCAGAGGCACGGCGACATGCACCTCGCTCCCCCTCACGAGCTGAGCATATTGTCATCCCCGTGGCCATTTGCGTGGTGGGGGATGGATATCCTCTGTCCTTTCATGCAAGGAACTTACCAAAACAAGTTCCTCATTATGGCCGTGGATTACTTCACGAAATGGATAGAGGCCGAGGCTCTCGCGAAGATCACCTCACACAACATCCTCTGTTTCTACAAAATAAACATCCTCGCCAGATTCGGGACCCCGAGAGCACTGGTCACCGACAACGGCACCCAATTCACCGACCACGGATTCCAAGACTTCGTCACCAAACTGGGAACAAAATAACACTTCACCTCGGTCGAGCACCCTCAAACCAACGGGCAAGCCGAGGCCGCTAACAAAGTCATCCTCTTAGGACTCAAACGACGGCTCGACAAAGCTAAGAGAGGCTGGGTCAAGGAGCTGCACAGTGTCTTGTGGGCATACCGCACCACGTCCCCTTCGACGACGGGCGAGACCCCTTTCCGACTGACATACGGCACCGAGGCCGTCATCCCAATAGAAATCAGGGAACCCTCCAGGAGAACAGAAACTCCCCTCGACAAAGAGATGAACGACGAGGCACTCAGGGGCGAGCTCGACTTAGTCGAGGAAATTTGATCGGGGGCGGCCCTGCACGAGGCCACCTTGAAACAACAAGTGGCCCTGCGTCACAACGACAAGGTCATTAAACGCGAGTTCAAAATCGGCAGCCTGGTGTTACGAAGAAACCAGAAAGACTCCCGCGAAGGGAAACTAGCCTTGAACTGGGAAGGGCCTTATCGCGTCCACGGCACCACAGGTACCGGGGCATACTACCTCGAGCAACTAGACGGAGAACCACTGCCACGACCCTGGAATGCTGCTAAACTAAAGCAGTACTATAATTAACACCCCTTAACACCGAGGACTCTCATCGTCGGACATCCTCATCTAGTCAACGGAGAGAAATGTCTCGACCACGTAGAAAGGCCAAGGTACGGGCCCGATCTACGCCCAAACGACACAACATCGTTATGCCAAAACGAGCTCGAACGACAGTGCCCGACATGGACACCTCAATCGAGCTCCACCGTCGAAGTACCCGTATGGCAGGACACCCAGCTCGCGATGGGAAGTTCACACCACGGGCAAGCGACCCCGATCCGGGTCATACGCCCAAGTAAGCGGCTTTACTTCGCACGCCCGACGCATTTCGAAGTACGTCGAACCACCAAATGGGTCGAAAGAATCTCCACTCGAGGAAAACACTTAGATAAATTTCGCCACAAAATGGAAAGCCGAGCACAAGCATGCCCCGAGGAAAACACTTAGGCGAATTTCGCCACAAAGTAACAGCCGAGCACAGGCGAGACTCGGGGACATAACTTAGGCAAATTTTATCATAAAATATAAAAACATAGACACGGGCAAATAATAAAGGCCGAAACAAACATTCATTCAAAAGCTCGTAAGCAAAAAACAAATAAAAATAAATCGACCAAGAAGGCCGACGATGTTCAGAAATTACAAGAACGGCCACGCAGGCCCTAAAAAATATGCGTGGGCACGCAGGCCCCAAAAACAACTATCAATAAACAGGCGCGCAGGCCCGACCAGAATTCCACGGCTAGACTTCCCCGGGGCTACCAGCATCCACGACAGGAGACTCGGGGGGAGGCACGACTTGGCCATCAATGATCTGGAACATGAAACCCGCCCCCTCGGTATTCAAACCAGGATTCAATAAAGTAAGCTGGCTAACCGTGGCCTCAAAACCATCCGCCAAGGCGCCAACACAGTCTGTTTCGAGGAGATGAATCCGCGCGACCAGATCCGAGCGACTTCCCAAGGGGGCTGTCTCCTCCGACTCATCTTCGGCAGGGATCATGGCGGCCTTCAGTTCCTCGACTTCTTTGGCAAGACGCTCGTTATCATCCCCCAAGCGTTCCCGGTCCAGGCGAAAACAGTCCCTCTCCTCGGCAACCTTCCCCGAGTTCTCCTTCTCCACGGCCAGCAGCTCGGCCTGCTCGCGGAATATCTCCTCAGATCGCTCCAAAGCAGCCTTCAACTTTCGAGAGCTCGCAGCAAGGGCAGCTTTCTCTAGCTCCAGTTCTTTGATGCAGTCAGAGTCTGCCCCCTCCTCAGCGAGAACAACGGCCATCTCGGCCATCTTGACCATCCCGACCATACTGGCGGCCAGATGCTTTCTCTGACTTTCCTTATTTAGCCGTCGTATGGTCTCAGCCTCCTCGGCACTTACTGTCAAGGGAAACCCCTCGAAGAAACCTTCCTCTTTAAAGCAGGGGGGAAAGCCAAAGGCCCTCACCGCGCCAGACTCGTCGCCGACTTCCGGCTGGCTCTCTACCCGGTTTCTCTTCCTCGGTATCAGATCAATATGCTGCTCGACGTCCTGGGAGTCCGGGGACCCGCCAGAGGCATCACCTAAACTAGTTGACGGGCCCATCCTCGTCGCCTGAGGAGCTCGCACCATCATTTTGTTGACTTTCTTATCCTGTGTCAACTTTAGAAGCCTCTCCTTTCGTCCGGCCATATGACCTGCAAAAAAGAAAACCCGGGTTAGTTACGAGCAAGTAACAAACAAAGAAACTAGAACAAAACTATAAGACAAAAAGTAACCTAGAAGGTTTGCGGCCTGCCCGTAGGACTGGCACTCCACAAGTGCCTTTGTATCTATAGGACGAGCCTCGAAGGTCGGGTAACCATCCTCGTCGAGAATGTCCTTTCCCTCCCTCGTGGCCCACCTGGAAGGGAAGAAATTGTCGACATATCTGCAGAGGGTACCGTAGGCTTCCTCGTCTTTGGTGCTCATCCCTCTCGCGGGCGTATGGTAGTGCCCGGTACCATGATCATAGTGGCGCGAGCTCCAATATAATGGGAACTTAGCTACGCGCCCCAACACCGGGAGACCCTCATCGTCCATAAGAGGCTCCCCATTATCGTCGGTCACTGTAGTCTCTTCTTCATATATAGGATCCAGAGCAGTCTGGGTGATCAGCCGCATGACATACCATTTGTCCTTGAAACCCCGGACCGAATCCATGTACATCCTGAACAACCTCTTCGACTGTTTCAAGGAAACCCAACTGTGCTTACCTCCCCTAGACCGGCGTTACAAATGAAAAAATCTGAAGAAGAGAGGGATGGTCGCCCCAATCCTTAAAAAGCGACATGTAAGCTCGAACGCCCGAAGAAAGGCGATCGAGTTGGGGTGAAGCTGCGAGGGGGCCAACTCCAGATGACTGAATACCCCGACCTGGAAATCACTAAAGGGGATCTTGAGACCAAGGTCCTTGAACGTGATTTCATACATGGGAAACCCATACTCAGAGAACTCCGAGCATATCCACACGTCAAGAGACGGTCTGGTGACCACAAAGTTTTTCTGGAAGCCCGGTTGACTACCGCCATGTTCGACGATAGTGTAGGCACTCTGACTGCACCGACTATATGCCGAGGCAATCCCTCTGGGCTCGGTGCCCACCCAATCCAGCAAAGGGTCATCAATGGTATCAATTAGAGTTACATTCTCCTCGGCACTCTGGTGCTCGACCTCGTGGCGCCCCGAAGACTCCGGTTCATCAGCCATTTTACCTGCAAAGCACAGGAAACCGGTCAAGTTGGGATCAAATCCATACGCTCGCCGTAACTGATGGGAAGAAGGGCACGACAAGCCAAGTCATACTCCGCGCACGGTAAAACGTTTAGGACTCAAACAAGAGTCTGGTTTCACCTCCCCGACGCCAAGGTGCCACGACGAGTCGTCCTACATACTGCCTAAATGGGCCAACATCCCGGCCAGTCATGAACACGTCGACCTAAACTATGAATATGACGAGAAATATCATGAATCCTAAACCTAGAACTATGGGTTTACCGAACAGTATCATAAGTTATGCGCCCAAAACTATGGAGATCCCGGGCAGCATCGCAAGTCACATACCTAAAGCTATGCGTTCACCGGGCACAAACATGCATTTACCGGGCAAAAACATGAACATACCGGGCATGAACACAAATTTACCGGGCACTAATCCCATATGCGGATTTCTAACATACAAATAACGGAAAAAATCACCTACCACAGAGAAAAATATGAGGGATAAAACGCTTACTTGGAAGTTAAGAAGGATGTACGGCGGTAGGGAAGAAAATCGACGGCGGAAAGCACGGTGGTCCTATGAAATTCTTGAAAAACAGCGGCGGCAAAGGCAGAGGAAGGGGGAGAAGCGCGAAGAGGAAAAACAGATTATGGGACCCAAGGATCCTATTTATAGGGATGACATGGAATACGAAACGTCACCCCGGGGAACCACGAGCTTCCCCTCCTCGACGTCTACTCCCCTAGGCAATGATGGCTCTACTTTCAATAGGGTGGCGACACGGTTCCCAAGGGTTGCCTCGTATACCTAACGAGCACATCCCGCAAAGAATCCCCTGAGCACGCCTCGAAAGGGATTATCTCGCGAACGCAACACATGAGAAACTCCTCGAGCAACCACGTGGAAGCAAATATCCTGGCCGAGCATAAGGCCCCGTGACAAAGACGAGCTGAGATCAAGTCATAACTCCTGCTCTAGGAGTCACGACTTGGGGGGCTCCTGTTCTGGACTGGGCCCGTCCTGGCCCAAGAGCAAGAACGAAGGCCCAATCCAAGCAACTCTTCAAGGAGCACGCGCCCGAAGATTCCCGCCAGCGCGTCGACCAGAAGTTGCGGCCGTGCCCACCGCTGCCCGCGAACATGACGTCCTCGGCCACAGAAAATCCAGCTCGAGCCCAACTCGAGCACCCTCCTTGTAGGACAGACTATGATTGTTACTCCATCACCTGAACTCCGGAAAGACCGCGTCCTCGTCCCTCCGTAATTCTCGTAGAGCATCAACAGGAAGGGGACCACGTGCGGGTCCCCACTACACACGTAGAACCTGGCAGTTCCTTCATTGGGCCAATCCTGGTCGGCCCAATGAAGGGACCTTGGCCCCGCGCCGGGGGCTATAAATACCCTTTATTCCTAGAGGGTCAGGTATTCATTCTTTTATCCATACACACACTTTTTGCCTGCTCGTACCATCACTCACTTTAGCATCGGAGTGCCTAGCAGGTACACCCCCCCATCTCGTTCAACTTTCGCTCGGAGCCAGTCGTGACGGTCCAAGTCTGATCAGGTAAGATAAATTATCAATTAGTATACTTTACAAGTACATATTAAACTATTTTTGTATTTATTTACAATTTATGAAAAAATAAATCACTAATCATCTATAAAGCGCCAACACACCATTTACACGGCGTATCATCATGTTGGATATGTGTCTGACATGGATATTTGTACGACACGCGTGCGACACATATCTGACACATTTTTGAAGTGTCCATCAACCAAAAAAATGAATCACAACGCATACGGGTACGGAAATTTATTTAGACATGGCTCAACCAAAAATTCAAAATTTTTTAAAGAAAAAAAAAGGCCCAACTCAAATTATTTTCATCTTCGCCGCAGTTCGGTCTCCATAACAAGGTTTTTTTTATCTTTTCCATCTTCTATTATAAATTTTGATTGAGTACCGCTTTATCATATATGTCGCAAAAAAAATTCTAGTGTACATCGCGAATGAAAAATTCATATATACAATTCCTAATAAACTATTTAAATACAAATATATGTGTCTTTTCTTTGATCGAGAGACATTGTGTGTCTTTTCTTCCACGACATCACTACTATATCACCACGTGTGTGTATTTTTCCAATATAGAGTAACTATGATATGATTACTATCATTTTATTTTGGAGGATTTATGTCTTTTTTTTGGTTGATTGAGATTACTAAATTTATATAAACATAAATTTTTCTTTTCACTTTAAATGCTTTATAAATTGTGTTCATAAATTGTATTATTATATTAATATATAAAATATATATATAGTTGTGTTCGTGTCCTATATTTTTTACATTAGCGAAGTTCTCATGTCTGTGTCCGTGTCGTATCTCATATATGTGTCTGAGTTCGGACTTCATAGCTAACCATCTCTACAAACTAAACTCATTTATATAGGTTTGTTAAGGTTGTGATTGATATGACATATTTTTGAGTTTATTGCTTATAGTTTATACCTTACTTCTTATAATCTCATACAATAATAAAATATTTATTTAGTAATGGTCTTTTATTTTTCTAACATTTATTTTAAATAGTATTTTAGTTTATAATATATAGTTTATAATTTTTTTCTTCTATTTTTCTTCTTATTGTTTTAACTAAAATTTATTTTTACCCTTAATAATTTTAAATCTTAAATATACATTTTATCATGAAAGGGATCGGTAAAGATATACCGCAATACTTCAATGACTTTCAATTTAGGTTGGGGTATCGGGTGGTGCTGAGGCTATTTTTCATATTATCAACAAGGTGGTAACCAAGTGACAAAGAGATAATTTCTTGGCTATGTTCATTGTAGATTTATGGAATGCTTTCAATATGGTAGATCAATCAGTCTTATTGCACGAGGTGAGGGTGAGATGTCCATCTGTTTCTTTCTGAGTTGAGTGTCTTTATGACCAAGCAGCAAGGTTGTACCTTAGGAATGAACATATTATGTTAGCCACTAGAGTGCAACAAGGAAACCTATTATAGCCACTCCTTTTTGCGCTTTTGTTACACCTACTTATTCATCAGGTTAGGGACAATTTTAAGTTTCTTCTTCATGCCTTATATCTTGATGATGAGACTATTATAGGGGATTCACAGGAGGTGGCTAAAACCTATAGTATCATTCGGGAGACATGTCCATGATTAGGTCTTGAATTAAATATTTGTAAGATTGAGATCTACTGAACTTCATGTAATGGTAGTAAACTTCGCGAGGATATGTTCTCGTCAAAAATTAGGAGGGCACTATTAGGGATGAAGTTACTTGGAATGACTGTTAGCCAGGATGATAGTTTCATTAAGGAGTTTTCCAAGAAGAGAGCTTCCAAGGCTATTGAATTGATGCACCTTCTACCACAACTAATAGATCCTTAGAGTGAGTATCTTCCACTTCGGTCCGGCATGGGTATTGCCAAATTATTTTTGGCCTAATAACGTGTCAACCAACTCATATGGAGGAAGAAATTGTTTAGTTTGATAAAGATTTGCAGAAGGCGGTTAAAGACATTGTGGTTGGTGGAGATCCTTTCTTAGAGGATGTTCAAAGAATAGTGACTTCATTATCCATTAGAGTTGGGGTTCGGGTTTGTACTAAGCTATAAAGGCTTCCTCATACGCCTTTATGGATTTTAGGGCATAATCTTGAGTGTTGCAGGATCATATATTGAAATACAGTGGGTTGTATGGTATGGACTCGAATTTCGACAGAGCTTTGGATTGTCTTAGTGTTGCGATTTCAGATTTTGACCTTAGCAATTTTACTAGCACCATCCCTCCTAAAGCACAACATGTTTTGGCGAGTGCCCTTTTTAGTAAATTTGTTAAGGACATGGATATGAAATTTGACATGACAACGAGGCAGAAGACATTTTTTGATTGTTTGCAAGTCGTACATGCTCAGGATTTTCAACCTTGTTATTTCTATAATGATGGGCTAGGCCAACATATGTCACCGGTGGAGTATCATATTATCCTAAGATACCACCTTGTAATTCCTTTATTTCCTATTGATGAGGTTTGTCCTATTTGTTGTAAGGCTTTGTTTGAATTCATTTGGGGAACATTAGATTCATTGTAGGAAGCTTCCATGCTTCAAATATCGACATGACCTAGTTAGGGATGTCTTGTTTGATATATTTCGACGTGATGAAGTATCCGTGAAGAAAGAGGCGCCTGTAAATATTTTGGCTAGCCCACTTGAGGGGAGATCGACACTTAGGCCACAAAATAGTTTGGTATACGGGTGGATAGAAGGGAAACATGTTTGTGTGGACTTGACGAGAGTTTCTCAACTGATGGGTTTGAGGGATGGTGGTTTTACTGTGGGACATACATCTCTCAAAGATGCTTCCAGTAAAGTAATCAAACATGAGAAAGTGTGTTATTAAAATCAACGCGTTTTTAAACCATTTGTCTTTGACACTTTTGGATTCCTAGCACTAGGAACAATTGATCTTTTACAGAGAGTTCAATGACTTATGAATATCAATGTTGTGTCTCCTAAGTCTATGAATGTAGTTTTTAAGAAGATTGATTTTGCGATCCATAATGAAGTAGCGGTGCAATTTGTTGTCTGCTTGCCTTCTATTTCTGTATTGACCTAATTTTTTAAAATTAATAACAACTAATTTGAATAAAAAATATGTCATTTTACATTTATAAAGTTGTTGAACCGTTAATTTTTTCAAATACTTTAATTAATTTATCAACTTATCAATTATTAATTATCTACTATCAACTCTAAATTATAAATCATCAATTATTAACTTTCAATCATACTTATCAGTTAACCGTTATTTTTATGAAACAAAGTCTAAATGAGAACATATATAATGAGTCTGGAAAAATATAAAATAAGATGATTTGGAAAAATATAAAATAAGATGATATGATTATGTATAAATAAATATTGGTTGGTTATTTGTTGAAATATCTGAATTCTGCGGAATGAGATTATTTTTTAGATTCATTGTTGGAATATTTTAGATGTTGTTTGAAACATTAAAATTTCAGTTTAAAAATAGTTTTTTATTGGAGATATTGCTAAACCTAAATGTAACTTTTACGATTTTAATAAAAATCCTTTGTATTATCTAGCATAGAGGTATTTGGTTAGCAATCTTCCTTTTTTGTCGAACAGACTGTCTCAATTCTTTTGTAAACGAGTTGGAGAATCTTAAATCTCTTAATTATATACAACTTGCTTACCAAAAAAAAATATTGAATCCAATATTGAGATATGGAGAGGAACGTAATGTATGAATGTTTGTTGAATAATGGTATCTTTGTCTGGTTAATAATTTCGTCATGGGTACGCAGAGTTGTTGGTATTCACCATTCCAAGATGCTTATTTGTCCTTGATGCAATTGTTTGTATTTATATTTTGTATTTGTCCTTTATACACACACTTACAAACAAACAAACACACACTCTATTGTTGCTATTATTTACATACATTCAAATCTAGTGTATATGTAAATGATATGCTCTTATATCAATAATATCAAAAGTGCGTACAAAACAACATGATTTTACTAGTACAAAGTATTTTAACAGTTTAAACTATTTAATCATTTAATCATTTTATATTTTCTTTATATTCTGGACATGATATTCATTGAGTTTGTTGAAGTAATAAAATGGTTAATTATGAGTGCAGAGAGTCAATAGTCAATAGTGTTGCATACATGCAAGTATATGCAAGATGACATGCATGTAAGCTTGGATAATATTAAGACAAGCCAAAACTTAGGACCGTGTCTATAGGCTTGCCTACTGATTCACTGACAATGATTTTGATAGGCACTTGTTACCATAGTTATGATGAAGATAGTTCAAAGGTTGCATGATTTTTAGAATTAAATAACCAATGGATCGATTTATTTTTATATTATTTGAATATTGATGTATTTGATATATAAAGATTAAATACATTAATTATTTGATAAATTTTAAAAATAAGTATTTATTATAACAATAATTTTTAAATATTTATGTAACTTGTCTTAAATTAAAGTTTTTAATTTCCAATACAATATTAATGAGTTTTTAATTTTAGAGTTAAATATAGTTTTTATTCCCTATAAATATCTAAAATTTCATTTATAGTTTCTATTAAAAAATAATATATTTTAGTTCATACAAAATTTTTATTCATATAATTTTAATTCCGTTTATTTTCTAAAATTTTGAAAAATATTTAATTACCTTTAAATTTTGGAATAATTTTTTTCGTAAGTGTTTAGATTACTATAAAATATTTATTTATCAAATTTTAAAATTTTTAAAAATGAGAAAAATTAAATATAAATATTTTAAATTTCAAAAAATATTGATAAAAGCACTGAAAATCACGACTTAGAAATTAAATTTTGAGTTTCTTTTTTCTCGAGGAATTTTATAAAACGTTTTAAACATTTCTGCAAAATAATCATTCAAAAATACACATTCATTTAACATCAGAGATTAAAACTACGTGCATAATAATTTTATAAGGATTAAAACATACCATTTTTTTATAGGGAACAAAAACAAAAATTAATAATTTATAGGGATCAAAAACATATTTAACCCTTAATTTTATTACTGATGATTATCAAAATCGAATAAGACTGAATCCGGCTGATCGATCTAATTCATTCGAACGAGAATCAAACCTACATTCTATTCATAGCTATCTAAAAACCAACATGTTGAAAAATCGGCCAAAAATTGAAAACCAACACAAAATCGAATAAATTATTGAAAATCAGACGCCAAGCTATTCACTACAAGAAATATATCCCCCAGCGACATGAAGTTGTGACGTGATTATCACGTGGTTAAAAAAAAGGTTATTGCGACGTGATATTCACGTCACTATAACCTTATATATTAAAAAAAATAAAAATAACGTTCACATGGAAGGATTCTGTTTTTTCTTTAAATAAAATTATTGGCGACGTCGAATTTACATCGTTATCAAAAAGTTAATATAAAAAAAAGACTGCAATGTTCAGATGGAAGGATTTTTAAAAAAATTTAAAAATTTAGTTGTGACGTGTTTTTCACGTCGCAACATTTAAGAGGGGAAATTATTTGCTTTTGACTTGACATGTTACAATATTGTGCAGACTGCTCTCATACTTTATGACCGTTAGGTGTGTTGCGACGTGAAAATCATGTGGCAAGGTTGTGACATGATTTTCACGTTGTTGCGTGGCGTATATAGAAAACACATGCACATATTCATCCATATCTCTTCTGTTTCATCTCTTTGAAAATTTTCTCTTCTTTTTCTCTTCAAATCTTCCAATTTTGAGGAAAGAGGTTTTTGAGAAACTTCTTAAATATTGGGAGTCATCCGAATTTCAGGATAAATCTAAAAATTTTAAGAAGATGAGGGCATCTTAAAAAGAGAGTTGCGTTAATGCAGTTGAAAGTATAAGTACCGTAGAGCATGTTCAACGCATGGTAAATATTACCACTTCTTTATGTTATATTTTGACTCATAATATATTTTATTAATTAATGTTAATTTATTTATTTATATCAAGAATTTGGGGAGACCTCCATTGATGATTGAGTTGGTTAAAAAGACTCGGACAAAAAAAACCGGAGATTTTATTGACGAACGCACTCTAAAAGCTTTCGAAAGTTATTTAATTTATGTTATTGTTTATATTTTTTATTTAATGAAAATTTTATGTCGTGATTTTCACGTGGCAACTGAGAAACTGTGACGTGAAAATCATATGGCAATTAAGAAGTCGTGGCGTGAAAATCACGTTGCAACTTATTTAATATAATTTAATTTAATTTATTAAATTTTTAACTTAATTTTTTATTAAATGCATAGGAGGATTATTAGACATTACTTGCAAATTTTCTAATTCATAATCCTCAATATACTCCGAGAGAGGGAGAACCGCTTCATCCAGATGTGGATTTTTATATTTGGGGTCAAGTCATTGGCAGAAAAGACCCTAATAGTTATTTTTTTGGTGGTGGAAATTTGGCGGACACCTTGAAAAGTGGGGATAGAACTCTATTTCAAAGAGTTAGAGATAGGGAAGGGGGGTCACATCAATCAAATTTGACACCAGAACAACTTGAAACGGTAAGACAATTGACGTTAAATGAGGCGAGACGCGAGTCAGCGCAACGTGAGGCGGCAATGAAAGCCCAAATGGAAGCCCAAATTGATGCAATGAGGCAAGAGCAACAACGATAAATGAAGGTCATGGCAAAGAGGCAAACTGATATGGAGCAACAAATGCGACAATTTATGCAAGGTTTGGTGGAAATTAAAACTTTCGTTGTCAAGAACTGGAGGATGACGGAAACGAAGATAATTTTGACATTGACAATTATACTACCAAGATGACTCGTAAACTTATTTTTTTAAATTTTAGTTTCAAATTTGAATTTGTGTATCATACTAATTAAGTAATTCTTAAATTTATAATTTTAATTTATTAATTTTTTCATATTAAATTTAATATATTGAATTTATTATATTTAGAATTTATTATATATATTTAATTTATTATATATTGAATTTATTAATTTAATTTATTATATTTTAAATTTAGTATATATTAAATTTATTATATATTGAATTTATTAATTTAATTTATTATATAATGAATTTATTAATTAATATTATTAATTTAATTAATTATAAAAGAAAAATAAATTCTATTATTAAATTAAAAAAAAAACATTAGTGACGTGATTTTCATGTGATGTAACCTCATTGTTATATATAAAAAAAAACAAAATTTGAAGAGAGAAAATGTATTAAGTGTAATGATTTAGTGACATGATTTTCACGTCACTACTTTGTGATGTGAAAATCACGTTGCAAATAAAACAATTTTTACTCTGTTACGTCTGCTTTTCCTGCAACATTGTCATTCCTATAAAAATATGTTGTGACATGATTTTCACATCACAACTTTGTGACATAAAAATCACGTCGCAAACAATTTGCCACCCGCTTCCTAGCTACGTGATTGTGCACGTCGCAAGTAATTTGTTGTGGCGTGATTTTTCAAGTTCTGATGTAAATTTCACGTTGCAAATGAGAGTTTTTTTTATAGTGTATTAATATGTTTTTTTTTTATAAATTTGTAAAAAAATGTTTTTATTTAAAAAATTTCACAATTTTCTAAATTTTAAAATCTTAAATACATGTACACTATACTCTTTAAAAATTGCTTTATGTATATAAGGAATTGTTTCATTGTTTTGTTGCATCAGTCCTTTTTTTTTAAGAGAACTTGTCTTAATTTTGTTTCTTATTTCTTAATTAAATTTGATTGATCTTTTACAAAAATAAAAATGATAGAATATATATTGAATTAAAATTATAGTTAAAAATTATTTTTTATTTATAAAATAGAATTAATAAGATATAAATTTGAATTTTATTATTTCAAAATTATAAATGTCTAATTTTTAGTTTAATATTTATCTTTTGTTTGATATAATATATCAAAAATAAAAATATATTATATACTTATTACTAGTCTAACCTTAACCTAATCATAGTCATACCTTTAAACCTTAAACTCATAGTTACACCTTAATACCAATATAATGTTAAATTCTATTTTGATAACCTTATTTTCATGTACTCTTTCCGTCTTAAATTAGGTATCATCTTTGAGTTTTAAATATTTTAAAATAGTAATTAATTATGTTCTATTATATAACTAATATTATTAATAAGTAGATAATAGAGTAGTTATATAAATTAAAATAAAATAAATAAGGTTAAATTAATTTGAAAAATAAATAAATATTGTATTGATAATTCAAATGAATAAATAATTTGAAACAATTAAAATAGTAAAGATGACATATTATGAAATATAAGTGTTATTTATTAATCTCTTCTTTTAATTCTTTTAATTTTTTTTCTACATAATTAATGAATAAAATTTTCAAAAAATTACTAAAATATCATATAATTTGAGACGAAAGAGTAGTTAATAATCTTTGAGAAACTTTTATACCATACTCTCTTTAAAAATATACATATGTTTTACACTTTTTTTTAAAGAGTTGTTTATATATATATAAATGAATTTTATGTAGTACCTAATAGTTTAGTACGTAGTTAATGTATATAATTGACTAATTATTAATTAATAAAGAGAATTTTTATAAATAAAATTGTTCTGGACTGGGCCCGACAGGCCCAAAAGCATTACTAAGGCCCAGTCCAAAGGGACTCACTAAGGACCACACTGGGCAAAGGGGGTCGCATCCATGCCCGACACCCTGATGTCCACCTCGACATCTCGATGTCCAGCCCCACGCGGTGAAGTCATGCTCGACACCCTGCCGTCCGGCTCTGTGTCCTGACGTCCAGCTCGACACTCGCTGTTCAGCTCGAGGTCTTGGCGTCGAGCTCGGCACCGTGCTGCGCAGCTCGACATGGTCTCGAGCTACCTGGCTAGGGCAGACTCAGTCCACCGTTGCCCCAACGATACTCCGGAAAGACCGCGTCTCCGTCCGCCCGCACTTCACGCAGCACATCCAGGAAGGGGACCACGTGCTGGTCCCCACTACCCACGTAGAACCTGGCAGTTCCTCCATTGGGCCAAATCCGCCCGGCCCAATGAAGGAACCTTGGCCCAGCGCTGGGGGCTATAAATACCCTCTGTTTCCAGAGGGTCAGGTATTGATCATTCTAACCTCAACTCTATTATCTGCTAGTACTCCCACTGACTTAAGCATCGGAGTGCCTTGCAGGTACCCCCCCCCCCTCCTCGTTCAAAAAGCCTTCAGCTCGGAGCAGCCGTGACGGTCCAAACCTTCTGATCAGGTCAGATCAAAAATTAATAAATATTGTTTATGTTGGAGCACAAGGAAGATAAAAGGCAAAAGAAATATTTACTGATAGCTTCAAAAAAAGAATTTACTATGAATTACAATAACCTACTCCACTAGGCTATTTATACACACAAATTAAATCTAAAATATATTTTCTACAAAGATATAAGAAGATCTAAGATTTATATCTTCTAACAAAGATATAAACAATCTAAAAGATATTCCTAAATATAAATTAATATCAAATTAAATCTAAATTAATTCTAACACCATCCCTTAATTTATATTTACCCAAAACTGACAACACCAATTCCATCCCTTAAACTAAGAAATTGATCAGTTTTGGTAGCCTTTGTCAGAATATCTGTCAGCTGCTTCTGAGTGCTACAGTGCACAACCTCTATTCTTCCATTCTGAACTTGATTCCTCAGAAAATGATACTTGGTCTCAATATGCTTGCTTCTCCCATGCAACACTGGATTCTTGGCCAGATTGATTGCAAACTTGTTATCAATCATCAGCTTCAGAGGTTTATTCACCTCAATCTTCAGATCTTTCAGCAAGTTCATAATCCACACAGCTTGACATGCAGTCAGAGCACCTGCAATATATTCAGCTTCACAGGTTGACAAAGCAACAACATGTTGCTTCTTAGAACACCAAGAAATAGGACCTCCCAGAAATTTGAATAAGTACCCAGAAATACTTCTTCTGTCAACTCTATCTCCGCATCAATCAGAATCAGAATAGCTCAGAAGTTCTGATTCGATCTTTCTTCCAGACAGAAATAACACTCCATATTTCAGAGTTCCCTTCACATACCTCAGAATCATGACTGCAGCTTGGTAATGGGACCACTTTCGTTTGCTCATAAATCTGCTAACCATTCCAACTGCATAGCAAATATCAGGTTTGGTATTACACAAATATCTTATAGAACCAACCATCTGTTTGAAGGTTGTAGCATCCACATCCTCTCCATCAGAATCAGAATCCAACTTCTGGTTCGTATCAGCAGGTGTGATAGCAACCTTGCAATTTTATAGCTCAAATCTCTTCAGAAGCTCTAGTTCATACTTCATCTGATGTAAAATGATTCCTTTCTCAGAATATACAAATTACATCCCTAGAAAGAAACTTATTTTTCCAAGATCTATCATCTCAAACGCATTCATCAGAACTTTCTTGAACTCAACTATCTCTTGTTCAGAACTTCATGTGAGTAATATGTCATCAACATACAAACAGACCAGAATCATATTACCTTCTGAAGTGTACTGAACATAAACACCATACTCCATCTCACACTTCTGAAACCCTTGTTCCTTGAAAAACGAATCAATTTTCAAGTTCCAAGCTCTGGGCGCTTGCTTCAATCCATACAATGCTTTGTGTAATTTGAACACCATCCCTTCTTTATTATTTTTCTCAAATCTAGGAGGTTGTGAAACGTACATCTCTTCTTGTAATGGACCATTCAGAAATGCATATTTTACATCTAAATGCATCAGAGGCCAATTCCTGTTAGCAGCTATTGCAATCACTAGTCTGATTATTTCATGTCTCGCTACGGGTGCAAACACTTCAAAGTAATCCAGCCCAGGCTTCTGTAGGAATCCTATTGCTACTAATCTCGCTTTGTGTTTGCCAATTGATCCATATGGCTTTAGCTTCTACTTGTAAACCCATCTGACGTTGATGGCTTTCTTGCCTTTTGGAAATTCTGTCAGCTTCCGAGTCTTGTTTCTCTATATAGCATCAAGTTCTTATTTCATGGCCTGTAACCAAACTTGGTGCTTAAGAGCCTCTTCCATACTCACGGGTTCAGAGTCTACTAACATTGCACCCTGGATAACTTCTCCTTCAGAGTCTACTTCAGTTTCTTGCAACATGTCAAACTCTGTAAATCTTCTTGGGATGCTTCTGACTCTTTGTTGCCTCTGAACTGGACCTTCAGAACCTTGAACACAAAACTTCCCCCTTCAGAAGATCTTGCTTCATAGTTTTGACTTTCTCCATAACTTTCCCTTTCAGAAGCACTTGCTTCAGAAATTGGACTTTCTCCAGAACCTTGACTGTCTTCAGAGTCTGGATCACCATCGGAGTCAGAGTCAGAATCATCTTCTCCTTCTGTATCTTCTTTAGAGTCAGAGTCTTTACTAGCTTCAGAAACATGTATTTCTGACCTTTCTTCAGAAGTTTTGTCATCAGAGTCAGGACGAGACTTTTCCTAATTCCAAGCTTCTGATTCCTCTACAATGACGTCTCTGCTGAACTCAACTTTGTTAGTTTCTGGACAATTTTCAGAACAACTACCTTCAGAATACCATCTTTAAAAGTTGGATCACCTCTGCTTTCAGAAGTTCCACTTTCAGAATCATGATCATCGTCAAAGGCTGAATTTCCTTCAGAAGCTCCTCCTTCAGAAGGTCCAACCTTAGAGTCATAATTTCCACCAGAAACTTGATCATCTTTAGAAGCTTGTCCTCCATAACCTATGCCTTTAGAGTTTTCCCTTCTTTAAGCATGATCACCACCAAATTCTGGATCATCATAAAAATCGGGATCAGAATCAGATTCACCATCTGACTCACCTTCAGAGTTTCCAGAGTCATCATCTTCTGACTCTTCTTCAGAAACAGAATCTTCTTCAGACTCAGAATCACCTTCAGATTCTGACTTGTCTTCAGCTTCAGAGTCATCTTCTGACTCTAACTCGTCTTCAGAAACCTCAGATTCTGACTCATCTATAAAATCTTCAAAGTCGTCATCTGATTCTAACTCAGAGTCATATTCTGATTCTAACTCATACAAAATCACTCATTTAGAGTCAGAATATTTAGAGTCATATTCTTCTTCCCCTTCAGAATCAGAAAATGACAATTTCACTGGTTCCTCATCAGATTCATAAGCCATAAATAGCACAGGTTCATCACCAGAGTCTCCTCTTGTTATATTTGCTTCTTCTGAGTTCCTTTCTTTGTTGGACCAGCAATCTCTGGCATAGTGACCAAAGTTATTACAACAGTAACACTGAACATTTTTCTTGTCAGACTTCTCCTTTTCCTTCTGGACATTCTTCTTCCTATCAGAGTTTGAAGCTTCTGACTTTTGACCACCATTAGTTTTCTTCCTGGCTTCTGACCAAGTCTGCTTCTGATGCTTCTTACCAGAAGTTACTTTCAGAGCCTGCTGCTCTACTTCCCTCTCAAAAGTTCTTGTAGTCATACGCAACTCATGCGCCTCTAGACTACTTTGCAGCTCTTCAACTCTCATGGTGCTCAGATCTTTGGAATATTCAATTGCTACAACAATGTAATCTAACTAAGAAGTTAAAGATCTCAAGATCTTCTCAATAATTACTTGTTCAGGCAGAGTTTCTCCACAAGCTTTCATCTCATTAGTGATCAGAATTACTCTAGAGATGTATTCAGAAACCTTCTCATTGTCCTTCATATTGAGATTCTCATATTGCTTTCTGAGAGACCGGAGCTTCACCTTCTTCACTGATTCGTCACCACCGTAACATCTGACCAGTGTGTCCCACACAACCTTTGTTGTTTCAGAATCAACAATCTTCTTAAACACATTCACATCCACACATTGATGGATGTAGAACAATGCTTTCTGATCTTTCTTCCTTAGCACCTTCTGGTCCTCTGTTGCATCTGCTTCTAACAGATTATAGCCATCAGTAACAAGTTCCAACACATCTTGAGAGCCGAATAACACGCGCATCTAGATCTTCCAACGATTCCAGTTTTTGCCATCAAATACTGGAAGCTTGGAATGAATATCGTCGTTTCTGTTCATCTTCTACCTTGTGCAATTTACGTAGAAACTCAATGAAAAATCAATGTTTCCCAAATTCCAGAGTTTCTAACCAGGAACTCTAGATACCAATTGTTGGAGCACAAGGAAGATAAAAGGCAAAAAGAATATTTACTGATAGCTTCAAAAAAAGAATTTATAATGAATTACAATAACCTACTCCACTAGGCTATTTATACACCCAAATTATATCTAAAATATATCTTCTACAAAGATATAAGAAGATCTAAGATTTATATCTTCTAACAAAGATATAAACAATCTAAAATATATTCCTAAATATAAATTAATATCTAATTAAATTTAAATTAATTCTAACAGTTTATACTAAAACATAATCTAAGTTGTTAGTTGATGACAACAAACATGTGAATTTGGTTTAGTGAGAGTATAAGTATCTGAATCAACGTTAATCAAATTAAGGAGAATTGAATAAAGATCTCATAACGATCTCATATATATATATTTCTCAAGTTTAAAAGATCTCATAAAGATTTGGTAGCGTTATAAAATAGTCAAATTCATATGGAACTTGCCAATTAAGCTATATATTGTGTAAAGGGATAATCTATTTAAATAGCATTATTACATAAAATACACATTTTATAATGGTTGAAACAAAGATATCGTGGTAAAGTAGGGAGTGATATTAAGTAGACTATTTACCACCACGGGTCATTATCGGTAGTTATAAATTGAAAAACGCATTACATATTAACATAATTATAATAAATAGTTACTGACAAACTAAAAGGTCATTTGGGTTCGATATATCAAACAATGTTATTTTTGGCGTTTATTAATCTGGATAACACGTTACATATAATCATTATTGAAAAAAATAATTGTATGAAATAATTTATTTATTTTGTATAAATTCTTTTATTTTACATAATTTTTTAATGCGTGAGACATTTTTAATGATAAAAGAAAGAGAGAATAAAGAAATAAGGATTCTAGTATTGAATTGTACAAACTGATTTATAGACTAGTCTATTTATATACAATTAACTTGTACACTAAACAGATTAACAAACTCTAATTGAGTTTGAGCTTGGATTACACAATTTAGATTATATCTTATATCTCAACAAAATTCACATTTTTAACAAGTATTTTTGTGAATCATAAATGGACCAAAAACAATAACACAAACCCTTTGTGAACCACACCCATAGTTGAGAACTATTAAGAAATAAAAATTGTATTACATCAAAATCAAAATGGAACAAAATAGCATACAATTTATATATTATTACATCAAATAATATATATAACATGAGGAATGCGTCTTGTATCTTGGTGTCTTAACTCTAAACACCTATAAGTTCAAATGATAATACTTGTTGGTATATAACCTTATAAATTATAACATACAATAAGTTATAAATAAACAATAAAAAATATTTATTTGTTAATTTTCTCATATGCCTTCTTCATGATCATCACGAATAACATGCACATCATTTTTATCAACTTCTTCATATGAAGTTGACACTTGTATTGCATAAGAAGGAGAAGAAAGAATATTAAAGTTTAAATCATGACTTTCATCACTATGAAGAATGTAATTTTCTTGAAGAATAATTGACCATATTTTGTTAGAAGTCTCATTCATATAAAACACTTGTTGTTTGTTTGGGTAGCTATGAGGAATGATTCAGTCATATAAGTTACCTTGTCAAGATCAACCTGTGTGAATCCTAATTCATCAATTTTATACAATAGGGTTTAGGGTTTTGTAAGTATCCTCGTATGAGTAACAAGTGATTGTTAAAAGAGCATAACAAAAATTTCATAAGTTGGTTTAATGAAAGAATTTCTAATGATGGTAGTGCATCTGATATAATTAAATGGGTGTCATACATGCCCAAATTTAATGTAGTAACTCGGATTCCATACAACATTAGTATAATGTAAAATATCAGGGTTATGGTTGAGGCAAAATCTTTGTATTTATCTAGTTCGAAAGATAAGAATCATTTATTGGCATCTATAGCGTATTTTGGAGACATTGAGAATATTTGGGATATTGTATAAAATAGAAAAAAAGTACTTTTGGAAGCTGCCTGTTTCTGGGAGATAACCTAATCTCATGGTCCAACAAAAGACAATCCACTATTGCATTATCAACTGCCGAGGCTGAATATATAGACGTGACTGGATGTAATACTCAGATGCTCTGGATGAAAAGTCATCTTGAATATTTTCATATTTATGAAAGTAACATTCCTATCCTCTGCAATAATACTTCTTCTATCTGTCTTTCTAAAAATCATATTTTACATTCTAGGGCTAAATATATAGAAATTAAACACCATTTCATTAGGGACTATATTCAGAAGGGAATTCTTTGTTTAAAATTTATAGACACAAACCATCAATGAGCTGACGTTTTCACCAAACCCCTTACTGAAGATAGATTTAATTTCATTCTAAAACACCTCAATATGGAATTATGCCTAGAATAAAAGTGTAGTTTTGTATATTTAATCCTCAGAATTTTTTAATTTGTTTTTGTGAACATCTGAACAATAGTTCCTCAGAAGTGAGAAGGAAAATTATATTAGAAACTATCCAGAAGATCAGAAAATTTTCCAAAAATGCTTCATTTCTAAGATAGAAGCAAGTAATTCACCATATCAACATTTGTCAACTTTAAACGCTAAGTCACTCTCAAAAGCTGAACACGTGTTCAAAATCCGAAGGGATGAAACAGTTGAGTTGATGCATTGAGGCGCGAGTCAAATCAGTAACTGTTTAAAATTTTAACACCATCCCTCTTTTTCAGAAATCATTAATGCAATTAATTATTTTGTTTATTTTATTAATTGAAATTAAAATCCATGTTTTCTCCCTGTTGGCTATTTATATTTCACTTTCTCACAAACACTTTCACACCTTCAGTCTCACTCACCGTATTGTCTCTATATTTGTTCCTTTCCCTTTTGTGTGCTCTCAAACCCTAAGTCTGTGAAAAATGGTTTATTTTCATTAAATGTCTCAAGATTCTCAAATTAAAATTCCTAGTTCATCCGCTACTACAAATAAAGAAAGGTGTGTTGAACCTTCAAGAACTCTCCTCACTCCTGTTGATTCTCTCGAAGTTCTCTATGAACTCATAGTTGATTTTGAAAGCATGAAAAAAATGGGTATAACCTAACGCTTGATGTTGAGTTTCAAGGGTGGATAAAATATTTTGATTGACTAATTGGTCCAGTTTTCCCCAAACTAGTTAAAGAATTTTGGATTCATGCTACTGTATCAAATCATCAAGTAACCTCTTATGTCATGGGAAAAAAGATCGCCATCACC
Source organism: Vicia faba (assembly GCA_948472305.1). NCBI lineage: Eukaryota > Viridiplantae > Streptophyta > Magnoliopsida > Fabales > Fabaceae > Vicia > Vicia faba. The sequence continues at coordinate 1,232,945,903 of OX451735.1, forward strand.
GAAGATCTCATCGGAAAGCTTATTGGTCACGAAGGAAGCGGCATAAGATGCAATGAAATGGCAGAAAAAGTTTCTGACCTAACCATCATATCAAAAGAAACCCTCTCCTCGGAATAACACTTAAAGGAGATCAAAGATCTGAAGGAATATTTCAGAATTTGGTCTAGAATAATTCTGGGGTGCATTAATCATAGAAAATCAATCAGTTCTCCTAACTACATCAATATTGATCAACAGTACCTGATGTACTTCACTGCAACTAAATCCAAAGTCCAACTTCCTCATATTCTATTCAATCATTTGAAGACAAGTGTCAAGGAAACAAGGGAAGAAGAAATAACCAAAAGAGATTGGATTATGTTGGAAAGGCTTATCTCATATATTTTGACAGAGAATAAACTAATAGAACATCTGAGTGAGGCTCAATAAGCAAATATTCTGGAACCATGTACTGGAAAGCCTCTCAACACCAAGAACCTTAAGAAAGTGAAGATTATAGAAACCATTAAGAAGGATCCCACACTTAATGCAAAGGAAGTCATCACCACCAGAAGAGTCCCTCTAAGGGATTTCCCTCTTTTCACTCAAGTAGACTCATCTCCGAAAATTATCCTCGGATATCTGGAAGCCTGTAAGAGTGATGGAACAATTCCAAATGTAAATATCCTTGATCTCAGGCAACAACCTCTGGAAGTTGCTACCAGAAAGATAAGAAAAAGAAAATCTGTTGGAGAAGGAACTTCTCAGAAAACTCCCAAAGATGCTAAAAAGAAAGGTAACCCCTCTTTTATTTCTGTTATCAAATCAGTTTTCTTATCAACATATGAAACTTCCTCATATCTCAAAGCTACTGAAAAATCCTTCACCTCAAACCATTCATAACTTTGACATAGAAATTGATACCTCAATACCCTCTAATCATCCCCTGATTAATCCTTCTTCTACCCAATTTGTTCAAACTCAGCCAGAACGTGCACAAGTTCTTTCTGATTTGATCAATTTGATCCATTTTTTAAAGCTCCCCAAACTGAAAATCCAAATAATCCCTCTGAAATCACATCAACCATTACAGGCATCACTTTCCCACTCAACACCTCTTAACCACAAAATATCTCCACCATAACATCACAAGAATTCTCCCTTCCAGATATTACATCTCCCTATAATTCAGCACCACCTAACTCTCTTATAATTATTTATGACTCTCCCACTCCCACTGACTACTCAGAAGATCCCCTCAGAACCATAATTGATCTAGAAGCATGGGACAATCTTGTCACAACTTATCAGAAAATAACCATTCCAAAACCAACACCAAAACTATCCAAATACGATATTGGTAAATCTCTGCTGGTTTTTGAAACAGAAATAAAGGAATGAGTTAACTCCTTGAAGAAAGATTTCATGGATAATCTTAACCCAACTGCTTTTGATTCTCTCCGAACTCAGTTCAGAAAATGGTTTAATTCCGTATCTTTGAAGATGAAGGAACTTAGTTATGAAATTGCTCAACAGAACATCTGCGATCATCTGAAAATCTTCAAGGATCAAATTCTACGTCACCAAGTAAGGAAACCCCTTCTTCTTCTAGACAACACTTCTTGGGAAGCCTCACAAGAATCAGAATATAATGAACCATCTCCTGAACCAAAACCTCTTCCTCTGGTCGTTTTTAAAGACAAAGGCAAGTCGGTTTAAACAACTTCTTCTTCTGTTGAAACAACTTTCTCTTCTCGTGTGTTGAAAACTCTGGATGATTTGAAGAAAGAGAATGCAGTTGTTAAGGAAAGACTGGACAAATAGGATGAAACAAACAAAGAAATTAAGGGCATGCTAGGGAAGCAAGAAGAATCAAACAATCAAATCAAAGGTCTATTTGAAGCCTTGTCCACATGACTTCCACCTCCTCCACAACCTTAGTTATGATCTTTTGTTTATTTATGCTATGTTTGTTTCTTGTTTAAAAAAATTTGTTCATCTGCTTCTATCTGTATTAATCTATTTTGAATGCATAATCCATTTTGTTCTCTTTACGTGTTTTTATTGCTTTTTGATTTATGAAAAAAATGGGGAGAACGTAAGATATTTTGAATATAACAGTGCCGAGACTTAGTGTCAAACATTTTGAATATCATAACCTTTGTTTCACTTTATAAAAGCAAAACAAGATAAGTCTCTTGAAAGTTACTTCTGTCAAATGGACTTATCATAACTTCCATCACAAGCTCTGATTAAACATCTTCATGGAAGTATCTATTTTTTATTTATCTGAGTATTCAACTCAAGGGGAGACCCCAGTTCTTTATGTTCTTACATGATGTATCAAAATAAACATGTTTTTATCATCATCAAAAAGGGGGAGATTGTTAGAACATAGTTTGGTTCTACATCTTAGCAAATAGTTTTGATGATAACAAATACATGATATATATAAGAGTAAATATGCTCTCTAATAATTTATTTGAATATGCAAAGAAATTATGATAAATAAGCATAGAAGATGGCAAACAAAATTATTCTAAGAAGATATGATAATAATTTATGTACAACTATTGAAATATCACGCTCAAAGAAGTTTTAACTGCTAAAACTTCTGAAGCACCAAAGTTGCACGCTAAAACTCTGATTAAGTAAATACTCAGATGGTCTAAAGTCTCAATGTTAACATTCTTATTCTGATCAATGGTTAAAGAAACAAGTTATGATGCATTACAATTCAATTATTACAAAATAAAAAGTAACGGATGGAACCAGACAAGATCTTTTTTTTTGGAAAGTACATTAACAACTTTTTATCATCCTTCCAAAATCATCTTCTCATGTCTCATATGCTTCGCCTATATAAAGGAGTATTGAAGAGTGATCAAATATACTTGCACATACAAAGATATACTTTCAAAAGCTCTCTCTTGTCTATTGATTATGCTTTAACCTTGTGTATAAAGTATAGTTGTGATATATTTTTTCTAGAAACACCATTACACATATTTGTGATTCATATTTTGTAATACCTTTAGAAACCAAGTTATGGTTTAGTCTCAAGAAGACATTGACAGTAGTCATTATGATTTGGCAATCAAAGTTTTTGATTAGTGGATTAAGACCTTGTTTGAGAGAGGCGAAATGACCTTGGCGGGTGGAATGGAGTAGTTTGACTTCAAACGAACCAGGATAACCAAACTTGTCATACTGTTTTAATTTTTGAAAACCCTAATTGAATCCCCCTTTCTTGTGTTTTTCTATCCTTCAATCTTATTCGACACATTGCTTCAGATGTTGAAACATTTCAACTCAACACGTTCTTCATAAAATATGACTTCTTTCTCAACCTGTTCTTCATAACAAATAATCACATCCTATTTAACATGTTGCGGCTATATTTATCTTACTAAAATTAATTCCAATCCTAAAAATAAATAACTCACAATCTCCTCTTTTAGAAAATTTGGCTAAAACAAATAAACATATTACAATCCAGATTTCAGCAATTAACAAAAAATTACACCCATCAGCAGTAGTCTTGAGAAACTACTAAACACAACAGTATAGAATCATGGAGTTAGTATTCACAAGTAAAATGATGTTAGGACATCATTTTCGACATCTTCTTTGCATCATTTTGCATGAGCTCTATTTCAGCACATAAACCCAACACCAATGAACAGTAGCCTCAGGATAAAGGAGTAGAAAGTCCTAAAGTCATTTGAAGTACATGAGGAAGAAGATATGAATCATTCCCCCTCAAACCAAGATGGATATTAAAAGACCAATGGTGGCATAAGAGAATCCTTAATCAGACCTTAATCAGCAACCACTAGTCAACTTGGGAAAATCAACCACCACTCCTGGTAACTCACAACACAGGTCATAACTATGTTTATAACTCAGATCACAAGTCACAAAATAGACATATAAGATAGAGCATCCTCTCCAACATCTTTGTGACACATTTGGAAAAGCAGCCTCCAAGTTAAACAACTGAGAACCTTGAGCACCTTTCTCCCCCTTTTTAGACAAAAATTGGCAAAGGGAGCCTTCACAAAACTAGACCTAGGCACAACTCACCCAGAACCAAAAAAAACCCACCAGGATTGTGAAAACTCAGAACACTCACAAGGTGAAAGAGGAAAGGATTAACCTTTATAAATAGCTGAATATTTTCTTGGGAAATGACGGTCCTTGATTATAGCAATGGTCTTGGTAAAAAGGAAATGTTATTTGAGGAGAAAACTGCCACTAAAATCGATGGGCACCATCTAAATAGCTTTGAATGAGTTTATTAGCTCTGAACTATTTGTGCTGAAAATAAATAGTCCCAATACATGCACATGCATAGTCAAACACACCTTTTATACTACCATGTGACACGTGTTTGATCAAACGGTCCATAACATTATTTTGTTAGTCACCCAAGAAATATGTCCCAAATAATGTCCTAACCACCAGTCCACAATACAACTGCAACCATCAGTTCAAAAATGCTTCACAAAAGTCCATATATATTCTGAAGCATAAACACAATGCCTTCAATTGGACTCTAAGTGTACTCCTTTCACTTAGACTTAGTGACATATACCTAAACATCAGAATATCAAATATGTGAAATCTCTCAATAACAAAGAACCTCAGAGAGTCCTTCTAAAATCTGCAGAGAAAAATAAATTCTCTCAAACACAACTATTAACCACTAGAGAGATATGTATACTTCTGATTCAATCACCCAACTTCACATGTCTTGAATTAAACATGCCCTTTTAAGACCGCCAATCATTACATTATGTCACAACATGTTATCTAACATCACACCCTCATAATAGGCATAAAATATCCACAAGCTTGAAACACACACAAGCTTTATACTAGAAACAAACAACATATGGGTACTCTACTCCCCATGTCATGAATAAAAAGTGCTCTTACTGAGGAAGAACACTTGATCACTTCATAATCTCATGGAGGGAAACTACTTCAAGCCTTTGGATGAACACACCTGCCTTTTGAGAATAACTCCAAGCACCTTGAACTATTCACCCAATAAAGACACAACTAATAAATTTCCTAACAAATTTACACAAGATTCACTTAATTTGGAATTTTTCACATATTCCAGAAGAAATGCTCTTCGCTTGCTTGCTACACAAGTTCCATATATCCATCATCTTTTACTTGTAGTAGAATAAACCACCTTCTCAACAGGAATTTTGATCAGACTTCGGTATTTGATAACCTTCTTATGCTCCTTCATTCACTAGCAATTGATAATACTAGTGAAGTCTTTAACATAGTAGTCATGCATTGCCGGAACATACTGATGTAGACATGATTAGACTATACACACTCTACCCCTTATGGTCAGAACTGCCACTTCTGATAACAATGCTTAGGCATCCAACTTCATATGCCCAAGCCCAAGTATCTTCCAAGCACAACCCCGTGAGTACAAACTTCATCGTCAAATATTTTGAATGATGTCAAAATTGGGAAAGGCTTGCACTTCTTAGTATTGGATGGTATCCTTATGTCTTGTGGCACTCCTCTGCATTAGAAGTCTTAGGAATCATTAAAACATATTTCAAAATTGATCCAAGTCATTAAAAAAAGTTTTCTGCATGATTTTTTACTGCATGTGTCGACACATTCATATTTCTGATCGACACATGTAATTCACTTTTAAAGCCCGTGGCTTCTGTAAGTCTTAGGCCGACATATGCATATTTCAGGTCGACACATACTAAAGCTTTTATAAAATTGCATAAATTCTTATTTTATGTGTTGACACATCCACTTTCCAGGTCGACACGTTTGCTATTGTTTTAAAGCATGCAACTACTGTAACTTTTCGATCAACACATGGCTCTTTATAGGTCGACACATTCTGCTTAAAAAAATATGTATGTGTCAACACATACGACTCTTAGATCGACACATACTATTTTAGTTGGTCAATTTTTAAAATTATTTTATTTCGAATTTATCCCTTTTTTCCCTAAAAGTTCCAAAACTATAAATACTCTTTCATGCATCATTTCAACTTTTTGAAAACCATAAAAATTATCATATTTCTCTCACCATCTTCAACCTCCTATCTATGCATACACACTAACATTACATTGTAGCGATGTTTTGTTGGGGTGCCATCTAGACAAGGATTACTAGTGTCTAATTGTGTATTGGGTTGAGTTTTGTAGGGGTTTTCATCCAAGCAAAAACATTGGGTTTGTCCTCCAAGATCATTGGTTGATTTGGGGGGTTTTGTGCAAGATCGTTCTAAAAGGAATCATCCATGTGAATCACCTTGGAATGTTTGAAATCATAGCAAGGAACCTTGGAGTGTTTGAAATATTTTCCACGAAGTAGCAAGTATTAGAAGATAGAATCGAAGGTCTTATGTTTAATAGAGTGCAATCGTATTTACTCGAGTGAAATCCCTTGGAGTGTTTGAAATCTTTGCAAGGAAGTATATTAAGTCGCAAACAGGTTGCATCTATCGGTTCTTGGTCTTGCTCAAGATTAAAATCAGAGAAGGGGTTTAATAAACAACAAGCTTATGGTTTTTGGAGTTTCTCTTTAACACTTCTCTTGTATCAACAATTTTTCATAGTATGAATTATCCTAATTCTATTGGACTTAGGTGCAGATGTACCCACACGCGAGGAAGACAATGGGGAACTGTGAACAAAAATTCCTTGTGTCTCTTTTATTTTTGCTTTTACTTGCTTTGATTTTAATTGATCAATTTATTGAATAAAATTGCATTATCAATTGAATTGTAAGAACTTTCCTAATCAGTTTTTAATTTTAAATATAGTGTTGATATAGCTTATAATCACTTTTTATTATAAGTGTTTTTTTTTGTATCAACACAACCAAAGAAATTTTTTGAAAATTCACTTGCACACCAAGTGTTTGATAAATTGATTCAACTAGCTCTTTTAATATTGCCATTGGAAATAGCCTTGAAAGTAATTTTCATTGAATGATAAATAAGTTGCAAAGTGATTCGAAGTTATAAATTCATATTATCATTCGTGTTCCATATTATTTTTGTTCTACAGTTTGCATATTCGAGCTTCCCAATAAGCGTTTGTATAGATGACAATTTGAAAAAGCTTTTGTGTCGTACTTTGATAAAAAAAATTCAAAACCAAATTTTATTTGGATATTTTTCAAAGGGGTATCTATTCATCCCCCATCTAGATACTGTTGTCGACGTCTAACAAAACCAACATGATATTACAACATCATTTAGGACACCATCTTCATAACACATAACCCAAGTACCGTGGTTCTTAACACACCAACCAAAAGTCTTAGAATACAGAGAAGTCCTTTAAGAAGCTCCAAAAACACACAGCCAATGAAGCTCATTCAGGTTATCACACACCAGAATACCACTGAGAGAAATAACCTCTCAGTAGTTAGCAGTTATCTCGCCCAAGCTGCTTAACACGGCCAAATAGAGAAAAATAAATTCTCAACAAGATTTTTGAATCATACTATTCAGACTATAGAATTGACTCATTCTTCAGACAATTACTCAGTCTCCCGTCAAAGTATTCACCATCAGTCAGATAAGGCTACCTTCTCACACTAGGTGGAATATCAGACCTGACATCCTTCTTCTGCATACATCTGGCACCAGCTGATACATCTTCATGATAAACACTCATGACATCCATTTACAACATTCCAGATTGGGTCAATGATTTAACCTTATACTCCACTCTAGTAAAAAAAACATCGTTGGCTGAAGAAGCAAGAAGCTGAAATGATGTTCCAACATCAGATCTCACATCCGTCTCAATCACATGGAATTGACCATTTACTATGGTTTTGGAGATAATACCTAAAGAAGTCCATATACAACTCTTGCAAGGGATGCAAGAAGATTAACCATCACTAGCTGATCATCCTTCTAGATCAGATCATAAAACCATGCAGAGCATGCACACCTCAAGAATCTTCTTCTTATAAGCACAATATCCAGACCTCATGCCTGATTTTGAGGTGAATACCATCCTTCTGCACCTAAAGAGGAATTTCCCTCTCACAGGTATATGGAGCAGACTACACCAAATATGGAATTAAACATACCACAATCAGTCTGATTCTTCCAATCCTTCAGGCCTCAAAAACTGGAAGAGCTAATCCCAAACAGTTTGGATGAAACAAAAAATACCAATCTACCACTGACTGATTCACACCAAAACTGTGAGTTAATCTTTTTGAAGAATCTTAACTCATCTCAGGTTGATGCATCTACATTTTACACAACCCCTTGACATTCTCTTATACAACAACATAACAAGAGTTCCATGTTCTCATAGACTTTATAAGTGATATCAAGTTAGAGTAAACAACCTCTATCCTGTTTGTGAGAAACATCAGCCAAACATGTTGAGAAAAATAAATTCTCAACACAAAGATATCAAGACATTATATCTGACATCTCTTCAAGAATCTTCAACTCCAAATTTGGGATTCTTCTTCATCAACTTCTAGGAGTACCTTGAGAATCAAACATTCTCCACTTTTAATAGTAGTATAACATGTGGTTAGTGCACACCACAATTACTCTACTCAAACAGAATATGTTCTATGGCCACAAACAAGATTATATAAATATGGCTCCTTTGATCAGAGGGATCCTCCAGATATCAGAGAGAATGTCCTTGAAATTTGACCCGTATGTACAAGGAACCTGGTTGATATAACACAACTCTACTGGACACTAGAGCCCACCTCTACACTTATACTAACTTGGATAAAAAATAAACTGAACCAAGAAGTAACCAATTGGTTGATCAAGATTCAACTAGCCCACCAATCAAAGACATGTTTTTTGGATAAAACATATTAGATACACAGCCCAGATGTATCCTCTTCCAAATCAGGAGTAGGTTCAAAACATATGTGATTACATATTTGTTTATCACCAAAAGTATCTATTATGCAACAGGAATCTGCACACCTGCTAACATGATGTCCCAACATCTGTTAGGACATCAGTTCCCTTCTTCTGGAACATAAAATCAAGCTTGGTTCTGAAGCCATTACTGCTTCTATAAAATCAAAACATCCCTTGATCACCTTCAAGGTCTTCAATAATAGTCCAAGCTTCAACTACACCAAAAACAACAAGATTCAGAGCCACTTTCCTAATTAGGTCAAGAATTAGAATGACTCTTTTAGAAGCCAAAATAAATGGCTCTATCCTTTCTTCAATAGTCTGTCAAATAAATGTCAGGTTTCTTGAAACACACATCAATCACACACTAAACTGCCTTTATGAGTGGACTTGAGAAATAAAACTCAAGTATCGTTGGGAACTTTACAAACTTAGTTGAAAGAGTCTTGCAAATATCCCATCACCATAGGATAAAACTACTGAGGAGACCAAACACTAATGCCCTTCCAAGAAAGTCTCACCATCAGAGATACAAGGAGCAACCAGGGTTACATCGGATACCATGCAGTAGAAGAAAACACAACAACTCCTCAACATCCTTTAGGAACAACTTAAAACTCTTGCACAAAAACACCACAATCCAGGTGCCAATAACATAGGTTTGAAAATAAATCAAACCCAAAAGAGCAGCTCTCCACCAATGCTACACGCCTGATAACAATAGACAAGTCCAACACACACCCTATCATGAATAGTCAATCCTCCACTTCAAGGGACCATTCAAACAACAATATGATTTTATCCAAGTTCAATTTTTTTTTAGTAAAACCTCCTTCCTTTCCCATGACCAGAAAGTATCATTCCAGGATCTCACCCAGAAATAGAACAGGATGCCTGCTCTGATACCAATTGAAATTCTGGTATATCAAACTTCAGATGTCCTATGACATGTTGGGACATCTGATATGAACATAACACATATGAAAGGTATAACAATAAAAAACAATACTGAAAAGTAAACAACACTCCATAATTGTTAACCCAGTTCGGAGCAACTCTCCTACTCTGGGGGGCATACCAAGCCAGAGATAAAGTCCACTATAATTGTATCAATTCAAAGACCAATAAAAACCATACCAGTTTATGATCTTCTCACTTAATCACTACTCGTGCTAAATTTGTATCTAAGACTCACCTAGATATGAGGCCCTCCTCAATCTCACATCAATCACAGACAATGATTGGAAAAAATAGGAAGGCATACTTCCATGACATCAAACTAGAAGATACACTTCCATGACAATATCTAGCCAAGAATCTTGACTAAGAACATAACTTGGAGTTGCTTACAAGCTTCCTCTAAGAAAGATACTCAACTCATTACCTAAAGGCTTCTGAGTGAGAACAAAACCTTACAACTCAAGGAACACATTCCAACTCACATGTCGAGTGGAAAACGCAACCAAATCTCTAAGAGAGTGGTAAAACTTAGCCCTAATGACTACATCTTTTCAATTCATGACTGGTACATTCTTCTAGGTTATACTACTTATATTTATAACCTATCTCCTAACTGGATTTAGGCTTTAGATTACAACATATTAGCTCTTACGAATCTGCAGAAGATTCTGCAACAAAATAGGTCTTTAATCAAATCTTTCCTAAAAAGTCTCCTTATTTAGAAAGTCAATATTCTTCTTGATTCCACCAGACCTTTAAATTAACGCCTCATAGGACTGCATAATATTCCCAGAATATTCTGCATCTGTTAAATCATAACATAATCCAATTGTTCAGCACAGCTGAGGCACGATATCGTATGACCCTGAGTAGGACATCTTATCCGACATGTTGCTCCTGATGTTGAAACATTTCAACTCAACATGTTCTTCATAAAATAAGACTTCTTGCTCAACCTGTTCTTTATAGCAAGTAATCACATCCTATTTAACATATTGTTGCTATATTTATTTTACTAAAATTAATGTCAATCCTAAAAATAGAGAACTAATAAAAGGTATGATTTATTATGTTTCTAATTTAAATTTAAATCTCCATTTAAAAATGATTTGATCTTCAGCAGCTATAAAAAAAATGACACATGCACATTGCTAAAATGCAACAACAAATCGAATTAAATCATAACTAGAATTTTGCTCCAAAAATGCAACAACATTAGCATGCTGAGTCAGGGTGAGATGTTGAACCCGTGATGGAACATCATGTTCCACATGTGTCCCTTCTTCACCAACACTATAACAACATTGGTTTGTTGGCATAGACTAGATGTTGCAGCACCATGTTGGAACATCTTGTTCCACATGTTACACCAGAGCATTCAAAATAACTCTCTTCATATAAATATTCATTATAGAGTAAATATTGGACCAAATCTTCCTTCAATGTATATCTATTCAAATCTACTTTGATTGAATCAAATCGAAATTGATTTTGGATTAAAAACACAAATTTCTTCCCAAAAACAAACAACTGCATCTTCCGAAGAAGTTAACACCATTGTTCTTCTGAAGGAAATCCAAAGATAGTCAAAACCAAAACCTTATACCAAGATGATACTCAATTTCATGTTGAACCTTCTTCTTAATAATTTATGTCAAGCACTTTAGATATATGTTAAACCCCTTGCTTAACTATTTCTCTCAAGCACTTTAACTTTAGCTACATCTTGGAACCTCTTACTTAACTGGTTTTGTCAAACACTTTAGCCAAACAACTCTTACTTAACTGGTTTTGTCAAACAATTTAGTTGAAGAACTCTTCTTAGCAACAAACACAATCACACATATGTTATAACACATGCTGGAAATCCTTATTTTACATGTTTCCTAAAATACATCTTGTAGATATGTTTTTTAACTAATGCGACCAAATAAAAGGAACTAACATCTCCCCATTTGGAAAATTTTGGCTAAAACAACCTACAAGATGTGATCATCATGAAGTAGCTCAATTAGCACACCATATCACACATCAGAATCCACACAGCAAATAACAACAACAAAAGTAGCACATACGTAAGGTGATTTCTACACATCAAGATATCAACTCCATCATGCCAGAAAATTTTGGCACCCTCATCCTATCCCACATTGATAATTACTCCCCCCTTTGCCACAATTTATCAAAGGTATGAAAAGAACCACAAAACAACATCAAGCATAGTCAATACTCCATAACAGTCAGTCATGCAATCACAATCTCAGTCATGCATGAACCACATAATTAGTAGTTAAGTTAGAATCAACAACATATACTAACAAAACACATATCAACACACATAATTATGGGCCAGATGCTTTACCATGTGAGTACACACACGATAAAAACAATTAGTAACCCAACATACCAAGTAGAATCACTCACACCAGAGTCAGGAACATAAATCAGCTTCATGCCACATAGTCAGTAATGTCAGTAGTCAGATCATACTAACCTATGAAATTAAAAAGTGGAGGAAACAACAAAAAAATTAAGGTGAAATATCTCAAACATTTCTTCATCAAAAACTAGACCAGATTCATCAATTGGTACACAAATGCTAAACATAATGTCAAAGACTTTTTTTCCCAACATTGAACTTGTATCTGGTCCTCAGTATCCCATGAGGAATACAATCATCCTTAACCTCAATATTCTATATCAACCTAGACTAACTAGCTCCATCAAGGAACATTGTCTTGAATAACTACGCATACCTAAGAAGCTCCATGAGTTCATTAGAATTCAGTGCTTCAACAAACAAATCTTCTGCATCCTCTTTTGCAGTTCCTTCTTTTTCCTCAGTTCCCTTTTCCTTAGTCATAGAGGGAATCTTGTTTTTTCTCAATTAATTAATATTTGAAGATAAAATATTTACACACTTTCCTCTATTATACATTGTTAGTTCCATGATTTTATGATTGGCTAAATTTTGATAAAACATTGTTCTATACTGATATTGAGCAAGATGTTATAACATCTGCATCATGTGTCATGACCGTTTTGTTGTTATGGGTTTTTCAACCAGATGTCGAAGCAGATGTCATGACATCATGGTCTGGTACATCAGGAACTATTGTTCTATATCTCTTCACTAGTTTGATTTGATTTTCTAATATTCCTTTTTGGATATATCTTAGTTATTTTCTCTTTTCAAGAAGATATAAATGGAACAAGAGATTTCATCTACAACTGTACAAGAGTTTCTATTTTAAGAAACTTGAAGATGTGTTCCAAGATTTAAGGAGATATCCTCGGAAGAAATTAACATACGGATCAAGAAGTAATTGGGCAGAGGATTCGAAGCCCATGGACAACTGAAGACTATAAAAATAAAGACCTAGACATAATGTAATTTAACTTTCACAATTGTAAAATTAGGGGAAGTCTAAGTCTTAGGTTTTGATAGTCTATTGTGTTCTTGTGTTTGTAAGTCACCCTTGGATCTTTTAATACTTGTGGTAGACGTAATGTTCTCACTCAGAGGCCTTTAGGTAATGAGTTGAGTATTGTTCTTGGGGGAAGCTTTTAAAAAAAATAAGTATTATTCTTAGTTAAGATTATTAACAAAGTATTATTGATTTGAAGTGTAATCTTCTATTAGGTTTTCTTTTATACCATCATTGTGATTGTGATTGGTTTAAGTCTAGTCACAAGGTTTGTGGCTGTAGGTATCACTGTGATGATAGGAAGTGAGATGGTGATTTCCAATATCTAGGAGGTTCCTAGGTAGAAGTTACATTGGATAGGGATTAATTGATAAGTTGTAAATTGGGATTATTTAGGCTTAGAATTAATACTATTGATAGTGAATTTCCTTCTTGGATTCATAGCCTCTAGATGTAGGTGATGTTGCACCGAACTGGGTTAACAATTGTATGTGTTCTTTATCATTCTGCATTTAAATTCTGCAAATGATTTCAGTTTGATATTGTTGTTCAGTATGTCTATAAATGTCGTAACATATGTCCTAACATCATCTTCTGATATTGGAAATATCAAGATAAACATGTGTGTTGTATGTTCCAGAAAATTTCAATTGGCATCAGAACGGGCACCCTGGTCTATTGGGTGAGCTTCAGAGAGTAATTTTCTTGTACTATTTGGTTAAGATGATAGCTTTTTGGGAATTAGTGTGACAACTAATGATGGTTGTTTGATGCTTCTGTGAGCCTACTATAGTTGTTGCTTTCATAACTACTGATGGTTGTGTTAATTTTATAACTACTGATGGTTGTAATAATGTTGCTGACAACTACCGATGGTTGTTTTATTTTTATGTCACAACTACTAATGGTTGTGCTGCTGTTACAACCACTAATGATGGTTATTTGTGTGCTGATGTTGTCACAACTACTGATGGTTGTATTTATGTATGATGTCCTGCATGATGTCCTGACATCTTTCCTGGAGTATCTTGAGGCTTTTTTTTACTTATGCTCATATGCCTCTGATGTAAGAACTCTGGTAGTTCATATTTGATGTTTCTGGTGTTAAGGCTAAAGAAAGAAATGTTCTTGAAAGCCAGAATAGGATGAGTTATTTCTTATCTTTGTCCATAGAATTTATAAAGATTTGTTAGGCTGATAAGGATGTGTTATATGGCCAAAGTTGCTTGGGATTTTCTCAAGACCTCTCTTAGGCACATCTAAGGTGTAGATGTCTAGTTTCTCATATTTCACCCTGAAAGCTTGAAGTAGGAAGAAGATGAAAGAAATTAGTGAACTTTTATAAATTCCCTTGTAATAAAAATGCTTTCAGCTTTTTGGGAGAAGATATTTTATTCTCATGTCTCTTATCAAGAGATTTTACTTGAAGGTGACAGCCTATGTAAAAGTTCAAGTCATTACCAGTCGGGAGTAAGATAAAGGGGAGAGCATTATGATCTAGATTCTGATGAAGGGTTATCCTATGATGCTGTATTACTGGGGAGGTAATTTCAACCAGGTACCATAAGAGTGGATAGAAGGTCAATTCTCTTCCCATTAACCATTCTCCTTATGGTGGACACAATATTCTGGACATTTGCTTCAACACTTGTCTTAGATTCACATGTTTGAACAAGCCTTTTATTCTTTTTAGATTTGACAAGGGAAACTTGTTCATCCCTCCTCTGAGTTTGAAACTCAGTTACTAACATGTCATACCTATTGTCTGGCACAACCTGTTTTACATCTTCATTACCACCTTTGGTGATATCTTTAAGTTGTTGGTTTGTCCACAATAGTTAAGTATAACTAATTCCTGCATATATAGTTTTGGAATTAAATGAGTAGTCCTTTATTTGCGTCACTTGAAAAAACGAAAGTAGGTAACATCTCCTACCATGCTCAACTCAAAATCAGACTGCATTTGATGAATAACATGTTCCACTATCTTGTCTAACACGTCCTCAACATTCATGTGAGCTATATAAATATTATCATTGTGTTTCACAATGAAATCCTCCAGCAGCTGAACATCGCCTTCAAATATCAAAGCTTCTTTTGACATTTTCCTTTCAAGGGCTATCCACTTATGATACAAATATTTCTACTTCAACACAATTTCCTCATAATGGAAAGACACCTTGTATAAGGAAAAAAAAGAAACATTTGTGGGAATCCTGTTCCCATCAACTATTATCTTTGACTTCTTGTCTTTCCTTTTACACAAATCAACATCTTTAGTAACACCTTCATTGACTGGTTCAGGCTCATCATGAACTTCATTGTTCATAAGGGTAAAACCCTCATCAATACTGACAATATCATTAACAAAATAATGAATATTGTCACTCACATTAATCACCACATGATCATTTTCTTGATTAACCTTGTCAAGAGGCTTGGTTAAATTCTCCCTTATTCTTTTCATTATATTAGCAAAAGGAGATTTTTCAACTTCCTCATAATCACCCTTCTTAATGACACCGTCCTTGTCAGTGGCGTAATTACTGACATCCTAATTTGAGTACATGTTAAGAAAGGAACTTTTCACATCCACTTGGTTTGAACTTCAGAATACATTACAAACTTGGTATAAATATGATGGCTCCAATATGGGCAATACGATTAAAAGTTTCAGTATCATAAAAACTTCCATCTTCTTTAGTAGATAGCATAGTGTTTCTTGATTTTTCAGTAACAACTAGATCCACATTAAGACCAATGAGATCAAAATCTTCACTGTTGACAATAACATTTATCACATCTTCACACATTGTCTCCAAATCTTCTACTACATGATCATGGTTATTAATAACATCATTATTGGCTAGAACAATATCAACCTCAACATCTTCATGGACATGATCGTCATTTTTCTTATGCATTTGAGACTCTGTCAACATGTACAACAAGATGTATGGCACATATTTATCACCATCCTGATTTCCCATATTGGTTTCTTGGGTCTCCTCATCAAAGCCCATTTGAATGAGATGATGATTTCTTCTAGGCCCATATAGGAGGGATACATCAATCACATTTTCACCAGCATGTGGAATGTTGTGTAGAACAATATCTGGAATATACATCTTATACCAAAGTTTCAACTGACTCAGATGAACACTTATATCAAACATGCTACTATGTTTTTGGTTGATCAAAACTCTGCAGATATGAGAAGGAACTCCAATAGTAATAATTTTTCCATAATCATTATTCTTCTTAAGCTTCTTCTTCTAAACCGTTGTTGCTTGTTCAATGCCGGGAGGACCTCCAGCCTAACCATTATTAGTCTTCCCTTTAATGACGCCTCCTTTCTTAGTTCTCAAAAATTCCATATGTGATAATTTAGAAGTATGAGTAAGATGTTAAACCATCTTGTAAGACATATTGATTGGCTTCTTAAGTTGGAAAACTTTATGACTACTTGTAAAACCCTAAACTTCGATTCTTAATATAAAAGATAAGTTCACACTTATGGATGTTACTAAAAAAAATAATACATACTTTCTTTCAAAAAAATTTAACCAACTCGCATCAGAAATCAAAATAATGACATAACTCTGTTATACCCCATTTCCCCCCCTAAGATTTTTCATTATCTAACTTTTATCAATACATCAAGATCACACATTAGAGTTGGTTCTCCATTTTTTCACCCTATCTTTAAGTTTGATCTTGAGGGATCACCAAACACCTTGAATTGTGTACCTTGTACATGTTTTCTTAGACTAACATATATATATATATATATATATATATATATATATATATATATATATATATATATATATATATATATATATATATATATATATATATATATATATATATATATATATATATATATATATATATATATATATATATATATATATATATATATATATATATATATATATATATATATATATATATATATATATATATATATATATATATATATATATATATATATATATCTTTGAATGTTCATATTATAGTTTATCACAATTACATTCATCTCACCATCTAACCTAGGTTTTGAGGGTTGGTTCTCAGTCAAATGGTTCTTTAATGGATCACAAGATCTCCTCAAAGTTGGTGGTGAAATTCATCAAGAAGATTCATAGGTTCATGCGTTTATTTACATGCCTTCTTCAACAATATTCATTTAGACTCAAGCTCCATATTTGAGTGTACTTCAAGACAACATCATTTCAAGGCCTCTTATGATTCATCATGCTTTATTTTTCCAAGAAAGATCAAAAGATTCAAGGTTGGCTTAACAAGTTTTACCTAATTGAGAAAATACTAGATTCAGTGATCACATGTGCATAACTCTCTCAATTTTAAACATTTTGAGTTGGTTCTTTTTGCTATGGATTCTTATCATCATCTACAAGAACCTCTCTTAACATGACAAGATCCAATTGTGCAAGAAAAATCATCAAAAGTTGAAAGTGGTTTCAAGTCATTTTGACACTCTCTAAGCTAGGGTTTGTTGACTTCTAAGGACCATATCTTGCTCATTTTTTGAGATATTTTGAGTGACTCCAAATCTAAGATTCTCTTTAAAAGGTCCTTAATAAGCTCTCTTCAGATATCTAAGGCTAATTATGAATGGAATATCATTAGAATTTGTGAAAGATTACAAGCCTCCTTGAAGAGCCTTTGAATTTTAGGGTTTGACTTCAAATGATCATAACTTGGTCAATTTTTATCTCCTTGAGCCCATTATTTATCCACAATAATCTTTGGGATGTCAACTACAACTTTTTTTAATGTGAAAGACTCAAAGATGCTTGGAAATTGGTTGAAGATTTGAAAAGATTATGGGTCTTTTGTGAATTTCGTCAAATTTGTTCATCATCTTCCAAAGACCATAACTCTTTCAATTTTTATGATTTTTTAGTGATATCAATTACACAATTCAATTCAAAGGGTATACTTCATGCCATCTTCAGATATGAATATCAAATTTTGAGTGGAAAGTAATTTAATTTTGAAAAACATTATAGGTCATTTTGAAGTTCAACACTTGAATTTTTTAGTATAAATTATCTATGTGTTTTTCAGAAATTCAAATGGACATAACTTTTTGCTCAAACATCCAAATGATATCTTTCTTGGAACATTATGAAGTTTGTTGTGAGATCTTTCCATTGCAAAAATAAAAAGAGATCATAAAGCCTCCTACATTGTGTTCCCCATGCTCTTGAAGTTGCTTCCATGAAACTGAATTTTTGCTTGCAGTCAGTTTTCAATTTCCATATTGAGGCTTCTAATGACCATTTTGCTGCACATTTTTTATTTAAACATATTTAACAAAGTTCCAAAGTATGATTAAAGCATTGAAATGCTAGAATTAGTTGAGTTTTGAGAAAGTTCAAGTCACACTTTTCTCATTTTCTGGCTTCACTCAATTTCCCTCCAAACATCACTATTTCTTCCAATTCCTTTCACCATTCACTCTCCTATAAATAGAGGGACATATTGCACTCATTTCCCCATGCTTGGATAGCCAAAATTACCCTGCCACTTTCTCTCCACAACTCAGTTTTTTGTGTTTTCGAATTCACACTTTTTTTATTTTTAAATTCAATTTCTTGTGCTATTCTTCTTTGGTGAACTTGTTTGGAGCTTCTCAAACAAAAAGCAAGCCAAATTGTGCTCTATTTTGTTCAAGCAAAGTCAAGTTTTAGTGCAACTACAGTGGACTTTGTTTAGGTAGATTAAGATACCAATTCTTCTAACTCAAATTATTGGAGTGATCTATGATGTTCGTTAATGCTTGATATTAACTTAATTTTGGTGAATCAATGCATTTGATGCTTCTGTTTTTTGATTTCAAAATTTTCAAAACTCTTTGGTTTTTTCCAAATCGAATAAGTTGTGCTTTATATAAATTTGGCGCGAGGATATGATTATGATCGTCTTGAAGAGACTCGTCCAATGATACCACAATGAGCATATAAATACACATATTTAAGAATCTTGATCTTGCCCTAGTTGCAGGGTAGCTGGAGGTTGAAGATGACTTACGTGTCTTCTTCAACCAATGAGAGCGTGACAATTGAAATGTTGTAATTGGACTGACTTTTGTGACTTTAGTGCGCGCTTGTTGACCATACATCATCATAAATCATCACTCCTGAGCCATTAGATGTGCCATTGTGTTTTAATGAGCCAGATCCAACACCTCATATTATTTCTGATTTATTTTAATTTACAAAATTTGTTTTAAAATTTGATTTAATTTCAAAAATTCATAGCTCTCTTATTTTTTATTCATAAATTATGAAAAAAATATACAAAAATACTTTGGATTATTTCTGACTTTGTGAATATTTTTTCATATTTTTATTTTGATGTTTGATATTTTTTAGAATTTTTGTATTGTTTTCCCTATTTTAATTTTGTTTTAAAAATACTTTTTTTGATTTTTTAATTCTGGAAAAATTATGGAAGGATCCAATGACCTCTTGACAAATATTGGTGACTCATCTCATTTTAATTTCTGATTTTGCTATTTTTCACAAATTTTTGTTTTTTTTGCTTATTTCTTTAAATTTTAAACATAGTTACTAACTTTAAAAAAATTCTAAAAAAATTTGTCAAAACTTATTGAATCATGTTTGACCTTTGACTTTTTTTAAAGGATTTTATTTGGTATTTTAATATACTTTGTGTATTTTACCAATTATTTCCCTTTTATTAATCGCTTTAAATATTGTTTTATTAAGTATTATTTTATTATTTTTGTTTGGTCCTGATTTGGGTGTTATTTTGGGACAAGTTCCTCAACCTCATTGGATCTTGGATGTTGATAGATTGAAAAACAAAATCCACCAAAATGGATGAATGATGTTGATGATATTTGAAAGCCTAATTTCATCTGATACATTCCTTCCATCTTCATCTTATCTCTTTCTTATTTGTGCTACTTGTTGTTGAAAAATGATCTATATATCATTTCTCTAACATGTGGTGCATAAATTGCTATTGACCTGCCTCAAAATAGGTGTGACTTCTACATATGTCCACTTACGATTGCTTAACATAGCACTAAATTTGTCCGGATTAAAAAAATGACCATTCGTGGCCCAAACCTCCATTTGCAAGCCAAATATGTTTAATTTGGAACCTTTAATCCGATAACCTTGAGGTTCATTGTTAGGAGGTTTTGATCTTATTAATTCTCTAATGAACTTTCATGAATTTTGGTCTAAGCGAATTATTTAAACATCGTTGATCATATATGCTTGCCCCGAGTACTTGAAATGAATGATATATTTGACAAAAAGAAAATGAAACTTATTATTGAGAAGCTTTGATTTTATCAATCTTTTAATGAGTTTTCAAATTCAAGTTTCAATATGGTCATTCAACTAACCTCTAACTTCTAATTCATTAACATTTAACTTTGACTTTATACTTTACTTTGTGCTTTTAGTTTGTGATTTTAATTTATGCCCTTTATTTTATGCCTTTACTTTTATGCACCATTTACTTTAGCATTTACATTTCATGCTATTTTCATCTTTTCTCACTTGAGTATTTATCTTTATGTAATTTTATCTTTGCTCACTTGAGCATTTATGTTTATGTCATTTTTATTTTGCTCATTTGAGCTTTCTTTTGTTTTTGAAGACACTTAATAACAAACTTAAACAATAAAAAGCCTCAAGGTTACTTGGACTATTTGGTTACTATTTCTGACATAATGGAGTTGTTGACTTCTTGGACTTAGGATTAGAAACTTTAATTACCCTTGGGACCTTGTGGCTCTGTTGTTATTTTTTATGGAGTTCTTGGGGTTCACCCTAATACATTGGGTTGATTTTCTTTGTGTGCAGGTTATTCTGATTATATGCTTTGTCTATGATTGAGAATTGTTCTGTATACAACTGTTACTCTGCCCAATTTTTATAAATACTTAATTCATCTGAAGCTGGTATTCTTAAGAGGTTGAGTACTTTTTCTTGCTTAGTTTCAATTCAAAGGATGAGATTATACATTGACTCTTTATGTCAAGTATTGGCTTCTTGTTGGTTAAATTGTTCTTTTCCTTAACTTTTACTTTATGCTTTAGGATAGTCTCTTCATCTCCTCCCTTCTTCTTTAATTTCAAAATATTCTCCCTCCTTTTCAAAATCCCTCTTGTTTTCTAACTTGAATCGCTTTCATAATAAACTTGGACTTAGGTCCATGCATTTTCAAAAATCTTTTCTTAATCAAACTTTAATCAACTTAATCATACTTTTGACATTTTTGTGAGAAGACTAAAAGTCAATTAACCTCATTCAAACAATTTTGCCACTTTTGCTTTTTTACTTTAAAAATTTTCTCAAAAGATTAGACTCTTGTCGATTCTTGTAGTTATGCAAGCTACTATACTTCTATGATATATAGTAAAGTAAGATATTTTCCACTTTGGTGTTGAGTGATACTTTGTTGATTTTAAAATCCAAGCTATATCCTCCACTTTAAGATGATGCAAATTCTCCTTTCTCATAATTGTGGGTAGTAAGTATGCTTTCCACTCAGATATGACGATGATGTCTCTTCTAATAAAATTAATCAACACACATGTATTTTAAAACTTTTAAGGTGAACTACGAGTACCCTGATCCCCTATTGCACGAAAGGTGGTATGTAGGCACTAAAGATTCACAACCACGACATGTGAAAAATTGTAAAATATACTTCTTTTCTCATCTCCACCATCTATGCTTGTATACGACACATATAGCCAAAATACACAAATTTTCAAAGAGGTTCCTGCATAGTACTGTAGATGTTTAAGGTTCTAATACCTTCCCTTTGTATAACTAACCCTCGTACCTAGATTCTTTCCCACTCTCTTTTTGGTTTATTTTCTCTTTTCCCATTTCCTTTGGAAATAATAAAGCGCGACGCCGATATTTTTCATTTTATCTGTGTGAGTCAAGTCAATCCAATGACTTAGTCTCAACATTTCTACCGCTATAGAAAATGGCGAATTCACCGGGGAAAGATCGACCAAATGCTGGTCCATCTCTAAGTGGGTTGAGTCTACCTTTGTTTATATTGTGTATATTATATTGTTTTTGTATATTATGTGTTGTATATATGTTTTTCTGGATATTCCTGGTTTTCAGGGTGCTTGGTGATTTCTCATAAGTCCTCTACCCGGACTTTGGCAAACTTAAGATAGGACGGGTGTTATAGTCATGTTAACTTTGAGGGAGGAATCCCAAAAAGGGAGACATGAGATCCCCCACTAAGTGGAGGCCCTTTTAATTGTAGTATTCATTTACCGAGCGATCGGGAAGACGAGCAGCTTCAAAAGTTAAGGAGTCATTCAAAGAGTATGCGCAGCGTTAGCGTGAGGTTTCTGCACAAGTGGTACCCCCGATGGGAGAACAAGAAATGAATAAGGTCTTCCTAAAAACCCTTGGTTCATTTTATTATAAAAGGATGGTTGCAAGTGCACCAATTGATTTCACTGAGATGGTAAGTATGGGTGTTCGTCTAGAAGAAGCTGTCAGGGAAGGACGATTGACAAAAGACAAAGGTTCTAGTGGAACAAAGAGATCATCATATGGGTTTTCTAGAAAGAAATAAAGTGAAACAAATGTCTTCTTTGAGGAAATAAAGGTTAGACTTCCGAGAAGACATCATCAGTACCAACAACAATCTGCTTCTGTGACTCCAGTCGTCAGTGTAGCTTAGACTATTGTTTCCTATCAGAGAACACCTCCTCAAGGTAATTAAGGGCAAGGTCAGAAGAGAGAAGCTTTTGATCCTATTCCAATGAGTTATACATAATTGTTTTCGGCTTTAATTCAGAAGAAATTGGTGCAGACTAGGCCTCCCCCTATTATACCTGTGATCGGTGGATTTAGAACTGACTGTTTAACGCTGGTTCGCGAAATGTCGCGGAAGCAAGAGTCGCCACCGTCTTTTATTTTCTCCAACATGGACAGGACAAAAGCACAGCAAAATTCCTTATGAGAATGTTTCTCGGTTCGGGAGGTAGATTTATAGAGAGGGAAGGTGTTAGCACCCTTTCTATCCGTGGTTATCCAGGGGCTCTTAGATACTTGCTCTTATGTTTTCAAAATGTTTGCTTTTCAAAGTGTGAGTGGGTTTTGCAAAAGTTTCATTGAAAGATTTCTGAATAACTCTTGTATCTGTCCTCAAGAGTGTTTGAAAAATTGTTTTGAAAGCTTTTTTGAAAGTGTCGGTGTGAAAAGGTTTTTGATTTGTTTTTTAATAGAGCAAGTATCCATGAGTCATCTACCTACCCTCAGGAATTAAGCTGTGTAAATGTCCTTAAGGTAGTGCCATCCCACCATTGAGAGGTAGGTAGCACCACCGTTGGAGGCGTTCGGGTCAATTCGATTGTAGGGACAGTGTGGTCACCGAAGCAACAGTTAGGACACCTTAGAAGCTACCCTTATGTCCTTGATCCTTTTTTTAATCCGAGGCAACCATTTCGAGGCAACTGTTTCAAGGCAACTGTTTCGAGGCAACTGTTTCGGGGCAACTGTTTCGAGGCAGCTGGATCATGGACATAAGGACCGCTAAGACATCCTATACTTGACGACCACGTTTCGAAGGCAACAAGTGAGGCGTACCCTAGAAGTGGTGTGTGTATTTGTATGTTGTATTCAGTTAATGTTTGTCTGGTTAATTAGTGAGCTACGGGTTGTTTTTATTTACATACATTCTTTCATGCAAGTTAACAGTTAAGGGGTGCGGAAAGTAAATTGCGGAAACGTAAATCCTACGCTATTACAAGGCGCGGGTCTATACATCGCCAAAAATTACAAAGAACCGTTTTTTTGGTAAATAAGTACGGAAAGTAAATAAAAACAGTAAAAGTCCTAGTTACTATTACATGTCCGGAGCAATTACATAATAATAAACTGTGCGCGAATAAAAATTAAATCGGAAAGTGCTAAGGGTGTTGACCCTTTTAAGAAAAGGAATTGATTTTTTTTGGGTCTTTTTTGTAATTAAAATGAAATTAAAGCTAATTAATGACTAATTAATTAATTTAATTAAAAGAAAATATTTTTTTTGTTTTTTATGTTTTTATGAAATAAAAGAAATGAAATAAAATTAAAAGTTAATTTTTACCTAATTCTAGATTTATTTTAATTATTTAAGAAAAGGAATTAAACTTGCCTAATTAAACTATTTTGGTTAATATTTATTTACAAAATAAAATAATAATAATAATAATGATGTAATTCTATTTTTTTTGATTTTTTATGAAAATATGCTAATTAAGTTAATTGTTAATAATAAAAATAATTAAAGGGTTAGCAATTAAAAATAAGAGAAAATGACAAAACAAAAAAAAAATAAAAAGAAGTAAAACCAAGGGGGGTGTGGGCCAAATAGGAGGTTTATTGAAGCAATCCAAGCCCACTGAAATCTAAGCCACGTTTGACTTTCATGGTTGCCTGCAGCGTGCTTGACTCCAGACCATGGTGTGCTACACTTTTTGTCCTTTGGATCTGCGTTGATGACATATGGCAGCGCTGGGAAGTGGGACTTATGATGCACCTCATATTGGAATATGCACAGGAAAACGTTGAAGAAAATAATATGGAAATTATAAGGGACCTGGGAAGAACTTACAGCGCGGTATGAGCCTCAGGACTTGGCAAAGGTTGCTTTAGCCACGTGCTTGTTTTGATCTGAAGATGCTCGCAACTATGTTTTAGAACTCTCACATTTTGAATAATTTTTGGTTTTGCTCTTGGCCGTTTCTGCACACACTCTTTTTTTTGAATGAGGTTGGGAAGGCTTGTATATATAGTGATGAATGAGAATCAGTCACATGATGAGCCTTTAACCATTGCAATTATGCTTGAGATTTTGCCATAACCAACATTGAAAGAACTTGCCTTTTGTGTCAAAATTTGAATTTCTATGCCCATAATAGGCTTTGCACGAATTTGGAAGGTATTTCAAGGTGCATCAAAGCCATTCAACACAAAATATATCCCTCCATTAATTTCTTTGATTTTTATTTGATTTTAAAAGATTTAAAATGAATTAAATCAAATAAAATTAAATAAAAATGGAAAAATTAATTTTAAATCTTGAAATAAATTGTGGGACACGTGGGAGGCATGGCCAAGCTGAATCAAGTGGAAAAAGTGGGCCCCTTTTGTCAAAAATGAAGTTTCAAGGATAATTGACTTTGGCCATTTCACAAAAATTTCCCAACTTCTCCAATGCATATCTTGCTCAATATTGAAGCTATGAACATGTTCTTTGACATTTTGGAAAGGTATTGAAGTCCTCTAACCAATGTATTTGGTACCATGTCATTTTGATTTACCAATCTCAAGTTATGGTCTTTGACTTAAAGTGCCTTTTTGTTGACTTTTGAAAATGACCTATAATGTTGAAATTCATAACTTTTTGTGAGAGCATTTCTTGGACTTGGAGTGTGAAGATGAGTTGTAGGAAATGTCCTCCCCTTCAAGATGAGCATTGGATGGGATTTTTCTGATGAACCATGAAAAAGTTATGCCTTGGTCAAGTTATAGTTGACTTTTTAGCTGTCCAAAAGTAGAAACTTTTGCATCTTGATGCTTTTTGAGCCATTCTTGTGAAATCATGGTCAAGACTTGACCAAATGATGATTGTGGCTTAAAAATAAGATGTTGACAAAAATTTTTGACTTTTGACTTCCAAATGACCATTTTGCCCCTACAGTTGACTGTTGAGCAAATGGGACCTTTGACTGTGCAACTTGACCTTGTGAGCCTTGAAACTTGACATGTAGGTGCTTGACAATGTATATGAGCATATGGGACTTGATTGAGCCCTTGAAAACCTAAACTTCCTTGCAAGAACCAAAACCCTAATTTGACTGGCTTAGGAGGATGGTTTGACTGTGCAACCCTCTGAGAGATCTTGAACCATTTGTGGATGATTCTTGTTAAAACTTTGAAGAATATGGGAGGGAAAATTTTGGGGTACAACAATACCTTCGCCTTTACCATAATATTACAAGGCGGATAAGACTTGTGCTTTTCATCAAGGAGCCCTAGGGCACAAAATTAAAAACTGTTATGCCTTTAAGTCTAAAGTGCAGAAGATGGTAAGATCTGGTCTCCTATATTTTAAAGACGTTGGTCCCAATGTGAAGGATAATCCACTCCCCAAACATGGAGGTGGAAATGCTATAAATATGGTTTTTGGTTATCTTGGAGACTTCAAGATTTTTGATATCAATCTGGTCAGAGGTGATTTAGTGCAGATGCATGCTAATCTTTGTGAATTCAGCTATTATACAAATGATAACGATGGTTGTAGTATTTGCAGTTCAGATATCCATGGATGCGATAAAGTGAGAGATGGTCTTCAAGAGATGATGGATGAAGGTTTTATCCATATAATCAGACCAAGGGCTGAATATTAAGAAGATGCGAATATGGTTTATGGATGTCCTAGTGAATTCTAGATTTTTGATGTGAATTACATGAATGATGATTTGGTGCAGTTGCATGCCACATTTTGTTACATGGATGGCCATGAGGTACATCATTATGGGTCCTGTCATATTTTCTATAGAGATTCCCGTGGTTGTCCTATTGTAATAAGAGGTGTTCAATTTCTATTATATACTGGTACTAAGAGAGTCAAAGGAAACGAAGATGATTATAATGGAGTTTATGTGATTTAATACTACTCTGTTGAGGCCTTGTCTGATGATGAGTATGTTTCCGCTGATGAGTTCTTTTCTTCTGATGAAGGCATGTTTTACGATAATGATTATGTGATGCCTGAATATTCTGAAGAAGCATGGGTGAATGTTATTGTACCATGTTTTGGTGGTCCCTCTCCTGTAGAGATTGAGTATCATAGCAAGCCTGTTATTGCTCCCATGGTTATTTTTCTTCCTGGTCATGTCCCATATGAATCAGTTAAAGCTGTGCCTTATAAGTACAATGCAAGTATCCTCAAAGATGGTGTGGAAATTCCTATCCAACCTTTGTCCCATGTTGAGCATATTGCTGAAGCTAGTCGAGTAACTCAAGTGGTTGTGTCTTCGCCCATACCTTTTGAGGTTATGTTAATCCTGGAAAAATAATTACTGAGACTTATGTTGAGCCTAATAAAGTGGTAGAAGAATCTAGTGGCGCTGCCTTGGAAAAAGATGTTGATGATCCGTTGAAAATCATCAAGATGAGTGATTACAAGATTATAGGTCAGTTGTTGCATACTCCATCTAAGATTTCCATTTTAGCCTTGTTTATAAATCCTTTTGCTCGTTAGGAATCCCTGATGAGGGTGTTGGATCAGGCTTTTGTTGAAAGGGATATGTCTCTGGATTAGTTCAACAGTGTTATGGGGAATATTACATCTTGTAATAATCTGAGCTTTTATGGTGACAAGTTGCCGGATGAAGGGAGAAACCATAGCCCGAATCTCCATATTTCTATGAATTATAAGAATGACTCTTTGTCCAATGTGCTGATTAATAATTGATATAATTTGAATGTCATACCGAGAAGTACTCTCATAATACTTAAGTACTAGGAACTCCCATGCGCCTAAGTGGCGTTTTAGTAAAAGCTTTTGATGGTTTGAGAAAGTCTGTCATCAGAGAAATTGATTTACCCATTCACATAGGTCCGCACTTTTTCCAAATAACCATTCAGGTTATAGATATTGTCCCCATCTATAGTTGTTTATTGGGACGACCATGGATCCATGAAGCAGGAGTTGTTACTTCAACCTTGCATCAAAAGCTGAAATTTATTTGTGATGGAAAGGTAGTCATTGTGAACGGCGAGCAAGCACTGTTGATATCTCATTTGTCTTCCTATAGAATTGTAGAAGCTGATGAAGCTGATGTTGGAACTCAATTCCAAGCTTTGTCTATTAATAATATAAGGAAGAATGAAGATTCTATCACCTCATTTAAGGATGCGTAACAGGTAGTGCAGAAAGGCCCTAGCAAGGTGTGAGGGCAGGTTATTAATCCCCCTGTGAACAAGAATAGGACTGGTTTAGATTTATCCATGAAGAAGGAAGTTGTGAAGCCGAAGTTCACTTTGAGTAAATATCAAGACATCTTTCACAATGCAGGATATCTTCATCTGACTACTCTAAGGATCAATGCTATTTTTGAAGATGAATCAGAGCAAGAGATGCTGAACTTCGTGACAGATGGAATCAGAGTCCAAATTTGGATCACTATTGATGTTCCTTCTTGCATTCATATTTCAAAGTAATTTGTTTTTTGTTTGTGTTTTCAAAAATCTTTCATGCTGCCCAAGGTGAAAGTAATGATGTTGTGTGGGCGTGTCTGCTGTTTTGATTTTAAAATCATTAATAAAAGTTTTTTTTGATTCCTAAATTATGACTTTATTTTCTGTTTTTTCTTGTAAATTGGTAATCATAAAAAACCTTTCGAAATAAATAATAAATGTAAATAAATTTGTATAATCACTTGTTACATGTGTCAGTTTCTAAAATCAATCATAAATCATATGTGCATATTAATTTAAAAAAACTATTGATTGCAATGAGCCTGCACCCTCTCCCAAGTTTGAACATCGTGTGTATGTGATTGAAGAAGAAGAATATGATGAAATACCAGAAGAGGTTTCACGGTTGCTTGAGAACGATGAAAATACTATTAAGCCGTATAAAGAGCCATTGGAGGAGATTAAATTGGGTTCAAAGGAAGAGACTTCTTGCTAAGTATAGACCCAAGGTGAGAGATATTCAAGAACCTAGAGACTTAAACAACATAAGTCTAGAAAAATTGATTAGTAATCCCCAAAGTCATGAAATGGACCTGATTGGAGATGAACATGTTCAAAAGTTAAAGTCTCTTGCTTTGAAGTATGTTGATCATAATGTTAAAACTTCACTAATGAGAAGATCCGAAAGATCTAATCATGAAGAAGGTTCTAAAGAAGAATAAAAAAAATGAAGATATGACATTTTTAATCAAGAGATTTTAATATATAGCCAACAAGAAAAACATAAGGTTGTCAGGAAGAGGAAATGGCTTTAGAGGAACAAGTTCCATAATCAACAGAGATGATCACAAAGGATGCTTCATCTACAAGAAGTTTGGTTACTTTATTATTGAATGTCTAGAGCTGCAGAAGGACTAACTAAAGAAAGGAAGGTTTTAGAAGAAAAGCTTAAGAAACAAGGTCAAGAAAAGTCTCATGAAAACATAGGATTAAATTGATAAATAAGAAGAATTTGAAAAAGATGAAGAAGAAGCCAATCTTGCTCTAATGGCTTCAACATCTTCAGACACACAATCTGACCCAAGTTCTAGCTCATATTCTGAAGAAGAAAATGGAGTACTTTCTAAACTATCTTGCTCAGATTTAATTTCTTACATTCAAGATATTATGAGTCGTTATCAGAATAAAGCCACTCAAGTGATAAATTTAAAAAGGGATTATGATCTCTTGAAAGTTGATATAGAGTTTTCCAAAAAGAATATTTACAAACGTGGAAGAGATTGTATTGCCTTATTAAATGATTTGTCTGATGAACCTCTCAATGAGTATGAAATGGCTCTTCAAGAGTTTGACAATCTATCTTTAACAAAACTTAAATTTATTCCATGATCTATGGTATAATTAGAAGCAAGGGAGATGGTCTTGGCTTCTGTAAACATTATGCTGATTAAAAATCTTATATATGGATAAAATATGAATAACCCCTCTCTCCTAGTTCTGCCAATAAAAGACTTTCTTCTTGTTTTATATCTTTTGATAAAAAAGTAGAGGTTCTGAATAAGTCATAACTAAAAATTATGGAATCAAAGGTTCTAGAAAAATAAAAATCATTGACCTTAAAGTCTAAGGTTCTTGAGAAACCATAACCCATGATTCTAAAGTCCAAGGTGTTAGAACAAGATTTGGTTCTGCATATAATCTTTAGTTTTGATGATAATAATGCATATATTTTATTTGTAACAATTTTGTACTCTAATATTTTTTTAAGTGTGCAGATATAAAACTTCATTTGATTATGGATAGTTATATGGAAATAACATCAGAATCAATTTTGGCACGCCTCAACAAAACTATTACATCTCCATCTGGAGAAAAACTAGCAGTTCTAATGAATGTTAAATGTCTCTAGAAAAGGAAATTTATATGTTTCTCATATAAGCTTTGCTTCCAGCTCTAGATTCATGGCTCAAAGTTCTAAATACTTGTCCACTATCTGCAGATAATCAAGCTTCTGGATATGACAATCATTTTTAGAAATAGTTTAGTGAAGACAGCCTATGACTCTTAAGACTCTGATACCTCTTGGTACACTTATCCAATGCAATATCTTCTTGACTTATCATCATTTTCGTCAGAAGTATTCCATCAGAAGATAAGATTAAGGCAACATGTGCAGTAAGAATTTACACAATAAATCACTCATCAAAATTTGGTAAAAACTGATTGTGTGTATGCCCAAGTTTGTTAAGGAATATTTTTGATACTTTATTACTCTTGTCTCCCATGATCTTCAGAGTACCGTTATGGCAGTTAGAATTGCAAGTGATGTCTCTACCCTCCAACGTTCTACCTTGAGCCTATATAAAGGAGTTACTACTTTATTGCATAGTAATAATAACTACAAGCATGGAATCATTTTACGTACACATAAATTGTACCAAGAGAAAAATCACAAACACAATGATTTGTTGCTCATATTTGTGTAAACTGTTGTTCTTAGTTTTGGTGTCATATTCTCTTATTAAGAAGCACCATTGTAAACACTTTCTGTTGTAATTCTTTTGAAGCTACATTTTCCTCAAGTGACTAAGTGTTAGTATGTATACTTGAGAGGGCTAAAGTGTTTTCTAACATGTAGATAATCTTTTTTAATCTTTCAAAATTAGTGGATTAAGTCCTTATTGAAGGAGAAATAACCTTGGTAGGGATTGACAAGACGTAGTCTTATTATAGAAGAACTTGTATAAACCGAGCATGTTAATTTTCTTCCTTAGCCTGTTGTTATACCCCAATTTCCCCCCCTAAGATTTCTCATCATCTCATGTCACAATGCATCAAGAAACACACATTAGGGTTATTTTTCTCATTATCCTATCTTTAAGTTTTCTCTTGAGGGATTACCAAGCACCTTAAATTGTCTATCTTGTACATGTGTTCTTTTAACTAACATTAATATGTGTATATGTGTTCCTTTGAATGTTCATATTGTAGGTGATCACAACTGCATTCATCTCACCATCTAATCTACGGTTTGAGGGGCGATTCTAAATTAAATGGTTATCTAATGGATTTCAAGAGCTCGATCTTCAAGTTCATGTCTATGGCATCAAAGATTTGTGGTTCAAGGAGCTCTCTCACTTTATTTAAGTCAAGACCTCCTCAAAGTTGGTGGTGGAATTCATCAAGAAGATTCACAGGTTCATGTGTTTATTTCCATGCCTTCTTCAACAAACTTCATTGAGACTTAAGCTCCATCTTTTATTTTTCTTCAAGACAACATTATTCCAAGGCCTCTTATGATTCATCATGCTTTATTTTGCCAAGAAAATTCAAAAGATTCAAGGTTGGCTCAACAAGTTTCACCTAATTGAGCAAATGCTTGATTCAATTTTGAAAATTTTGAGTTGGTTATTTTTTCTATGGGTTATTATCATCATCTACAACAACATCTCTTAATATGACAAGATCCAATTGTGAAAGAAAAATAATCAAAAGTTGAAAGGGGTTTCAAGTCATTTTGACACTCTCTGAGTTAGGGTTTGTTGACTTCTAAGGACCATATCTTGCTCATTAATTTAGATTTTTGATTGGTTCTAAATCCATGATTCTCTTTAAAGGAAACAAGCTCTCTTCATAAGTCTAAGGCTAATTTGGAATGGAATATCACTAATGATTGAGAAAGATTACAAGCCTCCTTGAAGAGCCTCTGAATTTTAGGTTTTGACTTCAAATGATCTCAACTTGGTCAATTTTTATCTCCTTGAGCCTATTTGTTTTCCATAATAATATTTGGGATGTCTACTATAACTTTGTTTTTATGTGCAAGACTTGATAATTCTTAGAAAGTGGTTGAAGAATTGATAAGATTCTAGGTCTTTTGTGATTTTCACTAAATTGGTTAATCAACTTCCAAAGATAATAACTCTTTTAATTTTAATGATTTTTGAATGATCTCAATTCCACACTTCAATTCAAGAGTTCTACTGCATGTAATCTTCAAAAATAAAGACCAAATTTTGAGTAGAAACTCATTTAATTTTGAAGAACATTATAGGTCATTTTGAAGTTCAAAACTTAGAATCTTTCTAAGTACAAAACATCCATGTGTTTTTCACAAATTCAATTGGACATAAATTTTTTCCCAGATCTCCTAATGATGTCTTTCTTGGCATATTGTAAATATTGTAACCTTATCTTCCAAATGCTTCAAGAATCATGTCATAAAGCCCCTTGAGTTGTTTGTATCATGGATTAAAAGTTAGCACCATGAAATAGATTTTGTCAAAATAGTCAGATTGCAAATTGGTTAATGTGGCTTCTAATCAAATGTTTTTTGCACGCTTGTACTTCTAATCATGCTTAGAAATATTCCAGAAGTGATTAGCACCTTGAAACACAAGTTTTGGCTGAATTTTGAGAAAATATGAGTCACACTTTTCATGCTTACAACTTCACACGAATTCTCTCAAAATATCAACATATCACATGCTTAAGAATTCCATTTTATCAACTATAAATAGAGGAAGATATCCCACTTATTTGACAAGCTTTAGAGATCCAAATATCCTTTGTTGAACTCCCTCCATACCTCTCAATTATGCAACTTTGAATTCAATTCTAAATCGCTTACATATCTTATTTTCTGATTGATTCTTCATCCTTAAACTTCACTAAAGCTAAAAGAAGAAGAACTAAGCCTTGAGGTGCCCTAAATCGTGCTAGCCAAGTCCAGTTTCAAAGAAAATTTATCTGACTTCGTTCAAGTAGTTTAAAGCACCAAATTTTCTAACTCAAATTACTGGAATGATTTATGATGTTCATTGATGCTTGTTGATGGTTTAATTTTGATCAATTGGGGCATTTAATGCATTTGTTCTCGATTTCAAAACTCTCTGACTTTTCTCAAATCGACTGAGCTGTGGTTTAAATAAATTTTTCGTGAGGGTAATGTTAGGATCGTCTAGAAGAGACGAATCTAATGATACCAATTTGAGCTTCTAACTATTCCGTTTGAAGAATCTCATAAAAAACCAATGCGCAGAGGTCTGGAGGTTGAAGATGACCTACGTTTCGCTCTTCAACCAATGATAGCGTAACATTTGTTTTATTTTGATTGGCCCGGATTTATTTGATTCTGTGTATTTTTCAATAATGTCCGTAACATGCACAGTATGCCAAGTCCCTCAGATCCGCTTACTAACGCGTTTGACTTTGATTAGATGGTCCACATCTTTTTGGTTTTATTTTATTTTCTAATTTTATATTTTTATTTGTTTTAAACTTCAAAAATTCATAAAAAAATCATTTTAACTTCTAAAGATCTCAAAAATACTTTTGAATTTTCTCTTTCTGATTCTAATTTTTCACAATTTTATTATATTAATTGGGATTTTTCACTTTATTTTAACTGGTTTAATTATTTAAAAATATTTTTCTTGATTTTTAAATTTTGGAAAAAATATGGAAGGATCCAGTGACCTCTTGACAAATATTGTTGACCGTCATTTTATTTTTATTTCTAATTTTACCATTTCTTACAATTTTTGGTTTATTTTTCTTATTTATTTAAATTTTAAAAAATAGTTCTGACTTTAAAAAATTCTGAAAAATATTTGTCAACACTTACTGACTCATGTTTGACGTTTGACCATGTTTTTAGAATTTTTCTTTGGTGTTTTAATATACATTATTTAGTTTACAAATTATTTCTCTTTTATTAATCATTTTAAATATTGTTTTATTAAATATTATTTTATTATTTTTGTTTGGTCCTGATTTGGGTGTTACTTTGGGACAAGTTCCTCAATCCATTGGATCTTGGGTGTTGATAGGTTGAAAAACCAGATCCACCAACATGGGTGAATGATGTTGATGATATTTGAAAGCCTAATTTCATCTGATACATCCTCTCCATCTTCATCTTATCCCTTTCTTGCTTGTGCTACATGTTGTTGGAGAATGATCTACATATCATTTCTCTAACACGTGGTACATAGATTGCTATTGACCGGCCTTAAAATAGGTGTGACGTCTACGTAAGTCCATTTACGATTGCTTAACATATCACTAAATTTGTCCTGATTAGAAAAATGATCATCCATGACCCAAACCTATGTTTGCAAGCCCAAATATATTTAGTTTGAAACCTTTGATCCAATAACCTTGAGGTTCATTGTTAGGAGGCTTTGATCTTATCAATCCTCCAATGAACTTTCATGAATTTTGGTCTAAGTGAATCATTTAAACATCATTGGTCATATATTCTTGCCTTGAGTACTTGAAATGAATGATATACTTGACAAAAAGCAAAGGAAACGTGTTGTTAATAAGCTTTGATTTTATAAATTTTCTAATGATTTTTCAAATGCAAGTTTCAAGATGGTCATTCAACAACCTCTATCTTCTAATTCATTAATAATTGACTTTACTTTGTGCTTTTACTTTATGCTTTTACTCTATGTCTTTAATTTTTTACTCCTTTACTTTTTTGCACCATTTACTTTAGCATTTACATTTCACGCTATTTTCATCTTTGCTCATTTGAGCATTTATCTTTATGTCATTTTATCTTTTCTCATTTAAGCATTTATCATTATGTTTTTTTATTTTTTCTCACTTGATCTTTCTTTTCTTTTTGAAGACACTTAATAACCAACTTGAACATTAAAAAAGCCTTAATATTACTTGGACTATTTGGTTACTATCCTTGGCATAATGGAGTTATGGACCTCTTAGACTTAGGATCAAAAGCCTTGATTACCCTTGGGACCTTGTGACTTTGTTATTATTTTGTCTACCTAAGACATTGGGTTGATTTTCTTTGTGTGCAGGTTATTTTGATTATGTGCTTTGTCTGTGATTGAGAATTCCTATGTATACTGTCGTTACTCTGCCCAATTTTTGAGAAGACTTAATTCATCTGAAGTTCGGTATTCCTTAGAGGTTTAGTATTTTTTCTTTCTTGGTTTCAATCCAAAAGATGTGAATTCTACATTGTCTCTTTATGTCAAGTG
Source organism: Vicia faba (assembly GCA_948472305.1). NCBI lineage: Eukaryota > Viridiplantae > Streptophyta > Magnoliopsida > Fabales > Fabaceae > Vicia > Vicia faba. The sequence continues at coordinate 1,232,981,460 of OX451735.1, forward strand.
TTGTCTTCTTGTTGGTTAGATCGTTCTTTTCCTTAGCTTTTACTTTATTATTTAGGATAGTCCCTTCATCTCCTCCAATCTTCTTTAATTTCAAAATCTTCTCCCTCCTTTTAAAAACCCCTATTGTTTTCTAACTTGAATTGCTTTTATAATAAAGTTGGACTTAGGTCTATGCATTTTTAAAAAATCTTTTCTTAATCAAACTGTAATCAATTTAATCATACTTTGACATTTTTCGTGAGAAGACTAAAAGTTAATTAACTTAATTCAATCCATTTTTCCACTTTGGCTTTTTACTTTAAAAGTTTTCTCAAAAGATTAGACTCTTGTTAATCCTTGTAGTGATGCGAGCTACTATACTTTTACGATATGTAGTAACGTAAGATATTTTCCACTTGGGTGTTGAGTGAGGCTTTGTTAGTTTTAAAATGCAAGCCATATCCTCCACTTTGAGATGACACAAATTCTCCTTTCCCATAATCGTAGGTAGTAAGTATGTTTTCCACTCGAATATGACAATGATGTCTCTTCTCTTAAAATTAACCAACACACATGTGTTTTAAAAATTTTGAGGTGAACTACGAGTACCCTGATCCCCTATTACACGGAAGGTGGTACGTAGGCACTAAAGGTCCACAATCAAGGCGGGTGTAAAAATTGTAAAATAATAGTTCATTTCTCATCTCCACCATCTATTTTTGTATACACCATTTATAGCCAAAATACACAAATTTTTGAAAGAGGTTCATGCGGTGTACTGTAGATGTTTAGGGTGCTAATATCTTCCTTTTGTATAACCAACCCCATACCTAATTCTCCCCCTCTCTTTTGGGTTTATTCGTTCTTTTCCCATTTTCTTTGGAAACAATAAAGCACAATGGTGATTTTTATTTGATCTATGCGAGTCAAGTCAACTCAATGGCTTAGTCTCAACATTTCTACCACTAGAGAAAACTGGCGACTTCACTGAGGATAGATCGACCAAATTTTGTTCAATCTCTAAGTGGGTTAAGCATATCTTTGTTCATATTGTGTATGTGTTATTATTTGTTGTATATTATGTGTTGTATATATGTTTGTCTATATTTTCCTGGTTTTTAGGGTGCTTGTTGATCTCTCATAAGTCCTCTACCCATACTTGGGAAAACTTAAGATAGGACGGGCGGTATAGTCATGTCACTTTTAAGGGAGGAATCCCTAAAAAGGAGACATGATATCCCCCATTTAGTGGAGCCCCCTTTGATTGTAGTATTCGTTTACCGAGCAATCAGGAAAATCTGCTGCTTTCGACCTGGGAGTCTGCTGAATCTGAGGACCGTAGAACCCCTAAATCGTCTTGGTGTTTCAGGTGTAGTGCGAAAACTATGATGGAGCAATCAAGAAATGGTTTTCATGCGATGCTACACGCGGGCGAGTTTTTCTTGAAAATATTGCTGATTACTGGGTTAATCGGGACGTTGGAAATATCCAAAGGAGGGATGTAATCTCTAGAAACCTTTTAGAACCTTGTTCAGTAGGTGATACAATATTAGTCCTTACCTTGTGGGTAGTACCTTTTACTTCATGCTCGTGACATCGAACTTATGACACCTCATGTTTGTGACCTTGTGTGTGATTGTTGCATCATGCATTCATGAACCCATGAGCATTCTTTAAAACAGTTTCTTCAAGGAACTTAAAGGTTGCCTTTTACAAATATCTCAAATACTTTTTTACCATGGATTTTGGAAGAAGAAATACCTGGAAGTACAGTTTCAAGGATCCTAAGATAGAGGAACTGATGAGTTTGATTCCTGAGATTGAGAGCTCTACAAATTTCCTAAAGAAGTATGGATCCTTCACGCCTCTTATGAAACTCAAGATGAAGTCGGATATTCTTTCTACATTGGTCCAGTTCTATGAACCTTTGTGCTAGTGTTTTACTTTCACTGGTTATGAATTGATGCCCATATTGGAGGAGTATTCTCATTTACTTGGTTTACCTATTACTGATCGTGTTCCTTTCACCAGCTTAAAAGGAGAGCCTAAATCTCATGAGATTTCCACCATGAATCATTTGAAGAAGTATGATATTGAGGCTACTATGACTACCAAATGAGGAATTAAAGGTTTACCTATTGAGTTTCTATTGAAGAAAGCTCGTTACATTTCCAAGATGAAGAGTACATCTTCTTTCAAAGCTTTCTTTGCTTTGCTTTCCTATGGGTTGTTCTTGTTTTCTAACATCGACAAATTTGTGGATATTAATGCTATTAGGATCTTTTTGATTGGGAATCCAGTCCCTAAATTGCTAGGAGATACTTATTATTCCATCCATCTTCGAAATTTCTATTAGGGAGGGATGATCATTTGTTGCACACTGTTGTTATATCAGTGGTTTATTTTTCACTTACCTCAGACTGTTTCTTTTTGGGATATCAAGAAGTAACATCATTGGGTCCCAAAGATTATGGCTCTCACTCATTCTGGCATTGTTTGATATCATCACGCTTATTATGATATTGAGACTATTGATAGTTATGGTAGTTTTTACAATGTGCCTTTTCTTGGTACAAAGGGGGAATTAATTACAATCTTGTTATTGCATGTTGTCAACTTGGATATCCAATAAGAGACAAGCCAAACAACATTCATCTAGGTGGTTTCTTTCTAAAAGAAGGAGAAGATCATAAGGAGGCTATGAAGGAGATTGAGAAGGCTTAGTGCCATATTCATAGAAAGGTAGAAAATATTTGGAACAAAGAGGAGTTCTTTCCTTTAAGCCTCATCTTCATTGGGTACAAGCAAGTTAACTTAGTGCATAAAGATAAATGAACACAATTATTTTTATCCTGGTACGATGTTAACTAAGCTACTCCAGTCCACCCCCTCAAGGATTATTTCTCCTTCAACAAGGACTTAATCCACTATAACCAAACTAATTAAAGACAATCCACAATAAGCCTGATCAACCTTATTGGCACCCTCAATAATTCTACCCATCCTTATTGCAAATCCACTCAAACCGCAACAAGAGTCTTCTTGATATCTGGCCGTTACTTGGTCTCCTAAGGAATCAACAACAGTTGAATACTTTTAGTGTATTACAAATTTCTTTTTTTAAGCAGATTACATAGATGTTTTAGTATAAAGAAAAAAACTTAAGTGTTCTATAACAAGATACAAGAAAAAACTCATTGCTTATTTACAAAACTATGCACCAAAGATTTCTCTATAGCATAATGCTTTGGTGTAGTTTTGTTGAGCTTGATTAAATCCAATAGATTTATCATTGTAATGTTGATTCTTACTTTTCTTCAGCTTCCAAGTCATCCTTTTATAGCTTGTAAAAGAGATCCATTGAAAAGGTTGAATGGTAATCAAAAATCTAGATGTTGGTTCTAAATGATTATAATGAGAGTGGTCACAGTAAAGTAGGAAAGGATTGTCCTTGTGCCACTCTAGAAGAGTAGAGATCACAAACACTTTATGTACCTTTTGTACACCATCACACGTTAACCATTTTTAGCTTCTTCTTATCTTCAGAGGCTTCAGATGATTTGAATGTTGAATCTTGTTGTAGAAGATTTTATCTTTAGTCTTAGAACCTAAGTCTTGGAGTCTTCATAGCTTGTCCCATTAGAACCTCTTCTTCAGAGTCTTCAGCACTTGGTTGTAAGAACTTTCTTTTCTTCATATCATTAGATTCTGTTCAGTAGAATCTTGTCTTTATAATCTTCTGAACTTGTAACACACATAAGTAAAGCTTTAGAAGGCTTCCAAAGCTTAAACATAAAGTCACGATCAGAACCTCGTGTACTAACTCTCCTTAGACATGTTCCATAAGACATATTAAGAATCGTCACTTCAATTGTAACACGTAAAAAAATGTTTTCTTCAAGAATGTTTATACTCAGAATCTGATGAAGTCACACACCTTGTACCAGATTCAGAACATTATAGCAATCGATACATACTAGAACGATACCATTAGAGTACACAATTATTGTCTATGATATCATATAATGTTATCAACAAAATCCTAAGGCCAGATGTAGAAACACTTCTTGTTCTTACAATCTCCCCCTTTTTGATGATGATAAAACCATGTATTTTGATAGAAAAATTTATATAGGGTAATCACCGTAACCGACAAATTCAGAGTTAAACTCACAGCTCACAGCTCCCCCTGAATCTGTTAATCCAAAAATTTCATTTATGCTTGTTCAGAGTCTCCCCATGAGCCCAAGACTCATAAAATAAATTTTGAGTTTTCAGAACATAGAATTAGAGAAGTAACACTTCCCTACAACAACTCATTAGAGACTGACTAGAACACCTGGTCTTCATCTCAAAACCTGGTTACTATTAGAACTTGATGAAGAATCAAAACTGATTTTGAGCCTGGTTGAATAATGCCATGCATCACTTATCAGCACTTGTATTTCATGATTCTAATATCACAACCAAAGCACTACAATTCTCAAGTATCAACCTTTGGTTTGATATATTTCAATATATCATTCATTCAGAAAGTTCACAACTTCTGAATAGAACATACATTGCAGAAGCACACGTATCAGAGCACATCTTCTGAGTGGAATCTATGTATCAGATCATGCATCAGAAAGTTGACTTGACTTTCTTTCAGGGGAGCACAAATTCTGAAGCTATAAATCTGAATTCCATACTTTCAGAAGGTTCACAACTTCTGAACACTATGATATCAAGCAAGATTAGCTTACTTTCAGAAAGTTTATAACTTATGAATTGTGTTGGTACGTCTGTTGAATATTCATATATTCACAAAGTTTACAACTTCTTATATATGAAATCATAGTTGATTTCATCCATTCATCCATAAGATTCTTAACCATTGCATCAGGATCTTCGGGATCTTCATATTTAACATGTCTTATAATACTCATTGAACTTATTCAAAGTTCTTTGAATGAAACATCAAACAAAGAGTTAGTAATAACAACATTTTATATGTTTGAGTTGAATATTATGAGAATAAATATCATCAAAAACATTTTACTTTTTCCCCTTTGTAAGAAATCAAAAAGGTAATAAAGAGTCAGAGAAATGAACTTTGAGGAAAATAGCTGCCATATGATGAAAGATTTTGATAAATGGTATCCCCGGAGTTTTAACATATGATGTCTTCTAGGGGATCACTATCACCAAGAAATATTTGTAGAGGCATGATAAAGAAAGGTGGAAGATGTTTTCTAGACTATAAGAGATGATATTGAGACAACAAAATAGGTGAGAGGGAAAAGAAGTGAAACTTGGAAAACATGATTGACCTGACGAATGCCATAGACCAAGAGGCGTATCACACAAAGACAGATAGGACGAAAGAAATTACTGACATAGGGTAAAGCATGAAGATTTTTATATATACCTAAGAATATTATATCTCTCAAGATGTTACTAAAAAGTACAAGGGGATTCGAAACAACATCAGTATTTTAACCGAACAAGAATCCTTTTACTTCTTAGTAACTTATTTGATAAATTATGCTCTTCAGTATTCAGAGAGTTAATCCATTCAAAGAATAGATGATTCATGAGTACATATGTTCATGAAGACTTCACTACATTAAAAGTCACATGTTTCAGAAGCCCACACCTTAAACCTCAGAAACATATTACATTTAGTGCTTCAACATATTGAAATACCATGTTTTTCATTCTGGACATGGAATCGTGTTTAAATGTTTTATAATGAAAATAAGTCTATCTTCAGCAAGAGGTTTTGTAAAGATGTCAGCCCACTGATGGTCAGTGTCAACAAATTTTAAAGAAAGAACACCCTTCTGAACATAGTCTCTGATGAAATGATATTTAATTTCAATGTGTTTAACCCTAGAATGTAAGATAGGATTCTTAGATAAACAAATGGCTGAATTATATCACAAAAGACATGAATATTAATTTCATGTAAATGATAATCCTCTAAGTGACTTTTCATCAAAAGAATTTGAGTACTGCAACTTGTTGCAAAGATACATTAAGCCTCTACAGTTGAGAGAGAAATTGTTGATTTCCTTTTACTGGACTATGGTATAAGGTTTTCTCCCAAAAATTGACAACTTCCCGAGGTACTCTTCCTTTCAAGTCTATCAACAACATAATCAGCGTCACAATAACCTACTAACTTGTATTCTCTTGATTTTTTATAACATAGACCAAGGTTAGTAGTATTTTTTAGGTATCTAAAAATCCTTTTGACAACAGTCAAATGAGATTATTTGGGATCTTATTGAAATATAGCACATAAGCATACACTAAATAAAATATCAGTCCTATAGGCATTCAAATATAGTAAAGAACCTATCGTACCTCTGTACAACTTTTGATCAACCTTACCACTTACCTCATCCTTATTTAGGACATATGTAGGATGCATAGGAGTCTTTGCTATCTTGAATTCAGATAAACTAAACTTCTTCAGAAGTTCTTTGATATATTTGCTCTGGTGAATGAAGGTTTGATCCGTTCCTTGATTGATTTGAATTCCCATAAAGTACTTGAGTTCTCCCATTAAGCTAATTTCAGACTCATCCTGCACAGACTTGGCAAAATTCTGGCACATAATGGCATTAGAAGAACCAAATATAATATCATCAATATATATATTTGAACTACTAAGATATCATTTTTGAAAGTTTTACAGAAAAGAGTAGTGTCAACCTTCCCTCTGTTGAAGTTGTTTTCTAAAAGAAAGTTGCTTAACCTTTCATACCAAGCTCTTGGAGCTTGTTTCAGACCATATATGGATTTTTTAAGTTTGAAATCAAAATCAGGATTTTAATTATCTTTAAAACCAGGAGGTTGGTGCACATAAATTTCTTTAGTTATGTAACCAAAAATGAACTTTTAACATCCATATGATATTAGATGATGTTGTGATTAATAACAAAGGAAATTAAAAGACAGATATATTCTAAACTGACAACTGGTGCAAAGGTTTCTGTATAGTCTCTTCTTTCTCGATGACTATTTCCTTGTGCAACCAGTAGATCCTTGTTTCTTACCACTTCACATTTTAATTTATCTTGTTCCGAAAACCCATTTGGTTTTAATCACATTAGTTCCTTTGGGTCTTGATACTAGATCGCATACATAATTTATTGTGAATTGCATGAGTTCTTCTTCCATGGGTTGAATCCAGGATTGATCAAGAAGAGTTTCATCAGTAGAAGCAGGTTCTATTATCGATACCAAACTTAGAAGCATTTCTTCAGAAGGTTTAAAGTGAGATCTGGTTCAAATAGGTTCTATCTTATCTCCCCCAATTAGTTTCTTAGGAATTTAATAGACTTTGTTATAGCCTCTTCGGAGGAGTCTGAGCATTGGAGACTTCTATTTGATTGTATTATGATTCTTTTACTTCTTGACTTCAGCAGCAGTTTCTTTACCTTCTGATTCTGAATAGGTGATTTCCCCATCTGCAAGCTTATCAACTAGATTTGACTTTTCAAGGTCAAACTTATCATAAAATCTAACATGAATTGATTCCTCAACAATGATTGTTTCAGTGTTATATACCTTGTAGCCTTTAAAGCATTCAGAAAATCCTAACATGATACAACTTTAAGCTTTTTAATCAAACTTGTTTTGATTTTCTTTAGTACTCAGAATAAAACAAGAGCATCCAAATGGATGAAAATAAGAAATGTTGGGTTTCTTGTTCTTCCACAATTCATATGGAGTCTTTCCAAGAATAGGTCTAATAGAGACTATGTTCTGGATATAACAAGTTGTGTTTACAGCCTCTGCCCATGAGTACTTTTCCATGTTGATTTCATTGATCACGGTCCTAGCCATTTCTTGTAAAGTCCTATTCTTCCTCTAAACAACTCCATTTGACTATGGAGTTCTTGGTCAGGAGAAATAATGGGAAATGCCATTTTCATCAAATAGCTTTTCAAAATATTTGTTTTCAGATTCTCCACCATGATCACTTCTAACCTTGACAATTTTTTAGACTCATCTTATTTTGAACATGAGTACATAAGGTAGATAAAAAAGAGTGTGACTCATCCTTATGTCTGAGAAACTTCACCCATGTCCATTTGTTGTAGTCATCTAAAATGACTAATCCATACTTCTTTCCACTGGTTGACATAGTTTTTACTGGCCCAAACAAATCAATGTGAAGAAGTTCCAATGGTCTAGAGGTGAAAACAATATTTTTTGCTTTGAAATAAGTTTTTGAAAACATTCCTTTCTAAAATTCTTCACAAAGAGCATCTGAAGTAAACTCCAGTTTTTACATGCCTTTCACAAGATCAAGCTAGTTCAACTGAGAGATCCTTCTTAAGCTAACATGACCTAAACATATGTGCCATGTCAATTACTCTTCATTAACAGACATGAAACATTTTACATTTTTCTATTTAAGGTCAGAAAGTCTGGTCTTATATGTGTTGTTTCTTCTCTTTTCATTGAAAATGACAGAGCCATCTTTTTGACATACAACTTTACATGAATCTTGATTAAAGATTATATCATAACCATTATTGCTTAATTGGCTTATAGATAACAAGTTATACTATAATCCTTCAACAAGTAAAAATTAGTTATAGAGGGAAGAGAACCATTACCTAATGTTCTTGAGCCTATGATCCTTCCTTTCCGATCTTATCTAAAACATACGATGCCTCCATGCTTATGTTCCAGGCATACAAACATATGCCTTTTTCCCGTCATGTTTTACGAGAAGCCAGAGTCCAGATACCTTGATTGGTGTTTTAACTGTGCTGCTAAAGATGTCTCTTTGCAGAATATTTCTTCTTCTTTTGAATAAGCTTCATCTTCTGAATATATTTCTTCATTGAATGTTCCAACATGAGCCATCAGCACCATGTTAACATGTTCTCCTTCTGAGTCTAAGTCATCCCTTATTATCGGTCACCTTTTTCCTTTGAGATATCTCCTATTGATGTTGTCCTTTAGAAGCTTAGGAAATTCATTCTTATAGTGTCCTGGCTTGTTGCATTCATAAAAATTGACTCTGTTACCACTAGACTTCCTTTCACCAAAAGTTTATTCGAAGCAACCACCAGTCCTTCTTGAACTCCTAAATTTGTTTCTTTGATTTTCCTTCCAGAGACGGTTAACCCTTTTGGTTAGTGGAGACAACTCATCTTCTTCATCATCAGAATCTCCTTCTGAATCCTTAATATCTTCTGCTTGGAGAGCTTTGGACTTCTCGGATTTCCTGAAAGACTTGAGCATAATATATTTTACATTTCTTTGAGGTCCATCTTGTTTTAGCTCAACCTCATGGCTTCTCAAATAACTTATCAGTTCTTCTAGATAAGTGTTGTTCAGATCCTTTACAAGCTTAAGTGCAGTTACCATAGGCCTCCATTTGGATGGAAAGCTTCTGATAATCTTCTTCACATGATCTGCCGTTGAATAGCCTTTGTTTAAACTCTTAGTCCTGCAACCAAGGTTTGAAATCTTAAGAACATGACTTCAACGCTTTCATCATCCTTCATCTTGAAAGCTTCATACTTCTGAACTAAGGCCAGCGCCTTAGTTTCTTTGACTTGATCATTTCCTTCATGTGTCATGTTAAGAGAGTTAAATATAGACTTAGTAGAGTCTCTATATGTGACCTTCTCATACTCAGTATAATAAATTACATTTAGCAAGATGGTTCTTGCTTTATGATGATTCTTGTAACCTATCTTTTGATGATCAGTCATATCTCTCCTAGTTATTTCTTTTCCAGTAGCATATGTGGGAGGTACGTAGCCATCAACTACCATATTCCTAAGATTAACATCATGATGTAGAAAGAAAATTTCTAGTCTATCTTTCTAGTATTCAAACATTTCTCCATTGAAGACGGGAGGTTTAACATTGTAACTTTTATCATTTGAATCTGATGTAGCAATAACTGGTGTAGGTTCAACCATTGTGTTTCTTCAAAGAAAAACTCGTCTGGATCTTTATCTAACATAATTAAGTGTTTAATAACTATTAATATCAGAACCGGAGCTCTAATTCCAATTTAAGGAGTGAGAAACACAAAAAGGGGGGTTTGAATTGGGTTTCACCAAATTAAATCTTTTCAAGGGTGAGAGACCAAGTTAGCTTAGAGCATAAAGATAAATGAACACAATTATTTTTATCGTGGTTCGTTGTTAACTAAGCTACTCCAGTCCACCCACTCAAGGATTATTTCGCCTTCAACAAGGATTTAATCCACTATAACCAAATTGATTACAGGCAATCCCACAATAAGTCTGATCAGCCTTATTAGCACCCCCAATAAGTTTGTCGATCCTTGTTGAAAATCCACTCAAACCATAGCAAGAGTCTTCTTGAGATTTTAATATTACTTGGTCTCCCAAGGAATCAACAAAAGTTTAATACTTTCAGTGTAATTACATATTGCTTCTTTTTTTAAGCAAATTACACAGAAGTTTAAATACAAAGAAAAACACCTAAGTGTTCTACAACAAGATTCGAGAATAACTCCTTGCTTATTTACATAACTATGCACCAAAGATTTCTCTACAGAGTTTGCACATCACTTTGGTGTAGTTTTATTGAGCTTGATTTAATCTGATAGATTTGTCGTTGTAATGTTGATTCTTAGTTTTCATCAGCTACCAAGTCTTCCTTTTATAGTGTGTAAAAGAGATTTGTTGAAAGGGTAGAAAGGTAACCAGATATATAGTTTTTGGTTCTCAACGTTCATAATGAGAGCGGTCACAGTAAAGTAGGAAAGGACTGTCCTTGCGCCACTCTAGAAGAATAGAGGTCACAAACACTTTATGTAACTTTTGTACACCATCACACATTAACCATTTTGAACTTCTTCTTATCTTCATAGGCTTTGAATAATTTGAATGTTGAAGCTTATTGTAGAATATTTTATCTTAAGTCTTAGAACCTAAGTCCTGGAGTCTTCTGAGCTTGTCCTATCAGAACCTCGTCTTCAGAGTCTTCAGCACTTGGTTATAAGAACTTGCTTTTCTTTAGATCAACAGAACCTATTTAGTAGAACCTTTTCTTTATAATCTTGAGACACACGATGAGACGCATGCAATCAGAAAAAATGGTTTGTTTAAGTTGGTTTTCAAGAATAGTTTAATTTTCAGATTATATACTTCTTCATCAATTTGAAAGATTGTATTTCTTTAATGAGGTGTATGGAAAACAAGAAATCTACATATTATATAATAAACTTTGGGTACTTTTAACAATAATTATCTATTGTAACTGTGATCAATAGTCATTTATGTTTTACATAATTTGTTGCGGATGGGTTTCGAACCCAGTACCTATGTGTATATGTCACATGGGTTTAAAATCCTAACCGTTGTGATATAAGGCGTTCATCCTGCATTTCAATAACGGTTTCTAGACCGTGGTAGAAACAAATAACTTACAACCACACACTACTTTAAACTATATGACACAGGTGATGGTACCCCTTTTCCAACTGTTGTGAAAGGGGTTTTTTGTAGTAGTGTTTCAGTTGTATTGTTATTATGTTTTCTATAAATCATAGAATTATTATAAATCTAACAAGCATACATAGTTTCCATAGGCTGTCTTCAAAATCTGCATTCTCCGGTTTTTAGTTTTACTCATTTGCATCGTCTAATACATCTCTTAATCCCATCTTTGGGGTTCTTGATCTATGTGAATCCACTATAGCACAACCTACCAAATATTAATCATAACTTTGCACTCAAACAACAAATGTTGAATGCTCTCTTTACCATGGTAGAAAATACAATTCTCATCAGCTATCATACCAAACTTCACTAGCCTATCCTTCATGGCTAATATTTTGTGGCATGCCATCCACAAAATAAACAATACACGCGGGCTCGCTTCATTCTCATAAAATATGTTCCTCCAAGTAACCAGCTGGTTTTGCATCATTAACCATAATACAACTTCTGAGTTTTGAATTTACATGTGCCAGTCAAATCATGCCACTGTTTCATGTGTTGCACCACCTGTCTTTGTTTGAGAATTTCCTTCAGAGTCCAGGAGCACGACAATCCAATTGAAGTAATAATAACTTGATCACTTTTTGTGTAATATGTGTGAACCTATCTCACCCAAAGGCTGTCAGCTTTCCTGCAGAGATTCTAAAACATCTTAATCAAACAAGTTTTATTTAACATCTGCTGATCAATCACATTCAATCCTCCTTGGTTTTTTGGTTCACAAATCTAGCTCCATGCTATTGCAACTTTCCTAGTCAGGATGCCTTTAACTGTCCATAAGAAAGTCCTACACAATGCCTAAATTCTCTTTGTAACACCCTTGGGGAGGGGAATACATTGTAACCAATTGTTAGAATTTCCAAATATCACACTGTTAATAAGATATATCCTCCCAACATAGCTTAACATATGAGTCATCCAATGCTTTATTCTAGCTCAAATTTTATTCACAAGACTAAGGAATTGATTGTTGGTAAGCTTCTTACTCGTCAGAGGAATCCCCAAATATTTAAAAGAAAACTCGCCACATGAAAAACCAATCAACTCAGTAATTTTATTCTCAGTATCTTTGTTCATACCACCACAATACATCTTACACTAGTTGGGATTCACAAACATCCCTTTAGATCTTGAGAAAGCATTGAATCTCTCCATCACAAGTTGAACATGCATCACATCACCCCTGGTGAAAAGCAACATGTCATCAGCAAAAATCACATCCACAATTTGAAGCTTCTCACACTTCCCATGGAAATTGAAGTTTGGAATCAAGTGCAAGTCTTCCCATTTCCTATGCAGATACTCTGTCACACTGACAAAGAGAAAGGGGGATATATGATCCCCTTTCCTTAAACATCTTTGAGATTGCATCTCCTCAGTATAAACACCATTAATATTAAATTGATAGCTAACAGTGGTCACAACTTTCATAACCCACCCAATAAACTGTCTATGGAACCCAATCTCAGCCATATCACTCTTTCTTTAATATTGGGTACTTGAGATTTTTCTTATTTTTGATCCTATTCTTTTTTTCTTTTTGCTTAATTTTTTTTTCAAAATGTAATGTTTTTGACATCTTATTTTTCCAAACACCAAACTTAAATGTTGCTAACTTCCAAAAGCAACCCCAAACTTACTGATAAGCATATAATGAAAATGAAATTGATCTACCTAACTCCAAAGAGGGTGGAAATTTTTTATCTTTCAAGTCAAAGGCTCACAATTTGCTAAGTCACCGAATGAAAGTGTTAGGCTCAAATTGGTTAACAATGGATATCAATTATCATGCAAGTATGGCTTACAAGGCTGCACAGTTTTTACAAAAAGCTGCCTCTATGTGTGTTTATCAAATCAACTAATTAAAAGAGATAAAATGAAAATTCTAGATATTACAAATGCATGGATACACTCAGAAAAAATTAAGTAAAATAATGGAAACATTTGGGATCAAACCTCACTTTCTTAGATATCTCGAGGTTGAGTACAAGCAGTGGTGTCCCTTTTCTTCATTAATCATTGCTCAGACCAAGTACTTCTATCTCGATCACTTTATTCACTTTTTTGTGACTTCTTTTCTATTCAATGGTAAGGAAGTAACTTAACTGAAAAAGAAACTGGCATACGTAAATTCAATAATTAGGTAGAACAAAATAGTATAAAATTAGGGACAGAGAAACTTTTAGTAGCTCATCCTCATTATCAGATTGATACATATGGGACACATAACAAAATAAAAATAAATACAACTAAAACTGTTGAATCATATATTATTGTTCATGTGGAAGAAGTCACGAAACTGATACCACTTGCTGCTTCCATAACAATTTCGATTTTCTACGCATTCAGCATACACATTAAAAATACCAAAACAATTAAAACTCAAAACATGCTAAAAATTTAAAATTGACTTATATGAAATTAACTTGACTGAAAATAAAATAAGTTACCAAATCGTGGGCTGCCTCCCACGCAACACTTATTTAATATCCTTTACTTGACTATTTGCTTCTCTATTAGGTCTAAATATATGATACAGAGAACACATCATCCTTATTCGTCCTTCAGTTTGGTAGGATTCACATGAACATGAGGAATCGATGATGTCTTTCCCAAATCTTCTTCAACTCAACAATAATGAACAAAGCATAGATGGAGTCCAATACTTTATCAATTTCTTTACTTCCATCTGCTTTGTTTCTAAAATAGCTCTCGGGGACATGTTGTTGGTGAATATGTTCACGTTAGATATTCATGTCTAAGAAAAATTTTTCCATTGAAACTTTATCCTTAACCAGACCATCCTCTCTTGGTCTTATTTATCTTTTCCTAAGGCTATTCTTCACCTCATATTTTTCTATTTCTGATTTAGTAATTTCATCTAGTTATGTGCATGTGTCTTCTTTTCTCTCCTCGCTAGTATTTTTTGGTAGAACTCCTACCCTAATTCTCAACTCAATGGACCTACGATTCTTGTTCTTTTGGTTATCTACTTTATTACCAATAAATCCCCCACTCGAATTAACCCGAGCTGTCATTTGTTGCGATAACTGATCGAATTACAACTCTAAATTATTAAAAGAGGCATCAATGTTCTTGTTCATTGTCAACTGGTTTTTTTATCATCTCTTCATGGTTCTTCCTTACTCTATAAAAACCTACTTGAGTGGCTTGCCTAAAAATTACCAAGGTTGGTTCTAATTGGGATGATATCCTTAGTGGTGGATCTTGATGCACTTCTCGGTTGAAACTTTGAATGTGATTATTTTCCCTTTTACAACTCGAAAGCTTATCCCACCTTGGATATGTATTGAAGGAAGGGTTTGGCTCATGAGAGTTTCTCACATACTACGCCTCTACAGCGTAACTCTCTGGTGTACAATGGCCATTTTGGTGACCTTCACCAAAGAAGTCACATTGTAACACTCTGATGGAATTAACAATTGTCGAACTCATAGTTGAGGCTGAAATTTTCTTTTTTAAGGTTTTAATACGAACTAACAACACATATTGAAGATCCTCTCCATTGTACATTCCTTCTTTACCTAGCATACACAATCAAAATACAAATACCATAGTAGCACTATAGTAGCTGATGAAACTAAATAAGAAAAATGTAAAAAATAAACTAAAATGAAATGAAGGAAAACTATTTACAAAAATTCAAAAAATAAAAATAACTAAATACAAAATTTACGAAGGTCGCACACTATTTCCTTGTCAAAAATATCAATAATCCCCAGTAACGGTGCAAGAAACTTGATGGAAAATTTACTAGAAAGTTTACTAGCGTTGTTATTGAAGTAATAAAAATAAATTTGTCTCCACAGGGACTGTGAATTTAGAACAAGGTACATTGTGTGATCTAAGTAAAACCAATAAACAGAGGGATTTTCATGTTGTTTGGTCGAAAGAAGTAAGAGATGCATTTTTATAACAAAGTTGTTAAAGGGTGCAAAGTCTTATTATCAGAATCCACTATTTCTACTAGAATAATGAAACACATGTTAATAAAAATGCAATTATTACAAAGTTACCAGAAAAACTAACTCTACAACTTCACCCAATCCCTTGGTATGCAGCTCACTAGAATAAGCGTCAATTCCTATATCCCTCAGGCCAATTATATTGTCAAACTAGGCAACAAAGCACGTTAGTCCCTAAGTCATAATTCCTAATTTATACTATCCCTAGTCCAAAAGATAACTCAACAGTTAAATTAGTTCAGATAAAAAGCCTAAGGGTTAGTAGTCACTACTTATCAAAATCAAATCAAATGTCATAACAAACAATAGGAAAAGAACATAATTAATAATTGAATAATATCAAATATTCAAAATATTTACGTTATCCCCATCCGATCATATGTCCCAATCAAATAAAAATAGGTTAATCATTAAATAAGACCTAACTGAAGAGGAATCTAGCTACTCATGTTGAAACAAATCAATACCATAAGTATAGATTCGAAGATTATGAGGAATCACCGAACAAAAATCTCTCTACTGGCTCCAATGGCCTAAAAAATCTCCCAAATTCATCACTTTCTCTCTATCAAATCGAACCCCCTTTTTCTTCTCCGCCTTTTCCTATTAAAGCCCCAAAAAGTGTGTCAAGAAAGCGTCCTAACGCGATTGAACGTAGTAGGAACACAAACACAATGTGTAATGATGGAAAAACGAAACTGCATTCTAAAGTAGCACAAAAACATTTTTTCTAGTTGCTAGATATCCTTTTTATCTTTCTTTTGTAGATAACTCAGTCTCAATACAAATTACAAAACTCCATATATGATCAAATTATGGGACAAACGTCATTAAATTATGTTTAAAAATGCATGTTTCTTCACAATTTTTTCACGATTTCTTCAATAATTCACTAAGTCCTTATTTATTTCTCTTGATAGATTTTTTCTCAGTTCTTCACAGTTAGGTATGACTCTTGCTCATTATTCCTTCGATTTCATCAAAATTTGCTCGTAGAAATCACATAATGACGATTGTCATCACATACCTTATTGGGTGATTGTCTAGTGGTGACCCCTTTGGATATGTCTCCGATAACATTCTATATTGGATGATATTTTGTTAGTCTCAATTCTTTTGGAAGATCTAAATTTTCTTGTGGAGTGTATGGGGTTTGATCCCAAACTATTTCTTCTTCTATGACTTAATTTTCATTTTTGTTTTGCTCTGGGTTTAAATCTTGATCATCTTCTATAATTGTCTTCTCTAGGATACCTGCACAATCAAAAACTTATATTTCTACAATTTTAGGGTTTTATTCGTCAAAGGTAACATGAATTGATTATTTGATTGTCTTGGTTCATATATTATAGATTATAAAATCTTTGACCGAAGTGGAATATCCTATGAATATGCCTTCATCGGTTGTTGCATCAAATTTTCCAAAGTTATCTTTCTCGTTATTATGGATGGAACATTTGCATCCAAAAACATTAAGGTGAGAGATATTCAGCTTTCTTCATTTATATAGCTCATAAGGAATATTCTTTAGAATCAATGGTATAAAGACATAATTCATAACATAGAAAGGGGTATTTACAACATCAACCCAGAGGTATTTAGGAAGATTGTTCTAATTGAGCATCGTCCTTGCAAGCTTTACTAGAGATATGTTTTTCCTATCTACTATCCTATTTTGTTAGGGAGTTCACTTAATTGAAAAGGTATGCCAAATGCCATTCTCGTTACAAAAAATTTTGAAGTCCTTATTTTAGAATTCTCCACCATTATCACTTCTTAGGGATGCAATGCTTACTCTTCTTTTTTTTGGACAACATTGGCTAGTTTTTAAAAAGCAGCAAACATGTCTCTTTTTTGAGGTAATTATTTTTTCCAGGGTATCTATAGTAGTCATCCACATTGAATAGAGATTAGACGTTCCTCCTAAACTTACATTTCTAGATGGGCCAAAAAGGTCCACGTGAAGTAGTTGTATGGGTTGATCAGTACAAACTAAATTTTTGGATTTAAAAGATCCTCTTACTTGCTTCCTTTTTGACTTGCATCACATAATTTGTTCTTTTTTAAACGTAAGTTTGGAAATCTATCTACAATTTCTTTTCATACTAACTTATCTAAGTGGTCCATGTGGATGTGTTCTATTTTCCTATGCCATAACAAAGATTCATCCTCGTTACTTAGGAGACATACATCATTAGAAGAATTTTTATTTAAATTCACTATGTAGGTATTTCCACTTATTTTTTGTCTTGGACACAAATTTCGTTTCAAATTTAGATGATATTTTGGCTTTGTGTTCACATATTTTCTTATAGAAGTATGAAGGGGGGGTGTTCTTCTTGTGAGAACAAGATTGGTTATGTATCTGGCCTTGAATTTTGATGATAACTTTACATGTTATCTTAGACAATAATTTTGTACTCTAATGGTTTTTGTCTAGTGTGTATATTTTTCTAAACAGGTTCTAACTCTGGTAAGAAGGCATGGGACGTCATCACGTTCTAAACTTAACACTCTGGAAAAATACCTTTGGTGTGTTACAAAGTTAAGTCAAGAATCTGGAATTCTTCTTATGCAACGATTCTAAGGAACATTAGTACAAGAGCTTCTGACTGTGAATTTCCAAGGAAGCTTTTGAGTCCTTCTAAAGATTTGCTTCTGTTGTCCATCTGAAGACAATAATTCTGAAGACCAGGTGCTAAAGACTCTCAAGACAAGGTTCTGCTAAACAAGTTCTGAAGACTCAATAGAATTAGGCTAAAAAGATTAATGTTCTAATCCTTCTACAACATGCTTCATCAACACATCAGAAGCCTCTGAAGATATAGAAGATAAAGATTAAGACTAGCTTGGGTGAAATGGCGAGTTTAAAAGTAAAAAGTACAATGTGACCTCTACTCTGATAGGGTGGTGTAAGGACAATCCTTTTGTACTTGTTATCTACCATTCCCATCATGAACATTGGGGGAAAACAACTGCTTTTATGTTTCTTATTTTACCCTCCAACGAATCTCTTTTTTCAGCTATAAAAGGAGGGCTTGAAAGAATTAGAACTAAACACTTACTGTTCTACAAAACTATGAAGAATTGAAAAACACAAGAAGGGGGGGGGGGGGGGGGGTGAATTGGAATCTTAAAATTCAATGGAAAGAACACGTTGATTTTTATCCTAGTTCGTTTGAACTCAAACTACTCTAGTCCACCCGTGAAGGTGATTTCACCTCTCTCCAACGAGGTCTTAATCCACTAATCAATCTTGATTACAAATCTACTTTGACTACTGCCAAAGTCATCTTGAGTATAACCACAACCCGGTTTTTCTCAAGGAAATGCACTAAATAATATAATAGTAAGATAGTGTACAATATTGTTTTCTTACAAAATAGTATCACAGTATTGTGATGTTTTACACAGTTGAAAGTATTTTATGTATGAGGATTAGAAAAGATTGCAGCGTTGTTGAGTGTTGTGAAAATCGTAAACGATTTATCCTCAAGTCTTGTTTAAATAGGTGCAACATGGATGATCATTTGGAAACTTGATTAATGACAGTTAAGGTGCTTTCAAAAAATAAAGATCCTTGTTCCCTTCCATCCATTACTCTTGAAATTGAAATATTTGATTTGTAACACTTCAGAACATTGAGGTATATGTTGCTGCTTGCTTCAGAACTTTTGAAGGTCAGAGCCATAAGATCCTATTTGAAGTGTTAGACTTACTTTCTCAGAGTTGTGTAATCAGAGTTAAAACATCTTTCTATTAGCGCAACCTATGATCTTCTTTCATCAGAGCATTTTTAGAATTGTCTACATTCACAGTAGGAAGAACCTTGTAGCTTATCTTCTGATCTTGTTCAATCAGAACTTCTCTACAAAATAGAATATAATTTTAGAGTGCATAATTGTTCTTTGTGTTTTTTATCATCAAAACTCTTACTAGGGTTGTAGAATCAAACTATGTTCTAACAAACTATGCTAAAGCGTTGCATAAACTATTTTGACATATTCTTTGTATAGTCTTGTATTTTTAGCAAGGATCTTTTGTTTGTATCTTGCTATCAACAATTTTGTGTTGTTATACTTAAACATTGTGTAATCTGCTTGTTAGAAGCATCTCTATATATACATATTTGTAAATCAACAATTGTTGATAGGTTCCTTGAGAGACTCAAAGAGTCTGGATTCTCAAGAAGACTTTGGTTGTAGTCATCATGGATTGGCAATAAGGATTTACTGACTTGTTGGGGTTGTCAACAAGGTTGATCTAAATTATTATGGTTGTTTGTAATAAGTTAGTTTATAGTGGATTAATTTCTTATGGATAAGGCAAATCACCTTATGGGGTGTACTAAAGTAACTTAGTTAACAGTGAACCAGGATAAAAATGATTATGTTCATATATGTTTATTCACTTTTTAGCTTTTTGTTTGAGTTGCGAAAAGATTATATTTGGTGAAAACCAATTCAAACCCCCTTTCTTGTGTTTCTAGCACCTTCAATAGGCATCAAAGCTCTAGTTTTGGTATTGATTATTATCAAACACTTAACCGTGTCAAATAAAGATCCAGATGAGTTTTAGAAACACTATGGTTGATCATACACCACCGCGACCTGATCCAATTTCAAATGATAAAGATATCCACAATGCTAAACCTCCCACTTTTAATGGTGAAAATTTTGAAGATTGGAAAGACAGGCTAGAAAGTTTCTTTCTAGGTCATGATGTTGATCTTTGGGATATAGTAGTTGATAGCTACGAACATCCCACAGATGCTAATGGAAAGTAGCTTGAAAGGAAAGCTATGACTGATCATCATAAAAGGATTATAAGAATCATCATAAAGCTAGAACAATCTTGTTGAATGCTATTTCTTATACTGAGTATGAGAAGATCACAAATAGAGACTAATCTAAGTCTATATTTGACTCTTTTAGAATGACTCGTGAAGGAAATGATCAAGCCAAGGAAACTAAGGCTCTGGCATTGGTTCAAAAGTATTAATCCTTCAAGATAGAGGATGATGAAACAGTTGAGACTATGTTCTCAAGGTTTCAAACCTTAGTTGTAGGACTGAGAGTTATGAACAAAGGATATTCTACGTCAAATCATGTGAAGAAGATTATCAGAAGCTTACCATCCAAATGGAAGCCTATGGTAACTGCACTCAAACTTGTAAAGGATCTCAACAACATTTCTATAGAAGAACTAGTGAGTTATTTGAGAAGTCATGAGATTGAGATAGAAAAGGATGAACCTTGGAAGAGAGAAAAATGTGTTGCACTCAAATCTGTCAAAAGATCTGAGAAGTCCAAAGCTCTTCAAGCTGAAGAGATTGAGGATTCAGAAGAAGATTATGATAAAATTAAAGATAAGTTGTCTCTGCTATCCAAAAAGGTTAACTGTCTTTGGAAGAGAAATCAAGGAAACAGGTTTATAAGTACTAGAAGGATTAGTGGACAATTCGAGTCTAATTATGGTCAAAGTAATTATAGTGGAAAAGAAGTCACTTGTTATGAGTGCAACGAGCCAGGACACTACAAGCACAATTGTCATGAACTTCAGAAGGACAAGCCTAAGATGAAACCTCTCAAGAGCAAGAAGAAATGGCTGATTGCAACATGGGATGATTCAGATTCTTCAGAAGACGACTCAGAAGAAGAACATGCTAGCACTAATGGTTCCTGTTAGAACTTCTGATGCAAAGATCCCTCCAGGAGATAAAGCAAACTTTGATTCAGACACAAAAGAGGTATTTTTAAAAGAGGTATTTTCTGAACTTACTCATTCAGAATTAACTTCTTCTTTACTTGAAATTCTGGAAAAACATGAGTTACTCAAGATTGAAGTCAAGGAACTTAAAAGTCCCATAAATCCATATCACTTGAAAACAGTAAGTTTAAGGAATATCTCTTTGTTATCAATGAAGAAATTTTTTTCTTAAAGATGGCAACTCCTTCCTCAAAGGAACGAGTTTTAAAGCAAGAAAGCATCTAAGCAATTCTTTGTTTTGATTATAACAACTATATATTTTGTGTGTAACAACTTTAGTGTTGCTAGTGGTTTTATTGAGTGTGCCGATCTAATAACAAGAAACATTCTATAAAAGAGCTTGCGTAAATATAACTCAGAAAGTTGAAGATACAAGAATAAAAAAGCTTCTACAACTGAAGTTTTATTTCAAGATAAGCTGCTAGCTATACATCTGAAGACGTGATCGTCCATCAGAAAGACTCTAAGAGCTTGCGTAAATATAGATCAGAAAGTACAAGATACAAGAATCATAAAGCTTCTAAAATTGAAGCTATATCTCAAGATAAGCTGCTGTCTATACATCTGAAATCGTGATCATCCATCAGAAAGATTCTAAGAGCTTGCATAAATATAGCTCAGAAAGTTGAAGATATAAGAATCAGAAAGCTTCCACAACTGAAGTTGTCTTTTCAGATAAGCTGATGCCTAAAGCTTTGAAAGCAAGACATGTTATTAAAGTTAAAACTAGTGTCTCTAAGATACATCAAACCAATAGTTTCTAAACTACTCATTAGAAGAACAAGACAAGCATTAAGTCTCAAGTTCAGCACTTCAAAAACAGAAATAACATCTTCTAGAGAAATCAATTTCTACAGAAACAAGTTAAACAAAAGACCAGAAAAGTCCAGATACATCTTCATTAGTGCTCTAATCAAAATAGATATATGATCACATTTTTCTAGGAAAACCATGATGGTAATTCTCATCTATATCTCGGATAGATAAAAAGAAGAAATCATGCCTCCAACACATTAATCATTAAAAAAAGCATATTTCCATTGAAAAATATCAAATTGCAAAATACACGTTACAACACATTATGTGCTCTAACGATACTATTCTCTCAAGCCTATATAAAGCAACTTTGAATACATGTGGAAAAATGGATAAGTGGTGTGTGGCTCAACAACACCAATAATTTCATAAACACAAAGTAGTATCACTTTGAAATGCAATATTTAAACTGAGTTGTTTCTCTATAGTGTAATATTTCATTAAGCATATTAAGGTGTTAACAGCTTACTAAGAAGCAACATGTTATCACAACTTAGTTCCAAAAAGGGTTGTCAATCTTACAAGAATAACATCATAACAACAAAAATAATGAAGGATCAACAATAAATAAGAAACATGAGTCAATACTCGTGTCCTGATCATTAAAGAAAATAAGTTGAAGATCTCAACAAGATGTCATTCAAAATATAAATTAAAATGCATCTCAAGAGAAACCAGAAAAGAAGATAGAAGCTATTTTATTCAACTTGATTAACAAAGAAGATGAAGATAAGAAGACTATAAGATGCTATGCACTTAATCTCCATAACATTCAATCTTGTAGAAACATAGAAAACATAAGAGTTGTTGCTCTGATTGTGTTCTCTCTTAGAAACCTTCATGTAAATTTTTTTAGACAAGGAGTTGTTCCTCAAAAGCTTGTCAAAAAAGTATATACTCTAAGTAGGATAAATCTTCTTGATAAGAAGTAGTCTTGTAAATCTCCAGAAAAATGATTCTTTCTAGAATTAGTGTTTCCTCAAGTGACTTTCTAGTCTGTACACATGAGAGGGCTAAGAGGTCTTTCTAGACTCTTAGAGGTTGTTTCTAGAGTTGGTGTTTCCTTAAGTGACTCTCTAGTATGTATACTTGAGAGGGATAAGAGGTATTTCTAGACTATTAGAGGTTGTTTCTAGAATTGGTGTTTCCTCAAGTGACTGTCTAGTCTGTATACTTGAGAGGACTAAGAGGTATTTCTAAACTCTTAGTGGTTGTTGTCATCTTTCAAGATTAGTGGATTAAGTCCTTTTCTAATGCAAAATCACTGGAGGAGGGTGGACAAGATGTAGCCTTGGTTGAGAAGGTGAACTTGTATAAAAATGAATGTGTTCTTTATTGCTATTAATTTCTACTTGCTCAAAGGCTTCTGCAAACTCTTTAGAAAGGGAAAAAGTTTCTATCAACACAATTCAAACCCCCAATTCTTGTATTTTTCTCCACCTTCAATTGGTACCAGAGTTAGGCTCTGTTATTAATTCTTGAATCAAACACTTAACCGTGTAAAGAAATCCAGTTAGAGAAAAACCAAAAACATCATGAGAAAAGAAATTATCTGAAGTAAGCATCAGAAGCTCTACATACTTGAACTAGCTATGTTTTGGAGAAAAGGAGAATTATCTATAGGAAGACAACTCCAGAAAATTCTAGAAGGGTTCTCAAGGAAGCGACTTTCTTTGCTACAACATAGCAGAATGCGTCTAAAGAAAGAAAACTTAGAAGTCCACTTTTTGAAACCGACAAGATTATTCAGAACCTCTGAAAGACAGCTCTTCAGAAAGCATAAGACGAGAGAAGTTATTCAGAAGCGGGCTCCAAGATAAAGCTAAAATTAAAAACATATAAAAATCTTCAAAGGCATGACAAGATGATCATAAGCTCTATGAAGGAAAAGCTAAAGTTAAAATCAGAATGGAGAGCACTCAGATAAAAGAATCACTGTAAATATTTCAGGATCTCAAAGGTATGTTTTCTTTTATATATAACTTATTAGAACTTCTGATAAAAATATATCTACAAGTTAAAAGATGTTATTTAAACAGAAGCATTCTAAATTCTAGTCCAACTCCAAGTAGTGAATTTTCTGGTTAAGTGACAATCTCATGATCTGGAACATTCTCTCTTCCAAGAGAAAGATCTTTTAATCAATTCTCTAGACAATGTGAACTCGTAAGTTCTCTGAGGATGAGCTGAATACTTTACGAATGTTATATGTAATGATAACTTCTTATTCAAGCAACTATGTTCAATGTTTTGATATTTTTGTTCTGGTCTGTCACCTATAAATGTTAATTCACTCAAAGTCCTTATTTAGAACCCTTATGGTACTTTATATTTATAAAGACTGGTTCACTCCATTTTTTTTAAATTCTTGTCTTGTGTCAGTGATCTATGTCATTCGTGAAGATTGGTACAATCTCCTTCATCCTCTTATATATATATATATATATATATATATATATATATATATATATATATATATATATATATATATATATATATATATATATATATATATATATATATATATATATATATATATATATATATATATATATATATATATATATATATATATATATATATATATATATATCAGCAGTGATTTATCATATTTATCTCATCCTCTCATAAACTAATTCCTATCAAGATTTTTCCTCTCATCTGTTTCATCATACCTCAACCAAACTTTCTTGGAAATGAAGATATTCTTGAAATCATCATCGAAAAAATTTGAAATTTCCTCTCTTGAAAGTAACATATTTTCCTGCATCTCAGATGTGTTCTATTCTTAGCAAATGGACAAGATACCTCAGTATGCTGAAGAAACTTATTTACGTGAATCTTGTTAAAGAATTCTGGAAGCATGCATATCTTGACTATGAAAATGGTTCCATTCACTCCTATATATTTGAAATTCCCATCCCCATTACTCCCTTCTCAATTACTCTTACCATTGGATGTAATAATGTAGGTGTCACAAATGACTATGTCAAGTCTAGGTTTGTAATGTCTGATAAATTTGATTCTCTTCATGACATGTCATCAGGATATGAGCCTCTCAATCCTGAAAATCTACTAACCATTCCCAAAGCTTGGTTCAAGATTGTTTTGTCCAACTTTCTTCCTAGATATGATAATCAATACCTTCAGAGGTATGATGGCCAAGCACTCATCTATCTTTTGATGAACAATAATCGTGTAAGCTTGCCACAGTCAATCTTCATCTTTCTTTGGAAATCTATTTCTGAGTCCAGGAATCACATAAGGTCTTATATTCCTTATGGACGAGTTTTGTTTGAAATTATTTTCCAAGAGGGAATAATGGATATGTTCAAAGAAATGATAGTAGAAAGTGGTCCACAAAACTGTCCTGAAGATTGCTTGTTAAAATCTAAGTGCGAGATTTTCATTAGTTAGGAAAATATGACTTTTCTCTTCAAAAGTATGATTGTTTTTTCTTGCTTGATCATGTCATCTGTTTAGTTCTTCTTTTTTAAACTTGTATCTGTTGAATTGTCTTAACTTAATGCAGTCTTTATTTTATGATAAATTATTGTTTGTTAATTTTGCCTATCATGAATGACAAGTATTTAGGTATTATAAATTCATTAAAGTCTGAAATGAAACAGTTATGCATGTGTCTCCGAGTCAAAGATTAGGTCTTAGATCTTGATGTTTGTCAAATACTTTATTCACGTTTTAGAAAATAGCATTTTTAAGTTTTGAACATTTTGATATGCCCTCATAAATGAAATCAACTATCCTTTTTCAAAACTGGAATCACTATCTTTCCTTACTAAGAGGGCCTGTTTATCCAAATCTTGTGAAGACTTTCTGGAAAAATGCCTCTGTCAATTTCGGTGGCACCTCAATCTCCTCAAACATATATGGCTGGGATGTTTTCTTCACTTCCGAATGTATTTCTGAGATAATAAATTATCCACACGTAGGTATTGCATCTGGTCGTGTCTCTCTTGATATAATTCCTTATGGTCCCATCATTTCCATATTTGAAGCATCCTATGAGTTTGACTCTAACAACCCTGAGAGTCTTAAGCACATATCGAAAAACTTGTTTCGCTTTATTGTGATAAATATTTGTCCACGTGAAACTAACAAAACTGTCTTAACCAATAATGATTAGACTCTAAATTTTTGTCTGATCAAAAGAATTTCGATCAATCTTCCTTAAGCCATCTTAAATCATCTCAAAAGGCCCATCACTTCCTCCAGAAACCTAAACAAAACCTATATTCCCTATGGAAGAATTCTGTTAGAAGTGTGTGTTTAAAATGAGATTGTAAGAATCCTTCGAAGGATTCCTAATGGTCCTAGTGACGCTCTTCGTCAATAAGAGTGTGAGATGTTTGATGATCAGTGGTTCCCATAGTATTTTATTTTTTAATTTGTTCAGTTCTATCATCAATGCAACTATTTCTGATTAGCACTTATTATTTATTCCGTTAACTCTTAATGCTTTTCATGAATAATTATCTTTTTGATGATGTCAAAAAGGTGGAGAAGTATAATGATTTTGGTGAACCTAAAGAGAAGCAAAAACAAACTTATCATAAAAATAGAATGACATAAAATGTACATTTACCACTAATGTATGTTTATCTGTTTGATAATTAACCAAGGAAATATGAACAAGTTCATTAGGCTTTCTAAGACAGGACAAAATGAAAGAAATATGTTTAAACTCTTAAAGATTGATTTCTCATATATTCGAAGATGTATACTCTATGAACATATGTTCTAAAATTAGATAAACCAAATACTATTCAGAAGTTGAGAACTTTCTGAAAGTTAAAGTTATCTTGATTTTGGTATCATAATGTTCAGATGATATAAAACGTCGTAGAACATGATTTTCAGAAAATAAGAATCAAAAGCAGAAACAGATGTCTTCTAGAAGAACAGAGAAAATCAGAAGTTGAAAACTATGAAATTCCTGAAGTTAATACTCTCAAGATCTCGATATCAGATCTATTAGAACCAGGGGAAGTTTTACTTAAATGGTTCAGAGTTAGGATAATCAATCCTCATCAAGTCATTGACTCAGGGGGAGCTATACAGCTCTGAAGAAGCTCGGAGAAAGTTAACTCTAAATCTGTTTATATTTTTATGCCAGTAAAATTGTTTAATCAAAATACATGATTTTTGTCATCATCAAAAAGGGGGAGATTGTTAGAGCAAGAAAGGTTCTAAGCAATTCTTTGTTTTGATGATAACAACCATATATTTTGTGCGTAACAATTTTAGTGTTACTAATGGTTTTATTGAGTGTGCAAATCTAATAACAAGAAACATTCTATTAAAGAGCTTGCGCAAATAACAAGAATCAGAAAGCTTCTACAACTGAAGTTGTATCTCAAGGTAAGCTGTTGCCTATACATTTGAAGACGCGATCATCCATCAGAAAGACTCTAAGAGCTTGCGTAAATATAGCTCAGAAAGTTCAAGATACAAGAATGAGAAAGCTTCCACATATGAAGTTATATCTCAAGATAAGCTGTTGTCTTTACATCTGAAGATTTGATCGTCCATCAAAAAGATTATAAGGGCTTGCATAAATTTAGATCATAAAGTTGAAGATATAAGAATCAGAAAGCTTCTACAACTGAAGTTGTCTTTTTCAGATAAGTTGATGCCTAAAGCTCTAAAAGCAAGACGTGTTCCTAAAGTTCAATCTAGTGTCTCTAAGTTACATCAAATCAGTAGTTTCTAAAGTACTCATCAGAATAACAAGACAAGCATTTAGTCTCAAGCTCAGCACTTCAGAAACAGAAATAACATCTTCCGGAGAAATCAAGTTCTATAGAAACAAGTTAAACAAATGAACAGAAAAGTACATATACATCTTCAGTAGTGCTCTAATCAAAACTGACATATGATCACAGTTTTCAAGGAAAATCATGATGTTATTTCTCATCTATATCTTGGATAGATAAAAATAAGAAATCACACCTTCTACACAGTAATCATTACAAAAAGAAGATTTTCATTGAAAACATATCAAATTGAAAAATACACGTTACAACATATTATGTGCTCCAGCAATACTATTCTCTCAAGCCTATATAAAGCAACTTTGAATACAAGTGGAAAAATGGCTATGTGGTGTGTGGCTCAACAACACCAAGAATTTCACAAACACAGAGTAGTATCACTTTGAAATGCGATATTTACACTGAGTTGTTGCTCTATAGTGTAATATTTCATTAAGCATATTAAGGTGTTAACAAATTATTATGAAGCAACATGTTCATTAAAACTTAGTTCCAAAAAGGGTTGTCAATCTTACAAGACAAACATCAAAACCACAGAAAGCATGAAGGATCAACAAGAAATAATAAATATGAGTCATTACTCGTGTCCTGGTAATTGTAGAAAAGAAGTTGGAGATCTTAACAAGATGTCATTCAAAATATAAATCAAAACCCATCTTAAGAGAAACCATAAAAGAATATAGAAGTTGTTTTATTTAGCTTGATTACCAAAGAAGAATATAATAAGACTACAAGATGTTTTGCACTTAATCTCCATAACATTCAATCTTGTAGAAACATGCAAAACACAAAAATTGTTGTTCTGATTGTGTTATCTCTTAGAAACCTTCATGTAAATTGTTTTAGACAAGGAGTTGTTTCTCAGAAGCTTGTCAAAAAAATATGTACTCTAAGTAGAAGAAATCTGCTTGATAAGAAGCACTCTTGTAAATCTCCGGAAAAAAGATTCTTTCTAGGATTGGTGTTTCCTCAAGTGACTTTCTAGTTTATATACTTGAGAGGACTAAGAGGTCTTTCTAGACTCTTAAAGGTTTTTCTAGAATTGGTGATTCCTCAAGTGACTTTATAGTTTCTATACTTGAGAGGGCTAAGAGGTCTTTCTAGACTCTTAGAGGTTGTTGTATTCTTTCAAGATTAGAGGATTAATTCCTTTTCTAAGGCAAAATCACCTGAGGAGGGTGGACAAGATGTATCCTTGGTTGAGAAGGTGAACTTGTATAAAAATTAGTGTGTTCTTTATTGCTATTAATTTCTACTTGCTCAAAGGCTTCTGCAAACTATTTAGAAAGGGAAACGTTTCTATCAACACAATTTGAACCCCTCATTCTTGTGATTTTCTCCACCTTCAACGAGAACTCTTGCAGAAGCTTCTGAGAGTACAAATGATGTCGTTAAGAAATATGAAAAAATATTTTCAGAAGTTCCTAGCCAAAAGTATATGGAGAAGCATAATGGCTTCTATGATCTATATTGTAAGCAGAAATGGGACCAATTGTGTTGGTTATAACTCCTATGACGAATCTAATTTTGATAAGAATGACAAACCTCAAACTTTTCCTTCCCATTTTTTATCTGCTGGATTTGTGACTAAAGATAAAGGAAAAGATGATGAGAAATCTATATCTAAACCTAATGCAAAATATTTGGCTAAATATTCTTTCTTTAATTCCTATAAATATGATTACTTTACTGTTAAACCAAAAGTTGTTAAGAACTATGGGAGAACTAGTGAATTAGTTGTTATGTTCTATGTGAGTCATCAAGAAAAATACTAAACATGTTTTGATACTCTAATAGTGTTCTGGTAGTAAGCCAAGTTCTAAGATGAAGACCATTCATTTCTAGTCAGACTCTGATGAGACATCAATGTAGAAGTATTGTTTCTCTATGCTACCTTATGTACTAGAAAATTAATTAGGCGAGTCTTGGGCTCAGAGGGAGACTTTGAACATGCATAAATGAGATTTTGGGTATTAACATATTCAAGGGGAGCTGGTTAGCTTTTCTGAATTTTAGTTCTATGGTTATTACCCTGTATGAATTGTTCTAACAAAATACATAGTTTTGTCATCATCAAAAAGGGGAAGATTGCGAGAAAGAGATTGATTATGCATATGGAATTGAGTTTTGATGATAACTTTATATGTTATATTAGAGAATAATTGTGTACTCTAATGGTTTCTGTCTAGTGTGTAGATTTTTCTAAACAAGTTCTGACTCTGGTAAGAAGGGCTATGACGTCATCAGGCTCTAAACTCAACACTTTGGAGGAATACCCTTGGTGTGTTATGTAACACCCCAACTTTTAGAAGTTATTTATTTAATGAATTATTAGGATTATTTACGTATAATTGATGTTTTATATGATTATATGTGTGATGTGTTGGCATGTGGTTGCTTATGATGTGGAACATGTGATGTGAATGAATGGATTATATGCATTTGAATAATTAGATGATTATTTAGTAATTATTTGGATTATTATTGAGAAGATAATAATAGGAATAATTACTTAAATGGTTATTTTAATTAGAGTGTTGTGTT
Organism: Vicia faba; assembly: GCA_948472305.1. Taxonomy (NCBI): domain Eukaryota; kingdom Viridiplantae; phylum Streptophyta; class Magnoliopsida; order Fabales; family Fabaceae; genus Vicia; species Vicia faba. The sequence continues at coordinate 1,233,011,841 of OX451735.1, forward strand.
GGTAATTAGAAGAAAGAGTAAGGACATGATGGTAATTTTTGGTTACTAAGTAAGGGCAATTGAGGAAGATATTAGGGGTCTTTTGTGATAACAGAGAAATAGAGAGAGTTATACGATTCATTATGTGTGATCAAAATATTGGGAGAAGAGCAAAAGCAGTGCCCAGGGCACAGAGATTGGAGGAGATCATTGTAAGAGTCACGAAGAACAAAATCAGTTACTCGAAACAATAAGGTAAGGTGTTTTTATGTAATTATTATGTTTGATCTAAGTGGTAGATAGATGTAGGATTCACCCTTAGTATTGACAATGGTGATTTGATGTTAGTGGGTTAAGATGTGATGGAATTATGATGATGGATGACCCATAATTGTTGTATAATTGAGGTATTTTACCAAGTTGTTCTTAGGTGATGATTCCCCATGATTAGATAGTGTTTTAGGACCTGTCACATGATGAAATCATAAGGAAAATCGCAAACAGGATAACCTTGTTCGCAAGGAATCATCGGGCGACGGGTCCTATGTCGTCGACGACAATATTTCTCTAGGAAAAGGTGGGGTGAGCCAAGGAAGGAAAATGATGGGTTGGTGTAACACCCTATTTCCCTGTCGGTAATTTATATAATAATCAAAGTAAATTAATTTCTAAATAAACATTAACCAAATAGGATGTCACATGCTTCGTCAATCACACATGCTCAAACTTAGAATACGCAACATAAATCACATACTCATAAGTCTTAAACTTCAATGCATTTATTTGCAGTGGAAAAATGTCGAATAATTAGTCATCTCGATTCTCCAACCGGAGTTATAATTATTATGCTTCACACATCAGCATAATTTTAAAATAATACAAATAAAAGAGTAATACATGTTCATTCCTAATCATAACAAAACAAATCACGTGAAACTCCAAAGTGTTACGTATCAGAGCAGACACCAACTCAATCTATGCAACTGAAGGAACTCCTCAGCTAACCTTTGATCTCTAGCTACTTCGGATCATCTCCATGTTATCCACGCGGAGGTAACATTCAAACAGAAAAGGTGAGATATCATAACAATATAAGAGAAAGCATAATAATAATAATAAGCAGGTAAGATTCAAGCATATAATCAGCACATAACATACATTATAATATAATATACACTTTCATCAATCTTCTACCATCGGTTTATCAATCGCAATATGATACAAAGGATTGACACTAATGCAATGCAAGTGGTACCAATCAGGGTAGAACCCTCTTCGCAATAATACCAATTAGGGAAATCAACTTCGCTTGCCAATACAGGAATTCACTTTATGAATGCATGAGACACTATCATGCAACAATATACTTCGCATTTATCGTTAATACTCATCAAAATTTTGCTAATACAAGCCTTCGTCATTGCCTTCGTCATGTATCTCGTATCACACCATCAAAAAAATCGTCGCAAATAACCACAACATAATTCATGGCATACAAATCAAAGCACACTTACGGATCGGTAGCAATGTTGATGAAATAATTAACTACCGCATTATAAATAATTTTTATAAGGTAGGTGTTGTACCCAAAAATTTTCCCTCTTATTTCACCAACATTTTCTCATCACAAGACCCTTGGAACTCAAGATCAAACTAGGGTTTGCTCTGCTCAAGACACCTCCTTGCACTGTTGACCCAAATTAGGGTTTGAGTTTGAACAAGGATATTTTGACCTACAATACCCAAGTTGACTTTCATGCTCCATGTTGGGTTCACAAGTTTTCCCATACCAAGTTTCAAGCCTTGATTCAAATCTTTGCCCAGTCAATGGGACAATTGACATAGAAATCAGCTGTATTGGGGAAAAAGTCAATTGTAGCCAATTGATAGTCAAACCTCATGAAATTTGACCCACATCAAAATTATGAACTCATATGAACCATTTGATCAAGTTTGGATCATAATTCCACGAGAAATTTGATCAGATCAGCAAAAGGGAAAAATGGTCATTTTTTAGGGTTTTGACTGCACAAAGGAAATTTTTGACTGTTTGACCTAACCAATGGCAAACCAAGCTCACATATGGACTAAAGTACTCAATGACATTGTCTTGACCCATTCAACAAGTTCAAAAGACCTCAAATGTATGGGATTGACAGATGAATTTTTCAGTCAACTGATCAAAATTTGACTGTACACTGAAAAGTCAAACTTTGACTTTTTGGTCAAAATCAAGTTCCAAGAGTTATTTTCCATTAAAACATGTCAAATTATGAAACTTGTTCATCAAGAAACCCAAAATTGCAAATTAGGGTTTAAAATGGAAAATTTTCATAACTTAGAAATTTTCTAAGTAAGGAATTTTCTTATTTTTTCCTAACTTTGTCCCATTTGTTCACCAAGATGAAAGTGGATTCAAACAAAACTTGCAACATGAAAGTTGTAGTCCATCACAAAATATACAATTTTGATTCACAAAGTTTTCTCAAAGGAAGCTTGTATCTCAAGTTATGATTTTTGGAACAAGGGTACCTAAAACTTTTAACTTAGAGAAAATTTGCCCTACTAAAGGAAATGAACATAGAACGATTCTTTTTTCGAGTAGGTAGATTAGATCCTAAGTACTTGCTCAATCAAAACAAACTTTTTCATACTCACACTCCTTTACAAACAAAGTTTTCAAAAAACTTCATTACACTCTTGAAGACAGAAGCAAGAGTTAAATCGAAGTCAAAACAAAAGCTTTCCAAATCACACAAACAGAAAGAAAACAATTTTAAAAATGATGAGCAAGTACCTACGAGCCCGTAGATAACTACAGATAGAAAGGGTGCTAATACCTTCCCTTTATATAATCTACCCCCCGTACTCAGAAATATCTCGAAAAAGGAATTATTCTGTGCTTTTTTCCTTTCCTAGTTGGATAAAATAAAAGTCGGTGGCGAATCTTGCTTAACGCGACATTTTGCAAACACAAACGCAAAATGCAAACCAGCAATTCCTTTAAAAAAAAGGGGAAACACGTCTCGGTTCTGGCCACTGTATCACAGTTTTGGTCATAGAAGGCAACATATAGGGATGCCTTAGCAGTTCGAAGGGACTGTCTCATATATTCGTAGGCAACATCGAGGGACAAGATCATTTCTCGTAGGCAACTCGAGGGACATTGAGGGACTATGATCTTTATGATGACTTTAACTGAGGGTCTTTGCTATGAGTATCCCTACTGTGATATGGTGGGAGAACTGACTTGAGGTTTTGCATTTGTGTTCGCAAATGTCGCGGTTAGCAAGAGTCACCACCTACTTTTATTTTATCCAAAAGGAAAGGTAAAAAAGCACAGGAAAGACCTTTGATATTTTTTCTTGAGTTCGGGGGGTAGATTATGAAAAGGGAAGGTGTTAGCACCCTTTTTATCCATGGTTTTCCATGGGCTCTTAGTTACTTGTTTATATCACTTGCTTTGTTTTGTTGGAAATGGTGTTTGGTATGATTTTGAAAGTATTTTGTAAAAGAGGCCACTCGTTTAGGCAATCTTTGTAATGATTCTCGTTCGTAAGAATGTATACAAAGATGTTTGTCTTTTGAAAATGTTTTCAATGTTTTGCAAGATGTTTTGAAATGTGTGTGTTTGTTTTTGAAAATAGCAAGGATTGTTTTGAAATGGAGAAAGTAACTTATAAGCTATCTACCTACTCAAATGTCTTTCTTGTACATATTTATTCCTTTGACATTCTTGACTTGCCATTGATTTGGTAAGCAACCCTATCTTTGGATGTAAAAGGGACGGGTGTGGGTCATCGTATGACCATGATAGCAATGTTGCCAAGTATCTTAGCATATTTTGAAGGACCAAGATCATTTTGTTTAAGCAACCTTGAATAGCGTCATCGAGGGACTATGATCTTATATTTGTTTTGTTTTGCCAAGATACTTCACGTGCGTAACATGGCCATTTTATTTTAGGCAACAAAGTGGGAGAAACCTAAGGGTGCTTATGTGCAAAGTGTATTATTTTCATGCTTTTGTCTTGTATCTAGGGTTTTCTATTTTTCTTTGTTTTTGTTCTTGTCATGCAACCCTAATTTACTAATCATGGTATAAAAGCGATAAATTGCGTAAAATAAACTAACCTATTACAACAATTATTATGGGAGGGGGGATACAAGTTTGAATGGGGATTTTGCGCAAATATAAACTAAATAAATTATTACAACCAAATCGAATGTGCGCGAATTTGAATAAATATGAGACAAATATTTAACATGCAATGCAATATGTTCATGTTAAAAATGTTTTAAGTCTTATTTTTGTGTAAGAAATATATTTAACGTAAACCTTAAAAATTATAAGGAAAAAATATATTAATTCTTTTTGAAAGGGGGAAACCCTAGTTTTTAATTTAAAATAAAATAATGCTTCCATGTTTATTATTTTGTACATTTTTGTATAAGAAAATAATAAATAATATTATATTTAAATATTAAAAATTAAATATTTGCGGAAAATAAATATTTATGAATATAAATAGTATAATAAAAGTATTTAGTATTTTTTATTGTATTTACAAACTATTTAAGAAAATAAGTTCTATCTTGTTCAAATATATTAATTTTTATGTAAAAAAATAATAAAATAATAAAATAAAATTGTAAAAATAAAGAAATTATTTTTAGGATTTTTTATTATTCAAAAAAAAAATCAAAAGCAATAAATATAGAAATATGAAAAAATATGAAAAATATAAAAATCAGCCAAGGGATTGTAGTAGCAAGTCAGGGGGTGCAAATATCAGAAACAAAAAGGCCCAAGCGCCAAAAAGCTCAGAACACTTCATCCCTGTCCTTCGTTCTCTTCCCTGCGCGCGTTTTAGTTCAAACCTGGATCTTGCTCATGCTTGCATAAAAACAAAAACTCATAACATGAAACATGAAACATGTGGCATCTGAGCTCACGATTCCAACCATATAAATAATGTAACCTAACTCTAAAAGATCAAGGAGAATTTTTGAACCCATAATTCTTGACCTAACTTTTCCAGCATTTTTAATCTTCAAATTCTCTTAGCACAAGTAATATAAATGAAAAGTAATGATATGTACAGCTTTGTCATGATAAAGACTACATTTTTCCTTCACAAATCGTGGCTTAAGGTTTCTTATTCAGAGAGATAGAGTTTGAAAAAATACCTCCTTCAGCTGGATTCGAGTAGGGCAATGTAGGGACTTTAATGGAGGCCTGATGATTGTTTGAGCTTCCTTGAACTTCCCTGAAGCTAATCCAATGCTTATCTTGCTTTGAGGATGGATGGAACTCTTCGGACAAGTCAAGCTGTAAGCTTCCAAAGTGAAAATGGTGGATGCTGAAACAGGGGTTACATGACCAGGGTGATGGCTTGGATTGATTAGGTAGCAAGTGTATGAGATGCTTGAAGTGTTTAAACACAAAACACACGAACCAAATGAGAGTTGGATGTGCTTTTGCAGAAACTCACTATTTTGGAAGTTTTGTGGTGTTTTTGAATTCGAGAGTGTTTCAGGTTCAATCCAAGCATGTTGTGCATTGTAACAAGTTTGCAAATATGTAGAGAAGTGATACAAAGTCAGCCCTCACTAGTTGTGCAAGCTTTGGATCTTTTTGCAACTTTTCTTGCTTTTGAAGTAAAGTGACAAGACCAATGCTACATACTTGTCCTGGCTTGCTTGAGGGCTGATAAGAGTTGGTACACACTGCTTGAGACCTGTAGAAATTGCTTGTACTAAAGGGACAGGTTCAATGCTCAAGATTGACAAAGTTGCAAAAGTTGCCCTTTATGAAAATGGCATTGTGAACTTTTTGCCCAAAATGGAAATACACCTTGTGTAAAGGTTCAAAAGCAAAGATAAAGCCTTTCTCAATTGAGTTTGCATTTAATTATGGAGTGTATAGCAAGCTTAGGACCTGTAAAGCAAGATACAACCAGCATAGATGTGATTTGCAACTTGATGCTATGTGAAAATGGCTTGAACAAAAGTGAGAAAATGCCAACTTCCCTTCTTCGATTCTCCCTACTCAAAAATGATCTTGGAGAGTTCTTGGACATTTTGGAAAGCTTGCAATGTGCTTTAAAATCCATATTTGAAATTAATTTTGAGATACCTCTTGGAACTAGGTCAAAAATGTCCATGAAGTTGGGTCCAAAACCTGCCTAAATTAGGGCAAAATTTCACTAAGTTATTTAGTTCATGGACCTATATTCACAAATTCATAACTTGAGATCCAAGCATCTTTTGGGAAACGTTTGTGAAGCAAAGTTGTATATTTAATGGAGGACTACAACTTTCATGTTGGAAGTTTTCTTTGAATAAAAATGCATCATGGTGAAAAAGTGGTGAAAAGTTGGGAAAAAATAAGAAAATTTTTATACTTAGAAAAATTCTAAGTTATGAAAATTTTCAAATTAAAACCCTAATTTTCAATTTTGAGTTTATTGGTGAACAAGTTTCATATTTTTACATATCTTGATGAATTATGACCCTTGACACTTGATTTTGACCAAAAAGTCAAAGTTTAACTTTTCAGTTCACAGTTGACTTTTGATCAGTTGACTGCAAAATTCATCTGTCAATCCAATGAACTTGAGATCTTTTGAACCATGTAATTAGATCAAGATGATGCCATTGAACCCTTGAAATCATGCTTGAACTCAATTTGTCATTGGCTAGGTTAAAATCAGAAATTTCCCTTTCTTAGTCAAAACCCTAATTTTGACCATTTTGCCCTTTTGATGATTTGATCAAATTTCTTGAGGAGTTGTGATCCAAACTTGATCAAATGGTACATATGAGTCTAAAATGTTGATGTGGATCAAAAATCATGAATTTTGACTGTAAATTGGCCATAGTTGACTTTTTTCCCAATACAGCTGATTTTTAGGTCAACTGTCCAATTGACTGGTCAAAAATGTGGTTCAAGGCTTGAAACTTAACATGAGCAATCTTAGGGGTCCAAGATGATGTATGAAAGTCACATGAAGCATTGGTGATCCAAAAATCCTTGTGCAAACTCAAACCCTAATTTTGGGGTATCAGTGCAAGATGAGATGTCTTGAGCTGACCAAACCCTAACCTTGTCTTGAGTCAAAGAAGTCTTGTGAGAAAAGTCTTGATAAAATGAGAGGGAAAATTTTGGGGTACAACAGCTGCCCCTGTTCAATCTGCTTGAACCTGAAGAGTTAGATTGGCGAGCTTTGCGTTCGTGACTCGAAGGTAAAAGATGATTGGACACTAGAGTACCCATAAATTTGCACTCGACAAAATGTAGTTGAGGGAATGGGCTTAAAAATGCCAATTGGAGAGGTGATAGAATATTGTTGGAGATGGGCTTATAGATGCCATCCAATAATGTTTGTTGAACTGTAAGTTGTAAGTCAGAAGAATAAGTATCAGAATGGTGTCCACGCCGGGAACATATCTGAGCTGTATCTGGAGACTTGAAATCTGAATAAGAAACAGAATATCATCCATGTCTGGAGTGTATCTGTACTATATCTGAGCTTAAATTTGAATGAGTAACAGAATGACTTCCGTATCTAGAGCGTATCTGTACTGTATCTGAAAATTGAATCTGAATAAGTATCAGAATGGTATCCGTATCTGGAGCGTATCTGAATTGTATCTGATAGTTGAGGTCTGAATGAGTAATAGAATGGCTTCCATTCCTGGAGCGTATCTAAACCATATCTGAGCTTAAATTTGAATGAGTAACAGAATGACTTCCGTGTCTGGAGTGTATCTGAATTGTATCTTGAAAGCTGAATCTGAATGAGTAGCAGAATGACTCCCGTGTCTGGAGTGTATCTGAACTGTATCTGAAAGTTGAATCTAAATGAGTACAGAATGACTTCCGTGTCTGGAGTGTATCTGAACTGTATCATGATTGAATATTTGTTAAACGGTAGCTGTTAATCTTATCCTGAAAAGGGTAAAATGTTAGCTGAAACACAAAGTCATGTTGCATGAAATGTATGATGCAATATATGTGTTTTATCAATGTTTATGATATATGGATGTAATGTATGTGCATGTAAGCTGATTTGCTGAGGAAAATAAATCCTTGACTGCTGAGGATATGTGGATTCTTCATGTTTTGAAGTTGGAGTATCGACAAAAATTCTGTTTCGAGCAATGCCATATACTGCTTGAGTAATCTGCTTGGGGAATCCAGAGAATTTTGATGACTTCTACTGGGGATTACACAATGGGAATCCTTGTTCTGCTGGGGAATAAAGTAAACTTTGTGGGGAAGAAAACTTATTCCTGTTTGGAAAAAGTTCAGGAGTTTCGGTCGTCTGCCACTCTACTGGGGAGTTATCCTAGGTTGGGGAGAAACAAAAGTTAATTATTATCTGGTTGATTGTCAAACTTCAAGACAACTTGCTGGGGAATTTGAAGAAACTGGATGGTTTCCACTGGGGTTTGATAGTTTCAGATCCACTGGGGATCTTAATGATGTACTGTAGGGATTGTTCATGGAATAGCCTAAAGATGTTTTCCTATCCTTTCAACCTGTCAGTAATTGTTCTTTTCCACTTTGTTTATTTGTAAATAGTAATTATGTTCAAATGCATATGTTCATTAATGAATCATTGGACGTTTTTGCAAATAAAAATACAAGTGTAAAGAAAAAGGCAAATAGTTTTCTGTACTTTGAAAGAGATATCTTTGTATTTACTTTGAATAAGTATTTTGTACAAAGGAGACAGACATCCTAGTAAGAGGATGGTGTCATAAAAGTAAGAAAAAATTATACAAAGAAAGATAGCTATGTGTAATAATCCCATGGGGTTCCCATTCTGCTATATCCTCCGTATCTCCGAATATCTTGTCCATTCGTTGCTTCGTCCGAAGATGATTGAATTGATCCAAAGCTCTAGGTTTGTTAGTGAAGAGATTGAAGTTGTCCTCAAAGTGATCCAACGAGACATAGTCATGTGCTTTAATTCCCTAACTTTTTCCTGGACCGCCCTTTTGGGTTTTCAGTCCACCGGGAAATCCTTTTTTGCCCAAGTCGCCCTTTCGGGTTTTCAACTTGTCGGGTGTACAAATTTTTTTATTTCATCCCTAATTTTTTCCCGAACCTTTTGGTTCGCCGGGATGCCCTTTTTTTTGCTTAGGTGTGTCAACCTAGTGGGTCTCTTATGCGTAGTATCTTTTGACTATGTCTGCGTTCGTAGGGTGTAGCAGGTCGTCACCGTCCATGGTGGTTAATATCATTGCCCTACCAGAAAAGATGTTCTTGATTACAAATGGTCCTTCGTAGGTAGGAGTCCATTTGCCCCTGGGATCACTTTGTGGCAAGATGATGCGCTTGATCACTAGATCTCCAACTTGATATACCTGGCGTCTGACTTTCTTGTTGAAAGCCTTGATCATTCGATTTTGATACGTCTGACCATGGAAAACAACAGTAAGCCTCTTTTCATCAATTAAGTTCAGTTGATCAAGTCGGGTCTGGATCCAATCGTTTTCACTCAAACCTGCATCTTTCATGATTCTCAAAGAGGGAATATGAACCTCAATAGGTAGAACAACCTCCATGCCATAAACCAAAGAATAGGGTGTTGCCCCAGTTGACGTGAGAGCCATGGTACGGTACCCGTGGAGAGAAAACGGTAGCATCTCATGCCAGTCCTTGTAGGTGACTGTCATATTTTGTATGATCTTTTTAATATTTTTATTAGCAGTTTCAACTGCACCATTCATCTTTGGCCGATAGCGAGATGAATTGTGATATTGAATCTTGAACTGCTTGCACAAGGCAGTGATCATAGTATTGTTAAGGTTCGTACCGTTATCAGTGATGATCCTTTCTGGGATATCGTACCGGCAAATAAGATTCTTCTTGATGAAGTGGGAAACAACATTCTTAGTAACTGATGTGAAGGAAGCTGCTTTGACCCACTTGGTGAAATAGTCAATGGCCACAAGAATGAAGCGGTGTCCATTGGAGGCTGTAGGCTTGATCTAACCAATCATGTCGATTCCCCACATAGCGAAGGTCCAAGGAGCCGTTAAGACATTTAGATGAATCGGAGGCACGTGCACCTTGTCTACATAGATTTGACACTTATGAAAAGTCCGGGAGTGTTAATAGCAGTTTGCTTCCATGGTAGACCAGTAATAGTCTGCCCGTAGGATTTTCTTCGCCATCGTATTCCCGCTAGAGTGAGTGCCAAAGGTACCTTCATGCAATTCAACCATGATCTTTTCAGCTTCAATCTTGTCCATACAACAGAGCAGAATAGAATCATGATTACGCTTGTACAAGATGCCATTACTTAGGAAGAACTTAGCAGAGAATCTCCTTAAGAACTTTTTGTCATTGACTGAAGCTCCTTATGGATATTCTTGAACCTCTAGATACCTTTTGACTTCATGAAACCAAGGCTGGTCCACTACTTCTTCGGTATTAATCTCGTGACAGTGTGCCGCTTCGTCCATCCGTTCAATGGTGATCTGAGGAGCCTCGTTATCCCAATTAAGTTTAAACATAGATGACTGTTGTACCCTAAAATTTTCCCTCTCAATTTATCAAGATTTTCCTCACAAGACTTCTTGGACTCAAGACCAGATTAGGGTTTGCTCAACTCAAGACATCTCCTTGCACTAATAGCCTGAAATTAGGGTTTGAGTTTGCAGAGGGATTTTTGGACTTCCAATGCCTCATGTGACTTTCATACTTCATGTTGGACCTATAAGATTGCTCATACCAAGTTTCAAGCCTTGAATCACATATTTGCCCAGTCAATTGGACAGTTGACCTAAAAATCAGTTGTATTGGGGAAAAAGTCAACCATGGCCACTTTACAGTCAAACCTAATAATTTTTTATCCACATCAACATTATAGACTCATATGAACCATTTGATCAAGTTTGTACCACAACTCTTCAAGAAATTTGATCATTTCATCAAAAGGGTCCAAAAACTTTTTAACAATGAAATTTTGCCCTAATTTAGGCAGATTTTTGACCTAACTTCATGGCAACTTTTCACCTAGTTCCAAGAGGAATCTCAAAATGCATTTCAAATATGGATTGTAGAGCATGTTACAAGCTTTCAAAAATGTTAAAGAACTCTCCAAGATCATTTATGGTTAGGGAGAATCGAAGGAATGAAAATGGAAAATTATCACTTTTGTTCAAGGCATTTTTCATAATGGTGCAAGTTGCAAATCCGTCCTAAGCATGCTTGTACTTGGTTTACAGGTTCTAATCCTTTTTACAATCCAAAATTGAATGCAAATACATTGGACAATGGCTTTGTTCTGAGCTATGGAGCATTGCACAAGGAATTATTCCAAAAAAGGCATAAAGGTTACAATGCTACTTTGATAAAGCATACTTTTAGCAACTTTGTTTATCTTGAGCCATAGACCTAACCTTTTGCTGCAAAAAAAGTCCACAAATACCAGGAAATTTGTACCAACTCTCCTCGGGCCTTAAGCTAGCCTGTACAGGCTTTGGCATTATCACTTCCCACATTTTCTTCAAAAGAAAGTAAACTTACAAAAGTCCACATAACTTGTGTATCTGATAAAACCAAGCCTTGGCATTATTCTAGACAATCTCATCATATTGTAATAAGCCAAAATCACTATTGCCCAACCTCTCAAACACCCTTAAACACAGAAATCACCATTTCTGCCAAAAACATGGCCATCTCTGCAAATCACAAGCCATTTCCATATTGCCTCGTGCGTTTTGCTTGGAACCACTTCAAACACATTCCCTACATCACACCTAAGCTGTCCAAGCCTTTGTTAAGCAATTGTAACCTCTGTTTCGAGGATCACCATTTTCATTTTGAAGCTTTGCAGGTTGACTTCTACAGAGAGGTTCAGGCAAATTCAAGGCAAGCTGAGCATTGGGAAAGGTTGAGGGAACTTCAAGCAAGCTCACACGACCTTCAGGCCTCACTTAAAGTTGCTACATTTCCCTATCCAAACTCAACTGAACAAGGTATTTGTCAAGTTTCTATCTCTCTATTTAGACATCCTTAGGCTTAGGTTTGTGAAGCAAAAATGTAGTCTTTAATGTGCTTGAGTTGTACATATGCATAGCTTCCATTTATATTGACTGAGCTAGGAGTATTTGATGGTTGAATTTGCTGAAAATTTTAGGTCAGAAATTAGGGGTGATAAAATTCTTCTTGATCTTTGAGAGTTAGTTCATGTTTTTTATATCAATGGAATCGTGACTAAAAATGCTACAAGTTTCATGTTGCAAGATTTCGTTTTTATGCACGTATGCAAGAGATACAGGTTGAGGAAGAAACGCGCGCAAAAAGTGTACAAAGGTCAGGGATGAAGTGGAGTTTGGGCCTGCTTCTTTTGGCACCCCCCTTTTACTTTCTGCACCCCCTTGGCCCATTTTCTTTATTTTGCATTTTTTTTTTATTTCTTTTATATTTTCTGACTTTATTTATTTTTTCTGAATATTTAAAATCACAAAAAATATTTTCTTTTTTTTGGCATTTTATCATATTTTTTATTTTTTATTTTTTGCATAATAAATAGTTTATTAGGTTTAATATACTTTATTTTCTAAAAAAAAACTTGAAAATAATATAAAAATATCATACATTTTTATTTTTATTATTTATACACTTAAAATAATATTTTCATACAATATTCATTTTTTAAACATTTTTGTATATATTTTTTTTATTATTTCCTTGTACATAAATGAAACAAATAAATAATATAGCATATATTTTCTATTAAACAAAAATTACGGTTTTCACCCCTTTCAAAAATAATCATTTTATTTTCTTATTTTTAAGACACAAATAAATTTATTTTCTCATACATAAAATTAATACAAAAAAAACATTTTCTTGCATATTTACATTTTATTGCATATTTAAATAATTGTTCATTTATTTATTTGTACAATAAATTCAATTTGGTTGTAATAGTTTTAGGGTTTTATTTTGAGCAATATCCCCTTATTCAAAACTAGTATCCCCTTCCCATAATATTGTTGTAATAGTCTAGATTTACTTTACGCATTTTATTGCTTTCATATACCATGATAATAAACTAGGGTTTTGTGTGCAAAGACCAAAAATCAAAACAAATAGCATGACCTAATGCAAGACAAAAATGCATGAAAAATGACAACACCTTGCACACAAGCACCCCTAGGGTTTCACTCACTTTGTTGCCTTAAAATGGCCATGGTATGCATGCTAGGTATCTTGGCAAAACAAAACAAAACAAAAAGATCATAGTCCCTCGATGACGCTATCTTGGTTGCCTAAATACCAATGATCTTAAGTCCCTCAAAACTTGCTAAGATACTTGGCACCATTGCTATCATAGTCATATGCTGACCCACGTCTGTCCCGTTTAACATCCAAAGATAGGATTGTTTACCAAATCCAATGGTAAAACAACAATGTCAAAGGAATAAAAATGTGTAGGAAAGACTTTTGAGTAGGGTAGATAACTCCTAGTTACTTGGTCTCTTTCAAACCATCCTTGCTATTTTTAAAAAAACACATACACAATTTCAAAATATTTTCTAAACAAACTTTCAAACATTGAAACCTTTTTTTCAAAAGACAAACATCTTTGTATACATTCTTACGAACAAGAATCATTACAAAGATTGCCAAAACGATGGCCTCTTTTTAAAATACTTTCAAAACCACACAAAGCACCATTTCAAACAATTGAAAAGCAAAACCAAGTGATCTAAAACAAGTAACTAAGAGCCCATGGAAAACCATGGATGAAAAGGGTGCTAGCACCTTCCCTTTTCATAATCTACCCCCCGAACCCAAAAACAATCTCAAAGGTCTTTCCTGTGCTTTTTTACCTTTCCTTTTGGATAAAATAAAATTCGATGGCGACTCTTGCTAAACCGAAACATTTGCAAACACAAACGCAAAACCTCAAGTCAGTTCTCCCACCGCATCACAGAACTGGCAACTCTGCTGGGGATAAATCTATAAAAGTGGGGTTACCTTAGGGTTTTAGATCACCTTTACATGCTTATCTTGCTTGACTTGTATGCTTTACACTTTAGTTATATTGTTTGGGTTTGAATCCTCTACCCGGATTTGGGAAACATTCATAGGTAAATAGCAATATGTTGTGGAAACTGTGCGGGGTATACCGACATGGTTGAAGCAATAACTATATTAGTGCGACATATTTGTGGGTACCGGTAGCCTTTGAGTCAATCAAAGAGAATACGGGACCGCTGAGTGATGTCATGAAGCATTAATGGACTTTTAGAACCTTTACTTGACCAACTTGGCCTTTTAGGATGTAGTGAGATGACCGGCTTTGGTGCAGTATGAAGTTGGTCGATACTCGATACTACACTCATTGAGGGTTGTTTTCTTGGAATATTTCGGTCGCCAGTAAAGTGGCTAAATTGAAACAATGAACACAGAAAACAATCCAGTGATATTGAGCTCCTAAGAACCCGGTTACTATTTTTAAGACAGGTTGAGCCAACTAAACTTCAAGAGGGTACTTACCTATGAAACCCCATGCAAGCCTAAACTAGGAACTTTTATGATTTGTTTATACATATATACTTGTGCATAACATCATGGACATCATGAAGCATCATATGCATCCACTAACCATTTCAAGGGTTTGGAATTTCATCTTTGTTCCTGTTTTGTAGGTTATGGATTCACTTCGCAGGAAAATTGTCCAAGTCAACCTTGTAAGAATTCCTCCATAACTTAAGGAGCTAACTTCAAGGATTCCTGAGAATTCTACATTCACCAAGAGGCATGGTCGTCTTCTCAACTTAGTCACTGCCAACACTGAGGAGGATATGATGAAAGTTCTCTTCCAGCTCTTTGACCCTTTGCATCATTGCTTTACATTTCCTGACTACCAACTTGTGCCTACTTTGGAGGAATTTTCTCAACTCTTGAGGATTCCTTTTCTCAATCAACTACCCTTCAACAATACGGAAAGAGATCCAAAGCCTGAAGATGTTGCTCAATCCATACACTTGCAACCATCTGATATCATAGGCCATTGGGAAACTAGAAGTGGTATCAAAGGCTTCTTGTCAAAGTTTCTGTTTAAGAAGGCCCAAAGCTGCTGGAATTCATTGGACTTACAAGATTTTGAGGAGATTGTAGCTCTTCTCATCTATGGGTTGGTCTTATTCCCAAACCTTGACCAACTTATATATGTGAGTGCTGTCAAAATCTTCATGGCTCGCAACTCGGTGCCTACGTTGCTTGGGGATATCCTCCACTCTTTTCACACTCGAACAATGAGGAAAAGAGGTGTTCTCATGTGTTGCACTCCTCTACTGGAAAGATGGTTTATTTCTCATCTTCCCCAATCAGTTTTGAAGAATGAGAATGGTTTGAGGTGGTCACAAAGATTGATGACTCTTACCCATTCAGATATTCATTGGTGTTCTCGATTAAAAGAGATTGTCATCATCATTGACCATTGTGGGGAATTCCCTAATGTCCCTCTACTTGGAATTAGGGGAGGAATCACCTACAACCCTTGCTTGGCTCTGAGACAGTTTGGGTATGCCCGAAGGGATGGCCCACATGACATGCTGATTCAAGGTTTGGTTTTCGACTTCGACAACAACGACCAAAGACTCTGACAAAGGTTCATCCGAGCTTGGAGAATCCTAACAAGGTGGACAGTAAGACCTTGGGACACAAGAATTCCATCCCCCTCGAGCCTTACCTCAAGTGGGTACGAACCTACGCCCAAAGTCTTATGATGCCTTACCCCTACATTCTCCCTGTGATTATAGAGCCTATTATGGAAGGAGAGGTTCCATACACCCTCCTACATCCTGACATGACAACATCACTTGAAGATTTACAAATAAGTTGGATACAACTCAAGGGAGAGCGCGATACTTTTGAAGCCCAATTCTACGTAAGTGAGAAGAAGGTTTTAGAACTCACTCGTCAACTTCACGAAGAGCAGACTCTCAACACCTACATTGCACCAAAGAGGATGTGCAACGTCTTTTTACCTTAAAATTTTGTATTATTTTGCCCATGGGGAATTGATGTACTAACAAATTCTATCTTATTAATATGACGTGTGTTCCTTTTTTTGTTTAAAACAAATTTGAATTTCTGAATCCTTGAATGCATTACATGAATACATATCATTCATCATATGCATAAGCAGGTCTTCACACCAAGTTTCCTCATCTCTCTACTGTTTATTTCAGCAAGATGGATATTGAATAGACAGTCAAAGACTTACAAGATCAGAATTCACAGTTTCAACAACTACTTATGACATTGGCCAAGGGGCAGGAGGAGCTCAAGACCTTTCTAGAGAAGGAAAAGGAGAAAAAGAAAAAGAAGAGAGCTGGTGTGGCTACCATGGGCAGAAGATTTGAAGGTCAAGCCAAAAGGGTCCTGGATTTCCCCTCAACATCTGATGAAGGGGTAAGAAAGGGAAAAGAAACTGCAGTGCCATCTGATTCTGAGGAAGAAGAAGAGGAGGAGGATGAAGAGTATTCTGAGCAGCAGTACCCTCCTGCAGATGACAAATACAAGAACTTGGAAGAGCGTCTAGCAGCTATGGAGATACAGAGAGTGCTTGGGCTGGACTTTGAAGAGTTAGGATTGCTATCTGGTATTGTAATCCCTCTTAAGTTTAAGGTGCCTCTTTTTGCTAAGTACGATGGGGTGTCTTTCCCAAAGATGCACCTACGATCTTATGTCAGGGAAATCAAACCACATTCTTCTGACAAGGATCTGTGGGTCCATTTCTTCCAGGACAGTCTTTCGGGAACGCAGCTGAATTGGTTTTACCAGCTGGAGAGGTCTGATGTGCATAATTGGGAGGATTTAGCGGCCGCCTTCTACAAACAATATCAATATAATGCAGACTTAGCACCAACACGTACTCAAAATACAAAGTATGGGCATGGTCTCAAATGAAGGTTTCAAAGAATATGCTCGGAAATGGAGAGACTTG
The DNA here is from genome assembly GCA_948472305.1 of Vicia faba. Classification (NCBI taxonomy): domain Eukaryota; kingdom Viridiplantae; phylum Streptophyta; class Magnoliopsida; order Fabales; family Fabaceae; genus Vicia; species Vicia faba. The sequence goes on from OX451735.1 coordinate 1,233,028,810, forward strand.
GCGGGACGAGTGCAACCACCTCTATCTGAGAGGGAGCTAGTAGACATGTTCTTGGGTACACTGTCAGGTCCCTTTTTCAATCACCTGATTGGAAGTTCGTCTGCGGGGTTCACCGAGTTGATTCTAACTGGTGAGAGAGTTGAAGCCGACATAAAAAGCGGGAAAATCCAAAAAGATGCATATGCTTCCACTGCCATCAAAAAGACCTTTCGAGCAAAGAAGGAAGTATCAGCTGTCTACTCCCAAAGAGGTCAAGGAAGAGTTGAGCGCCAGCCAGCGGTGGGGGCCGTAATGATTCAGAAGTCTGCAGCTGATCAGCCCAGAAACAATCAACCCAGAACAAACCAAATAAGGGTAGAAAGGCCTGTACGATAATTCAGCCGGATCAACATGACTCCTGCTCAGGTTCTACCCCATCTCTTGAAGTTAAACCTTGCCAGTCTGAAAGAGGCCCCGAAGAATCCGAATACTGCTTCTCCTTACTATCATTCGAACGCCAAGTGTGCTTATTATTCAGACAGCCTGGGGCACGACACCAACAATTGTTGGGCCCTCAAGAATAAAATTCAGGATTTGATAGACGCTAAAGAAGTTGAATTCAACGCCCCTGAAAATCCGAATGTAATCTCTGCTCCAATGACAAAGCATGGCCACAATGCCCATGCTGTTGAAGAAGATCTTTTTGTTGCTACTATTGATGATTTGATGACTCCGCTACCGATAATCGAGTTGAATTTGCTGAAGGTTGGGATTTTCCCAGGTTGTGAAGAAGATTATTGCCTTTGTTCATCCTTACCAACCGACTGTCCATTGTTGAAGTTAGGCATCCAACGCCTAATGGATAACCAAGAAATCCTTTTTAAAAAGACTCCTATTACACTGACTCCTGTCAATGATGTTTCAATAATAACCATATCCGCCAATATTTCCAAGGTCTCCAAAAGACCTGTTAAGATTACATCTGCTCCGAAGACTGTACCTTTGAAGATAACCATGCTCGGGCCCGTCCCGTACAAGTCCGACAAATTAGTACCGTGGAACTATGGTGGAGAAATCTACTACCACGGTATTAAGAAAATTGAATCAACTGAAGAGAGTTCTAATGAAGAGACTTCCGACATTGGAAACATTGTTGGAACAAGCAAAATCACCCGCAGTGGAAGAATTTTCTCTCCAGAGATTGCCCCTCCAAAGGAAATCTTTGGACCCTCAGCTGCTCCTAAGGTTACTCCTGCACCGGTAAACATATCAGCGAGAACTCTGATTATTGAAGAAGTTGTAACTCTTGTGGTTGTCCCCTCTGCTGCTGCTGCTGATAGTAGAGGGAAAGGGATCCAAGAAGAGCCCGTCTGGACGAGGGCTCAGCCATTGGTTATCCCTGAAACCTCTCAAAAAGAAATGGAAGAGATTTTGAAAATAATCAAGAAAAGCGATTATGATGTTGTGGAACAACTGGGGCAAACCCCCTAAAAGATCTCTATGTTGGCCCTGCTGCTTTGCTCAGAGGCTCATGCTAAAGCTTTGATAATATTCTTGAAGACGGCCCATGTGCCACAGGAAACCTCCGCAGATCAGTTCCAGGAATGTGTAGCTAGCTTAACAGCTGACAATGGTCTAGGATTCTCCGATGCTGATTTAACATCCAAAGGGAGAAAACATAATGACGCTTTGCATGTCTCAGTGGAATGCAGAGGGACTACTCTAGCACACGTACTGGTAGACACTGGTTCATCGCTGAACGTCTTGCCAAAGAAAGCCTTGGATAGACTTGATTGTGAAGGTTTAACCTTGAAGCCCAGCAACATCATTGTCAGAGCCTTTGACGGTTCTAAGAGGATGGTCCACGGAGAGTTGGACATCCCGATTAAAGTGGGAACTGAAACCTTCAACTCCATATTCTATGTGATAGACATCCGTCCTTCCTATTCTTGCTTGTTGGGAAGACCCTGGATTCACAATGCTGGAGCCGTCACTTCTACTCTGCATCAAATGCTCAAGTACCCTGTCCATGGGAAAATTATAACTGTTCACGGCGAAGAGGAATACGTGATAAGCCATCTAAATTCTTTCCGCTATGTGGAATTGGATGGCGAATTCATCGAAACCCCTTTTCAACATTTTGAAGAGGTAGCTCAGGAGATTGCGGCAACCAAGACAATGTCTTATGTACCCATGATTACCAGACCTCCGCCTCAGATGTCGTCTCTCAAAGATGAAAAGGATGTGATTGAAGAAGGAGGAAGCACAATCTGAGGGCAGCTTCCCGACTTTCCTTTCAAATCAGATAAATTCGGCTTGGGATTCACTTCTTATACTCAAAAGGTTGTACGTTGCTCCCGTGCTGGAGGGCCACCAGTGAAGATCACCCATCATGGAGTCAATGCTTTGGAGGATAGTGAAGAGGAGAGCAAATTGGAAGACTGGATTTTCCCTACTGTTGGCGGAGGACTGTGTAACTGGGAAGTAAAAGACTTTGTTCCGATTACTTTCATACCACAGTAATTTATCTTTCAAAAATTTCTGTCGGTTTGTAATAATTCTCAAACAATTCGTACACTTTTAACCTTGTGCCTTACCCGAGGCACATAGGTCCATTTGTAAGGGTTTGATTTCTCATCTTCATATGCCATTTTAATGAATCATGGACGTTTTCCCATATAAACTTTTGTGTTCATTGTCTGTTTTTTTTTTACATTTTATTTGTTTAAAGGTGGATATCCCTTACACACACCCACACTCACAAATGCAGGTACCCTTCCATTCCGGATTCCATGGGTAACAATTCAGCTATGGCCTTTAGTGACTCTGAAGATCTGGTCTACCATGCCGAATACGAAGGTGAGGAAGACTGTGAGGTGCCTGGGGAATTGGCTAGGCTGCTACAACAGGAAGAAAGGGCTATTCTACCACATGAAGAGCTGTTAGAGACAATCAACTTGGGTACTGACGAAGACAGAAAAGAGGTCAGAGTGTGTGCCAACCTAGAGCCAAGTGTCAAGGAGCGCTTAATTCAGCTGTTACATGAATATGTTGAGATCTTTGACTGGTCATACGAAGACATGCCGAGACTCGATACAGACATTGTGGTACACCGTCTACCCACAAGAGAAGACTGTCCACCAGTTAAACAGAAAGTCCACCGCATGAGGCGCGACATGTCAGAAAAGATCAAAGTCGAAGTTATGAAGCAGTTCTATGCTGGATTTCTTGTTGTTACTTCCTATCCATAATGGGTTGCTAACGTTGTGCCCGTGCCTAAGAAGGACGACAAAGTGAGAATGTGCATGGATTACAGAGACTTAAACAGGGCCAACCCTAAAGATGACTTTCCATTCCCGCACATTGACATCTTGGTTGACAATACAGCTCAGCATAAGGTATTTTCTTTCATGGACGGAATTTTAGGTTACAACCAGATCAAACTGGCCCCTGAAGACATGGAGAAAACTACTTTTGGTACACTGTGGGGTACGTTCTGCTACAAAGTGATGCCATTCAGACTGAAGAATGTCGGGGCAACCTATCAACGTGCCATGGTAGCTTTGTTTCATGATATGATACATCATGAGATAGAAGTCTACATAGATGACATGATATCCCGATCACGAACAAAAGAAGAACACCTCGACCACTTGCAAAAGCTGTTTGTCAGGTTGAAGGAGTATAAGCTTAGACTGAACCCTAACAAGTGCACTTTCGGAGTCCGGTCTGGTAAACTCTTGGGTTTCATTGTCAGCAACAAAGGCATCGAGGTTAACCTTGCCAAAGTCAAAGCTATACAAGAAATGCCTGCTCCTCGCACTGAGAAGGAGGTCAGAGGTTTCTTGGGACGCCTAAACTACATTACTAGGTTCATTTCTCACCTAACATCTACCTGTGAACCAATCTTCAAGCTGTTGAAGAAAGATCAGGTAGTTAAATGGAATGATGACTGTCAATTTTCTTTCGATAAAATCAAGGAGTATTTGCTAGAACCTCCTATCTTGATGCCACCCGTCGAAGGAAGACCGCTAATCATGTATCTGATTGTCCTAGAGAATTCAATGGGGTGAGTACTGGGCCAACATGACGAGTCTGGCCGAAAAGAGCATGCCATTTATTACCTTAGCAAAATGTTTACCGACTGTGAGACCCGATACTCACTGCTCGAGAAAACTTGATGCGCTTTGGTATGGGCTACTCGCTGGCTAAGGCAGTATATGTTGACTCATACCACTTTGCTGATATCTAAGATGGATCCGATCAAGTACATCTTTGAGAAGTCTGCTTTATCTGGAAGAATCGCTAGATGGCAGATGATCCTAATGGAATACGACATACAGTACACGACCCAAAAAGCTATAAAGGGGAGTGTGCTAGCCGATCATCTGGCCCATCAAGCTGTCGAAGATTACCAATCCATGAGGTTCGACTTCCCCGACGAGGATATCATGACATTGGACAATGTTGAAGAGAAAAGACCGTATGACGAACCTGAACAAGGATCCCGATGGACCCTATACTTTGATGGGGCCTCCAATGCACTTGGCAACGGTATCGGCGTGGTACTCATCTCTCCAGAAGGTTGCCATAAGCCTTTCACCGCCAGACTTTGCTTCAGCTGTACCAACAACATGGCCGAGTATGAAGCTTGTATCTTTGGTCTCAAAGCTGCAATAGACATGGGAATCAAATCTTTGGTTGTGTTTGGGGACTCAGCTTTGGTCATCAGTCAGATCAAAGGAGAATGGGATACTAAACATCCAAACCTCATCCCTTACAAAGAACATGTCTTGACATTGTTACCACATCACGAGCAGATTACCTTCGAGCACTTCCCGCGAGAAGAAAATCAGCTAGCAGATGCTCTAGCTACAATGTCATCCATGTTTAAACTTAACTAGGATAATGAGGCTCCCCAAATCAGCATTGAACGGATGGACGGACTTGCACATTGTCACGAGGTTAATACCGAGGAAGTAGTGAACTGACCTTGGTTTCATGAAGTCAAAAGGTATCTCGAGGCGCAAGAATATCCTGAAGGAGCTTCAGTCAACGACAAAAAGTTCTTGAGGAGATTCTCTGCCAAGTTCTTCCTGAGAAATGGTATCCTATACAAGCGCAAACATTATTGCATTCTGCTCCGTTATGTGGACAAGATTGAAGTTGAATAGATCATGGATGAACTGCACAATGGTACCTTTGGCACTCACTCTAGCGGGCATACGATGGCTAAAAAGATTCTACGGGCAGGCTATTACTGGTCTACCATTGAAGCTGATTGCTATCAACATTCCAGGACTTGTCACAAATGTCAAATCTATGCAGACAAGTACATATAACTCCAGTTCCTCTCAATGTCTTAACATCTCTTTGGCCATTCGCTATGTGGGGGATCGACATGATTGGGGAGATCAAGCCTACAGCATCTAATGGACACCGCTTCATTCTGGTGGCCATTCACTACTTCACCAAATGGGTCGAAGCAGCTCCTTCGCATCCGTCACAAATAATGTTGTTGCCCGCTTCATCAAGCAGAACCTCATTTGTCGATACGGTATCCCCGAAAGGATCATCACTGATAATGGTATAAACCTTAACAATACTATGATCACTGCCTTGTGCGAGCAGTTCCAAATTCAACATCACAATTCATCTCCCTACCGGCCAAAGATGAACGGTGATGTCGAAGCTGTGAACAAAAACATCAAGAAGATCATACAAAAGATGACAGTCACCTACAAGGACTGGCATGAGATGCTACCGTTTGCTCTTCACGGGTACCGTACCATGGCACGCACATCAACTGGGGCAACACCCTATTCCTTGGTATATGGCATGGAAGCTGTTTTACCTATCGAGGTTCAGATTCCCTCCTTGAGAATCATGAAAGATGCTGGTTTGAGTGAAGACGATTGGATTCAGACCCAGCTTGATCAACTTAACTTGATTGACGAGAAGAGACTTACTGCTGTTTGTCATGGTCAAACGCATCAAAAACGAATGATCAAGGCATTCAACAAGAAAGTCAGACGCCAGATATATCAAGTGGGGGATTTGGTAATCAAGCGGATCATCTTGCTGCAAAGTGATCCCAGGGGAAAACGGACTCCTACCTACGAAGGACCATTTGTGATAAAAAACATCTTTTCTGGTGGGGCAATGATCTTAACCACCATGGACGGCGACAACCTGCCCCACCATGCGAATGCAGACATAGTCAAAAGATACTACACATAAATGACCCGCTAGGTTGACACACCTAGGCAAAAAAGGGCATCTCGGTGAATCAAAAACCCGAAAGGGCGGTTCAGGCAAAAATTAGGGATAAACAAAAAAATCTGTACACCCGGCAAGTTGAAAACCCGAAAGGGCGACTTGGGCAAAAAAGGGTTTCCCGGTGGATCGAAAACCCGAAAGGGTGGTCCAGGCAAAAGTTAGGGAATTAAAGCGTATGACTATGTCTCGTCGGATCACTTTAAGGACAATCTCTTCACAGACAAGCTTCGGGCTTCTGATCAACTCAATCATCTTCGGACGAAGCAACGAATGGACACGATATTCAGAGTTACGAAGGCTATAGCAGAATGGGAACCCCATGGAATTTTCACACATAGCCATCTTTCTTTGTATAAATTTTTCTCATTTTTTATGACAACGTTATCTTACTAGGATGTCTGTCTCCTTTGTTCAAAATACTTACACAGAGTTAATACAAAGATACTTCAAAGTGCAGAAAACTACTTGCCTTCTCTTTTTTTTTTACACTTGTGTTTTATTTGAAAACATCCAATGATTTATTAAATGAGCATATGCATTTGAATATAATCGCTGTTTACAAATAAACGAAATGGGAAAGAATAATTACTGACATGTTGAAAGTATAGGAGAACGTCTTTAGGCTATCCCAAGAGAAATCCCCTGTAGTACATCATCTAGATCCCCACGGAGCTAAAACCTTGAAATACATATCCCTAACAGAGTCATAATTTCAAACCTTTAATTCCCATCAGAGTTAAAATTTCAAACCCCCAATCCCCAGTGGATTAAAAACTTTGAGTTACAGATCCCTCAGTGGAGATGAAATCTTCTTCCCCAGTCGAGTCAAATTCCAACTATCAATCCCCAGCGGGAACCATTCAGTTTTTCCCCAAATTCCCCAGCAAGTTGCCTTAAAAATCTGAGAATCAACCAGATAACGGTTAACTTTTATCCCCAACCTAGGATAACTCCCCAGTAGAGTGGCATACAACCCAAAATCCTAAACTTTTTCCAAACAGGAATAAGCTTTTTCCCCCAGAGTCCTGAACTTACTCTCCAGCAGTAAGCCTTCTTCCCCACAGAGTTTTTACTCCCCAACAAAATGAAGATTCTCATTCTTGATTCCCTAGTAAAGTTGCCAGAGTCTTCATTACTCCCCAGCATGATACTGTCAGAATTATTATTCCCCTACAGATTGAAGATTCTCATTCTTAGTTCCCCGCAGGAATCACCAGAGTTTTCCTTGTTCTCCAGCCGAGTAAGAATTTCCTTTGTGTAACCCCCAGTAGAAGACATCAGAATTCTCTGGATTCCCCAAGCAGATTCCTCAAGCAGTTTGACATTACTCTCACAACAGATTTTGTCAATACTCCAACTTCAAGACATGAAGGATCCTCACATCCCCACGGAAATTGTCAAAGATTTTGAATCTCCAGCAGCAGTCAAGGATTTATTTTCCCCGGCAGCAGTCAAGGGTTTTATTATCTCCAGCTATCAAGGATTTATTTTCCTCAGCAATATAGTGAATCAGCTTACATGCGCATACATTACACTCATATATCATAAACATTGATAAAACACATTTATTGCAGCATACATTTCATGCAACATAACTTTGTGTTTCAGCTAACATTTTACCCTTTTCAGGATACGATTAACAGCTATCTTTAACAGATATTCAAAGATTTCAGATACAGTACGGATACACTCCAGACACGGAAGTCATTTTGTTACTCATTCAGATCTCTTATCCAGATACAGTACGGATACACTCCAGAAACGGAAGTCATTCTGTTACTCATTCAGATCTCTTATTCAGATACAATACGGATACACTCCAGTCAAGAAAGTCATTCTGTTACTCATTCAGATCTCTTATTCAAGATACAATACAGATACACTCCAGACACGGAAGTCATTCTGTTACTCATTCAGATCTCTTATATAGATACAGTCCAGATACGCCCCAGAAACGGTTTCCATTCTGTCACTCATTCTGATTTTCCCCAGCCCAGAGATGCTCCAGACACGGATGCCATTCTGTCGCTTATTCAAATTTCAGATTCAGATACAATACAGATACACTCCAGACACGGAAATCATTATGTTATTCATTCATATTCAAATACATTTACAACTTGGATACGCTCCAGACACGGAGGCCATTCCATTTCTCATACATATTCAGTCTCCAGATACAGTTCAGATACGTTCCAAATACGGACACCATTCTGATACTCATTCTTTTGACTTACAACTTGCAGTTCAACAAACATTCTTGGATGGCATCTTTAAGTCCATCTCCAACAAGATTCTATCATCTCCAAATGGCATCTTTAAGCCCATTTCCTCAACAACATTTTGACGAGTGCAAATTTACGGGCACTCTAGTGTCCAATCATCTTTTACCTTCGAGTCACGAACGACAAACTCACAAATCTAACTCTTCAGGTTCAAGAAGATTGAACAGGGGCAGCTTTTGTACACCAAAATTTTCCCTCTCATTTTATCAAGATTTTCCTTACAAGACTTCTTGGACTCAAGACCAGATTAGGGTTTGCTCAACTCAAGACATCTCCTTGCACTGATAGCCTGAAATTAGGGTTTGAGTTTGCACAAGGATTTTTGGACTTCCAATGCCTCATGTGACTTTCATACTTCATGTTGGACCTATAAGATTGCTCATACCAAGTTTCAAGCCTTGAATCACATTTTTGCCCAGTCAATTGGACAGTTGACCTAAAAATCAACTATATTGGGGAAAAAGTCAACCATGGCCAATTTACAGTCAAACCTCATAATTTATGATCCAAATCAACATTATAGACTCATATGAACCATTTGATCATGTTTGGACCACAACTCTTCAAGAAATTTTATCAGATCATCAAAAGGGCAAAATGGTCATTTTTAGGGTTTTGATTGAAGAAGGGCAATTTCTGATTTTTCACCTGGCCATTGGCAAATTGGGTTCAAGCATGATTTCAAGGACTCAATGGCATCATCTTTACCTAATCACAAGGTTCAAAAGATCTCAAATGTATTGGATTGACAGATGAATTTCCCAGTCAACTGATCAAAAATCAATTATACACTGAAAAGTCAAACTTTGACTTTTTGGTCAAAATCAAGTGCCAAGGGTCATTTTTCATCAATATGTGTTAAAACATGAAACTTGTTCACCAAGAAACCTAATTTTGAAAATTAGGGTTTAAGTTTGAAAAATTTCATAACTTAGAATTTTTCTAAGTTATGAAAATTTCTTATTTTTTCCCAACTTTTCCCAACTTTTTCACCATGATGCAATTGGATTCAAAGAAAACTTCCAACATGAAAGTTGTATTACTCCATGAAATCTACAACTTTGATTCACAAAGTTTTCCCAAAAGATGCTTGGATCTCAAGTTATGATTTTGTGAATAAGGGTTCAAAAACTTTTTAACTTAGTGAAATTTTGCCCTAGTTTAGGCATATTTTTGACCTAACTTCATGGCAACTTTTCACCTAGTTCCAAGAGGAAACAAAGAGTGAATTTCAAATATGGACTGTAGAGCATGTTACAAGATTTCCAAAATGTCCAAGAACTCTCCAAGATCATTTATGGTTAGGGAGAATCGAAGGAATGAAAATGGAAAATTATCACTTTTGTTCAAGGCATTTTTCACAATGGTGCAGGTTGCAAATCTGTCCTAAGCATGCTTGTACTTGGTTTACAGGTTCTAATCCTTTTTACACTCCAAAATTGAATGCAAATACATTGGACAATGGCTTTGTTCTGAGTTATGGAGCATTGCACAAGGAATTATTCCAAAAATGGCATAAAGGTTACAATGCTACTTTGATAAAGCATACTTTTAGCAACTTTGTTTATCTTGAGCCATGGACCTAACCTTTTTCTGCAAACAAAGTCCACAAATACCATGAAATTTATACCAACTCTCCTCAGGCCTTGAGCTAGCCTGTACAGGCTTTGGCATTGTCACTTCCCACCTTTTCTTCAAAAGCAAGTAAACTTGGAAAAGTCCACATAACTTGTGTATCTGATAAAACCAAGCCTTGGCATTATACTAGACAATCTCAGCATATTGTAACAAGCCAAAAACACTATTTCCCAACCTCTCAAACACCCTTAAACACATAAATCACCATTTCTGCCCAAAACAGGGCCATCTCTGCAAATCACAAGCCATTTCCATATTGCCTCATACGTTTTGCTTGGAACCACTTCAAACACATTCCCTACATCACACATAAGTTGTCCAAGCCTTTGTTCATCAACTGTAACCTCTGTTTCGAGGATCACCATTTTCATTTTGAAGCTTTGTAGGTTGACTTCTACAGAGAGATTCAGGCAAGTTCAAGGAAAGCTGAGCATTGGGAAAGGTTGAGGGAACTTCAAGCAAGCTCACACGACCTTTAGGCCTCACTTAAAGTTTCTACATTGCCCTATCCAAACTCAACTGAACAAGGTATTTGTCAAGTTTCTATCTCTCTATTTAGACATCCTTAGGCTTAGGTTTGTGAAGCAAAAATGTAGTCTTTCATGTGCTTGAGCTGTACATATGCATAGCTTCCATTTATATCGACTGAGCTAGGAGTATTTGATAGTTGAAGTTGCTGAAAATTTTAGGTCAGAAATTAGGGGTGATAAAATTCTTCTTGATCTTTGATAGTTAGGTCATGTTTTTTATATCAATGGAATCGTGACTAAAAATGCTACAAGTTTCATGTTGCAAGATTTCGTTTTTATGCACGTATGCAAGAGATACATGTTGAGGAAGAAACGCGCACAGGAAGTGTACAAAGGTCAGGGATGAAGTGGAGTCTGGGCCTGGCGCTTGGGCCTGCTTCTTTTGGCACCCCTCTTTTACTTTCTTCACCCCATTGGCCCATTTTCTTTGTTTTGCATATTTTTTTCATTTCTTTTATATTTTCTGACTTTATTTATTTTTTCTGAACATTTAAAATCACAAAAAATATTTTCTTTATTTTTGGCATTTTATCTTTTTTTTTTTGCATAATAAATAGTTTATTAGGTTTAATATACTTTATTTTCTAAAAAAAAAACTTGAAAATAATATAAAAAAATCATACATTTTTACTTTTATTATTTATACACTTAAAATAATATTTTCATACAATACTCATTTTTTTAAACATTTTTGTATATATTTTTATTATTATTTCCTTGTACATAAATGAAATAAATAAATAATATAGCATATATTTTCTATTAAACAAAAATTAGGGTTTTCACCCCTTTCAAAAATAATCATTTTATTTTCTTATTTTTAAGACACAAATAAATTTATTTTCTCATACATAAAATTAATACAAAAAAAAAACATTTTCTTGCATATTTACATTTTATTGCATATTTAAATAATTGTTCATTTATTTATTTGTACAATAAATTCAATTTGGTTGTAATAGTTTTAGGGTTTTATTTTGAGCAATATCCCCCTATTCAAAACATGTATCCCCCTTCCCATAATATTGTTGTAATAGTCTAGATTTACTTTATGCATTTTATTGCTTTCATATACCATGATAGTAAACTAGGGTTTTGTATGCAAAGACCAAAAATCAAAACAAATAGCATGACCTAATGCAAGACAAAAATGCATGAAAAATGACAATACCTTGCACACAAGCATCCCTAGGGTTTCACCCACTTTGTTACCTTAAAATGGCCATGGTATGCATGCTAGTTATCTTGGCAAAACAAAACAAAACAAAAAGATCATAGTCCCTCGATGACACTATCTTGGTTGCCTAAATACAAATGATCTTAAGTCCCTCAAAACTTGTTAAGATACTTGGCACCATTGCTATCATGGTCATACGATGATCCACGCCCATCCCGTTTAACATCCAAAGATAGGGTTGTTTACCAAATGCAATGGTAAGACAACAATGTCAAAGGAATAAAAATGTGTAGGAAAGACTTTTGAGTAGGATAGATAACTCCTAGTTACTTGATCTCTTTCAAACCATCCTTGCTATTTTCAAACAAACACATACACAATTTTAAAACATTTTCCAAACAAACTTTCAAACATTGAAACCTTTTTTTCAAAAGACAAACATCTTTGTATACATTCTTACAAACGGGAATCATTACAAAGATTTCCAAAACGATGGCCTCTTTTCAAAATACTTTCAAAACCACACAAAGCACCATTTCAAATAATTGAAAAGCAAAAGCAAGTGATCTAAAACAAGTAACTAAAAGCCCATGGAAAACCATGGATGAAAAGGGTGCTAGCACCTTCCCTTTTCATAATCTACCCCCCGAACCCAAAAACATTCTCAAAGGTCTTTCCTGTGCTTTTTTAACTTTCCTTTTGGATAAAATAAAAGTCGGTGGTGAATCTTGCTAAACCGAAACATTTGCGAACACAAACGCAAAACCTCAAGTCAGTTCTCCCACCACATCACAATGACATTGTAGCTAGAGCATCTGCTAGCTGATTTTCTTCTCGCGGGAAATGCTCGAAGGTAATCTGCTCGAAATGTTGTAACAATCTCAAAACATGTTCTTTGTAAGGGATAAGGTTTGGATGCTTAGTGTCCCATTCTCCTTTGATCTGACTGATGACCAAAGCTGAATCTCCAAACACCACTAAGGATTTGATTCCGAAGTCTATGGCAGCCTTGAGACCAAAGATGCATGCTTCGTATTCTGCCATGTTGTTCGTACAGTTGAAGCAAAGTCTGGCGGTAAAAAGAGTATGGCATCCTTCTGGAGATATGAGCACAACGCCAATACTGTTACCAAGTGCATTGGATGCCCCATCAAAGTACAGGGTCCATCGGATTCCTTGTCCAGGTCCGTCATATGGTCTGATCTCTTCACAGTTATCTACTTTCATGATGCCTTCGTCAGGGAAGTCAAACTTCATGGACTGGTAATCTTCTACAGCTTGATGAGCCAGATGATCATCTAGTACGCTGCCCTTTATGTCTTTTTGGGTAGTGTACTGTATATCATATTCTGTTAGGATCATCTGCCATCTAGCTATCCTCCCAGACAGAGCAGGCTTCTCAAAGATGTACTTTATCGGATCCATCTTAGATATCAGCAAAGTGGTATGAGTCAACATATACTGTCTTAGCCGGCGAGCATCCCATACCAGAGCGCAACAAGTTTTCTCGAGCAGTGAATATCTGGTTTCACAGTCGGTAAACTTTTTGCTTAGGTAATAAATAGTGTGCTCTTTTCGGCCAGACTCGTCATGCTGCCCCAATACGTACCCCATTGAATTCTCTAAGACGGTCAGATACATTATTAGTGGTCTTCCCTCGACTGGTGGCATCAGGACAGGAGGTTCTAGTAAATACTCCTTGATTTTATCGAAAGCAATATGACATTCATCATTCCATCTGACTACTTGATCTTTCTTCAACAATTTGAAGATTGGTTCACAAGTAGACGTTAGGTGAGAAATGAATCTAGAAATATAGTTTAGGCGTCCCAAAGAACCTTTGACTTCCTTCTCAGTGCGAGGAGCAGGCATTTCTTGTATCGCTTTAACCTTGGCAGGATCAACCTCGATGCCTTTGTTTCTGAAAATGAACCCTAAGAGTTTACCGGACCAGACTCCAAATGTGCACTTGTTTGGATTCAATCTTAACTTGTACTCCTTTAATTTGAAAAACAGCTTTTGCAAGTGATCAAGGTGTTCTTCTTCAGTTTGTGATCGAGCTATCATGTCATCTACGTAGACCTCTATCTCATGATGTATCATATCATGAAACAAAGCTACCATGGCGCGTTGATAGGTTTCCCCGACATTCTTCAGTCCGAATGGCATCACTTTGTAGCAGAACGTACCCCACTGTGTGACAAAAGTAGTTTTCTCCATGTCCTCAGGTTCCATTTTGATCTGGTTATAGCCTGAGAATCCGTCCATAAAAGAAAATACTTTGTGTTGGGCTGTATTGTCAACTAGGATGTCGATGTGTGGAAGTGGAAAGTCATCTTTAGGGCTGGCCCTATTTAAATCTCTATAATCCTTGCACATTCTCACTTTGCCGTCCTTTTTAGGTACGGGCACAATGTTGGTCACCCATTGAGGATATGAAGTAACAGCCAGAAATCTAGCATTGAACTGCTTCATAACTTCTGCTTTGATCTTCTCTGACATGTCAGGTCTCATGCGGCGGAATTTTTGTTTCACTGGTGGACAGTCTTCTCTTGTGGGTATACGATGTACCACAATGTCTGTATCGAGTCCCAACATGTCTTCGTATGACCAAGCAAATATCCCAACATAATCATGCAATAGCTGAATTAAGTGTTCCTTGACACTCGGCTCTAGATTGGCACCCACTTTGATTTCCTTTTTATCTTCCTCGGTACCCAAGTTGATTGTATCCAACATCTCTTCATGAGGCTGAATAGCTCTTTCCTCTTGTTGTAATAGTCTGGCCAATTACCCTGGCACCTCACAATCTTCCTCACCTTCGTATTCGGCTTGGTAGACCAGATCTTCAGAGTCACTGAAGGCTATAGCAGTATCGTTACCCATGGGATCCGGAATGGAAGGGTACCTGCATTTGTGAGTGTGGGTATGTGTAAGGGTATAGCCATCTTAAAACAATAAAATGTAAAAGAAAGACAATGAGCACAAAAGGTTTATATGTGAAAAAGCGTCCATGATTCATTGAATGTCATATGTAGATGAAATAAAAACCCTTTCAAATGGACCATTGTGCCTCGGGTAAGACACAAGGTTTTTAAAGTGCAAATTGTTTGTGAATTATTGCAAGTCCAACAGAAATGTAAAAGATAAATTACTGAGATATGAAAGTTATCGGAACAAAGTCTCTGGCTTCCTAATTGCAAAGTCCTCCGCTGACAGTAGGAAATATCCAATCTTCCAAGCTGCCATCCTCTTTATTGTCTTCTACTGCATTGATGGTTTGGTTGCTAATCTTTACAGGTGGCCCCCCAGCACGGGCACGACGCACAACCTTCGTACCAGTCGAAGTGAACCCCAAGACAAACTTGTCTGATTTGTACGGAATGTCTGGAAGCTGCCCCCAGATGGTGCATACCCCTTCTTCCACTACCGCCTTTGCATCCTTTAGAGATGACATCCGAGGCAGAGGTCTTGTGATCTTAGTAATCGAGGATACCACCTTGGTCTCTGCAACTTCTAGATGGACTTTTTCAAAATGCTGGAAACGGGTCTCAATGAATTCGCCATCTAACTCCACGTATCGGAAAGAATTCAGATGATTAATCATGTACTCCTCCTCCCCATGGATAGTTATGATCTTTCCTTGGACCAGGTATTTTAGCATCTGATGCAAGGTGGAGGTGACAGCACCGGGGTTGTGGATCCATGGGCGTCCCAACAGACAGGAATAAGAAGGACGGATGTCCATCAAATAGAAGGTTGAGTTGAAGACCCGAGTTCCCACCTTTATTGGGATGTCCACCTCCCCGTGGACCATCCTCTTCGAACCATCAAAATCTCTCACCACTATGTTGTTGGGTTTTAAAGTCAGCCCCTCGCAATCCAATCTGTCAAGGGCTTTTTTCGGAAAGACGTTCAAAGATGATCCAGTATCAACCAAGACATGGGCTAGGGTTGCTCCTCTACACTCCAATGAGACATGTAATGCCTCGTTGTGTTTTCTCCCTCTGGGAGTCAAGTCAGCATCAGAGAAACCCAGACCATTATGAGCTGTCAAACTGGCCACACAGTCTTGGAACTAGTCAGCAGACGTCTCTTGCAGCACATGTGATGTCTTCAGAAATTTGACCAGAGCTTTGGCGTGTGCTTCAGAGCACAGCAACAGGGCTATCATAGAGATCTTGGAAGGGGTTTGCCCCAACTGTTCAACCACATCATAATCACTCTTTTTTATTATCCTCAGGATTTCTTCCATCTCCTTCTTGGATGTTTCAAGAATAACTAGTGATTGAGCCTTCGTCCGGACAGGCTCCTCTTGAACGTTTTTTCCTTTATCCTCAGCAGTGGAAGTAGGGATAGGGATAAGGATTGTATTGTCTTTGTCGGTGGGTACACTTGCAGGTACAATCACTGGTACAGAGGTAATCTTCG
Organism: Vicia faba; assembly: GCA_948472305.1. NCBI lineage: Eukaryota > Viridiplantae > Streptophyta > Magnoliopsida > Fabales > Fabaceae > Vicia > Vicia faba. The sequence goes on from OX451735.1 coordinate 1,233,045,129, forward strand.
GAACGACCACGGGTCCAAAGACTGTCATTGGAGGGGCAATCTCTGGAGAGAAGATCCTACCACTACGGATAATCTTGCTTGTTCAGACAATATTTCTAATGTCGGAATTGTCCTCTTCGGAGATTTCTTCTTCAGCACTCAGTTCATCCTGTTTAATACCATGGTAGTAGATTTCTCCACCATAATTCCATGGTACTGTTTTATCTGATTTGTAAGGGGCCGACTCGGGCATTGTAATCTTGAGTGGAGCAGTCTTTGGAGCAGGTGTAATCCTAACGGGTCTTTTAGGGGCCCTGGAAGGATTGGTGTAGATGGTTATTATTGAAACTTCTTTAACTGGAATGGGTGAAATAGGAGCATTCTCGAACATAATTTCTTGGTTATCCATCAGTCGTTGGATACCTTTCTTCAACAGAGGGCAGTTAAATGATAAGGAAAGGCAAACCTGGAAGTCTTTGTCACAACCTGGGAATATACTAGCTTTCAATAAATTCAACTTGATGATCGGGAGCGGAGTTAATAGTTCATCCACGGTAGCAACAAACAGGTCTTTTTCAATAGCGTTGGCATTGTGACCATGCCTAGGCATTGGGGCGGAAATAACATTTGGTTTCTCAGGCGCTTCAAACTCAACTTCCTTCGCATCTATTAGATCTTGAATCTCGTTCTTCAGAGCCTAACAGTTGTTGGTGTCGTACCCTGGACTTTTAGAATGGTACGCGCATCTGGCGTTGGGATGGTAATGTGGAGACGCAGTATTGGGATTCTTTGGGGCCTCTTTTAGAGTGGCCAGATTCAACTTCAGAAGATGTGGTAGAACTTGAGTTGGAGTCATGTTAATCTTGGTAAATTTTCGAACTGGCCTTTCTACCCTTTGCTGGTTATTTCTTGGCTGGTATGATGCAGGCTTTGGAATTATAACGACCCCTACCGTTGGTCGGTGCTCAGTTCTTCCCTGATTCCTCTGTGAATAGACATCAGATACTTCCTTTCTTCCAATGAAGGGTTTTTTCACAGTTGTTGAGGCAGACACATCCTTTTGAATCTTCCCACTTCTTATACCAGCCTCTACCCTTTCGCCGGTTAAAATTAATTCAGTAAACCCTACAGAGGAACTCCCAATCAGATGATTGAAGAAAGGACCTGATAGAGTTCCCAATAACATGTCCCCCAACTCCCTCTCAGATAGAGGGGGTTTCACCCTTCCGGCTAGATCACTCCACTTTTACGCGTAATCTTTAAAGCCCTCATTGGAAACCATAACCATACTCTGAAGTCGAGTACGGGTGGGCGCAAGGTCGGCGTTGTATTGATATTGTTTATATAAAGCTACTGCTAGGTATTCACAATTGTGGACGTCAGCCCTTTCTAATTGGTAGAACCAATCAAGTTGCGTTCCTGATAAACTCTCTTGGAAAAAGTGGACCCATAAGTCCTTGTCGGCAGAGTGTGGATGAATCTTCCTGACATATGATTTGAGGTGCATTTTAGGGCAAGACATCCCATCATACTTGGAAAATAGTGGCACTTTAAACTTTGGCGGGATTACAATTCCTGACACCAGCCCTAACTCCTCAAAATCTAGCCCTGGTACTCTCTGGATTTCCATAGCGCTTAGTCGCTCTTCAAGGTGTTTGTACTTGTCATCAGCCGGAGGGTATTGTTGTTCAGAGTAGTCCTCTTCTTCCTCTTCTTATTCTTCAGAATCTGATGGTATTGCCGTTCCTTTTCCTTTTCTTTCCCCTTCATCAGATGTTGTTGGAAAATCTAAGGCCCTTCTGGCTTGTCCCTGGAACCTTCTGCCCATGATTACCACACCAGCTGGCTTCTTCTTCTTTTTCTCTTTTTCTTTTTCTAGAAGAGTCTTCATCTCCTCTTGCCCCTTGGCTAAGGTCATGAGTAAATTTTGAAATTGTGTATTCTGAGCTTGCAAATCTTTGACCGTTTGTTCGAGATCCATCGTACTGAAATAAACAGTAGAGAGATGAGGAAACTTGTTGCAAAGACCTGTTTATGCTTATGATGAATGATATGTATTCATGCAATGCTTTCAAGGATTTAGAAATTCAAATTTGTTTTAAAAAAAAAAAGAAACACACGTCATATAATAAAATAGAATTTGAGTACATCAATTCCCCTTGGTCAAAATAATACAGAATTCTAAGGTAAAAAGACGTTGCGCATCTTCTTTGGTGCAATGTAGGTATTGAGAGTCTGCTCTTCATGGAGTAGCCGAGTGATTTCCAAAACCTTCTTCTAGCTTGCGTAGAATTGGGCTTCGAAAGTATCGCGCTCTCCTTTGAGCCATATCCAATCCCTTTGTAGATCTTTGAGTGGTATCGGCATGTCAGGATGTAGGATAGTGTATGGAACTTCTCCTTCCTTAACAGGCTCTATAATCACTGGGAGAATGGAGGGATATGGCATCATAAGACTTTGAGCGTGGGTTCGTACCCACTTGAGGTAAGGCTCAAGAGGGATGGAATTCTTGTGTCCCAAAGTCTTGCTATCCACCTTGTTTGGCATCCTCCAAGCTCGGATGAATCTCTGGTGAAGTCCTTGGTCGTCGTTGTCGTAGTCGAAAACCAATCCTTGAATCAGCATGTCATGTGGGACATCCCTTCGGGCATAACCAAACTGTCTTAGATCTAAGCATGGGTTGTAGGTGATGCCTCCCCTAATGCCAAGTAGAGGGACATTAGGGAATTCCCCACAACGGTCAACAATAATAACATTCTCTTTGGATCGAGAACACCAATGAATATCTGACTGTTTAAGTGTCATCAACCTTTGTGACCACCTCAAACCTTGCTCATTCTTCAAGGCTGATTGGGGAAGATGAGAAATAAACCATCTTGCCAGGAGAGGAGTGAAACACATAAGAACACATATTTTCCTCATTGTACGAGTGTGAAAAGAGTGGAGGATATCCCCAAGCAATGTAGGCACTAGGTTGCGAGACATGAAAATTTTGACAGCGCTCACATCTATGAGTTGGTCAGGATTAGGGAACAAGACCATCCCATAGATGAGAAGAGCTACAATCTCCTCAAAAGCTTGCAAGTCTATGGAATTCCAATAGCTTTGGGCCTTCTCAAACAGAAACTTTGACAAGAAGCCTTTGACACCACTTCTAGTTTCCCAAAGAGTTATGACATCAGATGAGTGCAAGTGCAGGACTTGATAAATATCTTCTGGCTTTGGATCTCTTTCCGTACTGTTGAAAGGTATTTGATTAAGAATAGGAATCCTCAAGAGTTGAGAGAATTCTTCCAAAGTGGGCACAAGTTGATAGTCAGGAAATGTGAAGCAATGATGCAAAGGGTCAAAGAACTAGAAGAGAACCTTCATCATATCCTCCTCTGTGTTGGAAGTGACTAAGTTAAGTAGACGACCATGTCTCTCGGTTAATGGAGAGTTCTCAGGGATCCTTGAAGCTAGCTCCTTGAGTTGTGGAGGAATTCTTACAAGGTTGATTTGGATAGTTTTTCTGCGAAGTGAATCCATAACCTACAAAACAAGAACAAAGATGAATCTCCAAAATCCTCGAAATGGTTAGTGAATGCATATGATGTTCATGATGTCCATGATGTTATGCACAAGTATATATGTACAAACAAATCAAACAAGTTCCTAGTTTAGGCTTGCATGGGGTTTCATAGGTAAGTACCCTCTTGAAGTTTAGTTGACTCAACCTGTCCTAGCAATAGTAACCGGGTTCTAAGGAGCTCAATATCACTGGATTATTTCCTTGTTTGTTGTTTCAGTTCAAGCCTCTTTACCGGCGACCGAAATATTCCAAGAAACCAACCGTCAATGAGTGTAGTATCGAGTATCTACCAACTTCGGACTGCACCAAAGCCGGTCATCTCACTACATCCTAAAGGGCCATGTTGGTCAAGTGAAGGTTCTAGACGTTCATTAGTGCTTCACGATAACACTCAGCGACCCCGTATTCTCTTTGATTGACTCAAAGGCTACCGGTACTCAGAAATATGTCGCACTAACATAGCTATTGCTTAGACCATGTCGGTATACCCCGCACAGTTTCCACAATGTATTGCTATTTGCCTATAATGTTTCCAAAATCCAAGTGGAGGATTCAAACCCAAATAAAGAACCATAATGTAAAGCAAATAAGTCAAACAATTGCAAGCAAATAAAGGTGATCTAAACCCTAAGGTAACCCCACTTTTAGAATTATCCCCAGCAGAGTCGCCAGTTCTGTGATGCAGTTGGAGAACTGACTTGAGGTTTTGCGTTTGTGTTCGCAAATGTCGCGGTTAGCAAGAGTCACCACCGACTTTTCTTTTATCCAAAAGGAAAGGTAAAAAATCACAGGAAAGACCTTTGAGATGTTTTCTTGAGTTCGGGGGGTAGATTATGAAAAGGGAAGGTGTTAGCACCCTTTTCATCCATGGTTTTCCATGGGCTCTTAGTTACTTGTTTAGATCACTTGCTTTGTTTTGTTTAAAATGGTGTTTGGTGTGATTTTGAAAGTATTTTGTAAAAGAGGCCACTCGTTTAGGCAATTTTTGTAATGATTCTCGTTCGTAAGAATATATACAAAGATGTTTGTCTTTTGAAAATGTTTTCAATGTTTTAGAAGATGTTTTGAAATGTGTGTGTTTGTTTTTGAAAATAGCAAGGATTGTTTTGAAATGGAGCAAGTAACTTAGAAGCTATCTACCTACTCAAATGTCTTTCTTGTACATTTTTATTCCTTTGATATTCTTGAATTACGATTGATTTGGTAAGCAACCATGTCTTTGGATGTAAACAGGACGGGCGTGGGTCATCGTATGACCATGATAGCAATGTTGTAAAGTATCTTAGCATTTTTTTAGGGACCAAGATCATTTTGTTTAGGCAACCTTGAATAGCGTCATCAAGGGACTATGATCTTATATTTGTTTTGTTTTGCCAAGATACTTCGCGTGCGTAACATGGCCATTTTATTTTAGGCAACCAAGTGGGAGAAACCCTAAGGGTGCTTGTGTGCAAAGTGTATTATTTTCATGCTTTTGTCTTGTATCTAGGGTTTTCTATTTTGCTTTGTTCTTGTTCTTGTCATGAAAACCCTAATTTACTAATCATGGTATAAAAGCGATAAATTGCGTAAAATAAACTAAGCTATTACAACAATTATTATGGGAGGGGGGATACAAGTTTGAATGGGGATTTTGCACAAATATAAACTAAATAAATTATTACAACCAAATCGAATGTGCGCGAATTTGAATAAATATGAGACAAATATTTAAAATGCAATGGAATATGTTCATGTTAAAAATGTTTTATGTCTTATTTTTGTGTAAGAAATATATTTAATTTAAACCCTAAAAATTATAAGGAAAAAATATATTAATTCTTTTTGAAAGGGGGAAACCCTAGTTTTTAATTTAAAAGAAAATAATGCTTCCATGTTTATTATTTTGTACATTTTTGTATAAGAAAATAATAAATAATATTATATTTAAATATTAAAAATTAAATAGGTGTGGAAAATAAATATTTATGAATATAAATAGTATAATAAAAATATTAAGTATTTTTTATTGTATTTACAAACTATTTAAGAAAATAAGTTCTATCCGGTTCAAATATATTAATTTTTATGTAAAAAAATAATAAAATAATAAAATAAAATTGTAAAAATAAAGAAATTATTTTTAGGATTTTTTATTATTAAAAAAAAATAATCAAAAGCAATAAATATAGAAATATGAAAAAATATGAAAAATATAAAAATCAGCCAAGGGGGTGTAGTAGCAAGTCAGGGGGGTGCAAATATCAGAAACAAAAAGGCCCAAGCGCCAAAAAGCCCAGAACACTTCATCCCTGTCCTTCGTTCTCTTCCCTGCGCGCGTTTTAATTCAAACCTGGATCTTGCTCATGCTTGCATAAAAACAAAAACTCATAACATGAAACATGTGGCATTTGAGCTCACGATTTCAACCATATAAATTATATAATCGAACTCTAAAAGATCAAGGAGAATTTTTGAACCCCTAATTTGTGACCTAACTTTTTCAGCATTTTCAATCTTCAAATTCTCTTAGCACAAGTAATATAAATGAAAAGTAATGATATGTACAACTTTGTCATGATAAAGACTATATTTTTACTTCACAAATCATGACTTGAGGTTGCCTATTCAGAGAGATAGAGTTTGAAAAAATACCTCCTTCAGCTGGATTCGAGTAGGGCAATGTAGGGACTTTAATGGAGGCCTGATGATTGTTTGAGCTTCCTTGAACTTCCCTGAAGCTAATCCAATGTTTATCTTGCTTTGAGGATGGCTGGAACTCTCTGGACAAGCCAAGCTGCAAGCTTCCAAAGTGAAAATGGTGGATGCTGAAATAGGGGTTACAGAACCAGGGTGATGGCTTGGATTGATTAGGTAGAAAGTGTATGAGATGCTTGAAGTGTTTAAACACAAAACGCACGAACCAAATGAGAGTTGGTTGTGCTTTTGCAGAAACTCTCTGTTTTGGCAATTTTGTGGTGTTTTTGAATTTGAGAGTGTTTCAGGTTCAATCCAAGCGTGTTGTGCATTGTAACAAGTTTGCAAATATGTAGAGAAGTGATACAAAGTCAGCCCTCACTAGCTGTGCAAGCTTTGGAACCTTTTGCAACTTTTCTTGCTTTTGAAGTAAAGTGACAAGACAAATGCTACATACTTGTCCTAGCTTGGTTGAGGGCTGATAAGAGTTGGTACACATTGCTTGAGACCTGTAGAAATTTCTTGTACTAAAGGGACATGTTCAATGGTCAAGATTGACAAAGTTGCAAAAGTTGCCCTTTATGAAAATGGCATTGTGAACTTTTTGCCCAAAATGGAAATACACCTTGTGTAAAGGTTCAAAAGCAAATATAAAGCCTTTGTCAACTGAGTTTGCATTTAATTATGGAGTTTATATCAAGCTTAGGACCTGTAAAGCAATATACAACCAGCATAGATGTGATTTACAACTTGATGCTATGTAAAAATGGCTTGGACAAAAGTGAGAAAATGCAAACTTCCCTTCTTCGATTCTCCCTACTCAAAAATGATCTTGGAGAGTTCTTGGACATTTTGGAAAGATAGAAATGTACTATATAATCCATATTTGAAATGAATTTTGAGATACCTCTTGGAACTAGGTGAAAAATGTCCATGAAGTTGGGTCCAAAACCTGCCTAAATTAGGGCAAAATTTCACTAAGTTATTTAGTTCATGGACTTATATTCACAAATTCATAACTTGAGATCCAAGCATCTTTTGGGAAAGGTTAGTGAAGCAAAGTTGTATATTTCATGGAGGATTACAACTTTTATGTTGGAAGTTTTATTTGAATCAAAATGCATCATGGTGAAAAAGTGGTGAAAAGTTGGGAAAAAATAAGAAAATTTTTATACTTAGAAAAATTCTTAGTTATGAAAATTTTCAAATTAAAACCCTTATTTTCAATTTTGAGTTTCTTGGTGAACAAGTATAATATTTTTACATATCTTGATGAATTATGACCCTTGGAACTTGATTTTGACCAAAAAGTCAAAGTTTGACTTTTCAGTGACAGTTGACTTTTGATCAGTTGACTGCAAAAATCATCTATCAATCCAATGAACTTGAGATCTTTTGAACCATGTAATTAGGTCAAGATGATGCCATTGAACCCTTGAAATCATGCTTGAACTCAATTGGTCATTGGCTAGGTTAAAAATCAGAAATTTCCCTTTCTCAGTCAAAACCCTAATTTTGACCATTTTGCCCTTTTGATGATTTGATTAAATTACTTGGGGAGTTGTGATCCAAACTTGATCAAATGGTACATATGAGTCTAAAATGTTGATGTGGATAAAAAATAATGAAGTTTGACTGTAAATTGGCCATAGTTGACTTTTTTCCCAATACAGTCGATTTTTGGTCAACTGTCGAACTGACTGATCAAAACTGTGGTTCAAGGCTTGAAACTTAACATGAGAAATCTTAGGAGTCCAAGATGATGTATGAAAGTCACATGAAGCATTGGTGATCCAAAAATCCTTGTGCAAACTCAAACCCTAATTTTGGGGTATCAGTGCAAGATGAGATGTCTTGAGTTGACCAAACCCTAACCTTGTCTCGAGTCAAAGAAGTCTTGTGAGAAAAGTCTTAATAAAATTAGAGGGCAAATTTTGGGGTACAACACCTACGTTCGAGGGACATGACCATTATTTTTCCGAAGGCAACAAGTGAGGTTATCCTAGAGGTGCGAGTGTGCAAATGATTCAGTTTGGTTATTTATCTTGAAATTAGGGTTTTCTATCGTTCATTTTTATCTTTCCATACAATTCTATTAGCCTAAGCATTGCATAAAACATAGTAGCTGAAGGTAAAGACAGAAATGTAAACCTTAGCTATTACAGAGTTTTGGGGCAGTTACATAATAGTGAAGAGTGCGGAAAAGAAATCCTAAAACTATTACATCCCGGAAGCAATTACATGATAATATAAAAAAAGTGGGAAAAATAAAGCAACGCAATTACAGTTGAACACGCCCTATACATTTTATCTAGGAAAATAAAAATAAGATGAAAATAAAAAAGAAAATATTTTGGTGATTTTTTTATGAAAAAATGGTTTATGATAATTAATTAAATAAACCTAAAAAACCTAATTAATTTTAACTAATAAAAATGTTAATTTTGAAAAAATGGGTTAATTAAAAAAACTAAAACCTAATTAATTTTAATTAAAGAAAAGGTTTATTTTGAAAAAAAAAGGTTAATAAAAAAAATCTAAAACCTAATTAATTTTAATTAAAAAAAAGCTTTATTTTGAAAAAAAAAGATTAATAAAAAAACCCAAAACCTAATTAATTTTAATTAAAAAAAAGGTTTTAAAAAAAAGTTTATGTGTAATGATTAACAAGAAAGAATTAAGTTTTCCAAAAAATAGATAGGGGAAGAAATATCAATGAAAAATAGGGTTAGAAAATACAAATAATGCAAATGTCAGGGGTGAGTGTTGAACCAAAAATTAACTTAAAACCTAAAATTAAATTAAAAAACCTAAAATAAGTTATTCGAGTTTATTATGAAAAATCAAAGGTTTGTGAAAAATGTTAAGTTTTATGAAAAAAGTATTAAACAGAAAGAATGAAAATAGGTAAAAGGATAAATAAAAAGGAAGAAAACCAAAACCAATAGGGGTGGGTGTTGAACCCACGCCCTTAACATTCTCGAGATGTCTGTCTCACCATGCATTGGTCGTTGTTATGTTTTGGCCTCAACATTTTGTAATAACCCTGCATGAGACCCTATCTAAATCTGCAGTGCTGAATCTCATGAACACATTAAATAAATTATTATATCATAAAATACAAATAAAGCAAATATATGAAATTTTGTAATGTTAAAACCAATATGGCATGTATGAATGTTTCTACACCCTTTTGATCATGGAGATCAAACCAGCCTTACCCTTACTGGATAAGTAGTGAGATTGAGGTTTGTAACAATGATGACTTGTTTGTAGTGAGATAGAGGTTTGTAACAAGGATTTTAAGGTTTTTAAGGTTCTTAAAGGAATTTGATATTTTGACAGGGTTGTGGCAAAGGTTTTTTTCGTTCGTCCTATTTGTGTGAAAAGAATAATATTATATAAATAAAATTAGAGGAAAAAAAACAGGCTTTGAATGTGCAATTGGGCATCCAATAACCGCAAGCAATAGTGCATATTTTTATTCACTTGAGTCCGTCACGTTCCAGGCTAAATCACAGGGGCTTAAGTGCAATTTTTGAAGTTGAAATGTGAAAACAAAATGTAGTTGACATAGATAACTAAATCTTGTCCGGAAATAGGCTCAATCGGATAAAAGGTGAATTAGTTAGGAATTTTTGAAGTTTTGGCTCATACAAACTTATTGTGGGCTCCAGTGTCAACTCTGACGCGTTCTTCAATAAAAAACCGGTATTGATCAGAGCAGAACCCGGTCTCGACTTTGGAATAAAAGTTATAGATCTCTGAGTAAGCGACCTTGTGTAAAATGATGGACCCGATCCGATAAAAATTGACCGAGTTATGAATTTTCGAAGTTTCGACCCAGATGAAATAATATTCAGCATTCAGGATTTTCGGCGCGTCACGTGCACTATGGGTAAAAATGAAGGCCTTTTGGATATCGTTTGAACTCGATACCTCTTGTGAAAACATAGTCAACTCAATTTGTGAAATGTTTACGCCAGAACCAGCTCAATACGATGAAAATCGACCAAGTTATGATTTTATGAACATGACGCAAATAAACTTCTGTCACAAATTTTCTGTATAAAAATACTTGATAAATCCGCATTTTTGAAGACTTTCTGATAGAAATTGGCTTCCATCCGTGAGATATGAAAACGTAGATGACGTCAAGAAATAATTTTGGCCACAGGAATGTGTTCAAAACGAGCCATGATCTTCAAGTTATGAATTTTTTAGTGCGTTAAAATTGCACTTTCAACACACTTTTTCACCATATATCTTTGAGAAAACTCACACATTCAGAGACCTTCTTTAAATAATTGGCTCTCGAGTCGAACCTGAATTTGAGAATATGTTTCCAGGGATATCTTGGCAAAAGAACACCTGAATATGACGCACCGGGTTAGACTTGCGAGTCTTTGAACCCCAAATCGCTGCGAAACAGTGAACCGATCTTCAGCACGAAAAATACTCTAAGAACATCCATTGGCGAAATAAACGTCACTTGTAACCTGACGAAGCTTGCTAAATATAACTTAATCCCATAACCATATAACCAATGATATGAGTGTATGTAATAATGAAATGTAAGCCAAAAAGGTCGAAATAAAGAGGGTAAATTTTGCGGTACAACACCAAGACTTTTGTCTGGGTCGGTTGAATCACTACTAAGATTCTCTTGATTACTATGCCAGTCAAGGTTATCCCAAGATATCTATACTCACTATGCCGGTAGAAGAGATTCTAAGACTTTCATCTAGGTCAGTTGAATCGCTACTAAGATGCTCCTGATTACTATGCCAGTCGAAGTTAACCTAAGATTTTCTCTGAATCAGTCAAATCGATACTAAGATTTCTATTCCATTTAAAGAAGCTATGAAGCCCGGAAATTGACCGGATACTAGTCAATCAACAATGCAAGACACTGTGAAGCCCGAATCCTGACTGAATAACAGTTTAATCTCATTTCTCCAGTAAGTCATTGTGAAGCCTGGAATACGACCAAATAGCAATCAGCCTTATCATCCTCAACAAGTCACTGTGAAGCCTAGATCCTGACCAGATGGCAAATCACTCCCATCTCTTCAATCAAGAGATGACTCCCTAGTAGAGTAACAGACAACTGAAGCTCCTAGACTCTATTCCCAAAGACAGAGACCAACATTCCTTAGCAAAGTCCTCCATAACAACAGGAACAGGATTTCCCACGAAGGAATATCTCACGAAATCATCTTTGTTTTGGATGGCATCTTTAAGCCCATCTCCGACGACTCTCCGTCACATTCTCTGGATGGAATCTTTAAGCCCATTCCCGACGTCATCAACCATCAGTATTACGTCATGTGAGTGCAAATTTCTAGGCACTCTAGTGTTCAATTATCTTCCACCCCCAGATCACGAAAGACAGACAAGCCAATTTAAATCCTTGGGTTTAAGAAGATTGAACAGGGGTAGTTGTTGTACCCCAAAATTTTCCCTCCCATTTTCACACAAGACATACTCCTAGAGGTCCTCAATTGCTCAAGTTGACTAAGGATTGACCAGACAAATCCTCCTCTTAAGACAATAAGCCTCAAACTAGGGTTTCACTCCTCATCAAGATGGTTGAGTTCCAAGGGTCCCAAATTGTCTCTATTATCCTAATATGTCCTAAAGATCATCCATGCCAAGTTTCATGCCTTGCACGACAAGTTTGCTCAATCAACTGCTCAAGTGCCTGAAAATCAACTATACTAGGTCAAAAGTCAATTGTATCCCAAATACAGTCAAACTTCAAGATTTTTGGGTAACGTAAACATTTTGAATTAATATCCATCATTTGATCAAGGCTTGATCATGATTCCTCAAGAAATGCTCCTAACTCATCAAAAGTCAAAAATGGCAATTTAGGGTTTCTATAGGAAAAGTCAACCAAACTTTGACCAGGCATAACTTTCTCATACTTTATCAGAAATTTTCTAACCAAGGCTCATTTCGAATAGAATCCAATTCTCTACTACTTCTCTTCAGCCCTCAAGGTCAATAAATGCCTCAATCAAAAGATATAAGCTCAGACATTATAGGTCATTTCAAAAAGTCAACAAAAACACCTTTTGGGTCAAAGCTCCTTACATGAATATGGAAGATCCAATTAAGATGAAACTAAAAGGGTTGTTTAGACGACATCCTAAGCTTTCTAAAAAGTACAAGAACACCCTCTTAGGGTCAAAAATGAGAGAGATATGCATTTCTAAAGTTGACCAAATTTTGGAAATGTGCATGAAGTCAACATTGATCAAAATTGATTTTTTTTGCCAAATGGGCCCATGTTTTCTTGTTTGAAACTTGTTCCTAAGAGGACCCACAACCCCTGAGCTTATCCACCTATTATTTTATTATTTTTATTATTTTTTTTGGTTTTTTATTCATTTAAATCAAAATAAATCAATTTAAATAATGGAATAACAAAATAAAATCCAAGATTTGATTTTATGACCACATTATGAGTCTATAATCAGCTGGAAAATCAAGATTTTCGTGCATGGAATGATTGGGATGAATATAGCAGGATTTGGCCAAATTTAGAAACAAAATATACAAGATGCAAATCAAATCTCTTCTTATCAATTCGTAAATATTCAACTCAATTTTATTGACCTAATTGCTTCTACTATATATGCATAACAAACCCTAATGATGAAAAGAGGATTTGGCCGTGTAGAATTGACACAAGAAACTCCAATTTTTTGACAAAAAAGTGGCATTCGGTTTGGCATTTGCAGGGAGATTCAAGGCATTCTAAAGCTTGCAATAAACTTCTGGGCACGTTTGGAAGTTGTTCGGACCTTTACCACGCATCAAAGCACCTAGAAATGCCCCATACGGTATCACGGTTTGCCCTTCATTCTTGAATTTGATTGTGAATATTTACGCGTTATAAATTATTTCTAAGCATACATTCATGTTTGTATCATCATTTAGAATCTGTTTGTATAATTAATTATGAGTTTTGATGCTTGTATCGACAACTGCCATTGCTAGGGTTTGAAGCTTTATTTTAGGGTTTTTCAGTACAGGTGGAATTAAGCCAAACGATAATCACCATTGCACTCATGAGATCAAACCCAGTTAATTTGTGTATTTAGATTTCATTTTTATCGCGTGGCTGTGATTTTTGAAATGCGCAGGTTTATAGTTACAACATGTTAACCGTAGGTAAAAGTCTTGCCTAAAACTACAACCCTTTGGAGAAGATGATGGCGTGTCCCAGTCTGGTTGGCCAATTTGAATGGCGCGCGCTCTTCATTCATTATTACTGATAATTACTAAATAAGATGTATTATTGTTGTTTGGTATCACAAAAGACCAAGTGGCCCAGTGGCAAGCAGGAAGGGTTTTCAAGGTGTTATGTGTGGGAGGTCAGGGGTTTGACCCCTGCCTCCAACATTTTATATTTTCTCAATGTTTCTTGTAGACTCCAGTGCATCATTATCCCAGGCGCACATCATACACTCTCACGCTCAGCCATAGGATCACCCCTTCATCCAGATCCAGCACTTGGGCTTTGGATGAATTCAGCATGCCACCCCCCAAATTTGGGTTTACACCCCTCAGGCCCATTCCTTCACTCTTTTTAATTTTTACTATTTTTATTTTGTTTAATTAGTTTAATTCTTTTTAAATCAATTTTTTTATAAAAATCAGAAAATCATCACAAAAAATAAGACTTAGTTTTTTTATATTAAAACTACTTTTTGCAAATTAATTATATTAATCAATTTTAACTTATTTTCATTAATTAAAATTAATTAGAAGATCAGGTCAACTTCAAATCATTTTTTTTTATAAAAATTCAAAAAAAATATTTTAATGATCAAACTAGGGTTTTTTAGGGTTTTGCACCTCTTTTAATTTTAATTTTCGCGCTTAATTAATTTTTCCATACGATTTATTTTTCATTATTGGTGGTATTGCGTCCGATTTGTAATAGTTTAATTAGGGTTTTAATTCCGCATTTTTAATTTTCAGTCACTAATTATGTAATTGCACCAAAGCCTTGTAATATTTAGGAATTTTATCTTTCTGCCATTTATTTTCCCGCACGATAAACTTCTTAGATGAATTTTTAATAGGGCTGCCTGAAAGATAAGGATTAATTGAACCTAGATAACCCTAATTGCGCAAGATAAAATATCTGAAAAAAGCACATTGTTACACACTTGCACCCTTAGGATATACCTCACTTGGTTTCCTCAGAAAATAATGGTCATGTCCCTCGAACGTAGGGATACCCTTAGCAAAGACCCTCGGTTAAAATCGTCATAAAGATCATAGTCCCTAAATGTCCATCGAGTTGCCTATGAGAAATAATCTTATGATGATAGTCCCTTCGAAATGCTAAGGTATCCTTACATGTTGCCTTCAATGACCATTACGTCCCTTTCAATAGTCCCGCATACATCCGACGACTAGGGTTACCTACTCACTAATAGTAGGATAACACGGTCTAAAGAAAAGGAGGAGAAGAACAACTTTTTTTTGAGTAGGTAGATAACTGTTAGTACTTGCTCAAATAAATTTTTATACCACACTTTCAAAAATACTACTTTTCAAACAAAAGTTTTAAAATGCTTTATCACACCCTTGAGGACTGATACAAGGGTTACCATAAACTGAGTCTCCGCACTAAGGCATTTTCAAAGCTTTTCAAAACACACAAACACAAGACATTTTAGAAAATGAGCAAGTACCTAATAGCCCATGGATGGAAAGGGTGCTAACACCTTCCCTTTCCATAATCTACCCCTCGTACTTAGAAATCTCGAAAAAAGGTCTTTTTTCTGTTCTTTTCACCCTTTGCTTTGTTGGATAAAAGAAAAGTCAGTGGAGACTCTTGCTTACTACAACATTTGCAAACAAAAAATGAAAACCAGTATTAAACAGTCGGTTCTGCCACCGTATCACACCTATCTTTTACCTTATGCTTTAGGATAGTCTCTTCTTCTCCTCCCATCTTCTTTAATTTCAAAAAATTTCTTCCTCCTTTTGAAAACTCTTCTTGTTTTTAAACTTGAACCACTTTCATGATAAACTTGGACTTAGGTCCATGCATTTTCAAAAAACCTTTTCATAAATAAACTTCAATCAATTTAATAATACCTTGACATTTTTTGTGGGAAGACTAAAAGTCAATCAATCACATTTTAAACCATTTTGCCATTTTGGCTCTTATCTTTAAAACTTTTCTCAAAAGATTAGACTCTTGCCAATCCTTGTAGTGATGCAAACAAGTATACTTATACAATATATAGTGAAGAGAGATATTTTACACTTGGGTGTTGAGTGAGGCATTGTTGATTTTAAAATACAAGTAAAATCCTCCAATTTTAGATGATGCAAATTCTCCTTTCTCATGATTGTGGGTAGTAAGTATATTTTCCACACAGACAATGACATTGATGCCTTATCTCCTAAAATTAACCAACGCATTTGTGTTTTAAAATTTTCCAAGGGTGAACTACGTGTACCCTGATCCCCTATTGCACGAAAGGTGGTACATAGGCACTAAAGGTTCGCAACCGTGGAGGGTGCAGAAATCATTAAAAAAAACTCTTCTTTTCTCACCCCCACCATCTATTTTACATACAACATTTTATATCCAAAATATACAGATTTTTCAAAGAGGTTCTTGCGGAGTATCGTAGATGTTTAGGGTTCTATTACCTTCCCTTTACATAACCAACCCCTTTAACTTGAATCTTTCCCCCTCTTTTTGGGTTATTCACTCTTTTCCAATTCCTTTGGAAACAATAAAGCACAGTGGAGATTTTTATTTTGATTTGTATAAGTCTACCGGTACAGAAAAAAAATAGAGACTTCACTGGAGAAAGATTGACCTCTTGCTGGTCCATCCCTAAGTGGGTTAAACCTATCTTTGTCTATATCTGTATATATGCTATTGTTTTTTATGTGTTATATGTTGTGTATATGTTTGTTTGGATTTTCCTGGCTTTTAGGGTGCTTGGTGATTACTTATAAGTCCTATACCCGGACATGGAAAACTTTAAGATAGGACGGGTGGTATAGTCATGTTAAATTTGAGGGAGTAATCCCAAAAAAGGAGTCATGAGATCCCCCAGCTAGTGGAGGCCCCTTTAATTGTAGTGTCGTTTACCGAGTAATCAGGAAGATGTACTGCTTTCGACCTGGGAGCCTGCTGAAGCTGAGGACTGTAGAATACCTAACCATCTTGGCCTTTTAGGTTTAGTGCGGAATCTATGACGGAGTAATCCGAAAATAGTTGTCACGCGATACTACGCTTGGACGAGTTTTTCTTGAGAATATTACTAATTACCGAGTTAATCGGGAAGTTGGTAATATCTGAAGGAAGGATGTAGGCTCTGGGAACCTCTAGAACCTTATTCGACAGGTGATAACTTTTAGACCATACCTTATGGGTAGTACCTTCGACCTCATGCTCGTGACATTGAACCTATGAACCCTATGTTTGTGATCTTGTGTGTGATTGTTGCATCATGCATCCATGCACTCATAAGCATCTTTTGAAGAAATTTTATTTCAAGGGACTTGAAAGTTGACCATTTGTGAATATCCCAGGTACCTTTTGACCATGGATTATGGACAAAGAAAGACCGGAAAATATAGTTTCAAAGATCCTAAGATAGATGAGTTGATCAGTCTAATTCCCGAGATTGAGTGTTCTTCAGATTTTCGAAAGAAGTATGGATCCATCATTCCTCTCATGAAGCTTAGGATGAAGGAGGGTATTCTCTCGACCTTGGTTCAGTTCTATGATCCGATGTATCATTTCTTTACTTTCCCTGACTATCAGTTGATGCCTACACTAGAGGAGTATTCTTATCTGTTGGATTTACCTATTACCAATCGTGTTCCTTTTACTGGTTTGGAGGGTGAGCCAAAACCATACAAGATTTCTACTTTGATCCATCTGGGGAAGTTTGAGGTTAAAGCCCATATGACTACTAAAGGAGGAATTAGAGGATTATCGACTCAGTTCTTATTGGAGAAAGCTCGTTACTTTTCCAGGATGAAGAGTATAGTCGCTTTTGAGGCCACCTTTGCTCTACTTACTTACGGGTTGTTTTTATTTCCTAATATGGACAAGTTTGTTGACGTCAATGCTATCAAGATCTTTATTATTGGAAACCCAGTTCCTACATTGTTGGGTGATGCTTATTACTCTATTCATCTTCAGAATTCTTATCATGGGGGGATGATTATTTGTTGTACGCCTCTATTGTACCGGTGGTTTATTTCTCATATGCCTCAGTCTGATGCTTTCTGGGATGTGAGGAAGGAACTCCGTTGTGCTCCTAAGATCAAGGCACTTACTCACTCACATATTGATTGGTATCATCGGGCTTACCATGATGTAGAGATTGTAGATAATTGTGGTTGTTTCCCCAATATACATCTTCTTGGTATAAAGGGAGGAATTAACTATAATCATGTTCTTGCACGACGACGACTTGTTTATCTGATGAGGGATAAAACAAATAGTATTCATTTGAGAAGTTTATTTATGAAGGAGGGAGAAGACCATAAGGAAGCTAGGGAGAAGATTGCGAAGGCTTGGCGACACATTCATAGGAAGAGTAGGAAAGACTTAGGACATTGGGGGGCTGTTTCTTTGGAGCCTTATCTTCAGTGGGTCCAAACGAGAGCTATTCAGTTGAAGATGCCTTATTCCCGGGAAGCACCTATGTCTGGTTTGTTTGTGAAGACCACTCCTCCCTTATTGGATGATGTGGAAGAGCTACAACTTTATTTAGTCAAGATGCAGCAGGAAAGGGATGCTTGGAAGAATAAGTGCCAAACTTTAGAGATTTCCTATAGGACAGACTTGAAGGAGAAAGACGACTTGATTGAGATTCTTGACAGTCGGGTTGTAGAGACCACGGAGAGGCAAGGGGATTTATTTTCTACTAAGCCTCACTCAGATTCTAGTTGCTCACTTCATGATTCAGGTGATTGGAAGGAGGTTGCCACCAGATATACGGAAGAAAACTAGAGGTTGAAGGCTCAGATTTCCAGACTTACAGGGAAGCGTAAGCGTATTGAGTGATTTCCATCACCTTTACTTCTTAGGGTTTTAGACTTTATTTTCATCTTTTAATTGGCATTATTGAAACTTGTAATCCATTTTAAAGTTATTATAATAAATTTTTTCAGTATTTCAAATGTCTTATTACTTTGATATTTGCAATGTGTCTATAAATATTTAAGTCCCTTGAAATATTAATAAAATAAATCATGTTCATTGCAGATCATGAATCATATTGCACATATTTCATGCATTTATTATGCATATCCAGGTGTATTACCAAGCTTCTTTACTTTGTTCAACAATTTGACTCACCAGTACAATACTCGAGCTAATTTCAGAAGGAAGATGGACAACTTAGAACAAGAGAATCGCGAGTTGCGCGAGGAAGTTTTTGCTCTGAAGGCGGGCATGGCTAATCTCACTGCTCTAATGGAATTTTTGGTGGCTGATCAAAATTAGTCACCGAGTGTTTAACCTCAACAGATAAAGGTTACTACTGAAGCTCCGACTGTTCCTGTGTCTGCTACTCCAGCTGTTGTTCAGAATTGCATGCCTCAAGGTTGTCCATGGGAAATTCCAGAGAACTTTGTGCCTGAAGGTTTCAATCTTGGTCCTCAAGATACTCCAGTTGTTCAGACTACTGTTACTCCTACACCTCCTGTGGTGCATGCTACTCCTACTGCACCTCCTTCGGTGAATATGGTCTCGTTTTCTAATGATGATATGTATCGTCCTTTTCCTCCAAGTGAAGGCTTGGGTCTCTATGATAGAATGAACCATTTTCAAGAACAATTTGACAAGATGCAGAGGGAGATGAAGGCCCTCAAGGGAAAGGAATTGTTCGGGAAGAATGTGAATGATTTATGCTTGGTCCCGAATGTCAAGATACCTGTGAAGTTTAAAGTTCCGAAATTCGAGAAGTACAAGGAATACTTATCCTCATGCTCATCTTGTGATGTATGTAAGAAGAATGTCTACCCATAATGATGATCAACGTCTGTTGATTCACTTTTTTCAAGATAGTTTGACTGGTGTTGCGTTGAAGTGGTATATGAGTTTGGACAATGCCAATATCCATACTTTCAACGACTTGGGAGAAGTATTTATCAGACAATACAAATACAACATGGACATGGCGCCTGACCGTGATCAACTCAGGGACATGGTCCAGAAGGACAAGGAATCATTCAAAGAATATGCACAGAGATGACTTGAGGTAGCCGCCCAAGTGATTCCTTCCATGGAAGAGAAGGAGATGACTAATATTTTCTTGAAGACTCTGGGTGCTTTCTACTATGAGAAGATGGTAGAAAGTGCGCCAAGCGACTTTACTGAAATGGTGGGCATGGGTATCCATTTAGAAGAGGCTGTAAGAGAGGGCCGTTTAATAAAGAGTGAATATTCCGGAGGTACGAAGAAGCCATCCTATGGGTTTTCCAAAAATAAGGAAGTACATACAAATGTTGTTATGCCAGAGAGAAGGGTTAATCCTCCTAGAAGAAATTATCAGCGTCATCAACAAGTCGCCTCAGTAACTCTAGTTGTTGGTGTAGCTCCAACCACCGTTGCTTATCAGAGACCATCCCATAAGGGAATCAAGGGTATAATCAGAGAAGGGAGAGTTATGACCCTATTCCTATGAGTTATACAGAATTACTCCCAGTGTTAATTCCGAAGAAGTTGTTTCAGACCAGACCACCTCCCGTTGTACGATCACCATTGCCTTGGTATTACAAGGAAGACCAAACATGTGCTTTTCATCAGGGAGCACCCGGGCACAATGTTGAGAACTGCTATCCTTTGAAAACTGAAGTACAAAAATTGGTGAAGTCTGGTATCTTGTATTTTAAGGATGTTGTCCCTAATGTGAAAGATAATCCTTTGTCCAAGCATGGAGGAGCAAATACTGTGAACATGGTGGCCGGTTGTCCAGGTGACTTCTGGATTTTTGATATTAATTTGGTTAGAGGATATTTGGTGAAAATGCATGCATACCTCCTTGAATTTAGCTACTATACACATTGTAACGCCCGTAATTTAATTAATTATTTAAATAAATTAGTTTTGGAATATTTATGAAGATATGTTATTATTAAATTGGATTTATTTAATTAAGTGGAGAAATAATAATATTAGAGGTATAATATTATTATATGGTGAAATAATATTAGAAGTGTAATATTATTAAGGTGGGCTTAATTTGAGATAGTAGATGTAATAAGGGGGTGTAAGTTTGGAGCCCACTAAGGAATAATAGAATATTAGGTTATTTTATTATTTGTTGTTGGAATAGAAAGAAGAGGCATTAGAGAAAATAAGGATTTGAGAAGAACGTGAAGCTGCTGGAAAAAGTGGAGAACGGCAAGAACAAAGATTAAACCCGGAAATTGTAGAGCGACCTTCAATCCAAGGTAAGGGTGGGGTTCAGACTTTATAATTGGGTTCATGATGTTGGATATGTGGGGTTAGAGGATTGTTGTTTTGTTCTTGAATTGGATATGTATATGATGATGTATGATGAAGATTTGATGAATTTTAGAAGAATAATGATGTTATGATGTTCTGTAATCGATGTAGTAATGTAGGATAATGTTAGGTTATGATTTATCATGATTATAATAAGGTTTCTAAGGTTAAGAATATGATTCCCGTAGTGAAAATACAGAGGAAATCGCAGAACTATGCAGGAGGAACGAGGATGTGTCGACCTCAAGCTTGATGCATCGATACATGGGCGATGTTAGACTCAGGATGATTCGATAGAAGAAGGGCTTGCATCGATACATGACAGTTTCAAGACTCAGGATGAGTCGACCAGTGAGAAGCATGTGTCGATACATGCTGTGATTTAAGCTAGGATGAGTCGATCCATAGGGTTTTGTGTCGACTCATGATGTACAGATGAAGCAGTACGCGTCGATCCATAGGGTTTTGCGTCGACCCTTAATGTCTGATTTTTGACAGATTCAATTTTTAAATGCTGTAACTTGAGTTTTAGGATGCTGTTTGAGATGTAGTTCGAAGCATTGATGAGTTAACGCGATGAGCTTTATTCTAGGTGATTAAATGATGGATAAGAAGTGTAATCCTAGTACCTAGTTTAGGATTTAGAATTAATTCCCACGAATGATCGTATGCTGGATTTTGGACAGAATGATGAATATGAGATGTTAGAGGCCGCTGTTAGAATTATGACAGTAGGATTGGTGACAGTAATGATGTACAGTAGCAAAATAACAGTATGGATTACTGTAGTACTAATATATCATCGAGTTGTTAGTGAGATGTTGTTACTAAAACGGTGTTCGATAATTATGATGAACCAATGTCGTTTGATAAATAAGTGATGTTTAATAAATTATTTTGAGATGTTTATGAGTTGCTGTAATTGAGATGTTTTGAGATGATTTAGATGTTGCTGTTTTGAGATGATTTAGATGTGTCATTTTGAGATGATTGAGATGTTGTTGTTTTGAGATGATTTAGATGTGTTATTTTGATATGATTGAGATGTTGTTGTTTTGAGATGATTTGAGATGTTGGTAATTTAGGTGTTGTTATTACATTCATGATGAGTCACATACATTGCATTTTTGTGATGGAACTTATGCTCGTTGAGATGGCCTGGATTGACAAATTTTGAGATGAAGGTTATGCCTTGTTGATGCCTCTATTAATTGGCAGATTTTTGACATGGGAGTTCTGCTCCAATGGTACCACATGCATTTGCATAGTTTTGAGTCGCATTTTATGATTGAATAATGAAGTGTATTTGATGTTGATGAATGAGTATACATGCTGTAATTATTGTTGATTATGAGATGAGAAGTGGTGATATTGGTGATCTAATTTAATATATTAATTATCATGCACTTTATTATATTGTTAGATATCTTACCCCTTCTGTTTGAATGTTGCCCTTATGTTGGTAACGTGAAGGTAATGGCGAGTGAAGGCTGTATACCCTCAATAGTTCGAGTCGGTGTCATTTCTATGATATGTAACACTCGGGGGATGAACGTTTGCTTATTTTTGATCATTGATTTTCAGTTGTTGAATTTTAAATTGATTATTATTAAATGTGAGATGTTTCGAAGTTGCTGTTTTATTTAGAGATGTTATTGAAGAATTCCACTGCGTAGTTGTTGAATTATTTTATTAAATATGTTATGACGATGGTTCATCCGATGTTTTATTAAAAGTGTTATATATCCATGACAAATGCAATGAATTTGTTAGAAGAATTTGTGACGTCCCGATTCATCTGTATGATTGAAATTTTATAACTCTGATTTATTTTGCATAAATGCTTGGGGTAGAATTGGGGTGTTACAAAGTTTGTATCAGAGCAAAAGGTTGGTCCAACCTTGTCCTTGAGTCTTAGTTGTCTAATAATCGAGTATTGTTATTTTGATGTTCTAATTGTTGTTTATGTTGTAGTAAGAAGTTGAGATGGTTGGAAGGAATGATGCTGCACTTACTGCTGCTCTAGAAATAATGGCTCATGCGATGGAAAATCAGCCGAATGCTGACGGGAATGCTGGATCTTGTAGCTTGGCGACTTTCCAGAGAGAGAATCCACCTACGTTCAAGGGAAAATATGATCCTAACGGAGCATTGGAATGGTTGAAAGAGATTGAGAGAATCTTTCGCGTGATGGACTGCACTCAAACGCAAAATGTTCGTTATGGGACTCATATGCTAGCAGTCGAGGCTGATGACTG
This sequence comes from Vicia faba, assembly GCA_948472305.1. Lineage (NCBI taxonomy): Eukaryota > Viridiplantae > Streptophyta > Magnoliopsida > Fabales > Fabaceae > Vicia > Vicia faba. The sequence goes on from OX451735.1 coordinate 1,233,068,134, forward strand.
GTGGCTAGAGACTTGCCATAAGTTGGAAGCTGCAGGTGAGAATGTCACTTGGGCTGTGTTCCGTAGGGAGTTTTTGAGAAAGTATTTTCCTGAAGATGTCCGTGGTAAGAAGGAAATTGAGTTCCTTGAGCTGAAGCAAGGAAATCTGTCTGTTGTTGAGTATGCTGCCAAGTTTGCTGAGTTGGCCAAGTTTTATCTACATTACGCTGAGGAAAATTCTGAGTTTTCAAAGTGTATTAAGTTTGAGAACAGGTTGCACCCGGAGATTAAGAAAGCAGTTGGATATCAGAAAATCCGTGTATTTGCTGATCTGGTTGATAGCTGCAGGATTTATGAGGAGGATAATAATGCTCATTACAAGATTATCAGTGAGAAGAGGGGTAAGCACCCACAGAGTCGTGGTAAGCCTTATGATGCCCCAACTGGTAAGGGTAAGCAGAGAGTTTCTCATGGTCAGAGGACTAGTGGGGGAGATGCTCCTGCTGGTGTGATTTGCTTTAAGTGTGGGAAACCTGGACACAAGAGTAATGTGTGCACTATTGAAGTGAAGAGGTGTTTCCGTTGTGGCAAGAACAAACATGTTATATCTGAGTGTGAACACAAGAGTGTGGTTTGTTTCAACTGTAAAGAAGAAGGGCACATTGGTAGTTAGTGTCTGAAACCGAAGAGGGCTCAGTCTAGTGGTAAAGTGTTTGCTTTGGTTGAGGATCAGACAACTGCTGAGGATGGACTTATTAGAGGTAAATGTTTCATTAATAGTACTCCTTTAATCACTATTATTGATACTGGTGCTACGCATTGTTTTATTGCTACTGATTGTGTTGAAAGATTGGGTCTTGTGTTGTCTTCTCTGGATGGAGAAATGGTCGTCGATACTCCAGCCAAGGGATCAGTGACTACTTCTTTTGTGTGTGCTAAGTGTCCCTTGTCGATCTTCGACAGAGACTTTATTGTTGATTTGGTTTGTTTACCGTTAAGAGGTTTGGATGTGATTTTGGGCATGAACTGGTTAGAGCATAACTGTGTTCATATTAACTGTTATGACAAGTCGGTGAAGTTTTCTACTCCTAAGGAAGAGGAAGATGGTTTATTGTCTGCTAGACAGTTGAGAAAGTTGATGCAAGAGGAAGAGGCACAAATGTTTTCGTTGATGGCATCACTATCTGTAGAGACTCAAGCTATAATTGAGGAATTGCAGGTGGTATGTGAATTTCCTGAAGTTTTCCCTGATGAGATTCCTGATGTACCGCCAGAGAGGGAAGTTAAATTTACAATTGATCTTGTACCTGGTACCAGACCTGTGCTATGGAACCATATAGGATGTCTGCGTCCGAGTTGTCAGAGTTGAAGAATCAATTGGAAGAGTTACTTGAGAAGAGGTTGACGTCGGCTCCGATTTTGACGTTGCCTAATACAGGAGAGCCTTTTGTGGTTTATTGTGATGCTTCTAAGATGGGTTTAGGAGGTGTGCTTATGCAAAATGGTAAGGTAGTTTCTTATGCGTCAAGGCAGTTGAGGACTCATGAGAAGAACTATCCTACGTGTTGTACCCCAAAATTTTCCCTCCCATATTCTTCAAGATTTGCCAAGATCAAGGTTCAAAATCTCCCAAGGGTTGCACAGTCCAATTGCCTCCTAACACAGTCAAAATTAGGGTTTTGGTTCTGGCAAAGAAATTGAGGTTTTCAAGGGACCAATCAAGTCCCACATGCCTACATACATTGTCAAGCATCCATATGCCAGGTTTTAAGACTCACAGCATCAAATTGCACAGTCAAAAACCCTAAATGCTTCACAGTCAACTGCAGGGGCAAAATGGTCATTTGACAGGCAAAAGTCAAAAATTTTGGTCAACATCTTATTTTGAAGCCACAAACATCATTTGATCAATTCTTGATCATGATTTCACAAGCATGGCTCAAAAAGTCTCAAGATGCAAAAGTTTCTATTTTTGGACAGTTGAAAAAGTCAACTGCAAATTGACCAGGGCATAACTTCCTCATGGTTTATTAGAAAAATTCCATCCAAAGCTCATTTTGAATAGGATGACATTTCCTACAACTCATCTTCACACTTCAAGTCCAAGAAATGCTCTCACAAAAAGTTATCAATCTCAACATTATAGGTCCTTTTCAAAAGTCAACAAAAAGGCACTTTAAGTCAAACACCATAACTTGAGATTGGTAAATCCAAATGACATGGGACCGAGGACATTGGTTAGAGGACTTCAAGACCTTTCCAAAATGTCCAAGAACATGATCATAGCTTCAAAATTGAGCAAGATATGCCTTGTAGAAGTTGGGAAATTTTTGGGAATTTTGAAAAGTCAACTTTGCACAAAAGGCTTCAAAAATGCTAATGGGCCTCAATTTCTTCCATGAATCATTACTCAAAGGCTATGCACGACCCACTAAGCTCAAAGGGAGTTATTTTCTCATGTTTAATTAATTATTTGAATTTTTATTATCATTAATTCATTTAATTAAATATAAATATAAGAAAAATACTAAATCAATGGTTTTAAATCTTTTTATGCAGCAAATATCCTCCTCACATGTAAGAGATTTCGTGCATCAATCAAAAGGGACAATATCTTCCATATTTGGCATGATTAGCATGGAAAAAGATTGAAAAAAGATGTGAACAAAATCAAATATTGAATCATTAAATCAATGGATCTTTGGGCTTGGTTTTGACCTAGAAAGCTTCAGATACATATGCATAACATGACCTAATCCTAACACACACGAAATATTGCATACAAGCTGCACACAAAATTGCAATTTTTGATCAAACTTTTGAAAACTGAAAACCTAGTTACAAAGCGTTTCAAAGCTCCAAAAGGATTCCAAAACATTGCCAAGACATCCAGGAAGCATTTGCAATCAAAACCAAGTCTCCATACCTCCAGAATTGGTAGAACGACATCACACTTTTCTTGAACTTTTTCATAATCGTGTTTCAATTTCCATGCATTATTCATGTCTTTTAACTGTTGATTTACACTAATATGGATATTCTGAAGCTAATGGTACCCTTTAATTGAACTAACAATGCCTGTATAAGAATTCACCATGAACGTATTTTAGGGTTTCAGGAGCTTTGAATTAGGGGTTCCTTCATATGGAAAAATTAGCCCTTCAAACTGGTACCATTGAGTTCGTGACAACCAGACAAGACTAACTCACTACTCGCGCCCTTTTTATATTTTCCCAGGAGCTAATCATTATTTTTTCTGGTTGAGTTTAGTGGGGGTTTAAAACCCCCGCTATTTGTTTGATAATTACAGGAAAAATAAAGAAGACGAAGGACGTGGCCTGATGCTATAGGGAAATTCAAATAATGGCGCGTTTTTTTCTGGTTGTATATCACTAATTTTTGTTTTCTTTTATATTATTCATGTTCCACTATGTTAACAAAGAAACGCGCTAGTCTGGATGGTGGATGAGGTGGCTTACAGGTACTGGGACCTGGGTTCGATTCCCAGGTCCCCCTCTTATATTTCATATTTTTCTTCCTAACATGTTTCTATGCAGCATGCCATCAACGTCCTACCATACAACTCCACACACTAGCTTGCCACATGGCCATGAGGATCAATCTGAAGGTCAGAACGTGAAGACCACCATACGTCTGGGTCAACTGCTCCACACACAAGCATAGAAAGTCAAAAAAGGCTTGCATTCTTGGGCCTGAATTCCTTGCAATAAACCTCCAAATTGGGTCAGACACCCCCATTGTTTGTATCCTTTTTTTTATTTTTTTATTTTCCTTTTCTTTTCTTTTAATTGCTTTTAATTGTTTTTATTTAATTTCACAAATTAATTTTCATAAAATCTAAAAAAATTAGAAACTAAAATATATTAATTAATTTACTTATTAAATATTTTTTTTGGTAAATAAATGTACATTAATTATTTAGTAAATTAGGTGTTAAAACTTAAATCTTTTTCCTAACAAATTAAAACATGTAGAAATTAGGGTTTTTTTAGCATTTTCATCCTTTTTCTTAATAAACAATTTTTTCTTATTATTATTATTATTATTATTAATTACTAACTTATTTTGTAAATAAACATATACATTAAATATTTAGTAAATTAGGTTAAACTTGAATATATTTTTCATTAATAATTAAAAACAATTTAGAATTAGGGTTTCTCTTCAAATTTTAATTTCTTATTTCATTAAATACCAAAAAACCTAAAAAACATGTCTTTCCTTTTATTAAATAATTAATTAGCTTTTTAATTTCAATTTAATTTCAAAAGGGTTCAACGCCCTCGAACATTCGATTCTAATTCCTCTTCGCGCATTTATCCTTATTTATTTTCTTTCAAATGTTATGTAACTGTTCAAGCCATGTAATAGTAATTAGGAATTTATTTACTTTCCGCATTTTATTAAAAACGGGTCTTTGTTAATTTGGCGATGTATAGACCCGCGCCTTGTAATAGCGTAGGATTTTACTTCTCGCACTTTAATTTCCGCACTTTTAAACTGTTAACTTGCATGAAAGAATGAATGACTAAATTAAAAACAATGCGTAGCTCACCAAATGCATGATCAAAGTCAAATATTAACATGAAAATAAAACACAAATTCACACACCACTCTTAGGGTACGCCTCACTGTTGCCTTGCCCTCGAAACGTGGTCGTCGAGTATAGGACGTTTTAGTAAGTCCTTATGTCCATGACATGATCCAGTTGCCTCGAAACGGTTGCCTCGGAATAAAAAAGGATCAATGGCATAAGGGTAGCTTCTAAGGTGTCCTACTGTTGCTCTGGTGACCACATTGTCCCTAACAAACGAATTGACCCGAACACCTCCAACGGTGGTGCTACCTACCTCTCAATGGTGGGATGGCACTCCCTTAAGGACATTTACACAGCCTAATTCCTTAGGGTAGGTAGATGACTCGTAGATACTTGCTCTATTCAAAACAAATCAAAACTCTTTTCACACTCACACTTTCAAAAAAAGCTTTCAAAACAATTTTTCAAACACTCTTGAGGACTGATACAAGAGTCGATCTGAAATCTTTAAACGAAACTTTTTCGAACCCACTCACAATTGAAAAGCAAACACTTTTGAAAACACGATGAGCAAGTATCTAAGAGCCCATGGATAACCATGGATAGAAAGGGTGCTAACACCTTCCCTTTCTATAAATCTACCTCCCGAACCGAGAAACTATCTCATAAGGAATTTTGCTGTGCTTTTGTTCTGTCCATAATGGAGAAAATAAAAGACGGTGGCGACTCTTGCTTCCGCGACATTTCGCGAACCAGCGTTAAATAGTCAGTTCCAGATCCACCGATCACAGAACTGGCGACTCTGCTGGGGACTCTTATAAAAGTGAGGTGTACCTTAGGACTAAGATCACTTGCGTTTTCAATTGCTTGCTTTGATTGCTTTTTTATTGTGGGCTTGCATCAGAGTTTCATAGATCCTAACTCGGATATGGGGATACCCTGTTAGGTAGCATAAGCTGTGAGGGACCTGTCCGGCGTAGACCGACATGGGTGAAGCAGTGGCTACATTGGTGTGGCGTCTTGGTCTGTACCGATATCCCTTGTGTCGCAACGAGGAGAATATGGGTATTCTGAGGAGTCATTAAGCACCAACCGACCATAGAACCTTAAATGACCCAACTTGGCCAATAGAACAGTAGCAGTATGCTACGCCCATTGAGGCTAAACTCTTGTGATGGTTCTGGCCGCAAGAAAAGATTGCGATGCTGGAGTTATGACCGATTGAGGATAGTCAGTGATATTGGGATCCTCTAGAACCCGGTTACTTCTGATAGGATAGGTCTTAACCAACAAACTGAAAGAGGGTAATAACTAGACCCCATGTTGGCCTTAACTCTAAGGGCTCTCTTGTGTGACTTGTGTGCCTTCCAACTTGACTATTTGAATGCTTGTTATCTGACCCATGAGTTTCTTGCAGGGTTTGTTTACAGTCCTTAATTGGGACTCATCACAGGGTTACTTGCATTACCCCATGCATATCATACCATCATACCATTGCATACATCCTGCATAAAGACTAATCCATTTCAAGGATCTCAAGGGCTTGTGATGCAGGTCATGATGAATCAAACGTCCAGCAAGGGGCAAAGAGGATTTATTTTCCTCTAGCCAAGGTTGTCAGAGGCTATGACCCACTTGGTATGGTGAGCTTTGACACTTGAAGAAGGTTCCCCGAGCCAAAATTGTCAGGGGCTATGACCCACTCGATATGGTGAGCCTTGACTCTTGAAGAAGGACTCTCAGCAACATGAGGGTCCTCCAATCAAGCCACCGGATTCAGATTCTAACAATTTTTCTTGTTTACCCCGCGAGGTCCTTGAAAACATTGCATGCATACATACATATCATTGCATTACAGGTATCCCTTTTACAGGTTGCTTACCTTCTTCGCTGTTTATTTCAGCCGATCGTCATGAATCCTGAATCATCTACTGATCAATCCATCAAGGCCCTCCAGGCTCAGAACGCCCAGTTCCAAGAGTTAATCATGAGTCTAGCCCAGGGGCAACAAGATCTGAAGACCCTGCTTTTGAAAAAGAAGAAGAAGAGGATGGTGTTGTTCAACCCTAGACACAAATCTGGGAATGGATCACAAAATGAAGTTGAGCAGACCACCCCATCTGTTGGGAAAGACAGTCCTCATGAGAGAGAGGTCCCTAGTCCAGTGGTCTCCGACAATGAGACCGATTACAATGATGAACAGTACCCTCCAGCTGAGGATAGGTACAAACAGCTAGAAGACAGGCTAAGTGCTATGGAAATACAAAAAGTGCCCGGCCTGGACTTCGAAGATCTAGGTCTGTCTTCTGGTGTAGTGATCCCATACAAATTTAAGGCACCTGCTTTTGCAAAATATGACGGGGCTTTCTGTCCTAAGTTGCATCTCAGGTCATACATAAGGAGAATCCAGCCCTACACGGCTGACAAGAATTTGTGGATTCACTTCTTTCAGGATAGTCTGTCAGGAACCCAACTCGACTGGTTCTATCAACTGAATGGAGCTAACATCTGCAGCTGGGAGGATTTGGCCACTGCATTCTACAGGCAGTACCAGTACAATGCCGACCTTGCTCCCACGCGCACTCAGCTTCAGGGAATGTCTATGGGTGCGGGTGAAGGTTTCAAAGAATATGCTCAAAAATGGAGGGACCTCGCTGGAAGGGTACAACAACCTCTGACTGACCGCGAGCTCGTCGACATGTTCTTGGGGACCCTGTCTGGTCCATTCTTCAACCATCTGATTGGGAATTCTTCTGCTGGGTTTACAGATTTGATCTTGACCGGGGAAAGAATAGAGGCTGGCATCAAGTCAGGGAAAATACAGAATGGTGACTCCTCGAACACTGAGAAGAAACCATCCAAGAGAGAATCTAGTGTTGTCTATGGCTCAAAAGGGCAGAATAGGTCCGAACACCGCCAAGATGTCAACGCGGTGGTTATCGCAAAACCGGCCGGCGCTCCTCAGCGTCACAATCAGCAAAGGGAAGAGAGACCCAAAAGGCAATTCACTCCCCTCGGCATGACCTTGTCACAGATATTGCCACAGTTGCTGGAAACCAAGTTGGTAACTCTCATGGACCCTCCAAAGAATCCCAACAGGACGCCTTCAAGGTATAACCCCAACGTTCGCTGCGCTTATCATTCTGACAGCCCGGGGCATGCTACAGATGATTATTGGACTTTGAGAAACAAGGTTCAGGATCTGATTGACGCAAAGGAAGTCCAGCTCGACTCTCTAGAGGCTCCCAATGTGATCACTGCTCCCTTGCCAAAATATGGCTAGGCTTGGATTTTTTGTTCATTTGAATGTTCAATTTGTAATTTTCTTTTGATTGCTCAAACATTTATTCATGTTAAACATTGTTATTTCATTAATGCACTACACATGTCTGTTTTAAAGTAATTATTTCGTATTCAATATATGCAAACTGTTTTCATTTTTTTGTGATGATCAATTCTCGGTTAATAATTCTAAGCCTCTTGAGGGAGGATGACGAAAACGATACCACGATCTTTACAATATGCTTTTGAATGGACCCCGCTGATGAGGTACAGGCATTGTTTCAATTCCTAAACACTGGAGTTATAAGGAAGATAATCCCTCGTCAACCCCTTTGAGCCAAAGAAGTAGGAGTTTTTCTTTTCGAAATTTAAAACCCTTAATCATAACCTGGGGTAGGGTAGTTCTCTCAGTTGATCCAAGTGCATAACGAATGATACCAAAGAGGTCCTTACAAAACAAAAAAAGACAGTGATAGTTCCGAACAATCATAAAGACAGGCAGTCGTTACTTCTCAAAATAAAAACCCATTAAGTCAAAACCTATGAAGGAGACTTACAAAATGGGGCATCCCGCTGACTGTAACCACAAAGAAATAGTTCAGGCAAAAAACAGGGATAACTAAATCAAAAAAAGAAAGAGGTCCCACAAACCCTCAACAAAAAAGGAATGACTTCCTATTCAAAATAAATTGTCAACATCCGAACCATCACCAGAAAATCAGAGCAAAGACTCAAACAAGGTCTAACGCATGATCAACTGAGTTTAGGTTTGGAGAACATCACAAAGAGCGGGTGGGTACAAATAAAATTTGAGCCTTTATTCTTTGTTTCTTAAACCGTGAACCAGGCCACATTACAACCCTAAAAAGTCCTAGCTGAAGCATGGGCTAGTTCGAAAGCATACTGTTACAAAGGTATCCTGACTCCTTAAGGCTCGCAGTAAAATAACGAGTTTGACATCACAGTTTATAAAAGAACTCACTTGTTTTATTAAAAAAAAATGCATTTTCAAAAACTTCGAAACAGACATAAGCTTTGCATTTTTAACATAACTTTGTTTGCATATGACTATTTGTTTGAACAACATAGAAGCTCGCACGACAAATATCTGATGAACAAAAGCACCCCCAAACAAGGGTCATACGTGATTATTGTCCATCATCTGGGGCAATTAAGTCAAGATTCAGAGAATCTCTCAAAAGGCCAAACAGCCAGGGGCAAACCTCCATCTGGATCACTTGGGGCATTGGACGATCAAACGAAGATCTTCTGGTATGGCGACACAACGCTACAACAGGGGCACCTCCCTACATCCTGAGAGCGTGGACATAGTCAAAAAAAAAATATATTGCGCATAATCAAAGACCCGCTAGGTTGACACGCCTAGGCAAAAATAAGGGCTTCCCGGCGAACCAAAAGGGTTCGGGCAAAAATAAGGGATGAAAATGAAAAAATCTGTACACCCGGCAAGTCGAAAACCTGAAAAGGCGGCTTGGGCAAAAATGGGTATCCCGGTGGACTGAAAACCCGAAAGGGCGGTTCAGGCAAAATTTAGGGATTAAAGCGTACGACTATGTCCCGTCATCTCGTCACTTGCCTACCAGAAGATTTGTCAATCAGCAGCCGTCAAGCACCTCCATAGGTATCTTCTCCCACTGAAACTGGGGCAATAATGAGTTGTCTAAGCGATCTAGTTGCTCTGCCATCAAGGTACTAAGATAGGTTCGGCTGAAGAACAATCAAGATGCCTTATTCCCCCAGGAGAGTCCAGTCCAAAAGTTTCCCCAAGAAAGTGGAATCCATCTCCCCAGCAGGAAGCTTATCCCCAGTAGATTCTGGAAGCTTGCCCCCCGTAGAGCACGAACGCCCCCCGGTTTTATTCAAAGGTTATTCCCCCACTAGGATATAACTGGGTTATCCTCATCCAAAAACCACGGAAAGGTCGTCCTTGGCGAAGTCTTCCTATCCCCAGCAGGGTTCATCCAATCTTCTAACAGAGCTCAACAATGGTATCCCCAGCGGAGTTATCATCAAACCTCAGCGTAGTACCTCTCTTTCCCCATAGAGTTCACTCCTCGCAGAGTAATTTATTCGCCAAGTTTATTCCCCAACGGAGTCATCTTCTCCTATCGGTATTCTTGCAACATCAGCCCAGGATTCCACAAGCTCCCGGCATCCGTCAAGGATTTACTTTCCTAGACGAGAATACATTCATAAACATCACATCTTCATACATTATAGCATGCATGCATCATATCACATAATCTCATTTATGCTGAGAATATCACCGCTTGATCCATACCATGCATTGCATATGACTGACCTTTACCTTTCAGGAAGGATACAATTAAATGATCAGCTATGTCGAAATAGACAAATTCAGTCCAAAAAGACAAATTCAGTCAAAGTAGACAAATCCAGTCAAAAAAATACAAATCCATTTAAATCAATGCCTAAAGATTTCTCTGATACAACCCGTCGTTATAGACACTCGTCGTCATAGACACTAGTCGTTATAGACACTCATCGTTATAGACACTCGTCGTTATAGACACTCGTCGTCATAGACACTCGTCGTCATAGACACTCGTCGTTATAGACACTCGTCGTCATAGACACTCGTCGTTATAGACACTCGTCGTTAAAGACACTCGTCGTTATAGACACTCGTCGTCATAGACACTCGTCGTTATAGACACTCGTCGTTATAGACACTCGTCGTTATAGACACTCGTCGTTATACACACTCGTCGTTATAGACACTCGTCGTTATAGACACTCGTCGTTATAGACACTCGTCGTTATAGACACTCGTCGTAACGCCCGTAATTTAATTAATTATTTAATTAAATTATTTTTGGAATATTTATGAAGACATGTTATTATTAAATTGGATTCATTTTATTAAGTGGAGAAATAATAATATTAGAGGTATAATATTATTATATGGTGAAATAATATTAGAAGTGTAATATTATTGAGGTGGGCTTAATTTAAGATAGTAGATGTAATAAGGGGGTGTAAGTTTGGAGCCACTAAGGAATAATAGAATATTAGGTTATTTTATTATTTGTTGTTGGAATAGAAAGAAGAGGCATTAGAGAAAATATGGATTTGAGAAGAACGTGAAGCTGCTGGAAAAAGTGGAGAACGGCAAGAACAAAGATTCAACTCGGAAATTGTAGAGCGACCTTCAATCCAAGGTAAGGGTGGGGTTCTGACTTTATAATTGGGTTCATGATGTTTGATATGTGGGGTTAGAGGATTGCTGTTTTGTTCTTGAATTGGATATGTATATGATGATGTATGATGAAGATTTGATGAATTTTAGAAGAATAATGATGTTATGATGTTTTGTAATCGATGTAGTAATGTAGGATAATGTTAGGTGATGATTTATCATGATTATAATAAGGTTTGTAAGGTTAAGAATATGATTCCCGTAGTGAAAATACAGAAGAAATCGCATAATTATGCAGGAGGAACCAGGATGTGTCGACCTCAAGCTTGATGCGTCGATACATGGGCGATGTTAGACTCAGGATGAGTCGATACAAGAAGGGCTTGCGTCGATACATGATAGTTGCAAGACTCAGGATGAGTCGACCGGTGAGAAGCATGTGTCGATACATGTTGTGATTTAAGCCAGGATGAGTCGATCCATAGGGTTTTGTGTCGACTCATGATGTACAGATGAAGCAGTACGCGTCGATCCATAGGGTTTTGCGTCGACCCTTAATGTATGATTTTTGAAAGATTCAGTTTTTCAGTGCTGTAACTTGAGTTTTAGGATGCTGTTTGAGATGTCGTTCGAAGCGTTGATGAGTTAACGTGATGAACTTTATTCTAGGTGATTAAATGATGGATAAGAAGTGTAATCCTAGTACCTAGTTTTGGATTTAGAATTAATTCCCATGAATGATCGTATGCTTGATTTTGGACAGAATGATGAATATGAGATGTTAGAGGCCGTTGTTAGAATTTTGACAGTAGGATTGGTGACATTAATGATGTACAATAGCAAAATAACAGTATGGATTACTGTAGTACTAATATATATCATCGAGTTGTTAGTGAGATGTTGTTACTAAAACGGTGTTCGATAATTATGATGAACCAATGTCGTTTGATAAATAAGTGATGTTTAATAAATTATTTTGAGATGTTTATGAGTTGCTGTAATTGAGATGTTTTGAGATGATTGAGATGTTGCTGTTTTGAGATGATTTAGATGTGTTATTTTGAGATGATTGAGATGTTGCTGTTTTGAGATGATTTAGATGTGTTATTTTGAGATGATTGAGATGTTGTTGTTTTGAGATGATTTGAGATGTTGGTAATTTGGGTGTTGTTATTACATTCATGATGAGTCGCATACATTGCATTTTTGAGATGGAGATTATGCTCGTTGAGATGGCCTGGATTGGAAAATTTTGAGATGAAGGCTATGCCTTGTTGATGCCTCTATTAATTTGCAGATTTTTGAGATGGGAGTTCTGCTCCAATGGTACCACATGCATTTGCATAGTTTTGAGTCGCATTTTATGATTGAATAAAGAAGTGTATTTGATGTTAATGAATGAGTATACATGCTGTAATTATTGTTGATTATGAGATGAGAAGTGGTGATATTGGTGATCTAATTTAATATATTAATTATCATGCGCTTTATTATATTGTTAGATATCCCATCCCTTCTATTTGAATGTTGCCCTTATGTTGGTAACCTGCAGGTAATCGCGAGTGAAGGCTGTATACCCTCAATAGTTCGAGTCGGTGTCATTTCTATGATATGTAACACTCGAGGGGATGAACGTTTGCTGATTTTTTATCATTGATTTTCAGTTGTTGAATTTTAAATTGATTATTATTAAATTTGAGATGTTTCGAAGTTGTTGTTTTATTTAGAGATGTTATTGAAGAATTCCGCTGCGTAGTTGTTGAATTATTTTATTAAAGATGTTATGACAATGGTTCATCCGATGTTTTATTAAAAGTGTTATATATCCATGACGAGTGCAATGAATTTGTTAGAAGAATTTGTGACGTCCCGATTCATCTGTATGATTGAAATTTTATAACTTTGATTTATTTTGCATAAATGCTTGGGGTAGAATTGGGGTGTTACACGCATGACCATGCTGGTTTTGCTATTTGTAGTACAAATATACAGGGTTTTGACAAGATAAAGGCTGATTTGCAAGAGATGATGGATGAGGGCCTCATCCACATAATCAGGCCTAGGGCAGAGTTTGAAGAGGAAGTAAACATGGTTTCTAGATGTCTTGGAGAGTTCATAATATTTGATGTGGAATATATGAAAGAGGATCTTGTACAATTGCATGCTACTTCATGCCACATGGCTGGTCAGGTAGAACATCAGTATGGATCTTGCCAAATTTGTTGTCGGGAATCCCGAGGATGTTCAATTGTCAGGAAAGGTGTTCAGTTGTTATTGGATAATGGAACTATCAAGGTTACAGGCCAAAGGGATGATTACCATGAAGTTAATGAGATTGAGGTTTGTTTGGCGGAAGAAGAGTTAGATGATGAGTATGCCTCTGTGGATGATTTCTTCTCCTCATATGAAGATATGTGTTCTAGAGATGACTCTGCAATGACTAAGTGTGTCGAAGAGGGAGTAAATGTTATTGTGCCTTGTTTTAGCGCGCCTACCCATTTTGAATTTTAATATCATGGCAAGCCAGCTATTACTCCATTCGTGAATAGTTTGTCGGGTCCTGTCCCCTATAAGTCAGACAAGGTTGTACCATAAAAATATAATGCTACAATTTTAGAGGATGGTTTGGAAGTTCCCATCCAGCCAATGCCTAATGTTGGAAATATTGTTGAGACTAGCATAGTGACCCGCAGTGGTCGAATATTTGCACCAATTGTTCGTGGAGATGTCAGTACTGGAAAGAAGATTGTTGAAGATGTTGAACCCAAGAAGGCACTGGGTGAATCTAGTGGAGTTACGCTAGAAAAGAAGGCGGATGAAGCTGCTCTTGGGACCTAGTTCCAAGCTTTATCCATTGATGATATAATAGGAAATGAGAATTCTATAGCCTCGCTTAAATATGCTCAGCATGTTGTGCGTAATGGCCATAACGAAGTATGGGGAAATATTGTTGATCCACCTGTAAACAAGAATAGAGCTGGCTTAGGGTTCTCTATGAAAAATGATAAAGGTAAGAGCATGAAGCTGAAGTCTGCTGCAGGTAAGTATCAAGGCATCTTTCATAGCGGGGGTTATCTTCATCCAACTGTTTCTTGGATTAATTCCATTGTGGAAGATGAAGCAGAGCCAAAAATGCCAAATTATGTGACGCACGGAGTTAGGGTTCAGAACTGGATCACCATTGATGTTCCCTCTTGCATACATGTTTCAAAGTAATTTGTTTTGTTAATCTTTTTGAAAAGCTTTCACTCTGCCCAAGGTGAAAGTATTGATATTGTATGGGCTTATCTGTTCTCTTTGACTTTTAAAATCAATAATAAAAGTTGTCTTTGTTTCTCGAATTGTGTCTTTATTTTTTTCTTTTTCTTGGAAAAAGGGTAATCAGAAAAAACCTTTCAAAATAAGTAATAATTGAAATCCAATATGCATGATTACTTGTCATATGTGTCAGTTTCTAAAAGCAATCATAAACCATATGTGAAGATTAATTAAAAAACTCGTTGAATACAATGACCCTGCACCCTCTCCCAACTTTGAATGTCCTGTGTATGACGCTGAAGAAGAAGACTATGATGAGATTCCGAAAGAGGTCTCACGATTGCTTGAGCGCGAGGAAAATGCAATTCAGCCATATAAAGAGCCATTGGAAGTAATCAATTTGGGTTCAGAAGAAGATCCGAAGGAAGTCAAGATCGGAGCATTGTTACATCCTGATGTGAAGAGCAGGTTGATTGAGATGTAGAAAGAGTATGTGGATAATTTTGCTTGGTCTTACCAAGATATTCTTGGTCTAAATACAGATATTGTAGAGCACTGGTTGCCGCTGAAGCCAGAGTGCCCGCCAATTAAATAGAAGTTGCAAAGAACTCACCCAGATATGGAAGTGAAGATCAAAGAAGAAGTTCTAAAGTAGATTAATTCCGGTTTTCTTGTGACATCAGTGTACCCTCAGTGGATTGCCAATATTGTCCCAGTATCGAAGAAATACGGAAAAGTTCATATGTGCGTAGATTACAGAGATCTAAATAAAGCTACTCCAAAAGTTGATTTTCCATTGCCACAGATTGATATGTTAGTGGATAGCACATCAAAATTAAAAGTTTTCTCGTTCATGGACGGATTTTCCGGGTATAATCAAATAAGGATGGCTCTTGAGGGCGTGGAAAAAACAATGTTTATCACACCCGGGGAACATTCTGTTACAGAGTGATGCCCTTCGGGTTGAAGAACGCTGGTGCAACGTACCAGAGGTCTATGAAAACCCTATTTCATGATCTGATGCACAAGGAAATTGAGGTATATGTTGATGATATGATTGCTAAATCCCAGACTGAAGAAGGGCATGTAGAATATTTGTTAAAGTTGTTTCAGCGTTTGAGGAAGTATCGTCTCTACTTGAATCCAAATAAATGTACCTTCGATGTTCGGTCTTGGAAATTGTTGGGTTTCATTGTTACCCAGAGAGGGATTGAAGTTGACCCTGATAAAGTCAAAGCAATTCAAGAAATGCCAGCGCTGAGAACTGAAAAGCAAGTCAGAGGGTTCCTCGGGCGTTTGAATTATATTTCCAGATTCATTTCCCACATGACTGCAATGTGTGAACCGATCTTTAAGTTGTTAAAGAAAGATCAAGGTTGTGTATGGACAGATGACTGCCAAAGGGCATTTGAAAGTATTAAAGAATATCTGCTTGAACCTCCTATCTTGCTCCCTCCTGTTGAAGGAGTACCAATGATTATGTATCTGATATTGTTAGATAATTCCATGGGCTGTATTTTGGGACAACAAGTTGAAACAAGGAAGAAAGAGTATGCCATTTATTACCTCAATAAAAAAATCTACTAATTGTGAATCGCGGTATTCCATGCTGGAAAAGACATGTTGTGCTCTGGCCTGGGCGGAAAAATGTTTGCGGCAATATATGTTGAATCACACTACTTGGTTGATCTCCAAAATAGATCCAATCAAATACATTTTTGAAATGTCTACTCTTACTGGGAGAATTTCCCGCTGGCAGATGCTGTTATCTGAATATGACATCAAATACCGCACTCAAAAAGTTATTAAAATCAGCGTGTTGGCAGATTATCTTGCTCACCAACCAGTTGATGATTATCAGTCTGTGATGTATGATTTCCCCGATGAGGATGTGATGTTTATGACAGTCAAAGATTGTGATAAACCATTGCCTGAGGAAGGTCCTGATTCTGAATCTCACTGGAGCATGATATTTGATGGAGCTGTGAATGCTTATGGTAAAGGAATTGGTGTTGCGATTGTCACTCCACATGGATCACACATTCCTTTTACTGCAAGGTTGACATTTGATTGTACTAATAATATGGCATAATATGAGGCTTGCATCATGGGTCTCGAGGAAGCTATTGATCTCAGAATTAAAATTCTAGATGTGTATGGCGATTCAGCTTTGGTAATAAATCAAATTAAAGGAGAGTGGGATACTCGTCACCCCGGCTTGATCCCTTATAAAGATTATGCTAGAAGATTGTTACCCTTCTTTAATAAAGTTGAATTCCATCACATCCCCAGAGACGAAAATCAAATGGCAGATGCTCTGGCAACTCTGGCTTTTATGTATCAAGTGAATACTTGGAATGATATACCTCTAATTATAGTTTGGCGACTGGATAGGCCCGCTCATGTGTTGACAACAGAAGAGGTAGAAGATGAGAAACCTTGGTATTATGATATCAAGCATTTTCGCCAGACTCAGGAATACCCGATTGGTGCATCGAATAAAGATAGAAAGACATTGAGAAGATTGGCTGGTAGTTTCTTCCTCAGTGAAAATGTGTTGCACAAGAGAAATTATGACATGGTCTTGCTCAGATGCGTGGATAGACACGAAGAAGACATATTGATGCATGAGATTCATGAAGTTTCATTTGGAACTCATGCCAATGGACATTTGATGGCTAAAAAGATGCTAAGGGAAGGTTACTATTGGATTACAATGGAATCTAACTGTTACAAATTTAAAAAGAAGTTCCATAAATGCCATATTTATGCGAACAAGATTCATGTGCCTCTGACACTTCTCAATGTTATTTCTTCCTCGTGGCCTCTCTCTATGTGGGGTATTGACATGATTGGAATGATAGAACCCAAAGCTTCGAATAGACACCATTTTATCTTGGTAGCAATTTATTACTTCACCAAATGGGTGGAAGCTGCTTCATATGCTAATGTTACTAGGCAGGTGGTAGTGCGCTTCATTAAGAATAATCTCATATGTCGGTATGGTGTGTCGAGCAAAATTATCACCGATAATGGCTTGAATCTGAATAATAAGATGATTACAGAACTTTCTAAAGAATTCAAGATTGTCCATCATAATTCATCTTCGTACAGGCCAAAGATGAATGGGGCTGTTGAAGCTGCTAATAAGAATATCAAGAAGATCATCCAGAAGATGGTTGTTACTTATAAGGATTGGTATGAAATGCTCCCTTTTGCTTTACATGGATATTGGACATCTGTCCGCACTTCAACAGGAGCAACCCCATTCTCCCTTGTGTATGGAATGGAAGCGGTGCTCCCAATCGAGGTTGAGATTCCCTTTTTGCATGTGATAATGGAAACCAAGTTGTCAGAGGCTGAATGGGTCCAGAACAGGTTTGACCAATTGAATTTGATCGAAGAGAAGAGAATGACGACTTTGTGTCATGGGAAGTTATACCAGAAGAGAATAAATAAAGCTTTTGATAAGAAGGTCAAACCTCGTGAATTCAGAGAATGCGACCTTGTGCTCAGGAAGATCATGTCTTTTAACGCTGATTCTAGGGGCAAGTGGACTCCCAATTTTTGTGGCCTATATGTTGTCAAGAAATCCTTCTTTGGAGGTTCATTAATTCTTGAAACTATGGATGGCGAGGAGTTCCCACGTCCCATGAATGTTGATGCAGTCAAGAAATACTTTTCCTAAAGAAATAAAAGAACAGCTCGCTAAGTTGAAAATCCGAAAGGTCGTCTTAGGCAAAAAGGAGCGTCTCGGTAGGCTGAAAACCCGAAAGGGAGGTCTAGGCAAAAATTAGAGACATAAACAGAATAAAACTTCCTACTAAGTTGATAACCCACAAGGGCATCTTAGGCAAAAGTTAGGGACTTTCTTGGCAAGTAACTACATCAGACAAGACTTGATCATTGAAGCAACAATCTTCTTGGATCCTCATCGTACTTCAACGGAAGTTGCTGCTCAGAATTTCAAAGTTGTTAGACATAATAGTAGTCATTGTATTTCAATGTATCTTTTCCATTATATATTACCATTTTCCGAACTTTGTAATTATCCATGGAGTCTCGCCATTCGCAGACCACCATTCTATCAATAAAATTTGAGCTTTTACCCAATTCTTTGTAATTCTTATTTTATTCTGCTTCCAAAGACTTCATTTATTATTGATAATAATTTTCAAAGCAAAAATATTAAATAACAAAATTATTTTTCAAAAAGAATTTACAAATTTACTTTTACTTTAGATTTTGTGATTCAAGAGGAAAATAAAAGTGGTTATCCCAGGAATGGACAAACTCCATTAATCTTTGGAACTTTTGTCTCCCCTGGGAAGGTTTTCTCAGGTCGTTTTCACTAGTATGCGCATAATTTTTGTATATTGAAGACGATACCAATTGGTGTAAGGTGTAGTGTTGGGTTTGTAGTCCCATGGTCCCCAGTCAAGTCTTGGTTAATTTTTTTGATTTTTGGGTTTGCATGGTTTGAGGTCTCTATCCAAGATTCCCTAGCGTATTCTTCCCTCATATGATGAAAGATCTTGTTCCCTTGGTGTGCTAAGATGGAAATATTTGCAAAATGTTGCTCTTTCTGCAGTTTTGGTATTATTGTTGGTATTTATTTCCTAGGCAACTAGACCAGGGCAGTATATTTTCTAAGAAGTGTTGAGACAGTTGTCAACCCTTTGGGTTTTCACCCTCCAAGTGCTAGGTTTGATTTAAAATCCCCATGAGTTTGACCTTTTTCTATGACATTGACTTCTTGATTCCCCAGGAAGGCTATCCCAGGGCATGTTTTGTTGGAATAAGTTTGCATGATATGAAGACTCAATCCTAGATTCCCTAGTGAAGGCTTCGCTATTTGAGAAAAAGTGTTTTCTCCCCGTGCATGCTGAGTTGGACTCATTTGCGAAGCATTTCAACTTTTTGGGTTTTCTCCCACCAAGTGCTGGGTTTGATTTAAAATCCTCATAATCTTGATTTCTTGGTGTTATGTTTAACTTCTTAACTCTCCAAGTTGTTATCCCCATGAGGTTTCATGCTTTTTCCCTAGAGAAGTTGGTGCAACACTTACTCTCAATATTGAAGAGCATATCTCTGGTTTCCCCAGTGATGAACGTATCTTGGTTTCCCCTCTTCGATGTGGTGTTGGCCTCCCCAAGGAAGTCAGCACGAGGTCCCCAATTGATGTCTCGATGATGAGGCATTATCTCCTCTAGGGAAGTCTGTATGATATTTCCCAATAAAGTTAGTACGAAATACTTAGTTGATGTTTTAACGATATGGTTTCCATTTTCCTTATTTGAATCTAGTATTGCAATCCCCAGTAGGAATGCGGATCGTGAAAACATTTGTTTCCCAATTGAAGTCTGTGTTCTATTCCCCGGTGAAGCCTGGAGAAGGATGTTATACCCCTGTATCTGCACTATTTTGTCGCTATGATTTGATTATTTCTGGATTATATTCCATCCCAATGAAGTTAAGCCGCAAAATATGATTCTTTTTCCTCGTTTGGGGTTTATTTTCTTACAGGATGTTCAACTTGGATGTGATTTAGCCGAGTGTTGATTATGCCCGAGTTGGTTTTGCCTGGTTAATCCCAGTGTTATATGTTTGTTTTGTCAGCATATACATCATAACACTCATACATTCATACATACATCATTCATAGTTAAATTTAGCAAATCATTGCTCATTCACATTCGTTAATATTTTATTGACATATTACCCTGTTTTATAGAGTTATGTTGTCCTCTCTCCAATAGAGTGTCGGCCTTAAGCAGAAAGTGTATATTCTTTAAATTTCCCCACTGAGTTATCCCCCGTGGAAGATTTCTGCTTTAGCCTTCCTGTACAGCTTTTGTCTGGTTAGATTGCGTTTCCCTCTTGAGTTTATTTCTCAAAGGATGTATTTTGGTTTACTATTTCACTCTAGTTTATTTCTAGTTTAAATCTTTGGATCCCAACGATATTATTACTTATGATCTCTGCAAGCTTCGAGCCTATGTTTGAGAATGTACATTTATTTTGCACAAGAAGACTTTATCTCCTCAGCAGGAATATATTGGAATTTCCCCAGGAAGTCATGATTCTTTCTTTCCCCAGGAAGTCATGATTCATTCCTCAGGAAGTTATATTTCTTTCACCAGGAAGCCATATTGCTTTCCCCAAAAAGTCATTTGTACAATCCTTCCTATAACAACAAGTGGTAGTCTCTTTATTTGAGACATCTTATATTACCCTTTCCAAGCGAAATGCCTTGGTTAAAGAAGAAGTTGAGACCCGTTCTGGGTGAAACGCCGGAATTTTGGGGAAACTTGTTATCTTTTTGCAACTCTCAGTGAACGTTGGTAGTTCACCGTCAGTGAACGTTGGTGCTATGATATTTTCTCTCTACCTTCAGTGAAAGTTAGTATTTCACCATCAGTGAAACTTGGTGATTGTTATCTTTTTGCTACCTTCAGTGAGCGTTGGTAGTTCACCGTCAGTGAACGTCGGTGCTATGATATTTCTTTCCTTCTACCTTCAGTGAAAGTTGGTACGTCACCATCAGTGAAAGTTGGTGATTGTTATCTTTTTGCTACCTTCAGTGATTGTTGGTAGTTCACCATCAGTGAATGTCGATGCTATGATATTTCTTTCCTTCTACCTTCAGTGAAAGTTGGTAGGTCACCATCAGTGAAAGTTGGTGATTTTTATCTTTTTGCTACCCTCAGTGAACGTTGGTAGTTCACCGTCAGTGAACATCAGTGCTATGATATTTCTTTCCATATACCTTCACTGAAAGTTGGTAGGTCACCATCAGTGAAAGTTGGTGATTGTTATCTTTTTTCTACCTTCAGTGAATGTTGGTAGTTCACCGTCAGTGAAAGTCAATGCTATGATGTTTCTTTCCTTCTACCTTCAGTGAAAGTTGGTAGATCACCATCAGTGAATGTTAGTGATTGTTATCTTTTTGCTACCTTTAGTGAATGTTGGTAGTTCACCGTCAGTGAACGTCGGTGCTATGATATTTCTTTCCTTCTACCTTCAGTGAAAGTTGGTAGTTGACCATCAGTAAAATTTGGTGATTGTTATCTTTTTGCTGCCTTCAGTGAACGTTGGTAGTTCACCGTCAGTGAACATCGATGCTGTGATATTTATTTTCCTTCTACCTTCAGTGAAAGTTGGTAGTTCACCATCAGTGAAAATTGGTGATTGTTATCCTTTTGCTGCCTTCAGTGAATGTTGGTAGTTCACCGTCAATGAACGCCGGTGCTATGATATTTCTTTTTTCTCTAACTTAAGTGAAAGTTGGTTGTTTACCTTCAGTGAAAGTTGGTGATTGTTATCTTTTTTCTACCCTCAGTGAACGTTGGTAGTTCACCGTCAGTGAACGTCGGTGCTATGATATTTCTTTTCTCTCTACCTCCAGTGAAAGTTGGTAGTTCACCATCAATGAACGTTGGTGATTGCTATCTTTTTTCTACCTTCAGAGAACGTTGGTAGTTCACCGTCAGTGAACGTCAATGTTGTTATTCTTTTCTGTTTCTCCCTTCAATTAAAGTTGGTAGTTTCGCCTTCAGTAAAAGTTGGTGTATCCTTTAATATTTTACCATCCTCTATGAGTCGGGTCTTTCTGATTCACCATTGATTTATTTTCTAGGTCGGGTTTCTCTTTTGATCCTTATTTCCTTTGCTACATCCCCAGTGGTGTTTTGCGTCCCTTTGAAGTTGTTCATATGCATTCATACTCATAAGCATTACATGGCATCTTAGGGCCAAAAATAGGGTTTGTTTTATATTTAAGTATCTTCGATCACGTCGACAAGAAGATTTTTAACTTTCGTATCTCCGGATAGAAGAAACTTAAATAAGTTCATAAGTTGTACCCAAATTTCCCCCCCTAAGATCCCTTCATCATACCATATTGATTCAATCACAACAAGATCACATTATGGCTTTTAGTTTTCCTCCCTATCTTTAGCTTTGCTCTTTGAGGAATCACCGAGCATCTTGACTTGTTTTTTTTTATATTTTGTAACCATGTGTGTTTTGTTTTGAATTTACTTTTAATTAATAAAATGCAATGTTGGTTTATCTTACTTGTTATAATGTAGGTAAAGGCAATGTGGCTTAACAAGCTGATCCATGGGTTCATGAGTTTATTTCCATGACCTAGTCAATAAAGATTGAGAAATTCAAACCTAACCATTGAAGTTATTTTGGAAGAAATGGCATGGCAAGGTTTATTTTGGTTCACCATATTTCAAAGTTATCAAGATTGATTCAAAAGTACAAGGGGTTGATTGAAGAAGTTGTCATGATTGGACAAGGCCTTGTTCCCATTGGTCACAAGTACATATTTCTATCATTTCTCAAGATATGGAAGTGGTTTTGGTTGCTATAAGTTGTCATTATCATCCTCAACAACTTCTATTTACAAATAAAAAGTGTTGGTACAAGAAGGTTGTTTAAAATTGTCAAAGTTCCTCAAAGCATTTTCTTGATCTAGGAGCTAGGGTTTTGAACTTCAAAGAAGTATATCTTGCTCATCTTTTGGTATTTTTGAGTGATTCCAAAAGAATCCTTCTCTTCAAAGGGTTATTTACAAATCAATTCAAAAGTTTTCATGTGGAAGAAACTTGTTGATGAAGAAAGATTACAAGTCCTCCAGATGAACCCCCAATTTCCCATGTGTGACTTAAAATGATCATAACTTGGTCAATTTGTATCACCTTGAACCCACTTTTTTTACATAATGATCTTGAGGATTTGAACTTTATTCCTTCTATTATGTGAAAAGTGAAAAAATGGATGGAAGATGCCCTAAGGATACAAAAGATTATAAGTCATTTCATGATTTTTTTCCAACTTCAACAATTCATAACTCTCTCAATTTTTGGAGATTTTGAATGGTTCGAGTTTCAAAATGTCATTACATGAGTCTATCTCATTCCATCTTTTTTGGTCAAGAGCAAATTCTAAGAGAAAGGCAATGTTTGGATGCAAAATATTATAGGTCACTTTTGAAGAACAACTTGAAATATTTCTAAGTATGGAAAGTCAACCTCTTTTTCCCAACTTTGACTCATTGCAACTTTAAACTCAAACATCCATTTGATTCCATTCCTTTCCAATTTCAAAGCTTGTAACCTCATCTTTCTAAACCTTCAAGAATCACGTCCTAAGACCCCTTAAGCTGAGAATGCCATTGATTTGAACTTAGTAACTTGAAACTGAAGTTTCTTCAAAAGTCAGAATTTGAAATCCTTGATTTAGCTTCTAAACACATTTTTTCTGTGCTTTTTTGCTTCTAAACATGTTTAGTGAACTTCCAGAAGTGATTAGCATAGCAAAACGCGCGTTTTGGATGAGTTTTGATCAAAATAGAAGTCACACTTTTCTTGTTTGCAACTTCACACGATTTCCCTCCAAAATTCATCATTTCACAAGCTTGAACATTTCATTTGATTCCCCATAAATAGAGGGTCATCCCTCATTCACTTCCTCAAGCTTGAACAACCAAAATCACCCTTCCAAACTCATTCCATAACTCACTTTTCTGCAACTTCGAAATCAGTGTTCAATCCTTTTTCAATCCATTTTTTTCTATCAATTCACCTTACTTGGTCTTCCCTGAAGCTAACCATACAATTACCTTCAAGAATCGTGACCTATATTGATACATAGAAGTCCAGTTTCAGAGCTCTACAACTTAACTTCAATAGGTAGATTTCTCCATCAATTCTTCCAAACTTTGATATCATTGTGAAGCTCTCGTTGCCCTGGTTCTAGTTGCAACACTTGGTTTTAATTGGAAACACGTTTTGACCATGAAATTTCAAATTCCTTTTCAAAAATTTCCTTCCAAATTGCTTGAGCTACAGTTTATATATATTTGTCGCAAAGGTGTGGTTATCTTCGTCTTGAAGAGACGAAGCGAATGTCATAGGTCTGAGCTTCTGATTTTACATTTTGAGAGACCTGCAATTCACGTTGGCTGGAGGTTGAAGATGACCAACGTGTCATCTTCCAACCAATGATGGCGTGCCATTTGTTCTTTTTGAATTTCTGATTTAATTAGTGAACTAGTGTTTTATTCACTAAAGTCCATAACATGCACAACGCGCCAGGTCCACTTGATCTGTTTACTAACGCGTTTTGACAATGATCAAATGGCCCATATTTTTTTTGTTTGCTATTTTATTTTCTGATTTTTATTTTTGATTTAAATTTCAAAAAATCATAGAAAATTCATTTTAAGTCCAAAAAATCTGAAAAAATTATGAATTTTTTTTTTGATTTTTCCCTTTTTTATTTTTATTTTTTTACAATTTTATTTAGTGTTTTGATATTTTTTATAAATTTTCACTTTATTTTAATTGTTTTAAATGTTTAAAAATACTTTATTTGATATTTTTTATAAATTTTTCCTCGTTTACGTTCCTAGCTTTGGCGATTTCCGGTGGAAGCTAGGTTTCCGGTGGAACTTGCTAGTGAAGATGGCTCGTGGGCGTGGAAGGCCGAAGAAGAAGGCAGCTACGCCCGTGTTTCGTTCTGCTAGTACAGATGGTGAAGGGAGCAACAATAACGATGGAAAGGGGAAAGGAGATAAACAAGACAATGGTGTGAGGAAAGAATGGGGAGAGGAATTTGAAGCAGAAGAAGCGAAGATGGAGAATAAGACTCCTCTTACGGATAGAAAGTTGTGGGTTGATGTGATTAGTGGAAATCGTATCCCTGCAAATGAGCCTGTTCTTGGCTTTACAGCTCCGAAGGTGGTGGAAGGAAATCCAGTTGTTGTCATAAATAATGCAAACGTGGAGAAGGAGATGCTATACAAGAAGAACTCTGCAATAATGTACGCGTTGGGCAAAGATCTGAGAATGAATGCAGTTAAACAGTTTATGCTAAGATACTGGAATTTTTTCACGATGCCAGACTCATACTATCATGATGAAGGCTATTTCATTCTACGCTTCAAGTCAGAGTAGGATAAGAAGGCGATCATGATGCGAGGCCCGTATACCATCCTTAATTCTCCAATGATTCTGAAGAATTAGCATCATGATTTTGATTTCCAAAAAGACATGGTAAGAACGATACCAATCTGGATTACTTTGCCAAATTTCCCTATCTTCCTTTGGGGAGCGAAAGCTTTAGGGAAAATTGGAAGTGCTTTAGGTAAGCCGCTTTTAACAGATGAATGCACAGATAACAAGTTAAGAATTTCGTATGCAAGGATCCTGGTAGAGATTGACATCACGAGGCCTCAGCTGGAGAGTATTACAATCCTATATGAGGAAGGAGAGTGTGTGGAACAACAGGTTGTGTATGAATGGAAGCCTAGTTTCTGTGAAAAGTGTCAGCAGGTGGGGCATAACTATGAGAAGGGGAGGCAATGGGAGAAGAAGCAATGGAAGCTAGTGCAGGCCAAATCTATTGAAATTGTTCCAGAGGTAAGCTCGCCTAGCAATTCCATTATCATCTCCACTCCTAGTAATCTGATTGAGCCTTCAGCTGGAAACTGGACCAAAGTAGTTCATAACAGGAGAATGCGTGGAAAAGAAATGCTGCAGGATGAGGCTATGAAGGTTCCTTGTAACAATGGCTTTGATGCCCTTTGGATTAGGAAAGATCCAGGGGGGGCATGGAGGGTGTGCCATGATTGTGTCCTGGAATATTAGAGGGTTGAACAGAACAGACAAGTGTAGAGAGATTACAACCCATCTCAACCATCTACACCCTGATTTTGGAATTCTTATTAAAACTAGAGTTAAGAAGCATAAAGCTGGTTGTATTAGAAATAAATTGGGCCATTCTTGTTCTTTCATTGATAATTATGCGCATCATGCTAATGGTAGGCTTTGGATATTATGGGATAGAAACAAAGTTCAACTTCAAGAGGTGGCAAGCACTGACCAGTTGATTCATGTGGGTGTTTACTCCATTAGAGGTAATTTAAAGATGCGGTGTACACAAATTGATGCTCATAACTTTTTGGAGAAGAGGAAAGGTCTGTGGAGAGACATTGAGGACATTTCTTAATCTGTCAAGGAGCCTTGGATCGTAATGGGATATTTCAATAATGTTCTTCATGTGCAAGACAAAATTGGTGGTACTACTGTCCAGGATAAGGAGTATAGAGACTTAGCCAATATGATGGACAAAGTGGGCTTGTTTGAGAAGGATAGTGTGGGAGATCATTTTACCTGGTTTAACAACCATTGCAGTGATCCTATTTACTCGAGGATTGATAGAATGTTGGGAAATACTCTTTGGCACCAAGATAATGTAGATATCACTTTAACTGTTATGACTTCTGGGATTTTTTACCATGCCCTGTTATGCTGGCAAGACACTTCTTGTAGAAGAGTGGGTTGTAGTAGCTTTAAATTCCCTAATGTATTAACAAAGGATGAGGCATTTATGGATGCAGTTGCTGCTGATCGAGGGAAGGATATGCCTGGGAGACCTATGTTTAGAGTTTGGAAGAAGCTTCAAATATTGCAGGATGTGGTGAGGTCTAACTGTAAGCAGTTTAAGGGTTTGAAGTTGCAAATTGATAAAGCTAGAATTAAGCTTGCTAATGCTCATAAAGATTTGATTGCTAACATAATGAATGTTAATATGATCCAAGAGGCAAAGGACTGTATGCAGGAAGTTCTCAAGCTGGTGAATTTTAAGGAGAATTTGCTTAATCAGAGGGCTAAGATAGATTGGATTAGGTTAGGGGATATCAACAGCGCTTATTTTTATGCTACCCTTAAAGGCAGATATAAATAGGCGCACATCAGTAAGCTAGTGGACATCACTGGAAACATCCTTGTGGATAATGATCAAATTGGTAATAAAGTTTACAATTTCTATCAGAATCTAGTTGGAACTACAGCCTCTGTCTCGCAGAAAATTGATATAGAGGTGCTGAGAGAGGGGAGCCAAGTGAAGGTAGATCAATTCCTGCAGCTTATTGCCCCTGTGACTTTGCAGGAGGTGCACTCAGTCCTTATGAGTATGAATGACCTAACTGCGCCTGGAATTGATGGATTTAGTGCCTGTTTCTTCAAGGCTTCTTGGCATATTGTTAAGGATGACATTTTTGATGCAGTTCAAGACTTTTTCCCGAATGGTAAACTATACAAATCTGTCAATAGTACCATTGTGACTATCATTCCTAAGTTTGAGGGTGCCTGCAAAATTGGAGACTTCAGACCCATCTCTTGTGTTACCATCCTTTTGAAGCTGATTTCGAAGGTTTTAGCTAACAGGTTGTGCAAAGTTATTGGAGAATTTGTTGGTTTGAGTCAGGCAGCTTTTGTCCATGGCCATAATATACATGATCATATTCTGCTGGCTTTTGAGCTAGTGAAAGGGTACAACAGGAAGAATGGTCCTCCTAGGTGCATGCTCCAATTGGATATAAAGAAAGCGTATGATAGCATGGATTGGAATGCTATATAAGACATCATGGATGAGCTTGGTTTTCCTAATAGATTCATTCACTGAATTATGTTAATTGTCAAATCTGTTTCCTACAGGTACAAGGTGAATAGTACGATTACTGATTATCTTCTTGCTAAGAGGGGGCTCAGGCAAGGAGAACCCTTGTCCCCTATGCTGTATGTTCTGATCATGGAATATCTGCACATATTATTTAAGAAAATGGGATGCAGCAAGGATTTCAAGTTCCATTCGAAATGTGAGAAATTGCAAATCATTGATTTAAGCTTTACTAACGATCTCCTAATTTTTACTAGGGGTGAGTCTGATTCTGTTTAACAGGTTTTTAATGTTATTGAGAAGTTTGGTGCTTCCACAAGGCTAAAGGTTAACCCCGTTAAATGCAGGATTTATTATGGCAATATGGATGATAGGGTGAAACGACGGATCTTTATGGCTACTAAGTTTGTGGAAGGTACCCACCCCTTCAAATACTTAGGGGTTCCCCTGGCTAGCAAGAGGATTACTCATGATGGTTGCTTGATTGTTATTGATAGAATGGTGCAAAGCATAAGACATTGGAGCTCGAGATTGCTTAGTATTACAGGTAGAACTCAACTAATCCAAAGTATTTTATTTTCTATGAGTAACTTCTGGCTACATTGCTTGCCTCTTCCAAGGCAAACTATCAAGAGTACTGAGGCAATATGTCGCACATTTCTGTGGGCAGGCAGTGAGGTAGTTTCCCATAAATCTCATGTTGCTTGGGAAAAGGTATGTTCTCCTCAGGCTAAAGGAGGTTTGAATATTATGGCTTTAAATATTTAGAGCAAAGCTTGTCTTGCTAGGTATGTCTGGAACCTAAATGGCAAAGCAGATAGTCTATGGATTAGGTGGATACATAGCTATTACCTCAAGCACAATGATATCATGCACGTTTCTGTGAGAAGGCCAAACTTGTGGATTTTTAAGAAACTTCTTAAAGTCAGAGGGGAAATTGCTCAGATGCAGGTTTGGAGCTCTATGATAAACATGGCTAAATTCACGATGAAAGTGGTATACATAGCGTTTTTTGCGCAACAGGATGATGTCCCCTGGAAAACTATTATTAATGGTAATGTAGCCAGGAGGAAATTTATTCATACGCTTTGGAGGGCTTGTCATGGTAAGCTGCCTACTAGAGAAAGATTGCATAGGTTTGACATGTTAAATGTGAATACCTGCTGCCCCTGTAAGAAAATTGAAACTATTGACCACCTGTTTTTTGAATGCCCTGCTACTAGGTGCATTTGGGAGAGAGTTATTAATTGGATTGAGATTGATCGCATGCCTAAAAAGTGGGCTGATGAGATAGTTTGGTTGATTGGGATCTGTAAAAAGAAGTCCTCAAAAGAAATGGTGATCCAATATGCTCTGACAGAGACTGTTTGAGATTTGGAAGTTCCGTAACCAAGTGTGCTTTGGGGATAAAGATAGCCAACAAGCTACTATCATAAGTATCATTGATCCCATTCTGTATCGGTGTTGGGATAAGCCTAAGCTTAGAGCCCATATTTGTAGGCTCCTAATGCCTTAGTTTTTGTTGGTTTTGTTTGTTTTCCTCTGGTTGTTATTCCTTTGAGGTCACTTTGTACCTATCTGTTTTTTTGATTCAATAAAGTATTCTTTGTTTCAAAAAAAATTCTTTTATGCATTTTTAAATTCTAAAAAAAATATGAAATGATCCAATGATATTGTGACAAATATTGGTGACCTCATTTATTTTTTATTTCTGACTTTGTTATTTTTTTTTACCATTTTTGGTTTATTTTACTCATTTATTTTAATTTTTAAAAATAGTTTCTGACTTTAAAAAATTATCAAAAAATGTATAAAAATATTTGAGTTCCTTTCTGATTTTTCTATGCTCTTACTTAATATTTCTTGATTAATTTGAACATAGTTGATATTTTTCTCTTTTATTTTTATTTTAAAACATTTTAAAAACCCTTTTAATGTATACGTTAAATGCAATATTATTTTGTGATTATTTTCTGGCTGATCTTGGGTTGAATTTTTTATCATGAACTTTATTAACATCATTGGATCCATGGTGTAGAGTCTAACTCCATAAAAATGGATGCATGATTTTAATAATAGTTTGATTAAATTTTTATTCAAATATGGTTTATATATCCTTTCCCATCCCTCTTAATCTTATCCCTTTCATATTTCACTAAGTTTTATTGGAGCATGATCTCTATATCATGTCTCAAAAAAAATGGTGCATATATTGCTATTGACTGGCCTCAAAATATGTGCGACTTCTATATAAGTCCACTTACGATTGCTTAACATAGCGTTAAATTTTGTCTTGATTCGGATAAATGATCATTCGTGGCCAAAACCTATGTTTGCAAGCCCAAGTATGTTAATTTGATCTCTTTGATCCAATAACCTTGAGGTTCATTGTGTGGAGGCTTTGGTTCTAGCAATCCTCTAATGGATCTATATCACTTTTGGTCAATGCGGATCACTTAAACATTGTTGATCATCAAATGGTAC
The DNA here is from genome assembly GCA_948472305.1 of Vicia faba. Classification (NCBI taxonomy): domain Eukaryota; kingdom Viridiplantae; phylum Streptophyta; class Magnoliopsida; order Fabales; family Fabaceae; genus Vicia; species Vicia faba. The sequence goes on from OX451735.1 coordinate 1,233,098,352, forward strand.
TTTTGAGGATTCCAAATAGATGATATACTTGACAAAAAGCAAATGCAACTTATTGTGTGGAGGCTTTGGTTCTACCAATCCTCTGATGAGTTCCAAATACAAGTTTCAAGATGGTCATCCAACTAACCACTAATTATTGATAATTGACTTTATTTTGTGCATTTATTTTTATAGTTTTTATTTTTATACTTTTTATTCTATGCACCATTTACTTTTAATATTTACATTTCATGCTATTTTCATATTTGCTCACTTGAGCATTTACTTTCTTGTCATTTTTATTTTGCTCACTTGAGATTTTCTTTTCTTTTTGAAGATACCTAATAATCAACATAAACCCTAAAAAGCTTTAATGATACTTGGACTATTTGGTTACTATCCTTGGCATTATGGAGTATTTGACTTCTTGGACTTAGGATTAGAAACCTTGACCTATGTTGGAGACCTTGTGACCTTAATTGATATTTTGTCTAAAGCTCTTGAGGTTTACATCAAGACATTGGGTTGTTTGTTTATTTTGTGTGCGGTTTATTATGATTACATTCTTTGTTTGTAATCTGGAATTCACCTGTATACAGCCGTTACTCTGCTCAATTTTTGTGAAGACATAATACACTTGAAGTTTGGTTCCTTCAAGAGGTCTAGTATCTTTGCTTGCTTGGTTTCAATCCAAAGAATGGGAATTCTATCTTGACTCATAATGTCAAGTATTGGCTTCTTGTTAGTTAGATGGTTCTTATCCATATCTTTTACCTTATGCTTTAGGATAGTCTTTTCTTTTCCTCCCATCTTCTTTAATTTCAAAAATCTTCTTCCTCCTTTTGAAAACTCTTCTTCTTTTTAAACTTGAACCACTTTCATAATAAACTTGGACTTAGGTCCATGAATTTTCAAAAAACCTTTTCATAAATAAACTTCAATCAATTTAATAATACCTTGACATTTTTTGTGAGAAGACTAAAAGTCAATCGAACTCATTTCAAACCATTTTGTCATTTTGGCTCTTATCTTTAAAACTTTTCTCAAAAGATTAGACTCTTGTCAATCCTTGTAGTGATGCAAACAACTATACTTCTACAATTTGTAGTGAAGAGAGATATTTTCCACTTGGATGTTGAGTGGGGCATTGTTGATTTTAAAATCCAAGCCATATCCTCCACTTTGAGATGATGCAAATTCTCCTTTCTCATGATTGTGGGTAGTAAGTATGTTTTCCACACGGACAATGACAATGATGCCTTATCTCATAAAATTAACCAACGCATTTGTGTTTTAAAATTTTCTAAGGGTGAACTATGTGTACCCTGATCTCCTATTGCACGGAAGGTGGTACGTAGGCACTAAAGGTTCGCAACCGTGGCGGGTGCAAAAATCATAAAAATACTTCTTTTCTCACCACCACCATCTATTTTACATACAACATTTTATAGCCAAAATATACATATTTTTCAAAGAGGTTCATGCGGAGTACCGTAGATGTTTAGGGTGCTAATACCTTCCCTTTGCATAAATAACCCCCTTACCTTGAATATTTCCCCCTCTTTTTGGGTTATTCGCTCTTTTCCCATTCCTTTGGAAACAATAAAGCACGGTGGCGATTTTTGTTTTGATCTGTATAAGTCTAGTCAATCCAATGGCTTAGTCTTAAACATTTCTACCACTACAAAGACATATAAAGATTGGCATTAAATGCTTCCCTTTGCTCTACATGGCTATCGTACTTCTGTGCGTACATCAACAGGTGCAACTCCTTTCTATCTAGTATATGACATGGAGGCAGTACTCCCAGTTGAAATAGATATTCAGTCACTTTGAGTTCTAATGGAAACAAATCTTGAAGAAGAAGAGTGGTTTCAAATACGACTTGATCAACTTAACCTTATTGAAGAGAAATGATTAACAACTTTGTGCCACGATCAATTATATCAGAAGTGAATGAATAAAGCCTTCAACAAGAAAGTCCGCCCTCGAGTGTTCAAAGAAGGGGATTTGGTACTCAAGAAGATTCTTATACCTCGCCTAAATTCACGTGGTAAATGTACACCCAACTATGAAGGTCCATATATGGTAAAAACCACATTCTCTAATGGTGGTCTTATCCTCACAACAATGTATGGGGAAGAACTACCACACCCGTCAAATTCAGACGCAGTCAAAAAATACTATATATAAAAAAGCTCGCTGAGTTCGAACCCTAAACAGGAGACTTAGGCAAAAAGGAGAGTCCCGGTGGATTGAAAACCCTAAATGGCGATCTAGGCAAAAATTAGCGACATACACAAGAAAATTATCCCAGTGGATTGAAAACCCAAAAGGGAGATCCAGGAAAAAAATTAGGGATCTTATTCGAAGAAAATAAAGAACAAAAGGAATACGATCTAAGAATTACAACCACTACCTTGAAGGAGAGAGATGGATCCAAATCATTTGACTCAGAAGCAAAGGAGACTGGAGCTATCAAAAGGACATTGGAGAAACAGTAGTAGCAAATATCATTTGCATTGCCATTTTTAGTTTTAAAACTTTATGTAATTACCTCTTTTAAGGAATTGCATCTTGTACTCTTTCCTATTCAGAGGCATATTTATCATTGACTTTTTTCAAAATCTTTCAATTTTGTTTTTCTTTTTTTGCAAAGTACTACGACTTTTTGTGAATACTCTGTTGAAATCATTTTGGGGAATTGACATACAAATAAAATCATTTGATAAAAGCATCAAAAAGCATTTTGGTTAGAAAAATGTCAAAAGAAAATTCTCTTCCATGTCCATGCCTACGCCTGCGCCTGCGGTACAATTACCTATGACACATTGACACTGTTCGCCACACTTTATCAAAATTTAAATCAACTTGGAGATACAAAAATTAGAAACAAACATAATTAGAAAGTTGGTGACTACAAGAACCCGGTGGTTTAAAAAAGGAGAATTATCAAAAAAAACATTTGGGGTATACACATACGGAACATTTGGGGCATATACACACATAAGCATTTGGTACGTATGTAAATACTTGGGGCATACAAAACATTTGGGACATATACACACATAAGAATTTTGGTACATGAGAATTTAAAACATTTGGGGCATATATCACACTTGGGTAGTGCATCAATTTAGGCTTGCATAGAATCTTGTAAAACAACTTTGGTTAATTCACGAATTTTCTTGGGGTCCATCATTAGGAACTTATCTGTGTGAACTATATAGTTCAAACTTTAAGTGATTTGGGGTTTATTTCTTCATGTTGATAGTCTTGGTTGAGGGCTGATACAACCGACATCATCAGTGAATTTGGGGTTTATTTATTCATGTTGGTAATCTTGGTTGAGGACTGACACAAATGACATCATCAATGAATTTGAGGTTTATTTCTTCATGTTGATAGTCTTGGTTGAGGGCTGACACAACCGACATCATCAGGGAATTTTAGGTTTATTTCTTCACGTTGATAGTCTTGGTTGAGGAATTACACAACTGACATCGTTAATAAATTTGGGGTTAATTTCTTCATGTTGATAGTATTGGTTGAGGGCTGACACAACCAACGTCATCAATGAATTTGGGTTTCATTGCTTTGAACTTACCATATTTCATTTGGTCATCGAGTCTTGGTTGAGGGATGACACAACCGACATCATCTTTCCAAGTTCCAAATATCTGGTTTAAAGCTCATATTATCAATCCTCTAGTATGTGGTAGGTATATGAAAATATTTGGCTCATTGCATTAGTCTCGAAGCAGCAACAATCCATCCCTCTTTGCGATGCAATTCATTGTGTTATTCTCTATGGAATAATGTATTATCAAGCTCTATGTTATTCATTCCCTAGATATTGATTAATATACAAAATCTACGTCACATTTACCTCATAGGTCATGGTAAATATGCAAAAAATATACAAATCTTTCTTAGATACTGACGAGTTATCCGCATTGTCGTGTCCAAGTTAAGTCAAAACTTTTGTTCAAATGCTGGTAAGATGATACATCATCATTTATACCTGCTCTTCATACCCATGGGAACGTTGTACATCGGATCCTTATAATCTTTTAGACAAATTTTGGTGTCTTCCTTATTTAATAAACTATGGATCAGAGCATGCAAGGCCTACGTATTCTTGCACCATTTAATCGAAAGGTAATTAAATAGGGGCAACTGTCATACCCCAAATTTGCCATGTGGCTTTTCAATCATTTTTTCTTCTCCAAAAAATATCATCTCGCGTTATAATGTAGTCATATATATTCAGGGGGTTTAAGATTTATAAAGGGGTTTTTTTATCTTATGAAGAAATTAATGGGCCATGCTAAATCAGAAAAGTCCATGAAAATTCGATAGTCCATCGAGTTTTAAGAGAGGAGGCGTATGGACTCTTTAGCTCATATTTTGAAAAGTCCATTGCGTTTAAGCTAGGTTCTTGTTCCGTTTTTAGCCCAATTTATATATTTAAAGGTTTATATTATTAACAATTTTTGGACCTTTCTAAATCAGTAAGGCCCATTCCATTTCTTTTATAAGAAAGGTATTTTCTAAGCCCATCTCAAATGTAGGGAGGGGTTTACTTTGTGGAGAATCCTTGGGCCTTTTCTAAAATCAAAAAGGCCAATTTATATTTTAAATAAGGTTGAAAGGGGTATAAGAAATTCATTTTATAGGTGGCCCAATAAGTTAAAACGTTTGGCCCATTTGAGGATTTGAATTGTATTTTGTTATTAAGATTATGATTTATAAAATGTTACAGTAATTACAATCATTATATTATAATTAAATAATTGTTTTATTAAATTGGAAAAAATGTTTGATTAAGGAGGCCATCACATGATCCATCAAGGCCCAAAAATGCTTACTACGGTCCAAAACAAAGAAACGGTTATTGTTTGAATCAATTAAGGAAAAAATGCATGGCCTAATATCAAGAACAACTACTCTACAAATCACTGAAAAAATAACGTTTGTTTAAAGGCAAAAACGAATATTGGGCAAATCTAAAATGAAAACAGAATAAAATCTTGAATTTTTATTACAAATCAAATCTTGCATTCAAGTTTTTCAGAACATAACAACAAATACAGAAACAAATCGAGCCTTTAGATAAAAAAAATCTTGACTAAATCCAAAATTGTACAGAGCTCTATCAAAATTACAAAGCTAATCCCTAATTTCTCTAAGTAACGATAAACTCATAAAAATATTTCCTAAATCATCTAAAATCAAATACTATAAAAAAACCAAAATTCTAAATCAGAAAAAGTAAAAAATTGGACAAAAAAGGATTTTACAGAGAAAGAAACTTGAAGAAGGAGAAGAAACCCTTACTCGGATCTTCGTCAGCCAACCGCTCCATACAAACCTAGGGTTTCAACACTTGAAACCCTAGTTGGCTTTGTCGCGCCGCTACTGCTCTCATTGCCACCATACCTGCAGGCACAAGGAGTAAAGGGAATCAGAGACGAATCAGAAGGGGACTCAAAGATCGACAAAGGAGGTAACAAAAACCTAGATTTTTCTTGCATTTTTATTTGAATAAACCTTTGCGATTGGGGTTTATTGGGGTTAATTAGGGTTGATTTAGGGGGTTTCAGGTTCTATAACATCGCGTAGTTGGGGTTGGGTTGCGCCACTTCCGGGATTAGGTTTTAGGGTTTTCTTTTATTAGTTGTTGGGAGAGAGACGAGAGATGAGAGAGAGAAGAGGGAGAGAGACAACATGAAATGAGTGAAAATAAAATGAAAACGAAAGATATAACGCTGAGTTGGCCCCATACACGCGATTCCATGATTTTTACCGTATACCCTCACTATCGTCCGCGTGATCATCATCTAACATTCCCAAAGTGTGTGTCCATTATAAGCCTCTTGTTCTCACCCGCACACAAGCCAATTGGGTTGTCACAATTCTGTTTTTGGCCAGGCCCAGTCACTAGCTATGCCTCCCTCCGCTTTTGGTTTTACTAGCACACACAAATTCACACCCCATAATGCCAATGGGCCAAGTCCAATATCTGGACTTGGACCCTTACTGCCTGCACCTCCATGTTTTACTAACTAGTTCTAATTCAAAACCCCTGTGCTGCTGGGCCAAATCAAATATCTGGATTTTGGCCCATGCTGTTAATACCCCCTCATTTTTACTTCTAAACTTAATTTACACCCCCTAGCATTTTTCTTATTTTCTTTTAATATTTTTTTATTATTATTTATATATTTTGATATGTTCATAAAAATCATAATATTATTTTTATTATTAAATCAAATATCTATTTTCTAAATTCATCCAAAATATTATATTTATTTTATTGCATTAAAAATTATTTTTTTTATCATGCATTAAAACAGATGCTTTTTTGCAATTAATACATGAAAAATATTCAACCAACACCAAATCATTTTCATAATTCAAATTACATTCAACAACCGATTTTCAAAAAGGATTACGAATATATTTTAATTAACTGCGCACTTTATCCAAAATTTCCGCTATTCACACACGCGGACTATGTATAAGGGGAATTCAAACATCTTCGTAATCCATAAAAAACACCAACCCAAACTAACTACAAATTGGGACTCTGATTTCTCATAAAAGGATACATAGACATACAACTAAAATCGTGGCGAGTTCCCATAATAAAAAACTAAAACCCTTACCCTAAACCTTTAAAATTTAAACCCTAGTATCCTTCTGAACAAGGTAGATAAGGAGTGCCTAACACCTTCCTTTCGTCTAAAACAAAGTAAGAAGGTAGAATATCTATATAATTAGTTTTTCGTATTAGATTTCCTCCCTTAGGATAAAAACTAGTAGTGACGACTCTCATTTCAAAACCAGTTACAACAAGATGTTTGCTCCATATCTGAAAGGTCTCTTGGTGGTGAATAATACTTTGTAACCTTTATTGACACTCACTCCAGAAAGGTGTGGGTGTATCCATTGAAAAGGAAATATTAAGTTCTACCCGCTTTCAAAGAGTTTCGTGCCTCAGTAGAATGAGCATCTGGAAGAAAGTTGAAATGCTTAAGTAGTGACAATGAAGGTGAATACCCAGGTCCATTTTAAGAATATTGTAAAGCTCATGGGATAAGACATGAGAAGACACCTCCTAAGACTCCCCAAATAAATGGAGTAGATGAAAGAATGAACCGAACTATTGTAGAGAAAGTTAGAAGCTTGATTTCCCATGCAAAATTTCCCAAATCATTTTAGGGCGAAGTAGAGAGAACTGCAGTTGCATTGATAAACATTTCTCCTTCAAGACCGTTAAATTGAGAGATACCAAATGAAGTATGGTATGGAAAGAAAGTCTCATACAGTCAATTAAGAGTATTTTTATGTAAGGCATTTGTCCATATTCCCAAAGATGAAAGAGCAAAACTCGAAGCTAAGACGAAGGAGTGCATATACCTTGGTTCTCCCAGAGAAAAACTTGGCTTTAGATTATGGGATCTTGCAAACAAGAATATTGTTCGAAGAAGAGATATGGTATTTTATGACAATTCATGATATTCAATCTAAGAAGCAAAAGACCATTGTGGTACAAAACTCCAGGGAGAGATTCCCCAACGAAATATTGAACATGATCAGGTAGTACAACCCCATCGTATGGATCAACCTGACCAAATAGAATAATGCTAGGAAATACATGAAGAGTAAATGATAAAGACTAATCAAAGGAACCAAGAACCTCAAGTGAGAAGACCCGTGCGAGTAAGACAACCATCAAAAAGATATTCCTAGATAATTATGTCACTCTCACTAATGAAGGAGAACCTCAAAGCTTCATGGAAGCCATTAAGACAGATGACAAGGACAAATGGATGCAAGCCATGCAAGAAGAATTACAGTCACTAAAGGAGAACCAGGCATATGACTTGGTGAAATTACCAAAGGGAATAATGGATTTGAAAAACAAGTGGGTGGTCAAACTCAAGTATAAAGAGAACAACCCAAACCCCAGATATAAAGCAAGAATTTTCGTGAAGGGGTGCCATCAGAAGAAAGGCATAGAATTTGAAGAGATATTATCACTAGTAGTGAAGATGACATCCATAAGAGCAATCCTTGGTCTAGCTGCAATGCTAGACTTGGAGATAGAGAAACTTGATGTTAAAATAAAATTCTTACATGGAGACTTAGAGGAAGAAATATACATGGAGAAACCCAAAGGATTTGTAGAACAAGGCAAAGAACTCCTTGTGTTTAGCTTAAAAAAATCTATATGGGTTAAAGCAAGCTCTAAGGCAACGGTACAAGAAGATTGAACTCTTCATGACCCAACATAAATTTTAAAAGACATCCGCAGACCATTGTGTAATTGTTAATAAATATGATAATGGTGAATCCATCATACTTTTGTTGTATGTTGATGATATGCTCATTGTTGGGAAAGACAAGACAAAGATAGCTGCTCTAAAGAGTGCATTGAGCAAATCTTTTGACAAGCAAGATTTAGGTATGGTAAAGAAGATTATATCAAGAAAGGCCTTGAGAGGCTCAACATGCATAATGCTAAACATGTGCATGTTCCACTACCTTGTCATCTAAAACTCAGTAAGACACAATGTCCAAGCAATGAAGAAGAAAAAATGAAGAAGGTGCCATATTCTTCAGTTGTGGGTAGCCTTATGTATGCAATGGTTTGCACAAGGCTAAACATTGCTTATGCTGTAGGAGTTGTGTGTAGATTCCCGGTGAATTCAGGAAATAAGCATTGGAATGATGTGAAATGGATACTAAGGTATCTAAGAGGAACTGCCAAATAATGTTTGTGCTTTGGAAATGAAAAGCAATTATTTATTGGGTATGTATATGCTAATAAGGAAGGATATGTAGATTTAAGAAAGTCTACTTCCGAGTATTTGATTACATTTGCAGGGGGAGTTGTCTCATGGCAATCACAATTATAAAAGTGTATTTCTTTGAGTACCACAGAAGAAAAATACATAGCAATCACTGAAGGTTGTAAGGAGATCATGTGGATGAAGATGTTCTTGCAAGAGTTGGGTCAAAACCAAGAAAGTTATGTTCTCTATTGCAATAGTCAGAGTGCAATTCGCCCACTCGGAATTCACCTCAATTTCCTTGGTTAATCAACATTAGTCGATCCACCAAAGTCAAATCAGACTTCTGACCTTCTCATATCTCTTCAAGAATCCCACTAGTCTCAACATTCCCATCTTCACATTATTGGACGTCTCTCCGCATACCAAGCTTATATCTCTAAACTGTTCGATCATCTCTAACTCATGAACCATAAGCATTGACATATGCAAATATTTCTTACTCAAAGTATCGGCTAATACATTTTCTTTACCTGGATGGTAACTCAAATCAAAATCATTAACCTTTAGAAACTTGAGCCATATTTTATGCCTCATGTTCAACTCCTTCTAATCAAAAAAGTATTTTAAACTCTTATGATCACTGAACACTTTAAATTTTGAGCAAAAAAGATAATGTCTCCAAAATTTTAACACAAACACAACAACCGCCAATTCTATGTCGTGCGTAGGATAATTCGTCTCATGAATGTTTAATTGTCTAGAAGTATAAGCAACAACTTGTCTATTTTACATTATCACACCACCAAGACCCATCTTAGAAGCATCACAATAAAGTACAAAGGATTCATTCGGATTTGGCAAAATCAACACCAGAGCAGTTGTCAATCTCTTTTTTAGCTCTATGAAACTTTCTTCAGATGCAACACCCCACACATAAGCTTGACCCTTTCGAGTCAATTGAGTCATTGGTAATGCCAAATTAGAAAATCCCTCAATGAATCTTTGGTAGTAACCTTCTAAACCAAGAAAACTTTGAATATCAGTTGCAGACTTCAGAGTCTCCCACTGTAACACTGCATCAACTTTAGAAGGATCTACCGCAATTCCAACACTATAAATCACATGGCTAAGGAAACTCCCTTCCTTTAACCAAAATTCACACTTCAACAGTTTCACATACAACCTCAATTCTTCAAACTATTCAATAAGTCCCAACTCTTTCATAGTCACTTATCCATTAGGTTCACCCTAAATGATGAAAGACTATCCTCTCGATAGAACGTCAAACACTTCACACACCATTAAGATGGAAAGACAAGTCTATCATATCCAACACGATCTCGTATACTATCAACAAGAGATTAAGGGTGATCAGTTCCTCAATTGGTCAATAGGTAGTCGATAATCATGAAGGTGCATAAACAATTGTTACTAAACTATAATAGTGTTTCTTTAGAACTTATGCTCAAAGCAACCCAAAGCACTAGGGTTCAATTAATCTTCGTCACTCTAATCATTCTTACTCGGCATAAGTGGTACCTCCATATGCTTCTCATACATCTTCACATCCTTCTTAATACCAAACATCGCGTTCCCTTAATTCATTCATTAACAACATATCATACTTGACCTCGTCTCGAATAAGTTGCGACAATAACTAGTTAAGCCAAAGAAGCTTCTAGTCTCTGTAACCGACTCCAGAGTCTCTCAATGTAGAACTGCATCTGCTCTGGATGGATCCTCGTATACCATATGTAGCGATAGAAATGTTGAGACTAAGCCATCAAATTGTCTTCACTCGCACAGATCAAAAAAATCGCCACCGCGCTTTATTGTTTCCAAAGGAATGAGAAAAGAGCGAATAACTGAAAAGAGGGGGGACATATTATAGGTAAGGGGGTTGGTTATCCAAAGGGAAGGTATTAGCACCCTAAACATCTATGATACTTCGCAGGAACCTCTTTGTAAAATCTGTATGTTTCGGCTATAAAATGTTGTATAAAATTGGATTGTGGGGATGAGAAAAGAAATATTTTTTATGATATTTGCATCCGACGCGGTTGCAAAACTTTAGTGCCTACGTACCACCTTCCGTGCAATAGGGGATCAGGGTACACGTAGTTCAACTTTTAAAATTTAAAACGCAAGTGTGTTGATAAATTTTAAGAGACAAGACATCATTGTCATTGTCCGTGTGGAAAACATACTTACTACCCACAATTATGAGAAAGAAGATTTTGCATCATCTCAAAGTGGACGATATAGAAAGGATTTTAAAATCAACAAAGCTTCGCTCAACACCCAACTGGAAAATATCTCACTTCACTACATATTATAGAAGTATAGTTGTTTGCATCACTACAAGGATTGACAAGAGTCTAATCTTTTTTGAGAAAATTTTAAAGATAAAAGCAAAAACGACAAAAATAGTTTGAATGAGATTGATTGACTTTAAGTCTTCTCACAAAAAATATCAAAGTATTATTAAGTTGATTAAAGTTTGATTAGGAAAATATTTTTGAAAATGCATGAACCTAAGTCCAAGTTTATTCTGAAAGTGGTTCAAGTTTTAAAACAAGAAGAATTTTCAAAAGGAGGGAGAAGATTTATGAAATTAAAGAAGATGGGAGGAGATGAAGAGACTATCCTAAAGCATAAGGTAAAAGCTAGGGAAAAAGAACCATCTAACCAACAAGAAGCCAATATTTGACACAATGAGTCAATGTAGAATTCTCATCATTTAGATTTGAAACCAAACAATCTAAGATAATAAAAATCTTAATAAAACCAAGATCCAATTGCATTAAGTCTTCACAAAAAATTGGGCAGAGTAACAGTTGTATACAGGTGAATTCCAGATCATAAACTAAGCATGTAATCACAATAACCTACACACAAAACAAACAAACAACCCAATGTATTGGGGTAAACCCCAAGAACTCCAGACAAAATAACAGTTGAGGTCACAAAGTCTCTAGAATAGGTCAAGGCTTCTAATCCTAAGTCCAAGAAGTCCATGTCTCTAAAATGCCAAGGATAGTTACCAAGTAAGAAAGACATAAATGATAAATGCTCAAATGAGCAAAGATGAAAATAGCATGAAATGTAAAAGCTAAAGTAAATGGTACATAAAGTAAAAAGCATAAGGTAGAAGACATAAAATAAAGTCAATTGTTAGAAATTACTGGTTAGTTGAATGAGCATCTTGAAACTTGCATTTGGAACTCATTAGAGGATTAGTAGAATCAAAGCCTCTCAACTATAAGTTTCATTTGCTTTTTGTCAAGTATATCATCCATTTAAGAATTATGAAGATAACACTTGGTGATCAATGATGTTTAAGTGATCCACATTGACCAAAATTGATGAAGTTCCATTAGAGGATTGGTAGAACCAAAGCCTCCTAACAAAGGATCTCAAGGTTATTGGATCAAATGGTTTCAATTAACATACTTGGGCTTGCAAACATAGTTTTGGGCCACGAATGATCGTTTTCTCAAATCGGGACAAAATTTAGCACTATGTTAAGCAATCGTAAGTGGACTTAGATAGAAGTCGCACCTATATTGAGGTTGGTCAATAGAAATCTATGCACCTTATATTTTGAGACATGACATGTAAATCATGCTCTAATAACATTTGGTACAATAAGAATGGTATAAGATGAAGAGGGAAGGGGAAATGAATAAACCACATTTGAACAAAAATTTAATCAAACTATTATTAAAATCATTCATCCATTTTTATGGAGTTAGACTTAACACCATGGATCCAATGATGTTAATAAAGTTTATGATCAAAATTTTAATCCAAGATCAGCCAGAATATATATACAAAAAATAAAATTATATTTAAAATAAAAGAAAAAGGTTTTTAAAATGATTATAAAATAGAAATAAGAGAGAAAAATAGTAACTATATTCAAATTAATCAAGAAAAAATAAGTAAGATCATAGAAAAATCAGGAATGAACTCAAATATTTTTATAAAATTTTTGGTAATTTTTTTAAAGTTAGAAACTATTTTTAAAATTAAAAGAAATAGGTAAAAAAACCAAAAATGATAAAAAATAACAAAGTTGGAAATAAAAAATAAATGAGGTCACCAATATTTGTCAAAATGTCATTGGATCCTTCCTTATTTTTTTCAGGTATTAAAAATGAAGAAAAGTATTTTAAACATTTAAATAACTCAAATAAAGTGAAAAATTATAAAAAACACCAAAACACAATAAAATTGTGAAAAAATAAGAATCAGAAAGAGAAAAATTAAAAGTGTTTTCCATAAACTTTTTAGAATTTTTAGAGTTAAAATGAATTTTCTATGAATTTCTGAAGTTTAAAACAATTTAAATATAAAAATCAAAAAATAAAATAAAGTCAAAAAAATATTGACCAATGGATGAGAGTCAAAACGTGTTAGTAAGCTAATCCAATGGATCAGACGCGCTGTGCATATCATAGTCATTACTGAATAAAGCATTGAATCACATATAAAATCAGATTTTCAAAAATTCCAAATGGCACGCCATCATTGGTTGAAAGATGACACGTTGGTCATCTTCAACCTCCAGCAAACGTGAAACACATGTCCCTTAAACTGTAAAATCAGAAGCCCAGACATATGTCATTCGCTTCGTCTCATCAAGTCGAAGACAACCACAACTTCACGAAAAATTCAAAAAACTGTAGCTCAAACAATTTAGAAGAGAAGTTTTGAAAATGGATTTGAAATTTCATGATCAAAACGTGCTTCCAGTTAAAAACAAGTGTTGCGACTAGGACCGGGATGATGATAGCTTCACAATAGTATCAAAGTTTGAGAGAATTAGTGAAGGAATCTACCTATTGAAGTTAAGTTGCAGAGCTTTGAAACTAGACTTGGCTAGCATGATTCCAGCAGTTTTAGAGCTTAATTCTTCTTCTGTTAGCTTCAATAAGGATCAAGGAAGGTGAATTGACAAATAAAAATGATTGAGAAAGGATGTAAGAGAAAATTCGAAGTTGCATAAAATTGAGTTCAAGAGAGAGTTTGGCAGGGTGATTCTGGCTTTCTAAGCTTGAGGAAATGAATGAGGGATAACCCTCTATTTATAGGAAATCAAATGGGATGCTTAAGCGTGTGAAATGATGAAGTTTGGAGGGAAATCGTGCGAACCTGATACACGAGCAAAGTGTGATCTGTTTAGCATCAAAACTTATCCAATCCTTGCATTTTGATGCACTAATCACTTTTGGAAGTTCAACAGAAATGTTTAGGAGAAAAAACGCGCAACAATTTTGTGATTAGAAACCAAAACAATAGTTTCAAATTTCTGACTTGGTGAAAAATTCAGTTTCAAATTGCCAAATTCAAATCAATGGTGTGCATGATTCAGGGCATCTCAAGACTTGATTCTTGTTGCATTGGAAAGATGAGATTACAAACTTTACAATATGCAAAAAACGGGATCAAATGGATGCTTGAGCTGAAAGTTGAAATGAGTCAAAGTTGAGAAAAATTGGTGGACTTTCTATACTTAGAAAATTTCTAGGTTTTTCTTCAAAAATGACTTATAATTGATGGCGACTTTAGTAGTCTAAACAATCTGGACTGCAAGTGCACAAGATTATCGCCTAGTTTTTAAAGATTATCGAACCCAAAGGACCAAAAGTCAAAAGTATCGTTATCTAATCTTACAGTGTAAATCTAAGGCTAAAAATATTTGGTCTAGATTAAGGGGACTAAAAGTAAGTTTAAATATAATAAAATAATCAGAGGGGGAAACAACTAGTATGTAATAGTCGGACTTCGGGAATTAGTAACCTATTCGGTAATTCGCAGTTTCAAACAATTCTCAGTTGAAATTTATTGGTTTAAAAACACTCGTCTCACACTGTTGTGGTTATTGATTCAGGCTATGCAGTTAAGTCCTAACGTATTCTCTCTCTATCCCGCCGGAGTTAAAAACATTTTTTTGAAAACAAATAAACTCTAATTAGCCTTAAAGCGCTCTCGCTGTTTTTAAAGCCAATGCCTAATTACTACTATCCAGTTAAAGATCCTCAAACTCTCGCTTCATTGAACCTAACTTCTATTCATCTTTTACTCTCATAACAAAACGATTTATCATTTAAAAATTAGTAATTTAGACTAGAAAATAGTTTAACAAATAAATAACCAATAGTATTACCAAATTCCCTCAATTATATGACCTTATATACCAGTATAGAAATCTAGCCTAGCATGTTATAACACTCAGTCACAGAATAATACAAGCCAGACAACAAAGTAAACATGATTATTGAGTTAAAGGCAAATAATAATTTATTAAACTAAAAACCTGAAAATAAATATGATTGGAAACTCGTAACAATTTGTCCGGCTCTAACGAGAAGCACTCCTCCACGGGTTGGTAGGTTTTTCTTTGATTCAGAATAGAAACAATTGCAAAGAAATAAAAATAATAAACCTAAATAACAATTCTGAAGGTCTTGAAACAAACTACAGGGCAATAGTTTTCTGGTGTAGAAATCTATTTCTTAAATGGGTTGGGAAAATAATACTGCTTAAAACTAAGGAGAATAAATTTTTTGGAAAATAATAATTCTGGAAAATATGCACGAAAAGAAGGGCAAAATGGAAAACCTCATCTCAGTGTGTGAAGCCTTCTATTTATAGTGGTCTTGAATTACTGCATGTGAGAGATTGTAGGAGGTACATGACTTTTGGATCTCTACGTAGCCGAGTTAGTGGAAACGTGAATATAGCAAGTGCATTGAGATATTTTCGTTGCAAGCTTGAAGTACGTGGTCAAAATAATAGGAGAACATGGGATGTCGTTCGTCAAGGCCCAAGTGACGTTCGTCACTTGGTCAAGCACCCTACCGATCGTCACGGACGTGTGACATTTGTCACAAGCTGCTTTCATGTGGGCCACACGCTTCTTTCCTTTTTGGGCTTGGGCGGATGCTTTATTTCTTTTATCCTTTGGCTCTTCTTTTTGTACCCCTTTTCTTCTTTTTCTCACAAAAGCTTTAATTAATTTAATACTTGCAAAATAGTCAAATACCAGCATAATACCAACTACAAAGCAATTTAATTTAGATTAAAATGGAAACTAATTTAAGTAAATAAAGCTAAATATGCAATACATTTATGTGTTATCAAACATCCGCATACTTGAATCTTTGCTTGTCCTCAAGCAAGTACTCATTATGATATTTGTCTAAACATTGGTCAGATGCAAATGTATTACACAAATCAACTTGTACGTGGTTGCATGGTGTTTTTGTTAGAGAATCAAAAGCTTAATCTATACTCCAGCACTACAGTAATGACACTAGACAATCCCATCTCACGTAAACCAGTCGCAGATGCTATTATAGCTCACCCCAAGTAATTGTCTTGTTTCACCCATTTTCATTCGAGCACAATCACATTAAGCCATTTATCCTAACACGCACATAGCAGAATATCCGGTTGGTGGTTATGATCTTTTTAGCATAGTGGTTTCTAGCACAATAATGTGGCAACCTTCTTTTTAACCATTTTCGAGATGCAGGGGATCAAACCGTAGTCTTCCCTACCAAGTTCAGTACCAGACGCTTCTGAACCACCTAACAATGGATTTTATGTTACCTTGTAGGGCTTGCATCCGTTGGATTAAATGATCGGGTGAGGATAGCCCAATTTAATTGGTGCATTCCTATTATCTTAAAGCATGTAACATTTTTCTAAATAATTTACCGAGATCATCCACTTATATTCATCGACTTTCTGCATAGTTTGTGTTTAAGAAGGTGTTGACTGCTAGATAGACTACTTTGGGTTACTTTAAAACTAAAGCTCTGGGTTTCAGAATAATAGGTACTTTAACTAGTCTATTATACTCTGGGGTTGTAGAGTGTCAAGACGGTAGTGATTTCGTCAAATCTTGCAAAAATTTCTAACAAGTTTTAAAAATGGCAACCTACATATTCATCGAGTGAGTCAAGTTATGCATTAAACTGAAATTTATTTGTTGGGGCTCAATAAAATGAGGGAATCAGAAAAACAACACAAATGTTGCATAAATAACTAGATAAAAACAAAGATTTTTATTGAAGGTAAATAACAAGAAGGGGAATGACAATGATAAATAATACTAGAAAAGCGGAAATACTTACTCCCCATACTTAAATCATACATTGTCCTTAATGTATTGATAAAATATGAAAAAGGAAAGTGAAAAACTAAATACTCATTCTTCCTTGCCTTGGCCAAGGAATCCACCACGCGTCCTTGGTCTAGATCTTCTACGCGCTTGTTCTCCCCTTATGGAAGACTTTGCTTCATATCTTTGAGTTTCCATACGATAAACAACTTCATGTAAACCTTCAACATAAAGTGTCAAAGCTCGCATGTATTCTGTCATCCCTACGGTGAACTCTAGCATACTTTGATCTTGCCAGTGAGTGTAATCATGTTGATCTCTTTGCATCTCTTGGACGAGATGCATCATTTCACCTTGGCGTGTCTTGATGCTTTGGTAGTGCTGGTTAGACAATTGGTTCTTTTGCAGTATTGCAGCATAGATGGCATCGAGTGTGGCTGGTTGGTTGACATTTTTTGGTTCTTGGGGCTGGGGAGGTTGAATGTCAGGTTGAGGTGCTTGTTACTCTAATTCTTGTTCCATTTCATCAACCGCAACATTATTGGCCTCAACTTGGTTACCTTGTGCATTCACACTAGGCTCGGGTGCGTTGAGGTCATATAGCCAGTTGTTTGCAATGCTTAAGTTCATAGAATTTGGATTTGGAAAAATGACACTACGAACTTCATTATTCCTCACCATTAGATAATATCCTCCTGCTTCTCTCACCTTAATAAGGTGACCATCTCGACAGTAGTTAATATCCATAAACACTGCTGACAGCAAGGGTAAATTCAGGATTCTTTCTCCCAGGTTCAGCTGATTTTCTATTGCAGTGACGATACCTCTAATACAGAAAGGCACAGTCCCGTCTCTTGTTACAAGATTTTTAATGTGAGTCATCTGGAAGGTTATGGGGTTCAAATGGAGGTTTAGCGCGAAGGTGCATTGGAGAGAATACAACTCCTTGGTGTTGACCTTGTTGTTGTTAGTCCTTCCAAAAATAGTGTTGGCCAGGGTGCAGTTAAGTTAGCGAATGTTCGGATTATGAATGTGAGTGGAGTAGCACGCTTCGTGGGCGACATTTTGCTCACCAGATATTCGCTCCCATAATTCATATGAAATTCTATTCCCATCAAATTCATGGGGAATTCAGTATTGCACATTGTCTCCATGAGGGAAACAAAACATGTCACTCAAAGCATCTTGGTTCAGCGTGTATTCCTGGTTGAACATACAAAATATGGCGGCTCACATGAGATTTGCATCAGCGTCGGTGGGAGTGATGTAGAAGTAAGAGCTTAAGAAATACAAAGTTAGAGCCTCGTAGATGGGTAATCCCATCGTGCTTACAAATCCTAGGGCTGCTTTGTTGAGCAAACCTTGCATACTGTCAAACATCCCTAAATCGCGCAAACAGTCGTTGTCGACATATCGTGTGGATGTCAATCCTCATTGATAAAAATTTCGGTACTTTTCCTGTTGGAGTTCGCCAGCTTCACCTTGTCAGAACACGAGATGAGTCATATCGGGTTCTCCTCGGTTGGGTTGATTTCCTCCATGAGGTTGATTTCTACGAGCGACCATGGTATATTTGACAAAGATGAAAAGGAATGGTGTTTGTGTAGTGAAAAGAAGGTGGTAAATGATAGTGATATTAGAATGATGGAGGAAGGGGTTTAAATAGGTGGAAGTTATGAGTGGGTAATGAATGGTATTTACGGTTTTGAATTTTTGAAAGTGGGAGGTTATAGGAGTTATAGGAAATGAATGAGTGATAATGGTGGTTAATAATGGAGTGATAGGAATTATCGGGTTTAAATGGTGGAAGATGGAAGTTATGGAAGTTATAAAAGAAAAATTGAAATGGTGTGTGTTGTACCCCAAAATTTTCCCTCTCACTTATCAAGTTTTTTGCTCACAAGATCTTCTTGGGCTCAAGACTGCACTAGGGTTTGATCAGCTCAAGACTCCTCCTTATGCACTAATGACCTAAAACGTTTGAGTTTGCACAAAGACATTTGAACTTCCAATGCCCCATATGACTTTCATGGATCATTGTGGACCCTCAAGATCACTCATGTCAAGTTTCAAGCCTTGAATCACATTTTTGCTCAGTCAATTGAGCAGTTGACCTAAAAATCAATTGTATTAGGGGAAAAGTCAATTATGGCCAATTTACAGTCAAACGTCTTAATTTTTTGATCCATACCAACATTTTAAACTTATATGTATCATTTGATCAAGTTTGGACCACAACTCCTCAAGATATTTGATCAAATCCCCAAAAGGGAAAAATGGTCAAAATTAGAGTTTTGACTGAGAAGGGGCAATTTCTGATTTTTGACCTAGAAAATGATCAATTGGTTTAAGGCATGATCTCAAGAGTCCAATTGAATCATTTTGACCTAATGTAATGGTTCAAAACATTGCAAGTCGATTGGATTGACAAATGAATTTTTCAGTCAACTGATCAAAAGTCTATTGTATACTGAAAAGTCAAACTTTGACTTTTTGGTCAAATTCAAGTGACAATAATCATAATTCATCAAAACATGTCAAAATATGAAACTTATTCATCAAGAAATCAAAAAGTCAAGATTTCATTTTGAAAAGTCAAAATTTCTAAATTTAGAAATTTTTCTAAGTGTTGGAAATTTTATGTTTTTCATAACTTTGAACAAATTTTTCACCATGATGCAAGATGATTCAAGAAAAACTTCCAACATGAAAGTTGTAGATCTCCATGAAATCTAAAACTTCTATTTACAGAACTCTTTCCAAAAATGCTTGGATCTCAAGTTATAATTTTATGAATATGTGGTCATGAAACTAAACACTTAGTGAAATTTCGCCCTAATTTGGTCAGGATTTTGACCTAACTTCATGGCACTTTTCATATAGTTCCAAGGGGAATCTTAAAAATCAATTCAAAGATGGGTTGTAGAGCACATTGCAAGCTTTTCAAAATGTCCAAGAACTCCTTGAGATCATTCTTGAGTGGGGAGAATCGAAGAGATGAAATTAGGCTTTTGCCACTTGAATTACAAGTCATTTTTGATGAACACATGAACCAAATCCATGCTAGGCTGCATAATCCTTGCTTTACAGGCCTCAAAATTGTTTTTCACTCCATAATTAAATGTTTACACAGCTGTTAAGGCTTTGATCCAAGCAATTGAGCTATTATCCAAGTTGCATTTCCATTAATGGCACAAAGTTCACATTGCCATTCTTGTAAAGCAAGCTTTTTGCATAAAGTTCATTCTTAAGCCTATAACTTGTTCCCTTTGATCGCACTCCATCCACAAAGTCAGAAGCAAGCTTGTTTAAAGCATAACCACTTTATCTTAGCAATTACAAGGCATGGAAACTTGTTTTGTCAAAAAAATCACATGTTTAACTTAAACATGTAAATTTGAATTCTGATCAACTAGAGCACTCCAAACTTGTTGCTTATAAATAGAGTCACTATTTGTGAACTAGAGGACAAGCTTGAATACCCTGAAATACACCAAAACTCTCTCAAATTAGAAATTGCCCAACAACTCCATTGTTGAACAATTTCTGACCTTGGACTTTAAACTCACATTTCCCTCGTGCGTTTCTTAGCCTTTTAGTTTCTAAAGCTTCCTTACATCAAGTGTAACCTATCTCTGTCCCTGATTTATTACTATAAAACCATTTACCATAACCTCCATAACCAAAAAATAGAGTTTGCAACTTGACTTCTCTAGGCCATTTCAGCCACTCTCAACTCAAGCAAACCATTGCATTAGCTTCCTAGGACCTCAAGGAAGCTAACTTGATCATCACCATCACTTGAAACAAGCTCACACTCCAAACACGATTTCCAGTTTTGAGGTAAGTTTTCTCAACTTGTAACTCTTCATACAGGCATCATCAATAGTTTATTTGTGAAAAAAACATGTAGATATCATTGCCCTGAAGCTAACCATGTCCATAGTTTCCATTAATTTCGCTTGAGCTTAGAGAATTTTGAAACTGAAATTTCTGAAATATTTAGGGTTAATATTAGGGACATTAAAATTCATACTTATCTTTTATCTATAGTTTTAATACTTTACATTTCTGGAATCGTGAGAAAATTTGCTACAAGTTTCATGTTTACAGTTTTCATTTTTGATGAGAAATGAGCAAGTTATAGTTGGTCTGGCTGGAGGTTGAAGATGAAGTCTTCAGGGTGCATTTTTCCTTACATAATTATTGTTTTACTTATGTTAACGGATGTATATCCACCCCAGTAGTAGAAGCGAGCGTCTGTAATCTATGGGACCTGGGTTCGAGCCCCAGTGGTACCCTTTTACATTTTTTCACATGTTTTACAATTCTGATTTTTTTGTTGGCAGGGCGCTGGGCCTCTTTGGGCCTGGCTAATTTTTTTTTATTCTGCTAGTTAACCCCATGTATCCCATTGACACCCCTGGCCTAAATTTATTTATTTTCTTTCTTATTTTCATTTTTATTTTTCTTAAATATATTTTCTAAATACTAAAAAATCATAAAATACAAAAAAAATGATAGATTTATATTTTGACTTATTTTATTTTATTTTTCTCACAAAAAATATAAATATTTATTATACTGTAGTTATTTTATTAAATAATCTTGTAGACTTAATTAACATTTTGTTTTTTTATTTATTTATTTTTCACACCATTTAAAATACATTATTTTAATATTAAAAAAGGCCAAAATATTTTATAATACTATAAATATTTTTAAGATAAAAATACCAAAAAATAATTTTCTTAAACTTATTTTCTTTTAATTAATTAATAGAAATAGGGTTTTATTTAAAATCTTTTCCTAATAAAATTCAAATTTAATTAATTATTTTCTTTATTTAAATAGGTTAAGACAAAGTCCCTTTTTCATGAAAATCAAAAAAAGATACATTTTCTTTACTTCTTGCATTTTTTGTACATTCATTCATTTTATACTTTATATTTATTTATTTCTTTGTACATTGATATCAATTCAATATGGTTGTAATAGACTAATTAGGTTTAAATTTTTGCAATCCCCATTCATGAATTTGTAGACCCCCCTCCCCACAAATATTGTAATAGTGTAGTAACTTTAAATTTCGCAATTTATCGCTTTTATATAAAATGCTAGTAATTAGGATTTGTATGGAAAGACTAAAATAAATACTTAGAAAACACTAATTCAAGACAAAAATAAGCATGAAAATGATACACTTGCACACAAGCACCCCTAGGGTTATCCCACTTGATTTCCTTATACAAAATGACCATATTACGCATGTAAGGTATCTTAACAAAAACAAAACAAATACAAGATCATAGTCCCTCGATGACGCTATCTAAGTTGCCTTTCAAATGATCTTAGTCCTTAAAAAGAATGCTAAGATACCTTGCAACATTGCTAATCATGGTTGTACGATGACCCACACCCGTCCCGTTAACATCCAAATATAGGTTTGCTTACCAAATCAATGGTAAGACAACAATGTCAAAGGAAAAGAAAATGAACAAGAAAGACATTTGAGTAGGTAGATTGCTCCTAATTACTTGCTCCATTTCAAAACAAACATCCTTGCTATTTTAAAAAAACAAACACCTACACTTTCAAAACATCTTACAAAACTTGAAGACATTTTCAAAAGATCAACATCTTTGTATACATTCTTATGGACGAGAATCATTACAAAGATTGCCTAAACAATGGCCTCTTTACAAAATACTTTCAAAAACCACACAAAGCACAATTTCAAACAAAAAGCAAGTGATCTAGCAAGTAACTAAGATCCCATGGAAAACCATGGATGAAAAGGGTTCTAATACCTTCCCTTTTCATAATCTACCCCTCGAACTCAAGAAATAATCTTAAAGGTCTTTCCTGTGCTTTTTCACATTTCCTTTTGGATAAAAGAAAAGTCGGTGGCGACTTTTGCTAACCGCAACATTTGCGATCAAACGCAAAACCTTTAAGTTAGTTCTCCCACCGTATCACAGAACTGGCGACTCTGCTGGGGAAAATTCTAAAACTGGGGTTACCTTAGGGTTAGATCACATTTACTTGCTTGCATTGTTTGACTTGTATGCTTTACGTTATGGTTCTTTGTTTGGGTTCTAATCCTCTACCCGAATTTAGGATACATTATAGGTAAGTAGCAATACATTGTGGAAATTGTGCGGGGTATACCGACATGGTCTAAGCAATAGCTATGTTAGTGCGACATATTTGTTGGCACCGGTAGCCCTTGAGTTAATCAAGGAGAATACAGAGCCGCTGAGTGATGTCACGGAGCACTAATGAACTTTTAGAACCTTTACTTGACCAACTTATCCTTTAGGATGAGTGAGATGACCAGCTTTGGTGTAATCCAAAGTTGGTAGATACTCGATACTACACTCATTGAGTTTTGGTTTCTTGGGATATTTCGGTCGCCATTAAAGTGGCTTGTGCTGAAACAATGACCAAGGAAACAAACCGGTGATATTAAGCTCCTTAGAACCCGGTTACTATTACTAGGACAGGTTTGAGCCAACTAAACTTCAAGAGGGTACTTACCTATGAGACTCCATGCAAGCCTAAACCTAAGGACTTGTTTTCTTTATTTGTATATACATACTTGTACATAACATCATGAACATCATAACATCATACACATTCACTAACCATTTCAAGGATTTTGGGATTCATCTTTGTTCTTGTTTTGTAGGACATGGATTCTATTCGCAGAAAAACTATTCAAGTCAACCTTGTGAGGATCCCTCCACAACTTAAGGAGCCAGCTTTAAGGATTCCTAAAAACTCTCCATTCACCGAGAGACATGGTCGCCTACTCAACTTGGTCACCTCCAACACAGATGAGGACATGATGAAGGTGCTCTTTTAGTTCTTTGATCCTTTACACCATTGCTTCACATTTCCCGACTATCAACTTGTGCCTTCTTCGAAAGAATTCTATCGGCTCTTGAGGATTCCCATTCTCAACAAAATACCTTTCAACGGTATGTAAAGAGACCCAAAGCCAGAAGAGATTGCTCAAGCTCTACACTTGCACTCATCTGATGTCACAATTCATTGGGAAACAAGGAGTGGTGTCAAGGGTTTCCTAGCAAAGGTCTTGTTCGAGAAAGCCCAAAATTGTTGGAATTCTTTGGATTTGCAAGCCTTTGAGGAAATTATGGCTCTCCTCATTTATGGGATTGTTTTGTTTCCAAATCCTGACCAACTCATAGATGTGAACACCGTCAAAATCTTCATATCCCGCAACCCGATGCCTACATTGCTAGGAGACATCCTACACTCTTTTCACACTCTCACAATGAGGAAAAGAGGTTTCCTTATATGTTGCACTCCTCTCTCGACAAGATGGTTTATTTCATATCTTCCCCAATCTGTATTAAATAATGAGCAAGGTTCAAGGTGGTCAGAAAGGCTGATGACGCTCAAACATTCAGACATTCATTGGTGCTCCTGATCCATAGAGAATGTTACTATTGTCGACCGTTGTGGGGAATTTCCTAATGTTCCTTTACTTGGCATTAGGGGAGGTATCACCTACAATCCCTGCTTATCCTTAAGACAGTTTGGTTACGCCCGAAGTGATGGTCCACATGAGATGCTGATTCAAGGTTTGGTATTTGACTACGACAACGACGATCAAGGTCTTCGCCAGAGATTTATCCGAGCTTGAAGGATGTTAAACAAGGTAGATAGAAAGACTTTGTGGAAGAAGAATTCCATCCCTCTTGAGCCTTACTTCAAATGGGTATGAACTCGTGCTCAGAGTCTTATGATGCCTTACCCCTCTATTCTCCCAGTAATCATTGAGCCTGTCATGGAAGGAGTTGTTCCATACACCATCCTACATCCTGACATGCCCACCTCTCTTGAAGACCTACAAATAGATTGGATACAACTCAAGGGGGAGCGAGATACTTTTGAAACCCAATTTTACGCAAGCAAGAAGAAGGTTTTAGAACTCACTAGGCTACTTCATGAGGAGCAGACTCTGAATGCCTACATTGCACCAAAGAGGGTGCGTACTACCTTTATATCTTAGAGTTTCTTGTATTTGTTTTGCCCAAGAAGGCATTGATGTACTCAAAGCTTTAATTTATTAATATAACGTGTGTTTCCTTTTTGTCTAAAACAAATTTGAATCTTAAAATCCTTGAAATCATTGCATACACATTTATCATTCATCATAACATAAGCAGGTTTCTTACAACAAGTCTCCTCATCTCTCTACTGTTTATTTCAGTAAGATGGATCTCGAGAAAACGGTGAAAGACCTCCAAGCTCAGAATGCACAGTTTCAATAGTTGTTCTTAACTCTGGCCAAAGGACAATAAGAGTTGAAGACCTTGCTGGTTAAGGAGAAGAAAAAGAAGACAAAGAAAATAACTGGAATTTTGAACATGGGAAGAAGATTCCAAGGGAAGACAAGAAGGGCCTTAGACTTTGCTACGACATCTGGTGAGAAAGACAATCAAGATGGGAAAGGGAAGGAAACATTTGTTCAGTCTAATTCAGAAGAGGAAGAGGAAGAAGAAGACTATTCTGAAGAACAATACCCTTCAGCCGACGACAAGTATAAGCATCTAGAAGAACGGTTGAGTGCAATGGAAATCCAAAAAGTGCCTGACTTGGACTTTGAGGAGTTGGGCTTAGTGTCGAGGATTGTCATTCCTCCAAAATTCAAAATACCTGTGTTCGCCAAATATGGCAGAGTTGCATGCCCTAAAATGCATCTCCGGTCCTATGTGAGGAAAATCCAGCCCCATGCTGCTGACAAAGATTTATGGGTACACTTCTTCCAAGAAAGTCTGTCTGGAACTCAACTTGATTGGTTTTAGCAGTTAGAAAGGGCCAATGTTCATAACTGGGAAGATCTTGCGGCAGCCTTTTACAAACAATACCAATATAATGCTGACCTTGCACCCACTCGTACTCAACTCTAGAGTATGGCCATGGCTTCAAATGAAGGCTTCAAGGACTATGCGCAAAAATGGAGAGACTTGGACGGAAGAGTTTAACCTCCTCTATCTGAAAGAGAATTGGTAGACATGTTTTTGGGCACCTTGTCTGATTCCTTTTTCAATCACTTAATTGGGAGTTCATCGGCGGTTTTTACTGAATTGATATTGACCGGAGAAAGAGTAGAAGCCAGGATAATGAATGGAATGATTCAAAAATATACATCCTCTGCTGCTGTAAGGAAGCTGTTGTACCCCAAAATTTGCCCTCCCATTTCCTCAACATTTTCTCATCACAAGACCTTTGAAGATCAAGACACAATTAGGGTTTCCTCTGCTCAAGGCTTCTCCTTGCACTGTGGACTCAAATTAGGGTTTGTGTTTGCCTAAGGATGCTTTGACCTAAAATGCCTAAGATGACTTTCATGCTTCATGTTGGACTCTCAAGTTTACCTATGCCAAGTTTCAAGTCTTGATTCCAAGTTTTACCCAGTCAATTGGACAGTTGACCTGGAAATCAGCTGTATTGGGGAAAAAGTCAACTGTGGACAATTGACAGTCAAACCTCATGAAATTTGATCCACATCAACATTATGAACTCACATGGACCATTTGATCAAGTTTGAATCACAATTCCCCAAGAAATTTGATCAGGTCACCAAAAGGGCAAAATGGTCATTTTTAGGGTTTTGACTGCACAAAGGCAATTTTTGACTGTTTGACCTAGCCAATGGCAAACCAAGCTCACATATGGACTCAAGGACCCCATGGAATTATCTTGACATGTTCATCAAGCTCAAAAGATCCCAAGTACACAAGATTGACAGTTGAATTTCCCAGTCAATTGATCAATTTTGACTGTATACTGAAAAAGTCAAACTTTGACTTTTTGGTCAAAATCAAGAGTCAAGATTCATTTTTCATCAAAACATGCCAAATCATGAAACTTGTTCACCAAGAAATCACAAAATGCAAATTAGGGTTTGAAAATGGAATTTTTCATAACTTAGAATTTTTCTAAGTTATAAAAAACCCTAATTTTTTCCCAACTTTGACCCATCTTTTCACCATGATCCATTTGGATTCAAACAAAAGTCAAAACATGAAAGTTGTAGCTTGTTGCATAATCTACAACTTTGATTCACAAAGTTTTCTCATTTGAAGCTTGTATCTCAAGTTATGATTTTTTGAATAAGGGCACTAAACCATCTTTTAACTTAGTGAAATTTGACCTATTTTGACAAGGTTTTCTACCCTACTTCAAGGCCACTTTTCATACCCTTCCACTTGGAATTTTGATTTGCATTTCAAAGATGGATTGTAGTACACATTCCAAGCTTTCCAAAATGTCCAAGAACTCATCAAACAACCTCATAACTTGAGAGATTCGAATTTCACAAATTGGCAAAAATTCACTTTTGTTCTTCATCAAGACATGTTCATAACCTTGCCAATTTGAAATCAGTTTGCTTTATGCTTGATTACAGGTCCTTGAACCATTTCATACTCAATAATTTAATGCATATTCAATGTGTTAAGGTCATGTTCTTTGTGTTCTAACATTGCATAATGGTTTAATCCTAAACTAGATAAAGTGGAATTTCCATTTTTGAAAAGTTTAGCTTTATGTCAATTGGTAAATCAAACAAGTACATAGAAGATCTGCTTAGCACAAGATTATGGGCATAACACACTGATCAAGAGGAGTTGATGCAGCACATTAGGGGGTCCTATACTGACCTAGAACACCAATTTGCTTTTGGTAGCTTAAGTGTGAAGAAAGGTCCATAACATATGCTATCTCTCATATCAGTAAAAGAACACAGCACAAAAGATATCAAACACATTCCATAGACCTCATTGAAGCTTTTGCTCGAGCTATTTGCCTTTCAAACCCTCTCCATCTCAGAATCATCCTCAAACTGCACAAACAGGGGTGCCCCTGCAGTTTGAGTGCAATCTCTCATTCCCTTCAAACATTTCTGTCCAAACCTGTTCCTCTACCTTCCTTACAACATATGCAAGCTATCCATAAGCTAAGGCACGATCTGTAGTTGCTCTAACCACTTCCACCATTTTCACATCTTTAACTTGCAGGTGAAGTTCTATAGCTTGATACAAGAAGGTTCAAGACAAAGTGAGCATTGAAAAAGCATCCCTGGACCTCAAGGAAGCTTTTCCAATCATTACATTGCACTGAAAGTCTCTCATTCTCCACATAGAAGTTCAACTGCACAGGTAAAAGTTTGAATTCGTATCTCTCTTATTAGGCATATTTAGTCTTAAGTTTGTGAAGAAGCAAGGTCCTACTCATAGCCCTGAACATGTACATAGCTTTACTTTTCATTTCTTTTGCCTGAGTAGAGAGAATTTGAGCTCTGAAAATGGTAGAAAAATTAGGTCAGAAAAGAGGGGGAGAGAAATTCTCCCTCATCTTAGAGAGATAGGTCAAGTTCTTTATATGGTTAGAACCGTCTCTTCATGCTGAACATTTTTTGTGTTATGAGTTTTTGCTAAAAAGCCAGGAATCCAGAGATAAAAAACGCGTGTTTTAGCTTGAAGGAGGCTGTACAGAGGTTGAAGAAGGAGTGGTCTGGGCTGGGCCTGGATTTGTTTTCTTTTTGCACCCCATTTTCATGTTTACACCCCCCTGAGCCCATTTGTTTATTTTTCAACATTTTTGACTTTTTTCTTTTTGGTTTGACTTTGTTTATTTTTTCTCATGCCATTAAAATTTTTAAAATATTTTTTCCATCATTTTTTGTATTTATGGCATATTTGTTTGTTTATTTCTTTTATTTATATACAAATATATATATATACTATTATTAAAATAAATAGAAAATAATGTAGATACATTTTTATTTTTATTTTTACTTTCTGAAAATATTTCACACAAAAAATACTTTTATTTATTTTATTAAAATATTAAATAAATATTTATTTCTAGAATAATACATATTTAGGGTTTAATATAAATATATATATATATGATTATTAATATATTTAAGACAAAAATAAAAAATATTTGATTTTTTTCATTTTATTTAATATTTGATACAAAAATACCTTTTTCACAATACACTTCATTTTATTTTATTTTTTATAAATAATAAATAAATAGTAGAATTAAATTAGATAATAATGCCTTTTATTTAAAAATTAGGGTTTTTACCCTAAGTTCAAAATACTAAAAAAATAAATACATTTTATTTTCTTTTTTTCTTTTACATAAATATTTTTTCATACACATAAAAACTTTCTTTTTTTACATTTCACATATTTATTTTATTTACATTTAAATTATGCAATTTATTTACCGTGCAAATATCCAATTGTTGTAATAATTTAGATTTAAATTCTTGTCAATATCCCCATTTGAACATTTGTACCCCCCTTCCCATATTTGGTTGTGTAATAGCTTAGTAATTTTAATTTCGCATTCTATTGCTTTCTAAATAATAACATGCTAGAATTAGGGTTCGTATGCGAAAAAACGATAAAAAATAGTTCGACCTAATACAAGATAAACAAGCATGAAAATGGACACACAAATCACACTTGCACCCCCTAGGGTATTCCACTTGTTGCCTTCAAATAAATGGGCCATATTGTATGTTGAACATCTTTGGGCAAAGCAAACAGTTTGAATGATCATAGTCCCTCGATAAAACTTTTCAAAACAAATAAAACAAATGATCAAGTCCCTTAGAGAAATTGCCCAAAGACATTTAACGTCGTTACAATTATGGTCTAAACGATGACCCGCGCCTGTCCCTTTCACATCCTAACACAAGATTGCCCACCAAATACAATGGTGGTGCAAACTTGTTAAAAGGGTTAAAGTATAGCAATAATCTTTTGAGAAATTTAGGAGTAGATAACCTCTTAGTTACTTGAATCAACTTGCAAAACAAATCGCTTGCCTAATTTCAAAACCACACAACACTACACTTTCAAAACAACTTTCAAAAACAAATGAAAACCTTTTCAAAAGACATACATCTTTGTATACATCCCCACATGGATCATTACAAAGGTTGCCACCACATTGGCCTCTTTTCAAAACATTTTCAAAACCCACACACTCAAGCACCATCTAAAACAATTGAAAACAAAAGGCAAGTGATCTAAGCAAGTAACTAAGAGCCCATGGATAACCATGGATAGAAAGGGTGCTAATACCTTCCCTTTCTATAATCTACTCCCCGAACCCAAGAAAACATCTCAAAAGGTTTTTGCTGTGCTTTTTAACCTTTCCTTAGGATAAAATAAAAAGTCGGTGGCGACTCTTGCTAACCGCAACATTTGCGAATACAAACGCAAACCTCAAGTCAGTTCTCCCACCGTATCACAGAACTGGCGACTCTGCTGGGGACCTTACTTAAAAGTGGAGTAACCTTAGGGTTTTAGATCACCTTTGTTTTCAATTGTTTGCTTTGTTTGCTTTTATATTTGTGGGCTTTGCATCGGAGTTTCATAGATCCTAACCCGGATCTGGGAAATACCCTTTTTAGGTAGCATAATCTGTGAGGGACCTGTCCGGCGTAGACCGACATGGGTGAAGCAGTGGCTACGTTGGTGTGGCATCTTAGTCTGTACCTATATCCCTTGTGTTGTAACGGGGAGAATATAGGTCTTCTAAGGGGTCATTAAACACCAACCGACCTTAGAACCCTAAATTGACCAACTTGGCTATTAGGACAGTAGCAGTATGCTACACTCATTGAGGCTAAACTCTCGAGATGGTTCTGGCCGCGAGAAAAGATTGCGATGCTGGAGTTATGACCGATTGAGGGTAGCCAATGATTTGAGATCCCCTAGAACCCGGTTACTTTTGATAGGACAGGTTTTAACCAACAAAACCAAAAGAGGGTAATACCTGAAACTCATGCTGGCCTGAAACCTAAGGGTGTCTTGTGTGACTTGTGTGCTTTATTTGCCTATGTGAATACTTGTGATGTGCTTCATCATAGCATCATGCCATCATACCATTGCATGCATAAAAAGCTAACCCATTTCAAAGACAAAAAGGTTTCATCTTTGCTCTGTTTTGTAGGACATCATGATGCCCGTGCGTAGAAATACTGTCCGGCTCAACTTTGTTCAACCACCAGTTTTACTCAAAGATCTGGTTGAAAGAATTCCAAACACTACCTCCTTCATCAACAGACATGGTTCCCTCCTTGGCTTGATCACTGCAAAATGGGACCAACAACTGATAAGTGTTCTGACCCAGTTTTATGACCCTCTGCATCATTGTTTCACCTTTCAAGACTTCCAGCTGGTTCCTACCCTGGAAGAGTTTTCTTACTTGCTTGGGATTCCTGTCTTGGAACAAACTCCTTTCACTGGTTTGGAAAAGACTCCTAGGCCTGAAGAGATTGCTGCAATTCTCCCATTGACCAAAGAAGAGGTATTGTCCAACTGGGAAACTAGAAATGGGATCAAGGGCTTTTTGGTCAAATTTCTGGTTGGCAAGGCTAATGATTTCTGGAATGACTTGGACTTCAAAGCATATGAGGATATTCTGGCTCTTTTGATCTATGGTCTGGTATTGTTTCCCAACCCTGACACCTTCATCAGTATCCATGTCATAAGAATCTTCATGTCTCGGAATCCGGTACCCACTCTCTTGGGTGACATTCTACAACAACTCTATGCTCGTTCTGCTCGAAAACGGGGGACTCCGTGGTGTTGTGCTCCTTTGCTGGTAAGGTGGTTTATTTCGCACCTTCCTAAGTCCGTGCTGAAGAATGAAGAGGGAAAAGGTTGGGCTCGGAGGTTAATGTCTCTCACAGATGAGGATATCACTTGGACTCTCAGAGGTTTGGATGAGGTAGCTGTTATTGACCGTTGCGGGGAATACCCTAATGTCCCGTTGATTGGTATCCAAGGAGGAATCTCTTACAATCCGTGTTTAGCTCTCCGTCAGTTTGGGAGAGCCAGAGGAGATGGGCCTCATGAGATGCTGGTCCCTCACTTCCATTTTGAATTTCAGGCAGGCAGTGACAAACTACGGCAGGGATTCATTAGAGCTTGGGACAGAATCCACAAAGCTGACCCACATGAGTTAGGACCAAAGACTTCTTTACCATTGGAGCCCTATTGCAAATGGGTCCGCATCCGTGCTCAGAAGTTAGGTATGCCGTACGAAGCTGTCAGACCAATCATCCTTGAATCTCCCGATGAAGATGGGGTTCCTCCAACTGTCCTCCCTCCTCAGATACCTACTGATTTTGACACCATGAAGAGATCTTGGGCACAGCTAAAGGAAGAACGGGATTTCTATCGGGAAAAGTTCAACGAGCAGGAAAGGAAGGTCCAAAGGCTGACTAAGCAATTGGAGGAAGAACGTGTCCTGAACAACTACATCAGCACTGAGAGGAGGAGGCCATGGGAGCATTGATGAGCTTTGATTATTTCCTTTTGAAGTTTTATTTCCTTTTCCGTATTTTTCATTCCTGTAATGCCTAAGGGCAAATTGTTGAACAATTGAAAAATTTTAATCTAATGAAGTGTGTTTCCCTTTTTTGTCTACAAAGTTGAATCTTATTTGTCTTTGAAAACATAAAACATACGCATTCCATTACACCATATGCATAGCAGGTACCCTATTTCACAGGTTGCTTAATTTTCTTCGCTGTTTGTGTGCACAGTCATCATGAATCCGGAATCATCCAGTGAGCAAGCAATCAAGGCCCTTCAGGCCCAAAGTGCACAGTTTCAAGAGATGGTCCTAAGCCTAGCCCAGGGTCAGCAAGAGTTGAAGACTCTACTCCTGAAGAAGAAGAAGAAAAAGAGGACGGCGATGTTCAACACTGGACGCAGATTTGGGAACACACTCCACAATGAAGCTGATCCAACCACTTCTTCTGCTGAGAAAAACAGTCCCCAAGGGGGAGAAGCTCCTAGTCCCGCAGTATCCGACAACGAGACGGACTATAACGAGGAACAATACCCACCTGCTGCTGACAGATACAAACAATTGGAGGACCGCTTGAGCGCTATGGAAATTCAGAACGTGCCGGGACTGGATTTCGGAGATTTGGGATTATCTTCTGGAGTAGTAATTCCACACAAGTTTAAGGCGCCTGCCTTCGCCAAGTATGATGGGGTCTCTTGCCCAAAGCTGCATCTGAGGTCGTATGTAAGGAAAATCCAACCTTACACGGCGGATAAGAACCTCTGGATTCACTTCTTCCAAGACAGCCTCTCGGGGTCACAACTTGAATGGTTCTACCAATTGGACGGAGCTAGCATCCGGCACTGGGAAGATTTGGCAACTGCGTTTTACAGACAATACCAATACAATTCTGATCTCGCTCCTACGCGTACCCAACTTCAGGGTATGTCCCTAGGGACGGGTGAAGGGTTCAAAGAGTACGCTCAAAAATGGAGAGATTTGGCTGGCAGGGTGCAGCCTCCATTAACTGATCGAGAGCTGGTTGATATGTTTCTGGGAACGTTGTCTGGTCCGTTTTTCAATCATTTGGTTGGTAACTCCTCCGCTGGGTTCACAGATTTGATATTAACGGGAGAGAGAATTGAAGCTGGCATCAGGTCAGGCAAGATACAGAAGGCTGCCTCTACAAGTGCTGAGAAGAGGCCATTTAAGAAGGAAGCAAGCGCCGTCTATGGCCCTAGAAGACAAGTCAAGCCCGAAAGTCGCCAAGCCGTTAATGCTTTGGTCATCTCTAAACCTGTTGCTGCTCCTCAGCAGTACAATCAGCAAAGAAGTGAAAGGCCCAAGAGGCAGTATACCCGATTGAGTATGACATTATCTCAAATTTTACCCCAACTGTTATCCACCAACCTGGTGACCCTCAAAGAAGCTCCTAAAGTCGTCAACACTGCGTCTCCTAAATACAACCCAAATGCCCGGTGTGCTTATCATTCTGATAGTCCCGGGCACACTACTGATGATTGCTGGGCCTTGAGAAACAAAGTGCAAGATCTAATTGACGCAAAAGAAATTCAGTTTGAAGCGCCGGAAAGACCGAATGTTGTAACGGCTCCTATGCCCCAGCATAGGGTGAATGCCATTGAGGAAGAAGTGTACGCTGTTTCGATAGATGAAGTTGTTACCCCTTTGAAGACTGTTAAGAAGAACCTACTGCGGGCCGGTTTATTTCCGGGTTGCGGCGAAGGTTGCCCATTCTGTGCTATTTCCCTATCTGATTGTCCCTTGCTAAGGTTAGGCATCCAAGGCCTAATGGATAGCAAGGAGATTCTATTCAAAAAGACTGCTGTTCATTTGGTTCCGACAAAAGAAGTGTCCGTGATTACCATCTTCAAAAATCCAATCAAGGCTCCCCCAAAGAAGCCTATTCAAATCTTGACAGTTGCGCCTGTGATCATTACTGTTCCAGGACCCCTCTCCTACGTGTCTGATAAAGCTGTCCCCTGGCATTATGGGGCAGACGTATATGTAAATGGAATCAAGCAAGAATTTGATGCTAGTGCCAGTATCTGCGATATCACCGGTCCAGCTAAAGTCACCCGCAGTGGCAGGCTCTTCTCGCCTGACATTGCGCCGCCCGCTATTCGAAAACCCCTCCTCATAAAACCTGCAAGTTTACCAAGTCCTGTTGCTGATCAAATTGTGTCCCCTGCTGCCGAGTCATCAAATGCTCGGGGCAAAGGGATTGAAGAAGAGCCTGCCCGGATGGAGGCACCAATACCCGTGAATGCTGAGGCCTCCCGACAAGAAATGGAGGAGATTCTGAAAATAATAAAGAAAAGTGATTTTAATGTTGTTGAGCAGTTAGGGCATACACCCTCCAAGATCTCCCTGCTTTCCTTATTACTATGTTCCGAGGCCCATGCAAAAGCCTTGATCTCATTTCTCAAGACGGCCCATGTGCCGCAGGAGACGTCTGCAGTTCAGTTCACTGACTGCATAGCGAATCTGACGGCGGACAACGGCTTGGGCTTTTCAGATGCTGACCTGACCGCAAAAGGAAGAGACCACAATGATGCCCTGCATGTCTCTATTGAATGCAGGGGCACTACTCTGGCGCATGTATTGGTAGACACTGGTTCTTCCTTGAATGTTCTTCCGAAAAAGGCTTTAGATCGTCTGGATTATGAAGGCCTGGAGTTGAAACCCAGCAATATCATCGTCAGGGCTTTCGACGGTTCCAAGAGGATGGTTCATGGAGAGGTTAACATCCCTATCCGTGTGGGCTCTCAAGTGTTTGACTCTACCTTTTATGTGATGGATATACGTCCATCGTACTCTTGTCTGTTGGGTCGACCTTGGATCCATAAAGCTGGGGCAGTGACCTCCACCTTGCACCAAAAGCTGAAGTATCCCGTCAGGGGAAAGATCGTCACTGTACAAGGAGAAGAGGAGTATATGGTGAGCCATTTGAATTCCTTCAGGTACATCGAGATGGACGGAGAATTTATTGAAACTCCCTTCCAACATTTCGAGGAGGTACATCCAATTTCAGCAGCTGCGGAGACAATGGCCGAAGAGAGTGATTCCTTGAAGATGGTTTCCCTAAGGGATGCCCGGGCTGTGGTTCAGAAAGGCAATGGTGCACACTGGGGTCAGCTTCCTGATTTCACTCAGAAGAACGACAAGTTCGGGCTAGGCTTTACTGCAGAGGCTCAGAAGGCAGTCCGCAAAGAGAAGATTGGAAAGGCTCCGGTGTTTATTTCCAGCTCAAGGGTAAATGCTATCGAGGAGGATGTGGAGGAAGCTGAGTTTGATAATTGGATCTACCCGACTGCCAGCGACGGACCAAGCAACTGGACAGCAAAGGATTTTACCCCTATCACATTTGTCACGCAGTAATTGATTTCTTTTGATTTCCAAATTTGTAACAAACAATATGTTAAAACTCTGTTGGCTCGGTGTCCTGCCCGGGGCATCGTAGCTCCATTTGTGAGGGCTTTTTGTATGACATTTTCATATATCATCAATCAAAACATTGGACGTTTGTTGCATTTCAAATCTTGTGCTCCTTTTCTTTCTGTGTTATACATATTGCAAAACAGCTATATTTACACACACTCACTTATACAGGTTTCAATCCACTCTGGATCTCACTGGCAACAGCTCTGCTACCGCCAGTTATGACTTCGAAAATCCGATCAACTTGGCCGAGGACGAAGGTGAAGATGATTGCGAAGTGCCTGGTGAACTCGCAAGACTGCTACTCCAGGAAGAGAGGGCTATTCAACCACATGAAGAGCCTGTGGAGACAATTAACCTGGGTACTGAGACAGATAGGAAAGAGGTCAAGATTGGTGCCAATCTAGAGCTCAGCGTGAAGCAACGATTGATCCAGATGCTACAAGACTACATGGAGATCTTTGCTTGGTCCTATGAAGATATGCCCGGTTTGGATGCCGACATTGTAGTTCACCATTTGCCGACCAAGGAAGATTGCCCTCCAGTAAAGCAAAAAGTTCGACGAATGCGTCCAGAGATGTCTGAGAAGATTAAAGCTGAGGTGATGAAACAGTTTGATGCGGGTTTCCTTGCAGTAACTTCTTACCCTCAGTGGGTTGCCAATGTTGTGCCTGTGCCGAAGAAGGACGGTAAGGTCAGAATGTGTGTTGACTACAGGGATCTGAACAGGGCCAGCCCCAAGGATGACTTCCCCCTACCTCACATTGATGTCCTTGTTGATAATACAGCTCAACACAAGGTGTTCTCCTTCATGGATGGCTTCTCAGGGTATAATCAGATCAAGATGGCTCCTGAAGATATGGAGAAGACTACATTTGTAACTCAGTGGGGGACCTTCTGTTATAAGGTCATGCCATTCGGATTGAAAAATGCTGGGGCAACCTATCAGCGTGCCATGGTTGCTTTATTTCATGATATGATCCATCGTGAGATTGAAGTATACGTTGATGACATGATTGCAAGGTCTCAAACTGAGGAGGAGCACCTTGATCATCTGAGGAAGTTGTTTGACCGACTCAAGTTGTACAAGCTGAGATTGAATCCCAACAAATGCACCTTCGGGGTGAGGTCCGGAAAATTGCTAGGTTTCATTGTAAGTGATAAAGGTATCCAGGTGGACCCTGCCAAGGTTAAAGCTATTCAAGAGATGCCGACCCCAAAAACAGAGAAAGAAGTCAGAGGTTTCCTAGGACGACTGAATTACATTGCCCGATTCATCTCACATCTGACTGCTACTTGTGAGCCAATCTTCAAATTACTGAAGAAAGATCAAGTGGTACGCTGGAATGATGAATGTCAGGCCGCCTTTGAAAGAATA
This sequence comes from Vicia faba, assembly GCA_948472305.1. NCBI lineage: Eukaryota > Viridiplantae > Streptophyta > Magnoliopsida > Fabales > Fabaceae > Vicia > Vicia faba. The sequence continues at coordinate 1,233,135,469 of OX451735.1, forward strand.
AAGGAATACCTCCAAGAGCCACCCATTCTTATGCCACCGGTGGAAGGAAGACCTCTGATACTTTACTTGACAGTGCTTGATAATTCAATGGGGTGTGTGCTGGGGCAGCATGACGAGTCTGGCCGAAAAGAGCACGCTATTTATTACTTGAGCAAAAATTTTACCGATTGTGAGTCTCGTTACTCACTGCTTGAGAAAACTTGCTGCGCTCTTGTATGGGCTGCTCGCCGGCTGAGACAGTATATGCTGACTCACACTACTTTATTGATTTCAAAGATGGATCCCATCAAATACATATTTGAAAAGCCCGCTCTGTCTGGGAGAATAGCGAGATGGCAAATGATCTTAACAGAATATGATATCCAGTATACAACTCAGAAAGCAATTAAGGGAAGTGTACTGGCTGATCATTTGGCACACCAACCTGTGGACGATTACCAATCATTGAACTTTGATTTTCCGGACGAAGACATCATGGTGGTAACTGACTGTGAAGTACCTAGACCGGATGAAGGACCTGAGGAAGGATCCCGATGGTCTATGCATTTTGACGGAGCCTCCAATGCTTTGGGTAACGGCATCGGTGCTGTAATCATATCTCCCAAGGGGACTCATACTCCACTCACCGCCCGATTATGTTTCAGCTGCACCAACAACATGGCAGAATATGAGGCATGTATCATGGGTTTACAAGCTGCAATCGATTTGAGGATCAAGTTTCTAAGTGTCTTCGGGGATTCCGCTCTCGTGATCAATCAGATCAAAGGCGAGTGGGATACGAAACACCCGAATCTCATTCCTTACAAGGAGTATGTGTCGACCTTGCTCCCTCACTTTGAAGAGATAACTTTTGAGCACTTCCCTAGAGAGGAGAATCAGCTAGCGGACGCACTAGCCACGATGTCTTCGATGTTCAAAGTTAAATGGGACAATGAGGCTCCCCAAATCACAATCTGGAAGTTGGATGAACCGGCATACTGCTGCGAGCTCGAGGCTGAGAAGGTAACTGAAAAGCCCTGGTATCACGAGGTGAAGAGGTACTTGGAAGCCCAGGAATACCCTGAAGGTGCATCTGTCAATGATAAGAAGTTCATGAGGAGATTTGCTGCAAAATTCTTCCTCAGCAACGGCATTCTCTACAAACGGAATCATGATTCAACTCTGTTACGTTGTGTGGATAAGGCTGAAGCAGAGAAAATTATGATGGAACTGCACGAAGGTACATTTGGGACCCATTCCAGTGGACACACCATGGCTAAGAAAATCCTTCGGGCAGGATATTTCTGGTCCACGATGGAAGCCGATTGTTACCAACACTCCCGGACTTGTCATAAGTGCCAGATCTATGCTGACAAAGTGCATATCCCTCCGGTTCCTTTGAATGTCCTAACGGCACCTTGGCCTTTCGCAATGTGGGGCATCGATATGATCGGTGAGATCCGACCGACGGCATCCAATGGGCACCGCTTCATCTTGGTGGCAATCGATTACTTCACGAAATGGGTCGAGGCAGCTTCCTATGCCACAGTAACCAAGAGCGTCGTGGCACGATTCATCCGGCATAATCTGATTTGTCGGTACGGAGTCCCAGAAAGAATCATTACGGACAACGGTACCAATCTCAATAACAAAATGATCACTGAACTCTGTGAACAATTCAAGATACAGCACCACAATTCTTCCCCCTATCGGCCGAAGATGAATGGAGCTGTAGAGGCCGCCAATAAAAATATCAAGAAAATTGTGCAGAAGATGACAGTGACCTATAAAGATTGGCACGAAATGTTACCGTTCGCTCTTCATGGGTACCGCACCTCAGCAAGGACATCAACCGGGGCAACTCCCTTCTCCCTAGTCTATGGCATGGAGGCAGTCTTGCCGATCGAAATCCAGATACCCTCTCTCCGGATAATGAAGGATGCAGACTTGAATGAAGATGATTGGATCCAGACTCGACTTGATCAACTAAATCTGATTGACGAAAAGAGGCTCACTGCTATCTGTCATGGTCAAACGTATCAGAAACGGATGATCAGGGCATTTAACAAGAAAGTCAGACCGCAAGAGTATCAAGTTGGGGACCTGGTAATCAAACGCATCATCCTTCCTCAAAGTGATCCCCGGGGCAAATGGACCCCTACTTATGAAGGGCCATTTGTGGTTAAACGTGTGTTCTCAAGAGGAGCCATGATCCTAACCACCATGGATGGTGACGACCTTCCTCACCCCGCCAATGCAGACATAGTGAAAAAATACTACGCATAAATAAAAGACCCGCTAGGTTGACATACCTAGGCAAAAATAAGGGCTTCCCGGCGAACCAAAAGGGTTCGGGCAAAAATAAGGGATGAAATGAAAAAAAAATCTGTACACCCGGCAAGTCGAAAACCTGAAAGGGCGGCTTGGGCAAAAAAGGGTATCCCGGTGGACTGAAAACCCGAAAGGGCGGTCCAGGCAAAAGTTAGGGATAAAAGCGTAACACTATGTCTCATTGGATCACTTCGCATCCGGAACTCGGCATCAACTATCTGGCTCAGATTACGGCATCGACCAATCAGCTTCATCTTCGACCAGGCAGCAAAGCGAATGAGGCGTTCGAAGACATAAAGGCGATAGCAGAGTTGGAACCCGGTAGGATTGTTCACATAGCTGTTTTGTTTTTTCAAATTGTAAATTCTATACTTTTTTGGCGGCGTCCTCTTACTAGGATGTCAGCCTCTTGTACAAAAAACGCCTATTCACGGGCAAAGTTTAAATCAATACAAATTCACTTGTCCATGCAAATTGCCATTGTTTTTCTTTTTCTGTTTTGTCTTGCGAAGAACGTCCAATGTTCATTTTTGATATATGCATTTGACATTAAATTGCTGATTCATAAATGTTTGCATATGAAAAAAGAGATTAATTACAAGTAACATCAAAGACAGGGGCAATGAGGAGTTGTCTAATGCGGTCTAGTTGTTTTGTCCACCAAAGCACCAAGGTAGGTTCAACTGAAGAATGTGGCCAAATCATCTTAGCTCCCCGCAGAATAAAACAAGGTTCAGCAGCACTTTCCCCAAGCAGGAGTCGATTCCCCGTCGATCCTGAAAAAGGCACAACCTTCCCCGGCAGGTCTTAAAAGCTCATCCCCAGTAGATTCTGCGAGCTAATCCCCGGCGAAGTACGAACGTCACGCCCAAGTTTTATTTAGAGTTATTTCCTCACAAGGACTTATAACTGGGTTATCCTCAGCTAAAAGCCACGGAAGACCGTTCTCGGCAAAAGTTCCTTCAATCCCCAGCGAAGTCTATCTTTTGTATTCCCAAGCAGAGTTTATCCTTGAAGTTCCCCAGCAGAGTTTACCATCATTATCCTTAGCGGAATCCATCGTTAAAGTCCTCAGCAGGCCTCTCATCAGAACTTCGGCCAAGTATCTCTTCCGCAAAGCAGCTTCCCGGCCATTCGTCAAGGATTTATTTTCCTAAGATGAAATTACACTCATAAACATTTCACATTTTCATACATCTTGCTTACATACATGATGAGACACATACAACATCAAATGTTGAACATCATGACATCATGCATATCATACATCATGACATTGCATACAGCTTACGTCTTTGCCTTTTCAGGAAAAAGACAATCTCAAAAACGACTACCTTCAACTGTCACAATTCCAGATTCGATACCTGTATCTAGCCAGGGCACATCTGAGAGTGATCAGTTTCCAGACTCGATTCCTGTATCTAGCCAGGGCACGTCTGAAGAGTTCAAAGATTCGACTCCTGTATCCAGCCAGGGCACATCTATCAACTACAACAGCTCCAGATTCGATTCCTGTATCCAGCCAGGGCATATCTGTTGACCACATTTCCAGACTCGACTCCTGTATCTAGCCAGGGCACGTCTGAAGAGTTCGAAGATTCGATTCCTGTATCCAGCCAGGGCACATCTATTTGACGACTATTCCCGGATTCGACTCCTGTATCCAGCCAGGGCACATCTGAGCAACCAATTGTAGATTCGATACCTGTATCTAGCCAGGGCATATCTGCATAAGGAGACTGAAGATCAAACACCTGTAACAAGCCAGGAAAACATCTGTCTTTCTTAAATACACAAGTTCTCGCTAAGGAACCTCTTATGCGATCAACACTTCCAAATGGCATCTATAAGCCCATTCCCGACAAAGTTCTGTCACACTTCCAAATGGCATCTATAAGCCCATTCCCGACACCACATTGTTGAGACTCCAGCATGCGAGTGCAAATTTCCGGGCACTCTAGTGTCCAATCTCCTTTTACCCTCGAGTCACGAAAGGCAAACTTTCCAATCTAACTCTTCAGGTCCAAGAAGATTGAACAGGGGCAACTGTTGTACCCCAAAATTTGCCCTCCCATTTCCTCAACATTTTCTCATCACAAGACCTTTGAAGATCAAGACACAATTAGGGTTTCCTCTGCTCAAGGCTTCTCCTTGCACTGTGGACTCAAATTAGGGTTTGTGTTTGCCTAAGGATGCTTTGACCTAAAATGCCTAAGATGACTTTCATGCTTCATGTTGGACTCTCAAGTTTACCTATGCCAAGTTTCAAGTCTTGATTCCAAGTTTTACCCAGTCAATTGGACAGTTGACCTGGAAATCAGCTGTATTGGGGAAAAAGTCAACTGTGGACAATTGACAGTCAAACCTCATGAAATTTGATCCACATCAACATTATGAACTCACATGGACCATTTGATCAAGTTTGAATCACAATTCCCCAAGAAATTTGATCAGGTCACCAAAAGGGCAAAATGGTCATTTTTAGGGTTTTGACTGCACAAAGGCAATTTTTGACTGTTTGACCTAGCCAATGGCAAACCAAGCTCACATATGGACTCAAGGACCCCATGGAATTATCTTGACATGTTCATCAAGCTCAAAAGATCCCAAGTACACAAGATTGACAGTTGAATTTCCCAGTCAATTGATCAATTTTGACTGTATACTGAAAAAGTCAAACTTTGACTTTTTGGTCAAAATCAAGAGTCAAGATTCATTTTTCATCAAAACATGCCAAATCATGAAACTTGTTCACCAAGAAATCACAAAATGCAAATTAGGGTTTGAAAATGGAATTTTTCATAACTTAGAATTTTTCTAAGTTATAAAAAACCCTAATTTTTTCCCAACTTTGACCCATCTTTTCACCATGATCCATTTGGATTCAAACAAAAGTCAAAACATGAAAGTTGTAGCTTGTTGCATAATCTACAACTTTGATTCACAAAGTTTTCTCATTTGAAGCTTGTATCTCAAGTTATGATTTTTTGAATAAGGGCACTAAACCATCTTTTAACTTAGTGAAATTTGACCTATTTTGACAAGGTTTTCTACCCTACTTCAAGGCCACTTTTCATACCCTTCCACTTGGAATTTTGATTTGCATTTCAAAGATGGATTGTAGTACACATTCCAAGCTTTCCAAAATGTCCAAGAACTCATCAAACAACCTCATAACTTGAGAGATTCGAATTTCACAAATTGGCAAAAATTCACTTTTGTTCTTCATCAAGACATGTTCATAACCTTGCCAATTTGAAATCAGTTTGCTTTATGCTTGATTACAGGTCCTTGAACCATTTCATACTCAATAATTTAATGCATATTCAATGTGTTAAGGTCATGTTCTTTGTGTTCTAACATTGCATAATGGTTTAATCCTAAACTAGATAAAGTGGAATTTCCATTTTTGAAAAGTTTAGCTTTATGTCAATTGGTAAATCAAACAAGTACATAGAAGATCTGCTTAGCACAAGATTATGGGCATAACACACTGATCAAGAGGAGTTGATGCAGCACATTAGGGGGTCCTATACTGACCTAGAACACCAATTTGCTTTTGGTAGCTTAAGTGTGAAGAAAGGTCCATAACATATGCTATCTCTCATATCAGTAAAAGAACACAGCACAAAAGATATCAAACACATTCCATAGACCTCATTGAAGCTTTTGCTCGAGCTATTTGCCTTTCAAACCCTCTCCATCTCAGAATCATCCTCAAACTGCACAAACAGGGGTGCCCCTGCAGTTTGAGTGCAATCTCTCATTCCCTTCAAACATTTCTGTCCAAACCTGTTCCTCTACCTTCCTTACAACATATGCAAGCTATCCATAAGCTAAGGCACGATCTGTAGTTGCTCTAACCACTTCCACCATTTTCACATCTTTAACTTGCAGGTGAAGTTCTATAGCTTGATACAAGAAGGTTCAAGACAAAGTGAGCATTGAAAAAGCATCCCTGGACCTCAAGGAAGCTTTTCCAATCATTACATTGCACTGAAAGTCTCTCATTCTCCACATAGAAGTTCAACTGCACAGGTAAAAGTTTGAATTCGTATCTCTCTTATTAGGCATATTTAGTCTTAAGTTTGTGAAGAAGCAAGGTCCTACTCATAGCCCTGAACATGTACATAGCTTTACTTTTCATTTCTTTTGCCTGAGTAGAGAGAATTTGAGCTCTGAAAATGGTAGAAAAATTAGGTCAGAAAAGAGGGGGAGAGAAATTCTCCCTCATCTTAGAGAGATAGGTCAAGTTCTTTATATGGTTAGAACCGTCTCTTCATGCTGAACATTTTTTGTGTTATGAGTTTTTGCTAAAAAGCCAGGAATCCAGAGATAAAAAACGCGTGTTTTAGCTTGAAGGAGGCTGTACAGAGGTTGAAGAAGGAGTGGTCTGGGCTGGGCCTGGATTTGTTTTCTTTTTGCACCCCATTTTCATGTTTACACCCCCCTGAGCCCATTTGTTTATTTTTCAACATTTTTGACTTTTTTCTTTTTGGTTTGACTTTGTTTATTTTTTCTCATGCCATTAAAATTTTTAAAATATTTTTTCCATCATTTTTTGTATTTATGGCATATTTGTTTGTTTATTTCTTTTATTTATATACAAATATATATATATACTATTATTAAAATAAATAGAAAATAATGTAGATACATTTTTATTTTTATTTTTACTTTCTGAAAATATTTCACACAAAAAATACTTTTATTTATTTTATTAAAATATTAAATAAATATTTATTTCTAGAATAATACATATTTAGGGTTTAATATAAATATATATATATATGATTATTAATATATTTAAGACAAAAATAAAAAATATTTGATTTTTTTCATTTTATTTAATATTTGATACAAAAATACCTTTTTCACAATACACTTCATTTTATTTTATTTTTTATAAATAATAAATAAATAGTAGAATTAAATTAGATAATAATGCCTTTTATTTAAAAATTAGGGTTTTTACCCTAAGTTCAAAATACTAAAAAAATAAATACATTTTATTTTCTTTTTTTCTTTTACATAAATATTTTTTCATACACATAAAAACTTTCTTTTTTTACATTTCACATATTTATTTTATTTACATTTAAATTATGCAATTTATTTACCGTGCAAATATCCAATTGTTGTAATAATTTAGATTTAAATTCTTGTCAATATCCCCATTTGAACATTTGTACCCCCCTTCCCATATTTGGTTGTGTAATAGCTTAGTAATTTTAATTTCGCATTCTATTGCTTTCTAAATAATAACATGCTAGAATTAGGGTTCGTATGCGAAAAAACGATAAAAAATAGTTCGACCTAATACAAGATAAACAAGCATGAAAATGGACACACAAATCACACTTGCACCCCCTAGGGTATTCCACTTGTTGCCTTCAAATAAATGGGCCATATTGTATGTTGAACATCTTTGGGCAAAGCAAACAGTTTGAATGATCATAGTCCCTCGATAAAACTTTTCAAAACAAATAAAACAAATGATCAAGTCCCTTAGAGAAATTGCCCAAAGACATTTAACGTCGTTACAATTATGGTCTAAACGATGACCCGCGCCTGTCCCTTTCACATCCTAACACAAGATTGCCCACCAAATACAATGGTGGTGCAAACTTGTTAAAAGGGTTAAAGTATAGCAATAATCTTTTGAGAAATTTAGGAGTAGATAACCTCTTAGTTACTTGAATCAACTTGCAAAACAAATCGCTTGCCTAATTTCAAAACCACACAACACTACACTTTCAAAACAACTTTCAAAAACAAATGAAAACCTTTTCAAAAGACATACATCTTTGTATACATCCCCACATGGATCATTACAAAGGTTGCCACCACATTGGCCTCTTTTCAAAACATTTTCAAAACCCACACACTCAAGCACCATCTAAAACAATTGAAAACAAAAGGCAAGTGATCTAAGCAAGTAACTAAGAGCCCATGGATAACCATGGATAGAAAGGGTGCTAATACCTTCCCTTTCTATAATCTACTCCCCGAACCCAAGAAAACATCTCAAAAGGTTTTTGCTGTGCTTTTTAACCTTTCCTTAGGATAAAATAAAAAGTCGGTGGCGACTCTTGCTAACCGCAACATTTGCGAATACAAACGCAAACCTCAAGTCAGTTCTCCCACCGTATCACAGAAGCCATTTATCAGAAAGAAAGAAGTGGTTGCGGTTTATCCTTATAGAAATAAAGATAGGGATGAACGCCGTCCAATGGTGGGGGTTGTCATGATTCCTAAAATTGCGCCTGATCAACAAAGAAACAACCAATCAAGAATGAAAAGACCAGTCAGACAATTCACCAGAATTAATATGATGTTATCTTAATTACTGCCACATTTGTTAAGATCCAATCTAGTGACCTTGAAAGAAACTCCAAAGAACCCTAACACAACCTCTCCTCACTATCATCCTAATGCCCGCTCTGCATACCACTCTGAGAGTCCCGGCCATGACACAAATAACTGTTGGGCTCTAAAGAACAAAGTACAAGACCTCCTTGAAGCCAAAGAGATTGAATTCGATGCGCCAGAAAAGCCCAATGTCATTTCTGCCCCTATGCCCAAACATGGCCATAATACCAACGCCATTGAAGAAGATATGTCTGTTACTTCAGTTGATGAACTTATGACCCCACTCCTGACTATCAAAAAGAACTTATTGAATGCCGATGTATTCCCAGGCTGTGATGAAGGTTGTTATTCCCGTTTGACCTCACCAACTAGTTATATTTTGTTGAAAGCATGCGTTCAATGCCTAATAGATAACAAGGAGATTTTGTTTGAAAAGACTTTTATTCCACCTGTTTCTTATAATGATGTTTCCATCGTCACCATTTCCAACAATTCTTCCAGGGTCTCCACCAAAGGACTCGTTAGAATTACATCAGTACCAAAAGTAGCTCCTTTGATAATTACAATGCCTGGACCAGTCCCGTATTCGTCAGACAAAACCGTACCATAGAATTATGGAGGGGATATCTACTACCACGGTATCAAGCAAGATTGGCCAGTTGCTGAAGATTCAAATTCTAAGAAAGTTAGCTCTGATATCAGTAATATTGTAGGGACTAGCAAGATTACCGGAAGCGGAAGGATATTCTCTCCAGAAATTGCTCCCCCAAAAGCAGTTTTTGGACCCGTAATCGTTCCTATTGTTGTTGCTCCTCCAAAGGTTATTTCCAGTCCTACAATCATCTATGCTAATACTCTAACTGACAAAGCTGATACAACCCCTGTTATCACTCCTACTGACGTTCCTGGTGCTGAGTCAGCCGAGACTCAAGGTAAAAGTATTCTGATTGAACCTGTGTGAACGAAGGCACAATCATTGGCTATCCCTGAGACCTCCGGGAAAGAGATGGAGGAAATTCTAAAGATCATAAAAAGAAGCAACTACGATGTAGTTGAGCAACTGGGGAAAACTCCATCTAAAATTTCCATGATGGCTTTACTACTATATTCTGAGGCGCATGCAAAGGCCTTGGTAAAATTCTTGAAAACTGCTCATGTACCCCAAGAAACATCTGCCGATCAGTTCCAATACTACGTAGCTAGCTTGACTGCAGATAATGGTTAGGTTAATCGAATGATGATTTAACGCCAAGAGGAAGGAATAATAATGAGGCATTGCATGTCTTAGTGGAATGCAGGGGCACAACCTTGGCTCATGTATTGGTGGACACCGGATCGTCTCTGAATGTGTTTCCTAAAAAGGCTCTTGATAGGCTTGATTGTGAGGGATTGACATTGAAACTAAGCAATATAGTAGTGAGGGCTTTTGACGGCTCAAAAAGAATGGTGCATGGGGAAGTGGATATCCCCATAAAAGTTGGAACCCAAACATTTGATTCAACCTTTTATGTAATGGATATCCGCCCTTCATATTCCTGCTTGCTAGGCCGACCGTGGATTCACAATGTTAGCGCTGTTACTTCTATGTTGCACCAAATGCTGAAATATCCAATTCAAGGGAAAATCGTCATCGTTCATGGAGAAGAAGAGTATATGATCAACCATCTCAATTCCTTCCAATATGTGGAGTTAGATGGTGAATTTATTGAAACTCCTTTCCAGCACTTTGAAGAAGTCCCACAAGATGTGGCGTTGACCAGGGCTCTATCTCAAGTTCCCAAGATCACAAGGCCTCCACTCAGAATGTCATCTTTGAAGGATGCTAAGGCAGTGATAGAAGAAGGTGGGTGCACTATTTGGGGACAACTCCCAGATATCCCATACAAATCTGACAAGTTTGGCCTTGGTTTCACTTTAGGTGCTCAGAGGGTTGTACGTCGCGCTCCATTTGGAGGACCACCCTTGAAGATCAACAACTGTGAAGTCAATATGGTAAAGGATAATGAAGACAACTACAACCCGGAGGATTGAATTTTCCCGACTGTCAGTGGAGGGCTCAACAACTGAGAGGTTAGAGATTTTGTCCCAATCACTTTTATCCCACAATAATTTGTCTTTACATTTTGTTAGATCTATAATATTAAAACAATTCAGACTCTTAAAATATTGTGTCTTATCCAAGACACAATGGTCCATTTGTAAGGGTTATTATCTCATTTCCATATGACATCAATGAATCATGGACGTTTTTGCATACAAACTTTGTGGTCATTGTTTTTATTTTTTACATTTTTATTTCTTTCAAAGATAGTTATACCCTTACACACACTCACACTCACAATACAAGTCTACATCCATTCGGGATCCCATAGGTAACGACTCTACTATGGCTTTCTGTGACTCTAAAAATCTAATCTACCAAGCCGAAGACGAAGGTGAGGAAGATTGTGAAGTACCAAGGGAACTTGCCAGGTTATTACAACAAGAAGATAGAACCATTCATCCCCACGAGGAACCGGTGGATACAATCAACCTAGGTACCGAAGAAGACAAAAAAGAGGTCAAGGTGGGTGCCAATCTGGAACCCAGTGTCAAGGAGCGTCTAATTCAGTTGCTACACGAGTATGTTGAAGTCTTTGCCTGGTCGTATAAAGACATGCCCGGAGGATTGAATTTTCCCGACTGTTAGTGGAGGGCTCAACAACTTGGAGGCTAGAGATTTTGTCCCGATCACTTTTATACCACAATAATTTGTCTTTACGTTTTGTTAGATATATAATATTAAAACAATTCAGACTCTTAAAACATTGTTTCTTATCCAAGGCACAATGGTCCATTTGTAAGGGTTATTATCTCATTTCCATATGACATCAATGAATCATGGATGTTTTTGCATACAAACTTTGTGGTCATTTTTTTTCTTTTTTAAATTTTTATTTATTTCAAATTAGCTATATCCTTACACACACTCACACTCACAATACAGGTCTACATCCATTCGGGATCCCATGGGTAACGACTATGCTATGGCTTTTTGTGACTCTGAAAATCTAATCTACCAAGCCGAAGACGAAGGTGCGGAAGATTGTGAAGTACCAAGGGAACTTGCCAGGTTATTACAACAAGAAGAGAGAACCATTAAGCCCCACGAGGAACCGGTGGATACAATCAACCTAGGTACCGAAGAAGACAAAAAAGAGGTCAAGGTGGGTGCCAATATGGAACCCAGTGTCAAGGAGAGTCTGATTCAGTTGCTACACGAGTATGTTGAAGTCTTTTCCTGGTCGTATAAAGACATGCCTGGAGGATTGAATTTTCCCGACTGTCAGTGGAGGGCTCAACAACTGGGAGGCTAGAGATTTTGTCCCGATCACTTTAATCCCACAATAATTTGTCTTTACTTTTTGTTAGATCTATAATATTAAAACAATTCAGACTCTTAAAACATTGTGTCTTATCCAAGGCACAATGGTCCATTTGTAAGGGTTATTATCTCATTTCCATATGACATCAATGAATCATGGACGTTTTTGCATACAAACTTTATGGTCATTGTTTTTCTTTTTTACATTTTTATTTCTTTCAAAGATAGATATACCCTTACACACACTCACACTCACAATACAGGTCTACATCCATTCGGGATCTTATGGGTAACGACTCTGCTATGGCTTTTTGTGATTTTGAAAATCTAATCTACCAAGCCGAACACGAAGGTGAGGAAGATTGTGAAGTACCAAGGGAACTTGTCAGGTTATTACAACAAGAAGAGAGAACCATTCAGCCCCACGAGGAACCGGTGGATACAATCAACCTAGGTACCGAAGAAGACAAAAAAGAGGTCAAGGTGGGTGCCAATCTGGAACCCAGTGTCAAGGAGCGTCTGATTCAGTTGCTACACGAGTATGTTGAATTCTTTGCCTAGTCGTATAAAGACATGTCGGGACTTGATGCAGGTATTGTGGTATATTGTCTACCTACAAAAGAGGATTGCCCACCAGTAAAACAAAAGATCCGTCGAATGCGACCAGATATGTCAGAGAAGATTAAAGCAGAAGTCATGAAACAATTAAATGCTGGATTCTTGGCCGTCACCTCCTATCTGCAATGGGTTGCCAATGTCGTTCCCGTGCCCAAAAAGGACGGAAAGGTACAAATGTGCATGTACTACAAAGATTTGAATAGGGAAGGCCCTAAGAATGATTTCCCACTCCCCCACATTGACATTCTAGTCGATAATACGGCACAACACAAAGTGTTTTCCTTCATGGACGGTTTCTCAGGTTATAACCAAATCAAAGTGGCGCTTGAGGATATGGAAAAGACAACCTTTATCACACAATGGGGAACATTCTGCTACAAGGTTATGCCATTCTGACTGAAAAATGATGGGGCAACCTATCAGCGTGCCATGGTCGCTCTATTTCCCGACATGATACATCACCAAATAGAGGTCTATGTGGACGACATGATAACTAGATCTCAAATAGAAGAAGAGCATCTGGATCATTTACAGAAACTGTTTGAGAGACTAAAGAAGTACAAGCTGAGGTTGAACCCAAATAAGTGCACATTTGGAGTAAGGTCTGGTAAATTCCTAGGCTTTGTCGTCAGCAATAAAGGTATTGAAGTAGATCCTACCAAGGTGAAAGCTATACAAGAGATGCCTGCTCCTCGTACTGAGAAGGAAGTCATAGGATTCTTGGGACACTTGAACTATATTGCCAGATTCATTTCTCACCTGACAGCTACATGTGAACCAATCTTCAAACTAATGAAGAAATATCAGGTAGTCAAATGGAATGATGAGTGCCAAACTGCTTTTGACAAGATCAAAGAGTACCTGCAAAAGCCTTCTGTTTTGATGCCACAAGTCGAGCGAAGACCATTGATCATGTATCTGACCGTTTTGGAAAATTCAATGGGGTGTGTGCTGGGGCAGCCTGGCGAGTATGGCCGAAAAGAGCATGCTATTTATTACCTGAGCAAAAAGTTTACCGACTGTGAAACAAGATATTCACTGCTCGAGAAAACTTGTTGCGCTCTGGCATGGGATGGTCGCGGCTAAGGCGGTATATGCTGACCCATACTAGCTTGTTGATATCTAAAATGGATCCAATAAAATACATCTTCGAGAAGCCTGCACTCTCTGGGAGAATAGCGAGATGGAAGATGATCCTGACAGAATATGACATACAGTATGCTACCCAAAAAGCAATAAAGGGTAGTGTACTAGCTGATCACCTTGCTCATCAAGCTGTGGATGACTACCAGTCCATAAAGTTTGAATTCCCAGATGAAGACATCTCAATGGTAAACAACTGTGAAGAATTCAGGCCATATTACGGACCTGAACAAGGATCCCGATGGACCCTGATTTCTGATAGGGCATCTAACGCGCTCGGAAATGGTATTGGTGTTGTACTAATATCTCATAAAGGGTGTCACACTCCTTTTAAGGCAAGACTCTGCTTCAATTGTACAAATAACATGGCGGAATACGAAGCGTGCATTTTTGGTCTCAAAGCTGCCATAGACTTGAGGATCAAATCCTTGAATGTATTCGGAGATTCAGCTTTGGTCATTAGCTAGATCAAAGGGAAATAGGACACCAAACAACCTAACCGTATCCCTTACAAAGAACATGTTTTGACATTGCTCCTACATTTTGAAAAGATTACCTTCGAGCACTTCCCACGAGAAGAAAATCAGCTAGCAGACGCACTAGCCACATTGTCATCTATGTTTAAACTTAAATGGGATAACGAGGCTCCCCAGATTACCATTGAACGAAGGGATGAACCAGCACATTGTCACGAGATTAATATTGAAGAAGTAGTGGACCAGCCTTGGTTTCACGAATTCAATAGGTATCTCGAGGCTCATGAATATCCAGAAGGATCTCCAGTCAATGGTAAGAAGTTCCAAAGAAGATTCTCTACTAAATTCTTCCTTAGTAATGTCATTCTTTACAAATGCAACCAAGACTCTGTGTTACTTCGGTGTGTAGACAAGGTTGAAGCTGAAAGGATCATAGCTGAATTTCATGAAGGCACTTTTGGCACCCATTCCAATGGGCATACGATGGCAAAGAAAATACTACGGGAAGGCTATTACTGGTCTACCATGGAAGCAGATTGCTATCAACACTCTCGAACCTGCCACAAGTGTCAGATTTATGCTGACAAGGTGCATGTACCTCTGGTTCCTCTGAATGTCTTGACATCTCCTTGGCCCTTTGCTATATGGGGGATTGATATGATTGGGGAAATAAAACCAATATCCTCCGATGGACACCGCTTCATCTTAGTGGCCATTGACTATTTTACCAAGTGGGTGGAGGCAGCTTCTTTCGCTTCCGTTACCAAGAATGTTGTCGCCAAGTTCACCAAGCAGAATCTCATTTGTCGGTACGGTATCCTAGAGAGGATCATTACATACAATGATACAAACCTGAACAATACTATGATCACATCCCTGTGCGAGCATTTCAAGATCCAGCATCACAATTCTTCCCCTTACCGGCCAAAGCTGAGTGGTGTTGTCGAAGCCGCAAATAAGAACATTAAAAAGATCATACAGAAAATGACAGTCACATACAAAGAATGACATGAGATTCTACCATTCGCTCTCTACGGATATCGTACCACAGCTCGCACATCAACCAGAGAAACACCCTATTCTCTGGTATACGGCATGGAGGCTGTCTTGCCTATTAAGGTCCAGATCCCCTCTATGAGAATTATGAAAGATGCAAGGCTGAATGAAGACGATTGGATCCAGACTCGACTTGATCAACTAAACTTGATTGATGTGAAAAGGCTCACAGTTGTCTGCCATGGTCAAATGTATCAAAAACGGATGATCAAGGCTTCAACAAAAAGGTCAGACACCAAGTGTATCAAGTTGGAGATCTGGTGATCAAATGTATCATACTGCCGCAAGGTGATCCCAGGGGCAAATGGACTCCTACATACGAAGGACCATTTATGATCAAAAACATATTCTCTGGTGGAGCAATGATTCTGACCACCATGGATGGCGACGACCTGCCGCACCCTACGAATGTAGACATAGTCAAAATATACTACGCATAAGAGACTCGCTAGGTTGACACACCTAGGCAAAACAAGGACATCCCGACGGACCAAAAAGGTTCAGGCAAAAATTAGGGATAAAACAAAAAAATTTGTACACCCGGCAAGTTGAAAACTTGAAAGGGTGGCTTGGGCAAAAAAGGGTTTCCCGGTGGACTGAAAACTTGAAATGGCGGTCCAGGAAAAAGTTAGGGAATTAAAGCGTATAACTATGTCCCATTAGATCACCTTACGGACAACCTTTGGCTACAACTGACAAACTCAGAGGTTCTGATCAATTCAATCATCTTCAGACGAGGCAACAAATAGACAAGATGCTCAGAGATACGAAGGCTATAGAAGAATGGGAACCCCATGAGATTATTGCTCATAGCTATATTTTCTTTGTATCAAAATTTTCATTTTTTACGACAGTATTCTCATACCAGAATATTTGTCTCATTGTACAAAAATACTTACTCAAAGTCAATACAAAGATATCCCTTTGAAAGGGAAAATCTATATGTTTTTTTTCTTATTGTTGTGTTTTGTTTACAAAAACGTCCAATGATTCATTTTTTAACATATGCATTTGAACATAATTATTGTTTATAAATAAACAAAATAGAAATACAATCACTGGTGGCTTTAAGAGGTAGGGAAATCTCTCTATGCTATTTCTATAATCCCTCGCAGTGTGAAGTTCAATCCCCAGCAGAATAGAGCTTCCAGTTATCAATCCCCAGTAGAAGTCGTCAAATTTCTCAAGATTCCCCAATAGTATTTTTCAAGCAGTACACGACATTTCCCTTACAACAAAGTTTATTTCTCCAAGCAGAAATTCATCAACACTTAGACTTCACAACATGAAGACTTATACTCCATTATCCTCAGTAGCAGTCAAGGATTTATTTTCCCCAATCCAATAGCAGTGCATCAAACTAGCTCGCATACGCATACATCGCATCCATATATCATAAACATTGATAACGCGAATGCATTATACTATGCATTTCATACAACATAACATTGCATATTAGCTAACATTTTATCTTTTTCAGGATAAGACTAATCAATAGATACCATTAACAATGTTCAAAGTCTTCAGATATAGTTCATATATGCTCCAGCCACAGATGCCATTCTGATACTCATTCAGACTCAACTTTCAGATACAGTTTAGATATGCTCCAGTTATGGACGCCATTCTGATACTCATTCAGACTCACCTTTCAGATACAGTTCAGATACACTCCAGACACGGGTGCCATTCTGATACTCATTTAGACTTAACTTTCAGATACAATTCAGATACGCTCCAGACACGGATGCCATTCTGATACTCATTCAGATTCAATTTCTCAAATATAGTTCAGATATGCTCCAGACACGAATGCCACTCTGATACTCATTCAGATTCAAGTTCTTAGATACAATTCAGATACGCTCCAGACACGGATGCCATTCTGATACTCATTCAAATTCAAGTTCCAGATACAGTACAAATATGCTCCAGACACAGACACCATTCTAATACTCATTAAAAATCAACCTCCAGATGTGGTACATATACGCTCCAGACACAAATGCCATTCTGATGCTCATTCTTTCAGCTTACCAATTACAATTCAGCAATCACTTTGGATGGCATCTACAAGCCCATCTCCAACAACTTTCTATCACTTCCCCAAATGGCATCCTTAAGCCCATTCCCTCTACCATCACATCACCGAATACCAATTTTTGGGCACTCTAGTGTCCAATCATCTTCCACCTTCGAGTCATGAATGGCAAAACTAGCCAATCTAACTCTTCAGGTTTAAGAAGATTTAACAGGGGCAGCTATTGTACCACGAAATTTTCCCTCTCACTTATCAATATTTTTGCTCACAAGATCTCCTTGGGCTCAAGACTGCACTAGGGTTTGATCAGCTCAAGACACCTCCTTATGCACTGATGACCCAAAACTAGGGCTTGAGTTTTCACAAAGACATTCGAACTTCCAAAGCCCCATATGACTTTCATGGATCATTGTGGACCCCCAAGATCACTCATGTCAAGTTTCAAGCCTTGGATCATATTTTTACTCAGTCAATTGAGCAATTGACCTAAAAATCAGTCGTATTGGGGAAAAAGTCAACTATGGCCAATTTACAGTCAAACTTATTAATTTTTTTATCAATACCAACATTTTAAACTTATATGTATCATTTGATCAAGTTTGGACCACAACTCCTCAATAAATTTGATCAAATCCCCAAAAGGGCAAAATGATCAAAATTAGGGTTTTGACTGAGAAGGGGCAATTTCTGATTTTTGACCTAGAAAATGATCAATTGGTTTAAGGCATGATCTCAAGAGTCCAATTTCATCATTTTGACCTAATGTAATGGTTCAAAACATTGCAAGTCCATTGGATTGAAAGATGAATTTTTCAGTCAACTGATCAAAAGTCAATTGTATACTGAAAAGTCAAACTTTGACTTTTTGGTCAAATTCAAGTGCCAAAGATCATAATTCATCAAAACATGTCAAAATATGAAACTTATTCATCAAGAAATCAAAAATTCAAGATTTCATTTTGAAAAGTCAAAATTTCTAAACTTAGAAATTTTTCTAAGTGTTGGAAATTTCATGTTTTTTCATAACTTTGAACAAAATTTTCATCATGATGCAAGATGATTCAAGAGAAACTTCCAACATGAAAGTTGTAGATCTCCATGAAATATACAACTTTACTTTACACAACTCTTTCCAAAAATACTTGGATCTCAAGTTATAATTTTATGAACATGTGGTCATGAAACTAAACACTTAGTGAAATTTTGCCCTAATTTGGTTAGGATTTTGACCTAAATTCATGGCACTTTTTAATATAGTTCCAAGCGGAATCTTCAAAAGAAACTCAAATATTGGTTGTAGAGAATATTTCAAGATTTTGAAAATTTCCAAGAACTCCTTGAGATCATTCTTGAGTAGGGAGAATCGAAGAGATGAAATTAGGGTTTTGCCACTTGAATTACAAGTCATTTTTGATGAACACATGAACCAAATCCATGATAGGCTGCATAATCCTTGCTTTACAGGCCTCAAACTGGTTTGTCACTCCATAATTGAGCTATTACTAAGTTGCTTTACAAAGTTGTTAAGGCTTTGATCCAAGCAATTGAGCTATTATCCAAGTTGCATTTCCCTTAATGGCACAAAGTTGACATTGCCATTCTTGTAAAGCAAGCTTTTTGCATAAAGTTCATTCTTGAGTCTCTAACTTGTTCCCTCTGATCACACTCCATCTATAAAGTCAGAAGCAAGCTTGTTTAAATCATAACCACGCTATCTTAGCAAGTACAAGGTATGGAAACTTGTTTTGTCAAAAAAAATCACATGTTTAACTTAAACATGTAAATTTGAATTCTGATCAACTAGAGCACTCCAATCTTGTTGCTTATAAGTAGAGTCACTATTTGTGAGCTAGAGGACGAGCTTGAACACCCTGAAATACAACAAAACTCTCTGAAATCAGAAATTGCCCAAAAACTCCATTGTTGCAAACTTTCTAACCTTGGACTTCAAACTCACATTTGCCTCGTGCGTTTCTTGGCCTTTTAGTTTCTAAAGCTTACTTACATCAAGTGTAACCTATCCTTGTCCCTGTTTCATTACTATAACACCATTTACCATAACCTCCATAACCAAAAAATAGAGTCTGTAACTTGACTACTCTAGGCCATTTCAGCCACTCTCAACTCAAGCAAACCATTGCATTAGCTTCCTAGGACCTCAAGGAAGCTAACCTGATCATCACCATCACTTGAAACAAGCTCAAACTCCAAACACGAATTCCAATTTTGAGGTATATTTTCTCAACTTGGGACTCTTCATACAGGCATCATCAATCGTTTATTTATGAACAAAACATGTAGATATCATTGCCCTGAAGCTAACCATGTCCATAGTTTCCATTAATTTTGCTTGAGCTTAGAGAATTTTGAAACTGAAATTTCTGAAATTTTTAGGGTTCAAATTAGGGCCATTAAAATTCATGCTTATCTTTGATCTATAGTTTTAATACTTTACATTTCTGGAATCGTGAGAAAATTTGCTACAAGTTTCATGTTTACAGTTTTCATTTTTGATGAGAAATGAGCAAGTTACAGTTGGTCTAGCTGGAGGTTGAAGATGAAGTCTTCAGGGTGCATTTTACCTTACATATTTATTGTTTTACTTATGTTAACGGATGTATAGACACCCCAGTGGTAAAAGCGCCCACCTGTAACCTATGGGACCTGGGTTTGAGCCCCAGTGGTACCCTTTTGCATTTTTTTACATGTTTTACAATTCTGATTTTTTTTTTGGCAGGGCGCTGGTCCTCTTTGGGCCTGACTTATTTTTTTTATTCTGCTAGTTAACCCCTTATATCCCATGACACCCTGGCCCAAATTTATTTATTTTCTTTTTTATTTTCATTTTTATTTTTCTTAAATATATTTTCTAAATACAAAAAAATCATAAAATACAAAAAAATAATAGATTTATATTTTGACTTATTTTATTTTATTTTTCTCACAAAAAATATAAATATTTATTATACTTTAGTTATTTTATTAAATAATCTTGTAGACTTAATTAACATTTTGTTTATTTATTTATTTATTTATTTTTCACACCATATAAAATACATTATTTTAATATTAAAAAAGGCCAAAATATTTTATAATACTATAAATATTTTTAAGATAAAAATACCAAAAATACTTTTCTTAAACTTATTTTCTTTTAATTAATTAATAGAACTAGGTTTTTATTTAAAATCTATTCCTAATAAAATTCAAATTTAATTAATTATTTTCTTTACTTAAATAGGGTAAGGAAAAATCCCTTTTTCATGAAAATCAAACAAAGATACATTTTCTTTACATCTTGCATTTTTTGTACATTCATTCATTTTATACTTTGTATTTATTTATTTTCTTGTACATTGATATCAATTCAATATGGTTGTAATAGACTGATTAGGTTTAAATTCTTGCAATCACCATTCATGAATTTGTATAACCCCCTCCCCACAAATGTTGTAATAGTGTAGTAACTTTAAATTTCGCAATTTATCGTTTTATATAAAATGCTAGTAATTTGGGTTTGTATGGAAAGACTAAAATCAATACTTAGAAAACCATAATTCAAGACAAAAACAAGCATGAAAATGATACACTTGCACACAAGCACCCCTAGGGTTATCCCACTTGGTTGCCTTATACAAAATGGCCATATTATGCATGTAAGGTATCTTAGCAAAAACAAAACAAATACAAGATCATAGTCCCTCGATGACGCTATCTAAGTTACCTTTCAAATTATCTTAGTCCCTAAAAAGAATTCTAAGATACCTTGCAACATTTCTAATCATGGTTATACGATGACCCACGCCCGTCCCGTTTACATCCAAAGATAGGTTTGCTTACCAAATCAATGGTAAGACAACAATGTCAAAGGAAAATAAAATAAACAAGAAAGACATTTGAGTAGGTAGATTGCTCCTAATTACTTGCTCCATTTCAAAACAAACATCCTTGCTATTTTCAAAAAACAAACACCTACACTTTCAAAACATCTAACAAAACTTTAAAACATTTTCAAAAGATCAACATCTTTGTATACATTCTTACGAACGATAATCATTACAAAGATTGCCTAAACAATGGACTCTTTACAAAATACTTTCAAAAACTACACAAAGCATAATTTCAAACAAAAAAGCAAGTGATCTAGCATGTAACTAAGAGCCCATGGAAAACCATGGATGAAAAGGGTGCTAATACCTTCCCTTTTCATAATCTACCCCCCGAACTCAAGAAATAATCTCAAAGGTATTTCCTGTTCTTTTTCACCTTTCCTTTTGGATAAAAGAAAAGTCGGTGGCGACTCTTGCTAACTGCAACATTTGTGATCAAACGCAAGACCTTCAAGTCAGTTCTCCCACCGTATCATAGTGTGGTTTGAAGTAAAAGTATATGGTCACGAGAGAATTTAAGGCGTGGGAGACAATGCATGTGACAAACATCACATGTGTCTGACGAGGGGCAGCGATGAAGGGAGTTCTGGAATGTCGTGGATGGTGAGAGGCATGCGAATAGCAAGTGGTTATGTGATTCCAGGTATTGGGATTGTATCAGAATCTGAATGAGGTTCTTCAGATTGGTTTGTTGAAACAAGGTGAGGTTCTGGTTCATGGATATCAGAAGATTGATTCTCAGAAGGTTGAGCTTCTGGTTCTTGTATTTCAGGTTGAGGAATTTCTTGTTGAGGTGATTGTGGTTGTTAAATTTCTGGTTGCGAAATTTCTGGTTGAGGTGATTGTGAATGAGGAATTTCTTGTTGTGGAGAGTGTGGTTGCCAAATTTCTGGTGTGGTATCAGAGTTTGGATTTTCAGGGAGTTGAGAATTTGGATTTTGTGGTACGGGAGCTGAAAAGTCTTGGTCAAATAAATCAATATCATACAGAACTTTGGCAAGTTCTGGTTGGGTTTGTTCAAGATTTAGATTATGAGAAAGGGAGTGAGTTTCATTCAGACATAGAGTTTATAATGGATCAAACCCTATGTCAAAGTCTTCAAATGTTTGGGGTGATGGGTTTGCTGGTTGAGAAGGCATGGCTTCAGATGTTGATACATTTATTGATTCTATAGCAGAAAGAGAGGAAGGATTACCTTTCTTTTTGGAAGATTTTGGAGTCCTCTGAGATGGTCCTTCTCCTGCTTCTTTCCTCTTCTTGGTCTTCTTTA
This sequence comes from Vicia faba, assembly GCA_948472305.1. NCBI lineage: Eukaryota > Viridiplantae > Streptophyta > Magnoliopsida > Fabales > Fabaceae > Vicia > Vicia faba. Next base: position 1,233,158,009 of record OX451735.1, read on the forward strand.
AAACAACTTCTGGAGCAGCCTTGTGTAAGTCATGGATATTGATTTCTGGTGCAGTACCATCTTCCTTGCAAGCGTTAAGATATCTGACTATTATTTCTGGTTTGGAGTCAATCTCATAAAATAAAGGAAAATCATCCAGAGGTATCCTTCTTCAAGTGATGCTTGCATGAGAAGTAACTGTGGGTTCCTTCATGATATTCTCAATGATTTTCATCTTCTTCAGATTTTTAGCGTTCAGGGGCTTCCCAGCAGTTGCTGCCAATGTGCTGATTTCCTGGGCCTCAGTCAAATGTTCTATCAGCCTATTCTCTGTCAGAATATCTGATATGAGTCTTCCTAAGGGTATCCAGTCCCTCTTGGTCCGTTCATCTTCTCTTGTTTCCTTCACACTAGTTCTAAGATGATTAAACAGCAAGTGTGGAAGGTTTACCTTAGTCCTCTTGGAAATGAATAGATCAGAAACTGCTGATCAATGTTGATATAATCAGGAGAGCTAGTTGGATTCCTGTGGTTGATACACCCCAGAATAATTCTTGCCTAAATTCTGTGGTGATCCTTCAGATCTCTGATTTTGGTGGAGGGTATTCCATGAGTAAATATTTCCCTTGCAATAGAACTCACATCAAAGAATCTCTCAGCCATGTCAATGCATCTGACACCTCCACCATTGTAACCAATAAGCTTTGAAATTAGGTCTTCTGTAATAACAATTTTCTTCCCCATGACATAAGAAGTAACCTGATGATTTGAAGAAGAAGCATGTATCCAGAATTCTTTAACAAGAATGGGAAAAGTTGGGCCAACCAGACGGTCAAAGTACTTGTACCATCCTTGAGCAGTAACGTCTTCATACAGGTTAAAGCCATTTTCCTGAAGACTCCTAAAATTAACAATCAGTTCAGAGAGACCTTCCAAATTATTAATAGGAGTGAGGAGCGTTATGTAAGGTTCTTCATACTGTTCCATTGAAGCAGATTCATGAGCACTGATATTTTTGACACTTGAAGAAGCCATTGTTCACACGAGATTTTGAGAAAGATGAAAGGGGTTTTTGAAAACAAGAGCTTGATTCGATGGAAAATATTGATGAGAGTAAAAGTGAAAGAATGTAAAGAGTAAAATTTGAGTTTAAATAGTTTTCTTGAAAGCGTAAACAATAAGAGAGATACTGGAACGGTTACCCATGACTATAAGCATTAATGACAGCTGAATTTGGGGGATTCCGAAAGATACTGGAACGGTTACCCATGACATGTGTCTCAATGCACCCAATCAGCGCCTTTGACCTTTCAGAAAAGTGAACGCATGTTCAGCCTCAGAAAGTAGCTGATGAATGGATGACAATTGTTTGATTATGTGAACAACATGCTTCTATCCTTGAAATGAAACATTCAGATCTTCATGGATAGATTCTGATGCAATCTGTACTTCCAAACTCTAAAGACAGGTTGATCAATAGTTCACAGAAGATAACAAAATTATGAAGGTTAAGATATACAAATAAAATATTTTATTCTGGATATAGCTTCATGCTGAGATGTTTCAGAATGAAGTAAAACCTATCTTCAGAAAGAGGTTTTGTAAAGACATCAGCACATTGATGTTCTGTGTCAATGAATTTTAAGCTAAGAATCCCTTTCTGAATATAGTCCCTAATAAAATGATATTTTATTTCTATATGCTTAGCCCTAGAATGCAAAATTGGATTCTTACTGAGACAAATAGCAGAAGTATTGTCACAGAGGATAGGAATGTTACTCTCAAATATGTTGAAGTCTTCAAGTTAACTTTTCATCCAGAGCATTTGCATGCTACATCCAGAAGCTTCTATGTATTCAGCTTCTGCTGTTGATAGTGCAATTGTGGACTGTCTCTTGCTGGTCCATGAGATCCGATTTTCTCCTAGAAACTGACAGCTTCCATAAGTGCTTTTACGCTCTACTCTGTCTCCAGAAAAGTCAACGTCACAATATCCTACTAAGCTGTAATCATTTGATTTTCTATAAAACAAACCCAGATTAGTAGTACCTTTCAAATACTTGAAAATTCGCTTAATTGCTGTTAAGTGAGATTCTCTAGGATCTGATTAAAATCTAGCACATAAGCAAACACTAAATAAAATGTCAGGCCTTGAAGTTGTCAGATAGAGAAGAGAACCAATCATACCTCTGTATACCTTCTGTTCTACCTTTTTACTTACCTCTTCCTTTTCCAGAATGCACGTGGGATGCATTGGAATCTTTGAGGGCTTACATTCTGAGAGATCAAATTTCTTCAGAAGTTCTCTGACATATTTGCTCTGATGAATGTAAGTTCCTTCTGGAGTTTGGTTTATCTGAATGCCCAGAAAGAATTTGAGTTCCCCCATCAAGCTCATCTCAAACTCTGCCTGCATACATTTAGCAAACTCTCTTCCTAGAGAGGGTTTAGTAGATCCAAAGATGATGTCATCAACATAAATCTGACATACTAACATTTCATTCTTAACTGTCTTACAGAACAAGTTTGTGTCCACTTTCCCTCTGGTGAATTCCTTTTCTAATAGGAAGTTACTTAGTCTTTCATACCAAGCTCTGGGAGCTTGTTTCAGACCATAGAGTGACTTCTTTAGTTTGAAAACATATTCTAGATTTTTGGAATTCTCAAACCCAGGGGGTTGGTGCACATATACCTCTTCATCTATATAGCCATTTAAGAATGTACTTTTGACATCCATCTGATACAGATTGATGTCTTTATTTACAGCAAATGATATTAAAAGTTTGATAGATTCTAACCTGGTGACTAGAGCAAAGGTTTTTGTATAGTCTATCCCCTATTGCTTACTATAACCTTGTACTACCAGTCGTGCTTTGTTTCTGATGAATTCTCCTTGCTCGTTCAGTTTGTTTCTGAACACCCACTTTGTTCCAATGACGTTGAATCCTTTTGGTTTGGGAACTAGATCCCATACGTCATTTCTGGTGAATTGATTCAGTTCCTCTTGCATTGCCAGAATCCAGTCATTGTCCAAAAGTGCTTCATCAATAGTTGTTGGTTCAATCAGAGAGACCAGTCCCATGAGGGATTCTTCAGAGTTTCTGAATGTTGATCTGGTTATGATTGGTTCATCTTTCTTTCCCAGTATTGTATCTCCTGGGTGATCAATGTTGTTTCTGGATAGCCTTTTCTGAAGTTGATCAACAGAATTTGCTGGATTGCTTGCAGTAACTCTTTCTGATGTTGAGGGAGCATCTCTGTTGAGAACTTATGACGAGTTGTCTTCAGAACCTATGAGTTCAACTTCCATACCTACAAGGAATTCATTCTTCTTTGACTCTTGAGAGTCAAGCTTATCATCAAACCTAACACTGATTGACTCTTCAACAATCTGTGTTTCTGTATTGTATACTCTATACCCTCTTGAGCGTTCAGAGTATCCTAACATAATACACTTTTGTACTTCAGAGTCAAACTTGTTCAAATAATTTTTTGTATTCAGAATAAAGCAAGTGCATCCAAATGGATAAAAATAAGAAATTTTGGGCTTTTTGTTCTTCTACAATTCATAAGGAGTATTTTCCAGAATAGGTCTTATGGAGATTCTATTCTGAATGTAACACGCTGTGTTAATTGCCTCTGCCCAGAAGATCTTAGCAATGTTAGTCTCATTGATCATGGTTCTGGCCATTTCTTGCAATGTTCTGTTCTTTCGTTCTACAACTCCATTTTGTTGGGGAGTTCTAGGACAAGAGAAGTCATGCAAGATGCCTTTTTCATTAAAAAATAATTCAAAATTTTTATTTTCAAATTCTCCACCATGATCACTTATGACTTTAACAATTCTAAGATCTTTTTCATTCTGAACTTGGTTGCAGAAGGTAACAAACAAAGAGTGTGACCCGTCCTCGTGTCTTAAGAACTTTACCCATGTCCATCTACTATAGTCATCTACGATTACTAACCCATACTTCTTGCCACTGACTGAAGCAATTTTTACTGGTCCAAATAAGTCAATGTGCAGAAGTTTTAATGCCTTAGAGGTGGAAACAACATTTTTGGATTTGAAAGCAGGTTTTGCAAATTTTCCTTTCTGACATGCTTCACACAAAGCATCTGAGCTGAACTTCAAATTAGGAAGTCCTCTGACCAGATTGATTTTGTTATTCTGAGATATTCTTCTCATACTAACATGCCCCAATCTTCTGTGCCAGACCCATTGCTCGTTGTTAACAGAAAGTAGGCATTTTACATTCTGACTCTTTAGTTCAGAATGTTTTATTTTAGAAATGTTGTTTTTCCTCTTTCCATTAATTAGGATAGTCCCATCTTTCTGACTAACAACTTTGCATGAATTTTGATTAAAGATTATATCATAACCGTTATGACTTAATTGACTTATGGATAACATGTTATGAATTAATCCATCAACTAATAATACATTATTTATAGAGGGAAGATTTCCATTACCTATTGTTCCAGAGCCAATGATCTTTCCTCTCTGATTTCCTCCAAAGCCCATGTAGCCTCCATGCTTAAGTTCTAGGCTTTGGAACATATGCCTTCTTCCTGTCATGTGTCGTGAGCAGCCAGAGTCCAGGTACTATGACTGGTGTCTTAGCCTTGCTGCTAAAGATATCTACTACATGTATAATTTTATCCTTAGGTACCCACATTTTCTTGGGTCCTGATTTGTTAATTTTACCAAAATTCTGATTGAATTTTGGTTTGACAGAATAATCGCTACTTGTATATTTTATGTCATGTGTGTGCCCATATATAAAATGTGAGTTGATTGGAGTGGGTTTTATAACTAAGTCTATGGCCTGTTTAGGTGTAGATACCTTACCTTGATATCCTATCCCTTTTCTGCCATTTCTGCTAACTCCATAAATCATTGAAGCCATCTTGCTTTTGTCTATGTTTTTAGCTAGAAACTTCTGAAAGTTGTGATCATACTCGTTGATGATCTCATCAGCATTACTGGGAGTCTCTAAGTTTGTTTCCTTCTGAGAGCTTTGCAAATCATTTTCTAATTTTGAAATTTTCTCTTTTAACTCAGAATTCTCTAATTTGAGAGTCACATACTTTTCAGAGTCAGAGGCAAGATCCCTTTTCAGGTTCTTGAATTTGACTCTGATATGCTGATACCTTTCCAGAATTTCATTTAGACTTTCAGCAAGTTTAGCCTTAGTAAAGTTTATGGTAAAATCAGGAAATACCTCTTCAGTGTCTGATTCTGAGTCTAAACCAGAAGCTTGACTGTCTTCTGATACGTTTTCCATGAGAGCTATGTTTGCTCTTTCATCATCTGATTCTGAGTCAGCTTCAGAGGTGTCAGAATCATCCCATGTAGCCATGAGGCTTTTCTTCTTTTCCTTGAAGAACTTCTTTTTGGGCTTCTCCTTTTGAACCCTTGGGCAGTCACTTTTGTAGTGCCCTTGCTCGTTACACTCATAGAAGATAATGTCCTTGTTGTTTGGCTTTCTATATTCTAAAGAACCTTCAGATCTTCTGTGTCCAGACGAAGACTCAGACTTTCTGTATTTGGAGGAGGATTCATTCTAATTCTCTGATCTTCTAGGATTTCTGACTTTCCTTTGTCTCTATTTCCACAGTTGGTTCACCCTTCTGGAGAGGAGAGACAATTCATCTTCTTCTGATGAGGATCCATCAAAAGTTTCTTCCATAGCCTGCAAAACCTTAGAGTCAGATTTTATGTTAGATTTTAAAGCTAGTGGCTTACCTTGCTTTTGAGGCTCATCTTCTTCTAGCTCTATCTCGTGACTTCTGAGGGAGCTGACAAGTTCCTCCGGAGATATTTTGTTGAGATCTTTGGCTAGCCTAAGTGCTGTGACCATTGGCCTCCATTGCTTGGGCAAGCTTCTGATGATCTTCTTAACATGATCAGCAGTAGAATACCCTTTGTCAAGAACCTTCAGTCCAGCAACAAGGATTTGGAATCTTGAAAACATAGTTTCTATAGATTCACTATCTTCCATCTTGAATGCCTCATACTTCTGAATGAGTGCAAGTGCCTTGGTTTCTTTGACTTGAATGTTGCCTTCATGCGTCATTCTCAGAGAGTCAAACATGTTATTGGCAGTCTCTCTGTTTGATATTTTCTCATATTCTGAGTATGAGATAGCGTTGAGAAGTATTGTTCTGGCCTTGTGATGGTTTCTGAATTCACGCTTTTTCTGATCAGACATCATTTTTTTGTCTATCCTCTGACCACGTCCATCCACTGGGTGCGTGTATCCATCAGTCACCATGTCCCACAGATCAGCATCATGGGCCAGAAAGAAACTCTCAATTATGTATTTCCAGTAGTCAAGGTTTCCTCCAACAAAGATTGGAGGTTTTCCACTAAATCTTTCCTTGTCTTCATGGTTGTCATTGCTGATGTTTTGGTTTGGTCCCACCATAGTGTTTTTTTGATGCTTGGATCTTGTACTGACACGGTTAAGTGTTTAAGCTCAGAACCAGGCGCTCTGATACCAATTGAAGATGTGAAAAACACAAGAAGGGGGGGAAGGGGGGTTGAATTGAAAACTTGAAATCAAAATCACAATGACACAGTATTTTTATCCTGGTTCGTTTGATCTCAAACTACTCCAGTCCACCCGTCAAGGTGATTTCGCCTCTCTCCAACGAGGTCTTAATTCACTAATCACAAAAATGATTACAATCACTACTTTAACAACTGTTAAATTCTTCTTGAGTACAACCACAATCCGGTTGATCTCAAGGAACACTATTTAAAAACAATTATACAAGAATTTGTATTGTTGTTTTTCGTAACAAAAATTGTTTATCACAACTGTGATAATCTACACAAGATTATACCTTGGAAATGTAAAGAATATTGCTTGAAGCTTTGAATATACGTGAGTGGTTCCTTTTTTAAATCGTCAACAATTTTGAATACTGACTTTGTTTATATAAGTAGTGGAATGACATTGATCATCAAGCATGTTTAATGTCATTAACACACTTTCCATTTAGAGAAGATCCTGTCTGAAAGAAGCCATTGGAAATGATTCTGTCTTGAATGATTAATAACTCTTCAGAATCTTATCTCCTTGCTTGCTGATGACGCTTCAGAATATTGATGACTTGGATTAACATGTTCTTGTTCAGAATTAGAGGTTGCTTTGCTTTAGCGCAGGTTCTGGTCATCAATCTTCAGCGCATGTTTTTATTGCTTCAGCGTGTAGCTCTTATGCTTATCTTCTGATGCTTCTATGGTCAGAACTTCTGCATACATACAACATAATTTTTTGGGCGCATATTTGTTCTTTTGCATTTGTCATTAGTTCTTTTTATTTGTTATCATCAAAACTCTAACTAAGGGTTGTAGAATTAAACTATGTTCTAACATATAGGATTTATATGAAATGAATGAGTGGTAATGGTGGTTGATAATGGAGTGATGGGAATTATGGGGTTTAAATAGTGGAAGATGGAAGTTATGGAAGTTATAGAAGAAAAAGTGAAACGGTGTGATAGAAGTCAAATTATATGGTCACGAGAGAATTTAAGGCGTGGGAGACAAGGCATGTGACAAACATCACATGTGTCTAACGAGGGGCAGGTTGTTTAAGGCATGCTTGACGGTCGACATAGAGAGGCTGACAATCGACAACTAGGCTGTGACGGTCGGAATAAAGACAAGGAATCATGGACACATGCGTATGTCTCTTGGACAACTTGTTTGACCATGCATGTAATTCTATTGGACCAAATAAATGGGCTATGCAGATAATGTCCAATGCTACATATACATATACATATATATTATGAATAATTGTACTCTAAAGCTAGGTATACATATATATGATAATAATAAATATTTCTAATGGTCAGCATATATTAAGAAATGATAGGAAATAATTATTTAGTATACTGATAAGAGGCATAAAATATAGATAATAAAATATTCAATAACATTAACTAGTGTATGCGCGAATAATTGATTCGAGGAAAAATCGAGTATTTGAATAATTATCGATATTTCACAGAGATAGTATAATCATATCAGTATAAGAGGTGCATGAATAAAAACTTTAAAATTACCAAAAATGATATACAAAATAAAAATAGGAATAATAAGAAATAAAATAATATTACTGGATAAAGAAACTGAATGTGAAAGATACAAAATCCTAAATATGAAATAACTAGAAACAAAATATCCGAAAACAGGAAAATAACACAATAATGTTTCCTCCCCCATACTTAAAACAGACAGTGTCCTCACAGCTCTAAGAAGAAGGATCGGGAAAATTCAACAAAAATAGTAGGAGCTATCTAGCCACGATGTGGGTCTCCAAAAGGTGGAGCAATAAAATAGAGATGCTGATATAGATGATCAAACTGCTCTGTTACGATATCCATAAAACCGTGAAAGTCTTTACGCAAAATGGTGAACTCTCTGCGTAAGCCTTCAATTTGTGTCTCTAAATTAACAATAGCAGTAGTAAAATCACGAGGCGGAGGTCCAACATTAGCCGGAATAGCAAAAGCAGCAGACACAAGAGATGCATCAGGGGAAACTACACAATAATCAGGGGAAGGAAAATCATAATAATGAGGAGGAGTTTGAGGATCAAAATCATCAGGGATCTCATAAGGTTGAGGGGTTTCAGGTGAGGGTGGGGTAGGTGGGTGATCCAGGTCAAAAATCCAGTTATCTCTGTTGTGAACACACATTATAGGGTTAGGAAAAACAAATTGGTGGATAGTGTTATGGTTAATGAGCAAGTCAAACTCATGTGGTCCAAGGTTTCTTATAAGGTTAGTGTTGAAACAGAAACGGACATTCATAGGTCAAATTCTGCCATAGGGGTTTAATCCTAGAAGTGGTTGTCTCATTCTGATAGCATTCAAAATCATTGTAACTAGGCCTCCTATAAGGATAGGTGCATGAGCAGTCTCAATATTACGGATAAAATTGGCTAACATAAAGGTAGCTGCATTGACATGACGGTTTTATGAAGCACAAAACATAATGAAAAGCTCGTCACGAGACACCGAAGAAATTTTTTGCTCTTTTCCAAACAGGGTGTGGGCCAGGATCTTGTGGAAGTATCTTATAGCAGGGTTATGGATACTTTCAGAATACATATCTTCCGACTCAGGGTGGTTGTTACAAGTTATGCTACCCCAGAAGTAATTAAGCTCATGGTCGAAGAGAATATCCTCTTGGGTGACAATAAAGACATCAGGGCCACTAGGGAAACCTAAAAGGTTGCAAACTCACTATTGTTATAACGGAAATCAATACAAAACAGTCTAAACCGGATCAGGCCACGGTTAAATCCTAGTCCATTGTTAGGAACATAGTTCAAAGAACTTTGAAACTCTAGGGTAATCCTTCAGTATGAACTAAACCTCCTTCGAATAGGGGAGGTATCCCAACCTATCTGGTGCAGCAAGTATAGGACACTCTCTCTAATGCCTAAGGCGGTCATAGCACGCTCATCAACATAGATGGTGGGAGTCATCTCCCTATCGACTAAGTCCTCAAACCTCCTCATTTGACCTTTTACCCTAAAATTAATACTAATATAATCTACTCTTGCCATTTCGAGAGTTAGTCACTAGCTAAAAAGTAAATTAGCCTGAAAAGTAAGTAGATTATAGAAACATCCCGTTAGCATTGTCCAAATTCCTTTAGAGTAAAAATAAGAAAAATAAGAAAATGAAAATAAGAATAAAAATGAAATAAGAGAAATAAGGATAATAAATAAAACTTTAAGTAAAAATTAAAAGTTAAAGAAAAATATAAAGATAAAAATGTGGGTTGTCTCCCACAAAGCGCTTTATTTAATGTCGCAAGCTCGACACATTTTCAATTACAAATTAGTCGTTTGATTCAGCCAGTGGTTGTAGAAGCGTTAGGCTAGCGGAGTAGTCTTTGTTTTCTATACAATAGTAATGCTTCAAACGTTTCCCATTTACGATAAATGGATCACTAAACTTACTCTTAATTTCTACGGCGCCACTTGGAAAAACCTTAGTGACTTCGAAAGGATAAGACCACCTAGAGTGTAGTTTTCCGAGAAAAAATTTTAAGTCGCGAGTTAAATAGGAGTACTACATCTTCTTCGTTGAATTCTTTCCTAGAAATTCATTTATCGTGCCATTTTTTCGTTCTCTCTTTGTAGATCTTGGCATTCTCGTAGGCGTCTAATCTAAGCTCTTCTAATTCATTGATATCTAGGATTATGTTTCCTCTGGTGGAAGAGTAATTTAAATTTAGGGTTTTAATAGCCCAATAAGTTTATGCTCGAGTTCCACCGGCAAATGACATGATTTACCATAGACTAATTTGAAAGGTGTGGTCCTTATGGGTGTTTTAAAAGTTGTTCTATATGCCCAAAACGCTTCGTGTAACTTAGAAGACCAATCTTTCCTAGACATGGAAACAGTTTTCTCAAGTATTTTCTTAATTTCTCTGTTTGAGACCTTTACTTCACCACTCGTTTGTGGGTGGTATGGTGTTTCTACATGGTGTTTAACTCCATATTTCACTAAGAGTTTTTTGAAGATTTTGGAGATGAAGTGGGAGCCTCCGTCACTGATGACGAGTCTCGGCACACTGAATCTTGGAAATATTATGTTCTTGAAAAGCTTGATTACTACTCGTGTGTCATTTGTTGGATAGGCTATAGCTTCGATCTATTTAGATACGTAATCGACAACTACGAGTATGTATTTGTTACCAAAAGAAGATGGGAAGGGTCCCATGAAGTCAATTCCCTAAACATCGAAGATCTCTACTTTAAGAATACTTTCCTGAGGCATTTCATCGCGTCTGGAGATGTTGCCAGTGCATTGGCAACAATCACAATTTAAAACAGCGATGTGCACATATTTCCATAGATTAGGCCAAAAGAAACCATATTGTAGGATTTTCGCACAAGTTTTTAATGTACTTGAATGACCTCTATAAGGTGCAGCATGGCAGTGGTTTATAATACTTTCGATTTCTTCCTCGGGCACGCAACAATAGAAAATCCCATCAGAACCTCTTTTAAAGAGGAGGGGTTCATCCCAGTAGTAGTGTTTAAGTTCGTGGAAGAACTTCTTCTTTTGATGGTATGTTAACTCAGGTGGAAGGACACCGGCGACTAGGTAATTTACGAAATCGACATACCATGGTGCAGCAGAGTGAGCTAATGCCACTTTTACCAAATTGCTGGTTTCAAGACTTGAGGCCTCTATTTCTAAAGGATAGTCAGCTTGATAATGTTCAACCTCATTGGTTTTTAACTGAGCTATAAGTTTTTCATATGGGAAATCCATTAATTGGTACTTGTTAAGTCTTCAGATTTTCAAGTCTAGAAAGATGATCTGCTACGACATTTTCGGTTCCCTTTTTTTCTTTGATTTCCAAATCAAACTCTTGTAATAATAGTATCCATCTCAATAGTCTAGGTTTGGCATGTTTCTTAGTTAAAGGTATCTAATAGCGGCATGATCGGTGTAGATGATAATTTTAGTTCCCACCAAGTAGGAACAAAATTTGTCTAATGCAAACACAACTGCTAAAAGTCCATTTTTTGTTGTGGCATAATTAATTTGGGCTCCGTCTAGGGTTTTAATCTCATAGTATATAACATGGATTTTTTTATCTTTTCGTTGTCCTAGAACGACACCTAAAACATAATCACTTGCATCGCATATTATCCCGAACGGTTCGCTCCAATCTGGAGACTGCATGATTGGCACATAGATTAGTGCTTGTTTAAGTGTTTGAAATTCTTCGGAACATTTTTCATCAAAGATGAATTCAGTGTTTTTCATCAGTAACTCAATTAATGGCTTGGTTATTTTAGAGAAATCTTGGATGAAACATCGGTAAAAACCTGTGTGTCCTAGAAAAATTCTTATTTCTCTAACAGTTTTAGGAGGTTGAAGATTTTCTATCACTTCTATTTTTTCCTTATCCACCTCGGTTCCTCTACCGGACACAATGTGTCCAAGTATAATCCTTTACCGGACCATGAAATGGAATTTTTCCCAGTTAAGCACTAGATTGACGCTCGTGCATCGTTTGAGTACCATTTCAAGGTTCGCTAAGCATCCTTCAAAACTTTCTCCACAGACAGAGAAATCATCCATAAAGACTTCCACTATTCCATCCAGGAAAACAGCAAAGATCGCCATCATGCATCTCTGGAAGGTTGCGAGTGCATTACAAAGTCAGAAAGGCATTCGTCTATAAGCAAATCTACCATAAGGACATGTAAATGTGGTCTTTTCTTGGTCATCGAGGTGGATAGGAATTTGGAAAAATCCTGAATAACCATCTAAGTAACAGAAATGGGAATGTCTGACCAAACGCTCGAGCATTTGATCTATGAAAGGTAGAGGAAAATGATCCTTGTGAGTGGCTTTGTTTAACTTCCTATAGTCGATGCACATTCTCCATCCAGTTTGAGTGTGTTGGGCTACAAATTCGCCGTTTGCATTGGTGACTACGGTGACTCCTCCTTTCTTAGGTACGACATGTACAAGACTAACCCATTTACTGTCGGATATAGGATATATGATTCCGGCTTCCAACAAATTTTGAATTTCCTTCTTAAATGCATCGCTTAGAATGGGATTGATTCGTCTTTGATGCTCTCTAGAGGTTTTGCAATCTTCCTCGAGCATAATGCGATGCATACAGATTGAAGGACTTATTCCTTTCAGATCTGAGATGTTATAGCCTAGAGAGGTTGGATATTTTCTTAGGATATTAGGTAACTTTTTGGTTTCGGTTCGTCCTGAGTTAGCATTGACTATAATGGGTCGTTTAAATTCTTCATCTAGGAATTCGTACCTTAGATCATTTGGTAATGTTTTAAGTTTTACAGCAGGTTTCTTAGGGTCAGGTATAGGTTCTGAAGTCAGCACTAGGAATTCACGTAGGTGGTTGTCTTGGCATTCCCCATGCCAGTTGTCATCTTCAAAAATAGGCAGTATTGGAATTCTTAGGGCTTCAGTATCCTTTGGTGATTCTGACTTTATTTCCTTCACACATTCATTGATGATGTCGATAAAATAGCATGTGTCACTTATCGCAGGGGATTTAAGGAATTGAGAAATAATGAATTCAATTTTCTCTTCTCCGAGTTCAAAAGTCAATCTCCCTCGTTTCACATCAATGATAGCGCCAACAGTGGCTAAGAAAGGTCTTCCTAGTATGATGAGAATGTTTGAGTCTTCTTGAGTGTCCATTATAATGAAATATGTGGGAATATAAAATTGACCTATTCTAACGAGAATGTTTTCTAGCATACCCACTGGGTATTTCATAGCGATAACCTAATTGTAGGGACATCCTAGTTGGTCTTAGTTCTCCTAGTTGCCTCTTTTCATAGATTGAAAGGCGCATCAACCTCACACTAGCTTCTAAATCGCAGAGTGCGTTGTCTATTACGAATTTCCCTATCACACAGGGTATGGAGAAACTACCAGGGTCTTTCAGCTTAGGCGGCATATTGTTTTAGATGATAGCGTTACATTCCGCAGTAAGCATCATTGGCATATGATGGCACTTGTGTTATGGCTTCTGTAAATGGTATTATTTTATTTAATTGCTTTAGAAGTTCTACAAATTTCTTGAGTTGTCCTTCAGTTTTAAATTTAGCTAATCTCTGAGGAAATGGGATAGGTGGCTTATATGGTGGTGGAGGTACATATGGTTTTGATTTTTCAGCTTCATCTCTAGCTATGGTTTCTGGCTCAGTAGATTTATTCATTTCGTCATTGCTTTTTTCCTTTTCGGTTTCATTTTCATTTTGTTAAGACATCAGTTTAGTTGAGATTCTCGGATCTACCGGTCCGTCTAATTCAGTCCCACTTCTTAATGGAATGGCATTAGCATGACCTTTCGGGTTAGGTTATGGTTGACCAGGAAACACCCTAGCTGGAGCGACAGTTGTTGCTTGTTGTTGGGCTACTTAGGAAATCTGGGCTTCTAGCATTTTGTTATGTGTAGCCAAGGCATCTACTTTGATTGCTAATTGTTTTACTAGTTCAGAGGTGTGTATGTTTTGGTTCATAAACTTCTTATTTTGTTGTGTTTGAGAAGCAACAAAGTTTTCCATCATTATCTCAAGGTTGGACTTAGGGGGTGCTTGAGGTGTAGCTTGAGGTGCAGCTTGGTTTGGCTTTTGGAAACTAGGAGGTGCTTGAGGAGTGTATAACACATTGTTATTCTTATAGGAGAAATTTGGATGATTCCTCAAACCCGGGTTATAGGTGTTAGAATACGATTTTCCTTGAGCGTAGTTTATTTGGTCAGGAGGTATTCCAGCTAGCAATTGGCATTCCGAAATTACATGTCCAGGTACTCCACATAATTCACAGTTTGGAGATACGGCAGGCACGGTGGCTGCGAGGGTTATTGCTAAACTCTCAATCTTTTGAGTCAGGGCGTCTACTTTAGCATTGACGTGGTCTATGCCACTGACTTCATGCATTCCTCCCTTAGCATGGGTTTTCTCAACAGAGGCTTGTTCTCCTCCCCATTGATAATGGTTTTACACCATGTTTTCAATTATTTGATAAGCTTCATTATAGGGTTTGTCCATTAGTGCACCACCAACGGCAGTGTCTAGAGATAATTTGGTGTTATATAGGAGACCACCATAGAAGGTGTGGATGATTAGCCATGGTTCAAGTCCATTATGTGGGAAAAGTCTAAGCATGTCCTTGTATCTCTCCCAAGCTTCAAAAAGTGATTCGTTGTCTTTTTGAGTAAATCCGTTGATTTGGCCTCTCAGCATTGCAGTTTTACTAGGTGGAAATATCTTGCTAAGAAGACTTTCTTCAATCCGTCCTATGTAGTTATAGAGTTTGAAGGTAAGGATTGAAGCCACTCTCTGGTTCTATCTCTAAAAGAAAAGGGAAAAAGACGCAATCGAATTGCTTCGGGATTAACACCATTAGCTTTCACTGTGACGGCATAATGCACGAACACATATAAATGGAGATTTGGATCATCCATAGGGCCTCCAGAGAATTCATTTTATTGCACGACTTGTAACAATGAAGGTTTAAGCATGAAGTCGTTTGCCTCGAGGGCAGGAGGAGCAATACTCGGGAGCGGTTCAGCTCGAGAAGGAGCAGTGTACTCCTTAAGAGGACGATTAACTAGTTCAGCCATGTCTAGTTTCAGAGTTGGTTCTTCAGGAATGGGAATTGGAATTGGAGATACTTCGGGAAGATCGAGGACTCGACGTCTTATGTTAACAAAACGTTCGATTTCATGGATTCATTGTATTAATTCCCCTCCTTGTAAACGAGTATTTGGCATACAATCATTCAAAGAAAGGAAAAATGTTGCCTTAGTCTATACGGTGCAACAACGGAATTACGATATTGACTAAATTGGTCCCCGACAACAACGCTAAAAAACTTGACTGTGACTTTACTAGTCTAAATAATCTGGACTGCAAGTGCACAATCTTATCCCGTAGTTTTTAAATATTATCGAACCCAAAGGACAAAAAGTAAAACATATCGTTATTTAATGTTACGGTGTAAATCTAAGGCTAAAAATATTTGGTTTAGATTAAGGGGACTAAAAGTAAGTTTAAATCTAATAAAATAATAAGAGGGGGAAACAACCAGTATCTAATTATCGGACTTAAGGAATTAGTAACTTATTCAGTAATTCGTAGTTTCAAATAATTCTCAGTAGAAATTTATCGATTTAAAAACCCTCGTCTCACACTGTCGTGGTTATTGATTCAGGCTATGCAGTTAAGTCCTAAAGTATGCGCTCGCTATCCCGTCGGACTTAAAAACTTTTTTTTAAAACAAATAAACTCTAATTAGCCTAAAAGATCTCTCGCTGTTTTTAAAGTCAATGCCTAATTACTACTGTCCAGTTAAAGATCCTCAAACGCTTGCTTTATTGAACCTAACTTATATTCATCTTGGACTCTCATAACAAAATGGTTTATCATTTAAAAAATAGTAATTAAACCAGAAAATAGTTTAACAAATAAATAACCAATAGTATTACCAAATTCCCTCAGTTATACGAATTTTCATACTGGTATAGAAATCTAGCCTAGCATGTTATAAAACTCAATCACAGAATAATACAAGCCAGACAATAAACTAAACATGATTATTAAGTTAAAGGTAAATAATAATTTATTAAAATAAAAACCTGAAAACAAATATGACTAGAAACGGGTAACAATTCGTCCGGCTCTAACGAGAAGCACTCCTCTACAGGTTGGTAGGTTTTGCTTTGATCCTGAACAGAAACAATTGCAAAGAAATAAAAATAATAAACCTAAAAAAAATCTGAAGGTCTTGAAACAAACTACAAGGCAATAGATTTCCGGTGTTGAAATTTATTTCTTAAATGGGTTGGGAAAATAATCCCGCTTAAAAGTAAGGAAAATAAAATTTTTGGAAAATATGCACGAAAAGAAAGGCAAAATGGAGAACCCCGATTCAGTGTATCAAGCCTTCTATTTATAGTGGTCTTGAATAACTGCATGTGAGAGATTGTATGAGGTACGTGGTTGTTGGATCTCTACGTAGCTGACTTGGTGGAAACATGAATATAGCAAGTTTGTTGAGATATTTTTGTTGCAAGCTTGAAGTATGTGGTCAAAATAATAGGAGAACATGGGGTTTCGTTCGTCAAGGCCCAAGTGACGTTCGTCACTTGGCCAAGCACCCTGTCGATCGTCATGGACGTGTGACGTTTGTCACAAGCTGCTTTCAAGTGGGCCACGCGCTTCTTTCCTTTTTGGGCTTGGGAATATGCTTTGTTTCTTTTATCCTTTGGCTCTTCTTTTTGTACCCCTTTTCTTCTTTTTCTCACAAAAGCTTTAATTAATTTATACCTGCAAAATAGTCAAATACCAGCATAATACCAACTACAAAGCAATTTAATTTAGATTAAAATGGAAAATAATTTAAGTAAATCAAGCTAAATATGCAATACAATTATGTGTTATCAATAATGTCTTGCACCCAAACATGACCTTCCACTTGAAATTTGTTCTTGACCAAAAAATATGGCATGAAATAGGTCTCTTGAATGACATTTTTAAACTTGAACCATTTAAAATATCAAAAAATTGAGAGAGTTATGACTTGTTGAAGTTGGCAAAAATTCATGAAATGACCTATAATCTTTTGCATCCTTAGGGCATCTTCCATCCATTTTCACACTTAACACATAAAAGAAAGGTTGGAGTTCACAACTTCCAGATCATTTTGGAAAAATAAGGGGCTCAAGGGGATAAAAATGATCAAGTTATGATCATTTGAAGTCACATAAAGAAATTTGTGGATTCATCTGGAGGGCTTGTAATCTTTCTTCATCATCAAGTTTCCTCCATAAAAAATTTCCTTGAAACTTTTGAAGTGATTTGTTCATAACCCTTTAAAGAGAAGGATGTATTTGGAATCATTCAAAAATACCAAAAGATGAGTAAGATATACCCCTTTGAAGTTAAAAACACTAGCTCCTAGAGAAATAAAATGCCTTGGGAAACCATTGCCATTTTACCCAACCTTCTTGCACAAATACCTTTGTCATGCGAATATAAGTGGTTAAGGATGATAAGGAGATATCATAGCAACCAAAACCACTTTCAAATTTTGAAAATTGAAGGAGATAGGCACTTGTGATCAATGAATCAAATATTTGTCCAATTGAGTCAAACATTTTCAATCAACCCTTGTACTTTTGAACTAAATTTGACAACTTGAGGCATGATGAATCATAAAAGACTTTGTAATGAAATTACTTCAAAACATCTATAATGATGAGGCTTGAATATAAATGAAACTTTGTTGAGGAAGGCACATAAATGAACTCATGAATCCCTATATCAATCTTGATGGAATGTATTATGCTTTCACCTACAACATCAACAATTGGGGCAAACACTCATTGTATTTATTAGTTAAAGGATAATCAATACAAAACATAGATGATCAAAGAATACAAGTCAAGGTGTTTGGTGATTCCTCCTAGAGAAAAAGCTAAAGATAGGAAGAAGAACCAAACCCTAAAGTGATCTTGTTGTGATTGAATTGATATGATATGGTGAAGGGATCTTAGGGGGAAAATTGGGGTACAACAACTTCCCTTATTTAAGTGTCTTCTATTCATAGATATGAAGGTTAAAATCTTCATGTCAACGCGATTGAAGATACTAAAATATAAAACAAGCCCTATTTTTGGTCCTAAGATACCATGCAATGCTTATGATTATGAATGAAGATGAACAAATCTAAAGGGACGCAAGACACCACTGGGGTTGTAAAAAGTAAAAGAGGAAACAAAAGGAAAACTTGACCATGAAAATAAATCACTGGTTAAGAAAAGACAAGACTTTATTGGGGTAATGCCCAAGAGAGGATCTAAAGCATCGTAAACTCAAAAATTGAGGAAAGAGAGTGAAGGATAACGGTGACCGATAGATAACTGTGAACTACCAACTCACAAAGGAGATAGCAAAAAAGTAACATTGACCCACCGAAAAAAGGAATGGTAAGATAATACCTGTAAATTTTAAGATGCATTCAGTACTCATGACTGCGAACAAATGAACTTCCACCGAGCAACATAATCTTAACGACGAACTATCTTCCATAATGACAAGGCTACCATTCATCCGAAAAAGATCTCAACAACAGACTACCTTCCACAATGATAAGGATACCATCCATTGGAGTAATAAAATATCAACAACAAACTACCTTCCATAATGACAAGGCTACCATCCATTGGAGTAACAAAATCTCAACAATGAACTACCTTCCATAATGACAAGGCTACCATCCATTGGAGTAACAAAATCTCAACAATAAACTACCTTCCATAATGACAAGGCTACCATCCATTGGAGTAACAAAATCTCAACAACGAACTACCTTCCATAATGACAAGTCTACCATCCATTAGAGTAACAAAATCTCAACAACGAACTACCTTCCATAATGACAAGGATACCATCCATTGGAGTAACAAAATCTCAACAACAAAATACCTTCTATAATGACAAGGCTACCATCCATTGGAGTAACAAAATTTGAGTCCTCTCTGGGAGCCATCAAATTCACTGGGGGAAGTATAGGTTGCTCAAATAAAGAGACTTGTCACTTGCTGCCATGAGAAGGAATTGCAATAAAGACTTCCTGAAGAAAGAAAATATGGATTTCTGGGGAAAGAGATGGAACTCCCGGAGAACTGCAAATATATCTTTGTTGAGTAGATAAAATCTTCTCATGCAAAATAAATGCACATTCTCAAACTAAAGCTCAAAGCTTACCGAAATCCAAATAAGAGTATTACTGAGGGCACCCACTCCAAAGAGAAATAAACCGAAATGAAGCAGTCAACCAAAATAAATCTCTTGAGAAATAAACTCAAGAGGGAAAACCATTCCATCCAGACAACGAGCTGAAAAGAAGGCTGAAACAAAATTCTTCCACGAGGGATAACTCAGTGGGGAAGTTGAAAGAATATACACTTTCTACTTAAAATTCACACTCTATTGGAGAGAGGGTAACACAACTCTGCAAAATAGGGTGATATACCGATAAGATATTAAAAAATGCAAATGAGCAATGATTTTGCATGATGTTGGTATGAAAGTATGAATGTTACCATTTATATGCTGACAAAATAGACATATGACAATAGGGGTATGCACAAGACCAAAAATGGGTACAATCAATACTGGCTAACTCACAAACAGGATGGAAATTCCATAAGATAGTAAGCACCAACTGAGGAAACAAACTCCTATGTCGAAGCTTAAATTCACTGGGAAGGACTAAGATAAAAAATAGTAAATTGCACAAACATGGCGATATAACGTCTCCCTCCCTGTTTCACACGGGAAACCACACAGACATCAACAGGGGGAAACAAAATGTTTGTAGTTCACACTTCTGGAATGGTTGATTTTACTATGGAAAAAATATCACATCATTGAGACATCAGTTAGGGATGACATACTGACTTCATTGGGGAGGTTAACACTATATCTTCGAAGGATACATCGAGATACATCTTTAATACTTTAAGTGATAATTGCACCAACTTCTCTATGGATAAAGTATGGAACCTCATGGGGACAACAATTTTAGAGAAGTGTATCATCTCAACTTCACTTGGGGAATTCAAGAAATCAAACACTATAGCAAGAAAACTTATGGGGATTTTAAATCCACACCAGCACTTGGCGGGAGAAAACCCAAAAAGTTGATAATTGTTTCAACACTTCTTAAATAAGACATTGCCCTTGTGTGACTGTTGGGCAAACAAACAATATGCTAGTACTGCCGAAAGGAGATGCTTCGCAAATGAGTCCAACTCAACATGCACGGGGAGACAAGACATTTCTTTATATGAGTGAAGCCTTTACTGGGGAACATTGGACAGAGTCTTCATATCATACAAATCTTTGAGTTTATCCATCCCTGAAGTCACTAATTTTGTTCTCCTTGTGTCACAAAATCTAAAGCAATAAGTAATTTGTAAATTCTTTTCAAAAATAATTATGTTATTTAATTTGTTTGCTTTGATCATTACTATCAATAATAAATGAAATCTTTATAGGCTGAATAAAATAAGAATTGCAAAGAATTGGATAAAAGGCTCAAACTTTATTAATAGAATGGTAGTCTACAAATGGCAAGACTCCATAGATAACTACAAAGTTTGGAACATGGTAATATATATTGGAAACGATACACTGAATTATAATGACCACTATTCTCCCTAACAACTTTGAATTCCTGAGCCGCAACTTCGGTCGAAGAGTCGTAAGATCCAAGCAGATTGTTGCTCCATTGATCAAGTCTTGTCTAATGCAGTTACTTACCATAAAATCCCTAACTTTTTCCTAGGTTTCCCTTGCGGGTTTTCAACCTACCGGGAAAATTTATTCTGTTTATGTCTCTAATTTGTGCGTAGACCGCCCTTTCGGGTTTTCAGCCTACCGAGACGCTCTTTTTTGCCCAAGGCTCCCTTTCAAGTTTTCGTCTTAGCGAGCTGTTCTTTTATTTTTCTAGGTGAAGTATTTCTTGATTGCATCATCATTCACAGGACGTGGGAACTCCTCGCTATCAATTGTTTTAAGAATCAGTGCACCGCCAGATAAGTATTTCTTGACAATATATGGGCCTTCAAAATTGGGAGTCCACTTGCCCCTAGAATCAGTGTTAAAAGACATGATCTTCCTAAGTACGAGGTCGCCTTCTATGAATTCACGAGGTTTTAACTTCTTATCAAAAGATTTCTTCATTCTCTTTTGGTATAATTGACCATGACATAAAGCCGTCATTCTATTCTCTTCTATTAAATTCAGTTGGTTAAACCTGTTCTGGACCCATTCAGCTTCCAACAATTTGGCTTCCATTATTACACGTAAAGAGGGAATCTCAACTTCAATAGGGAGAACTTCTTCCATTCCATATACAAGAGAGAACGGGGTTGCCCTTGTTGAAGTGCATATAGATGTCGATACCCATGCAGAGCAAAAGGGAGCATTTCATGCCAGTCTTTATAAGTAACAACCATTTTCTGGATGATCTTCTTGATGTTCTTATTGGCCGCTTCCATAGCCCCATTAATCTTTGGCCCGTAGGGATATGAATTATGATGAATAATCTTGAACTCCTCACAATGTTCAGACATCATTTTGTTATTTAGATCTGAGCCATTATCAGTGATAATCCTGCTTGGCACACCATACCGACATATGAGGTTGTTCTTAATAAAACTCGCTACTACCTGTTTAGTGACATTAGCATATGAAGCTGCCTCCACCCATTTGGTGAAGTAGTCAATCGCCACTAGTATGAAACAATGTCCATGGACACCTTTGGTTCAATCATTCCGATCATGTCAATACCTCCACATAGAGGAAGGCCATGGGGAAGAAATAACATTGAGAAGTGTTGGAGGTACATGAATTTTATCAACATAAATCTGGAATTTATGGAACTTCTTTGCGAATTTGTAACAGTCAGATTCCATTGTCAGCCAATAGTAACCTTCCCTAAGCAACTTTTTCGCCATTGAATGTCCATTAGCATGGGTACCAAATGAACCTTCATGAACCTCAAGCATCGACATGTCTGCTTTGTGTCTATCAACATAACTGAGCAAGACCATGTCATGATTTCTTTTATACATTACATATTCATTGAGGAAAAAGATTCCCGCCAACCTTCTCAATGTCTTTCTATCCTTATTTGATGCACCAACCAGGTATTCTTGAGTCTGAAGAAAATGCTTGATATCAAAATACCAAGGTTTTTCATCTACCGCATCCTCTGTTGTAAACACATGAGCCGGTCTATCTAAACATCGTACCTTAATACGAGGCACATCATTCCAAGTATTAACCTGATACATAGAAGCTAGAGTTGCCAAAGCGTCTACCATCTGATTTTCATCTCTTGGAATATGATAGAATTTAACTTTGTTAAAGAAGGGTAATAATCTTCTTGCATAATATTTGTAAGGGATTAAGCCAGGATGACGAATATCCCATTCTTCTTTAATCTGATTAACAACCAAAGCCAAATCACCATACACATCTAGAACTTTGATTCTAAGATCAATGGCCTCCTCGAGACCCATAATGAAAGCCTCATATTCCACCACATTATTAGTACAATCAAATGTCAGCCTTACAGTAAAAGGAATGTGTGATCCACATGGAGTGGTGATCACCGCACCAATTCCTTTTTCGTAAGTGTTCACTGCTCCATCAAATACTGTGCCCCAGCGAGATTCGGGATCTGGACCCTCACCAGGTAAAGGTTCATTAAAATCTTTTTCTTTCAAGAACATCACATCTTCATCAGGGAAATCAAACTTGAGAGATTTATAGTCATCTACCGGTTGGTGAACAAGATAATTTGCCAGCACACTGCTTTTTATAGCCTTCTAAGTGTGGTACTCAATGTCGTATTTAGACAATAACATTTTCCAGCGGGAAATTCTCCCGATGAGAGCATGCTTTTCAAAAATATACTTAATTGGACCCATTTTTGAAATCAACCAAGTAGTATTATTTAACATATATTGTCGCAACCGCTTTACCACCCAGGCCAGAGCACAACATGTCTTCTCCAACATAGAATACCGTGACTCACAATCAGTAAATTTATTACTGAGATAGTATATGGCATATTCTTTCTTTCCTGTTTCATCTTGTTGTTCCAAAATATATCCCATAGAACTATTCAACACAGTCAGATACATAATCAATGGTATTCCTTCAACGGGAGGGAGCAAGAGAGGAGGTACAACCAGATAATCTTTGATACTTTCAAATGCCCTCTGGAAATACTCTGTCCACACACAACCCTGATCTTTCTTTAGCAACTTAAAGATTTGTTCACATGTTGCAATCATGTGGGAGATGAATCTGGAAATATAATTCGGATGCCCAAGAAAGCCTCTAACTTACTTCTCAATCCTTGGCGCGGGCATTTCTTGGATTGCTTTGACCTTATCTAGGTCAACTTCAATCTCTTTATGGCTGACAATACAACCTAACAACTTCCCTTATTGGACACCGAAGGTGCATTTATTTGGATTCAAGCGGAGACGGTACTTCCTCAAACGCTGAAACAACTTCAACAAATCTTCTACATATCCCTCTTCGGTCCGTGATTTGGCAATCGTGTCATCAACATATACCTCAATTTACTTGTGCATCAGATCATGGAATAGGATTGTCATAGCCCTCTGGTACATTGCACCAGCGTTCTTCAACCCGAAGGGTATCACTTTATAACAGAATGTTCCCTAGGGTGTGATAAACGTTTTTTCCATGTCCTCAGGAGCCATTCTTATTTTATTATATCCGGAAAATCCGTCCATGAACGAGAATACTTTAAATTTTGTTGTGCTATCAACCAACATATCAATGTGCGGCAATGGAAAATCATCTTTCGGACTAGCTTTATTTAGATCTATGTAATCTACGCACGTGCGGACTTTTCCATCTTTATTTGGTACGGGCACAATGTTGTCTATCCATTGAGGATACACTAATGTCACAAGAATACCAGCATTTATCTGCTTTAAGACTTCTTCTTTAATTTTTACTGCCATATCAGGGTGAGTTCTTCTCAACTTACGTTTGACGGGCGGGTACTCTGGCTTCAAAGGCGAATGATGTTCCACAATATCAGTATCCAGGCCCGACTTATCTTGGTAAGACCAAGTAAAGATGTTTACATACTCTATAAATACTTCATTCAACCTGTTCTTCATATCAGGATGCAACGATGCTCTAATCTTGACCTCCTTTAGCTCGTCTTCTGAACCCAAATTGATTGTTTCCAATGACTCTTTATACAGCAGAGTGGAATTTTCCTCGTGCTCGAGCAACCGTGAAACCTCTTATGGAATCTTATCATATTCTTCTTCTTCTGTCCCAAACACATGATATTCAAAGTTGGGAGAGGGTACATGGTCATTGTATTCAACAAGTTTATTAGTTAATATGCACATGTGATTTGTGATTGCTTTTAGAAACGGACACATATATCAAGTGATTATGCAGATTTATTTTCAATTATTATTTTACTCAAACGGTTTTTTATTATTACCAAGTTCCATGAAAAAGTAGAAAAATAAAAGACACAATTTTGAGAATCAAAGACAACTTTTATTTATGATTTTAATGATCAAAGCAAACACATAAGCCCATACAATATTACCTTTAATCTTGGGAAGAATGAAAGATTTTTGCAAAGAAAAAATAAATTACTTTGAGACATGGATGCAAGAGGGGACATCATAAGTGACCCAGTTCTGGACTCTTATTCCAAGCGTCACATAATTCGGCATTTCCTGATCTTCTTCATCCTCCTCAATAGCATTAACTCTAGAAACAGTTGGATGGAGGTAGCCTCCACTGCAGAAAACATCATGATAGCTTCTCATAATAGACTTTGGCTTCAAACCTTCTCCTTTTCCATTCTTAGTAGAGAACCCTAAACCAGCCTTGTTCTTGTTCACTGGATGATCAATGACCTGTCCTTATACTTTACTTGGACCATTGCGCACAACCTACTGAGCATCGTTGAATGAAGTCATAGAGTTCTCATTCCCTCTTACATTATCAACAGACAGAGACTGGAACTGCGTCCCCATAGCAGCTTGATCTGCTTATACAATACTGAAAGATGATATATGAGATATCAATAATGCTTGCTCCCTGTTTATAATAACCACTTTGCCTTCATGCATGAATTTCAGCTTTTGGTGTTGAGTGGAGTTGGCGGCCCCTGCTTCATGTATCCATGGTCTTCCTAGTAGACAACTATATGTGGTAACAATATCCATAACTTGGAAAGTGATCTGGAATAGATGCGAGCCTATTTGAATAGGCAGATCGACCTCCCCAATAACCAACTTCCTTGACCCATCGAAAGCTTTGACAATAATACCACTTGGGCACATAGGAGCCCCTTGATAATTTAACTTCATTAGCGTACTTCTTGGTATCACATTTAAGGAGGATCCATTAGTAATCAGCACATTTGATAATGAATCACTTTTACAGTTCATGAATATGTGGAGAGCTAAATTGTGATTCTTTCCCTTGTCAGGCAATTCATCATCGCAAAAGCTTAGGTTATCACATGATGTAATATTACCTACCACGCTGCTGGATTGATCTAATGGCATGTCATACTCCACGAAGACCTGGTCTAACACCCTCATTAAAGATTCTCTATGGGCAGAAGAATTCATCAACAATGCCAAGATATATATCTTTGAAGGAGTCTGCAATAACTGATCCTCAACTTGGTAGTCTCTCATCTTGATTATCTTCAAAATATAATTTGCGTCTTTCTCCAGGGTAGTACCACTAGATTCCCCTGCATCCTTCTTATCTTTAACACTTTCCATAGCCTTCTTACCAGCATTATCATTTCCCCGAACAACTGGTGCAAACACACAACCGTTGTGGGTCACTCTAATAGTCTCAGCAATATTTCCAACACTAGAAAATGGCTGGATGGGAACTTCCATACCATCCTCTAAAATTGTAGCATTATACTTGTAAGGTACAACTTTGTCTGATTTGTAAGGAACGAGCCCTTGCAAGCAAATCACTACGGGGGCAACAACTGGCTTGCTAGAGTATTCAATTCCAACAGGGGAAGAATCACTGAAACACGACAAAATCACATTCACACCTTCTTCAGAAAACTTTGACATCAAAGAATCATCTCCAGAGAACATACCCTCATCTGAGGAAAAGAATTCATCCGCGGAAGCATATTCATCATCTGATTCTTCCTCAGCCTAGCAAACCTCAATCTCATTAACCTCATGGTAATCATCTCTTTAGCTTGAAACCTTGATAGTTTCGTTATCCAATAACATTTGAATACCTTTTCTTACAGTTGAACATCCTCAGGAATCCATGCAACAAACCTGGCAAGATCCATAGTAGTGTTTTACTTGACCAGCCGTGTGGCAGAAAGTAGCATGCAATTGTATGAGATCATGATTCATATCTTCTACATCAAAGATCTTGAATTCTCCAGGACATCCAAAAACCATGTTCACTTCCTCCTCATACTCTGCCCTAGGCCTGATTATATGGATGAGGCCTTCATCCATCATCTTCTGCAAATTATCCTTTATCTTATCGCAACCTTGTATATTCGTACTACAGATACCACAACCAGCATGGTCATGAGTATAGTAACTAAACTCGCAAAGGTCTGCATGCATATTTACCAAGTCTACTCTAACCAAGTTAATAACATAAATGCAAAAGTCCCATGGACAACCAGCAATCATGTTAACGGCACTCGCTCCTCCATGTTTTAGGAGAGGGTTATCTTTTACATTAGGACTGACATCCTTGAAGGACAAAAGGCCAAATCTAACCATTTTATGTACCTTAGACTTTAGAGGATAACAATTCTCTATATTATGCCTTGGTGCACCCTGATGGAAAGCGCACGTCGGATCTTCCTGTAGTACCAAGGTAAAGGGGATGGTATAGCAGGAAGTGGCCTAGTCTTGACCAACTTTTTCTGGATAAATGCTGGGAGTAGCTCTGTATAACTCATAGGGATAGAGTCAAAAGGATCTCTCCTCTGATTCTGCCCTTGACTTCCCTAAGGGGCTGGTCTTTGATAAACAACTGTAGTCAGATCCATATTTATAACTGGAGTTACCGAGGCGACCTATTGTTGGAGCTAATGATATATTCTAGAAGGATTAACTTTTCTCTCTTGAATAACAACATTCGTCTTCCCCTCTTTCTTCTTAACAAATCCATATGATGACTTTTTCACATTGCTGGAACCTTTACTTTTTGTCAGACGACCTTCTCTTATAGCCTCTTCTAAATGGAAGCCCATTCCCACCATTTCAGTGAAATCACTGGATGCATTCACCACCATTCTCTCATAATAGAATGCACCTAGTGTCTTCAGAAAAATATTTGTTATCTCTTTTTCTTCCATTGGAGGAATCACTTGGGCGGCTACCTCACGCCATCTCTGTGCATATTCTTTAAATTATTCCTTATCCTTCTGGACCATGGCCCTGAGTTGATCACGGCCAGGCGCCATGTCCATATTGTATTTGTACTGTCTGATAAAAGCTTCACCCAACTCGTTAAAAGAATGAATACTGGCACCCTCCAGGCTCATGTACCATTTCAATGTGCACCGGTTAAATTGTCTTGAAAGAAATGAATCAACAGGCATTGATCATCTGTATGAGTAGACATTATTCTTACATACATCACCAAATGAGCATGAGGGAAAGTATTTCCCTTGTACTTTTCTAACTACAGTACTTTGAAATTTGCAGGTATTTTCACATTTGGCACCAAACACATATCATTCGCATTCTGCCCAAATAACTCCTTTCCTCAGAGGGCCTTCAACTCTTTCTGCATCTTATCAAACTGATCTTAAAAATTGTCCATTCGATCATAAAAACCCAAGCTTTCACTTGGTGTGGGAATAGGGCGATACACTTCATCATTAGCAAACGGGGCCATATTCATTGAGGGAGGTGCAACATAGTGAACTTCGTTTCTAACAACAGGGGTAACGTGCACCACATGAGGTGCGGGAGCAGCAGCAGTCTGAGTAAGCGGAGCATTCTGAGGATCCTGATTAAAACCTTTTGGAATAAAGTTATATGGCATTCCCCAAGGATATACCAGAGGCATACTGCGACACAGTGGCATAACCGACTGTTAATACTGGTTTGTGTTTTTTGTTCGCTAAGCAAGAGTCGCCACTGACTTTTGTTTTATCCAATCAGGAAAAGGAAAAAGAACAGAAATAACCTTTTTCGAGATGTTTCTGAGGACGGGGGGTAGATTATAGAAAGGGAAGGTGTTATCACCCTTTCTATCAGTGGTTTTCCACGGGCTCTTAGGTACTTGCTCATTTTGAAAACTGCTTGTGTGTGCTTGTTTTGAAAAAGTTATGTTTCACTTCGTGTTAACCTTTGTTTCTGTTGTCAAGATTGTTACAAAGTTGTTTTTGAAAACTTTGTTTGAAAAGTGTTGGTGTGAAAAAGTTTTTGTTTGTTTGAGCAAGTACCTAGGAACTAATCTACCTACTCGAAAAAGGTTTGTTCGTTTTCCTTTTAGACACTGTTATCCCATTATTGAGAAATAGGTAGCATCGTCGTTGGAGTTTTTTTAGGGACATTCGAAGGGACATGTACGATCACAAAAGCAATGTTAGGAAATGTTAGTAATCATCCTAAAGTCTTAAAGATATTTTTCCAAGGCAATATCTGAATGGGTCATTTTAGATCTTTCGGGGCTAGAGGACAACCACTAACAAACCCTATACTTCATGACCATTTACCAAAGATAACCGGAGTGGAGTAAACCCTAGGAGTGAGCATGTGTGAGTGTAATTTTCAGTTAATTTATTTTTGCACATTTAGGGTTTTCTACTGTTTTAGTTTCAGTTTGTCTTTCCATACAATCCTATTAACATTCATCTAAGCAGTTTATAGTTTGCGGAAATAAAATGTGAGAAAGTTAAAGTCCTAGCTATTACAGGGCTTTTGCAGATACATAATTATTATGGACTGAAAATAAAAATGCGGAATCGAAAACCCTATTTACTATTACAAACTCGGAGCAGTTACAATAATAATAAAAAGGAAATTAAAAGCGCGCGGCAAATTAAATGCGAGAATAATTAGCAAAACCTAAAAAATCTAATTGAAAAATTTTTTAGGTTATTTTTTTAGAACAATTAGATTATGTACAAAACTAAACCCTAATTCTAATTATTTTTAATTATGAAAATAATTAAATTTCCCTAATTTTAATTAAACTAATTAATTAAAGAAATAGAATATTTTTATGAAAATAAATGATTTTTATGTTTATGTGATTGTTTGATTTAATGATAAAAATGATTTTTGTGTTATTTTTGTAAAAGAAAATAATTAATAAAATAATTAAATAAGAAATAAAGGAAATAAAATAAAAAGAGAAAAGAAATCGGGCCTGCATAGAAGCTGGATGGGGGGGTGTATGTTGAATTGTTTAGGCCCAATAGTTGGTCAGCCCAATCCTTGCGCCTGATTCAGTGCACCCTCTTTCTGATGGTGTTCCATGGTCCTCTATTGCATGGGACCTTGGATTGGTGATGGATATGATCCATTGGCTGGATTGCATGGCTGCATGGTAGAGGTATGGTTGTGTAAAGTACAGGATCTGCATTCAAATGTTAAGAAAACAATAAAACGTTGGGACCTGGGATCGAACTCAGGTCCTTTCGCTTTCAAATGTGCGCCCTTGCCACTGGACCACATGTTTTATTGCTTAGTATAATAAAAACAATATATATTATATAATGAAAAGTCAGTGCATTAAAAAACGCCGAGATTCAAACAGGCCAATTGTAGTTAGACATGTGAGCTTCTTCTTCCCATGTTCGTCGTTTTGGACAATAGCCCTTTACCAACAGCAATTTTCGTCACTATAGGCTTTAGTGACAGTTTTCCTGTGTTGCTATAGACCTGCAATATCTTAAAATGCAAAGCAAGCAATATTAATCAGAACTAAAAACATAGACCCACTAAGAATCTTGTCCTGGGTTCATTGGTATCATTAATCAGTCCTAATTTTGCCTCTACGGAGAATCCCTAATTTGAAGCTTCCAAACCCTAGTAATGGCGTGAGCTTGTTCCTGCACTTTAAATCAAATCCAGGTTATCCAAAAGATCACAAAAATGATTATGAATACATTTATGCAAGCAAATCGAAGGTAAAATGCGTAAAACCCTGAAAACAAGTTTGAGTTATAAGGGTGCAAACCGTGGCACTGTGAGGCGTGATTTCTGAAAGTTTTAAGGCTTGAGGATGATTGGAACGGCTTCAGAAGATGTCCAGGAATGAATTGCTGGCCTTGGAATTGCTTGAAACGACCTGTAGAATCGAAACCGACCTACACTTTTTTTAACAAAAAATTGAGACTTGTCCTCCTTCTTTCACGACCAGTCCTTATTTTTTTGCATTGGTTGTGTTCTGTATAAGTACTAGGACAAATTAGGTTAACAAAAACAAATTATATCTTTGAAAATCATGGAGATTTGATTTGATTTTGCTCCTTGTATGATATCTTACAAAAACAGCCCGAATTAAGATCTTTTCCAATCAATTAGATCTTGCACGAATTTTTTTATTTGCTAGCTGTCCATGGACTCATAATATGCTCATAAAATCAAATCTTTGATTTTATTTGATTATTCTACTATTTAAATTGATTTATTTTGCTTTAAATGAATAAAAAATCAAAATAAATAATAAAAATAAAAAAATAATATGTGGATAAGATCAAGGGTCGTGGGCCATCTTAGGAACAAGTTTCAAACAAGAAAACATGGGCCCATTTAGAAAAAAAGTCATTTTGATCAATGTTGACTTCATGCATATTTCCAAAAATTGGTCAACTTTGACAATACATATCTTCCTCAATTTTAACCCTAAGAGGGTGTTCTTGGACTTTTTAGAAAGCTTAGGATGTCCCCTAAACAACCCTTTTGTTTTCATCTAAATTGGGTCTTCCATGTTCATGTAAGAAGCTTTGACCCAAAAAGTGTTTTTGTTGACTTTTCAAAAGGACATATAATGTAAAAATGCATATCTTTTGATGAGTGCATATTTTGAACTTGTGTGGTGAAGATGAGTTGCAGGGAATTGCATCCTCTTCAAAATGAGCCTTGGATGGAAAATTTATGATAAAGTATGAAGAAGTTATGCCTGGTCAAAATTTGGTTGACTTTTCCTAAGAAACCCTAATTTAGCATCCTTTGGGTTTTGATGAATTTTGGGCATTCCTTGAGGAATCATGATCAAACCTTAATCAAATGATGGATATCACTTCAAAATGTTGATGTTTACCAAAAATCTTGATGTTTGACTATATGTGGGCCACAGTTGACTTTTGTCCCAGTAGAGTTGATTTTCAGGCATTTGGGTAATTGACTGAGAAAACTTCTTGTGCAAGGCATGAGACTTGACATGGATGATCTTGAAAACATATCGGGACCATGGAAGGAATTTGGGACATTTGTACTTTAACCATATTGATGAGGAGTGAAACCCTAGTTTGAAGCTTGTTGCCTTAGGAGGAGGATTTGTCTGGTCAATCCTTAGTCATCCTTGAGCAATTGAGGACCTCTAGAGGCATGTCTTGAGTGAAATGAGAGGGAAAATTTTTGGGTACATTAGCTGCCTCTATTCAATCTTCTTAAGACTTAGGATGTATATTGGATGTCTGCCTTTTATAATCTAAAGGTGGAAGATGATTGAACACTAGAGTGCCCAAAAATTTGCACTCGTCTGAGATGGTGCTGGATTGTGTAGGTAGTATCGGGAATGGGCTTATAGATGCCATTTTGAGAAGATGACAGAAGGTCACTGGAGATGGGCTTAAAGATGCCATCTAGAAGATATGACGGAGAATCGTCGGAGATGGGCTTAAAGATGCCATCTAGAGGATGTTGATTTCCCGAGATATTCCTTTGATGAGAATTCCTATTCCTGTCGTTGAGGAGGAATCTGCTGAGGAATGTTGGTCTCTGTCTTGGGAGAAATGGAATTTTAGGAACTTCAGTTGTCCATTACTCTACTGGGGAATCATCTCTTAGTCGAGGAGATGAAAGTGAACTGTTATCTGGTCGTGCTCCAGGCCTTACAGTGATTTGTTGAGGATAATAAGACTAACTACTATCTGGTAGTGCTCTAGATTTTGCAGTGACTTATTGGGGAGATGAGATTAAACTTGCTATCTGGTCGTGCTCCAGGCTTTGCAATCTCAAAAACTGTTATCTAGTCGTGCTCCAGGCTTCAGAAGGAATTAAGTGGTTATCCGGTCGCATCCAGGTTTCAACTTAAATTTAAGGCATACTAACATCTGGTCGTTTCCAGGCTTCAATAGTAATTGGTCAAGTAAACTGCTATCTGGTAGAATTCTAAGCTTCACAGTACCTCATACTGTTATCTGGTCGTGCTCCAGGTTTTACAGTGTCTCTTGCAGATATCTGGTCATGCTCCAGACATCACAGCGTCTTATACCGTTACCTGGTCGTGCTCCAGGCTTCAGTAATTTGGGGAAATTAAGTTGTTATCTGGTCAATTTTCGGGATTCATAGCTTCTTTAACTAGAATAGAAATCGTAGTATCGATTTAATTGAACCAGGGAAAGGTCTCGAGCTGTCTTCAAGCGGGAAAGAAATCTTAGCATCGATTTGACTGAACCGGGGGAAGGTCTCGGATTGACTTTGATTGGCATAGAAATCAGGGGAATCTTAGAGACGATTCGGCTGGCCCAGACGAAAGTCTTAGAACATCCTCAACTAGAATAGAAACCTTAGTGTCGGTTTGACTGAACCAGAGAAAATCTTGAAAAGTGTTGGAATATCTTCAACTGGAATAGAAACCTTGGTGTCGGTTTGACTGAACCAGAGAGAACTTATGAGAACTTGATTGCATATTTCCCTGAAAAGGTAAAGAGCTAGTCGTATGTAATGTCATGATGTATGAAATGTATTGAGTAATGATGTTCTCAAAATAAATGAGATTGTGCTGTATAATATGTATGCACATGCCATGATGTATGGATATGCAATGCTATTGTGATATTCTCTAGTTGGGGAAAATAAATCTTGGACTGCTGTTGGAGAGTATAAGGAGTTGAGTTCTTCGTTTCCGCTGGGGATAATGACCAAAGATAATTAGCTGGGGATTGACATCCATTCTGCTTGAGAACATTCTGCCGGAGGAGACTCTGTCTGAGAATAATCCTGCGGGGGAATGACTCTATAGGGAAGAGAGATACTATGTGGTAGGATCTGCTGATTTGGAGAAATAAACTCAGCTGGGGAATGAACTTCCATTGCTGGAGAGAATAGCTCTGTTGGAGATTGAGCTTCCGCTGTCAGAGAAAAAACTCTGCTCGGGAGATGGCTTTATAAACTGCTCATGGTTATAAAACTCGGCTGGGGAATGTAGATATCAGATTTCTGAAGGAACCTGCTGGGGAAGGAATTCCTGCTTGGGGATACGGAGGTCGGACCTTGGTTGTCTCGGCTCTGTGGGGAATATAGGTATCACTGGCTTGTATGTGACAGTGACTTTGCTTCCAACTGTCTCTTCCCCTTGTACCATGATGGAAAAATTACATGCGGAGCTTTTGTGGATGGATCTATGTCGTGATTGTACTTGAACATGTATTTAATGAGTGTTAGGATGACATCTGTCTCTGGATCGTATCTGAACTATACTTGAAACATGTGTTGAATGAGTGTCAGAATGACATCCATCTCTGGATCGTATCTGAACTTTACTTGAAACATGTGTCGAATGAGTGTCAGAATGACATCCATCTGTAGATCGTATCTGAACTGTATTTGAAACATGTGTTGGATAAGTGATAGAATGACATCCGTCTCTAGATCGTGTATGAACCGTATTTAGAGGAGAATCTGGAGTAAGTATCAGGATGACATCCATCTCTAGATCTTCCCTGAACTGTTTCTAGAAGAGAAATTTGGAATAAGTACCAGGATAACATTCGTCTCTGGATCGTACCTAAACTGTTTCTAGAAGAGAAATCTGGAATAAGTACCAGGATAACATCCATCTCTGGATCGTACCTGAACTGTTTCTCAATGAATGAAAATCTTGAATAAGTAGCAAAATGACATTCTTATCTGGATCGTATCTGAACTGTTTCTCGATGTATGAAAATATTAAATAAGTAGCTGAATGACATCCGTATCTGGATCGTATCTGAACCGTTTCTCGATGGATGAAAATATTGAATAAGTAGCAGAATAACATCCGCATCTGGATCATATCTGAACCGTTTCTCGATGTATGAAAATCTTGAATAATTAGAAGAATGACATCCGTATCTGGATCGTATCTGAACCGTTTCTCGATGTATGAAAATCTTAAATAAGTAGAAGAATGACATCTGTATATGGATCATATCTGAACCGTTTCTCGATTCTGGTGCTCTTGATGAATGTTGATCAAGGTATAAGTCTTCCACTGATAGACAGGTGACGGGACATAGTCGTACATTTTAAATCCCTAACTTTTGCCTAGACCGTCCTTTCGGGTTTTCAGTCCACCGGGATACCCTTTTTTTCCCAAGTCGCCCTTTCGAGTTTTCGACTTGCCGGGTGTACATATTTTTTCATTTTTTATCCCTGATTTTTGCCCGAACCCTTTTGGTTTGCCGAGATTTCTTTATTTTTGCCTAGGTGTGTCAACCTAGCGGGTCTTTTTTTTTATGCGTAGTATTTTCCGACTATGTCCACACTTTCAGGATGTAGAGAGTTGTCACTATCCATAATGTTGTGTTGTAGTACTGTCAAAAATGTTTTCTTGATGGCACATGATTCGTTGTTGGAATGCATGCGTAATTCCCCAAGCGATTAAGATGGAGATCTACCCCTGGTTATTTGGCACTTTTGGAGAGACTACCCCAGGTGTGTTTAGACATCATGTCATCCCCCTTGCTTATGAAAGACCTATTTTTGGAAGTGTCTTTCCCGCTGAGGTGATTTTGTCCATTGAGAGGATGTCTGTTCATTGAATATCCATTGTGCAGATTTCTCTGTTGTCAAACAATTAGTCATATGCAAACAATGTCATTTAAAGAATGCAAAACTCATGTTTGTCTTGAAAAAATTTTGAAAATTTGTTTTGTGTAGTAAAATGAAATTTGCAAGAATGTGATATCAACTCAGGATTCGTAA
Source organism: Vicia faba (assembly GCA_948472305.1). Taxonomy (NCBI): domain Eukaryota; kingdom Viridiplantae; phylum Streptophyta; class Magnoliopsida; order Fabales; family Fabaceae; genus Vicia; species Vicia faba. Next base: position 1,233,193,296 of record OX451735.1, read on the forward strand.
CAAAGCCTACAGGAGTCAGGATACCATTGTAACAGTATGCTCTCAAACTAACCCATGCTTCAGTTAGGACTTTTAAGGGTTATAACGTGGCCTGGTTCACGGTTCAAGAAACAAAGGATAAAGGCTCAAATTTTATTTGTACCCAATCTGCTCTTCGTGATGTTCTTCATTCCTAAGCTCAGTTAAATTGCGTGTTTAGATCCTGATTGAGTCTGGAATCTTTGCTCTGATACTTGGTGATGATTCATAAATTGAACATTTGTTTTGAAAAGGCAGTCATTTTTGTAATCTTCTTTTTGTCGAGGATTTGTAGTAACCTCTTTTTTTTGGTTTTCGTTATCCCTTCTTTTGCCTGAACTATTTCTTTTGTGATTACAGTCAGCAGGATGCCCCAATTTTCCTCTAAAGTCTCCTTCATAGGTTTTGACTTAATGGGCTTTTATTTCGAGAGATAATTACTGCATGTCTTGACGATTATACGGAACCATCACCGTCTTTTATTTTGGAAGGACGTCTTCGATGCCATTCATTGTGTACGAAGCGGCAAATTGTGACTGAATGCACCTCTGAATTAACTGAGAAAACTACCCTGCCCCAGGTTATGATTAAGGGTTTTAATTTGTGTGAAAAGAGAAACTCCTACTTCTTTGGCTCGAAGGGGTTGACTAGGGATTATCTTCCTTATAACTCCACTGTTTAGGATTTGAAACAACGCATGTACATCGTCAACAGGGTCTATTCAAAAGCATATTGTAGAGATTATGGTATCATTTTTGTCATCCTCCATCTAAGGCTTAGAGTTTTTAATCAAGAGTTGAATATCACAAAAGGAAATAAGAACGCATTTTTGAAATAGTGAATACGAATGAATTGATTCAACACAAACATGTGCAATGCATTGATGAAATAACGAGGTTTGATATGAATAAATGTTCAAACAAATCAAAATAAAATTACACATTGAAAATTCTAATGAACGAAAAGTATTCTTGTGAGAACTTGTCACTTCAGATGGTATTCCTTGGAGGGATGGCTGAAGAACTCAACCTGACCGTCTTGTGCAAATTCTAGCGCTCCTTCATTAATCAGGTCTTGAATTTTATTTCTTAACGTCCAACAGATGTTGGTGTCATGTCCAGGACTATTGGAGTGGTGCGCACATCTTGCATTTGGATTGTACCTTGAGGAGGCTATGTTGGGATTCTGAGGAGGGTCCCTTAACATAACCAACTCGGCCTTCAACATGTGTTGCAATGCTGGAGCCAATGACATGTTGATTTCGGTGAAGTGTCTTTCAGATGTATTCTTCTTATGCCGATTTCCCCGTTGTCATTGGAGAAGTTATGGTTGGGTTTATGATGTAGTAGCAATCTAGAAAGGTCTGTTCCTGACCAAACCAACCTCTTCTCTCACTGGGGGATGATTAATGCCTTGATCCATAATTTTAACTGTTTGTTTCATGGATCTGCATCCATCTTGGTGAAGCTTGTTGAGGAAGGCTCTTAACCCTTCTTGTCCTCGAGCCAAGTTTTGGATAAGAGTCATCTTCCCCAGCATCTGGATTCCCATTGCTTCTACCTCAGCTTGCAGTTTTTTCAATTGTTCATCCTTTATGTTGTCAGGACGTTCCTTGGTCAGATTCCCGATGAAGAGTGTTTTCAGGTCTTTTTGCCCCTTGGATTGATTCAGGAGAAATTCCTTAAACTGGGCATCTTGAGCTTGGAGATCTATGTTGTCTTGTTAGAGAGCCATTGCTAAAATAAACAGCGAGAACATGAGAGACCTGCTTTGAAACCTGCTTATGCAATGATATGTATTATATAGGTATGCATTATTTTCAAGGATCACGCGGGGTAAACAAGAAAATGTCAGAAGTTGAATTTTGCAGCTTTGATTGAAGAACTTTGTATCATTGGGAGTCCTTCTATGAGAGTCAAGCTCACCATATCAAGTGGTTCATAGGCCCTGACTCAAGTTGTTGAGTTTTGATCTTCTGACGACATTGGCTAGAGGAAAATAAATCCCCTTGCCCCTTGCTAGACGTCTGATTTATCATAACCTGCATCACAGGCCCTCGAGATCCTTGAAATGGTTAAGGAAATATTAAGGAATGATGTTATGATGTTTATGCTATGCTTTTAAGCAAAGGTGCGAAGTGATGTAAGCAAGTAAACCCTGCAAGAAATCCAAGTTATTGGATAATAACTATAAACAAAACCTTCAAGGAACTCATGTTGTCAGGTAATAAAACTCTGCAAGTAGTTCAAGTTAAAAGCACACAAGTCACACAAACAACCTTAGGTTTACGCTTGCATGGGTTTTAAGGTCATACCCTCTTGAAGTTGGATTAGTTCAACCTGTCCTATAAATAGTAATCGGGTTCTAAGGGATCTCAATATCACTGATCTTCCCCCCAAGCCTTGTTCAATCGACGATTGACTCGTAATCAAACAAAACTCAGAAGTCAAACCTCAATGATTGTATCATCGAGTATCTATCGACCTTGGGAATATACCAAAGTCGGCCATCTCGCTACATCCTACTGGCCAAGTTATGCAATTAAAGGTTCTAAGGTCAGTTGGTGCTTTATGACACCACGCGGCGGCCCCGTACATCTCCCTGATTGACTCAAGGCTTACGAGTACCAACCAAAGTGCCACATCAACGTAGCTACTGCTTCAAATGTGTCGGTATACCCCAGCATAGCTCCCTCACAGTTTATTGCTACTTACCTAAAAGGTGTTTCCCAATCCTGGTGTAGGATCAAATAACCCAAACAATTCCCATAAATATAAAGCAAGCAAGACAATCAAGAGAAAGAAATTAAATATGACCTAGATCCTAAGGTTAACCCCACTTTATATTTTATTCCCCAGCAGAGTCACCAGTTCTGTGATATGGTGGCAGAACCGACTGTTAATATTGGTTTGAGTTTTTTGTTTGCAAATGTAGCGGTAAGCAAGATTCTCCACCGACTTTTATTTTATCCAATCAGGAAAAGGAAAAAGAACAGAAAAAACCTTTTTTGAGATGTTTCTGAGTATGGGGGGTAGATTATAGAAAGGGAAGGTGTTAGCACCCTTTCTATCTGTGGTTTTCCATGGGCTCTTAGGTACTTGCTCATTTTGAAAACTGCTTGTGTGTGCTTGTTTTGAAATTTTTATTTTACTTCGTGTTAACCCTTGTTTCTGTCGTCAAGAGTGTTACAAAGTTGTTTTTGAAACCTTTGTTTGAAAAGTGTTGGTGTGAAAAAAGTTTTTATTTGTTTGAGCAAGTACCTAGGAACTAATCTACCTACTCGAAAAAGGTCTGTTCGTTTTCCTTTTAGAAAATGTTATCCCATTATTGAGAAATAGGTAGCATCATCGTTGGAGTTATTTTAGGGACATTCGAAGGGACATGTACGATCACAAAAGAAATGTTAGGAAATGTTAGTAATCATCCTAAATCCTTAAAGATTTTTTTCCGAGGCAACATCCGAATGGGTCATTTTAGATCTTTCGGGGCTAGATGACAACCACTAACAAACCCTATACTTCATAACTGTTTACTGAAGGCAACCGGAGTGGAGTAAACCCTAGGAGTGAGCATGTGCGAGTGTAATTTTCAGTTAATTTATCTTTGCACATTTAGGGTTTTCTACTGTTTTAATTTCAGTTTGTCTTTCCATACAATCCTATTAACATTCATCTAAGCAGTTTATAGCTTGCGGAAATAAAATGCAAGAAAGTTAAAGTCCTAGCTATTATAGGGCTTTTGCAGATACATAATTATTTTGGACTGAAAATAAAAATGCGGAATTGAAAACCCTAATTACTATTACAAACTCGGAGCAGTTACAATAATAATAAAAAGTAAATTAAAAGCACGCGGCGAATTAAATGCGAGAATAATTAGCAAAACCTAAAAAATCTAATTGAAAATTATTTTGGTTATTTTTTGAGAAAAAATAGATTATGTACAAAATTAAACCCTAATTCTAATTATTTTTAATTATGAAAAGAATTAAATTTCCCTAATTTTAATTAAACTAATTAATTAAAGAAATAGAATATTTTTATGAAAATAAATGATTTTTATGTTTTTTGTGATTTTTTGATTTAATGATAAAAAATGATTTTTGTATTATTTTTGTAAAAGAAAATAATTAATAAAATAATTAAATAAGAAATAAAGGAAATAAAATAAAAAGAGAAAAGAAATTGGGCCTGTATAGAAGCTGAATGAGGGGTGTATGTTGAATTGTTTAGGCCCAATAGCTGGTCAGCCCAATCCTTGCGCCTGATTTAGTGCACCCTATTTCTGATGGTGTACCATGGTCCTCTCTTGCATGGGACGTTGGATTGGTGATGGAGATGATCCATTGGCTGTATTGCTGGCTGCATGGTGGACGTTCGGCTGTGTAAAGTACAAGATCTGCATTCAAATGTTAAGAAAACAATAAAACGCTGGGACCTAGGATCGAACCTAGGTCCTTTCGCTTTCAAACGTCTTCCCTTGCCACTGAATCATATGTTATATTTGTTAGTATAATAAAAACAATATATATTATATAATGAAAGTCAGTGCATTAAAAAATGCACGAGATTCAAACAGGCCAATGGTAGTTAGACACGTGAGCTTCTTCTTCCCATGTCCGTCGTTTTAGACAATAGCCCTTTACCAACAGAAATTTCCGTCACTGTAGGCTTTAGTGACGGTTTTTGTGCGCTTCTATAGACCTGTAATATCTCAAAATGCAAAGCAAGCAATATTACTCAGAACTAAAAACATAGACCCACTAAGAATCTTATCCTGAGTTCATTGGTATTATTAATCAGTCCAAATTTTGCCTCTACGGAGAATCCATAATTTGAAGCTTTCAAACCCTAGTAATAGCTTAAGCTTGTTCCTGCACTAGAAATCAAATACAGGCTATCCAAAAGATCATAAACATGATTATGAATACATTTATACAAGCAAATCGAAGGTAAAATGCATAAAACCCTGAAAACGAGTTTGAGTTATATGGGTGCAAACCGTGGCACTGTGAGGCGTGATGTTTGAAGGTTTTAAGGCTTGAGGATTATTGGAATGGCTTCAGAAGATGTCCAGGAAGTGATTGATGGCCTTGGAATTACTTGAAACGGCCTGTTGAATCGAAACCGACCTGCACTTTTTTTGATAAAAAATTGAGGCTTCTCCTCCTTCTTTCACGACCCCAGTCCTTGTTTTTTGCATTTGTTGTGTTCTGTATAAGTACTAGGACAAATTAGGTTAACAAAAATAAATTATGTCTTTGAAAATCATGGAGATTTGATTTGATTTTACTCCTTGTATGATATCTTTGCAAAATAGTCCAAATTAAGATCTTTTCCAATCAATTGGATCTTGCACGATTTTTTTGATTTGCTAGCTGTCCATGGACTCATAATATGCTCATAAAATCAAATCTTTGATTTTATTTGATTATTCTACTATTTAAATTGATTTATTTTTCTTTAAATGAATAAAAAATCAAAATAAATAATAAAAATTATAAAATAATAGGTGGATAAGATCAGGGGTCGTGGGCCATCTTAGGAACAAGTTTAAAACAAGAAAACATGGACCCATTTAGAAAAAAAGTAATTTTGATCAATGTTGACTTCATGCACATTTACAAAAATTGGTCAACTTTGACAATACATATCTCCCTCAATTTTAACCCTGAGAGGGTGTTCTTGGACTTTTTAGAAATCTCAGGATGTCCCCTAAACAACCCTTTTGGTTTTATCTCAATTGGGTCTTCCATGTTCATCTAAGAAGCTTTGACCTAAAAAGTGTTTTTGTTGACTTTTCAAAAGGACCTATAATGTAGAAATTCATATCCTTTGATGAGTGTATATTTTGAACTTGTGTGATAAAGATGAGTTGCAGGAAATTGCATCCTCTTCAAAATGAGCCTCGGATGGAAAATTTCTGATAAAGTATGAAGAATTTATGCTTGGTTAAAGTTTGGTTGACTTTTCCTGAGAAACCCTAATTTAGCAACCTTTGAGTTTTGATGAATTTGGGGCATTCCTTGAGGAATCATGATCAAACCTTGATCAAATGATGGATATCACTTCAAAATGTTGATGTTGGCAAAAAATCTTGATGTTTGACTATATGTGGGCCACAGTATACTTTTGACCTAGTACAGTTGATTTCCAGGCATCTGGGTAATTGACTGAGAAAACTTCTTGTGCAAGGCATGAGACTTGACATGGATGATCTTGAGAACATATTGGGACCTTTGGAATCCAACCATCTTGATGAGGAGTGAAACCTTAGTTTGAATCTTGTTGCCTTAGGAGGAGGATTTGTCTGGTCAATCCTTAGTCATCCTTGAGCAATTGAGGACCTCTAGAGGCATGTCTTGAGTGAAATGAGAGGGAAAATTTTGGGGTACAACACATACGATTTTGAACAACAATTGGAGTAGCAGAAACCGGAACAGTCGGAGCTTCAATAGTAACCATTGTCTGTTGAGGCTGAATAATCGGTGGCTAATTCTGAGCAGCGACTAGAGATTCCATCAGAGCAGTGAGATTGGCCATACCGGCTTTTGGAGCAGAAACTTCCTCGCACAACTCGCGATTCTCTTGTTCTAGGTTATCCATCTTCCTTCTGAAATTAGCTCGAGTATTGTATCGGTGAGACAACTTGCTGTACGAAGTAAAGAACCTCAGTAAGACACCTGGATATGCAAAAAAATAATGCAAGAAGTGTGTACAACATCATGCATGATGTGCAATGCACATGATTTTTATTATTATTATTTCAAGGGGCTTAACTATTTATAGACAATTTTGCATATATCAAAATAATAACCCATTTGAAATACTGCAAAATTCTATTATAATAACTTCAAAATGAAATATAAGTTTCAATAATCCCAAGTACAAGATGAAAGTAAAGTCTAAAACCCTAAGAAGCAAAGCTGATGGAGACCACTCTATACGCTGAAGCTTCCCCGTAAGTCTGGTAATCTGAGCCTTCAACCTCTGGTTTTCTTTCGCATACCTAGTGGCGACCTCTTTCTAATTATCTGAATCAGGAAGTGAGAAACTAGGGCCTGATTGAGGTTTAGAGGAAAATAAACCCCATTGCCTCTCCATCGTCTCTACAACACGGCTCTCAAGAATTTCAATCAAGTTGTCTTTCTCCTTCAGGCCTGTTCGGTAGGAAACCTCTATAATCTGGTACTTATTCTTCCAAGCTTCCTTTTCCTGCTGAATTCTGACTAAAGCAAGATAGAGCTCTTTCATATCATCCAATAAGGGAGGAGTAGTGTTCACAAACATATCAAGCATAGGTGCTTCCCAAAGAAACAGCCCCCCTAGGTCCCAAGTCCTTCCTACTCTTCATGTGAATGCACGCCAGACCTTCACAACCTGCTCCCTAGCTTCCTTATGGTCTTCTCCCTCTTTCAAGAAGAAACTACTCAAATGAATACTATTTGGCTTATCCCTCATCAGATATCCAAGTTGTCGTCGTGCAAGAACAGGGTTGTAGTTAATTCCTCCCTTTGTACCAAGAAGAGGTACATTGGGGAAACTACCACAACTGTCAACAATCTCTACATCATGGTATTCCTGATGGTACCAAACAATATCTGAATAATTAAGTGTCATGATCTTTGGAGCCCAACGAGGTTCCTTTCTGACATCCTAGAAAGCATCAGACCGGGGCAAATGAGAAGTAAACCACTGATACAACAAAGGTGTGCAACAGATGATACTTCTCTCCACAATAAGAATACCCAATATGAATAGAGTAATAAGTATCACCTAATAATGTAGGAACTAGGTTTTCAATCATAAAGATCTTGATGGAATTGATATCAACAAATTTGTCTACATTAGGAAATAAATAAAAAAACCCATAAGCAAGTAGAGCAAAGGTGGCCTCAAAAGCAATCGTACTCTTCATCCTAGCAAAGAAGCGAGCTTTATCTAATAAAAACTGAGCTGGTAGTCCTCTAATCCCTCCTTTGGTAGTCATGTGGGATTCAACCTCATACTTTCTCAAGTGGATCAAAGCAGCAATCTCATGGGATTTTGGCTCCCCCTCTAAACCAGTAAAAGGAACACGATCGATAATAGGCCAACCCAACAAATAAGAATACTCCTCTAATATATGCATCAAATGATAATCAGGGAAAGTAAAGTATCAATACATCGGATCATAGAATTGGACCAAAATCGAGAGAATACCTGTTGTACCCCAAAATTTGCCCTCCCATATTTCTCAAAACATTCAAGAAAAATTCACAAGTCCAACCCGGCGCGTCATATTCAGGTGTTCTTTCGCCAATATATCTCTGATAACGTATTCTCAAATTCAGGTTCGGCTCAAGAATCAATTCTTTAAAGAAGGTATCCGAATTTGTGAGTTTTCTCGAAGAAATATGGTGAAAAAGTATGCTGAAAGTGCAGTTTTTATGCGCTAAAAAATTCATAACCTGAAGATCGTGGCTTGTTTTGAACCCGTTCCGGTGGCCAAAATTTCGTCTTGACATTATCTATGTTTTCATCACTCACGGATGGAAGCCAATTTTGATCATAAGGTCTTCAAAAATGTAGATTTATCAAGTATTTTCGTACAGAAAATTTGTGATAGAAGTTTATTTGCGTCATGTTCAGAAAATCATAACATGGTCGATTCTCATCGTATCGAGCTGGTTCCGGTGCCAAAATTTCACAAATTGAGTTGGCTATATTTTCACAGAAGGTATTGAGTTCAAATGGTATTCAAAAGGCCTTCGTTTTTTGCTCAGAGTGCATAACACGCTGAAAATCCTGAATGCTGAATATTATTTCATCTGAGCCAAAACTTCGAAAATTCATAACTCGGTCAATTTTTATCGGATTGGGCTCATATTTTTACACAAGGTCACTGACTCATAGATCTACAACTTTGCTTCAAAAGTCGAGACCGTATTATACTCTGATCAATACCAGTTTTTTATTGAAGAACGTGTCAGAGTCGACACTGGAGCCCAAAATAAGTTTGTCTGAGCTGAAACTTCAAAAATTCATAATTAATTCACCGTTAATCCGATTGAGCCGATTTTCGGACAGGAGTTAGTTCTCGATGTCGGATACATTTTGTTTTCACATTTCAACTTCAAAAACTGCACTTAAGTCCCTGCGATTTAGCCTAGAAAGTGATGAACTCAAGTGAACATTGGAGGCCCAATTGCACATTCAAAACCCATTTTCTTTACCCTAATTTCCATTATATAATCACATTCTTTTCACACAAACGAGGAGGAGAAAAAAACTTTGCCACAACGCTGTCAGAATATCAAATTCTTTTAAGAACCCTAAAACCTTGAAATCCTTATTACAAATCCCTCTCTCACTACAAACAAGTCATCCCAGTTACAAACAAACATCTTACTACAAACAAGCCATCTCAGTTACAAACCAACATCTTACTACTTCTTCAGTAAGGGTAAGGCTGACTTGATCTCCATGATCAAAAGGGCATAAAAGCATTCATGTCACTACTTTTCCAGTAAGGGTAAGGTTGATTTGATCTCCATGATCAAAAGGGTATAATCATTCATACATGCCATATTGACCTAAACATTAAATTTCTTCATATATTGGCTTTATTTGTATTTTATGATATATATATAGTAATTTATTTAATGTGTTCATGAGATTCAACACTGCAGATTTAGACAGGATCCCATGCAGGTTCATTAAGGAACGTTGAGGCCAAAACACAAATGGCCAAAAGCCAAAAGCCAAATGGCCAAAACAGAACAGTTTACACATGACACCAATACATAGCGAGACAGACATCCTGAGAAGGTTAAGGAACGTTGAAGCCAAAACACAAATGGCCAAAACAAAACAGTTTACACATGACGCCAATAGTTGTTTCACCCCTCCAATCAGGCTCGTATACTCCTAAACTCTCTCTCTATTTTTATTATTTTCCTTTAATTAATTAATCGTTATTCTTTTTATTAATCACTAACCAATTAACATTTTTTTCCTAATAAAATCAAAAACACAAAAAATATTTTATTTATTAAAATTAACTTCATCACTTTTATTTTTGTAAATAAATTAATTTAATCAATTTAGCTTTAATTAGATTTAACTTTTAATATTTTTTGCAATATTTAAAATCAATTTAGAATATTAGGTTTTTATTAGCATTAATTCAATTTATTTTATTTCTCTAAAAACTCAAAAATCCAAAAATATTTTCATTATTTAATTTAATTGTTCATTTAATTTAATTCCATTTAATTCAAAAATAAACAAAAATCATTTCTTTAATAAAAAAGGGTCAAAACCCAAAAAACTCGCATCCAATTTAATTTCCCGCACGCGATCCATTTTATCATATTATTGTATCTGTTTCCCGGAATGTAATAGCTTTTAATTAGGACTTTAATTATTTATCGTTTTATTTTACTTTCCGCATTTTAATTTCAAGGGTTGTTTTTGGCGATGTAAATACCCGACGCCTTGTAATAGTTTAGATTTAATTTCCGCAATATTAATTCCGCAACTATTAACTGCTAGATGTATGAATAATAGGCTATGCATGACAAGATCTTCTCTTAAATTAAAATCAATCGTAGCTCACCACAACATGTACAAAGATAACATAAACTGAAACCTGACACACTCGCACATGCCACTCTTAGGGTACGCCTCACTTGGTTGCCTCGACGTGGTCATTGAGTATAGGGTGTTTTAGAGGTCGCCCTCCTGTCCAAAGATCAAAGTTGCCTCGAAACGGTTGCCTCGGATAAAAAAAGATCTAAGACATTAGGGTTACCGCTAAGGTGTCCTACTATTGCTTTGGTGACCAAATGTCCCTATAATCGAATTGACCCGAAAACTCCAACGACGGTGCTACCTACTTCCCAATAGTGGGATAGTACTATCTAAAGGACATTTACACAGCTTAATTCCTTTAGAGTAGGTGGATTTCTCCTGGGTACTTGCTCTTTCAAAATAAACAAACTTTTCCCACTCACACTTTCAAAAAGTTTTCAAACAAACACTTCATGACACTCTTGAGGACTGATACAAGAGTCAAAACGAAGTTTTCAAACAAACTTTTTTCAAAACCCACAAACACAAGAAAAGCAAACAACATTTTTGAAAACATAGTGAGCAAGTACCTAAGAGCCCGTGGACAACCACGGATAGAAAGGGTGCTAACACCTTCCCTTTCTATAATCTACCTCCCGAACCGAGAAATATCTCGGAAAGGAATTTTGTTGTGCTTTTGTCCTTTCCATGTTGAAGAAAATAAAAGACGGTGGCGACTCTTGCTTACCGCGACATTTCGCGAACCAGCATTCCAAAACAGCCAGTTCTATTTCCACCGATCACAGAACTGGCGACTCTGCTGGGGAATATCTATAAGTGAGGTGTACCTTAGGATTAGATCATTATATGTTTTCAATTGTATGCTTTGTTTGCTTTTATATTTGTGGGCTTGTATTGGAGTTTCATAGATCATAACCTGGATCTGGGGAATACCCTTTAGGTAGCAATAAACTGTGAGGGACCTATCCGGCGTAGACCGACACGGGTGAAGCAGTAGCTACGTTGGTGTGACACCTTGGTCTGTAATGATATCCCTTGTGTTGGAACGAGGAGAATATGGGTCTTCTGAGGAGTCATTAAGCACCAACCGACCTTAGAACCTTAAATTGACCCAACTTGGCCATAGAACAGTAGCAGTATGCTACACTCATTGAGGCTAAACTCTCGCGATGGTTCCGGCCGCAAGAAAAGATTGTGAAGCTGGAGTTATGACCGATTGAGGGTAGTTAGTGATATTGAGATCCTCTAGAACCCGGTTACTATTTTCTAGGACAGGTCTTAACCAACTGAAACTGAAAGAGGGTAGTAGCTAAACTTCATGCCAGCCTGAAATCTAAGGGCTCTTTTGTGTGACTTGTGTGCCTTCAAACTTGAACTACTTGCACATTCTTATTATCTGAAACATGAGTTTCATACAGGATTTGTTTACAGTCCTTGATCGGGACTTATAACAGGGCTTACTTACACCTCACACCTTTGCATCCACGCATAGCATAACATCATACCATCATACCATTGCATACATCTTGCATAAGGACTAACCCATTTCAAGGATCTCGAGGGTTTGTGATGCAGGTCATGATGAACCAACTGTCTAGCAAGGGGCAAAGAGGATTTATTTTTCTCTAACCAAGGTTATTTGGAGATCAAAACATGATAACTTGAGTCAGGGGCTATGACTCACTCGATATGGTGAGCTTTGACTCTTGAAGAAGGACTCTCAGCAACATGAAGTTCCTTCAATCAAGCTACCGAATTCAAATTCTAACAAGTTTCTCTGTTTACCCCGCGAGGTCCTTGAAAACATTGCATGCATATCATACATATCATTGCATTACAGGTACCCTTTTACAGGTCACTTATCTTCTTCGCTGTTTATTTCAGCAATCATCATGACTTCTGAACCTACTACTGAACAAGCTATCAAGGCCCTCCAGGCCCAGAATGCCCAGTTCCAGGAGTTGGTTATGAGCTTAGCCCAGGGTCAACAGGAGTTAAAGACTCTGATTCTGAAGAAGAAGAAGAAGAAGAAGAGGACTGTATTGTTCAACACTGGATGCAGATTCGGGAATGGACTACAAAATGAGGTTGATCTGACTACTTCCTCTGTAGGGAAAGACAATCCCCAAGAGAGAAGGGTTCCTAGTCCCGTGGTCTCCGACAACGAGACGGATTATAATGATGAACAATATCCTCCTGCTGAGGATAGGTACAAACAGCTGGAGGATCGCTTAAGTGCTATGGAGATTCAACATGTGCCCGGGTTGGACTTTGGAGACCTAGGCTTATCCTCTGGGGTGGTGATCCCACATAAGTTCAAGGCACGTACTTTTGCAAAGTACGACGGAGCTTCCTGTCCTAAGCTACACCTTCGGTCGTATGTAAGGAAGATCCAACCGTACACTGCAGACAAGAATTTATGGATCCATTTCTTCCAGGATAGTCTTTCAGGGACTTAACTCGAATGGTTCTATCATCTGGATGGAGCCAGTATTCATAACTGGGAGGATTTGGCTACTGCATTTTATAAGCAGTATCAGTATAATTCCGACCTCTCTCCTACGCGTACCCAACTCCAGGGTATGTCACTAGGGACGGGTGAAGGATTTAAAGAATATGCTCAAAAGTGGAGAGACCTTGCTGGACGGGTGCAACCACCCTTAATTGATCGTGAACTTGTGGATATGTTCCTGGGGACCCTGTCTGGTCCGTTCTTTAACCATTTGATTGGAAACTCTTCAGCCGGGTTCATAGACCTTATCTTTACTGGGGAAAGAATTGAAGTTGGAATCAAAAGCGGGAAGATTCAAGAAGTTACACCTTCTGATACTCAGAAAAAGCCCTACAATGGAAAAAAGGAGTCCAATGCCGTGTCTGGTAAAAAGGGTCGTCATGATCAACATGTAGGGGCAACCTAGATCTCCGATCCCACGCCTGTTCAACAAAGACAGAGCAATAGGCGTAGGGTAAGATATCAAGATAGGAAGTATACTGACATCAACATGCCTTTGTCTCAGGCGTTACAACAATTGCTGAAGGTGAAACTGATCGCACTAAAGGATCCTCCTCAAAATCCTGATACTTCCTCTTCCAAGTATAACCCGAGTGTGAGATGTGCCTACCATTCTGACAGTCCCGGACATGACACCGACGACTGTTGGAGTTTGAAGAATAAGATCCAAGACTTGATTGATGCCAAGGAGATCAAGTTTGATCACTAATCCTATGCCAAATCATTGAAGGCTTTTGTTCATTAGAATTTTCAATTTGTAATTTTCTTTTGATTGTTCAAACATTTATTCATGTCAAACTTTATTACTTTATCAATGCATCGCATATGTCTGTTTTGAATCAATCCATTCGTAATTCACTATCTTCAAATTGCTTTCATATTTTTTGTGATGTTCAACTCTCGATTAAAAAATTCTAAGCCTCTTGAGGGAGGATGACGAAAACGATACCACGATCTTTACAGTATGCTTTTGAACAAACCCCGCTGATGAGGTACAAGCATTGTTTCAAATCCTAAACAGTGGAGTTATAAGGAAGATAATCTCTAGTCAACCCCTTTGAGCCAAAGAAGTTGGAGTTTTTATTTTCACAAAAATTAAAACCCTTAATTATAACCTGGGGCAGGGTAGTTCTCTCAGTTGATCCAGGTTCACAGTGGATGATGTCAAAGAAGTCCTTCCAACATAAAAGACAGTGATGGTTCCCTATAATTGTCAAGACAAGCAGTCATTATCTCTCAAAAATAAAAGCCCAATAAGTCAAAACCTATGAAGGAGACTTAACAAAAACTGGGGCATCCTGCTGACTGTAATCACAAAAGAAACAGTTCAGGCAAAAAGACAGGGATAATAAAATCAAAAAGAAAGAGGTCCTACAGACTCTCAACAAAATGACAGCCTATTCAAAATAAACTATCATATCCGAACCATCACCGGAATATCAGAGCAAGGATTCAAAAAAGATCTAATGCACGATTAGCTGAGTTTAGGATCAAAGAACATCATGAAGAACGGGTGGGTATAAATAACATTTGAGCCTTTATCCTTTGTTTCTTAAACCGTGAACCAGGCCACGTTATAACCCTTAAAAGTCCTAGCTGAAGCATGGGTTATTTCGAAAGCATACTGTTACAAAAGGTATCCTGACTCCTGTAGGGCTTGCTGTAAAATCCTGAGTTGACATCACATTTTACAAAAATTCACTTGTTTTATTGAAAACTGCATTTTCAAAAACTTCAAGACAGACATAAGCTTTGCATTCTTAAAATAACATTGTTTGCATATGACCATTTGTTCAAACAGCAGAGAAATTCGCACGACGAATATCCAGTGAACAAAAACCTTCTCAACAAAAAGGATCACCTCAAGTCGAAAAACACTTCCAATCTATGGGCACGACATGATCATTGTCCATCATCTGGGGCAGTTAAGTCAAGATTCAAGGAATCTCTCAAAATGCCAAATAGCCAGGGGCAAATCTCCGCCTGAGTCACTTGGGGCATTGGACATGAATTCCAGCAACGAATCTTGCATGATCAGACATCTTCTGGTAGTATGGCAACACAACACTACTGACAGTGACAACTCCTTGCGCTCTGAGAGCGTGGACATAGTCAAAAAAGTACTACGCATAATCAAAGACCCGCTAGATCGACTGGCCTAGGCAAATATAAGGGCTTCCCGGGGAACCAAAAGGGTTCGGGCAAAAGTAAGGGATAAAAAAATGAAAAAATCTGTACACCCGGCAAGTCGAAAACCTGAAAAGGCGGCTTGGGCAAAAAAGGGTATCCCGATGGACCGAATACCCGAAAGGGCGGTCCAGGCAAAAGTTAGGGATCAAAAGCGTACGACTATGTCCCGTCATCTCATCACTTGCCTACCAGAAGGAGATTTGTCAATCGGCATTTATCAAGCACCTCATAGGCCTTCTTCTCCCGTAGAAACTGGGGCAATAAGAATTGTCTGAACTGTACAAGCTGCTCGGTCCACCAGGTACCAAGGTATATATTCAGCTGAAGAATATGACTAAGATACCTTCACTCCCCGCAAAGTAAGACAGTAAGGGAAGCTCTCCCCACTGAGACCTGCAATCATGGACGAATCATCAATACTCTCCCCAAGCAGAGTTGGTCTACCATCAGCCCTAAAGAAGTTGGGTATCCCCAGAAGATCTTAATATTCCCTAGCGGAGTATACAGATATTCCTCAGCAAGCATCCCCGGCAGTCTTAATATTCCTCGACAGAAATATAAGATTGTTCCCCGGCAGAATACAAGATACCCTCAGTGGAGCCATTTCCCAGTGCAGTCTTAAAAGCTTCCCCAACATAGTTGAATCATCTTCTCCAGTAGATTCTGGAAGCTTGTCCCCTGTAGAGTGCAAATATCTCTCCCCAGTAATATTCATAAGGTTATCCCCACCAGAGTCTAACTGGGTTATCCTTAGCAAGGTGCAACTGAAAGATCATCCCCAGCAAAGTTCTTTCTATCCCCCAGCGGAGTTCATCATCGAAATCCCCAACAGAGATTATCAACGGAAACCCCAGCGGAGTTATCGTTAAAATCTCAGCGAAGTACCTCTTCCCCATAGAGTAATTCCCCGCAGAGTAATCTCTTCACCAGTTTTATTCCCCAACGGAGTCATCTTCTCCTACAGGTTTATTCCTGCAATCATCTTCGTACATCATCCCCAGCAGAAACGAAGAATTCAACCAGACTCTTCAATATCAGCCCAGGATTTAACAAACTCCCCGACATTCGTCAAGGATTTATTTTCCCAGACGAAAATACATTCATAAACATATCACATTTCACATCTCTTATTTACATACATGATCAAGTGCATACGACACGACCTCATTTACTCTGGAGAACATCATGACATCATGCATCTCATACATCATGACATTGCATACAACTAACTCTTTACCTTTTCAGGAAAGAACGATCAACAGATAAAAGTCATTACCTTTTGGAGTAGCAGTCGTCCAAGACTCCTTCATCATCCCGTTGAGGTAGAAGTCGTCAAGATTCCTTCATCATCCCGTTGAGGTAGCAGTCGTCAAAGATTCCTTCATCATTACCTTTTGGAGTAACAGTCATCCAGATTCCTTCATCATCCCGTTGAGGTAGCAGTCGTCAAGATTCCTTCATCATCCCGTTGAGGTAGAAGTCGTCAAGATTCCTTCATCATCCTGTTGAGGTAGCAGTCGTCAAGATTCCTTCATCATCCCGTTGAGGTAGAAGTCATCAAGATTCCTTCATCATTCCGTTGAGGTAGAAGTCACTCAAGATTCCTTCATCATCCCGTTGAGGTAGAAGTCACTCAAGATTCCTTCATTGTCTCGTTGAGGTAGAATTCATCCAGATTCCTTCATCATCCTGTTGAGGTAGAAGTCATTCAGATTCCTTCATCATCCTGTTGAGGTAGTAATCGTCCCAGATTCCTTCATCATCCTGCTAAGGTACTAATCGTCCCAGATTCCTTCATCATCCTGCTGAGGTAGTAATCGTCCCAGATTCCTTCATCATTTATTTGGAGTAGCAATTGTCTCAGATTCCTTCATCACATCATTATCAAAAACCTTTCTTAAGTTCCAGATCAACACCTGTAACTAGCCAGGAAATATCTGTCGACGACTGATTGTAGATCTATACTTGTAACAAGCCAGGAAAGTTATCTACATTGAGGAGATTGAAGATTAATACCTGAAACCAGACAGGAAAACTATCTTTCTTTCTCAAGTCAGAGATTAATACCTGAAACTAGACAGGAAAACTATCTCATCGGCCAACCTTTTTCAAGTTCCAGATCAACACCTGTAACTAGCCAGGAAATATCTGTGAACAACTGATTGTAGATCTATACCTGAAACCAGACAGGAAAGTTATCTACATTGAAGAGATTAAAGATTAATACCTGAAACCAGACAGGAAAACTATCTTTCTTTCTCAAAGTCAGAGATTAATACCTGAAACCAGACAGGACAACTATCTACTTGACCATCATCAGGCAACCCTACACCGGTTCCTTCTCTTTCAGATGCAGTTTTACACAGACTCATCATCAGGAAACTCTACACAGGTTCCTCCTTTCAACCTACCAATTTACAACTCAACAAACAATCTCCATATGCCATCTATAAGCCCATCCTCCTACCAACAATCTCCAAATGGCATCTGTAAGCCCATTCCCGACATCACATTGTTGATACTACACCATGCGAGTGCAAATTTCTGGGCACTCTAGTGTTCAATTATCTTCCACCTTCGGATCACGAAAGGCTCGAAAGCCAATCCATATCCTCATGCTTAAGAAAATTGAACAGGGGCAACTGTTGTACCCCAAAATTTGCCCTCCCATATTTCTCAAAACATTTCAAGAAAAATTCACAAGTCCAACCTGGCGTGTCATATTCAGGTGTTCTTTCGCCAAAATATCTCTGATAATGTATTCTCAAATTCAGGTTCGGCTCAAGAGTCAATTCTTTAAAGAAGGTATCCGAATGTGTGAGTTTTCTCGAAGAAATATGGTGAAAAAGTGTGCTGAAAGTGCAGTTTTTACGCGCTAAAAAATTCATAACTTGAAGATCGTGGCTCGTTTTGAACCCGTTCCGGTGGCCAAAATTCCGTCTTGACATTATCTACATTTTCATCTCTCATAGCTGGAAGCCAATTTCGATCATAAGGTCTTCAAAAATATAGATTTATCAAGTATTTTCGTACAGAAAATTTGTGACAGAAGTTTATTTGCGTCATGTTCAGAAAATCATAACTTGGTCGATTCTCATCGTATCGAGCTGGTTCCGGTGCCAAAATTTCACAAATTGAGTTGGCTATATTTTCACAGAAGGTATTGAGTTCAAATGGTATTCAAAAGGCCTTCGTTTTTTGCTCAGAGTGCATAACACGCTGAAAATCCTGAATGCTGAATATTATTTCATCTGGGCCAAAACTTCGAAAATTCATAACTCGGTCAATTTTTATCGAATTGGGCTCATATTTTTACACAAGGTCACTGACTCATAGCTCTACAACTTTGCTTCAAAAGTCGAGACCGGATTATGCTCCTATCAATACCAGTTTTTTAGTGAAGAGCGTGACAGAGTCGACACTGGAGCCCAAAATAAGTTTGTCTGAGCTGAAACTTCAAAAATTCATAATTAATTCACTGTTTATCCGATTGAGCCGATTTTCGGACAGGAGTTAGTTCTCGATATCAGATACATTTTGTTTTCACATTTCAACTTCAAAAATTGCATTTAAGTCCCTGCGATTTAGCCTGGAAAGTGACGAACTCAAGTGAACATTGGAGGCCCAATTGCACATTCAAAGCCCATTTTCATTACCCTAATTTCCATTATATAATCACATTCTTTTCACACAAACGAGGAGGAGAAAAAAACCTTGCCACAACGCTGTCGGAATATCAAATTCTTTCAAGAACCCTAAAACCTTGAAATCCTTATTACAAATCTCTCTCTCTCTCACTACAAACAAGTCATCCCAGTTACAAGCCAACATCTCACTACAAACAAGCCATCTCAGTTACAAACAAACATCTTACTACTTCTTCAGTAAGGGTAAGACTGACTTGATCTCCATGATCAAAAGGGCATAAAAGCATTCATGTCACTATTTTTCCAGTAAGGGTAAGGTTGATTTGATCTCCATGATCAAAAGGGTATAATCATTCATACATGCCATATTGACATAAACATTAAATTTCTTCATATATTGGCTTTATTTGTATTTTATGATATATAGTAATTTATTTAATGTGTTCATGAGATTCAACACTGCAGATTTAGACAGGATCCCATGCAGGTTCATTAAGGAACGTTGAGGCCAAAACACAAATGGCCAAAAGCCAAAAGCCAAATGGCCAAAACAGAACAGTTTACACATGACACCAATACATAGCGAGACAGACATCCTGAGAAGGTTAAGAAACGTTGAAGCCAAAACACAAATGGCCAAAAGCCAAAACACAAATGGCCAAAACAAAATAGTTTACAATGACGCCAATAGCTGTTTCACCCCTCCAATCAGGCTCGTATACTCCTAAACTCTCTCTCTATTTTTATTATTTTCCTTTAATTAATTAATCGTTATTCTTTTTATTAATCACTAACCAATTAACATTTTTTTCCTAATAAAATCAAAAACACAAAAAATATTTTATTTAGTAAAATTAACTTCATCACTTTTATTTTTGTAAATAAATTAATTTAATCAATTTAGCTTTAATTAGATTTAACTTTTAATATTTTTTGCAATATTTAAAATCAATTTAGAATATTAGGTTTTTATTAGCATTAATTCAATTTATTTTATTTCTCTAAAAACTCAAAAATCCAAAAATATTTTCATTATTTAATTTAATTGTTCATTTAATTTAATTCCATTTAATTAAAAAATAAACAAAAATCATTTCTTTAATAAAAAAGGGTCAAAACCCAAAAAACTCGCATCCAATTTAATTTCCCGCACGCGATCCATTTTATCATATTATTGTATCTGTTTCCCGGAATGTAATAGCTTTTAATTAGGACTTTAATTATTTATCGCTTTATTTTACTTTCCGCATTTTAATTTCAAGGGTTGTTTTTGGCGATGTAAATACCCGACGCCTTGTAATAGTTTAGATTTAATTTCCGCAATATTAATTCCGCAACTATTAACTGCTAGATGTATGAATAATAGGCTATGCATGACAAGATCTTCTCTTAAATTAAAATCAATCGTAGCTCACCACAACATGTACAAAGATAACATAAACTGAAACCTGACACACTCGCATATGCCACTCTTAGGGTACGCCTCACTTGGTTGCCTCGACGTGGTCATTGAGTATAGGGTGTTTTAGAGGTCGCCCTCCTGTCCAAAGATCAAAGTTGCCTCGAAACGGTTGCCTCGGATAAAAAAAGATCTAAGACATTAGGGTTACCGCTAAGGCGTCCTACTATTGATTTGGTGACCACATGTACCTATAATCGAATTGACCCGAAAACTCCAACGACGGTGCTACCTACTTCTCAATAGTGGGATAGTACTGTCTAAAGGACATTTACACAACTTAATTCCTTTAGAGTAGGTAGATTTCTCCTGGGTACTTGCTCTTTCAAAACAAACAAACTTTTCGCACTCCCACTTTCAAAAAGTTTTCAAACAAACACTTCATGACACTCTTGAGGACTGATACAAGAGTCAAAACGAAGTTTTCAAACAAACTTTTTTCAAAACCCACAAACACAAGAAAAGCAAATAACATTTTTGAAAACATAGTGAGCAAGAACCTAAGAGCCCGTGGATAACCACGGATAGAAAGGGTGCTAACACCTTCCCTTTCTATAATCTACCTCTCGAACCGAGAAACATCTCGAAAAGGAATTTTGCTGTGCTTTTGTCCTTTCCATGTTGGAGAAAATAAAAGACGGTGGTGACTCTTACTTACCGCGACATTTCACGAACCAGCATTCCAAAGCAGTCAGTTCTATTTTCACCGATCACAATACCCTCCTTCATCCTGAGCTTCATGAGAGAAATGATGGACCCATACTTCCTCCGAAAATTTGCAGGACACTCAATCTCAGGAATCAGACTCATCAACTCATCTATCTTGAGATCTTTGAAACTGTATTTTTCGGTCTTTATTTTTCAAGAATCCATAGTCAAAAAGTAGTTGAGATATTCACAAAGAGTTAACCTTTAAGTCTCTTGAAATAAAATGTCTTTAAGAGATGCTCATGGGTGCATGAATGCATGATGCAACAATCACACACAAGATCATAAACATAGGGTCCATATGTTCAACGTCACGAGAATGAGGTCGAAGGTAGTACCCATACGGTATGGTCTAAAAGTTATCACCTTCCGAACAAGGTTCTAGAGGTTCCCAGAGTCTACATCCTTCCTTTGGATATTACCAACATCCCGATTAACTTGGTAATTAGTAATAATCTCAAGAAAGACTCGTTCGAGCATAGCATCACGTGATAACTACTTTCAGATTACTCTGTCATAGCTTCCGCACTACACCTAAAAGGCCAAGATGGGTTAGGTATTCTACGGTCCTCTGTTTCAGCAGTCTCCCAGGTCGAAAGTAGTACGTCTTCCCGATTACTCGGTAAATGAAACTACAGTCAAAGGGGCCTCCACTGAGTGGGGGATCTCATGCCTCCTTTTTTGTGATTACTCCCTCAAAGTTAACATGACTATACCTCCCGTGCTATCTTAAGCTTGCCTAAGCCTAGGTGTAGGACTTATAAGAAATCACCAAGCACCCTGAAAACCAGGAAAATACAGACAAACATATATACAACACATAATATATAACAAATAATAACACATATACAGATAAACAAAGATAGGCTTAACCCACTTAGTGATGGACCAGCAATAGGTCAATCTTTCCCCAGTGAAGTCACCATTTTTTTTCTGTAGTGGTAGAAATTTTGAGACTAAGCCATCAGATTGACTTGACTCGCACAGATCAAAAAAATCATCAATGTGCTTTATTATTTCCAAACGAATGGGAAAAGAGCGAATAACCCAAAAGAGGGAGGAAAGATTCTAGGTAAGGGGGTTTGTTATGCAAATGGAAGGTATTATCACCCTAAACATCTATGGTACTTCACAAGAACCTCTTAGTAAAATCTGTATGTTTTGGATGTAAAATGTTGTATAAAAATGGATTGTAGGGATGAGAAAAGAAATATTTTTTATGATTTTTTCACCCGTCGCGGTTGTGAACCTTTAGTGCCTACATACCACCTTTCATGCAATAGGGGATCAGGGTACACGTAGTTCACCTTTTAAAATTTATAACACAAGTGTGTTGATTATTTTAAGAGACAAGACACCATTGTCATTGTCCGTGTGGAAAATATACTTACTACCCACGATTATCAGAAAGGAGAATTTGTATCATCTCAAAGTGGATGATATAGCTTGGATTTTAAAATCAACAAAGCTTCGCTCAACACCCAAGTGGAAAATATCTCACTTCACTACATATTGTAGAAGTATAGTTGTTTGCATCACTACAAGGATTGACAAGAGTCTAATTTTTTTGAGAAAATTTTAAAGATAAAAACCAAAACGACAAAAATAGTTTGAATGAGATTGATTGAATTTTAGTCTTCTCACAAAAAATGTCAAAGTATTATTAAGATGATTAAAGTTTGATTAAGAAAATATTTTTGAAAATGAATGGACCTAAGTCCAAGTTTATTATGAAAGTGGTTCATGTTTTAAAATAAGAAGAATTTTCAAAAGGAGGGAGAAGATTTTTAAAATTAAAGAAGATGGGAGGAGATGAAGAGACTATCCTAAAGCATAAGGTAAAAGCTAGGGAAAAAGAACCATGTAACCAACAAGAAGCAAACATTTGACACAATGAGTCAATATAGAATTCTCATCCTTTGGATTTGAAACTAAACAAGCTAAGATGATAAACCTCTTAAGAAAACCAAAATCCAATTGCATTAAGTCTTCACAAAAATTGGGCATAGTAACAGTTGTATACAGGTGAATTCCATATCACAGACTAAGCATGTAATCACAATAACCGGCACACAAAACAAACAAACAACCCAATGTCTTGGGGTAAACCCCAAGAACTCCAAACAAAATAATAGTTGAGGTTACAAAGTCTCCAAAATAGGCCAAGGCTTCTAATCCTAAGTCCAAGAAGTCCATGTCTCCAAAATGCCAAGGATAGTAACCAAGTAGTACAAGTAACAATACAGCTTTTAGGGTTCAAGTTGATTATTAGGTATCTTCAAAAAGAGATGAGAAGCTCAAGTGAACAAAATAAGAAAGACATAAATGATAAATTCTCAAATGAGCAAAGATGAAAATAGCATGAAATGTAAATGTTAAAGTAAATGGTACATTAAGTAAAAAGCATAAGGTAAAAGACATAAAATAAACTCAATTGTTAGAAATTAGTGGTTAGTTGAACGACCATCTTAAAACTTACATTTGGAACTCATTATAGGATTAACCAAAGCCTATCAACAACAAGTTGCATTTGCTTTTTGTAAAGTATATCATCCATTTAAGAATTCTCAAGATAACACTTAATGATTAATGATGTTTAAGTGATCCACTTTGACCAAAATTGATGAAGTTACATTAGAGGATTGGTATAACCAAAGCCTCATAACAAAGGATCTCAAGGTTATTGGATCAAAGGGTTTAAATTAACATACTTGGGCTTGCAAAAATAGGTTTGGGCCATGAATGATCATTTTCTCAAATCAGGACAAACTTTAGTGTTATGTTAAGCAATCGTAAGTGGACTTATATAGAAGTCGCACCTATATTGAGGCCGGTCAATAGCAATCTATGCACCTTATATTTTGAGACATGATATGTAAATCATACTCCAATAACATTTGGTACAATAAGAATGAGATAAGATGAAGAGGGAAGGGGAAATGAATAAACCACATTTGAACCAAAATTTAATCAAACTATTATTAAAATCATTCATCTATTTTTATGGAGTTAGACTCAACACCATGGATCCAATGATGTTAATAAAGTTCATCATCAAAATTTTAATCCAAGATCAGCCAGAATATATATACAAAAAATAAAATTATATTTAAAATAAAAGAAAAGGTTTTTTAAAATAATTTTAAAATGGAAATAAGAGAGAAAAATAACAACTATATTCAAATCAATTAAGATAAAATAAGTAAGACCATAGAAAAATCAGAAATAAACTCAAATATTTTTATAAAATTTTTGGTAATTTTTTTAAAGTCAAAAACTCTTTTTAAAACTAAAATAAATAGGTAAAATAAACCAAAAATGATTAAAAATAAATAAAAAAGTCATAAATAAAAAATAAGTGAGGTCACCAATATTTGTCAAAATGTCATTGGATCCTTCCCTATTTTTTTTTCAGGATTTAAAAATAAAGAAAAGTATTTTTAAACATTTAAAATAAATCAAATAAAGTGAAAAATTATAAAAAATACCAAAACTCAATAAAAATTTGAAAAAATAAGAATCATAATGAGAAAAATCAAAAGTATTTTCCTTAAATTTTTTAGATTTTTTGGAGTTAAAATGAATTTTCTATGAATTTCTGAAGTTTAAAACAATTTAAATATAAAAACCATAAAATAAAATAAATTCAAAAAAAAATGTGGATCAATGGATGAGATTCAAAACGCATTAGTAAGCTAATCTAATGGATCAGAAGCACTGTGCATATCATGGTCATTACTGAATAAAGCACTGAATCACATATAAAATTAGATTTTCAAAAATTCCAAATGGCACGCCATCATTGGTTGGAAGATGACATGTTGGTCATCTTCAAACTCCAGCCAACGTGAAATACAGGTCCCTCAAACTGTAAAATCAGAAGCCCATACCTATGTCGTTCACTTCGTCTCATTAAGACGAAGACAACCACACCTTCGCAAAAAATTTATATAAATTATAGCTTAAATAATTTGGAAGAGAAGTTTTGAAAAGGGATTTGAAATTTCGTGGTCAAAACGTGCTTCTAGTTAAAAACAAGTGTTGCAACTAGGACTAAGATGATGAGAGCTTCACAATAGTATCAAAGTTTGAGAGAATTGCTGAAGGAATCTACCTATTGAAGTTAAGTTGCAGAGCTCTGAAACTGGACTTGGCTAGCACGATTCAGGGAGTTTTAGAGCTTTATTCTTTTTCTGTTAGCTTCAGTGAGGTTCAAGGAAGGTGAATTGACAAAGAAAAATGATTGAGAAAGGTTGTAAGAGAAAATTCGAAGTTGCAGAAAATTGAGTTCAAGAGAGAGTTTGGCAGTGTGATTCTGGCTTTCTAAGCTTGAGGAAATGAATGAGGGATGACCCTCTATTTATAGGGAATCAAATGGGATGCTCAAGCATGTGAAATGATGAAGATTAGAGGGAAATCGTGTGAACCTGATACACGAGCATAGTGTGATCTGTTTAGCATCAAAACTCATCCAATCTGTGTGTTTGGATGCACTAATCACTTCTGGAAGTTCAATAAATATGTTTAGGAGCAAAAACGCGCAACAATTTTGTGATTAGAAGCCAAAACAAGAGTTTCAAATTTCTGACTTGGTGAAAAATTCAGTTTCGAATTGCCAAATTCAAATCAATGGTGTGCATGATTCAAGGTATCTCAAGACTTGATTCTTGTTGCATTGGAAAGATGAGATTAAAAACTTTACAATGTGCAAAGAATGGGATCAAATGGATGCTTGAGATGAAAGTTGCAATGAGTCAAAGTTGAGAAAAAGAGGTTGACTTTCTATACTTAGAAAATTTCTAAGTTTTTCTTCAAAAATGACTTATAATGTCTTGCATCCAAACATGACCTTCCACTTGAAATTTGTTCTTGACCAAAAAAAATGGCATGAAGTAGATCTCTGGAATGATATTTTTAAACTGAACCATTCAAAATATCCAAAAATTAAGAAAGTTATGACTTGTTGAAGTTGGAAAAAATTCATGAAATGACCTATAATCTTTTGCATCCTTAGAGCATCTTCCATCCATTTTCACACTTTACACATAAAATAAAGGTTGAAATTCACAAATTCAAAATCATTATGGAAAAATAATTGGCTCAAGGGGATAAAAATATATCAAGTTATGATCATTTGAAGTCACATAAAGGAATTTGAGGATTCATCTAGAGGACTTGTAATCTTTCTTCATCATCAAGTTTCCTCCATACAAAATTTCCTTGAAACTTTTGAAGTGATTTGTTAATAACCCTTTTAAGAGAAGGATGTCTTTGGGATCATTCAAAAATACCAAAAGATTAGCAAGATATACCCCTTTGAAGTTCAAAACCCTGGCTCCTAGAGCAAGAAAATGCCTTGGGAAACCTTTGCCATTTTGACCAAACTTCTTGCACAAATACCTTTGTCATGTGAATATAAGATGTTGAGGATGATAAGGAGAGATCATAGCAACAAAAACCACTTTCAAATCTTGAAAATTGAAGAAGATAGGCACTTGTGATGAATTAATCAAAGATTTGTTCAATTGAGTCAAACTTTTTCAATCAACCCTTGTACTTTTGAACTAAATTTGACAACTTGAGGCATGATAAATCATAAAAGACTTTGTCATGACATTACTTCAAAACATCTTTAATGATGAGGCTTTAATCTCAATGAAACTTTATTGAGGAAGGCACATAAATGAACTCATGAATCCCTAGATCAATCTTGATGAAATGTATTGTGCTTTCACCTATAACATTAACAATTGGGGCAAACACTCATTGTATTTATTATTTAAAGGATAATCAATAAAAAACATAGATGATCATAGAATACAAGTCAAGGTGTTTGATGATTCCTCCTAGAGCAAAAGATAAATATAGGGAGAAGAACCAAACCCTTATGTGATCTTATTGTGATTGCAATGGATATGATATGATGAAGGGATCTTAGGGGCACAAATTGGGGTACAACTCCATCATTCGAAACAACAGGCTCAAGAAAAATACCTCACTCAAACAATGATCTACACATTGACAACTTAGAATAGAGTTTCTCTACTTTTGACATTGTAATTCAAATCACAACATTCAACATTCCTTTATTCTGACTTAGATTAAATCATAATATCCTCAATATACACCATAACAAAATAATCCAAATACTCTTAATCCCTACACGAGTTCCAAAATCTGTCCTCTAACTATCCTCACCCTCCATTCGAATATGAAGGTAATCCGGCCTCATTTTGGTTATACTTTAGACATATTTTCCTAATAGTTGGTCCAACGAATCATCAATCCCTTGAAGTGGACATTTAATCTCAATCAATACCTTAATCAGTTATCAGTAATCCATACACGACCTCATTCGATTGTTGTCACAGACATGTAAACATCCGAGCCTCATCTCCCAGAAGTTATCCTAGTCATTTAGCAGATAAAAACACCAGTCCTCTACTGTCACCATACTCAGATCCACACTCTGGGGGAAAGTCGTAAATATCTTTAGGAAAAACATTAAGAACCACACAACACTTGCATATCACTAGCCGTCACATTGCTCTCTATTCTCCGAGAAGCAAACATGAAAAATACCCAATTGTTCTCCCTCAAAGACAATCCTAACTTGATCGGCAGAGGAAAATCATGATTCCATACTCTCTTCAGTTTTGAGAAAGAACATAGCTTCATTAACCCTTGCGCTCTTGTAACTTAGCAGTATACTACACCAACTCCCGTTCCTGAAACATCTCAGAGGAGCAAAAACTTTTCCCCAACTTGTTTCAAACCAACCTCTGTAGATAAACAATTAGAAAAACATGCATGTATCGGTAGTGTTTCACACACATGGCGCGTACTAAGGAACAAACATCATTAGACAACCTGGTCGGATGTACCGACCTGCTCTGATACCACTAATGTAATAATCTTTTAAACCCAACGGAATATTCATAATTATTTAAAATAATATCATAGTAATACAACAAAAGGGCATCACATTTTATTCTTGAAATAACCATACGTGCTAGTCTTACTCTGTAACACGAGTTTTCAAAATTATTCATGACATATGAATTATCAATGTTTCACATACTTGCAGTTGAATCATAGTTCAAACAAGTACCATTAAAAATACTTCATAGTTCCCCATGATTCATGCTTCACAATTCAACATAAATTAGACTCTATGGAAGCAATTTAAATATCATAACAGAACAAGAACAAAACAGTTTTCAAAACAAAGTGTTCACGTGCACGATGTTACATATCAGAGCAAGACCTTCTAGACTCAACAGAAATGAATCACACTCTAAAGCTATTATTCCAAGCCTTTAGGGACTACTCTTGATTACCTGCATGTTACCCACGTAGAGGCAACATTCAAGCAGGAATGATGAGTTTATCACAACCATTATATAAGACATATGTAATAGACATAGCATAATAAACCAAACGTTTCACAATATAAACTCAACATTATTATATTCCAATTATGTCAACAATCATACAAGTTCAACAATACAACATAACATCATCAATTAAAGGACCATGCAATTCCACATAAGATGTAGTGCAAGGACAAAGACTCATGGATGTGGTACCAATTAATTTGATGGACACTGGGCTATCACCCTCCAAAAACCCCAATCATAGGATTGATTCCCACTTGGAACCAGAGCAAATCATAGACATCCCAAATCCATACAATGGGATTGAGACCAAATCACTAGACCAGCATCCCAAATCATCAAAACCAAATCACTAGACCAACGTCCTAAATTATCAAAATGGACCAAAGTTATCCCATGAATGCATGATGCACAACAACAAATATAAACGAACACAACTAGTCATATGCACCATCATTCATGTATTAATCAACATCATACATAAAACATCATATAGTATACTTATGTAATCATCATATATACTCATGTAATCAAAACATCATCATAACATCATCACATAATCATAATAGAAACATATCATCATAGTTAAACAAATTGTTATTGCAATTCAATACGGGGAACCTATTCTTACTCTAACTTAGGTCTTATAAAAATACTCCTAAGTCTTCATTTTATTTCACCTAATTATAATATACTATGTTAGCTACACACAACTTCGAATGGCACTTCATTCTGAGCTCTAGAACTAAAGTTATGCTTGTTTCAATATTTCAATCCAAACATTCCAGATCTGCCTCCCATCGCCCGGTGAAACCCATCCATCGCCCGACGACACATTACAGAGACCAACTGTAACACCCCGATTTAATTAGAATTATTTTTTATTAAATAATAAGACAATACAGTGAAATTATATGAGCTGGTGGAATTTATGATGTGGTGTGATACCTTGTTGGGGACTAGATGCCTTAGAATTATAAGAGTTATAAGAATTATAAGAGTTTGGCTAATTGTGTAGAAACGTAGGGATGTGTAGAATAATATGGATCATTACTATTATTATATTATTAAATTATTTTATAATAATAATTAAATAACTATTTATTTCGGATAGTTATTATTATTATTATTATTATTATTAGATTATAAGAAGTGAGGTTAGGGAGAATAAGTCAGTGTGTGAAATAGAACTGAAGGAGCGTAGAAGAGAGAATAGGAGAAAGAGCACTAGGAAGTTAGGGCAAGGATTTCACTGTAGGGATCAAGAATCAACAAAGAACCTAAGGTAAGGGGGCGTTCTAACTCTATAAGGGTTTGCCTAATGATGGGGTATGGTAGGATTTAGGTTTTATAATCGTGTGTTTGGATTTCTCCATAATTGGTTGTTTTCGGGGTTTATTCCTGTTGATGGATTTTTGGTGATTTTTGTGTGTTTTGATGTGATTAAGTGAGATGAATTGGTTAGGATTCGTAGATAAATGTTGAAGAATAATTAACCTGTTAAAAAGGTGAATTTTGATGTAAAAATTATGATTTTTGGGTATTGAAACATGGAAGGTCGTAACATAGAGATTGCAGAATTTTTCCCTGTTATCGCAGGATAACCGGTCACCCAAATATGGTAACCGGTTACCATATCAAAGATTGAAAAACAAATAGCTAATGTCCTGTGTAACCGGTTACCATAAGTAGGTAATCGATTACCGTGATAAATTTTGAAAAGAAACAAGGCTACTGCCTGCGGTAATCGGTTACAATAATTGGGTAACCGGTTAACACTGCTACTGACAACATTTTTGGAAAACTTCTAAAACTCATAAATTTTGCTTCAGGTGTCCGTTTGACGTGTCGTTTGGATCGTTGGAAAGATAAAATAATTTCCTATCTTATAAAAATAATTTATATTGCAGTAGTTAATTATTTTATCAACATTTCTACCGATCCGTAAGTGTGTTTTGATTTGTATGCCATGAATCATGTTGTGGTTATTTGTGACGATTGTTTTGATGGTGTGATACAAGATACATGACGAAGGCGATGACAAAGGCCTGTATTAGTGAAATTATGATGAGTATTAATGATAAATGTGAAGTATATTGTTGCATGATAGTGTCTCATGCATTTATAAAGCGAATGCCTGTATTGGCGAGCAAAGTCATGTATTGGCAAGCGAAGTTGATTACCCTAATTGGTATTATTGCGAAGAGGGTTCTACCCTGATTGGTACCATATAAAGTTTATTAGTGTCAGTGATCAGTGCATTTTGATACACATTCCTCTATATTTATACTTATGCATTTCTATGTTTTAGTTTGGTTATTTTTCCTTTTTATTGTATTTTTATAATTTATTTTATTTTTGCACTTATTTATTTTTCACACTTTATTTTCAGCTTTAGCAGCTTTTGCGAATAAATTCATAACTTGAGCTTCAGGAGTCGGAATGAGGCGTGCTACAAGTCGTTTGAAAGCTAAGAGAAAGAGCTATGATTTTCATTCAGAAGTCGAGAGCTGAATCAGAGTGTAGTAGGGCCAGAAATTTCGTTGAAGTTACAGCTTTAGAAAAATTTCTTGTTTTGGGTCATTTGTAATGGACTTGGGTTATATTTTTGACCCATTTGGGTTGTAACCAGAAATTCATGTTCCACTATATCCCAAAACAACCGCGTGTTATTGACGTAGTCACTTTTGATGAGAAATAATATTGTTCACGAGAAAACTATGGCTTTGTACGAATCATCCATGGAGAACTAAATTCCAAGAATCAATCGGTTGTATTCCAATTCTACTTTGAGGTTTTTATAAATCCCAATTTATTTTGTTTCCTTTGAATCTTTCTTATAATTTCAATTATTTGTTTAATTTGATTGTTGTTATAGGACAGAATTCTTAGATTCGATTGTTGATTGATGACCCTGAATCAAATTCGTGATTAGTGTACATTTTGCATTATTGCGTCCGATCATGTTGCGTTTGCTTAATTCACAATAGTTTTTATCCGTTTGCTTTACTCAGAATTTAGGGGCAGACATCGTACATTTTCTATTGCACTTGTCACTAGCTTTTTTGGTAGAATAGGAATGGACCCGTTAGGGAATTGGGATTTTATAGGGATCGATGATAAGTCAGAAGTCGATATAGTAGATTGGTTTGTTTTAGCTTATTTCGAGAATCACTTATTTTAAGCACTTATTTTGTGTTTTTGTTTTTGAACCCAAACCACCCCCCCCCCCCCCCCCCCCAATTCGATTTACCTTCAACTAATAAAATCAATATTCCTTGTGAAAATGATATTCGATTTACAGTTGTCGCTATATTACCATTTCGCGAAAACACTCGTTTTGATCTGCGTGCGACAACGGATCAAATTGGCGCCGTTGCCAGGGACTCTTGATATTATTGATCGTTTTTTGAGTCATACGGTTAGTGTCCTTGAGTCTAGGCCTTAGTTTACTCTCAGTTTTGTCCAATTCGTGTTTTAGAGTCAAACTAGTAAAAAATCGGTTTTTGGGAAAATCGCGTCCGAATCAAAATCTGCCCCGACCATCCCTTGCAAAAAAATTCTCCAATAATTTGTTCCTTACTACAAAGTAGTTTTGGGACTTTCGTTTCAATTTACCAAATTCATCTTTTTTCTATTTTTAATGATTTTTTTCCGCTTTCATGGAGTCGAAAAAAATCGAAAAAATGCCCAAAATTATCTTTTTGAGTCATTAGATTAATTTCAGTGTTATTTTATTTTTTTGAATTTTATTTAATCGATTTTCTTCATTGTGTTTATTTCTGATTCTTAGGGACATTGTTGGCATTTTGAGCATTGTGTTTGTTGTTGTGTTTTAGTCCTGGCTACTAGGTCCCGCTGTTCCAAATTTGTTGCTTTTGATCCTTAAGTAGAAAGAACCTTACACACACGACGTAGAAAAGTCCAGGTTACCACTAGCACACCATCCACAATTGAGTCTGAATCTGAGTTCGAATATTTACACCACTTGTTTGCTTCAGATTCTAAACTTGTTATTGATATGGCTGATCAAAGAACCTTAAGGCAATTGGATGCCCCAGAGGTGAATTATAATGGCATGTGTATTGATTATGATGATGATGCTGCTCCTTTTGAATTAAAATCGAGTTTAATACACTTGTTGCCCAAGTTTAGTGGTCTTGCAGGTGAGGATCCGCACAAACATTTGAAAAAATTTCATGTCGTATGCTCCACATCGTCAAAGCCTGAAGGGATCACGGAGGATCATATCAAACTTTGAGCTTTTACTTTTTCCTTGCAGGGTGCAGCGAAGGATTGGTTATACTATCTTGATCCAAACTCAATTGCAACTTGGAATGCTTTAAAAAAAGTGTTTTTTGAGAGATGTTTTCCTGCCTCTAGAGCTTCCTCAATAAGAAAGGAAATTTGCGGTATTAGACAAGGTAATGAGTCACTAACTGAGTATTGGGAGAGGTTCAAGCACTTGGTATCTAGATACCCTCAACACTAGATTACCGAGCAACTACTCATCCAATACTTTTATGAGGGGTTGTTACCGATGGACAGGAACATTCTTGATGCTGCTAGTGGTGGAGCACTTTTCGATAAAACTCCAGCTACTGCCAAGGCTCTTATTGAGAATATGTCTCTTAATTCTCAATAGTTCACCACTAGAGACAATTTTGTTCAAAGTAAAGGCGTGAATCAAATTCAAGCTTCTTCCAACAAAGCTTTGGAAACAAAAATTGACGAGCTCACTGCCTTAGTCAAACAGCTAGTAGAAGCAAAACCTTAAACAACAACTTTGTTTTGTATTTGTACTTATCATGAGCACCTGACCGATACCTGTCCCATTCTGAGAGATGAGTCCATTGCTGAGCTACCTCAAGCTTATGCAGCAAACCTTTACAATCAAAACAGGTACAACAACACTCCAGACCTGTCCACAAACAAATATCATTCCAATTGGAGGCACCATCCCAACCTTCGATATGGAAATCCATAAACCAGCCAACAACAGAACCCACCCCAAGTGGCAGTCCCTGCACCTTTCGGACCATCCTTAGAGGATCTTGTCAAACAAATGGTTGTCAACAACCTTCAGTTCCAACAAAGAACCGATTCTAGCATTCAGACCTTGCACACACAGATGGGACAGCTTGCTACGCAAATAAATGCCATTCAATGCCAAGGTTCAAACCAACTTCCAGCATAAACTGTTGTCAATCCGAATGGTTCTAAAGCTAATGTCAGCGTAATTTCTTTGATATCTAGAAAGGTAACAGAAACAACCCCTGAAAAAAATGAAAAAAATATTGAGGTAACATTTGAACCTTCTCCTTCTGAATTTGTTTCACCTGAAATTTCTCCACCTTCTACTGTTGCGGTGGAAACTGAAAAAATTAAAGAAAAGGAGTATGTTCCACCAGTTCCCTTTTCACATAGAGTTCTGAAAAATAAAATAATTGAGGAGGGAGAGAAAGAAAGAGAGATATTAGATGTTTTCAGAAAAGTTGCGGTAAACATTCCGCTTCTTGACGTAATTAAGCAGGTTCCTAAATATGTGAAGCTTTTGAAGGATTTGTGTACCAACAAGAGAAGGATTAAGGGAAGTGAAAGAGTAAACTTGGGCATTAATATTTCTGCTTTCATTCAGCCCAAACCTTCATCCGAAAAAGTTGTGGGCGAGCAAAATGTTTCAGCCCTCACTACTCAGGTTCTTCCACAAAAACAAAAGGATCCGGGAACATTTACTATTCCTTGCACCATCGGGAATAGTAAATTCGATAATTTCATGCTTGATTTGGGAGCGGGCATTAATGTTATGCCTACTTTAGTTTATAATAACCTTTGTCTTGGTCCTTTGCAGCATACAGGTTTAATCATTCAATTGGCGAACAAGAGCAAGGCTCGGCCAGCCGGCGTAGTCGAAGATGTTCTTGTTCAAGTTAATGACTTGATTTTTCCTGTAGATTTCTTCATTCTGGACATGGAAGGAGAAACAAAGTCCAGAGCTCCCATCATTTTAGGCAGACCATTCATGAAAACGGAAAAAACGAAAATTGATATTGACGATGGAACCATGTCCATGTAATTTGGTGACATTGTCGCAAAATTCAACATTTTTGATGCCATGAAACATCCCTTGGAGGAGAATTCCATTTTTAACATTGAGTTGATCTTCGGTTTAGTTGTTGACAGTTTTTCTGATTTATTTTCCATTGATTTTCCGTCTTTATCTGGATTTGGTGGTGTTTATTTGTGTTCTGATTGTACTGAAAATAACTTGTGTGTTGTTTGTGCTGAGATTGAAGCTGCCTTGCAGGCTGATGTGTTTCCTACAGGCGAAGTTGTTACTAATGAAGCTGTTTTTGCAGCTGATGCTCTTGACATCTCGGCTGTCCCGAATGCTCCATCCATAGAGCAGGCCCCGTCCTTAGAGCTGAAACAACTCCCGGAGAACCTGAAATACGTTTATTTGGAGAGTAATGAAAAACTCCCTGTTATTATTTCTTCTAACCTTGATTTAGATCAAGAAAATAAACTTTTGTAGGTTTTGAAAAAGCACAAGAAAGCAATCGAATGGACTTTAGCCGACCTTCCTGGTATTAGCCCATCGATGTGCATGCACAGAATTTTACTTGAGGAAGGAGGGAAAACAGTAAGGAAGCCCCAAAGGAGGCTTAACCCTTTGATTCTTGATGTCGTGAAGAAAGAGGTAACCAAACTCTTGCAAGCAGGTATCATTTATCCTATTTCTGACAGTAAGTGGGTGAGTCCACTGCAGGTTGTACCTAAGAAATCTGGACTCACAGTTGTGAAAAATGAAAAGAATGAACTTGTTCCCACTAGAGTTCAGAACAGTTGGAGAGTTTGTATTGATTATATGATATTAAACCAAGCAACTAGAAAGGATCACTTTCCTTTTCCGTTCATTGACCAAATGCTTGAACGGCTAGCTGGTAAATCACATTATTGTTTTCTTGATGGTTTTTCAGGTTACTTTCAAATTCATATTGCACCAGATGATCAAGAGAAGACCACTTTTACTTGTCCCTTCAGTACTTTTTCTTACAGGAAGATGCCTTTTGGTCTTTGCAACGCTCTTGGCACCTTCCAGCGATGCATGATTAGCATTTTTTTTTATTTCATTGAAAATTGCATGGAACTTGTTATGGATGACTTCACTGTTTATGGTTCTTCTTTTGATGCATGCTTGAGTAGTTTGAATATGGTTTTAGAAAGATGCATCGAGACTAACCTTGTTTTAAATTACAAAAAATGTCATTTTATGGTTGAACAGGGAATTGTTCTTGGTCACATAATCTCTAAAAAAGGTATTTATGTTGACCCTGCTAAAATTGATGTGATTTCTACACTGCCTCACCCTTCTTGCGTTCACAAGATTCGTTCTTTTCTTGGTCATGCAGGTTTTTACAGGCGTTTCATTAAGGGTTTCAGCAAGATAGCTCTTCTTCTGTCAAACCTGTTGAAGAATGACGTTAGTTTTAACTTTGATGACAAATGCAAACAAGCGTTCGAGTTATTGAAGAAAGCATTGACTTCCGCTCCAATAATGCAGCCCCCTGACTGGACCCTCCCTTTTAAGCTTATGTGGGATGCTTCCAATTAGGCTGTTGGGGATGTCCTTGCACAAAGAGTTGATAAATCTGCCCATGTTATTTATTATGCTTCTAGGACTTTAGATTCTGCACAGTCAAATTACACTACCACTGAAAAAGAACTTCTAGCTATTGTTTTTGTTCTTGATAAATTCAGATCATATTTGCTAGGTTCTAAGGTTGTTGTTTTCACTGACCATGCAACTTTAAAGTACTTGCTGAAGAAGTCGGATGCAAAACCAAGATTGAATCGGTGGATGTTGTTGCTCCAAGAGTTCAATGTTGAGATTAAAGACAAAAGTGGAGCTGAGAACTTAGTGGCTGATCACTTGAGCAGGATAGAAAGAGATGAAGATCCTTTCCCCATTCAAGATGATTTTCCTGATGAGCAGCTTCTATTTTTGCATGGGGTAACTCCTTGGTTTGTTGACATTGTTAATTATCTTGTTGCTGGTATTTTTCTTACAGGGGCATCCAGGTCACAGATTCACAAACTCAAGAGTGATTCCAAATATTATGTTTGGGATGATCCATATATTTGGAAGTTTGGTAGTGATCAGGTGATTAGGAGATGTGTCCCTGACTATGAGATTGAATCTATTTTGAATTTTGCTCATTCATCTCAAGTCGGAGGGCACTCAGGTCTGCAAAGAACTGCAAGAAAGATCCTAGACTCGGGTTTCTATTGGCCCACTATCTTTAAATATGATTTTGAGACTTACCGCACTTGTAATGAGTTCTAGATAGCAGGTACAAACATCACTCGTAAGAGCGAAATGCCTCAGCAGCCTATGCTTTTCTGTGAGGTATTTGATGTATGGGTAATCGACTTCATGGGTCCCTTCCCTGTATCATTTGGTTTCATTTACATTTTACTTGTTGTCGATTATGTTTCAAAGTGGGTGGAAGCTATCCCCACTAGGACTAACGATTCTAGAGTTGTTGCAGATTTTGTCAAGTCTAATATCTTTTCCAGGTTTGGAATACCGCGAGCTATCAGAAGTTACCAAGGCACTCATTTCTGCAACCGCACCATGGAAGCTTTACTCCGGAAGTATGGAGTTGTGCATAGAGTCTCTACTGCATATCACCCACAAAGTAATGGGCAAGCTGAGATCACAAATAGAGAGATCAAACATGTTTTAGAGAAAATGGTGCAACCAAATAGGAAGGACTGGAGTCGTTGTTTAGAAGACGCACTTTGGGCTCAAAGAACAGCTTTCAAGACACCCATTGGGATGTCTCCTTATCGACTCATTTTTGGTAAGGAATGTCATCTTCCTGTTGAGATAGAACACCGTGCTTATTGGGCGGTGAAGAGTTGTAATCTAGAGATGCAACAAGCAGGTATTGAAAGAAAACTCCAATTACAACAGCTTGAAGAGCTTAGACTAGAGGCTTATGAAATCTCTATGATTTATAAAGAGAAAAAAGACACTCCCATGATAAAATGATTTCTAGTAAGGAATTATCTGTGGGTCAACAGGTTTTATTGTTTAACTCTCGCCTTAAGCTTATGGTTGGGAAACTACGATCTAAATGGATTGGCCCTTTTGTTGTTACTAATGTTCCCCCTCATGGTGCAGTAGAAATTAAAAGTGCAGGTACTGACAAAATTTTCAAGGTCAATGGGTAGCGCCTAAAACTATTCCATAAAAGTGCAGTAGCTGAAGATGCAACCATAGAAGATCTTTCTTTGGAAGCACCCAACTACTCTGCAACTTGATTATGGAGTTTTCTTTCCTTCTCTTTACTTTAATAGTTATGTCCTTTCATTTAGGACAATGCTTGTTTTAAGTGTGGGGGAGGGAATCCCTTGTTTTATTTGTTTTTGTTTCTTGTTTTCTTGTTTTGTTTTCAATTATAAAAATAAAAAATAAAAAATATTTAAAAAATTGCATCTGTTTGAAAGTTCTGGGTTAGAGATTAATCTGAGGATAGTTGTGGAGACTTGGGTAAAGTTCACAAGATCGGTATCATCTTAACACTGTAAGTATCTTGCATATGGAAATTGATTTGAATTCTTATTATGTTTTTAGCCTTGAATTCTCATTCTCTGACAGCTCTTGAATAGTTTATTTCAGCAGTCAACACCATCTCACAGACACTCTACGCAAGGAAGCCGATGAATATAAGTGAGTGTTCCAGAAGAAAAAAATATCAAATAAAAAAAGAAAAAGGAATGCGCCTTCTAAGTTTGGTGACTCTCACCCAGTAACTTAACCCAACGGTCGTAGAACCTACAAAAAAAGTTGATAATAAGACTCGTTGTTAGTTGGTTCAGCGGTTTCTGATGCTGAACTTGGTAGGGCAGATTACGGTCTGATCCCCCGCAACTACAACTGAGTAAGCAAGGGTTATGTCACGTAAGTACCAGAACCCCGTGCAAAAAGGATCAGAGTCACTAACCGGTCGCTTTTCTATGAGTGTGTGGAGATAACGAGCTTAATGTGATTGTGCCTGAATGAAAAAGAGCAAGAAGGAGGATGAGTAAGTTAGGCTTTTGCATAATAATATGATTCGAATTGGTTTGTATATTCATGAGGCAAGATTAGTGTTGCTACGATATTCTTAGTGTGCAAGATTAGTACCTATTGATGCAACTTTAACCAAAGAAAAGTTTATGGCCTAGAATGAGTAGCCAATGATGTATTTGTGTTTTCTTTGTTTTGTTTTATTTTAATTTTGCACGGAGTGTAAAAGTTCAAGTGTGGGGGAATTTGATTAGTGCATTTTGATGCAAATTCCTCTATATTTATACTTATGCATTTCTATGTTTTAGTTTGGTTATTTTTCCTTTTTATTGTATTTTTATAATTTATTTTATTTTTACACTTATTTATTTTTCGCACTTTATTTTCAGCTTTAGTAGCTTTCGTGAATAAATTTATAACTTGAGCTTCAGGAGTCGGAATGAGACGTGCCATAAGTCGTTGGAAAGCTAAGATAAATAGCTACAATTTTCATTCAGAAGCCGAGAGCTGAATAAGACTGTAGCAGGGCCATAAATTTCGTTGAAGTTGCAGCTTTAGAAATATTTCTTATTTTGGGTCATTTGTAATGGGCTTGGTTTATATTTTTGATCCAGTTGGGTTGTAACCGGAAATTCATGTTTCACTATATCCCAAAACAGTTGTGTACTGTTGACGTATTCACTTTTGACGAGAAAAAAATATTGTTCACGAGAAAACTATGGCCTTGTACGAATCATCCATGGAGAACTAAATTCCAAGAATC
Source organism: Vicia faba (assembly GCA_948472305.1). Classification (NCBI taxonomy): domain Eukaryota; kingdom Viridiplantae; phylum Streptophyta; class Magnoliopsida; order Fabales; family Fabaceae; genus Vicia; species Vicia faba. Next base: position 1,233,232,642 of record OX451735.1, read on the forward strand.
AATCGGATGTATTCGAATTCCACTTTGAGGTTTTTATAAATCCCAATTTATTTTGTTTCCTTTGAATCTTTCTTATAATTTCAATTATTTGTTTAATTTGATTGTTGTTATAGGACAAAATTCTTAGATTCGATTGTTGATTGATGATCCTGAATCAAATTCGTGGTTAGTGTAGCTTTTGCATTATCGCGTCCGATCATGTTGCGTTTGCTTAATTCGCAATAGTTTTATCTGTTTGCTTTACTTGGAATTTAGGGACAGACATCGTACAATTGCTATTGCGCTTGTCACTAGCTTTTGTGATCGAATAGGAACAGACCCATTAGGGAATTGGGATTTTATAGGGATCGATGATAAGTCGGAAGTCGATACAGTAGATTGGTTCGTTTTAGCTTATTTCATGAATAACTTATTTTAAGCGCTTATTTTGTGTTTTCATTTTTGAGCCCAAACCAAACCCCCCTAATTCGATTTACCTTCAGTTAATAAAATCAAGATTCCTTGTGAGAACGATATTCGAGTTACAATTGTCGTTATATTACCGTTTCGCAAAAACACTCGTTTTTATCCGCGCGCGACAGTAGTTCAGTCAGTCATTTGCATCATATTGCGATTGATAAACCGATGGGCGAAGATTGATGAAAGTGTGTATTATATTACGATGTATGTTATTTGTTGATTATGTGCTTGAATCTTACCTTCTTATTATTGTAATGCTTTTTCTTATATTGTTATGATATCTCACCATTTCTATTTGAATGTTACCTCCGCTTGGGTAACGTGCAGATGATCCGAAGTAGCTAGAGATCGAAGGTTAGCTAAGGAGTTCCTTCAGTTGTGTAGATTGAGTCAGTGTCTACTCTGATACGTAACACTTTAGGGTTTCACGTGATTTGTTTTGTTATGATTAAGAGTGAACATGTATTACTCTTTTATTTTAATTGTTTTATGATTATGCTAATGTGTGAAGGATAATAATTATAACTCTGATTGGAGGACCGAGATGACTAATTATTTGAGGTTTTTCCGCTGCCAATAAATGCATTGAAGTTTAAGACTTATGAGTATGTGATTTGTGTTGCGTAATCTAAGTTTGAACATGTGTGATTGGAGAAGCATGTGACATCCTATTTGGTTGATGTTTATTTAGAAATTAATTTACTCTAATTATTATATAAATTACTGACGGGGAAATATGGTGTTACAATTGGTAACAGAGCAGGTCGGTCCATCCGGGCAGGTTGTTGAGTTGTTAGTGTAGTGTGACAGTAGAATACTCTCGATGTTTTTCTGTCTAACTGTTGTTTTATGTTGTGATGTGAGCAGAGCAATGGTTGGAAGAGGAAATGGTGCACTCGCTAATGCATTGCAGGCTTTGTCTCAGGCAATGCAGAATCAGCATAACGCTGGTGGGACGTTTGAGGTCGTGCTTTGGAAACTTTCCAGAGGAATCATCCACCTACTTTTAAAGGGAAGCATGATCCTGAAGGAGTGCAGAAGTGGCTCAAGGATATTGAGAGAATCTTTCAGGTTATGAACTGTACTTATACACAGAAAGTGCGTTTTGGTACGCATATGCTGGCACAAGAGGCTGATGACTGATGGATTGCTACTCGCCAGAGATTGGAAGACACAGGAGAGGCTATTACTTGGGTTGTGTTTCATAGGGAATTCCTGGTGAAGTATTACCCAGAGGATGTCTGTAGGAAGAAGAAGATCGAATATCTAGAACTGAAACAAGGGAATTTATCGGTAGCTGATTATGCTGCCAAATTCGTGGAATTGGCGAACTATTATCCTCATTACAGCGAAGAGACTGCTGGATTCTCCAAGTGTGTGAACTTTGAAAATGGAATGCGTTCGGAAATTAAGAAGGCAATTGGGTATCAGCGGATCTGTAAGTTTCCAGATTTAATGAACAATTGCAGGATTTATGAAGAAGATAGTGAGACTCACTACAAGATTGTCACTGAGAAGAGAGGCAAGAAAGAACCATATCGTGGGAAGCCTTACAATGTTCTGACTGTCAAAGGAAAACAGAAGGCTACTGATGGTAGGAGGCCAAGTGGGAGTGGTTCTCCTGCTGGTATTGTGTGTTACAAATTTGGAAGACCTGGTCATTCGAGTAGAAAATGCAATACTAAAGTGAAGAGGTGTTTCCGTTGTGGAAAAGCCAGGCATGAGATAACTAAATGTAAACACAAGGAAGTGATATGTTTCAACTACAATGAAGAAGGACATATCAGTGCCCGGTTCCAGAAACCTAAGAAAGACTGATATGTTGGGAAAGTGTTTGCTTTAGCTGGGATTCAGACATCCAGTGGAGACCGCTTGATCAGAGGTATATGTTTCATTAATGGTACTCCTTTAATTACTATTATTGATACTGGTGCTACGCATTTATTTTTTGTTGCTGATTGGGCTAAAAAGTTGAATCTTGTGTTATCTTCTATGAATGGGGAGATGTTTGTCAATACTCCAGCTAAGGGATCCGTGACTACATCTCTAGTATTCTTGAAGTGTCCTTTGTCCATCTATGATAGAGATTTTGTTGTTGGTCTAGTTTGTTTACGGTAGAGTGGTCTGAACGTAATTTTAGGGATATACTTGTTGGAATATAACTACGTCCATATTAATTGTTATAACAAGACGGTGCGGTTTTCTACTCCTGAAGAGGAAAAGAGAGATGGTTTCTTATCTTCCAGACAGTTGAAGGAGTTATTGTGGGAAGAAGAGCGGTTGTTTTTTTAATGGCGTCCTTATCCATTGAGAATCAGGCTACAATTGACGAGTTACAGGTTGTGTGAGACTTTCCCGAAGTTTTTCCTGATGATATTTCGGATGTACCGCCAGAAAGAGAAGTAGAATTTTCAATTGATCTTGTACCTGGTATCAAACCTATTTCTATGGCACCATAAAGGATGTCGGCGTCTGAATTTAAGAATTGAAGAAGCAATTAGAAGATTTGCTTTAAAAAAAGTTTGTGAGACCAAGTGTGTCTCTTTAGGGAGCTCTTGTACTACTTGTGAAGAAGAAAGATGGTAGTATGAGGTTGTGTGTGGATTATCGACATTTGAATAAAGTGACAGTCAAAAACAGGTATCCACTTTCGATAATAGACGCCTTGATTAATCAATTGGTGGATGCGCGTGTATTTAGAAAGATTGACCTGAGATCGGGTTATCACCAAATTCGAGTGAAAGATGAGGACATTTAGAAGACAGCTTTCAGAACTCAGTATGGACATTACGAGTATTCCGTGATGCCTTTTGGTGTTACCAATGTGCCGAGAGTGTTTATGGAATATATGAACCACATCTTTAACACTTATTTGGATAGGTTTGTTGTAGTATTTATCGATGATATTTTGATTTATTCTAAGTCCAAAGAAGAACATGTATAACATTTGCGGATTGTATTGCAAGTATTGAAAGAGAATAAATTATATGCAAAGTTGTCGAAATGTGAGTTCTGGTTGACAGAAGTCAGTTTTCTTGGTCATGTTATTTCAGGTGATGGTGTTGTTGTAGATCCATCTAAAGTAGATGCAGTGTTACAATGGGAAGCTCCAAAATCAATTACGGAGATTAGAAGCTTTTTGGGTTTGGCCGTCAATTATAGGATATTTATTGAAGGTTTTTCTAAGTTGGAACTTCCGTTAACTCGGCTAACTTGTAAAGGTAGAGCATTTGTGAGGAACATCCAATGCAAAGAGAGTTTTGTTGATTTAAAGAAGAGATTGAAGACCGCTCCAATTTTGATATTACCTAATCTTGAAGAACCGTTTGTTGTATATTGTGATGCTTATAGATTGGGTTTAGGTGGTGTACTCATGCAGAATGATAAAGTAGTCGCTTATGCATTGAGGCAAATGAGGATTCATGAAAGAAACTATCCTACCCATGACCTAGATTTAGCTGCAGTAGTGTTTGTGCTGAAGATTTGGAGACATTATTTCTAAGGTTTTAGGTTTGAAGTGTTTAGCGATCATAAGATCTTACGGTATCTATTTGATCAGAAGGAATTGAACATGAGGCATAGGAGATGGTTGGAATTATTTAAGGATTACGACTTTGGCTTGAATTATCATCCAGATAAAGCTAATGTTGTAGATGACACCTTGAGTAGAAAGATTTTGCATATTTCTGCTATGATGGTTAGAGAACTAGATTTGATCGAACAATTCAGAGACATGAGTTTGGTCTGTGAAATTACACCGCATAGTGTGATGTTAGGGATGTTGAAGATTAACAATGACTTCTTAGACAATATTAAAGAAGCTCAAAAATTAGATGTGAAGTTGGTAGATTTGATGGTCGAGAGTATCAAATCTGAATACAGTGACTTTAAACTAGATGCCTAAGGTGTGTTGTGATTCTGAAACAGGATTTGTATCCCTGATGATGTTGATATGAGGAAGATGATTCTGCAAGAGGGCCATAGAAGCAATTTGAGTATTCATCTGAGGGCTACCAAGATGTATCATGACTTGAAGAAGTTATTTTGGTGGTCCGGGTTGAAGCGAGATGTGGCACAGTTTGTGTAAGCGTGTTTGACTTGTCAGAAATCACAATTCGAACAACAGAAACCTGCAGGCCTGTTGGAACCTTTAGACATTCCGAAATGGAAATGGGATAGTATATCTATGGACTTTGTGATGGGACTTCCTAGTACTCCAAGAGGGCACGATGTGATTTGGGTGATTGTTGATAGATTAACGAAGATTTATATCCAGGTAATTGTGAAGCTACATGGTGTTCCTTCTAGAATTGTGTCGGATAGAGATCTGAGGTTTACCTCTTCTTTTTGGAAGAGTTTGTAGAATGCTTTTGGAACAAAGCTTAAATTGAGTTCGGCATATCATCCACAGATAGATGGTCAGACGGAAAGGACTATTCAGTCACTGGAAGACTTGCCGAGGGCTTGTGTTCTTGAAAAGGGAGGTACCTGGGATAGTTTTCTTCCTTTGATTGAGTTCATCTATAACAATAGTTATCATGCTAGTATTGGTATGGCACCTTTCAAAGCACTGTATGGTCGGAGGTGCAGAACACCTTTGTGTTGGTATGAATCGGGTGAGCATGTGGTGCTCAGACCCGAGATGGTGAGAAAGATTACAGAGAAAGTAAAGGTAATCCAAGAAAGGATGAAAGCTTCGCAGAGTAGGCAGAAGAGTTACCATGATAAGAGGAGGAAGGATCTTGAGTTTCAAGAGGGAGACCATATATTCTTAAGAGTATCATTGATAACTGGCATGGGTCGTTCTCTAAAGTAAAATAAGCTGACTTCTCGATTTATTGGTTCGTACCAGATTTTGGAGAGGGTTAGAAGTGTTGCATATAGGGTGGCCCTGCAACCCAACCTGTCAAATTTGCATGATGTGTTCCACGTGTCGCAACTCCGGAAATATATTTCAGATTTGTCGCATGTAATTTTGATAGATGATGTACGAGTGCAGGATAATCTTACCGTTGAGACTGTACCTGTAAGGGTCGAGGATCGCAAAATGAAGAAGGTGAGAGACGAGGATATCTCTCTTGTGAAAGTGGTTTAAGGTGGAACTTCCAGAGAGAATGTGACGTGGAAGATAGAGAGCAAGATATCAGAGGCTTATCCAGAGTTATTTGCTTCGGGTAATTTTGGATGATGAAAATATTCTAAGTGGTGGAGAGTTGTAACACCCCTATTTAATTAGAATTATTTTTTATTAAATAATAAAATGATGCGGTGAAATTATTTGAGTTGGTGGAATTTATGATGTGGTGTGATACCTTGTTGGGGACTAGATGCCTTAGATTATAAGAATTGAGGTTTTGGGGGTGTTTGGCTAATTATGTAGAAACATAGGGGTGTGTAGTATAATATGGATTATTACTATTATTATATTATTAGAATAATTATTATTATTTTATAATAATAATTAAATAATTATTTATTTAGGATAGTTATTATTATTATTATTATTATTATTATTATTAGATTATAAGAAGTGAAACTAGGGAAAGGATTTCACCGTAGGGATCAAGAATCAACCTAGATCCTAAGGTAATAGGGGATTATAACTCTATAATGGTTTGCCTGATTATGGGGTATGGTAGGATTTAGGTTTTATAATCGTGTGTTTTGATTTCTCCATAATTGGTTATTTTCGGGGTTTATTCCTGTTGATGGATTTTTGGTGATTTTGGTGTGTTTTGATTTAATTAAGTGATATGAATTGGTTAGAATTCGTAGATAAATGTTGATGAATAGTTAACCTATTAAAATGATGAATTTTTATGTAAAAATTATGATTTTTGGGTATTGAAACATGGAAGTTTGTAACATAGATATTGCAGAACTTTTCCCTGTTATCGCAAGATAACCGGTCACCCAAATATGGTAACCGGTTACCATATCAAAGATTGAAAAACGAATAGCTATTATCTTGAGGTAACCGGTTACCATAAGTGGGTAATCGGTTACCGTGTTGAATTTTGAAAAGAAACGAGGCTATTGTCCTGCGGTAACCGGTTACCATAAATGGGTAACCGGTTAACATTGCTACTGATAGCATTTTTAGAAAACTTCTAAAACTCAAAACTTTTGCCTCGGGTGTCTGTTTGACGCGCCGTTTTGATCGTTGGAAAGATAAAATAATTTCCTACTATGATACGGTGGGATAACTGACTTGGGATTTTGCGTTTGTGTTTGCAAATGTTTCGGTTTAGCAAGAGTCGTCACCGACTTTCTATTTTATCCTAAGGAAAGGTCAAAAAGCACAGGAAAGACCTTTGAGATGTTTTCTTGGGTTCGGGGAGTAGATTATAGAAAGGGAAGGTATTAGCACCCTTTCTATCCATGGTTATCCATGGGCTCTTAGTTACTTGCTTAGATCACTTGCTTTGCTTTTCAATTGTTTGAAATGGTGCTTTTCAATTGTTTGAAATGGTGCTTTGTGTGTGATTTTGGAAAATGTTTTGAAAAAGAGGCCATCATTGTGGCAACCTTTGTAATGATTCTTGTTTGAATGTATACAAAGGTGTTTTTGTATTTTGGAAGGTTTTCAATGTTTGAAAGTAGGATTTTGAATTTGTGTTGTGGAGTGTGTTTTGAAAAGTAGCAAGGATGTTTTTGCAAGTTTGATCAAGTAACTAAGAGCTATCTACCCTATTTTACTCAAAAATCTTTCTTATGTTTTTAACCCTTTTAACAGTGTTATTTCACCATTGTATTTGGTGAACAACCTTGTGTTAGGATGTTAACGGGACAAGCGCGAGTCATCATATAGACCATGATAGCAATAGTGTCAAGTATCTTTGGCAATTTTCTTGAGGGACTTGATCATTTTTGTTTAGGCAACTCAGATAGCGTCATCGAGGGACTATGATCTTTTTGTTTGTTTTTGCTTTGCCAAAGTACTCAACATGCAACCATGGCCCATTTTTGAAGGAAACAAGTGGATGAAACCCTAGGGGTGCAAGTGTGCATTGTGTTTGTTTTTCATGCATGTTTATCTTTGGATTAGGTCAAACTACTTGTTGATTTTATTTTGCATACAAACCCTAGGTCTAGGCTTGGCATAATTGAAAGCTTTTTAAATGTGCGAGAATTTAAAAGCTACACTATTATAACATGATATAGGGAGGGGGGTACAAATTTGAATTGGGGATATTTGACAAGAAATTAAACCCTAGATTACTATTACAACCAAATTGAATGTACAAGACAAAATTTAACATTTAAATAAATACAATAAAATAAATATCAAATAAAATGTATTATGCAAAAAAAGATTTTTATGTATGTGAAAAAGGTATTTTTCAATGTGAAATATGAATAAATTAAAGAAAGTCAAATTTGATTATTTTTGTTATTTAGGGCAAAATCCTAATTCTTAAATAAATAGCATTATTTATTAATTATATACAATAATATATTAATTTATACAAAAATAAGAGTATATTGTAAAAAAAATGTTTTTTAGTGTAAAATATTAATAAAAAATGAAATGTATTATTTTTGTATTTTTATGTTCTAATCATTTATCTAAATAAAGTATATAAGTATATATATATATATATATATATATATATATATATATATATATATATATATATATATATATATATATATATATATATATATATATATATATATATATATATATATATATATATATATATATATATATATATATATATATATATATATATATATATATATATATATATATATATATATATATATATATATATATATATATATATATATATATATATATATATATATATATATATATATATATACTTAGTAAAATAAAATAAATATCAAATAAATATGAAAAATATAGAAAATAATTTTTTTGGCATTTTTTATATTTAGACAAAAAATATCAAAGTCGGAATAAAAAATTAAAATGTCAGAAAGATGAATATTCAACAAATGGGCCAGGGGGGTACAAACTTAATAAGCATGTGTGAGAAGTAAAAACAACTCAGGCCCAGCCCACCAGACTTCTTCTTCTTCCTCTTGCTCACAAAAACGCGTGCTTCTGTGTATCAATGGCCAACTCCTGATTCTTTGATTTTTTGACAAAACTCACAACATGAAACTTGTAGAGCATCAAATAACGAATTCAACCATATAAAAAACTTGGATTAACTCTCAAAGACCAGAGAGAATTTCTCTGGCCCTAAATTTTAACCTAGTTTTTTCAGAAAGTTCATGAGTGAAATTCTCTCAGCACGATTAATGTAAATGAAAACTAAGCATATGTATGGCTTCAGGGCTATGAGTACAACATATTTCATTCACAAACCTAAGCCTAACCATTCCTAAATAGAGAGATAGAAGTCCATGAAATACCTATTTCAGTTGACTTCGAGCTGGACAATGTAGCAACCTTCAATGGTGTTTGAGCTTCTGTTGAGCTTGCCTGCGGTCCAAGGAAGCTTCCAATGCTTGGCTTGCTTTGAAACAACTTGGATCGTGCTGTAGAACTCAACCTGCAGAGCTTTGAAATGAAAATGGCAAATTGTGTTAGAGGTTTTACAGCTTGCAATGGGGACCTGGGATAGTTTAGGTGAGTTGATTGGAAGGTGTTGGAACTATCTTGGGACAAAACGCACGATGGAATTTTGTTGTGGCTTGCAAAATGCAGAACCTTCCCTGTTTTGCAGAAAAACAGTGATTCTGAGTATGAGGAGGTATGAGTGATGAAAGGGTCGTGCTTTAGGCTTGTTGGGATGTATGGAACTAGTTCACAATGTTTGTCTAAGCTTCTCTTAACAGATATCTATGGTTTCTTCTGTTTTTCCAACTTTCTTCTACTTAAGGCAAGAAAATGCAAATGATGTTATAGCCATGTACAAGCCTTCCTATCATGCTGCAACTTTGTCCCATGGTTCCTAGAATTGATAGCTTCAATCTTGCTTCAGAGATATGGCCCCATACCTCAAGGATTTTGGTTTGACATAAAGTGTACTTTTACAAAAATGGCATTTTACCTTTTTCCAAATAAAGGTTAATCTTGTATGTAATGTCCAAATGGCCAAGATAACATCTTAATTTAATTGTTAAGCAATAAATTATGAAGTGTAAGTTGGTTTTGTGGCCTGCAAGCTAGCACCAAACATGCTGATTTGAAAATGCAAGTTTGTATGAACATGTATTAGTCATTGACAAAAGTGAGTTTTTGCCAACTTCCAACATTCGATTCTCTCTAACCACAAGGGTGTTTGAGGAGTTCTTGGACAATTTGGAAAGCTTGGAACATTTACTACAATCCATCTTTGAAATGCAACTTGAAATTCCAAGTGGAACTAAGTGAAAAGTGGCCAAGAAGATGGGTCCAAATCCTGCCTAGATTAGGGCAAATTTTCTCTAAGTTAAAAGTTTTAGGTACCCTTGTTCCAAAAATCATAACTTGAGATACAAGCTTCCTTTGAGAAACCTTTGTGAATCAAAATTGTAGACTTTATGATGGACTACAACTTTCATGTTGCAAGTTTTGTTTGAATCCATTTTCATCTTGGTGAAAAAATGGGACAAAGTTAGGAAAAAATAAGAAAATTTCAAAACTTAGAAAATTTCTAAGTTATGAAATTTTTCCATTTTAAACCCTAATTTGCAATTTTGGGTTTCTTGATGAACAAGTTTCATAATTTGACATGTTTTAATGGAAAATAACTCTTGGCACTTGATTTTGACCAAAAAGTCAAAGTTTGACTTTTCAGTGTACAGTTAAATTTTGATCAGTTGACTGAAAAATTCATCTGTCAATCCCATGCATTTGAGGTCTTTTGAACTTGTTGAATGGGTCAAGACAATTTCATTGAGTCCTTTAGTCCATATGTGATCTTGGTTTGCCATTGGTTAGGTCAAACAGTCAAAAATTGCCTTTGTGCAGTCAAAACCCTAAAAAATGACCATTTTGCCCTTTTGGTGATTTGATCAAATTTCTTGTGGAATTATGATCCAAACTTGATCAAATGGTTCATATGAGTTCATAATGTTGATGTGGGTCAAATTTCATGAGGTTTGAATATCAATTGGCCACAGTTGACTTTTTCCCCAATACAACTGATTTCTAGGTCAACTGTCCCATTGACTGGGCAAAGATTTGAATCAAGGCTTGAAACTTGGTATAGGAAAACTTGTGAATCCAACATGGAGCATGTAAGTCAACTTGGGTATTGTAGGTTAAAATATCCTTGTGCAAACTCAAACCCTAATTTGGGTCAACAGTGCAAGGAGGTGTCTTGAGCACAGCAAACCCTAGTTTGATCTTGAGTTCCAAGGGTCTTGTGATGAGAAAATGTTGGTGAAATAAGAGGGAAAATTTTGGGGTACAACAGTTTCCCCTATTCAATCTTCGTGAACCTGAAGAGTTAGATTGGCAAGTTTGCCCTTCGCGACTCGAAGGTAAAAGAGGATTGGACATTAGAGTGTCCATAAATTTGCACTCGTCAAAACATAGGTGCGGGAATGGGCTTAAAGATGCCATTTGGAGATGGCAGAATCATGCTGGAGATGGGCTTAAAGATGCCATCCAAGAATGTTTGTTGAACTGCAATGCTGTAGGCCAAAAGAATGAGTGTCAAAATGGTATCCGTGTCTGGAATACACTTGAACTGTATCTGGAGACTGAGTTTGTATGAGCAAAAGAATGGCGTCCATGTCTGGGGCGTATCTGAGTTGTAACTGTGTTTGAATGTTAAATGAATATCAGAATGACTGTCGTGTTTGGAGTGTATCTGTATTGTATCCGGGTAACAGAGAAATATCTGTGTATGGAGCAACTGTGTGCTAGGGGTAAACTCTGAATGAGTGACAAAATGGCAACCGCGTCTGGAGCGTATCTGGACTATATCTGAAGTTGAGATTTGTATGAGTAGTAGAATGACTTCCGTGTTTGGAGTCTATCTGTACTGTAACTGGGATCTGAGTGAATGACAGAATGACTTCTGTGGCGACTGCACTGAGGGGATCAAATTGCTGATGTAAGGGTCAGAATGGTATCTGTGTCTGGAATGCATTTGAACTTGAGGTTGATAATTGAATCTGAATGAGAGATAGAATAGACGTCGTGTCTGGAGCTTATCTAGTCTGTATCGGATTGCTGAAGTCTGAATGAGTAGTGGAATGACCGCCGTGTCTGGGGTGTATCCATATTGTATCCGAATAATTGTTAATGATAGCCTTTTAATCTTATCCTGAAAAGGATAAAATGTTAGCTAAACACAAAGTTATGTTGCATGATATGTATGATGCAAGGAATTGTGTTTCATCAATGTTTATGATATATGAATGTAATGATTATGCATGTAAGCTGAGTAGTCGTCTTGCTGAGGAAGATAAATCCTGGTAGCAGGAGATAACGGAATCTTTGACTATTGTCGGGGAAAATAAATCCATGACCGAAGCTGGGGATTCCAAAAATCTTTGATTAATGAAGATGAGAAATCCTTGTTGACTGTTGACCGCTTGGGGAATAAGGAAAAATTTGAAAATCTCTACTGGGAAGTTAAAACCTGGGAGACTTCTGCTGGAGAAATGAGACTGAGAATCTTCAATCTGTTGGGAAATATCTCTGTGGGGAGAATGTTCATTATTCTGGTTCCGCTGGGGATAAGATTTTCCGGGTTTTTGGGCTCCACTGGGGATCTTGAAATTTGACTCTGATGGGAATTTTGAAATTCAGTTTCCCCGGGGAATCCAGCTTTAGGAAGCATTTGCTCTGCTGAGGATCCTGAAGTTTAACTCCGTTGGGGAAACATGTTCCAAATTTTACCTCTGTTGAGGATCCGACGGATGTGTCATAGGGGATTTCTTCTGAAATGGCATAAAGATATCTTCCTACACCTTCAACTTATCAGTAACTATCCTTTTTCAATTTCATTTTACTTGTAAGCAGTGATTATATTCAAATGCATATGCCTTTTTAACAAAACATTGGACGTTTTCAAAATAAACATAAGTGTAAAAAGAAAAGAAAGGCAAGCAAATTTCTACAATTGGAAGTGTATTTGTATTAACTTTTGTGAGTATCTTTGTACAAAGGAGACAGACATCCTAGTAAGAGAATGTTGTCGTAAAAAAAATTGAAAAATTTTATACAAAAGAAAGATGGATATGTGTAACAATTCCATGGGATTCCCATTCTGTTATAGCCTTCATAACTCTGAATATCTTGTTCATTTGTTGCTTTGTCCGCCGATGACTAGGTTGATCAGAAGCTCAGAGCTTGTTGATGAAGAGATTGTTCTTAAAGTGATCCTACGAGACACAGTCATACGCTTTAATTCCCTAACTTTTGCCTGAATCGCCCTTTCGGGTTTTCGATCCCCCGGGAAACCCTTTTTTGCCCAAGTCGCCCTTTCGAATTTTCAACTTTCCGGGTGTACAGATTTTTTTTTTGTTTTATCCCTAACGTTTGCCTGAGCCGCCCTTTCGGGTTTTCGGTTCACTAGGATGCCCATTTTTGCCCAAGTCTCCCTTTAGGGTTTTCAACTTGTCGGGTTGTTTTATGCGTAGTATCTTTTGACTATGTCTGCATTCGCATGGTGTGGCAAGTCATCACCGTCCATGGTGGTCAGAATCATTGCCCCACCAGAAAAGATGCTCCTGATCACAAATGGTCCTTCATAAGTAAGAGTCCATTTGCCCCTGGGATCACTTTGCGGCAAGATGATCCGCTTGATTACAAGATCTCCGACTTGATATACCTGATGCCTGACTTTCTTGTTTAAAGCCTTGATCATCCGTTTTTGATACGTCTGACCATGACAAACAGCAGTAAGTCGCTTCTCGTCGATAAAATTAAGTTGATCAAGCCGGGTCTGAATCCAATCGTCTTCACTCAAACCAGTGTCCTTCATAATCCTTAAAGAAGGAATCTGAACTTCCATGGGTAGGACAGCTTCCATGCCATACACCAAAGAGAATGGGGTTTCCCCTGTTGAAGTACGTGCCGTGGTACGATATCCATGCAGAGCAAACGGTAACATCTCATGTCAGTCTTTGTAGGTAACTATCATTTTTTAAATGATCTTCTTGATATTTTTGTTTGCGGCTTCAACAGCACCGTTCATCTTCGGCCGATAGGGAGATGAATTGTGATGATAAATATTGAATTGTTCGCATAGAGCGGTGATCATAGTATTATTCAAATTTGTACCGTTGTCTGTGATGATCCTGTCGGGGACACCATACCGGCATATGAGATTCTGCTTGATGAAGCGGGCAACCACATTCTTTGTAACTGAGGCATAGGAAGCTGCCTCGACCCATTTGGTGAAGTAATCAATAGCCACCAGGATGAAGCGATGTCCATTGGATGTTGTGGGCTTGATCTCTCCAATTATGTCAATGCCCCACATTGCAAACGGCCAAGGAGTTGTCAGAATGTTGAGAGGAACAGGAAGAATATGTACCTTGTCAGCGTAGACTTGGCATTTGTGGCAAGTATGGGAATATTGATGACAATCAGCTTCCATGGTAGACCAATAATAGCCTGCCCTCAGAATCTTCTTTGCCATTGTATGTCCGCTCAAGTGGGTGCCAAATGTGCCACTGTGTATCTCAGTCATGATCAACTCTACTTCAGCTTTGTTCACACATCGAAGTAAAACACAATCATGGCTGCGCTTATAAAGGATGCCATTACTTAGGAAGAACTTGGCAGCAAATCTCCTTAAGAACTTTTTGTCATTGACGGAAGCTCCTTTTGATTTCATGAAACCAGGGTTGTTCCACTACTTCTTCGGTATTAATCTCATGACAGTGCGCAGGTTCGTCCATTCGCTCGATGGTAATTTGGGGAGCCTCGTTATCCCAGTTGAGTTTAAACATGGAAGAAATTGTAGCCAGAGCATCTACTAGCTGATTTTCTTCTCGCGGTAAATGCTCGAAAGTAATCTGCTCGAAATGAGGCAACAAAGTCAGGACATGTTCTTTGTATGGGATAAGATTAGGATGTTTGGTGTCCCACTCTCCTTTGACCTGACTGATAACCAAATCCGAGTCCCCAAATACGACCAAAGATTTGATTCCCAAGTATATAGCGGCCTTGAGACCAAAGATGCAAGCTTCATACTCAGCCATGTTGTTGGTACAGCTAAAATAAAGTCGTGTAGTGAATGGTGTATGGAAACCTTCTGGGGAAATGAGTACCGCACCGATACCGTTTCCAAGTGCATTCGTAGCACCATCAAAGTACAGGGTCTATCGGGATCCTTGTTCAGGTTCATCATACGGTTCGTTACCTTCGATTTTGTCCAAAGTCATGATGTCCTCGTCAGGGAAGTCGAATCTCATAGATTGATAATCTTCGACGGCTTGATGAGCTAGATGGTCAGCTAGTACACTCCCTTTTATAGCTTTTTGGGTAGTATACTGGATGTCATACTCAGTCAGGATCATCTGCCATCTAGTGATTCTTCCTGATAAAGCAGGCTTCTCGAAAATATATTTGATCGGGTCCATCTTGGAAATCAGCAAAGTGGTATGAGTCAACATATATTGCCTTAGTCGGCGAGCAGCCCATACCAAAGCACAACAAGTTTTCTCGAGCAATGAGTAACGAGTCTCACAGTCGGTAAACTTTTTGCTGAGGTAATAAATGGCATGCTCTTTTCGACCAGACTCGTCATGTTGGCCCAGCACGCACCCCATTTAATTATCCAAAACAGTCAGATACATGATTAACGGCCTTCCTTCGACGGGTGGCATCAGAATAGGAGGTTCTAGCAAATACTCCTTGATCTTATCAAAAGCAACTTGACAATCATCGTTCCATTCAACTACCTGATCTTTCTTCAGCAGTTTGAAAATTGGCTCGCAGGTAGATGTCAGGTGAGAGATGAACCTCGCAATATAGTTCAAGCGTCCCAAGAATCCTCTAACCTCCTTTTCAGTACGGGGGGCAGGCATTTCTTGTATAGCTTTTACTTTAGCTGGATCAACCTCAATGCCCTTGTTGCTGACAATAAATCCCAGAAGTTTACCAGATCTAACTCCAAAAGTGCACTTGCTTGGATTCAGTCTGAGTTTATACTCCTTCAACCTGGAAAACAACTTTTGCAAATGATTAAGGTGTTCTTCTTCTGTCTGTGATCGAGCTATCATGTCGTCTACGTAAACTTAGATCTCATGATGGATCATATCATGAAATAAAGCTACTGTGGCGCGTTGATAGGTTGCCTCTGCGTTCTTCAGTCCGAACGGCATCAATTTGTAGCAGAAGGTACCCCATTGCGTGACGAAAGTAGTTTTCTCCATGTCCTCGGGGGCCATTTTGATCTGGTTGTATCCCAAGAATCCGTCCATGAAGGAAAAACCTTGTGTTGAGTTGTATTGTCAACCAAGATGTCGATATGCGGCAGCGGAAAATCGTCTTTAGGGCTAGCCAGGGCTAGCCCTGTTCAAATCCCGATAGTCTACACACATTCTGACTTTGCCGTCCTTTTTAGATACGGGCACAATGTTTGCAACCCATTGTGGACAGGTTGTAACAGCCAGAAAACCAGCGTTGAATTACTTCATTACTTCAGCCTTAATCTTTTCAGACATGTCAGGCCTCATTTGGCGAACCTTTTGCTTGATCGGTGGATAATCTTCTCTTGTAGGGAGACGGTGAACCACGATATCAGTGTCTAGTCCTGGCATGTCTTCATAAGACCAAGCGAAGATTTCAACGTATTCATTTAACAACTGCACTAAGCGCTCCTTGACACTTGATTCCAGGTTGGCACCCACTTTTACTTCCTTCTTGTCCTCCTCTGTCCCTAAGTTGATGTTTTCTAGCAACTCTTCATGAGGCAGAATGGCCCTCTCTTCTTGTTGTAGAAGTCTAGCTAACTCTCCTGGCACTTCACAATATTCGTCAGCTTCGCACTCAGCATGATTGACCAAATATTCAGAGTTATCGAAGGCTGAAACAGAATAGTCACCCATGGAATCCAAGGTGGATGGGTACCTGCATTTGTGAGTGTGGGTGTGTGTAAGGGATAGCCATCCTTAAACAAACAATAATGCAAAAGGAAAGAAAATGAACACGACAGTTTATAGATGAAAAACGTCCAATGACTCATTAAAACATGGCATATGATTATGAAGAAAATCAAGCCCTTACAAATGGACCTACATGCCTCGGGAAAGGCATGAGGTGAAAATAGTGTGCGAATTGTTTTAGTTCTTAAAGACCATAAAAATGGGAAATTGTTCAAAGATAAAATTACTAGTTGATAAAGGTGATAGGAACAAAATCCTTTGCTTCTCAATTTCTCAAACCCCCTTCGACAGTCGGAAAAATCCAATCTTCAAAGTGGCTCTCCTCATCTTCATCTTCTACATCATTGATTCCGTGGTGTGAGATCTTGACGGGTGGTCCTCCAATCTTGGAGCGACGCATAGCCTTTTATCCTGCAGTAGTAAACCCTAAACCAAACTTGTCTGTCTTATGGGGAAAGTCAGGCAATTGTGCCCATACTGTCCTCTTCCCCTCCTTAATCACAGCCTCTGCGTCCTTGAGAGATGTCATCCTAGCCACATGCTTGGGAATGATAGGTACCTCAACCGCTGTCTTCGCAACTGCTACCTCGGGAGAAACTTCCTCAAAATGTTGAAAAGGCGTTTCAATGAACTCTCCATCTAACTCCATATATCGAAAGGAATTGAGGTGACTAATCATGTACTCTTCCTCGCCATGCACAGTTATGATTTTACCCTTAACAGGATATTTCAGCATCTGGTGCAAAGAGGATGTAACTACCCCGGCATAATGGATCCACGGTCTTCCCAGCAAACATGAGTATGACGGATGGATGTCCATCACGTAGAAGGTGGAGTTGAACACTTCGGTGCCTTCCTTGACAGGAATATCAACCTCTCCATGAACCATTCTTTTGGAACCATCGAAATCCCTAACGACGATGTTACTAGGTTTGAGGGTCAAACCTTCGCAATCCAAATGGTCTAAGGCCTTCTTTGGCAGCACATTGAGGGAAGAACCAGTATCAACCAAGACATGGGCGAGGGTGGTTCCTCGGCACTCAACTGAAACATGTAATGCATCATTGTGTTTCCTTCCTTTGGGAGTTAAGTCAGCATCGGAAAAGCCCAGGCCATTGTCAGCAGTAAGACTGGCCACACAATCCTGAAATTGGTCAGCCGAGGTCCCTTGGGGTACATGTTCCGTTTTCAAGAATTTAATCAGGGCCTTAGCATAGGCCTCTGAACAGAGCAGGAGGGCTAACATTGAAATTTTAGAAGGGGTATGCCCCAGTTGTTCTACAATGTTGTAGTCACTTTTTCAGATTATTTTTAGGATTTCATCCATTTCCTTCTGAGTGGTTTCTGGGATAACCAAGGCATGAGCCTTCATCCTGACAGGCATTTCCAGTATCCCCTTACCCTTGTCGGTATTATCAACAGATGGTGTTTCTTCAGGAGTAATCACTTCTTCAATCACTGGGCCTTGCACAGAGGGTCCAACAAGTGCAGAAACTTTTAAGGGTCCGAAAACTGCTCGGGGGGGAGCAATCTCCGGAGAAAAGATCCGGCCATTGCGGGTTATTTTGCTTGTACCCGCGATGTTCCCTATATCAGGGTCTTCTTCAGAAATTTCTTGGATTGTTTCGATTTGTTTGATACCGTGGTAGAAGATTTCTCCCCCATAGTTCCACGGTATCGATTTGCTTGATTGGTACGGGACAGGTCCCGGCATGGTGATCTTTAAAGGTACATATTCAGAGTTGGGTGTAATCCTGACAGGCCTTTTGCAAGCCTTGGGAGGATTGTCGGAAATGGTTATGATAGCAATATCGTTGGTTGAAGTATCACAAGTATCAGGAGTAATCAGATTGAAAGTGTTAACAGGGGTTTTCTGGAAAAGTATTTCTTGAGTATCCATCAGGCGTTTGACACCTAACTTCAACATTGGACAATCACCTTGAATGTTCAAACAAAAATAACAGTCTCCATCACAACCAGGAGAGATCACGGCTCTCAACAAATTTTCTTTAATCACAATCAATGGAGTCAACAGATCGGCAACCTCAGTAACATGGAGGCTTTTCAAAATATCATGCACATTGTGGACGTGCTTGGGCATCGGAGCGGATATAACATTGGGCTTCTCAGGAGCGTCAAATTTAACCTCTTTGGCATCAATTAAGTCCTGAATTTTGTTCTTGAGTGCCCAGCAATTATTGGTATCGTGCCCAATACTGTCGGAATGGTAAGCACACTTGGCTTTTGAGTTATAGGATGGAGAGGTGGTATTTACATTCTTTGGCGCCTCTTTTAAATTAGCAAGGTTCAACTTTAGGAGATGTGGAAGGATCTGAGCAGGTGTCATGTTTACTGGGGTAAACTGCCGTGGTGGCCTTTGCTGATAAGTTCTGGGCTGATCATTCCTCGGTTGACTGTTTTTAAGCTGGTCTGATGCGGACTTATGTATTAATATGGCCCCTACTGTTGGCCGACGTTCCTCTCTTTCTCGATTTTTCTGGGTGTATACAGCAGATACTTCTTTCTTGGCTGGGAAAGGTTTTCTAACAGCTGTGGATGCGAAAGCATCCTTTTGAATCTTTCCACTTTTGATACCGGCCTCCACCCTTTCGCCGGTCAAAATCAGTTCAGTAAATCCCGCAGAAGAGCTTCCGATTAGATGGTTAAAGAAGGGGCCAGACAGGGTCCCCAAAAACATGTCAACTAATTCCCTATCTGATAGCGGTGGCTGCACCCTTCCAGCCAGGTCACGCCACTTTTGGGCGTACTCCTTAAACCCTTCATTTGAAGCCATCCCCATACTTTGTAGCTGAGTACGGGTAGGCGCCAAATCAGCAATGTACTGATACTGACGATAGAAAGCGGCTGCCAAGTCTTCCCAATTGTGGACCTCTGACCTCTCGAACTGATAAAACCAATCTAACTGAGTGCCAGACAAGCTGTCTTGGAAAAAGTGTAACCAGAGGTCTTTATCGGATGAATGTGGCTGGATCTTTCTAACATACGACCTCAAGTGCATCTTAGGGCAAGGCAGACCGTCGTACTTGGAAAATGTTGGCACCTTGAACTTCGGAGGGATAACAATCCCAGCTACCAACCCCAGTTCCTCAAAATCCAATCTGGGCACCCTCTGCAACTCCATATCTGCCAATTTGTCTTCAAGGTTCTTATACTTGTCATCCGCTGGTGGATATTGTTGTTCTGAATAGTCTTCGTCTTCTCCCTCTTCCTCCTCTTCTACCTCAGACTCATAAGGTACAGTAACTCCTTTCCCCTTGCCAATCCCTTCTTCAGACATTGAAGGAAACTCAAGAGTCCTTCTAGCATCGCCCTCAAATCTTCTTCCGAAAGTAGCTACCCCCAGTCTCTTTTTCTTTTTCTTCTCTTTATTCTTCTCTAGAAGAACTTTGAGATCCTATTGATCCTTTCTCAAGGTCATGAGGAGTTGCTGAAATTGTGAATTGTGTGCCTGTAGATCCTTCACTGTTTGCTCTAAATCCATCTTGCTGAAATAAACAACAGAAAGATAAGGAAACCTGGCTTGAAGACCTGTTTATGCATATGATGAATGGTATGTTATTCATGTAATGCACTCAAGGGTTCAAAAATTCAAACTTGTTGTAAACAAAAAGAACGCACGTCATATTAAGAAGAAATTGTTAGTACATGAGTGCCCCATGGGCTAAATATTACAAAATTCTTAATGTAAAAAGACGTTGCGCATCCTTTTTGGTGCGATGTAGGTGTTGAGAGTTTCCTGCTCGTGAAGTCGGCGGGTGAGCTCTAAAGCCTTCTTCTCACTGGCATAGAAGTTGGCTTCAAAAGTATCCTGTTCTTCTTTGAGTTGGATCCAACTCTTTTGCATTTCCTCCCATGATGTTGGCATGTCAGGATGTAGGATGGTGTATGGAATCTCTCCTTCCATAACAGGCTCTTTAATCAAGGGGAGAATGTGAGGATATGTGTGTACCCCAAAATTTGCCCTCCCATATTCTTCAAGATTTGTCAAGATCAATCTCCAGATGGTTCAAAATCTCTCAAGGGTTGCACAGTCCAATTGCCTCCTAATACAGTCAAAATTAGGGTTTTGGTTCTTGCAAAGAAATTGAGGTTTTCAAGGGTCCAATCAAGTCCCATATGCCTATATACATTGTCAAACATCTATATGTCAAGTTTCAAGGCTCACAAGGTCAAGTTGCACAGTCAAAACCCCTAATTGCTTCACAGTCAACTGTAGGGGCAAAATGGTTATTTGGCAGTCAAAAGTCAAAAAATTTGGTCAACATCTTATTTTGAAGCCACAATCATCATTTGATAAATTCTTGATCATGATTTCTCAAGCATGGCTCAAAAGGTCTCAAGATGCAAAAGTTTCTATTTTTGGACAACTGAAAAGTCAACTGCAAACTGACCAAGGCATAACTTTTTCATGTTTCATCAGAAAAATCCCATCCAATGCCCATTTTGAAGGGGGTGACATTTCCTACAACTCATCTTCACACTCCAAGTCCAAGAAATGCTCTCACAAAAAGTTATCAATTTCAACATTATAGGTCATTTTCAAAAGTCAACAAAAAGGCACTTTAAGTCAAAGACCATAACTTGAGATTGGTAAATCAAAATGACATGGGACCAAAGGAATTGGTTAGAGGACTTCAATACCTTTCCAAAAAGTCCAAGAACATGTTCATAGCTTCAAAATTGAGCAAGATATGCATTGGAGAAGTTGGGAAGTTTTTGGGAACATAAACCTAGAACTAGGGTTTTCTTTAATTCTTTTTTTCTTTATTTCATTAAATACAAAATGCATAAAAAACACACTTTCTTTTATTTAATTAAATAATTAGTTAGGTTTTAATTTAATTTAATTTCAAGCAAAGGGTCAAAACCCGAGGACGTTCGGTTTAATTTATTCGCGCACTATTTTCTTATTTGATTATTATGTAACTGTTCAAGGATGTAATAGTAATTAGGTTTATTGCTTTTTTTTACTTTCCGCATCTTTATCAAAAACGGGTCTTTGTATTTTGGCGATGTATAGACCCGCGCCTTGTAATAGCGTAGCTTTTATCCTTCTGTCTTTTAATTTTCCGCACTCCTAACTGCTAAATTGCATGAAAGAATGTATGGTAATTAAAAACAACGCGTAGCTCACAATGCTATGATCAAAGATAAAACATAACATGAAAACAACACACAATGCACACACCACTTCTAGGGTACGCCTCACTCGTTGCCTTCGAAACGTGGTCGTCAAGTATAGGACGTTTTAGCGGTCGCTCTTATGTCCAAGATCCAGTTGCCTCGAAACGGTTGCCTCGGATTAAAAAGGATCTAGGACATTAGGGTTACTTCTAAGGTGTCCTACTATTGCTTCGGTGACCACACTGTCCCTACAATCGAATTGACCCGAACACCTCCAACGGTGGTGCTGCCTACCTCTTAATGGTGGGATGGCACTACCTTAAGGACTTTTACACAGCCTAATTCCTTAGGGTAGGTAGATGACTCATGGGTACTTGCTCTCTTCAAAAACAAAACAAAAATCTTTTCACACTAACACTTTCAAAAGCTTTCAAAACAAATTTTTCAAACACTCTTGAGGACAGATACAAGAGTCACTCAGAAATCTTTCAATGAAACTTTTTCAAACCCACTCACATTTTGAAAAGCAAACATTTTGAAAACAAAAGAGCAAGTACCTAAGAGCCCATGGATAACCATGGATAGAAAGGGTGCTAACACCTTCCCTTTCTATAAATCTACCTCCCGAACCGAGAGACATTCTCAATAAGGAATTTTGATGTGCTTTTTGTCCTTTCCAGGTTGGAGAAAATAAAAGACGGTGGCGACTCTTGCTTACCGCGACATACGTGAAACCAGCTAAAAACAGTCAGTTATATTTCCACCGATCACAGAACTGGCGAATCTGCTGGGGAAATTAAAGTGAGGTGTACCTTAGGATATATCATACTTATGTTTTCAATTGCTTTGTTTTGTTTGCTTTATTATTGCGGGAATTGTCTTGGAGTTTCATAGATCCTAACCCGGATCTGGGGATACCCTTTTAGGTAGCATAAGCTGTGAGGGACCTGTCCGGCGTAGACCGACACGGGTGAAGCAGTGGCTACGTTGGTGTGGAACCTTGGTCTGTACCGATATCCCTTGTGTCGCAACGAGGAGAATATGGGTCTTCTGAGGAGTCATTAAGCACCAACCGACCTTAGAACCCTAATTTGACCCAACTTGGCCATAGAATAGTAGCAGTATGCTACACCCATTGAGGCTAAACTCTCGCAATGGTTCTGGCCTCAAGAAAAGATTGTGACGCTGGAGTTATGACCGATTGAGGGTAGTCAGTGATATTGGGATCCTCTAGAACCCGGTTACTTTTGATAGGACAGGTCTTGACCAACAAACTGAAAGAGGGTAATACCTAAACTTCATGTTGGCCTAAAATTTAAGGGCTCTCTTGTGTGACTTGTGTGCTTTCATACTTGACTACTTGCATGCCTGTTATCTGACACCCGGGTTTCTCGCAGGTTTTGTTTACAGTCCTTAATCTGGACTCATAACAGGGTTACATATATCACTCCATGCATAGCACGACATCATACCATTGCATACATCCTACATAAAGACTAATCCATTTCAAGGATCTCAAGGGTTTATGATGCAGGTCATGATGAACCAAATGTCTAGCAAGGGGCAAAGGGGATTTATTTTCCTCTAGCCAAGGTTGTCAGGGGCTATGACCCACTGGATATGGTGAGCCTTTGACCCTTGAAGAAGGACTATCAACAATATGCAGTTCCTTCAATCAAGCTACCAGATTCCAACTCTAACAATTTTCTTGTTTACCCCGCGAGATCCTTGAAAACATTGCATGCATACATACATATCATTGCATTACAGGTACCCTTGTTACAGGTCACTTACCTTCTTCGCTGTTTATTTCAGCAATCATCATGAATCCTGAATCATCCAATGAACAAGCTATCAAGGCCCTCCAGGCCCAGAACGCCCAGTTCCAAGAGTTGGTGATGAGCCTAGCCCAGGGTCAACAGGAGTTGAAGACTCTGATACAGGAGAAGAAGAAGAAGAGGACTGTTTTGTTCAATCCTAGACGCAGATCTGGGAATGTATCACAAAATGAAGCTGAGCCGATCACCCCGTCTGTTTGGAAGGACAATCCCCAAGAGGGAGAGGTTCCTAGTCCAGTGGTCTCCGACAACGAGACTGATTACAATGATGAACAGTACCCTCCAGATGAGGACAGGTATAAACAGCTCGAAGACCGGTAAGTGCTATGGAGATACAAAAGGTGCCCGGCCTGGACTTCGAAGATCTAGGTTTGTCTTCTGTGGTAGTGATCCCACACAAGTTCAAGGCACCTGCTTTTGCAAAATATGACAGGACTTCATGTCCTAAGCTGCATCTCAGGTCATACATAAGGAGGATCCAGCCCTACACGGCTGACAGGAACTTGTGGATTCACTTCTTTCAGGATAGTCTGTCAGGAACTCAACTCGACTGGTTCTATCAACTGAATGGAGCCAACATCCGCAGATGGGAGGACTTGGCCACTGCATTCTACAAGCAGTACCAGTACAATGCCGACCTTTCTCCCACGCGAACTTAGCTTCAGGGAATGTCTATGGGTGCAGGCGAAGGCTTTAAAGAATATGCTCAAAAATGGAGGGACCTTGCTGGAAGGGTACAATCACCTTTGACTGATCGTGAGCTTGTGGATATGTTCCTGGGGACCCTTTCTAGTCCGTTCTTCAACCATCTGATTGGCAACTCTTCAGCTGGGTTTACATATTTGATCCTGACTGGGGAAAGAATTGAAGCTGGTATCAAGGCTGGGAATATTCAAGAGGCCACACCTTCTGATACTCACAAAAGGCCTTACATGGGGAAGAAAGAGTCTAATGCTGCATACAGTCAAAAGATTCGTCGTGACCAACATGCAGGGGCAGTCATGATCTCTGGTTCTGCACCACGCCGACAACCAAAAAAGGGAAATCAGCGAAGGCCGGACGAGCCTAAAAGACAGTTCACCAACATCAACATGCCATTGTCACAAGCGTTACAGCACATGTTGAAGATAAATCTGATTGCGGTGATCAACCCTCCTGCAAATCCCAAGACCTCTTCTCCAAACTACAACCCAGAAGCAAGGTGTGCTTATCATTCTGGTAGCCCAGGGCACGATACTGAGGATTGTTGGGCGCTGAAATACAAGATCCAGAATATGATCGACGCTAAGGAGATCAAATTCGAGCCTGCTGAGACTCCCAACGTGATCACTGCTCCCTTGCCAAAACATGGCTAGGATTGAAAAACTTTTGTTCATTCGAATGTTCAAATTGTAATTTTCTTTGATTGTTCAAACATTTTATTTCATGTCAAACTTGGTTATTTCATTAATACATTACACGTGTCTGTTTTGAAGTAATTGTGTTCACTATATTCAAAATTGCTTTTTGATGTTCAACTCTCGATTTTAAAATTCTAAGCCTCTTGAGGGAGGATGACGAAAACGATACCACAATCTACAGTATGCTTTTGAACAGACCCCGCTGATGAGGTACACACATTGTTTCAATTCCTAAACACTGGAGTTATAAGGAATATAATCCCTCGTCAACCCCTTTTGAGCCAAAGAAGTAGGAGTTTTTCTTTTCGAAAATTAAAACCCTTAATCATAACCTGGGGCAGGGTAGTTCTCTCAGCTGATCCAAGTGCATAATCAACAACATCAAAGGAGTCCTTCTAAAACAAAGACAGTGATGATTCCAAATAAACATAAAGACAGGCAGTCATTATATCTCAAAAATAAAAACCCAATAAGTCAAAACCTACGAAGGAGACTTACAAAACTGGGGCATCCCGCTGACTGTAATTCCAAAAAGAAACAGTTCAGGCAAAGAACAGGGATGACAAAATCAAAAAAAGAAAGAGGTCCTACAAACCCTCAACGCAAAAGGAAATGACTGCCTATTCAAAATAAACTGTCAACATCCGGACCATCACCGGAATATCAGAGCAAAGACTCAAACAAGGTCTAACGCACGATTAGCTGAGTTTAGGTTTGAAGAACATCACGAAGAGCGGGTGGGTACACATAATTTGAGCCTTTATCCTTTGTTTCTTAAACCATGAACCAGGCCACATTACAACCCTAAAAAGTCCTAGCTGAAGCATGGGTTAGTTCGAAAGCATGCTGTTACGAAAGGTATCCTGACTCCTTAAGGATTGCGGTAAAATAACGAGTTGACATCACATTTTTACAAAATTTGCTTGTTTTACTGAAAAATGCATTTTCAAAAACTTCAAAACAGACATAGGCTTTGCATTCTTGATATGATATTGTTTGCACATGATGATTTGTTCGGACGGCAGATAAATTCGCACGACGAATGTCTAATGAACAAAAGCACGTCCAACCAAGGGGCAGACATGATCATTGTCCATAATCTGGGGCAGTGAAGTCAAGATTCAGGGAATCTCTCAAAAGACCAAATAACCAGGGGCAGATCTCCACCTGAATCACTTGGGGGCATTGGACAGGAATTCCAGCAGCGAATCTGGCACGATCAAACGAAGATCTTCTGGTAGTCTGACAACACAACACTACAACAGGGGCACCTCCCTACATCCTGAGAGCACGGACATAGTCGAAAAAAAATACTAAACACAATCAAAGACCCACTAGGTTGACACACCTAGGCAAAAATAAGGGCTTCCCAGCGAACCAAAAGGGTTCGGGCAAAAATAAGGGATGAAAATAAAAAAATCTGTACACCCGGCAAGTCGAAAACCTGAAAAGGCGGCTTGGACAAAAAAGGGTATCCCGGTGGACTGAAAACCCGAAAGGGCGGTCCAGGCAAAAATTAGGGATCAAAAGCGTACGACTATGTCCCGTCATCTCGTCACTCGCCTACCAGAAGAAGATTTGTCGAATCGGCAGTTGTCTAACACCTCACAAGGTATCTTCTTCTCTCACATCAGAAATAGGGGAAATAATGAGTTGTCCATGCGATCTAGTTGCTCTGTAAACCAAGGTACCAAGGTAGGTTCGGCTGAAGAACATAACCAAGAGGCCTCCACTCCCTGGGAGTAAGACAAGATTCAGCAATACTCTCTCCCGAGCAGAGTGGGTCTCCCAATCAGCCCTGAAAAGGCACAGTGTCTCCAGCAAGTCAGCAACACTCTCCCCAAGCAGAGTTAGCCTACAGTCAGCCTTAAGGAAGTTGGGTATCCCCAGAAGATCTCAATATTCCCCAGCGGAGAATACAGACATTCCTAACAAGCATCCCCGGCAATCTTGATCTAAGATTGTTCCCCGGCGGAATACAGACATTCAGAGGAGCCACTTCCCAATGCAGTCCAAAAATTCCCCAGGAGAGTTGAATCATCCTCCCCAGTAGACTCTGGAAGCTTATCCCCAGTAGATTCTGGAAGCTTAGCACCTGCAGAATACGAACGCATCCCTCCGGCTTTATTTAAAGGTTATTCCCCACCAGAGCTTATAACTGGGTTATCCTCAGCTAATTACCACGGAAAGATCGTCCTCGGCGAAACTCTTCCTATCCCCAGCGGAGTTCATCAAATCTTCCAACAGAGCTTATCAACGGAATCCCCGGCAAGGTTATCACCAAAACCTCAGCAAGGTATCTCTTCCCACAGAGTAATTCCCCACAGAGTAATCTCTCCAACAAGTTTATTCCCCGACGGAGTCATCTTCTCCTACCGGTTTATTCTTGCAACCATTATCCCCAGCGAAAACGAAGAACTCTACTCTTCAACCTCAGCCCAGGATTCAACTTCCCGGCGTTCGCCAAGGATTTATTTTCCCAGACGAGAATACATTCATAAATATCACATCTTCATACATTATAGCTTGCATACGCATCATACAACACAAATCTCATTTATTTTTGAGAACATCTTAATATCATGCAGTTCATGCATCATGACACTGCATACAGCTAACGTTTTTCCTTTTCAGGAAAAGGTCAATCAAAAGATGACTACCATCTACCTTTACAGTTCCAGATCAACACCGGTAACAAGCCAGGAAAATTCTGTGGACGACTGATCGCGGGTTAATATCCGAAACCAAACAGGACAATTATCTACTTGATCATCCTCGGGCAACCCTACACCGGTTCCTTTTCTTTCAGAAGAAGTCTTACACGGACTTATCATCAAAGTAACCCTACACTGGTTCCTTTTCTTCCAGAAGAATTCTTACACGGACTTATCATCAAAGTAACCCAACACCGGTTCCTTTTCTTTCAGAAAAAGTCTTACACGAACTTATCCTGCAGTAACCTTACCCCGGTTCCTCCAGAAGTCTTACACGGACTTATCTCAAGATGACCTTACCCCGAGTTTTGCACGAACTTATCTTGCCGTAACCTTACCCCGGTTCCTCCAGAAGTCTTACACGGACTTATCCCGAAGTAACCTTACCCCGGTTCCTCCAGAAGTTTTACACGAACTTATCCCGAAGAAACCCTACACAGGTTCTCTCTCTCCAGACGTAGTTTTACACGGGCTCGTCGTCAAAGAAACTCTACACAGGTTCTCTCTTCCCAAAGATGCAGTTTTACACTGACTCGTCATCAGAAACCCTACCCAGGTTTTACTTCTCCTAGGATGCAATTTTACACGGGCTCATCATCAAAGTAACCCCACACAGGTTCCCTTCTCGAACTTCAGACGTAGTTTTACACGGACTCGTCATCAGTAAACCCTACCCAGGTTTCCTTCTCAGCTCTAGATGTGGTTTTACACGGACTCGTCATCAAAGTAACCCTACACAGGTTCCTTCTCCATTTCAGATGCATTCATACACGATCTCATTATCAGTAAACCCCACACAGGTTTCCTTCCTCCAAAGATGTTGTTTTACACGATCTCATCATCAGTCAACCCTACACAGGTGTCCTTCTTTCCGAGATGCAGATTTGCACGAGCTCATCATTAGGCAACCCTACACAGGTTCCCTCGTTCAACTTACAAAAATTACAGTTCAACAGACCACCCCCAGATGGCATCTATAAGCCCATCCTCCTATTCACCATATCTCCAAATGGCATCCATAAGCCCATTCTCGACGAGATTTTGTCACATCTTCATATGGCACCTATAACCCCATCCTCCTATCCACCATCTCTCCAAATGGCATCTGTAAGCCCATTCCCGCTGTCACACTACTGATATTCTACTATGCGAGTGCAAATTTCTGGGCACTCTAGTGTTCAATCATCTTCCACCTTCGGATCACGAAAGGCACGCAAGCCAATCTACATCCTCAGGTCTAAGAAGATTGAACAGGGGAAACTGTTGTACCCCAAATTTTCCCTCCCATATTCTTCAAGATTTGTCAAGATCAATCTCCAGATGGTTCAAAATCTCTCAAGGGTTGCACAGTCCAATTGCCTCCTAATACAGTCAAAATTAGGGTTTTGGTTCTTGCAAAGAAATTGAGGTTTTCAAGGGTCCAATCAAGTCCCATATGCCTATATACATTGTCAAACATCTATATGTCAAGTTTCAAGGCTCACAAGGTCAAGTTGCACAATCAAAAACCCTAATTGTTTCACAGTCAACTGTAGGGGCAAAATGGTCATTTGGCAGTCAAAAGTCAAAATTTTCGGTCAACATCTTATTTTTAAGCCACAATCATCATTTGATCAATTCTTGATCATGATTTCTCAAGCATGGCTCAAAAGGTCTCAAGATGCAAAAATTTCTATTTTTGGACAGTTGAAAAGTCAACTGCAAATTGACCAAGGCATAACTTTTTCATGGTTCATCATAAAAATCCCATCCAATGCTCATTTTGAAGGGGGTGACATTTCCTACAACTCATCTTCACACTCCAAGTCCAAGAAATGCTCTCACAAAAAGTTATCAATTTCAACATTATAGGTCATTTTCAAAAGTCAACAAAAAGGCACTTTAAGTCAAAGACCATAACTTGAGATTGGTAAATCAAAATGACATGGGATCAAAGGCATTGGTTAGAGGACTTCAAGACCTTTCCAAAAAGTCCAAGAACATGTTCATAGCTTCAAAATTGAGCAAGATATGCATTGGAGAAGTTGGGAAAATTTTGGGAACTTTCAAAAGTCAACTTTGCCTAAAACACTTCAATTTTGCTAATGGGCCTCAAATTCTTTCTTGAATCATTACCCAAGGCCTATGCACGACCCATTGAACTTAATTTGATTTATTTTCTAATTTTTAATTAATTAATTGAATTTATATTAATATTAATTCATTTAATTGGTTTTAATTATAGGAAAATTCAAAGATATGTTTTTTAGATCTTTTTGTGCAGCAAATATGACTAGGGCAAGCTGGCAACTCGTTTCTCAATCAACAAGGCAAAATATCCATGATTGGAAAAGTTTCATGAAAGAAAAGATTGGAAAAAGATATGATTGGCAATCACACATTCAAGTCATAATGCCATGGACTTTTGGGCTTATTTTTAACCTAATTCCATTCACATACAAAGGCACAAGCTAACCCTATTCTTGGACACACGAAAAAGCTGCTAAAAACTCCATAGCCAATTTGCAAAAACTCAAGAAAATTGTGAAACTGAAATCCTATTTGCAGGTGGATTCAAGGCCTAAAAGTGATTCAAATATATTTCCTGAGTCTCCAGGAAGCTATTACTATCAAGAACAAGCTCTCATACCCAAGGAAACGGTAAAACAGAGTCACGGTTTTAACAAATATGTCCATAATCGAAATCTAATTTCTATGCATCATTGCTATGTTTTGATTATTGATTTATGTTGCTGACATCTTCCTGAAGCTTTTGGTGTGGATTAATTGAGTTATAGCATCCTGTATCAAAATCTACCATGAACAAACGCTAGGGTTTCAGAGTTTCCATATTGGGGGTTTTCATATGCTGTAAAATTAAGCCTCAAAACCTGTATGGACAAATTCGTCAGGCCAAGACGAATTCATTGAGACCCTCGCGCTTTTTTTATATGATCCATAGCCCTAATCGCTATTATTGGGACTTGTGTTTTGTGGGGGTTTAAAACCCCCGCTATCTTATTCATGTTTGCAGGAAAAACGAAGAAGAAGGGTGAGCTGTCCAAACGCTAGTGGGTGATTCAAACGAGTGGCGCGCATTTTCGTTCTGTGGCATAATCACGTGATTCCTTAATATGATATTTCTTTGTTATTATGTTTACAAACAAAAGCAAATGGCTGGATGGTGGGAGACGTGGCTGGTAAGTACTGGGACCTGGGTTCGATTCCCAGGTCCCCCCATATAATTGTTGATTTTTGTTTTAATGTATTCCAGTGCAGCATGGGATCCAACGTTCCACCATATGTCCTCACACCTAAGCTTGCCAAGCGCCCCTGATGATCAATCCAGTGGCCAGGAGATATGGAGCATGGTACATCCTAGTCAGCCAACAAGCACGTGATTCCTAAAAGTTAACCAGGCTTTGTCTTAATGGGCCAGAATTGCTCAAAACAAACCTCCACTTTGGGCCATCACCCCCCTTGGTTTGCATATTTAATTTAATTTTCTTTTCTTTTGAATTTCTTTTAATTGCTTTAATTATTATTATTATTTCACCTCAAATTAATTTTCCTAATAAAAATCAGCAATCAAAAAAATTGTAAATATATTTAATTATTATTAATTTCACCATTAACCTATTTTTATGAATAAATATTAACAATTAATTTAGTTTATTTTAGGTTTTAAATTTTAATCCTTTTTCTTAATAAATAAAAATTGCATAGAATTAGGTTTTGACTTTTCTTAATTAATTATTACCATCATTAATTATTATTATTTTTGTACGTTATAATGTAAATTAATTAATTAGCTTAAATTAGGTTAACTTTAATATTTTCTTAATAATTAACATAAACCTAGAACTAGGGTTTTCTTTAATTCTTTATTTCTTTATTTCATTAAATACAAAAAGCATAAAAAACACACTTTCTTTTCTTTAATTAAATAATTAGTTTGGTTTTAATTTAATTTAATTTCAAGCAAAGGGTCAAAACCCGAGGACGTTCAGTTTAATTTATTCGCGCACTATTTTCTTATTTGATTATTATGTAACTGTTCAAGGATGTAATAGTAATTAGGTTTATTGTTTTTTTTTACTTTCCGCGTCTTTATCAAAAACGGGTCTTTTTATTTTGGCGATGTATAGACCCGCGCCTTGTAATAGCGTAGCTTTTATCCTTCCGTCTTTTAATTTTCCGCACTCCTAACTGCTAAATTGCATGAAAGAATGTATGGTAATTAAAAACAACGCGTAGCTCACAATGCTATGATCAAAGATAAAGCATAACATGAAAACAACACACAATGCACACACCACTTCTAGGGTACGCCTCACTCGTTGCCTTCGAAACGTGGTCGTCAAGTATAGGACGTTTTAGCGGTCGCTCTTATGTCCAAGATCCAGTTGCCTCGAAACGGTTGCCTCGGATTAAAAAGGATCTAGGACATTAGGGTTACTTCTAAGGTGTCCTACTATTGCTTCGGTGACCACATTGTCCCTACAATCGAATTGACCCGAACACCTCCAACGGTGGTGCTGCCTACCTCTCAATGGTGGGATGGCACTACCTTAAGGACTTTTACACAGCCTAATTCCTTAGGGTAGGTAGATGACTCATGGGTACTTGCTCTCTTCAAAAACAAAACAAAAATCTTTTCACACTGACACTTTCAAAAGCTTTCAAAACAAATTTTTCAAACACTCTTGAGGACAGATACAAGAGTCACTCAGAAATCTTTCAATGAAACTTTTTCAAACCCACTCACATTTTGAAAAGCAAACATTTTGAAAACAAAAGAGCAAGTACCTAAGAGCCCATGGATAACCATGGATAGAAAGGGTGCTAACACCTTCCCTTTCTATAAATCTACCTCCCGAACCGAGAGACATTCTCAATAAGGAATTTTGCTGTGCTTTTGTCCTTTCCAGGTTGGAGAAAATAAAAGACGGTGGCGACTCTTGCTTACCGCGACATACGCGAAACCAGCTAAAAACAGTCAGTTCTATTTCCACCGATCACAGAACTGGCGACTCTGCTGGGGAAATTAAAGTGAGGTGTACCTTAGGATAGATCATACTTATGTTTTCAATTGCTTTGTTTTGTTTGCTTTATTATTGCGGGCATTGTCTTGGAGTTTCATAGATCCTAACCCGATTCTGGGGATACCCTTTTAGGTAGCATAAGTTGTGAGGGACCTGTCAGGCGTAGACCGACACGGGTGAAGCAGTGGCTACGTTGGTGTGGCACCTTGGTCTGTACTGATATCCCTTGTGTTGCAACGAGGAGAATATGGGTCTTCTGAGGAGTCATTAAGCACCAACCGACCTTAGAACCCTAATTTGACCCAACTTGACCATAGAATAGTAGCAGTATGCTACACCCATTGAGGCTAAACTCTCGCGATGGTTCTGGCCTCAAGAAAAGATTGCGACGCTGGAGTTATGACCGATTGAGGGTAGTCAGTGATATTGGGATCCTCTAGAACCCGGTTACTTTTGATAGGACAGGTCTTGACCAACAAACTGAAAGAGGGTAATACCTAATCTTCATGTTGGCCTAAAATTTAAGGGCTCTCTTGTGTGACTTGTGTGCTTTCATACTTGACTACTTGCATGCCTGTTATCTGACACCCGGGTTTCTCGCAGGTTTTGTTTACAATCCTTAATCTGGACTCATAACAGGGTTACATATATCACTCCATGCATAGCACGACATCATACCATTGCATACATCCTACATAAAGACTAATCCATTTCAAGGATCTCAAGGGTTTATGATGCAGGTCATGATGAACCAAATGTCTAGCAAGGGGCAAAGGGGATTTATTTTCCTCTAGCCAAGGTTGTCAGGGGCTATGACCCACTGGATATGGTGAGCCTTTGACCCTTGAAGAAGGACTCTCAACAATATGCAGTTCCTTCAATCAAGCTACCGGATTCCAACTCTAACAATTTTCTTGTTTACCCCGCGAGATCCTTGAAAACATTGCATGCATACATACATATCATTGCATTACAGGTACCCTTGTTACAGGTCACTTACCTTCTTCGCTGTTTATTTCAGCAATCATCATGAATCCTGAATCATCCAATGAACAAGCTATCAAGGCCCTCCAGGCCCAGAACGCCCCAGTTCCAAGAGTTGGTGATGAGCCTAGCCCAAGGTCAACAGGAGTTGAAGACTCTGATACAGGAGAAGAAGAAGAAGAGGACTGTTTTGTTCAATCCTAGACGCAGATCTGGGAATGGATCACAAAATGAAGTTGAGCCGATCACAACGTCTGTTGGGAAGGACAGTCCCCAAGAGGGAGAGGTTCCTAGTCCAGTGGTCTCCGACAACGAGACTGATAACAATGATGAACAGTACCCTCCAGATGAGGACAGGTATAAACAGCTCGAAGACCGGTTAAGTGCTATGGAGATACAAAAGGTGCCCGGCCTGGACTTCGAAGATCTAGGTCTGTCTTCTGTGGTAGTGATCCCACACAAGTTTAAGGCACCTGCTTTTGCAAAATATGACAGGACTTCCTGTCCTAAGCTGCATCTCAGGTCATACATAAGGAGGATCCAGCCCTACACGGCTGACAGGAACTTGTGGATTCACTTCTTTCAGGATAGTCTGTCAGGAACTCAACTCGACTGGTTCTATCAACTGAATGGAGCCAACATCCGCAACTGGGAGGACTTGGCCACTGCATTCTACAAGCAGTACCAGTACAATGCCGACCTTTCTCCCACGCGAACTCAGCTTCAGGGAATGTCTATGGGTGCAGGCGAAGGCTTTAAAGAATATGCTCAAAAATGGAGGGACCTTGCTGGAAGGGTACAATCACCTTTGACTGATCGTGAGCTTGTGGATATGTTCCTGGGGACCCTTTCTGGTTCGTTCTTCAACCATCTGATTGGCAACTCTTCAGCTGGGTTTACAGATTTGATCCTGACTGGGGAAAGAATTGAAGCTGGTATCAAGGCTGGGAAGATTCAAGAGGCCACACCTTCTGATACTCACAAAAGGCCTTACATGGGGAAGAAAGAGTCTAATGCTGCATACAGTCAAAAGATTCGTCGTGACCAACATGCAGGGGCAGTCATGATCTCAAGTTCTGCACCACGCCGACAACCAAAAAAGGGAAATCAGCGAAGGCCAGACGAGCCTAAAAGACAGTTCACCAACATCAACATGCCATTGTCACAAGCGTTGCAGCACATGTTGAAGATGAATCTGATTGCGGTGATCAACCCTCCTGCAAATCCCAATACCTCTTCTCCAAACTACAACCCAGAAGCAAGGTATGCTTATCATTCTGGTAGCCCAGGGCACGATACTGAGGATTGTTGGGCGCTGAAATAAAAGATCCAGAATATGATCGACGCTAAGGAGATCGAATTCGAGCCTGCTGAGACTCCCAATGTGATCACTGCTCCCTTGCCAAAACATGGCTAGGATTGAAAAACTTTTGTTCATTCGAATGTTCAAATTGTAATTTTCTTTGATTGTTCAAAAATTTTATTTCATGTCAAACTTGGTTATTTCATTAATACATTACACGTGTCTGTTTTGAAGTAATTGTGTTCACTATATTCAAAATTGCTTTTTGATGTTCAACTCTCGATTTTAAAATTCTAAGCCTCTTGAGGGAGGATGACGAAAACGATACCACAATCTACAGTATGCTTTTGAACAGACCCCGCTGATGAGGTACACGCATTGTTTCAATTCCTAAACACTGGAGTTATAAGGAAGATAATCCCTCGTCAACCCCTTTTGAGCCAAAGAAGTAGGAGTTTTTCTTTTCGAAAATTAAAACCCTTAATCATAACCTGGGGCAGGGTAGTTCTCTCAGCTGATCCAAGTGCATAATCAACAACATCAAAGGAGTCCTTCTAAAACAAAGACAGTGATGATTACGAATAAACATAAAGACAGGCAGTCATTATATCTCAAAAATAAAAACCCAATAAGTCAAAACCTACGAAGGAGACTTACAAAACTGGGGCATCCCGCTGACTGTAATTCCAAAAAGAAACAGTTCAGGAAAAGAACAGGGATGACAAAATCAAAAAAAGAAAGAGGTCCTACAAACCCTCAACGCAAAAGGAAATGACTACCTATTCAAAATAAACTGTCAACATTCGAACCATCACCGGAATATCAGAGCAAAGACTCAAACAAGGTCTAACGCACGATTAGCTGAGTTTAGGTTTGAAGAACATCACGAAGAGCGGGTGGGTACAAATAATTTGAGCCTTTATCCTTTGTTTCTTAAACCATGAACCAGGCCACATTACAACCCTAAAAATTCCTAGCTGAAGCATGGGTTAGTTCGAAAGCATGCTGTTACGAAAGGTATCCTGACTCCTTAAGGCTTACGGTAAAATAACGAGTTGACATCACATTTTTACAAAATTTGCTTGTTTTACTGAAAAATGCATTTTCAAAAACTTCAAAACAGACATAGGCTTTGCATTCTTGATATGATATTGTTTGCACATGATGATTTGTTCGGACGGCAGATAAATTCGCACGATGAATGTCTAATGAACAAAAGCACGTCCAACCAAGGGGCAGACATGATCATTGTCCATAATCTGGGGCAGTGAAGTCAAGATTCAGGGAATCTCTCAAAAGACCAAATAACCAGGGGCAGATCTCCACCTGAATCACTTGGGGGAATTGGACAGGAATTCCAGCAGCGAATCTGGCACGATCAAACGAAGATCTTCTGGTAGTCTGACAACAGAACACTACAACAGGGGCACCTCCCTACATCCTGAGAGCACGGACATAGTCGAAAAAAATACTAAACACAATCAAAGACCCGCTAGGTTGACACACCTAGGCAAAAATAAGGGCTTCCCAGCGAACCAAAAGGGTTCGGGCAAAAATAAGGGATGAAAATAAAAAAATCTGTACACCCGGCAAGTCGAAAACCTGAAAAGGCGGCTTGGACAAAAAAGGGTATCCCGGTGGACTGAAAACCCGAAAGGGCGGTCCAGGCAAAAATTAGGGATCAAAAGCGTACGACTATGTCCCGTCATCTCGTCACTCGCCTACCAGAAGAAGATTTGTCGAATCGGCAGTTGTCTAACACCTCACAAGGTATCTTCTTCTCTCACATCAGAAACAGGGGCAATAATGAGTTATCCATGCGATCTAGTTGCTCTGTAAACCAAGGTACCAAGGTAGGTTCGGCTGAAGAACATAACCAAGAGGCCTCCACTCCCTGGGAGTAAGACAAGATTCAGCAATACTCTCTCCCGAGCAGAGTGGGTCTCCCAATCAGCCCTGAAAAGGCACAGTCTCTCCAGCATGTCAGCAACACTCTCCCCAAGCAGAGTTAGCCTACAGTCAGCCTTAAGGAAGTTGGGTATCCCCAAAAGATCTCAATATTCCCCAGCGGAGAATACAGACATTCCTAACAAGCATCCCCAGCAACCTTGATCTAAGATTGTTCCCCGGCGGAATACAGACATCCAGGGGAGCCACTTCCCAATGCAGTCCAAAAATTCCCCAGGAGAGTTGAATCATCCTCCCCAGTAGACTCTGGAAGCTTTTCCCCAGTAGATTCTGGAAGCTTAGCACCTGCAGAATACGAACGCATCCCTCTGGCTTTATTCAAAGGTTATTCCCCACCAGAGCTTATAACTGGGTTATCCTCATCTAATTACCACGGAAAGATCGTCCTCGGCGAAACTCTTCTTATCCCCAGCGGAGTTCATCAAATCTTCCAACAGAGCTTATCAACGGAATCCCCGGCAGGGTTATCACCAAAACCTCAGCAAGGTATCTCTTCCCACAGAGTAATTCCCCACAGAGTAATCTCTCCAACAAGTTTATTCCCCGACGGAGTCATCTTCTCCTACCGGTTTATTCTTGCAACCATTATCCCCAGCGAAAACGAAGAACTCTACTCTTCAACCTCAGCCCAGGATTCAACTTCCCGGTGTTCGCCAAGGATTTATTTTCCCAGACGAGAATACATTCATAAATATCACATCTTCATACATTATAGCTTGCATATGCATCATACAACACAAATCTCATTTATTTTTGAGAACATCTTAATATCATGCAGTTCATGCATCATGACACTGCATACAGCTAACGTTTTGCCTTTTCAGGAAAAGGTCAATCAAAAGATGACTACCATCTACCTTTACAGTTCCAAATCAAGACCGATAACAAGCCAGGAAAATTCTGTGGACGACTGATCGCGGGTTAATATCCGAAACCAAACAGGACAATTATCTACTTGATCATCCTCAGGCAACCCTACACCGGTTCCTTTTCTTTCAGAAGAAGTCTTACACGGACTTATCATTAAAGTAACCCTACACTGGTTCCTTTTCTTCCAGAAGAATTCTTACACGGACTTATCATCAAAGTAACCATACACCGGTTCCTTTTCTTTCAGAAAAAGTCTTACACGAACTTATCCTGCAGTAACCTTACCCCGGTTCCTCCAGAAGTCTTACACGGACTTATCTCAAGATGACCTTACCCCGAGTTTTACACAAACATATCTTGCCGTAACCTTACCCCGGTTCCTCCAGAAGTCTTACACGGACTTATCCCGAAGTAACCTTACCCCGGTTCCTCCAGAAGTTTTACACGAACTTATCCCGAAGAAACCCTACACAGGTTCTCTCTCTCCAGACGTAGTTTTACATGGGCTTGTCGTTAAAGAAACTCTACACAGGTTCTCTCTTCCCAAAGATGCAGTTTTACACGGACTCGTCATCAGAAACCCTACCCAGGTTTTACTTCTCCCAGGATGCATTTTTACACGGGCTCATCAGCAAAGTAACCCCACACAGGTTCCCTTCTCGAACTTCAGACGTAGTTTTACACGGACTCGTCATCAATAAACCCTACCCAGGTTTCCTTCTCAGCTCTAGATGTGGTTTTACACGGACTCGTCATCAAAGTAACCCTACACAGGTTCCTTCTCCATTTCAGATGCAGTCATACACGATCTCATTATCAGTAAACCCTACACAGGTTTCCTTCCTCCAAAGATGCTGTTTTACACGATCTCATCATCAGTCAACCCTACACAGGTGTCCTTCTTTCTGAGATGCAGATTTGCACGAGCTCATCATCAGGAAACCCTACACAGGTTCCCTCGTTCAACTTATAAAAATTACAGTTCAACAGACCACCCCCAGATGGCATCTATAAGCCCATCCTCCTATTCACCATATCTCCAAATGGCATCCATAAGCCCATTCCCGACGAGATTCTGTCACATCTTCAGATGGCGCCTATAAGCCCATCCTCCTATCCACCATCTCTCCAAATGGCATCTATAAGCCCATTCTCGCTGTCACACTGCTGATATTCTACTATGCGAGTGCAAATTTCTGGGCACTCTAGTGTTCAATCATCTTCCACCTTCGGATCACGAAAGGCACGCAAGCCAATCTACATCCTCAGGTCTAAGAAGATTGAACAGGGGCAACTGTTGTACCCCAAATTTTCCCTCCTATATTCTTCAAGATTTGTCAAGATCAATCTCCAGATGGTTCAAAATCTCTCAAGGGTTACACAGTCCAATTGCCTCCTAATACAGTCAAAATTAGGGTTTTGGTTCTTGCAAAGAAATTGAGGTTTTCAAGGGTCCAATCAAGTCCCATATGCCTATATAAATTGTCAAACATCTATATGTCAAGTTTCAAGGCTCACAAGGTCAAGTTGCACAGTCAAAAACCCTAATTGCTTCACAGTCAACTGTAGGGGCAAAATGGTCATTTGGCAGTCAAAAGTCAAAATTTTCGGTCAACATCTTATTTTTAAGCCACAATCATCATTTGATCAATTCTTGATCATGATTTCTCAAGCATGGCTCAAAAGGTCTCAAGATGCAAAAATTTCTATTTTTGGACAGTTGAAAAGTCAACTGCAAATTGACCAAGGCATAACTTTTTCATGGTTCATCAGAAAAATCCCATCCAATGCTCATTTTGAAGGGGGTGACATTTCCTACAACTCAACTTCACACTCCAAGTCCAAGAAATGCTCTCACAAAAAGTTATCAATTTCAACATTATAGGTCATTTTCAAAAGTCAACAAAAAGGCACTTTAAGTCAAAGACCATAACTTGAGATTGGTAAATCAAAATGACATGGGATCAAAGACATTAGTTAGAGGACTTCAAGACCTTTCCAAAAAGTCCAAGAACATGTTCATAGCTTCAAAATTGAGCAAGATATGCATTGGAGAAGTTGGGAAATTTTTGGGAACTTTCAAAAGTCAACTTTGCCTAAAACACTCAATTTTGCTAATGGGCCTCAAATTCTTTCTTGAATCATTACCCAAGGCCTATGCACGACCCATTGAACTTAATTTGATTTATTTTCTAATTTTTAATTAATTAATTGAATTTATATTAATATTAATTCATTTAATTGGTTTTAATTATAGGAAAATTCAAAGATATGTTTTTTAGATCTTTTTGTGCAGCAAATATGACTAGGGCAAGCTGGCAACTCGTTTCTCAATCAACAAGGCAAAATATCCATGATTGGAAAAGTTTCATGAAAGAAAAGATTGGAAAAAGATATGATTGGCAATCACACATTCAAGTCATAATGCCATGGACTTTTGGGCTTATTTTTAACCTAATTCCATTCACATACAAAGGCACAAGCTAACCCTATTCTTGGACACACGAAAAAGCTGCTAAAAACTCCATAGCCAATTTGCAAAAACTCAAGAAAATTGTGAAACTGAAATCCTATTTGCAGGTGGATTCAAGGCCTAAAAGTGATTCAAACATATTGCCTGAGTCTCCAAGAAGCTATTACTATCAAGAACAAGCTCTCATACCCAAGGAAATGGTAAAACAGAGTCACAGTTTTAACAAATATGTCCATAATCGAAATCTAATTTCTATGCATCATTGCTATGTTTTGATTATTGATTTATGTTGCTGACATCTTCCTGAAGCTTTTGGTGTGGATTAATTGAGTTATAGCATCTTGTATCAAAATCTACCATGAACAAACGCTAGGGTTTCAGAGTTTCCATATTGGGGGTTTTCATATGCTGTAAAATTAAGCCTCAAAACCTGTATGGACAAATTCGTCAGGCCAAGACGAATTCATTGAGACCCTCGCGCTTTTTTTATATGATCCATAGCCCTAATCGCTATTATTGGGACTTTTGTTTTGTGGGGGTTTAAAACCCCCGCTATCTTATTCATGTTTGCAGGAAAAACGAAGAAGAAGGGTGAGCTGTCCAAACGCTAGTGGGTGATTCAAACGAGTGGCGCGCATTTTCGTTCTGTGGCATAATCACGTGATTCCTTAATATGATATTTCTTTGTTATTATGTTTACAAACAAACGCAAATGGCTGGATGGTGGGAGACGTGGCTGGTAAGTACTGGGACCTGGGTTCGATTCCCAGGTCCCCCCATATAATTGTTGATTTTTGTTTTAATGTATTCCAGTGCAGCATGGGATCCAACGTTCCACCATACGTCCTCACACCTAAGCTTGCCAAGCACCCCTGATGATCAATCCAGTGGCCAGGAGATATGGAGCATGGTACATCCTAGTCAGCCAACAAGCACGTGATTCCTAAAAGTCAACCAGGCTTTGTCTTAATGGGCCAGAATTGCTCAAAACAAACCTCCACTTTGGGCCATCACCCCCCTTGGTTTGCATATTTAATTTAATTTTCTTTTCTTTTGAATTTCTTTTAATTGCTTTAATTATTATTATTATTTCACCTCAAATTAATTTTCCTAATAAAAATCAGCAATCAAAAAAATTGTAAATATATTTAATTATTACTAATTTCACCATTAACCTATTTTTATGAATAAATATTAACAATTAATTTAGTTTATTTTAGGTTTTAAATTTTAATCCTTTTTCTTAATAAAT
This sequence comes from Vicia faba, assembly GCA_948472305.1. Taxonomy (NCBI): domain Eukaryota; kingdom Viridiplantae; phylum Streptophyta; class Magnoliopsida; order Fabales; family Fabaceae; genus Vicia; species Vicia faba. The sequence continues at coordinate 1,233,274,107 of OX451735.1, forward strand.
AAAAATTCCATAGAATTAGGTTTTGACTTTTCTTAATTAATTATTACCATCATTAATTATTATTATTTTTGTACGTTATAATGTAAATTAATTAATTAGCTTAAATTAGGTTAACTTTAATATTTTCTTAATAATTAACATAAACCTAGAACTAGGGTTTTCTTTAATTCTTTTTTTCTTTATTTCATTAAATACAAAAAGCATAAAAAACACACTTTCTTTTCTTTAATTAAATAATTAGTTAGGTTTTAATTTAATTTAATTTCAAGCAAAGGGTCAAAACCCGAGGACGTTTAGTTTAATTTATTCGCGCACTATTTTCTTATTTGATTATTATGTAACTGTTCAAGGATGTAATAGTAATTAGGTTTATTGCTTTTTTTTACTTTCCGCATCTTTATCAAAAACGGGTCTTTGTATTTTGGCGATGTATAGACCCGCGCCTTGTAATAGCGTAGCTTTTATCCTTCCGTCTTTTAATTTTCCGCACTCCTAACTGCTAAATTGCATGAAAGAATGTATGGTAATTAAAAACAACGCGTAGCTCACAATGCTATGATCAAAGATAAAACATAAAATGAAAACAACACACAATGCACACACCACTTCTAGGGTACGCCTCACTCGTTGCCTTCGAAACGTGGTCGTCAAGTATAGGACGTTTTAGCGGTCGCTCTTATGTCCAAGATCCAGTTGCCTCGAAACGGTTGCCTCGGATTAAAAAGGATCTAGGACATTAGGGTTACTTCTAAGGTGTCCTACTATTACTTCGGTGACCACACTGTCCCTACAATCGAATTGACCCGAACACCTCCAACGGTGGTGCTGCCTACCTCTCAATGGTGGGATGGCACTACCTTAAGGACTTTTACACAGCCTAATTCCTTAGGGTAGGTAGATGACTCATGGGTACTTGCTCTCTTCAAAAACAAAACAAAAATCTTTTCACACTGACACTTTCAAAAGCTTTCAAAACAAATTTTTCAAACACTCTTGAGGACAGATACAAGAGTCACTCAGAAATCTTTCAATGAAACTTTTTCAAACCCACTCACATTTTGAAAAGCAAACATTTTGAAAACAACAGAGCAAGTACCTAAGATCCCATGGATAACCATGGATAGAAAGGGTGCTAACACCTTCCCTTTCTATAAATCTACCTCCCGAACCGAGAGACATTCTCAATAAGGAATTTTGTTGTGCTTTTGTCCTTTCCAGGTTAGAGAAAATAAAAGACGGTGGCGACTCTTGCTTACCGCGACATACGTGAAACCAGCTAAAAACAGTCAGTTCTATTTCCACCGATCACAATATGGCATCATAAGATTCTGAGAGCGGGTTCGTACCCACTTGAGGTAAGGCTCAAGGGGGATGGAATTCTTGTGCCCCAATGTCTTACTATCCACCTTGTTAGGCATCCTCCAAGCTCTGATGAACCTTTGTCGAAGTCCTTGCGCATCATTATCGAAATCAAAAACTAGGTCAAGAATCAGCTTGTCATGAGGGCCATCCCTTCGGGCATATCCAAATTGTCTCAAAGCTAGATAGGGGTTGTAGGTAATGCCTCCCCTAATTCCATGTAATGGGACATTAGGGAATTCACCACAACGATCAATGATGATGACATTTTCTCTGGACTGAGAACACCAATGTACATCAGAATGTGTGAGGCTCATCAACCGTTGTGACCACCTTAAACCTTGCTCATTCTTCAAAACTGATTGTGGAAGGTGAGAAATAAACCACCTTGCTAGGAGAGGAGTAGATCACATGAGAACACCTTTTTTCCTCATTGTTCGTGTGTAAAATGAGTGTAGGATGTCCCCAAGTAATGTAGGTATGGGATTCTTGGACATGAAAATCTTGACAGCGTTCATATCTATAAGTTGATCAGGGTTTGGGAACAAGACCAACCCATAAATAAGGAGTGTCACAATCTCTTGAAAGGATTGTAGATCAAGAGAATTCCAGTAGTCTTGGGTCTTCTCAAACAGAAACTTTTCCAAGAAACCCTTGACACCACTTCTGGTTTCCCAATGCCCCTTGATGTCAGATGGTTGCAAGTGTAATGCTTGAGCAACATCTTCAGGCTTTGGTTCTTTTTCCGTACCGTTGTAGGGTAGTTGATTAAGAATAGGAATTCTCAGGAGTTGAGAAAATTCCTCCAAAGTAGGCACCAATTGATAATCAGGGAATGTGAAACAGTGGTGTAGGGGGTCAAAGAACTGGAAGAGCACTTTCACCATGTCTTCTTCAATGCTGGTGTTGACTAAGTTGAGGAGTCTACCATGTCTTTCACTGAAGAGAGAATTCTCTGGAATCCTGGAAGTAAGCTCCTTGAGTTGAGGAGGAATCCTCACAAGGTTGACTTGAATTGTTTTGCTGTGAAGAGATTCCATGACCTACAAAACAAGAACAAAGATGAAGATCCAAACCCTTGAAATGGTTAGTGGATGCATATGATGCTTTATGATGTTCATGATGTATGCACAAACACATGTACAAGCAAGTCACACAAAACCCTAGTTTCAGGCTTGCATGAGGTTTCTTGGGTAAGTACCCTCTTGAGTTTAGTTGGCTCAAAACCTGTCCTATAAATAGTAACCGGGTTCTAAGGAGCTCAATATCATTGGATTGTTTTCTACGTTCATTTTTTTTGGTTTAGCCACTTAACTAGCGACCAAAATATTCCAAGAAAACAACCCTCAATGAGTGTAGTATCGAGTATCTACCAACTTCGGACTGCACCAAAGCCGGTCATCTCACTACCCCTAATAAAAGGCCAAGATGGTCAAGTAAGGTTCTAGTTCATTAGTGCTTAATGACATCACTCAGCGTCCCCGTATTCTCTTTGATTGACTCAAAGGCTACCGGTACTCACAAATATGTCGCACTAATATAGCTATTGCTTCAACCGTGTCGGTATACCCCGCATAGTTTCCACAACGTATTGCTATCTATGAATGTTTCCCAAATCCAGGTGGAGGATTTCAAGCCCAAACAAGAGAACTAAAATGTAAAGCAATCAAAGTAAACAATAATCATGCAAAGGGTGATCTAAGCCCTAAGGTTACTCCACTTTCAAACAATTTCCCCAGCAGAGTCGCCAGTTCTGTGATACGGTTGGAGAACTGACTTGGGATTTTACGTTTGTGTTTGCAAATGTTTCGGTTTAGCAAGAGTCGCCACCGACTTTTTATTTTATCCTAAGGAAAGGTCAAAAAGCACAGGAAAGACCTTTAAGGTGTTTTATTGGGTTCGGGGAGTAGATTATAGAAAGGGAAGGTATTAGCACCCTTTCTATCCATGGTTATCCATGGGCTCTTAGTTACTTGCTTAGATCACTTGCTTTGCTTTTCAATTGTTTGAAATGGTGCTTTTCAATTGTTTGAAATGGTCCTTTATGTGTGATTTTGGAAAATGTTTTGAAAAAGAGGTCATCGTTGTGGCAACCTTTGTAATGATTCTTGTTTGAATGTATACAAAGGTGTTTTTGTCTTTTGGAAGGTTTTCAATGTTTCAAAGTAGGGTTTTGAAAAGTAGCAAGGATGTTTTTGCAAGTTTGATCAAGTAACTAAGAGCTATCTACCCTATTTTACTCAAAGATCTTTCTTATGTTTTTAACCCTTTTAACAGTGTTATTTCACCATTGTATTTGGTGAACAACCTTGTGTTAGGATGTTAACGAGACAGGCGCGGGTCATCGTATAGACCATGATAGCAATAGTGTCAAGTATCTTTGGCAATTTTCTTGAGGGACTTGATCATTTTTGTTTAGGCAACTCAGATAGCGTCATCGAGGGACTATGGTCTTTTTGTTTGTTTTTGCTTTGCCAAAGTACTCAACATGCAACCATGGCGCATTTTTGAAGGCAACAAGTGGATGAAACCCTAGGGGTGCAAGTGTGCATTGTGTTTGTTTTTCATGCATGTTTATCTTTGGATTAGGTCAAACTACTTGTTGATTTTATTTTGCATACAAACCCTAGGTCTAGGCATGGCATAATTGAAAGCTTTTTAAATGTGCGAGAATTTAAAAGCTACACTATTACAATATAATATAGGGAGGGGGTACAAATTTGAATTGGGGATATTTGACAAGAAATTAAACCCTAGATTACTATTACAACCAAATTGAATGTACAAGACAAAATTTAACATTTAAATAAATACAATAAAATAAATATCAAATAAAATGTATTATGCAAAAAAAGATTTGTATGCATGTGAAAAAGGTATTTTTCTATGTGAAATATGAACAAATAAAAGAAAGTCAAATTTGATTATTTTTGTTATTTAGGGCAAAACCCTAATTCTTAAATAAATAGCATTATTTATTAATTATATACAATAATATATTAATTTATACAAAAATAAGAGTATATTGTAAAAAAATGTTTTTAGTGTAAAATATTAATAAAAAATGAAATGTATTATTTTTGTATTTTTATGTTCTAATCATTTAACTAAATAAAGTATATATATATATATATATATATATATATATATATATATATATATATATATATATTATATATATATATATATATATATATATATATATATATATATATATATATATATATATATATATATATATATATATATATATATTTATATAATATATATATATATATATATATATATATATATATATATATATATATATATTATATATATATATATATATATATATATATATATATATATATATATATATATATATATATATATATATATATATATATATATATATATATATATATATATATATATATTAAACATATTAAAAATACAAAGATAAAAAATTAATTATTTACAAAAAATGGATATTTTCAAGAAAATGTTTTCAAATGTAGATAAAAATAATAAATGAAAAATAAGTATATTTTTTATATTATTTTTGAGTTTTTATTAAAAGAGAAAATAGTTTATTTATATATATATATATATATATATATATATATATATATATATATATATATATATATATATATATATATATATATATATATATATATATATATATATATATATATATATATATATATATATATATATATATATATATATATATATATATATATATATATATATATACTTAGTAAAATAAAATAAATATCAAATAAATATGAAAAATATAGAAAATAATTTTTTTGGCATTTTTTATATTTATACAAAAAATATTAAAGTCGAAATAAAAAATAAAAATGTCAAAATGATGAATATTCAACAAATGGGCCAGGGGGGTACAAACTGAATAAGCATGTGTGAGAAGTAAAAACAACTCAGGCCCAGCCCACCAGACTTCTTCTTCTTCCTCTTGCTCACAAAAACGCGTGCTTCTGTGTATCAATGGCCAACTCCTGATTCTTTGATTTTTTGACAAAACTCACAACATAAAACTTGTAGAGCATCAAATAACGAATTCAACCATATAAAAAACTTGGATTAACTCTCAAAGACCAGAGAGAATTTCTCTGGCCCTAAATTTTAACCTAGTTTTTTCAGAAAGTTCATGAGTGAAATTCTCTCAGCACGATTAATGTAAATGAAAACTAAGCATATGTATGGCTTCAGGGCTATGAGTACAACATATTTCATTCACAAACCTAAGCCTAACCATTCCTAAATAGAGAGATAGAAGTCCATGAAATACCTGTTTCAGTTGACTTCGAGCTGGACAATGTAGCAACCTTCAATGGTGTTTGAGCTTCTGTTGAGCTTGCTTGAGGTCCAAGGAAGCTTCTCCAATGCTTGGCTTGCTTTGAAACAACTTGGATCGTGCTGTAGAACTCAACCTGCAGAGCTTTGAAATGAAAATGGCAAAGTGTGTTAGAGGTGATACAGCTTGCAATGGGGACCTGGGATAGTTTAGGTGAGTTGATTGGAAGGTGTTGGAACTATCTTGGGACAAAACGCACGATGGAATTTTGTTGTGGCTTGCAAAATGCAGAACCTGCCCTGTTTTGCAGAAAAATAGTGATTCTGAGTATGAGGTGGTATGAGTGATGAAAGGGTCGTGCTTTAGGCTTGTTAGGATGTATGGAACTGGTTCACAATGTTTGTCTAAGCTTCTCTTAACAGATATCTGTGGTTTCTTCTGTTTTGCCAACTTTCTTCTACTTGAAGCAAGAAAATGCAAATGATGTTATAGCCCTGTACAAGCCTTCCTATCATGGTGAAACTTTGGCCCTTGGTTCCTGGAATTGATAGCTTCAATCTTGCTTCAGAGATATGGCCCTATACCTCAAGGATTTTGGTTTGACATAAAGTGTACTTTTACAAAAATGGCATTTTACCTTTTTCCAAATAAAGGTTAATCTTGTATGTAATGTCCAAATGGCCAAGATAACATCTTAATTCAATGGTTAAGCATTAAATTATGAAGTGTAAGTTGGTTTTGAGGCCTGCAAGCTAGCACCAAACATGCTGATTTGAAAATGCAAGTTTGTATGAACATGTATTAGTCATGGACAAAAGTGAGTTTTTGCCAACTTCCAACATTCGATTCTCTCTAACCACAAGGGTGTTTGAGGAGTTCTTGGACAATTTGGAAATCTTGGAACATGTACTACAATCCATCTTTGCAATGCAACTTGAAATTCCAAGTGGAACTAAGTGAAAAGTGGCCAAGAAGATGGGTCCAAATCCTGCCTTATCCCACTATTAGTAAGTAGGTAACACCGTCGTTGGATTTTTAAGGGTCAATTCGAAAGGGAAGTACAGTCACTAAAGCAATGTTAGGACGTCTTAGTAATAACCCTAATGTCTTAGATCATTTATATGAGGCAACAATATCCGAGGCAACCTTTCTGAGGCAACTTTGATCTTTGGACAAAAGGACAACCACTAAAACATCCTATACTCAATGACCGTTTATCGAAGGCAACCAAGTGGGAGTGTACCCTAAGAGTGTGCATGTGCGAGTGATTCAGTTTCAGATTTATTATCTTTGCACATTTTAGGGTTATCTAACTGTTTTAAAGTTCACATACATTCTTGTCATGCATCTTAATATCTAACAGTTAATATTTGCGGAATTTTAAAGTGCGGAAATTAAACTAAGCTATTACAAGGCTTCGGGTATTTACATACCCAAAAACAAACCCTTTGAAAAATAAAGCAATAAAAATAAATAAACGTCCTAATTAAACTATTACAAACTGTAGGCAGTTACATCAATATGATAAATAATAAAAATAAAGCGCGTGAGAAAAATTAAGATTGGGAAGAAATTAGGGTTTTGACCCTTCTAACCTAATCAAAATAAAAATGTTCTTGTTGTTTTTAATATTTTTTTAAGAAAAAGATTAGGTTTTAAAAAATAAATGTACAAATAATTAGTTATTAAATTAATTAATAAAAATAATTACATGACCCATTTTTGTGTTTTTATTATTTTTAGGAAAAAGAAAATATAATTAAATTAGAAATAAAAACCTATTTGTTCTAATTAATTTTAATTATGTAAAAAAGAAATTAAAGTTATCTAAATTAACAAACCTAATTTAATTAATTAATTTTTTAATAAAAATAAAATCTAGACCTAATTTATGAAAAATAATATTTTTGTGATTTTTTTGATAAAAAAAAGAAAATAGTTAATTGGTTAGTAAATAAATAAATATAAATTAAATGAAATAAATATAAAAGAATAAAGAAAAGAAAATTGGGCCTGTAATATGGGGGTGCAAGAATCAGATTTTGGGCCCAAAAATGGAAGTCCACGTTGACTTCTGAGATCCAGCGCATTGCCTTGACTGAGGCACACCATGGTCATCACATCATAGCCATCAGATCTGGCTTCTTGGATTTCTGAATGGTTGGATCTTAACGGAGCATGGTTCTCCTTGGCTTGTGTGTGCACTGAATTGTCTGAAAGGAATTAAGAAAAATAACAACGTTGGAGGCAGGGGTCGAACCCCTGACCTCAAGCTTTCCAATGCCTTAATGCTTTCCTGGCTACCACTGGGCCAATTATTCTTGTTGTCATAATAATACAAAATAATAAACAAATATTAAAAAGGCCCTATGTACCAAATCAACGCGCGAAAATTTGAACAAGCCAATGGTTGCTCGCCAGCTTGTCATCTTCTTCCTTGGATCCGTTGGTAAAAGTTCCAAACTTTTACCTACGGACGTTTGTCCATAGCTATAGCCCCTGTAAATCTCAAAACTCAACACAAGTATTATAAATGAAAACGAAGGCCATGGATGGCTTCGTCTTGCCTTGCTGAACACAAAGGTGGCCCTTTCTTGGCCTAATTTTTCCTGCAAACGAAGATCCTAATTTGAACCCTAAAACCCTAGCTATGGTGAAATCTAGTACAAGCCATGAAAATGCAATCAAATATTACAGGAAGCTTGTAAACATGATGGTGATCAAGAATATACAGTTATTTTATGCTATAAGTGCAAGAATAACGCTATTCAATTTCAAAAAAGAAGCCATGCCGTGGGTGACTTACAGTGCAATATAAGGCCTGGAAACGCTTGCTTTGGATTGCTTTGGCTTGCTGATGACCTCAGGAAACGATTGGAATGGTTCAAAGGTCTGGAAATTCCCTCTAAATGGGAATTCGTGTTTGCACTTTTTCTTGATTTTTCAAGTTTGTGTTCTTGATGTTGCGCCTGCTTCTAATCTAGTTTTGGGTCTGCACGCACTCTATATGTATTGAGGAATAGATTAGGGTTGATAACTGATCTCAATCTTCCTCCATCAATGAATTGGATCTTGATTTGATACACCTTAAAAATCTTTCCAAAAATGGCCTAATTCAATCTTTTTGTATAGACCATGCCTTGATACGAATTTGACCTGATGCTAGCTGGACATTAAGACCTGAATCATGTAAAAAATCATTAGTTTTCAATACTTTGGATTTTGTATTATTTATTTTGATTAAAATTGATTTAAATCAAATAAAAATCAAAATAAATAATAAAAACATGATAATGACAAGTGGCAATGGCTAGAGCTCGCGGACTATGTTGTCAACTCAAAACAAGTGAAAAAGATTGGGCCCATTTGGCAAAAATTGAAGTTTTAGGCATAGTTGACTTTTGGCAATTTTGCAAAAAAGGTCAACTTCACCAATGCATAACTTCCTCAATTTTGACTCTTTGGAGGTGTTTTGTATTTTTTAGAAACTTGAGATGTCATCTAATCAACCCTTTTGGTCTCATCTCAATTTGATATTCCATGCTCATGTATGAAGCTTTGACAAAAAATGTGTTTTTGTTGACTTTTCAAAATGACCTATAATGTCCAAATCCATAACTTCTTGTGAGTGCATATTTTGAACTTGGGAGCTGAAGATGGATTTTATGGAATTGCATCCTCTTCAAAATGAGCTTTGGATGGGTCATTTCTCATATAGTATGAGAAAGTTATGCTTGGTCAAAGTTGAGTTGACGTTTCCTGCAAAACCCTAATTTAGCAACTTTTGAGTCTTGATGAATTATGAGCAATCCTTGATGAATAATGATCAACCCTTGATAAAATGATGAAATATACTTCAAAATGAGGATGTTGACCAAAAATCTTGAAGTTTGACAGTATGTGGGCCACAGTTGACTTTTGCCCTAGCACAGTTGATTTTCAGGCCTTTGAGCAATTGACTGAGCAAATTTCCTCTGTAGGGATTAAAACTTGACATGGATGTTCTTGAGAACATATTAGGACATTGGTGAGCATTTGGAATCCCTTGGACTCAAGTATCTTGATGCAACATGAAACCCTAATTTGAGGTAGACTGCCTTAGGAGAGAGCCTGTCTAGCCAACCCTTGGACTACCCTGAGCAACTTGAGTATCATTCTTGAAATGTTTTGAAAAATATGGGAGGGAAAATTTTGGGGTACAACAATAACGATGACCCGCGCTTGTCCCTCATACATCCAACGATGGGGCTACTTACTCACTAATAGCGGGATAACACTGTCTAAAGGTTAAGAGGAAAAGAACGACCTTTTCGAGTATAAGTAGATAAGTTATTAGATGCTTGCTCAAAACAACTTTTTGCACCTACACAAAAATATTTTCAAAAACACTTTCAAAAACATTCGCCTTGTCAACACTCTTGAGGACTGATACAAGAGTTATCACAAAGCGAATCGCCGCACTAAGGCATTTTTAAAACAATTTTCAAAACACACAAAGCACAAGCAATTTTCAAAACATTACCTAGCATCTAAGAGCCCGTAGATAACTACGGATGGAAAGGGTGCTAACACCTTCCCTTTCCATAATCTACCCCCTTACTCAGAAACTCTCGAAAAAGGTCTTTTTATGTTCTTTTCACCCTTTCCTTTGTCAAATAAAAGAAAAGTCGGTGGTGACTCTTGCTTATCGCGACATTTGCAAACAAAAAATGCAAACCAGTATTAACAGTCGGTTCTTCCACCGTATCACACTTGGCATCTCTTCCACCAGCATAGTAAGCAGAGAGATCTTGGGTCAACTTTGACTTGCATAGTAATCAGGCAAATCTTAGTAGCGATTCAACTGACCCAGACGAAAGACTTGGAGTCTCTTCTACATGTATAGTGAGTAAAGAGATCTTGGGTTAACTTTGACTGGCATAGTAATCAGGAAAATCTTAGTAGCGATTCAACTGACCCAGATGAAAGTCTTGGAATCTCTTCTACCGGCATAGTAATCAAAGAGATCTTGGGTCGACTTTTACTGGCATAGTAATCATGAGAATCTTAGTAGCGATTCAACTGACCCAGACGAAAGTCTTGTGAGGACATCTTCTTGAAGAAAATGCTGAAATAGTCGTAGCTTGTTGATTTGGTCTTTTCCATGAAAGGTAAAGAGTTAGTCGTATGCAATGTCATGATGTATGAAATGCATTGTGATGATGTTCTCAAAATAAGTTAGATTGTGTTGTATGCCATATGTATGTGCATGCCATGCTGTATGGATATGAGATGCTATTAAGGTATTTCTTAGTAGGGGAAATAAATCCCGGACTGATGCTGAACAGTATTAGGGAGCCCAGTTCTTCATTTCCGCTGGGGATGGTGAATGGAGATGACTATACTGGGGATTTACTTCTTTCTATTTGCGGATATTCTATCGGGGAGAGACTCTTCCTGAGAATAACTCTGCAGGGGAATAGCTTTATTTGAGAGAAGAGATGCTTTGCTGGAATATTTTGCCAATTCAGAGAAATAAACCCCGCTGGGGGATGAACTTCTGTAGCTAGAGAAATAAAATTTGTTGGGAATTGAGCTTTTGTATTCATAAAAATAAACTCTGCTCGGGATAAAACTTTATGAACCGCTTGCGATTATAAAATTCGGCTGGGGAATATAGATATCAGCTCTCTGAGGGAACTTGGCTGGGGAAAGTAACTCCTGTTTGGGGAAGCCGATGTCAAAACTTTGGTTGTCTCTACTCTGTGGGGAGTGTAGATGTCACGGGGTCGCATGTGCTGGTGACTTCATTTCAAAACTGTTTTTGCACCTGTACCTGCTGGAAGGAGTAACTGTCGGAATTGACATAGTTTTTTAGTCTTTGCCCCTATTCCTTAAGTCATGAGCAACTGTCTTTCTGTTTCTTATGCAAATATTGGTGAATAGCAATCATATTCAAATGCATATGTCAAGAATAAATCATTGGACGTTTTTGCAAAACAAAACAGAAAAAGAAAAACAAATGGTTTTGTAAAAATGACTTGTATTAATTTCTGAAGTTTTCCTATAACAGGCGTTGTGTACAAAGAGGCTGACGCTCTACTAAGAGAACGCCTCCGTGAAAATGAAAGCTATACAATACTGTTTAAAAAGAGAAGAAAACAACCATGTAATAATCCCCATTGAGTTTCAATTCTGCTATTGCGGCTACGTCTTCGAGCGACTCATCACTTTGCTACTTGTTCGGAGCTGGCTGGATTGATTGGTACCGTTTGAGCTTGATAGCTGATGCTGAAGTCTGGTCGCAAGGTGATCTAATGGGACATAGTGATACGCTTCAAATCCATAACTTTTTCCTGGACAGCCCTTTCGAGTTTTCAGTCCACCGGGATACCCTTTTTTGCCCAAGCCTCCTTTTTAGGTTTTTGACTTGCCGGGTGTACAGATAATTTTTGTTTTCATCCCTATTTTTTTCCCGAACCCTTTTGGTTCGCTGGGAAGCCCTTATTGTTTCCTAGGCCAATCAACTTAGTGGGTCTTTAATCATGCGTAGTATCTTTTCATTATGTCCGCATTGACAGGGTGAGGAAGGTCGTCACCGTCCATGGTGGTCAGAATCATGGCTCCACCAGAAAATATACTTTTTATCAAAAATGGTCCTTCGTATGTGGGAGTCCATTTACCCCTGGGATCACCTTGCGGCAGTATGATCCGCTTGATCACTAGATCCCCGACTTGATATACTTGGTGCCTGACTCTTTTGTTGAAAGCCTTGATCATCCATTTTTGATACATTTGACCATGACAGACAGTAGTAAGTCTCTTTTCATCAATCAGATTCTATTGATCAAGTCGAGTCTGGATCCAATCATCTTCATTCAGATCTGCATCCTTCATGATTCTGAGAGAAGGGATCTGGACCTCGATAGGCAGGACAACCTCCATACCATATACCAGAGAGTAGGGTGTTACCTCAGTAGATGTTCGTGCTGAGGTGCGATAACCATCAAGATCAAATGGTAACATCTCATGCCAGTATTTGTATATCAGAGTCATCTTATGTATGATCTTCTTAATGTTCTTGTTAGCAGCCTCCACAACGTCATTCATCTTCGGCCGGTAAGGGGAAGAATTATGGTACTGGATCTTGAACTGTTTACAGAGTTTGGTGATTATCGTGTTTTTTAGATTCGTACCATTGTCAGTGATGATTCTCTCTGCCATATCATACCGACAGATCAGGTTATGCTTGATAAATCGCGCCACAACGTTCTTGGTAACGGTAGCAAAAGAGGTAGCTTCAACCCACTTCGTGAAATAATCAATGACCACTAGGATGAAGCGATGCCCATTGGAAGAGGTATGTCTAATCTCTCTGATCATGTCAATGCCCCACATTGCAAAGGGCCAAGGATCTGTCAAGACGTTCAGAAGAACCGGAGGTACATGCACCTTATCAGCATAGATCTGGAATTTGTGACAAGTTTGGGAATGTCGATAGCAGTTTGCTTCTATAGTGGACCAATAATATCCTGCTCGTAGGATATTTTTAGCCATGGTATGTCCACTCGAATGGGTTCCGAAGGTACCTTTGTGTAGATCTATCATAATCCTCTTTGCTTCACTCTTGTCTACGCATCGAAGCAAACTAGAGTCATGGTTGCGCTTGTAGAGGATTCCATTACTGAGGAAGAACTTTGCGGCGAACCTTCTCAGAAACTTATTATCATTGATAGATGCCCCCTCAGGATACTCTTGAACCTCGAGATATCTCTTCACTTCATAGAACCAAGGTTTGTCTGCTACTCCTTCAGTGTCGATCTCATAGCAGTATGCTAGTTCATCCAATCTTTTAATAGTGATCCGAGGGGCCTCATTATTCCACCTGACCTTGAACATAGCGTGGAAGCAATGTCAGCATGTGCTCTTTGTACATGATGAGATTCGGGTTCTTCGTATCCCATTCTCCTTTGATCTGACTTATCATCAAGGCTGAATCTCTGAAAATGCTCAAGAACTTAATCCTCGGGTCAATAGCATCTTTAAGACCCATGATGCATGCTTCATACTCCGCCATGTTATTGGTACAGTTGAAGCATAGTCTGGAAGTGAAAGGAGTATGACAGCCCTCGGGGGATATGATTACAGCACCAATGCCATTACCGAGTGTGTTCGAGACTCTGTCAAAAACCATAGTCCATCAGGATCCTTCTTCAGGTCCTTCATCCGGTCCAGGTTCTTCATAGTCAGTTACCAGCATAATATTCTCGTCCGGGAACTCAAAATTCATGGACTGGTAGTCATCCACGGCCTGTTGAGCCAAATGATCAGCTAATACACTTCCCTTGATTGCTTTCTAGGTCTTGTATTGGATATCGTATTCGGTTAAGATCATCTTCCATCTCGTTATTCTTCCGGAGAGCCCGGGCTTCTCGAAGATGTACTTGATCGGATCCATCTTAGATATCAGCAAAGTAGTGTGGGTCAACATATACTGTCTCAATCGGCGAGCAGCCCATGCCAAATTGCAAAAAGTTTTCTCGAGCAGTGATTATTTTGTCTCACAGTCGGTAAACTTTTTGCTAAGGTAGTATATTGCGTTCTCTTTTCGACCAGACTCGTCATGCTTCCCCAGCACACACCCCATTGAATTGTCTAACACTGTTAAGTACATTATCAAAGGTCTTCCTTCAATCGGAGGCATCAGAATTGGTGGTTCTTGAAGGTATTCCTTAGTTCTTTCGAAGGAAGTCTGGCATTCGTCATTCCATTTTACCACTTGATCTTTCTTCAGGAGCTTGAAGATTGGCTCACAAGTAGAAGTTAAATGGGAAATGAACCTGGCAATGTAGTTTAGGCATCCCAAAAAGCCTATGACTTCCGTCTCAGTGCAAGGAGTCGGCCTCTCTTCTATAGCATTTAGTTTTGCAGGGTCCACCTAAATGCCCTTGTCACTGATAATGAAACCAAGCAGTTTACCAGACCTTATCCCGAAGGTGCACTTATTCGGATTTAACCTCAGCTTGTATGTCTTCAACCTATCAAACAACTTTTGTAGATGATCAAGGTGCTCTTCCTCAGTTTGATACCTGGCTATCATTTCATCCACGTATACCTCTATCTCATCGTGAATCATGTCATGAAATAAGGCGACCATGGCTCACTGATAGGTTGCCCTCGCATTCTTTAATCCAAACGACATCACTTTGTAGCAGAAAGTTTCCCATTGAGTGACAAAGGTTGTCTACTCTATATCCTCGAGTGCCATCTTTATTTGATTGTAACCATAGAAACCATCCATGAAGGAAAATATCTTTTGATGCGCGGTGTTGTCAACCAGGACGTCAATGTGGGGGAGCGGAAAGTCATCTTTGGGGCTTGCCCTGTTCAGATCTATGTAGTCCACACATATCCGTACCTTACTGTCTTTTTTAGGAACCAGCACTACGTTGGCCACCCATTGGGGATAAGAGGTGACAGCTAAGAACCCAATGTTGAACTGCTTCATAACCTCTGCTTTGATCTTCTCTGACATTTAAGGGCGCATGCGACGGACCTTCTGCTTTACTGGAGGGAAATCTTCTTTAGTTGGAAGACGGTGAACCATAATATATGTATCCAGTCCCGGCATGTCTTCATATGACCAGGAGAATATCTCGACATAATCATGCAACATTTGTATCAACTGCTGTTTGACATTAAGCCCCAGATTTAGGCCAATCTTGACTTCTTTTCTGTCTACCTTTGTGCCCAAGTTTATTGTCTCAACTGGCTCTTAATGAGGATGTATAGCCCTCTCTTCCTGCTGTAACAGTCTAGCCAGTTCTCCAGGTACCTCACAATCTTCCTCACCTTCGTCCTCGGCTTAGTTGATCGTATTTTCGAAGTTATAACTGGCAATAGCAAAATTGTTATCAATGGGATCCATAATGGATATAGATCTACAGTTTGATATGTGAGTGTGTGTAAGAGCATAGCTGTATTGATAAAGTAAAAGTAGAAAAGAAAAACAGAGAGCACAAAATTTGTATGCAAAACGTCAAATGCTTTATCGATGCCATATGAAAGTAATACATGATAACCCTCACAAATAAACTGATGTGCCCCGTGTAAGACACAAGGCCATAAAGTTATAGTTTTTATTACATATCGAAAAAATAAGAAAGACAATTACTTCTGAACAAAAGTAATAGGTACAAAATCCTTTTCCGTCTAGTTACGAGGTCCACCGTTGGTAGTAGGTGTGATCGGTGGAAATAGAACTAACTGTTTAAAGCTGGTTTCGCGAAATGTCGCGGAAGCAAGAGTCGCCACCGTCTTTTATTTTCTCCAACAAGGAAAGGACAAAAGCACAGTAAAATTTCTTACGAGATATGTTTCTCGGTTCGGGAGGTAGATTTATAGAAAGGGAAGGTGTTAGCACCCTTTCTATCCGTGGTTATCCATGGGCTCTTAGGTACTTGCTCTTATGTTTTCAAAATTTGTTTACTTTTCAAGTGTGTGTGGGTTTTGAAAAAGTTTCGTTTGAAAAATTTCTAAGTAACTCTTGTATCGGTCCTCAAGAGTGTATGAAAAATTTGTTTGAAAACTTTTGAAAGTGTAGGTGTGAAAAGTTGTTTTTTTGTTTGTTTTGAAAAGAACAAGTACTTAAGAGAATCTACCTACTCTAAGGAATTAAGTTGTGTAAGAGTCCTTTAGATAGTGCCATCCCACCATTGAGAGGTAGGTAGCACCACCGTTGGAGGTGTTCGGGTCAATTCGATTTTAGGGACAGTGTGGTCACCGAAGCAACAGTTAGGATACCTTAGAAGCTACCCTTATGTCCTTGATCCTTTTTTTTAAATCCGAGGCAACCATTTCGAGGCAACTGTTTCGAGGCAACTGTTTCGAGGCAACTGGATCATGGACATAAGGACCGCTAAGACGTCATATACTTGACGACCACGTTTCGAAGGCAACAAGTGAGGCGTACCCTAGAAGTGGTGTGTGTATTTGTGTGTTGTATTCAGTTAATGTTTGTCTTTGTAATTAGTGAGCTACGAGTTGTTTTTATTTACATTCATTCTTTCATGCAAGTTTAGCAGTTAAGGGGTGCGGAAAGTAAATTGCGGAAACATAAATCCTACGCTATTACAAGGCGCGGGTCTATACATCGCCAAAAATTACAAAGACCCGTTTTTTGGTAAATAAGTACGGAAAGTAAATAAAAACAGTAAAGTCCTAATTACTATTACATGTCCAGAACAATTACATAATAATCCAAAATAAGGAATTAAAATTAAAATGCGCGCGAAAGAATAATCGGGAATGTCTTAAGGGTGTTGACCCTTTTAGGAAAAGAAATTAATTTTTTTTGGTCTTTTTGTAATTAAAGTGAAATTAAAGCTAATTAATGACTAATTAATTAATTTAATTAAAAGAAAATATTTTTTGTTTTTTTTATGTTTTTATAAAATAAAATAAATGAAATAAAATTAAAAGTGAACTTCACCTAATTCTAGATCTATTTTAATTATTTAAGAAAAGGAATTAAAATGGCCTAATTAAACTATTTTTGTTAATGTTTATTTACAAAATAAAATAATAATAATAATAGTGATGTAAATCTATTTTTTTTATTTTTATGAAAATATGTTAATTAAGTTAATTGTTAATAATAAAAATAATTAAAAGGTTAGCAATTAAAAATAAGAAAAAATGACAAAACAAAATAAAAAAAGAAGTAAAAACCAAGGGGGGGTGTGCTGAAATGGAGGGTGTATTGAAGCAATTTAGGCCCACTGAAATCTAAGCCACGTTTGACTTTCATGATTGCCTGCAGCACGCTTGACTCCAGAGCATGGTGTGCTAGCCTTTTGGACCTTTGGATCTGTGCTGGTGAACACTTGGAGCACTGGGATATGAGGTTTATGGTGTTCCTCCTTTGAGAATCTGCACATGAAAGCAATGAAAAAAATGATATGGAAATTATAGGGGACCTGGGAAAAACTTACAGCGCGGTATGAGCCTCAGGACTTGGCAAAGGTTGCTTTAGCTTCAGGGTGTGGCAAGGAATAGAACCACGTGCTTGTTTTGATCTGAAGATGCTCGCAACTATGTTTTAGAACTCTCACTTTTTGAATAATTTTTGGTTTTGCTCTTGGCCATTTCTGCACACCCTCTTTTTTGAATGAGGTTGGGAAGGCTTGTATATATAGTGTGTAATGTGTATCAAACAATATTATGGTCATTGAAGCCTTGCATTCATGTTTGAGATTTCCTCCATAACCAACTTTGAACCATTTTCCATATTTGTGAAATTTTGAATTTTTATGCCCATAATAGGCCATGCACGAATTTGGAATGTGTTTTAAGGTGTATCAAAGCTAATCAACACAAAATATATCCCTCCATTAATTTCTTGGATTTTTATTTGAATTTTAAAGATTTAAAATGAATTAAATCAAATAAAATTAAATAAAAATGAAAAAAATTAATTTTAAATCTTGAAATAAATTGTGGGACACGTGGGAGGCATGGCCAAGCTGAATCAAGTGGAAAAAGTGGGCCCCTTTTGTCAAAAATGAAGTTTCAAGGATAATTGACTTTGGCCATTTCACAAAAATTTCCCAACTTCTCCAATGCATATCTTGCTCAATTTTGAAGCTATGAACATGTTCTTGGACATTTTGGAAAGGTATTGAAGTCCTCTAACCAATTTATTTGGTACCATGTCATTTTGATTTACCAATCTCAAGTTATGGTCTTTGACTTAAAGTCCCTTTTGTTGACTTTTGAAAATGACCTATAATGTTGAAATTGATAACTTTTTGTGAGAGCATTTCTTGGACTTGGAATGTGAAGATGAGTTGTAGGAAATGTCTTCCCCTTCAAGATGAGCATTGGATGGGATTTTTCTGATAAACCATGAAGAAGTTATGCCTTGGTCAATTTGCAGTTGACTTTTCAGCTGTTCAAAAATAGAAACTTTTGCATCTTGAGACTTTTTGAGCCATGCTTGTGGAATCATGATCAAGAATTGATAAAATGATGATTGTGGCTTCAAAATAAGATGTTGACAAAATTTTTTGACTTTTGACTGCCAAATGACCATTTTGCCCCTGCAGTTGACTGTGGAGCAATTAGGGTTTTTGACTGTGCAACTTGACCTTGTGAGCCTTGAAACTTGACATGTAGGTGCTTGACAATGTATATGAGCATATGGGACTTGATTGGGCCCTTGAAAACCTCAACTTCCTTGAAAGAACCAAAGCCCTAGTTTGACTGGCTTAGGAGGATGGTTGACTGTGTAGCCCTTGAGTAGACTTTGAACCATTTGAGGTGATGCTTGTCAAAACTTTGAAGAATATGGGAGGACAAATTTTGGGGCACAACAGTAGGGAAGATCCATCTATCCATGTTATTGTCACCGTCTCCGTCTTCTACTGCATTGACCTTGTGATTACTGATGCGTAGGGGAGGTTTTCCAGCACGAGCATGTCGAACAACCCTTTGAGCCTCTGAAGAGAAACCCAAACCAAACTTATCACACTTGTACAGAATATCAGGGAGTTGACCCCAGAAGGTAGACCCACCTTCTTCAATAACAGCTTTTGCATCCTTGAGAGCGACCATCTTCAAGGGAGGTCTGGTGATCTTCGGCACGTTGGTAACAGATTCAGTTGCAGCCAGAGTCTGAGGTACCTCTTCGAAATTCTGGCACGGAGTCTTGATGAACTCACCCTCTACTTCCACATATCTGAAGGAATTCAAATGACTGACCATGTATTCTTCTTCACCGCGTACAGTGATAATTCTCCCTTTGATGGGGTATTTCATTATCTGATGCAGAGTGGGTGTAACAGCTCCAGTCCCATGTATCCAAGGGCGGCCCAACAAACAAGAATAAGATGGCCTGATATCCATCACTTAGAAGTTAGAGCTGAGAGTTTGAGAACCAACCTTGATGGGGATGTCCACCTCCCCTTGCACCATTCTCTTTGATCCGTTGAAAGCCCTCACTACAATATTGTTGGGCTTCAAAGTCAAACCCTCACAGTCCAGTCTATCCAGAGCATTCTTAGGCAGCACATTTAATGATGAACCAGTATCTACAAGAACATGGGCCAAAGTGGTGCCCTTGCATTCGATAGAGACGTGCAACGCATCATTATGCTTCCTCTCTATAGGGGTCAAATCGGCATCAGAAAATCCCAAACCGTTATTGGTCATCAAACTAGCCACACAATCTTCAAATTGGTTAACAGAAGTTTCCTGAGGCACATGGGCAGTTTTCAGAAACTTCACCAAAGCCTTCGCATGAGTTTCGAAGCATAATAACAAGGCTAGCATAAAGATCTTTGACGGGGTATGCCCCAGCTGTTCGACCATGTTATAGTCGCTTTTCTTGATGATTTTCAGAATTTCTTCCATCTCTCTCTTGGTAGCCTCTGGAATAGATACTGACTGTTCCTTCGTCTGGACAGGCTCAACCAATATGTCTTTGCCCCGAGTCTCGGTCGACTTGGTGATAAGGGTGTCAGCAGGAGTTATCAAAGGAGTTGCAGTAGTAGGAGCAGGAACAAAAGTAGGAATATTCACAGGACCACTAACAGCTTTCAGAGGAGAAATCTCGGGGGAGAACACTCTTCCACTTCTTGTTATTTTGCTGGTTCCAACAATGTTGACAATGTCGGGATCAACATTCTCAGAGACCTAGTCTTCATCAGCCATCCAATCTTGCTTGACGCCGTGGTAGTAGACGTCACCCCCATAATTCCAAGGAATAGTTTTATCAAAGGAGTACGGGATTGGCCCTGGCGCAGTGATTATCAGCGGAGTAACCTTCGGAGTAGATGTAATCCTGACGGGTCTTTTGGTGGAGACCCTGGGAGGATTTGCGGAAATGGTTATTATTGAAATATCCTTGCAAAAAATAGTTGGAATGGGAGTCTTCTCAAACAAAATCTCTCCAACATCCATCAGGCGTTGAACACCTGCCTTAAATAAATGACAACCAGTCGGTAGAGATAAACAAAAGTGGCAACCTTCACCATAACCCGGAAATAAACCGTCCTTCGACAAGTCCCACTTAATGGTCATAAGCGGAGTAACAAGCTATTCAACAGTAGTAATAAACATATCGTCTTCAATAGCGTTAACACCACGATCATGCTTGGGCATAGGAGTAGTGATAACATTTGGCATCTCAGGGGCGTCAAACTCAATTTCCTTCACCTCGAGAAGGTCTTGTACTTTATTTTTCAAAGCCCAGCAGTCGTTTGTATCATGACCTGGACTTTCCGAATGATAAGAATAATGGGCATTTGGATTTTAGTGGGGAGAGGTAGTTTTGGGATTCTTCGGAGCTTCCCGCAAGGTTACCAGGTTGGATCTCAACAAATGGGGCAAAACTTGGGCTAGAGTCATATTTATCCGGGTGAATTGTCTTATCGGCCTTTCTGTTCTCTACTGATTATTCCTCTGTTGAGTGGGTGCAGGCTTAGGGATCACGACAGCCCCTACTGTTGGACGGTGTTCGGTTCTGTCATGACTCTGTTGATGGTTCACATCACTAACCTCTTTCTTCCCAACAAATGGTTTTCTCACGGCACTGGAGGATGCATCCTTTTGGATCTTTCCATTCTTAATTCCAGTTTCCACTCTCTCCCTGGTTAAGATTAATTCAGCGAAGCCGTTTGAGGAGCTTTCAATTAGATGATTAAAGAACAGACCGGACAGGGTACCCAGAAACATGTCCACTAGCTCCCTATCAGACAAGGGAGGTTATACTCTTCCTGCTAAGTCCCTCCACTTCTGAGCGTAGTCTTTGAAATCCTCGCTCGAACCCATAGTCAAACTATGGAGTTGAGTACGGGTGGGAGCAAGGTCTACATTGTACCGATACTTCTTATAAAAAGCAACAACCAGGTCTTCCCAATTATGGATGTTGGTCCTCTCCAGCTGATAGAACCAATCTAATTGAGTTCCGGATAGACTGTCCTGAAAGAAATGGACCCACAAGTCTCTGTCAGCAGTGTGAGGTTGTATCTTTCTCACATAAGACCGGAGGTGCATCTTGGGACACGGAACCCCATCGTACTTAGAAAACACTAGTGCCTTGAATTTTGGTGGAATAATGATCCCAGACACCAAACCCATCTCTTCAAAGTCCAGCCCAGGCACTTTCTGAACCTCCATTGCACTCAGACGCTCTTCCAGTTGTTTGTACCTTTCGTCAGCCGGAGGATACTTCTATTCATTGTAATAAATGTCATTATCAGATTCCTCCGGACTAGGGTATTCCTCTCTTGTCTCACCCTCTTGATTATCTCCTTCCTTGGATGAAGAGGTCAGATCAACCATTTGCTTCAACGGTCCCTTGAATATTCTTCCCAGATTTACCACACCAGCTGTCCTTCTTGACTTCTTAGCCTTGTCTTTGACAATCAAGGCTTCCAGTTCTTCCTGCCCTTTGGCTAGAGCCATGATCATCTGTTGGAATTGTGTGTTCTGAGTCTGTACGTCTTTCACAGTTTGTTCGAGAGCCATTTCTTGTTGAAATAAACAGCGAAGAAGATGAGAAACCTGTTATGAAACATGTTTATTCATTGATATGTATGACATGTGTATGTAATGATATCAAGGACCTTATTGGATTTAAACTCTTTTAAACAAAACAAAAACAAAAACCTTTTATTAGCATGTTTTTAAAGAAACAAATATTACACAAGGATAATCATTGAAAGGAAATTCCTAAGTCTCCCATGGGCGCTTCCTCTTGGTGTTGAGGTAGGTGTTGAGGTTCCTCTCTTCATGAAGTTGTCTTGTTAATTTCATCACCTTCTTCTCACTTGCATAGAATTGAGCCTCAAAAGTATCTCGTTCTTCCTTGAGCTGGATCTAATACTTTTGTAACTCTTCGAAGTTGGTTGGCATATCAAGATGGAAAATAATACGGAACTCGCCCCCTTGAACAATAGGTTCCAAGATCACTGGTAAGATGGAATCGTATGGCATCATAAGACTTTAGGCTCGAGCTCTCTCCCATTTGAGGTAAGGTTCCAAAGGGATGGAGTTCTTACGCACGAAAGTCCTACTATCAGTCTTTTTAATAATGCCCCAAGAGCGGATGAACCTCTGACGATAATTATGCAAATCATCTGAGTAGTTGAACGCAATATCCTAGATGAACATATCCAGTGGACCATGTCTTCGTGCATAGCCAAACTGACGTAGTGCTAAAGAAGGATTATAGGTGATTCCTCCCCTAATGCCCAGGAGTGGCACATTAGGAAATTCTCCGCAACGATCTATGAAGGAAATGTCCTCTTGAGAGCAAGGACACCAATAGATGTCGGAGTGAGAGAGAGACATTATTCTTTGACTCCACCTTAAGCCTAAATCATTTTCCATTACTGATCAAGGAAGGTGAGAAATAAACCACCTATATATAATGGGGGTGCAATACATGGGAGTTCCTCGCTTCTTCAGAGTACGAGTATGGAGAGAATGTAGGATATCCCCGAGCAATGTAGGAACCGGATTGTGAGCAAGAAAGATGTTGATGGCATTCACATCTATAAGTTGATCTGAATTAGGAAACAAGAGCAACCCATAGATCAAGAGGGCTAATACATCTTCGAAGGCATGATAGCTCATAGCATCCAGGAAAATCTGAGCTTTCTTCATCAGGAAATTTGCAAGGAGACCCTTAACTCCACTTCTTTTCTCCCAATTGGCCTCAATGTCAGATGGTTTCAAGTGCAAGGCTACAACGACATTTTCAGAAGCTGGGTCTTATTCCAAATCTGTGAAAGGTACTCTCTCCAATATAAGTAAACCAAGTAACTTAGAGAATTCTTCCAGCGTAGGCACCAATTGATAATCGGGGAATGTGAAGCAATGGTGCTTAGGGTCGAAGAACTACAACAAGACACTCATCAAACCTTCGTCAAACTCGGTGGTAACCAAACTGAGCAAGTGACCATGTCTTTTTTAGAATGATGAGTCCTCGGGGACTTTCAAGACTAACTCCTTGAGCTTAGGAGTAACTTCTTTGAAGTGAATCCGGATGGTTTTTCTGCGACCTGAATTCATATCCTAAAAAACAACCAAGAGGTAAATCCAACAGGTCCATGAAATGATTAGTACGTATGAATGTCATGATGCTTATGATGTCATGATTATGCTAAAAATCACAGATAAACACAAGCAAATCACATAATATACCTTAGGTTCAAAGGCTTGCAAGAGTTTTTAAGGTATGTACCCTCTTGAATGTTCAGTTGGCTCAACCTGTCCTAATAATAGTAACCGGGTTCTAAGGAGCCTCAATATCACTGACCTTCCCCTCCGAAATTGTTTCAGCTCCGCACCGAAGTATTACGGCCAAAAAATCCTAAAAGTACAGCCTCAATGAGTGTAGTATCGAGTATCAACCAATCTTCGGTCAGAGCTAAAGCTGGTTATCTCACTACTTCCTAATGGCTAGGATGAGTTAATTTAAAGGTTCTAAAGGTCAGTTAGTGCTTAGTGACACTACGAGGAAGCTTAATGTTATCCTTAACTTACTCAAGGAACATTATTACAATCCAAAGTATCGCTCTAATGTAGCCACCACTTTGTTCGTATCAGTCTACGCCTATAGCTTCCATGGTTTATTGCTACTTACCTAATAAGGTGCCCCAGATCCGGGTATAGGATCTTTACAAGAATACCCCAATAAATCCTCAAAGATAAAGCAGTCAAAGCAAGCAATTTAAAATTTATCTAGACCCTAAGGTAAATCCCACTTTATAATACTCCCTAGCAGAGTCGCCAGTTCTGTATACGGTGGCAGAACCGACAGTTAATACAGGTTTGCATTTTTTGTTTGCAAATGTTGCGGTAAGCAAGAGTCGCCGCCGAATTTTCTTTTATCCAACAAAGGAAAGGGTGAAAAGAACAAAAAAAAGACCTTTTTTCGAGATTTTTGAGTACGGGGGTACATTATGGAAAGGGAAGGTGTTAGCATGCTTTCCATCCATGGTTTTCCATGGGCTCTTAGGTACTTGCTCATTTTCTAAAATTGCTTGTGTTTGTGTGTTTTGAAAAGTTTGAAAACGCCTTAGTGCAGCGATTCACTTTATGATAACCCTTGTATTAGTCCTCAAGGGTGTGATATAGCGTTTTAAAACTTTTGTTTGAAAAGTAGTACTTTTGAAAGTGTGGTGTAAAAATTTATTTGAGCAAGTACCTAACAGTTATCTACCAACTCGAAAAAAAGTTATTCTTCTCCTCCTTTCCTTTAGACTGTGTTATCCTACTATTAGTGAGTAGGTAACCCTAGTCATCAGATGTATGAAGGACTATCGAAAGGGACGTAATGGTCATTGAAGGCAACATGTAAGGATACCATAGCATTTCGAATGGACTATCATTATAAGATCATTTCTCGTAGGCAACTCGAGGGATATATAGGGACTATGATCTTTATGACGATTTTAACCGAGGGTCTTTGCTAAGGGTATCCCTACGTTCGAGGGACATGACCATTATTTTCTGAGGCAACCAAGTGAGGTATACCCTAAGGGTGCAAGTGTGCAACCGTGTGATTTTTTCAGATATTTTATCTTGCGCAATTAGGGTTATCTAGGTTCAATTAATCGTTATCTTTCAAGAAGCCCTATTAAACATTCATCTAAGTAGTTTATCGTGTGGGAAAATAAATGGAAGAAAGATAAAATTCCTAACTATTACAAGGCTTTGGTGCAATTACATAATTAGTGACTGAAAATTAAAAATGCGGAATTAAAACCCTAATAAACTATTACAAACCAGACACAATTACACCAATAATGAAAAATAAATCGTACGGAAAAAATAATTAAGTGCGAGAATTAAAATTAAAAGAGGTGCAAAACCCTAATAAACCCTAGTTTGATCATTAAAATATTTTTTTGAATTTTTATAAAAAATGATTTGAAGTTGACCTAATCTTCTAATTAATTTTAATTAATGAAAATAAGTTAAAATTGATTAAAATAATTAATTTGCAAAAATTAGTTTTAATAAAAAAAAAACTAAGTCTTATGTTTTGTGATGATTTTCTGATTTTTATAAAAAAAAATATTTAAAAAGAATTAAACTAATTTAACAAAATAAAAATAGTAAAAATTAAAAAGAGTGAAGGAATGGACTTGAGGGGTGTAAACCTAAATTTGGGGGGTGGCATGCTGAATTCGTCCAAAGCCCAATCCTGTGGCCCATCATCAGGGCTGGATCCAGTGTTGTTGGGATTCTGGGGGTCCATCATGGGGATGCGCCTCCAAGCGCTTGATCTGGATGAAAGGGTGATCTTATGGCTGAGTGTGAGAGTGTATGATATGCGCCTGGGATAATGATGCACTGGAATCTGCAAGAAACATTGAGAAAATAGAAAACGTTGGAGGCAAGGGTTGAACCCCTGACCTCCCACACATAACGCCTTGAAAACCCTTTCTACTTGCCACTGGGCCACTTGGTATTTTGTGATACCAAACAACAACAATACAGCTTATTTAATAATTAGAAGTAATAATGAACGAAAAGCGCGCTCCATTCAAATTGGCCAACCAGACTTGGACACGCCATCATCTTCTCCAAAAGGATGTCGTTTTAAGCAAGACTTTCACTTACAGACAACATGTTGTAACTATAAACTGCGTATTTCAAAAATCACGGCCACGCGATAAAAATGAAATCTAAATACATAGATCAACTGGGTTTGATCTCGTGAGTGCAATGGTGTTCATCGTTTAGCTTAATTCCATCTGTACTGAAAAACCCTAAAACAAAGGTTCAAACCTTAGCAATGGCAGTTGTCCATACAAGCATCAAAACTCATAATTAATTATACAAACAGATTCTAAATAATGATACAAACATGAATGTATGCTTAGAAATCATTTATAACGCGTAAATATTCAAAATCAAATTCAAGAATGAAGGGCACACCGTGATACCGTATGGGGCATTTCCGGGTGCTTTGATGCGTGGTAATGGTCCAAACAACTTCCAAACATGCCCAAGAGTTGATTGCAAGCTTTAGAATGCCTTGAATCTCCCTGAAAATGCAAAACCAAATGCCACTTTTATGTCAAAAAATTGGAGCTTCTTGTGTCAATTCTACACGGCCAAATCCTCTTTTCATCATTAGGGTTTGTTATGCATATATAGTAGAAGCAATTAGGTCAATAAAACTGAGTTGAATCTTTGTGAATTGATGAGAAGAGATTTCATTTGCATCTTGTATATTTTCTTTCTAAATTTGGCCAAATCATGCTATATTCATCCCAATCATTTCTTCCACGAAAATCATGATTTCCCAGCTGATTATAGACTTATCATGTGGTCATAAAATCAAATCTTGGATTTTATTTTATTATTCCATTATTTAAATTGATTTATTTTGATTTAAATGAATAAAAAATCAAAACAAATAATAAATAAAATAATAGGTGGATAAGCTCAGGGGCCATTGGTCCTCTTAGGAACAAGTTTCAAACAAGAAAACATGGGCCCATTTGGAGAAAAAAATCAATTTTGATCAATGTTGACTTCATGGACATTTCCAAAATTTGGTCAACTTTAGCAATGCATATCTCTCTCATTTTTGACCCTAAGAGGGTGTCCTTAGACTTTTTAGAAATCTTAGGATGTCCTATAAACAACCCTTTTAGTTTCATCCAATTGGATCTTCCATGTTCATGTAAGGAGCTTTGACCCAAAAGGTGTTTTTGTTGACTTTTTCAAATGACCTATAATGTATGAGCTTATATCTTTTGATTTAGGCATTTCTTGACCTTGAGGGCTAAAGAGAAGTTGTAGGGAATTGGATTCTATTCAAAATGAGCCTTGTTTTGAAAATTTCTGATAAAGTATAAGAAATTTATGCCTGGTCAAAGTTTGGTTGACTTTTCCTATAGAAACCATAAATTGTCATTTTTTTACTTTTGATGAGTTAGGAGCATTTCTTGAGGAATCATGATCAACCCTTGATCAAATGATGGATATTACTTTAAAATATTGATGTTGACCAAAAATCTTGAAGTTTGACTGTATTTGGGCTACAGTTGATTTTCAGGCACTTGAGTAGTTGACTGAGCAAACTTGTTGTGCAAGGCATGAAACTTGGCATGGATGCTCTTGAGGACATTTTAGGAAAATGGAGACCATTTAGGACCCTTGGAACTCAACCATATTGATAAGGAGTGAAACCCTAGTTTGAGGCTTATTGTCTTAAGAGGAGGATTTGTCTGGTCAATCCTTAGTCAACTTGAGCAATTGAGGACCTCTATGAGTATGTCTTGTGTGAAAATGGGAGGGAAAATTTTGGGGTACAATAATAGGGATATGAACCATCTAACCAACAAGAAGCCAATACTTGACATTATGAGTCAAGATAGAATTACCATTCTTTGGATTGAAACCAAGAAAGCAAAGATACTAGACCTCTTGAGAGAACCAAACTTCAAGTGTATTAAGTCTTCACAAAAATTGGGAAGAGTAACGACTGTATACAGGTGAATTCTAGATTACAAATAAAGAATGTAATCACAATAACCTGCACATAAAACAAACAAACAACCCAATGTCTTGAGGTAAACCTCAAGAAATCCAGACAAAATATCAATTAAGGTCACAAGGTCTCCAACATAGGCCAAGGTTTCTAATCCTAAGTCCAAGAAGTCCAATACTCCATAATCCCAAGGATAGTAACCAAATAGTCCAAGTATCATTAAAGCTTTTTTGTGTTCATGTTGATTATTAGGTATCTTCAAAAAGAAAAGAAAAGCTCAAGTGAGCAAAATAAAAATGACAAGAAAGTAAATTCTCAAGTGAGCAAAAATGAAAATAGCATGAAATGTAACTGCTAAAAGTAAATGGTGCTTAAAATAAAAAGCATAAAAATATAAGCACAAAATAAAGTCAATTATCAATAATTAGTGGTTAGTTGGATGACCATCTTGAAACTTGCATTTGGAACTCATCAGAGGATTGGTAGAACCAAAGCCTCCACACAACAAGTTGCATTTGCTTTTTGTCAAGTATATCATCCATTTGGAATCCTCAAAAGTACAATTTAATGATCAAAGATGTTTAAGTGATCCGTATTGACCAAAAGTGATGTAGATCCATCAGAGGATTGGTAGAACCAAAGCCTCCACATAATGAACCTCAAGGTTATTGGATCAAAGAGAAAAAATTAACATACTTAGGCTTGCAAACATAGGTTTGGGCCACGAATAATCATTTATTCGAATCGGGACAAAATTTAGCGTTATGTTAAGCAATCGTAAGTGGACCTATATAGAAGTCGCACCTATTTTGAGGTCGGTCAATAGCAATCTATGCACCATTTATTTTGAGACATGATATAGAGATCATGCTCCAATAACACTTAGTGCAATAAGAAAGGGATAAGATGAAGAGGGGTGGGAAAGGATATACAAACCACATTTGAATTAAAATTTAATCAAACTATTATTAAAATCATTCATCCATTTTTATGGAGTTAGACTCAACACCATAGATCTAATGATGTTAATAAAGGTCATGATTAAAAATTCAACCCAAGATCAGCCAGAAAATAATCACAAAATAATATTGCATTTAATGTATACATTAAAAGGGTTTTTAAAATGTTTTAAAATAAAAATAAAAGAGAAAAATATCAACTATGTTCAAATTAATCAAGAAATATTAAGTAAGACCATAGAAAAATCAGAAAGGGACTCGAATATTTTTATAAAATTTTTGGTAATTTTTTAAGTCAGAAACTATTTTTAAAAATTAAAATAAATGAGTAAAATAACCCAAAAATGGTAAAAAATAAATAAAAAAGTCAAAAATAAAAAATAAATGAGGTCACCAATATTTGTCACAATATCATTAGATCATTCCATATTTTTTTCATAATTTAAAAATGTATAAAAGTATTTTTAAACATTTAAAACAATTCAAATAAAGTGAAAATTTATAAAAGATATCAAAACACAATAAAATTGTAAAAAATTAAAAATCAGAAAGAGAAAAATCAAAAATATTTTTCAGATTTTTTGGACTTAAAATGAATTTTCTATGATTTTTTGAAATTTAAATCAATTAAAATAAAAATCAGAAAATAAAATATCAAACCAAAAAAATATGGGTAATCTAATCATTGTCAAAACGCGTTAGTAAACAGATCAAGTGGACCTGGCACGCTGTGCATGTTATGGACTTTAGTGAATAAAACACTAGATCACTAATTAAATCAGAAATTCAAAAACAAGAAATGGCACGCCATCATTGGTTGAAAGATGACATGTTGGTCATCTTCAACCTCCAGCCAACGTGAATTACAGGTCTCTCAAACTGTAAAATCAGAAGCTCAGACCTATGTCATTCGCTTCGTCTCTTCAAGACAAAGACAATCACACATTTGCGACAAATTTATATAAATTGTAGCTCGAGCAATTTAGAAGGAAAGTTTTGAAAAGGAATTTGAAATATTATGGTTAAAACGTGTTTCCAGTTAAAAGCAAGTGTTGTGACAAGAACTAGGGCAATGAGAGATTCACAATGATATCAAAGTTTGGAAGAATTAATGGATAAATCTACCTATTGAAGTTAAGTTGCAGAGCTATGAAACTGGACTTCTATAGATCAATATATGTCACAATTCTTTAAGGTAATTGTATGGTTAGCTTCAGGGAAGATCAAGGAAGGTGAATTGATAGAAAAAATGGATTGAAAAAGGCTTGAACACTGATTTCGAAGTTGCAGAAAAGTGAGTTATGGAATGAGTTTTGCAGGGTAATTTTGGTTGTTCAAACTTGAGGAAATGAATGAGGTATTACCCTCTATATATAGGGAATCAAATGGAATGTTCAAGCGTGTGAAATGATGAAGTTTTGAGGGAAATCGTGTGAAGTTGCAAACAAGAAAAGTGTGACTTCTATTTTGATCAAAACTCATCCAAAACGCACGTTTTGCTATGCTAATCACTTCTGGAAGTTCACTAAACATGTTTAGAAGCAAAAACGCGCAGAAAAATGTGTTTAGAAGTTAAATCAAGGATTTCAAATTCTGACTTATGAAGAAACTTCAGTTTCAAGTTACCAAGTTCAAATCAATGGCATTCTCGGCTCAAGGGGTCTTAGGACATGACTCTTGAAGCTTTAGAAACATGAGATTACAAGCTTTGAAATGGTAAAATAATGAAATCAAATGGATGTTTGAGCTGAAAGTTGTAATGAGTCAAAGTTGGGGAAAAGAGGTTGACTTTCCATACTTAGAAATATTTCAGGTTTTTCTTCAAAGGTGACCTATAATGTTTGGCATCCAAACATGGCCTTCCTCTTAGAATTTACTCTTGACCAAAAAATATGGCATGCAATAAACCCCTTGAATGACATTTTGAAACTTGAACCATTCAAAATCTCCAAAAATTGAGAGAGTTATGAATTGTTGAAGTTGGCAAAAAATCATGAAATGACTTATAATTTTTTGTATCCTTAGGGAATCTTCCATCCCTTTTCTAACTTTGCATATAAAAGAAGGAATAAATTTCAAATACTAAAGATAATTTTGGAAAAATAGTGGGTTCATGGTGATAAAAATTGACTAAGTTATGATCATTTGAAGTCACACATGGGAAATTGGGGGTTCATCTGGAGGACTTATAATATTTCTTCATCATCAAGTTTCTTCCACATTAAAAATCCTTGAAACTTTTGAAGTTATTTGTCAATAACCCTTTGAAGATAATGATGCTTTTGGAATCACTCAGAAATACCAAAAGATGAGTAAGACATACTTCTTTGAAGTTCAAAACCCTAGCTCCTATATCAAGAAAATGCTTTGAGGAACTTTGACAATTTTAAACAACCTTCTTGCACCAACACTTTTTCTTTGTAAATAGAAGTTGTCGAGGATGATAATGAGAACTCATAGCAAATAAAAACACTTCCATATCTTGAGAAATGAGAGAAATATGCACTTGTGACCAATGGGAACAAGGCCTTGTCCAATCATGACAACTTCTTCAATCAACCCCTTGTACTTTTGAATCAATCTTGATAAATTTGAAATGTGGTGAACCAAAATAAACCTTGCCATACCATTTCTTCCAAAACAACTCCAATGGTGAGGTTTGAATTTCTCAAGCTTTATTGACTAGGGCATGGAAATAAACTCATGAACCCATGGATCAACTTGCTAAGCCACATTGCCTTTACCTACATTATAACAAGTAAGATAAACCAACATTTCATTTTATTAATTAAAAGGAAAGTCAAAACAAAACATGCATGGTAACAAAAGAAAAAAAACAACTCAAGGTTCTTGGTGATTCCTCAAAAAGAAAAGCTAAAGATAGAGAGGAGAACCAAAAGCCCTAATATGATCTTGTTGTGATTGAATCAATATGGTATGATGAAGGGATCTTAGGGGCAAAAATTGGGGTACAACAGTATTCACCATTTTTTGAATGATTTTCTTGATGTTCTTATTGGCAGCTTCAACAGCCCTGTTCATCTTGGGTCAATATGGTGAGGAATTATGATACTCAATCTTGAAATTATCGCATAATTCCTTCATCATTTTATTGTTTAGATTAGGCCCGTTGTCTGTAATGATTCTGCTTGGAACCCTATATCGGTATATGAGAATTTGTTTGATGAATCGAGTAACCACTTGACTTGTCACATTCGTGTAGGATACCGTTTCTACCCATTTGATGAAGTAATCAATGGCAACTAGTATGAATCGGTGTCATTAGATGCTTTCGATTCAATCATGCATATCATATCAATTCCCCATATCAAAAATGGCCAAGGAGAGCTCATGACATTAAGAGGAGTTGGTGGCACGTTCATTTTGTCGGCGTAGGTTTGGAACTTGTGACATGTTTTTGTATAATGGTAGCAATTGGCTTCCATCGTCAATCAATAATAACCCACTCGCAGGATTTTTCTTTCCATGGCATTCCCATTTGTCTGAGTTCCAAAAGTGCCTTCATGGATTTCTCTCATAAGTGTATCTGCTTCCTGTTTCTCCATACACCTGAGTAGCACCATACTGTAGTTCCTTTTAATTAACACATTACAACTCAAGAAGAATTATGAGGCTAGCTTCCACGGAGTTTGTTTGTCAATGACAGAGGCATTTTCTAGATATTCTTGTTTTTCGAGGTACCTCTTGATGACGTAGAACCAAGGCTTGTTATCCAGTCCCTCTTCAATAGCTAGACAGTGTGCCAGATCTTTGAAATGTTTGATTCTAATGCGTGGTTCATGGTTTGGCCAAGTAACTTTGAACATGGCGGATAGATTTACCAAGGCGTTTGCCATCTTATTCTCTTCTCGTGGGATATGACTGAAAGTGATCTCAGTGAATTACGTATCTAGTTATAAGACATGTTCCCGATATGGGATCAATTTGGGATTCTTAGTGTCCCATTCAGCGTTAACTTGGTATATGACTAGTGCAGAGTATCCAAATGCCTCGAGATGTTTGATTCTTAGATCTATGGAAGCTTCTAGACCCAGGATACAAGCTTCGTATTCAGTGATGTTGTTGGTTCAGTCGAAGCATAACCTCATAGTATAAGGCTTGTGATAATTTTTTGGAGAAGTCAAAACTTCCCCAATGTTGTGCCCCAGTGCATTTGAAGCTTCATCGAACATGAGTGTCCAACGTGCCTGTGGTTTAGGTCATTCGTCGGGCCCTGGTATTTCATAGTCATCTATAATCATGACATCTTCGTCTGAAAAATCGAACTTCATTGGTTGGTAATTTGGTAGTGGCTGGTGAGCTAGATGGTCAGCTAGTACACTACCCTTGATGGCCTTTTGAGTAATGTATTGGATGTCGTATTCTGTTAGTAACATCTTCCATCGGGCAATCCTTCCTGGGAGGGCTGGGTTTTTGAACACATACTTCAAAGGATCCATTCTTGCTATCAACCACGTGGTGTGAGTTAGCATGTATTGCCTCAATATTTTAGTATCCCAAGCCAATGCACAACAAGTTTTCTCGAGAAGTGAGTACCTAGTTTTGCAGTCAGTAAATTTCTTATTAAGGTAGTAGATTGCATGCTCTTTTCTACTTGTTTCGTCATGTTGTCCTAATACACATAACATTGATCCTTTAAGCACTTCCAGATGCATGATGAGTGGCCTTCCGAGAACTGGTGACATTAAGATACGTAGCTCTTGTAAATATTACTTTATTGTCTTGAAAGCTATCTGGAAATCATTATTCCATACCACCGTATAATCTTTTCGCAGTAATTTGAATATAGGATCGCACGTAGTAGTTAGGTGCGATATGAATCTTGAAATGTAGTTCAACAGTCCTAAGAAACCACGAACCTCTTTCTCTGTCCTTGGAGCTGGAATTTATTGTATGGCTTTTACCTTGTCAGGGTTCACCTCAATACCATGTTAACTTACAATCAAACCCAGTAATTTGCCTGATCTGACACCAAATGTACACTTTTTTGGATTCAAACTTAGTTTGAACCTTTGTAGACGATCATATAAATTTTGTAAATATATGATGTGATCCTCTTTCGTATGAGATTTAGAAATCATATCATCTACGTATACCTCATCCTCTTTGTGAATCATATCATGGAATAATGTGACCATAGCCCGTTGATAAGTTGCCCCTGCGTTCTTCAGATCGAACAACATTACTTTGTAGTAGAAAGTGCTCCAAGGTGTCATGAAAGTAGTCTTTTCCATATCTTTGGCTGCCATTTTGATTTGGTTATATTTTGAGAAACCGTCCATGAACGAGAATACTTAAGCTTGAGTTGTATTATCCACCAAAACATCTATGTGAGGTAACTGGAAATCATCTTTGGGAGTTGCTTTGTCTAGATCCCGATAATTCACACACATGCATACTTTGCAATCCTTCTTGGGTATTGGTACAATGTTAGCTATCCAAGGTGTATAATCTATCACCGCTAAGAACTTGCGTCAAATTGTTTAAGGACCTCCTCTTGAATCTTGTTGGACATGTTGGGACGGGTTCTCCTGAGTTTCTGCCTAATCGGAGAGCAACTCTTTAAGAGTTAATTTATGCACCATAATGTTTGTATCCAATCGTGGCATATCTCTGTAAGAACAGGCAACTATATACCTATATTGATGTAGCAACTTGATTATCCTTTCTTTGACACTTTTCTCCAATGTTACCCCTAGCTTAATCTCTATCGAATCTTCTTTTGTGCCAAGGTTAATGGTCTCAATGGGTTTCTGGTACAATTGTATACTGTCAGCTTTTTTCTCTATCTCCCTCGCCAATTCTTTAGAAAGTTCAAGATCTTCATCATCTTCCTCTTCAGCTTAGTTGATGGGTGGATCAAAATTATATCAGATAGCAGCAGTAACATTATCGGTGATTTTGGGCATATATCTGCACATTTATCATGTTTTTGGTGAAATTTTTAGTATGTGAATTTGGAAAATGCATATGAGGAAAAGTATTGCCATTTTTAAATGTAAGAGATAAATGCAAGAGAAAGATAGGGATCTTAATTGAATGTGAAATATAACTTTTATTAATCATGAGTACTGTCTGAAACAAATTGGGGGACCCTTACAAATAACCCCTATGCCTCAGGCTTGACGTAGGATCTTTAAAAAACAAGAAAAATTACTTTGAAAAAAAAATGATCTCAGGAATCTCCACGGCTGTCCAATTCTTGAGTTCTTCGCCTGGGGTGCATTCATGGATGAAATCAGATGCCCTTTTAATGTTGTCTTTTTTTATATATCATTGCCACATATCTTCCATGCTCTACTCCTTTGTTGATGAAAGTCTCTTGGATTGGAGGAAACAATGCTTTGCTTTTTAGAGTAGCCTTTGATAATTCGTAACCCAAACCAAAGCAATTCTTCTTCTCAGGTATTTCTGGGAGCTTTCCCCAACCCTTTGAGGAACCACTTTCCACTGATATTTGAAAATCTCTCCACGAAGTCACAGTAGGTCTCTTGATCTTTTCCACCGGTAAGGTCACCATTAAGGCAATCTCTAAGACTTGAAATGGTGTGGCTATGCAGTCTTTATCAGCACTGATATACCTGTAGGATTCTATATGTCTTACAAAGATGTACTCTTCACCATCGATTATGACCAATCT
The DNA here is from genome assembly GCA_948472305.1 of Vicia faba. NCBI lineage: Eukaryota > Viridiplantae > Streptophyta > Magnoliopsida > Fabales > Fabaceae > Vicia > Vicia faba. The sequence goes on from OX451735.1 coordinate 1,233,309,890, forward strand.
CCCCTCAACAAAGAATTTCAATTTCTGATGTAAAGTTGAAGTGACTGCCCCTACTGCATGAATCCACGGTCGTCCGAGTAAACATGTATATGTTGGTTCTATATCCATGACTTGAAAATAGATATAGAACATATGTGGGCCGATCTTGATAGGAAGGTCCACTTCTACAAATAGTGAACTTTGAGAACCATTGAAAGCTTTAACTATCGTAGAACTTGGTCTTATCACAACACCATCTAGTGTCAACTTCATTAAGCTAGATTTTGGTAACACGTTGAGGGAGGAATCAGTATCGGTGAGTATCCTGGACAGGCTTGTAGTACCTATCTAAATGGAGACGTGCAATTATTTGCTATGAGCTTGGCCTTGTGGAGGTAACTCATTGTCATTAAAACTAAGGTGTGATCTAGACGTCAGATTTGCTACAACATTGTCGAATTGATTCATAGTAATTTCCTCTGCGACATGAGCATAAATCAGAACCTTCATTAAAGAATCTTGATGCGCTTCTGAATTAATGAGCAATGAGAGTATAGATATTTTGGTTGGGGTTTGGTGAAGCTGATCCACCACCCTATAATCACTCCTCTTGATTATCTTCAGAAATTCATCTTCCTCTTGATCAATAAAGTTCTTGCTCGGAGGCTCTTGTTCTTGAATTTCTTCCACCACTGCTTTTCATTTGTCCTTCACCAATGTATCATTTTTATTTTTCATCACGGAATCAACCTTCTTTTGTGGTTCAGAGCCAAAGATTCGACCACTGCGGGTCATACCCCATGTTCCTTCTATATTTGAGATTGCAGGTCTTTGACTTGATGATGGCTCACATTCTTGTTTTAAGCCATTGATGTATAAAGTCGAATCATAACTCTATGGTACTGCTTTATCACTTTAGTAAGGGGTAGGAGATGGCCCCCTAATTATAATTATAGTCTTTGGAACTACTGGTATCCTTAGAGTTTTCCTTGGCGTCATTAGGGGTGAAATCACAAGAGTCTTCTTGTTAAGGTTTGGCCCTTGGAAAGGAATTACCAACGACTTCTTTGTACTTCCCTTAATTGCAGCTACATGTTCTTTTTCAGGATATGATCTAAATTATACTATCCTCTGGTCCACCAATTTTTGTAATGTTTCCTCAAAAGCTTCATTATGTTCCAAAAGGAACCCACACTCCAACAAATATTCCTTCAACAAATTTATTGGGGCCTTTACTCATCTGGCTACCACAAAGTCAGGGAATACTCCAATTGCATTTATTTCTGGTCCACCATACGGAGGCATGGGGTTTGACTTGATGTTTGGCTATTCAAAGGTGATATCTTGGGCATCCAACAAATCTTGAACCTTATGCCTGAAGGCTCAACATTTCTCTATGGTATTCCTTGGTGAATTTTCACGATACTCGCACCTGGAATTGATATCGTACCTTGGTGGGAGTGCCCCAACTAGAGGAGCTAGATGTTTTAGCTCTACCAAAGATTCCTTGACTTAGTGTTGTAATAATTGACTGTGCGACATGGGGAGAGGATCAAATTTTCTTGGAGGCCTCTCAAACATGTTTGTTGTTGTTCTTGTGGAATCACCAATGGTTGTTGTGCCCTTGGATGTGATGCTACCGCATTTAATTCTCCTTCCTTATTTTTTGAGAAGTTAGGAACATGTATTTTTGAATTAGAAGGGGTACTGGATGATGCCCCTTGTATCTTTCCACTTTCCACACCTACTTCAATCCTTTCACCAATGGTTACCAAATCAGAAAATCCGGAAGAGACGCTTCCTACCATCTTTTCATAGTACATCCCTTGCAAGGTTCCCATGAACATATCAACTAGTTCTTACTCGAGAAGTGATGGTTGTACACGGGATGCCATTCCTCTCCACCTTTGGGCATATTCCTTAAAGGACTCCTCTTTCTTCTGAGATAGGTTCAGAAGTTGCATGCGGCTAGGTTCCATGTCCAAGTTATATTTGTATTATTTTAGGAACGCCTTAGTAAGATCTTCCCGTGTTTGAACATGAACCCGTTCCAACTATATGTACAAATCTAACGACACCCCACTTAAATTGTCTTGAAAATAATGAATCATCAACTTTTGGTCATGAGCATAGGCATGCATCTTCCTGCAATACACGCGCATATGGTTCCTTAGATAGGTGAGCCCCTTGTATTTTCCAAAGTCATATACTTTTAATTTCGGCGGGATCACTACATCAGAAACTAGACCCATTTTGAGAGAATCTACATAAAAAGCATTGTAACCCTCCACAATTTTTAATCTTTCCTCCAGAGCTTTGTACTGATTGAGCACCAAGGGATTCTTAGTAGCATGAGTATGGGTTGTCTTTTGAGGCGCTTGATTGACATCCTCTGAGTCGTGGTCTCTATACTGCAAGTCTAAGTAGTTGCCTATGTTGTTTGTGTTCTTTGATTTCTGATATCTTGACTTCATAGCTCTTGATTTTGATCTTGATTTTGATGTTGAGTTAATCTTTGAATCTTGACTTCTTGGCTTCTTTGATTTTTGGTCTTTTAAAGCTTGAGATTTTCTTATAAACTCAATGAGATTATTTTCTTTTCTAACATTCAGCATTCAACAAAACTACTGATGTTTCATTAGAAACGAACTCAATAGTTCTTCTTCAGAGTGCTAAAGTGATTCTAATGATATCTTGATTAAGACTATCCAGAATTCTAATATCTGCACACTCAATGAAACCATTAGAACTAAAATCATTCTACTTAAAATATATGCATTATTATCATCAAAACATAGAGATTTAAACACATATCCAAATAGAGCAACCATTTACTCTTAGTTCCAAGCTTTGAAAAGCCTCCAGAACCCCTTCTCGACAACACACTTTTCACAGAAATTTTTAGAGTTTGTTTCCAAGTTCCAAGCTCTCTCTCAACTTGATTTCTTGATTCCATTTGCATTTGTGTTATCTCTTGAAGCTATTGCAACAAGAACCAGGCCTTGAGACTCACTGAAACATCCAGACCAAGTTCACCTTTCAGCATCTTCAAGCATCACTTGGACAAGGTAGTTTTGAGAACCTTTTGAACTGAAACAAATTAATATCATGTAGCTTATGGTTCCCGGATGCTTTTCCATACTTTACTTTGCTTTGATTCTTCATATACAAAGTTTAATTTTGATTTTCGTTTTTCATTTTCACTTTGTTTTTCATTTTCACTTTGTTTTTCTTAAAATTATCCATGCTCACTTTCAATAAATGAAAGTGAAGCATATGGTTGAGTTCGCATCGATGAGACGGTTAAAATATTGGTGGTTTTGTGATCTAAAGTTGCAAAATGACAAACTTCGATGGCAGACTCACCGAAGAGAATGACAGGAGATGCGTGTATAGAGTTTATTTTGACTCCCATGCCTTACTCAATGAGAGCATGACAATTGTTTTAATTGGTTGGCCGATTTAAATTGGATCCATAATGTGTTTTAAATGAAAGACCTTGATGTTCCGTTTCATATAGACCTTTTGTTGCGTTTTTTTAGCCTATTGACTGGATCTAATGATTATCTCTTTTTTTGATTTATTTTATTTCACTTATTTTTATTTTTATTTTGTTTTATCTTTTAAAATTTATTTTTCACAATTCATTTATGATTTGCTATTTTATTGTACACCTTATTTTAATTTTTCACAATTCATTTATGATTTGCTATTTTATTGTACACCTTATTTTAATTTTTCACAATTCATTTATGATTCGCTATTTTTTTTTTAATTTTCTCTTTTTGCATGCATTTTAATTAGTTTAAAAATAATTTTCATGTATTAGAAAATCTTCAAAAATTATTATAAATACTTTAAGTCATTTCTGATTTTTCTATTATTTTTATTGTCATTTATTTGATCTTTTAATTCCTTGTGCAATTTAAATATTGTTTGACTTCTATTAACTTAAAGTATTATGACTTGTTTAATCATTTGTTTCATCAATATCAATGGACTTTGGGTGGTACCTTGTTTGCATGAATCTTCATCAATTCAAAGATCTTTATATGATCATTTGAATCGTCTTTAGTACTTTAGGTTGATGATAAGTTTATCACATTGATGGACCAAGAGAGATGATTGATATTGATGATAATATGATCTAAAAGTTGTGATTCAATTTGGATTGTTCTCTCTCTTCATCCCTTTCTTCTCTTTTTTTTCTTCTTTTGATCAATTGGATGATGGTGGATTCATCTTGTTCAATCAGTCAATTCTAAGATCATTTCGTTTTGTGTTTATTTTATCGTATACTCTCGATTTGCCAATCGAAATTATATTGACTAGGCTGTGTTGTAGTAATACTGTAATAGTATTAGTAGCATCATTTCAAAGCTTAACTTTATCATTTCCCATTAGCCAATTACTCTAAAGAATAATAACAAATTTAGCATCAGAGTGTATATCCCTAACCTGAAGGAGAAAATATTAGGAGTTGTACCCATTACCATCTTTGTTCATGATACAACCTTCACTATGAATGAACCCATGAATCACAAAAACCATATACAAAACCAACCTTCTTACGTACAAACCCCTTCTCAGCCCTCCAATCATAACCACTTTATCTTCTTTAAGTCATTAGCAGCACCTTTAATCATATCAAACCATAAGGAAAAAAGAAACACAATAAAAAGGTAGCTACATGACGTGAGAGATATGGAAGGTGTAGGGAAAATGAAGAGTAGACACAACAATTTCTCATTTTCCTTTACTAACTGAACTAACCTCTATGGAGAACCATGTCTTATTATGTCTTCTCTATGAAAACGGATGAAACATTATTTAAATCTCTTATTGAGAAAACAATTAAACAGATAAAACAATCGAAATGTATGTATTTTGTCACTCGAAGTCTGACCAGACTTGTCACATCTTATGCTTGTTTTAATTATTTCATATCTAATGCACTATTTTGCTTATATAAATAAATCAATAAAGATTCGTTATAAATACAAATATGATAGAATTTTACATTTTAATAAGATTTTTTTTTTCATTTTAATTTTGTTGACTAAAGTATGCAAACCATGTATTTCCAATATAGTACATAACTTTACAAGGCTATATCTTAGAAGTAGATGTGTAAATGAATAGCTCAATTTTTTTTAAGTATAAAAGGCTTATACTCTCATTTCTTATAAAAAGCTTGATGTGAAGCCATAGTGTATCTATGCTATGAAACAATTGATTAATGTTCATAGAAAAACTTCATGTGAAGCCATATTGTGTCTATGCTATGAAATAATGTATTAATATTCATAGAAAAACTTCATGTGAAGCCATAATGTATAAAAAGTATATATTGAATTGACATATGGTACAAGTTACATAAAACGTATATATTAATGTCCATTCAGATGCATTTAAATTCTATTTCATACAAAATATGGTATAAGTATATATTGAAGTGACATATTACTTAGATTAATCCCTCTTACTTTTGACCAATGATGCACATGTACTCTGTTAATTTTGGAATAAGTTCATTGTATTATTTTTCTTTTGGAATGTACAAGACAGTATTATATATACTATTAAGTAACAAATTAAACTAACTAACTGTTAAGTAACAAACTAACTAACTGTTAAGTAACAAACTTAACAGAATTATAAGTAACAAACTTAACAGAATTATTTGCATCATGTGATAGCCCCCCACAAGCTGGATTATGGATGTCTAATAGACCAAGCTTGGAAACAAGAGAATTGAAAGAGGGAGCTGCCAAAGACTTGGTGAGAACATCTGCCAATTGAGCAGCAAAAGAAACTGGTAAAAGATGGATGAGACCAGTTTGGATTTTCTCACGAATGACGTGGCAGTCAATTTCGATATGTTTTGTCCGTTCATGGAAGGTGGGGTTGTGAGCAAGGTAGATAGCACTTTTGTTGTCACAATAGACTGAGCTAGGTTGATCAAAGGAGATGTGGAGATCCTTGAACAAATATTGCAGCCATTGCAATTCACAAGTCAGGCTTGCCAAGGCCCTGTATTCCGCTTCTGAACTTGATTTGGATACTGTAGACTGCTTTTTGGACTTCCAGGATATGAGGGAATTGCCAAGGAACACACAATATCCAGTTACGGATCTGCGGGTAGCAGGGCAACTTGCCCAATCTGAGTCTGCGAAGCCAGAGAGTTTGAGTGGAGAGGAAGATGAATAGAACAAACCCTTGGCAGGAGCACCTTTGAGATACTTGAGTACTCGAATTGTTGCAGAATGATGAACTTGCATAGGATGTGAGATGAATTGGCTGAGTTGTTGAACGATGAATGCAAGGTCAGGTCTGGTGGTAGTCAGATATAGAAGTTTTCCAACAAGCCTTCGATAAGCTGTGACGTCTTCGAAAGGTGGTGAGTTATCATCATGAAGCTTCAAGGAGGAATCGAAGGGAGTAGAGCAAGGTTTAGTAGCCAATAAGCCACTGTCTTCGAGCAATTCTAAAGCGTACTTTCTCTGATTGAGAAAAATGTCGTGAGTTGATCTGGCAACTTCTAGACCAAGAAAATATTTTAGCCTACCAAGGTCCTTGATTTTGAAAGTGGAATCAAGGAAGCATTTGACATATTTGATTTCCTGCAAATCATTACCGGCTAAGACAATATCATCAACATAGACTAATAAGGCAGTAAAAGAAGAGTCATGTGATTTTGTGAAAAAAGAATGATCAGCAGAAGAATATGAGTAGCTAAGAGAGATAAGGGCAGTGGACAATTTCGAAAACCACTGTCTGCTAGCCTGCTTCAGGCCATATAATGACTTATGCAATTTGCAAACTTTATTGGTCGAAGAAGTGCAAACTTCGTTGGTCGAAGAAGTGCAAACTTTGTTGGTCGAAGAAGCAGAAGAAGTGCAAACTTTGTTGGTCGAAGAAGTGCAAACTTCGTTGGTCGAAGAAGCAAGGGGCAGGAATCCAGGAGGCAGATCCATATACACTTCCTCATGTAGATCACCATGAAGGAAGGCATTGTTGACGTAGAGTTGTTCCAAGTGCCAATTCTTAATGGCAGCCACTTAGAGAAGGGTTCGAATAGAAGTAAGCTTCGCAACAGGTGAGAAAGTGTCGAAATAATCCACACCCTCCAGCTGAGTATATCCTTTTGCTACCAAACGGGCCTTGTATCGTTCGATGGATCCATCAGCATGATGCTTGATTTTGTAGACCCATTTGCAACCAATCGATTGTTTGCCTGCAGGCAAATCAACAACAGACCAAGTATTTGTAGATTGAAGAGCATCTAACTCAGATTTCATAGCATTGTTCCAACAATCAAACTTGCAGGCTTGTTTATAGGTTTTGGGTTCTGTGAAAGAGCTTATGGATAGACAAAATAATTTGTGATCAGGACTACATTGGCTATAAGATAATACAGAAGAGAGAGGGTAGTTAGAGGAACCTGAGTCAGATGCTGGCAGCATGGGGGATAGCAAATTGTAGTGATAATCAGATAGATAAGTTGGAGGTTTAATATTTCGATTGGATTTTCTGGTTGGCACAAGAGGGGAGGGGCAAGGGGAGTTGTTAGTGTCATTTGAGGAAGAAGAGAGGTTAGTGGGAGAATCTGGCTGGGGGAGATAGGTAGGAGAGGAAAGTTCATTTGATGGTGGAGGTGAGATGGGTGGAATGTTGGTGAAAATATCAGGTGAATCAAGGGAAGGAGGGTCAGGAGTAGGAATTATAGGATTAGGTGCAGGTGGGATGGATGCAAAAGGGAACACAGTTTCATAAAAGAATACATTCCTTGAAATGTAAAATTCATGTGTGATAGGATCATAGAGAAGGTAGCCTTTTGTGCCTTCCCTGTAGCCAAGAAAAATAGATTTCCTTGCTCTTGGTTCGAATTTATTGCGATGGTTAAGCAAGGTCGAAGAATAGGAAAGACAACCAAAGACTCTCATATGGTTAAGGCTGGGAGGAGTAGAATGGAGTTTTTGGTAGGGAGAGTGGTTGTTTAAAAGAGGACTGGGAAGACGGTTTATAATATGAATGGCCTGTTGTATGGAAAGGTGCCAAAGGTTGTGAGGGAGGTGAGAGTGGAAAGAGAGGACACGGGCAACATTCAAAATGTGCTGATGTTTTCTTTCCATGATACCATTCTGTTGAGGTGTTTTCACACAAGACCTTTGATGAATGATTCCTTTAGAAAGGTAGAAAGTGGTCATGAGAAACTCAGGACCATTATCACTACGAATGCACTTGAGTTTCTTGTTAAATTGAGTTTCGATAAAGGATATGAAGTGAATTAAATGGTTTCTGGTTTCACTTTTGTTGGCCATAAAAATTGTCCAAGTAAACCTGCTGTAATCATCTACGAGGGTTAAAAAATACTTGTGGCCACATATGGAAGGTGTGGAAAGAGGGCCCCAAATATCGACATGAAGTAAATCGAAGATGGCAACAGACTTAGTATTACTGTGAGTAAATGGCAAATGTTTTTGTTTAGCCAAAATGGAAAGTATTACAGGGCTTATGATTGTCATTGTAGGTGACAAAAGGAAATTGAGAGGAAATACATTTGTGTATGTAAGGACTTAAGTGTCCAAGCCTAAGATGCCAAATAGTAGCAGGATCGTGTTTAGCAGGTTCTAATTGGGGAGAAGAGGAGGTGTTGACAGAGCCAGATGTGGGAGAGATGGCCTTAGGTGGGTTGGCATCAAGAACATACAATTTGCCAATCCTCCTAGCTGTAAATCCAGTTATCTTGGATTGGGACAACTGCATAATTTGACAGCAATTAGGGGAAAATTTCACATCATATAAAGTGGAGTCAAAAAGAGTGGTGACAGAAATAATATTGACATGAAATGAAGGAAAGTAATAAACATTGTGAAGGACAAGTGAATCACATAGTAAAACTGAACCAGCAATAGTTGTAGTGACAGAGTCATCATTAGGCATTGTCATAGATTTAGGTGCAATGTGGTATGTGGAAAGGAAACTGGCAAAGATATGGGTGATGTGATCAGTGGCACCTGTGTCAATAATCCACCAGTTATGACAAGTAAGATTCGAGGAATTCTTACCAGAGGAAGTATGAGGAGAGGTATGGGAAACAGAATTAGCAGTATAAACTGAATTAATCGAGGGAGGTGAAGGAGATTGCAAATTAGACTGTTGGAGGAGCTGCAGAATTTGAGTGTATTGCTCTTGAATCATAGACAAAGCACTTGGACTGGTGTTTGATGTGGAAGAAGAGGAAGATAATGCCTCAAGTTGAGGAGAAGCAACATCTTGAATCGAGTTCACTGTAGAATCAACAGAATTCCCCACAGATGTAGTAGGCTTGCGTTGTTGAAATCCAGGGGGATAGCCATGTTTCATGAAACAAGTCTCAATGGTGTGATTGGTGCGGTTGCAATGAGTACATAGTCAGTTTCCACGACCACCACGGCCACGACCACGACCAGGATTGTGAGAAGAACGAGAAGGTGCTTGAGAAAGGTGATTCACAGACAATTGAGACTCAATTGAAGAAGCAAAAGGTTAAAGAAGGTTGAATTGACGTTCTTGTTGAAGAACCAGATTAAACACATTATCAAGAGTTGGTAGTGGGGTCATCAACATAATTTGCGAGCGAACATGAGCGTATTGGTCACCAAGGCCCTTCAAGAACTTGATAACTTTATCTTGTTCTTTGAATTTGCGTAAGTCTGTAGCAGCACCACAGGAGCACGGTATAGTGCAAGTACAATCACGAATTGGCCGGAAGTTCTCGATTTCTTCCCAAAGCGTCATCAATTTCGTGAAGAAGGAAGAGATATCGAGAGTTCCTTGTTGAAGACGAGCAACAGTTTCTTGAATGTCAGCAATGCGAAAAATATCTCCCTGAGAAAAACGATTTTCCAGACTTTTCCATACAAGAGAAGCACGATCATACCATAGAAGAGATTTTGCAATTTCCTCAGAAATCGAGCGTTGAAGCCATGAGAGGACGAGATTGTTGCATCGCAACCAAGGTTCGTATAGAGAGTCGGAGATAGGCGGAGGAGAAAGAGTGCCATCAACGAACTTGATCTTGTTCTTGGAGATAAGAGCCACTTTCATCGATCTAGACCAGATCTGGTAGTTCTTGGTATCAAGAACAGGTTGAACAAGAACAAGAGAGGGATTCTCATTAGGATGCATGTAGTAAGGATTGGAAGGATTGGTGGCAAAATCAAAGTAAGGAAGTGCCATGATCAAGCTGATGCAGCAAAGGGAGAAGAAGGCGCGAAGAAGATGAAAGGAAAAAGGAAAGGCGCGGAAATGAAATTTCAAACTGATACCATGTTAATTTTGGAATAAGCTCATTGTATTATTTTTCTTTTGGAATGTACAAGACAATATTATATATACTGTTAAGTAACAAACTAAATTAACTAACTGTTAAGTAACAAACTAACTAACTGTTAAGTAACAAACTTAACAGAATTATAAGTAACAAACTTAACAGAATTATTTGCATCATGTGATACACTCGATGATCCCTAGAGTTTCAATTAGATGAAATATTTCATACCCAACAAGTGATTGGCAACTATAATAGCCAAATGCTTTGCGTGTTATTGTGGAGTTTGATGAATTTCATTCACCTATTGGAGAGGTCGCGGGTTTGCTTGTAGGAGTATGTGGACTAGTAGCAACGAGTAGTCTCTTTTATTTATAGGTTTTGAAAAATGGTCACTTATGCTTGAAGGTTATTTTAACGAACTGTGGAATACCCTTTTTCAGGTAAATTACTTTTAATTTTACAAATGTATAGAGAGTTTTCATATGAGACATTGCAAGTGATTAACATTCTTGTTATTAGAAGGCTCACTTTTATTTTAAGGTACATGAAGATTTAGCTAAAAGATATATTGATGCTTCGATTGAAAAATAGTGGAAGGAGTATATGCTTAAGCTTTGGAATGCTAACTATGATCCATTTTTGAGAAAAAGTCAACTTATTAAAAATAAACCCGAGGATGTTACCTTAGACCATTGGGCATTATATGTTAACTATTTATTCAAACTAGAGACGATGGCATGTACTTCATTTTTCATTGTATATTGAATATATTTTTTTACGTAATATTTTGTGAAATTATAGAAAGTAGTTTGTTTCCACTTCTAGGATCTTTGTAAGAAAAATCAACAAATAAGGAATAAACAAGTATTTTCTCATACGTGTGGTGCCAAGTCTTTGACAAGGAGAAGACATGAAATAGTAAGTTTAACATTATCTTTTTCTAAACATTTTTCTTAGACTTGAGTTAAATACATAATGATATTGTGTATTATTTTTGTAGATTATTGAGACGAGTAAGACTATTGGTCGGGGTCAAATGTGGAACGTGGCCCATAAAAAGAAAGATGAGAGCTATGTGAATGAAAAAGCAAAGGAGATGGGGGTAATTGATAATCTACATATCCTTATATGTGTTAGTATATGTTCATTTGTTATATTATGAGTAAATGAATGATATTCATTGTTCATTTGTATTTTATGTAGGAAAAAATTGATAGTTACTTAAATCAAAATCTTAAGGCTTCTTCTGAAATTTCTTCAAATGATATTGTTGGAAAGGTATTCGGAAAAGAGAATCTTGGCCGTGTTCGAGCAATGGGCATGGGAGTGGTTCCTACTACTGCTTTTAAACAAACCATTACACGACTTAGGGTATGGAGTTTGGTTCTTCAAGTGGTAATACTTTAAATGCTAGTTCTTCATTGGTGGAAAAAAGACTTGGATCTGTGACTGCTCTATTGGAAGCATTTGTAGGCTATATTAGTATAAAAGAAGGTGGTACACTCCCTGCAGATTTAGTTGTTGTACTTGCAAATCATACATAACCGGTACATCAATTAGTTAGTTTTTTTTGTTCGATCTTTAGCTGGCCTGATCATTAACATGTGTGCTACTTTTTGAGTATATTACTAATTTTGCTACTTCGTGAGTCTATTAGTGATCGTGTTTAATTGACAGTGTAATATAACATCGCAATCGCCCATGATTTCTGGCAGCAATGGTCCTTTATAATATCAAGAAAGTATTCTAGATATATGTCCCTTAAAATATATGCAATGCATTGTATCATGATTACCGCAAAATATATATCCTTTAGAATATTGAAATTACCTTAAAATATATGTTATGTACTGTATATGTCCCTTAGAATACCAATAGTGTTGTTATTGTTAGCTTTACTTATTTTATTCTAGAAGTTATTTTATATGTACATTACATTAAAATATATGTACAATACTTTAGAAGTTATTGTAAAGTTATTTTATATGTACATTACTTTAGAACATAGTTATCCTTGAATATATGTATAATTCTTTATATAGTTACTGCTTATGATCTTGCTTATGATCCAACTGTTACAATATGGACATTTTATTCTAAAAGTTATCTTATATAGTAGTTAATCTAATAATTTTTTTGGTTTATATACACTTTTGGTTAAAAACTAGTTTTTTGGTCCTTTCTATAAAAATTAGTTGTAACATAATAATTTTTTTTTGTAGGTTTCAGAGGCAGAAAGTGAGTCTTCATCATCTAATTCCATAAGAAGATCATTAGATATAAGCAATACCCATGATGCAAATCACCAAAGTCCTTCAAATGACACATGATTTATTTATGAAATTTTTATGTTATAAAACTTGTTTACTTTGAGAATAGCTAAAGATAATGACACAATTGTTATTCATTTTTATGATTTAGTATTTTTAAACAAGGTTGTAATATGTATATCAAACAAGTTAGTCTCATTATTAATCTTGAAGAAGTTGAACAATTACAATGACTTATATATTTAGTGAATGTATTTTTAATGTCTTTTAACATTTTTATATGGATACATTCAAAAGTAAACTTCAATTTAGAAAATTTAAATTTACTTTAAAGTCGGTAGTAAATAATGACAAAAAATTTAAATTTAATTTTACATATTTTAATATAAAAATTTATATTATTGAAAATTATGGCGGTTTATAGAATAATACTGATAACAAATTATGGCGGTTAAATTTGACGTAAATTTCAGTAAATTATGGCGGATTTCAAAGAAACATATTATTAAAGAACTTATTTAAGTGTGAAAATTGTGGTGTTTCAAACTGTCACTATTTCCAATAAAAAACGCTATTTTAACCTAAATTTAAAATGGCGGTTGTCAGGCGTTTATTTTAGGCAAAATACCCTTTTTAGTCCTTTAAGTTTACCCCAAGGTCCATTTTGGTCCTTTATCTAAAAAAAGTGTCAAACTGGTCCTATAATTCTTTCAAAAGGACCACGTTTGTCCTTTCCATCCACTCCGTTAGTCATGTTTAATGGCAGCGCTTATGTGGCATTACACGTGGGTTTAGAAAAATTGCATGTGGCAATTCCACTTAAAAGTCAGTTTGACACTCTTATGTGGCATTACCACTCATCCATTGCATGTTTCCTTGAAGGTGAAACCAGACTTCTCATCAGAGGTAAGTTTCTGCAAGAATTCTATTTTCATAGTTAGGGTTTCCATGAAATTTTTCTCCCTTCTCTGAAATTCATCTCTCTATTTAGGGCATTGTGTGTAATGGAGGAAATTCTTAATATTACGATACACCACAGTGGTCAATTTGTTAGTGAGGACTTGAGTGTGTACGAAGGAGGTGAGATTGCTGATTTGAGAGTAGATGCTGATATGTGGGGTTATTTTGAGTTATTGGGTGCTATTAAGGAACTAGGTTACCCAACCATAGAGAAGATATACTATAAGGATCCAACTACTGGAATGAATCTGTTGTTTGATGACAAAGGGGCCTTAGAGATTTCTGATCTATATAGGGTTCATTTACGTGTTGAAGTCTTTATTCAACACCCATTGTCACAGCCTGAGTATGTTGATGAGAGTGAAGTTATTTTAGATGAGATACCCCTGAATGTAATGGAAGAGGATGCAGTGAGACAAAATGAGGTAAGTGAGGATGCTGTTGGACAGAAGGAGGCAAGTGAAGATGTTGTTATACAGAAGGAGGCAATTGAAGATGTTGTTGGACAGAAGGAGGCAAGTGAAGATGTTGTTATACAGAATGAGGCAAGTGAAGATGATGTTGGACAGAAGGAGGAAAGTGAAAATGCTGTTGGACAGAATGATGATGATAGTTCTGATGATGATAGCTCTGATGATAGTAGCTTTTCGTATGATAGTGCAAATGAGGTTGTATTTGATGATGAAATTGATGAGTGTGATACTGACTTGGAAGAGGAAGAAGGTATGGAAGATGTAACTGATCTCTGTGAAACTGAACCAAATAAAGAAGATAGTAAAGGAAGTGATAAAGGAAGTGATAATGAAAGTGAGGATCTTGTAAGTGATTGTGATAGTGAAGATAGCAATACTACCAAGAGAAAGAAGTATCCCATTTTCAAGCTTCTAAAGGATATGTCCAATTACAAATGGGAAGTGGGTACATATTTTAGTATAAAAGAAGATATCAAGGAAGCAGTTACCTCTTATGCAGTCTAATCTGGCAGAAATTTAAAGTACATCAATAATGACAAGATAAGGGTTAGGGTTAGGTGTAAGGATGGATGTGAATGGGAAGGTTATTGGGCTAAGTTGGATGTTGAGGATACTTGGCAACTAAGAAAGGTGGTAGACACCCATAGTTGCAGTAGAGAATATCATGTGAAGTTGTTGAAGACTAAATGGCTTAGCAAGAGGTTGCAGAATGCACTTAAAACCAACCCTAGATTGAAGCTTAAGGACATTAAGGAAAAGGTGCAGAAGAAGTGGAATGTGGGGGTCAACAAAACCAAGGCTATAAGGGCTAGTTTTGCAGCAAGAGACATGGTTGATGGGTCATTCTTAGGGGATTATACAAGGATTTATGACTATGCACATGAGTTGTTAAGATCTAACCCAGGGTCAACTGTGAAAGTACATGTCCAACCAGCTCAAGAAGGTAGTGGTGTTCAGAAATTACACTTCAAAAGGATTTACATATGCTTGGCAGCTTGTAAGGAAAGCTTCAAGTTAAGTAGACATTTCATAGGGCTTGATGGATGTTTTTTGAAAGGGCTTTGTGGAGGTCAAATCCTGTCAGCCATAGGCAGAGATCCCAATGATCAAATGCTACCAATAGCATATGCAGTAGTGGAGAGTGAAAACAAGGAAAGTTGGACATGGTTCTTGGAGCTGCTTATTGGTGATCTAGGTGGAAGAGAAGAGTGTCTCACATACACTTTTATTTCTGATCAACAAAAGGTATGACTCTATTGTTAATTCTCAATTGATTAGTATTTTTAATAATTAAATTATCATGTTTATCCTGGTATTCTCATGTTTAATAATTAAATTCTATACATATCATGACCCAGGGATTATTGCCTGCAATGGAGGAACTGCTGCCTACAGTTGAACAAAGATTCTGTGTTAGGCATCTCTACAACAACTTTAGGAAGAGATTTCCAGGAAAAAAACTAAAGAAAATTATATGGAAGGCATCCAAATCAACTTACTACCAAGCTTGGGAAAGAGATATGAAAGTTATGAAACATATCAATGGAGAAGCATACAAGCACATGATGTCTACCCCTCCAAGGTTTTGGAGCAGATCATACTTCAAGACTCATAACAAATGCGATGCAGTTCTCAATAATATGTCAGAATCCTTTAATAGTGTTATTTTGGAGTCAAGGGCCAAGCCATTAATAACCATGGTGGAAGAAATTAGGATATACATGATGGAGAGATGAGCTACAAACAGGATGAGGTTTCAGAAATTGACAGATGTAGAAGTGTTGCCAAACATTATGAAAAAGGTTGAGAAAACAAGTTCATTCACAAACATGTGGCTTCCCAGGTAAAATTATTAAAACAAGCATTTTTTGTGTTAGAATGTCTGACTTTGGAATGTCCATTTGATGTCTTAATTTGGAATGTCCATTTTTCTGTGTTAGGATGTCTGATGAGCATATGTTTGAAGTGAGGCATCTGGAAAATTCTGCTGAAAAATTCACTGTAAACTTGAAGGAAAAAATCTGTTCATGCAGAAGATGGGAGCTAACAGGCCTACCATGTGTTCATTCACTTGCAGCAATCAAGAATAGGAACCATAGGATTGATGAATACATTCCTGATTATTACAGGAAATCTAGATATTTGCAAGTGTACAAACCTGTCATATTCCCTGTTAATGGCTCAAACCTATGGGTTACAACTGAGTACCCTGATGTTATGCCACCCAAATTCAGGAAAATGCCTGGAAGGCCAAAGAAAAGGAGGAATTTAGAGCAAGGTGAGCTAGATGGTACTGATAAAAAGATGAGAAGAACAGGATTCATTATAAAGTGTAGCAGGTGTAAGCAGGTAGGTCACAACAAGCTTACTTTATCAATGCTACATTGATACACCCAGTTACTTTATAAATGCTACATTGATACAAAAATTGCTACATTATGTTTTACAGTATGTTACATTGATCAAAATGCTACTAGTTCAAAAATTCAAGTTGATACAAAAATTCAAATTCATAATGATACCATGTTCAAATTGAGACTGTGTTACATATGAATCTATTACAACATCATCCAAATTACCACAACTAACATAATAAAGAAGAATCTTTTCCATTTTTTCTGAGAATTCTTCATCTTCTTCATTTCAATTTGTAACTCTATTATCTTATGTTTCAGCCCATCCTTCCTTTCCTTTAGATGATGTATCTCCATCTTTGCTCCATCAAGCTCAT
The DNA here is from genome assembly GCA_948472305.1 of Vicia faba. Classification (NCBI taxonomy): domain Eukaryota; kingdom Viridiplantae; phylum Streptophyta; class Magnoliopsida; order Fabales; family Fabaceae; genus Vicia; species Vicia faba. The sequence goes on from OX451735.1 coordinate 1,233,326,621, forward strand.
TTTGCAGCTTCTCCAACCTATTATTCTGCTTCTTTATAAACTGATCCTTCTCATCCACCACATCATCAAAGAACCATTGAAAGTATCCACACCCAGATTCAGATGAACCCTATAATGGTGACATCCAGATTCATCTCAGCTATTGCAGGAACTATCAGAACAAGAATATATGAAAACCCATTTTAATTTCATGCTTACCTTGTAATGACGACAATCCCAGAATTGCTTCCCAAAGTTTGTGACAGTGGTAGCCCTTCGAAGAACCGCAGATTCTCCAACCCACATATAGGTCTCCATCGCAACTTTCCATCTAAGCTTCCATCTCTATTGCAATCGTACGAAGACCGGATCTCCGATGATGCTTCCTTCATCATATTGAGGGAATTTCAAATTCAAAATGGGAAAATTGAGGATTTCTGGAACCCTAGAATTTGAGGATTTCTGGAACTAGCTTGAAGATGATAACATTCCATGTCACCTGCCACGCATGCAAACCAAACGTCCATTTGTGCCTTTTGGACGGAAAGGACTCCTATGGTCCTTTTGAAAGAATTATAGGACCAGTTTGACACTTTTTTTAGATAAAGGACCAAAATGGACCTTGGGGTAAACTTAAAGGACTAAAAAGGGTATTTTGTCTTTATTTTATAACCTCCATAATTTATCTAGTGGCATTCCACGGTTGAAGTCACCATTTTAGTGAATTACATTGGTTGCAACAGCCACAATCATCTTAAAGTAACCGCCATAATTCACGCGATTTTTATAGTGATCTTAAACATATCAAAATCATTTCAAAAGATTAAAAAGTACAAAAAATTTCAAATCTTTTGTGCATTTTTCCTTTTAAATATTTTTCTCAAATATTAGATATTAGTTGATTCTTGTAGTAATGTAAACTACTATACTTTTACAATATGTTCTGAAGACATAGACATTTTTCACTTGAATGTTGAGAATTGCCTTATTGATTAAATTCAAACAAAATTATTCACATCAAGATGATACAAATGCTCTTTCCTCATTATTATGGATAGTAAGTAGTCTCCCACTCGAATACGACAACATGTATTTTCATTAAAATTAATCAAACAAATACCATTTTTTCCTTTTTAGACAAACTACGAGGTTTTGATTCTTCATTGCACTTGGAGGATACGTGGCTCAAGGCTTTTGAAGTCTTGCCAAACAAAATTATAAAAACAATTTCTTTTCTCATCACTTCAACTTCTACAATTTTTTAAAGAGATTTTCATGGAGTATCATAGATGTGAATGGTGCTAATATATTTCATTTGCATAACCAACTCTCGTATCTAGATTTCTCTTTTTATTAGTTTTGTTTTAAAAAAAAATGTGAATTTTGTTCGATCTTTTCTTTTTTCTCTTTTCTCTTGAAAACAATAAAATTCGACAAAAACTCTTGCTTTTTATGAATTAAATTAATCAATAATTTAATATTAATTTTTCTGTCACCACAGATTTCCTTTAAATAACTCAACAAATTTTCACCATGTAACTCCAAAAATCTTAATATGAGAAATACAAAAGCCAATGATTGATTTAATGCTTCAAAATCCAAGAGAAAAATATATTATATCTCTGCCCAAAACTTAAATCATCAAATATACGAATAGTCTCTTTTATAAATTCTACATTTTGTCTATTTTTAAGTGATTTCACATTTTCACCAACACCATCTTATCATAAACTAATTTGATTGTAAGATTGCTTACAACACCAATTTGTGGTTGGTCTCCATTGCATCTCTTAAACTCTAGTCGTTGATCTAGATCTATTTTAAATCATATATATTCCTTAATCATCAATGGAACATATTTAACAAAATATATAAAATCTATAACCTCTTACACACCTCTGCATAAAATATACAGCATAAACATGATTTGCAGCACACGTGAGAGTGTAGAGTACGTCGCCAACACCAAAATCTTTGAAAGCAGAGAGTGGCAGGGACGAGACCCCCCTCATGGCTCTACTTGCCTTCTTTCTCTTCCACATAAACCGAATATATGTCAAAGCACACTATCTATTCGAGTATCTAAAAGCCATTATACTCCATGCCGTTGTATTAAAGTTTTCTGCTCTACTAACTTGTGAAAATCATTGCTTCACGTTGCCAACTTATTATTCTATAATTATGTACGATATATATATATATATATATATATATATATATATATATATATATATATATATATATATATATATATATATATATATATATATATATATATATATATATATATATATATATATATATATATATATATATATATATATATATATATATATATATATATATATATATATATATATATATAGGCTCCTAAATTCGACACCTACTATATATTGGTTTTATAGGCCAAAAATAGAACAAATAAAGTCAAGTTGAAAAATATTTCGACTGATGGAAAAAACTTAGAGAAAATATCTGAGTTACACATTGGTCTTCGACCAGGCATCACCATCAAGATTTCGACTAAGAAGGTCCTATGACCTTCGACTAGAAGAACATACCTTCGTGTCAATACCAAAGACGAAGGATATTTGAATTTGAATTGTTGGAGGGAAAGACGGTTTCGCCAGCATTTAAAGGAAAGCGACGTGGCTGGAAGAGAGAGGTCGAGGGACATGCAGAGGACACTTGTCTTCATCTTAGAGCAAAGTCACCCCTCGACGGTTGCGTAGTTTTAGTATAAAATAGGAAGTCAATGTAGTTTTTTCGGGTGTTCAACCTATTGTGCTAGTTACTCAAATATTGTCCAAGTACCCGCTGTGTGTGAAAGGATAAACTGAGAAATGTACGTTGGAAACACCACTTTTCATTAATAAAGTATTTTTACATTGCTTTGATCTTATTTTGCAAAATTACTTTTCCTGCATCTTTACCTGCATTTCTATTAACTTCCTTACTTTCTAAAACCACAAGCATCTTATTTCTGGTCGAACGTGCGTTCTTCCTAGACATCTATTTTCACATCAAACCAACATAAAAATTAGCATATGTTCTGGAATCAATCTGATCGATCCCGCGAGTAACCAAAAGGACTTTCCTCTTTGGAGGATCAGCAGTTGTTTACCAAAAACCACGGTAAACAAATTGGCACACCCGGTGAGACCTTGCTAGTTTTTATCGTCTATTTGTTCATGTTATTGTTTTTCCTTTATAAGTATACAGCGTTGCATGTTATTAAGAAGTGGTAGAATAACCAACGCGTGTACTGTTAGAAAGAGAAATAGCGAAAGTAGAATGGCTAATGAGCCAAATCATGGAGAAATACCTCCACCAAATACTACTGGAACAGCGGTTATTACCACCGTTGGAGAAAATATCTCAACTTTCGTTGGTTCAGTACCCACGTTGACCACAAATCAAACAGGATCCTTACTTTTGTATGTGGGTCCTAGAAGTCCTTTAGGAATGCCCCCACCAAGGGCAAATCCAGGATCTCGACAATACATTCCACCAGGATTCTCGACGGCCTGGATGGGTTGAGAACAGCATATGGCATGCCAACCACTGAAATGGATAGCCTTATGAACGTTGCGTATACTTTTTCAAAATCTTTGGTGAGTGCATCATCGCTATTACAGGGATCTGGAGCCAGTATGGAAAATTTGGGTAGAAACCAGATTTTAGGAGGACCATCAAATGTAGTATCAAGCCTCACAAATGCTTCTACAGTAATTTTGAGGCAACAGATGGACGAGAGCAACCATGATATGGTGCAAATGTTGGCACAAACTTTAAGTACAGTGTTGAACCCCCTAATTCAAAATACTACCCAGTCGAATCAACAAATGGCAGCGCAAATGACGCGAATGGCTTAATTCTTTGGGGTACCCCAGACTATTCGACAACCCCAAAGAATACCAATAAGAGTAAACCAAGGGGGAATCATGGAAGAGGTTGTGACTGTTAATCAAAACCCTCAAATCCCTAGAGTAGAAATAGAACAACCTAGGGTCGAAATACCTCGAAATCCCCCACCAATCCCTAGAGAAATTGATCAAGGAGTGATTATGGTAAATAGGAACCAAAATGTTGATGAATTGATACAGCAAGTTCGACACCAAAATTATGGGACGGATAATAATCTGACTGCCATGATCGAAAGGATTATGATACAGAATGGGATGAACGTTGGTTTTCACAGACCAAACTTCACATCCCCATTGTCAAAATATATCCTGCAAACAAACTTACCCCCTAGGGGAAAAGTTCCCAAGTTCACCAAATTCTCAGGGGATACGACAGAATCTACTGTCGAACATGTGGCGAGATATTTGATAGAGGCTGGGGAGATAGCAAACAACGAAAACCTTAGGATTAAATATTTCCCAAGTTCTCTAACAAAGAATGCTTTTACTTGGTTCACTACCCTCCCAGCCAATTCGATTCACAATTGGAATCAATTGGAAAGATTGTTCCATGAACAATTTTACATGGGACAGACAAAAATAAGTCTAAAAAAATTGGCTAGTGTGAAGAGAAGATTCACTGAACCAATAGATGAGTATCGAAATAGGTTTCGATTACTTAAATCCAAATTCTTTACCCAAGTGCCTGAACATGAATTGGTCGAAATGGCAGCAGGGGGCCTGGATTATTCAATTAGGAAAAAGTTAGATACCCAATACTTGAGAGACATAGCCCAACTGGCCGATAGAGTTCGACAGGTAGAATGTCTTAAAGCCGAAAAGGCTAAAGCTACCAAAACTCATCGAAGAGAAAGAGTAGCCTATGTCGAAATGGACGATGACGATCCAGAGACATCTAGTGATCCTATAGATGTCGAAGAAGGCGAGATAGACTTAGCATAATTGAAACAAGGACCTCCATATTCTTGTAAATTGCTAGTGCCATCAAATGGGAAAAATCCTGTAGAGTCTGAAAGAAACATCGATAAATTCCCTAAGAAAACATATAGTTTTGACATATCCAAATGTGATGAAATATTTGATTTATTAGTCAAAGATGGCCAAATTATAGTGCCCCCAGGGGCAAAGTTGCCTCCTTTAGAACAAAGAAAGAAGAGAGGTTTTTGTAAATACCACAATTTTCTGAGCCATAAAACCTCACAATGTTTTCTTTTCAGGGATCTTGTTCAACAAGCACTCAAAGAAGGAAGGCTTAAGTTCGCTGATAAGCCAGCGATGAAAATTGACGCAAACCCACTGCATATGAAGGCACATTATGCTGAGCCAGTCGGCATTCATATGGTGGAAGTTTCCGAAGACTTCGTTAACAAGCCCATCTTCGGTAGCTTTACTGGAAACATATCTAGGAAGACTATTGAAGGAGTGAGGAAGGCCACTGAAGGCCTAAACCTGAACAAAGGAGTTGCCCGAGGCTCAAACAAAAAGGTCACTGAAGGCCTGAAACTGAATAAAGGAGCTGCTGAAGGCTCGAGCAAAAGGGTTACTGAAGACCCACACAGAAATAAGGGAGTTGCTGAAAGCTCCAACAAAAGAACCACCACAGGTTCTTACTTGGCTGTCGTGAAAGGTTCGACAGAGAACTTGGAGGCCAAAATGTAGAAAATGAATCTCGTTGCCAAGAGCAACATGGGGGTCAACATGGTTTAAATCTCTAATGCCAAGGCTTCAGAAGAGGCTATTCGACATGAGGAAGTGAACAAAACCGCATTTCCTAAAGAAAATGAAGATCTGGAAGACTTTTTACACAGATGCCAGAAGAAGAAATCGGAAGTGATGATGTGTCCCAGATGCAGCTCTATTTTTGACAAGAAAGTCGTAGAACACATACAAGGTATGAGGGTTGTGAAAGCAAAATGGGGAACCAATGCCCAACCAAAAATGGGTCCAGAAGTCAGATTCGATCCCAGAAAGGGACATCAAAAAGGATCCATGAACCAGGTAAGGAGGTCACCAACTTTTCGGCCTCCAACTAATGTACCTATAGATACTTGGCTTAACACCATGGGCAGAAAGAGGCCCAATGAAGAAAGGTGGCAGACGTTCGACGTGTCAAGGGGCTCCTCTTTGGACTACATAAAAGAGTACCATGCCTTTACATCAAATAAAATGGCTCACATATCGAGCAATTACAAGGGGAAGAACCCCATGTCTTGTTCACAGTAGAAGAGATTTCAAAGACGACAAAAAGCTGAGAAGGAGGCTGCAGCAGAGCCTCACCCAGATGCTAGCACCAACATGCAAAGAAAGAAAAGAAAACCTCTGGAGAGGAAACCTATGGTGTGGCCAGAAGAATGTGGGTCAAATGATGAAGGTGATTCTGACTCTGACGATACTTTAGACATCATGGTGAATGTCATATCGGTGCTGCCTAGGGAATATAATCGTCAGGTCGAAGTTGAGGAAACTGACTTAATGGTCGAACAAGAGATGGCCAGACATAGGCCAATGTGTTACTATGTAATGAATAATGGTTGCATGTAATAACATAACGCTTTCTTCGAGCCACCAACTGGGGCGATGAAAAATCACCTCAAGCCCCTATTCATCAGAGTGAAGATAGGGGAAGTGACTATAAACAAAATCCTAGTTTATTGTGGAGCGACCATAAACATAATTACGCAATCTATGTTGGAAAAAGTAGGAAAAGGAGATGCTGACATCAAGCCCCACAACATGGTCCTCTCCAATTATGAATGAGGCATTGGAACCACAATGGGAGTCATACAACTAGATCTCAAGGTGGGATCAATCCTTCGACCCACCATGTTTATGGTGACTCAACAAAGCCAAACTATAATCTGCTCTTGGGTCGAGAGTGGATACATGGCATTGGTGCAGTTCCATCTTCAATGCATCAAAGGGTTACGGTTTGGCGTCCTGATGGCATCGTGGAAAACATCGAGGCAGATCAAAGTTATTACCTAGGCAAAGTTAACAGCGGCGGGAAGAATAGTTTCGACAGGAATTTGGCTCATATAGGTCCATGTAACCCTCCTGAATTTGATCTAACTCCCACACCCAACGCCTTCTGTTCTCTGTACCTCCACTCTGACTATGGGTTTCAGTGGGATAGAGAAGATTTGTTCAACATCGACTACGGAGGGGTTGATGATGTACAGCCAATAGACTTGGGAAGTGAGTTTGGTGATGATGACTGAGTCACAAGCTCTTCAAAAGATTTCGGCATATGTAGCCGAAAATAGAATGATAGCGGCCTTAGAGGCTGAGGTCAAGTACATGGCTCGTGAAGCCAATGAGCAGGTATCTCCAGAAGAAGGCCCTGGGAAAGATTTCGACCCAGAACCTCCTGACTTGGAAGAAAAAGAAGTGCGAAATCAGAGGTTAGATGCCATTTATGATGATGAACCTCTGGGTTTCGAAAAGGATCTGTTGGCAGATGGTGTTAGAATGCTAACATAAGACCCCTTATAAAAAAGCCAACGTATATCAGCGCAAAGTTAGATCCAAAACTCAGGGTCGAAATGATCCAATTGTTAAAAGAGTTCAAGGATTGCTTTGCGTGGGATTATGATGAAATGTCTAGTCTTGACAGAAGCTTGGTGGAACTTCAATTACCAACAAAACCTGGAAAGAAGCCTGTCAAGCAAACTCCAAGGCACTTTGCACCGGAGGTTCTGTCGAAAATAAAAACGGAAGTTGAAAGACTGCTGAAATGCAAGTTCATCCGAACGACCAGGTATGTCGAATGGATTGCAAATATTATACCTGTTAGAAAGAAAAATGGTACTTTGAGGGTGTGCATTGACTTCAGAGATCTGAATGCTGCAACACCCAAATACGAATATCCAATGCCTGTGGCAGAAATACTTGTCGATTTTTTCACTGGTTTTGAGTACATGAGTATGCTTGACGGATACTCTGGCTATAATTAAATTTTTATTTCTGAAGAAGATGTGTCGAAAACGAATTTCCGTTGCCCTGGGGCCTTAGGCACTTACGAATGGGTAGTGATGCCTTTTGGCCTAAAAAACGCAGGGGCAACATATCAAAGAGCAATGAATTCTATCTTCCATGATTTCATTGAAACTTTTATGCAGATTTACATTGATGATATTGTTGTCAAATATGTTTCAGGGCAGGCTCACATGGACCATCTTCGACAATCCTTTGAGAGGATGAGGCGCTATGGTCTGAAAATGAATCCTCTGAAGTGCGCTTTTGGTGTCAAAGCGGGGGATTTCTTAGGCTTTGTAGTCCGTAAAAAGGGAATCGAGATAAACCAAAACAAGACCAAAGCTATCTTGAAAGCCAAAGCACCAACCAACAAGAAGGAATTGCAGTCTCTACTTGGGAAGATAAATTTCCTAAGGAGATTTATTTCCAACCTCAGTGAAAAAACGCACGCCTTCTCACCACTACTTCAACTCAGCAAATGAGGATTTGAATAGGGGAAAGAACAGCAAGAGGCCTTCGACAAAATCAAAGAGTACCTCATTAAGCCACCAATTCTGGCACCTCCTTATAGGGATATAAGTATGAGATTGTACATATCCGCATCTGTCAAAACCTTAGGGAGCATGTTAGCTCAAGAGGATGAGAATGGTGTCGAAAGACACATTTACTACCTTAGTAGAGTTTTAAATGATGCGGAAACTAGATATAATGAAGTTGAAAAACTATGTTTATGTCTTTACTTTTCATGTACAAAACTCAAGCAATATATTAAACCAGTTAATGTTTACGTTTCGTCTCATTTTGATGTTTTCAAATATATGTTGTCGAAACCCATTTTGCACAGTAGAATTGGAAAATGGGCACTTGCATTAACTGAGTATTCATTAACCTTTATGCCTCTCAACGCTGTGAAAGGTCAAGTGGTAGCAGACTTTATAGTCGACCACTCAATAACAGAAGAATCAATTAATTATTTGGAGATTGAACCTTGGAAGTTATACTTCGACGGTTCTAGTCATAAAGACGGAACTGGAGTAGGGGTTCTCATTATTTCTCTAAACAAAATTCCAACAACATTTAAGTACAAGATCGAAGGAGATTGTTCAAATAATAAGGCTGAGTACGAAGCTTTAATCGTAGGTCTTGAAATCTTGTTGGAATTGGGGGCAACTCGAGTCGAAATAATGGGAGACTCAGAATTAGTCCTAAAACAAGTTACGAAAGAATACAAATGCATAAGAGAAAATCTTATCATGTATTTCGTAATAACTAGGCGTTTGTTGAAGAATTTCGAAGTGGTTAACATTCGACATATACCCAGATTGGAAAACCAAGTGGCTAATGATTTAGCACAGGTCGCTTCCGGGTATAAAGTTTTGAAAGAGAAACTACAACAAGTAATCGAAGTTAGAGGAAGAGTAGCATCCAGTAAGTTGTCTCCAATAGATTTGGAAACAACAATGTTGGGATACACTGATCACGAAAACTTTGAGATTTCGTTCATAGACAATCTAACAGAACAAGATTGGAGAAATCCTATAGTGGATTATTTACAAAATTCAGTGGCTTCGATAGAGCGAAAGATAAAGTATAGAGCACTAAGCTATATACTAATGGGAAATGAATTGTTCAAGAAAACACTTTAAGGTGTGTTGCTGAAATGCCTAAGCGAAACAGAAACATACATAGCTCTTTCGACTACATGCTCCGGGGCATGTGGAGCACATCAAGTAAGCCAGAAGATGGAATGGTTATTGTTTCGACAAGGATTGTATTAGCCAACTATGTTAAAAGATTGTATTTATTTTGCAAAAGGATGTTAGGAATGTCAAGTGCACACAAGCATCCAGCATGTATCGGCAAGCGAACTTCATTCGATTGTGAAACCTTGGCCTTTTAGAGGTTGGGCTTTAGATCTTATTGGAGAGATTCGACCAGCATCCTCTAAAATCCAGAAATATATATTGGTGGGAATTGATTATTTTACTAAATGGATCAAAGCGATTCCTTTAGTCAATGTAGACCAAGAAAATGTCATTGAATTTATTCAAAAGTACATTATATATAGATTTGGAACGCCTAAGACAATAACGACAGAACAAGGATCAGTCTTTACTGGTCGAAAAATGCAAGAATTTGCTACAAAAATGGGATTCAAATTGTTAACATCTACACCTTATTATGCACAAGCTAACGGCCAAGTCGAAGCAGCAAACAAGGTAGTAATCAGTTTAATAAAGAAACAAGTGGGAAAGAAACCAAGAAATTGGCATAAGACGTTGGATCAAGTTCTATGGGCTTGTCGAACCTCGCCTAAAGAGGCCACAGGAACAACACCATTTCGCCTAACTTAAGGTCATGATGCAGTATTACCTGTAGAAATTTGTCTACAGTCGACGAGGGTTCAAAAACATCAGGATATTCCTTCTGAAGTTTATTGGAATATGATGTTAGACGAATTGATGGATTTGGATGAGGAAATATTGAAAGCCTTAGACCTCTTAAGATTACAAAAGAAAGGGATCGAGAAATCCTATAATCGAAAGTAAAGCCTAAGGAATTTTTTCCTGAAGATTTAGTTTGGAAGGTAATTCTTCCAATGGATCGAAAAGATAGAACTATGGGAAAATGGTCCCCTAAGTGGGAAGGACCTTTCAAAATTATTCAAACTTTCTCTGGTGGAGCCTATGAGATCGAGGAGTTAGATGAATATCAAAGACTTCTGAGAGTAAATGGTAAATACTTGAAAAGGTATAGACCTACGCTTCAAGAGGTTAAAATAGACAATGTATAGTCACATTCGAATAAAGGAAAAGCCAAAATGGAAATTTAAATTTCATTAAAAATAGCCAAAATGGCCTTAACGTCATTACAATGAGTGATTATACAAATATATAAACAGGATTCAAAAGGGGAGATTGGCCTTGATCTGGAGATATTTAATCATTTGCAATTCCAGACATCGTTCGTAAAGAGCCTTCAATTGATGAAGGGTTTCAAGTTTAGCATCATGCGTTTGAGCTCGATCAGCATGCTTCAACCCTTCAGCAAGTTCCTCATGGCTTTCAGACTCAGTATTTGTGGCAAAAAGTTCTTCCTTACTTTTATCATTGGCGGAAATTTTAGCCTCCAATTCTATGATCTGCGCCTTCATTTCAGCCGTGTCTCGATCGATCTCCTCAGCTTCTTTCTGCCTAGCTTCTTGAGCCCTCGACAGTTCTTTTACTTTGGAAGCTGATTCAGTAGTAGCATGCCAAGCGGCAGCTACATGGCCGTTGGCCTCTTCGATCTCACGAACAAGAGTCCTTCGACGATTGTAGTCCGCTGACACTTGGTCAATAATGGAAGTTAAATCCAGAATGACGCTGGCTACATCTGGAGAAGCAATGAGGAGATTAACAGCCCTCAAGGTAGTTTTCAGAAAGGAAGGAGCAGTAGTTTCTCCCTCCAAGGTTAGCATTAAGTCTCTTTTGAAAATTTGTGCTTTAACCTTCTGAAGTGCCTCATCAAGAGGGGAGGTCGAAGTAGACTTTCCAGATGCAATCGAGACACGATGGTCAGAAGAACTTTCTCGCCCTTCGAGAATGGCAGTCAAGTAGTCCAGAGGATTTTGCTGTTTCATCAAGGCCAAAGCTTCTTTGGTTCGAGACCCTGTCGAAGGGGCATCCTCATTAATGGCAGCAGCCACATTAACCACCTGCGTGGGAATATGGGCAGTTTCAGCATTCGTCAGGTTTTGGGCCCCTTCAGTAGAGCCTTTGATGCCATCAGCGTCTGGAATTCGTTCATCTTGATTTTCCCCTTCCATCATATTCTCCCGTTCTATCATAGCTACGGCATCAGTGGCCTCCTCCTCTTCTTTGACTTCCTGTACGTCAACTAGTTGAGCCCTATTTTCTTCATGATCTCCTATAGGGCCTTCTTCATTGACTTCCTCTATGGTCTCATACTGAGGTTCAGAAACTTGGTTCACCTCATCAGCTGAGCTCACAAAATAGCCTTTTGTTGAAGAAGGCTTATAGGTGGGATCTCCCTCACTATTTAATAGAGTGGCTGATCCTTCAGCAGGAGTAGGAACTTGTTTAGAGGTGCTGGCAGTATCCTGAAGATTAAAAGAAGTTTTTATTCTCAGAATTTTTATAGAGAAAAGGGTTAGTACAATAAGTAAGTGATTGGATGTTGAAGCAAATACCTGAATTGGAACTTCGGCACCGGGGCTGAAATTGTCGCTCTCATTGGGATTATTTAGCCTGGCAGTTACTTCTTACTCAGTAGGCTGTCTAATAACTACAGGAGGAGGCCTTGATTTGGTAGCTGTAATTTTAATTTTTGTTTTAGGACGAGGCTCAGGTGCGGGAATTTCTTTCTTCAATTTTTGTCTCGTCAGAGGAACAGGAGGAGACTCCTCTTCTTCATCACTAGAGATTTTGATTTCCTAAACCTTCCTTTTATTGGGAGTGGTTTTCTGAACATCCAGAAAGATAAGATTCGAAGATATCAACGTCCGTATTAGAAAATAGAAAAAGGGAAAGGTACAGTAGAAAGTAAATACCTTTGGTGAAGGATCAACAGAAGGGTCTCCCACTTTGGTGCTTTCAGCAGCCTTCTTTGCGATGGTCCTCTTGACAGCTATACAGGAAACAAAGATAAATCGAGCGTCGAATGATTAAATCTAAGACAAAGAGGAAAAAAGGAAAGAAAATAATACCTTTCTTAATCTTGTCAAGGACCAGCTTAAACGCCTCGCGAAGGTGGTGGGCGAAGTCCTTCTCATCAAAGAACTCCTCATTATAATACTGCCTCCACCACCCTTCAAAATTTCTAGAACACAAAAAATTGAGATTAAAGTCGAACATGGTTAGTACGGTCCGACCAACGTACCTACCAATATGCTTGGTAGCAGCATCTTCTGAGTAATATGTGTTGTAAAATAATAGTAGTTTCTCTCGAGAATAGATGGGTGATGAGAGTGACTGGACAATGTTGAATTGTCGAGAAACAAGATTTGGTTGGTAGGCAATCAAACTTAATTGATTCTTCGAGCTCTTGAATCTCAGTGGCATGATTCTGGGTCGAAGAAACGACTCCCAGATGCCCATGTATTCATCCTCCAAGTCCTCCTCGTCAGTCAAAGGAAATGGTCTAGTAAACCATTATGGGTCGACTTTTCGACTGGCAAAAGGAGCCATGGTCGAAACAAAATGTTTGCACTCTGCAAACATCATCATAAAGCTTGTGAAAGCCTTTTGAAATTGTTGACCCTCGTCAGTCGGAGTCAGCAAAGCAAGTCTGGTACCTTCGACCCTCCTGTTCAGGATTTTTGGGGCCGCTTCATTGATCTTGTTCTTCTGAGGAAGAAAAGATTCGAAGGTGGCGTTGAGCCAAAGTTGAAGAAGCCAGAAAGGGCCAGAAAGAAGCAAGCTTGCCCTATCTCCTATGACCTTGAGTTGAGTCACACCATTGTTGACGGACTCATATAGATTGGCCAAAATCAATTCAGCCAGATAGAGGGGTAATCGTAATGAAGTTGCGTCGCGAGCGTGAGCATCTTCTTAGTCACTTGAAGTGACTTGGTGTAGAAGACGAAATGGGATAACCACATAGCCAGAAAAGCTATATGTTCCACCTCCGACACTGTGCTGGAGGATTTATCATGGAAATTGTTGATGAATGTGGTGTATGTGGGTTTTGTAGCTGAAAACCCAATAACATCTTCAGATAGATCCTCTGGGTCGAAATAATCGCTAGTCGGTCGAAGACCGGTGATCGCTGCTATGTCGAAGAGGGTTGGGGTTACCATTCCATAGGGAAGATGAAATGTGAAGTGGGTGCTATCCCAAAAGTATAACGAAGATACCAACATAAGAGGACAATAAGACAATCCTGTCTTCGACAACATCACCAAATTGTAAATCCCCATTTCCTTCCAAATTGGGGTTTGCGCCTTCTCCATCTTATTCAGCCAGTCTGAATACTCAGAAGAGAGATTAGGGCACAATTGAAAGATCTTGTTCCCTTTGTTCATGAATTGAAGGTTAATGTCCTCCTTAGTCTAAGCGTGTTGCTGGTTAGCTGGAGTCGCATCCTCAGAATCGTCCCTTGGTTTCTTCGCACAGCCTATAGGTTTGAGTCTTGGGTGAGTGGGGAAGAAAGCACGATTCTTCATAGGATTCTCGATGCATGTGGACAGAGGGCCAGACATAGCGTATATATCTTCAGAGTACCTGATAGGAATGAGAAGCTGGGAATCGTATGCCTCTCGCCATTCTCTAGTCATGGGTTCGGAAACGTATCGTGGCTCCTCAGTCGAAGCAGGAGAAGGGCTTGTAGGGAAGATTTCTGGTTGGTGGTCTACATCAGCGACATTCTTAGGTTTGGGGTTGTTGGGTGCGTTAGAAAGGAAAGCCATTGTTGCAAGTTGGTAAGGAGCGAAAATGACAATGTAAGGTGTTTTCTGCAGAAAAGTTGAAAATGTTAAGTGTTGTGAAAGTTCCAAATGATGAGGCTCAAGACTATTTATAGTGTCCAAAGGGAAGTGTGTCTCGTCAAAGCCGTTTAATGCTATGGACATAGTGGGGCACGTGGCACGCTGCAAAGCAATAAACATGCAGATGATGGGAAACGTTTGACATGCTTGCCTAGGTTTTAGGAGTAATGGTCATAATGGCAGCATGGTAACAGCTGATTGAAAATATGTCTTGGGAAAAGAGTAATGATGGTTTCTGAGAGTGGCAGCCGTGGGAAGACGAAAAGCGCACGTTAAGCCTTTCGTGGACAACAAGGGGGACAGGTGTCGAATAGAAAGATCAAAGAATGATTATTTCTTTTAGCATTGAAATAGACATTCTTGGGGGGCAATTTGTTGGCTCCTAAATTTGACACCTACTATATATTGGCCTTATAGGCCAAAAATAGAACAAATAAAGCCAAGCTGGAAAATATTTCGACAGATGGAAAAAACTTAGAGAAAATATTTGAGTTACACATTGGTCTTCGACCAAGCATCACCATTAATATTTCGAATAAGAAGGTCCTATGACCTTAGACTAGAAGAACATACCTTTGTGTTGTTGTACCCCAAAATTTGCCCTCCCATATTTCTCAAAACATTGCAAGAAAGATCCCCAAATTGCTCAAAGAAGTCCAAGGGTTGGCCAGACAAACTCTCTCCTAAGGCAGTCTACTCAAATTAGGGTTTTGTGTTGCATCAAAATATTTGAGTCCAAGTGACCCCAAGTGCTCACCAATGTCCTAATATGTTTTAAATATCATCCATGTCAAGTTTCAAGCCTTGCAGAGGAATTTTGCTCATTCAATTGCTCAAAAGGTCCAAAAATCGACTATGCTAGGGTAAAAGTCAACTGTGACCCAAATACAGTCAAACTTCAAGATTTTTTGTCAACATTCTCATTTCTAAGGATATTTCATCATTTTATCAATGGTTGATCATAATTCATCAAGGATTGCTCAAGATTCATCAAGATGCAAAAGTTGCTAAATTAGGGTTTTGTAGGAAAAGTCAACTCAACTTTGAACAAGCATAACTTTCTCATACTTTTTGAGAAATGACCCATACAAAGCTAATTTTGAAGAGGATGCAATTCCTTACAATCCATCTTCATACCCCAAGATCATAATATGTACTCACAAGAAGTTATGATTTTTGACATTATAGGTCATTTTTGAAAGTCAACAAAACACCTTTTTTGTCAAAGCTTCTAACTTGCTCATGGAATATCAAAATTCTATGAGACCAAAAGGGTTGATTAGAGGACATCTCAAGCTTTCTAAAAAGTCCAAGAACACCTCCAAAAGCTCAAAATTGAAGAAGTTATGCATTGTTGAAGTTGTACTTTTTTACAAAATTGCCAAAAAGTCAACTATCCCCAAAACTTCAAATTTTGCCAAATGGGCCCATTCCTTTTCACTTGTTTTGAGTTTGCATTATTTCCCACGTGCTATAGCCTTGGCCATGTGTTCATATTATATTTTTATTATTTAATTTGATTTTTATTTGAATTAATTCACTTTAAATCAAATAAAATCACATAAAATCAAAAATATTGATAACCAAAGATCTTTTGATGATTATAGGTTTCAATGGATAGCTTGCACCATACCAAACTCGTATCAAGGAATTAGAGTACAAAAAGATTCAAATCAAGCCAAAATTGGAAGGTTGTAAAAGGAGATCAAATCAAATATTCAAGAATTGATAGAGGGAGATTTGGACAGTAAAAACAACCCTAATATATTGTACAATACATAAGGAGGCGAGGCAGACAATTTTAGAGGTTGGAAATCAGTTCTAGAGGCAAAACAAAGTTTGCAAAAAACCAGAAAAAGTGTGAGATTGAAATCAAGTCTAGAGGCATTTTCAAGACTTGAGACTTGTCTCAATCTCTTCCTGGTCATCTCCAGAAGCGAAACCAATCAAGACAACGCGTTTTCAGACCCTCCCAAGCGCTGTAAGTTCCTCACGAGTCTGCCCTGTTCTTGATTTCATATTTCATAAATTAGGCATTGTTAATACAAAATAACTGCATATTTGTGATCACCATGCCATTTGCAAGCTTTTGGCATTAATCGATTTCATTTATCTAACCTATATCACAGACCACCATTGCTACGGTTTGTTGTTCGTTTTTAGGGCTTTTTGTTTCAGGAAAAATTGGCCATGATAATGGCTATGGTTGTGATCAGCAGGTTGAGATGAACTCAACCATGATTTTAGAATGCGTTTCCATGGCCTGTGGAAGATTTGGGAGGAGCCTCTGTCTATAGCGACGGACATTTGTCCGTAGGTACAGATGTTGTGACTTTTAGCCACGGTCCAGAGGACAGGGACAATGCGTGTCACGCCCCCATTATGGAAATCTGGCGCGCTATTTTTTATATTTACCCAATGAAACTTGTTTTCTTATATTATTATTTATTTGTGTTATACTAACAATTGAAACAACATAGAGTGGTGGCAAGCATAGCGTGGATTTTCCTTCAGGATCTGGGTTCGAATCTCAGGTCCCCCTATTTTCCCAATAATATTTTCTTGCAGATAATCCAATGCACACGCCATCATGATGACCATCATACTCTCTCACTCTTCAGCGTGCCAGATGGCCAGATGGCCAGATCTGGTGGTCAAGTTTCAAGGGCACACCATAACCCAGTCAACGCGCGTGTATGGGATCCCAAAAAGTCAATTGGGTCAACTTCAAATGGGCCAACAAAACTGCTTTCAGCACCTCCCAATATCAGGCCCATTCTCTCTTTTTTCTCACATTTTATTTATTTGTTTATTTTATTTAAATTATATTATTTTGTTTTAATTAATTTCTAACCAATAACAAATTTTCTTTTTTTATCAAAAAAAATCACAAAAAATACTTTTCATCCAATTAAAATTTAGAATTTTATTTTTATTTAATAAATACTAACTAATTAATTAGGTTTTAATTCTATAACATTAATTTACTTTTGTAAATAAATAAAATCAATTAGAATTAATTAGGTTTTAACTTTAGTTTAATCATTTTATTTTCTTTCTTAAAATAACAAAAATTTCAAAAAAAATATGTCATTAATTATTTTTTTCATTTAATTAATTTAATAATTAATTTAGTATTTAATTATTTTAATTTCTTTTCTTAAAATAAAAACAACAAAAAAAGCATTTTTCTTTCAAAAGGGTCAAAACCCTAATTTCGCATCCGATTTAATTTTGCGTCGCGCTTTATTTTTCTTTATCTAATTAATGTATCTGCTCCCGGTTTGTAATAAATAATTAGGACATTTTATTTATTTTTCTGCTTTTATTTTATTTTCAAAGGGTTGTTTTTGCGATGTAAATACCCGACGCCTTGTAATTTAATTTCCGCATTTTAATTCCGCAAATTATACAACTGTTAGATGTTTGGTAATAGGGCTTGCATGACAAGAATGAATGCCTAATTTTAAAATCAAATTAGATCACCCTAAACATGTGCAAAGATAAGAATAATTGAAAACAACACACTCGCACATGTGCACTCTTAGGGTACACCCCACTTGGTTTCCTTCGTACACGGTTATTGAGTATAGGTCGTTTTAGAGGTCGTCCTCCTGTCTAAAAGATCATAGTTGCCTTGAAACGGTTGCCTCGGATATTGTTGCCTCAAACAAATGATCTAAGACATTAGGATTACAGCTAAGATGTCCTAACATTACTTTAGTGATCGTATGTTCCTCATTCGAATTGACCCTCAAACTCCAACGACGGTGCTACCTACTCGTTAATAGTGGGATAGTATTGTCTAAAGGAAATTAGCATAGAACGATTCCTTTTTCGAGTAGGTAGATTAGTTCTTAGATACTTGCTCATCCAAAACAAAACAAATTTTTCACACTTACACTTTTACAGACAAGTTTTCAAAAAAAAAACACTTCATTACACTCTTGAAGACAGAAGCAAGAGTTAAATCGAAGTCGAAACAAAAAAACTTTTCAAAGCCCACAAACACAAAGAAAACAATTTTGAAAATGATGAGCAGGTACCTAAGAGCCCGTAGATAACTACAGATAGAAAGGGTGCTAATACCTTCCCTTTCTATAATCTACCCCCGTACTCAGAAATAATCTCAAAAAAGGAATTTTTCTGTTCTTTTTTCCTTTCCTTGTTGGATAAAATAAAATTCGGTGGCGACTCTTGCTTACCGCGACATTTTGCAAACACAAACGCAAAACACAAACCAGCATTCCAAAAACAGTCAGTTCTTCCCACCGTATCACATGTGTCAATACCAAAGACGAAGGATATTTGAATTTGAATTGTTGGAGGGAAAGACGGTTTCGCCAGCATTTAAAGAAAAGCGACGTGGCTGGAAGAGAGAGGTCGAGGGACATGCAGAGGACACTTGTCTTCATCTTAGAGCAAAGCCACCCCTCGACGGTTACGTAGTTTTAGTATAAAATAGGAAGTCTGTGTAGTTTTTCCGGGTGTTCAACCTATTGTGCTAGTTACTCAAATATTGTCCAAGTACCCGCTGTGTGTGAAAGGATAAACTTAGAAATGTACGTTGGAAACACCACTTTTCATTAATAAAGTCTTTTTTACATTACTTTGATCTTATTTTGCAAGATTACTTTTTCTGCATCTTTACCTGCATTTCTATTAACTTCCTTACTTTCTAAAACCACAAGCATCTTATTTCTGGTCGAACGTGTGTTCTTCCTAGACATCTATTTTCACATCAAACCAACATAAAAATTAGCATATGTTCTGGGATCAATCTGATCAATCTCGCGAGTAACCAAAAGGACTTTCCTTTTTGGAGGATCATCGGTTATTTACCAAAAACCACGGTAAAAAATTCAAAAAGACAATAATAGCCTTCATCCAATAATATTTATTTAATTAAAGAATAACTAACCAATATTTATTAGGGTTAATGAATTTTTTTAGTCTTTTAAATAGTTCAAATTTTATTTTTAATTCTTTTAAAATTTTCTTTTAAAGAATAATTTTTCTAAAAATTCAAAATTAAATTTGTGGTTTCTCCTACAATTTAACGACGATTTTAGCGATGATTTTTAACGGTTGTTTTTAATTTAGTCATGGAATTAAAGACTATTTTAACTACGATTTTGTTATGAAGGATCAAAAATTAAATTTTAAATTTTTAAAAAGACTTTTTTTGAAGAAAATTTTTAAAAGAACTAAAAACGAAATTTAAGATATTTAGAGAGACCAAAAAATTCATTAACGCTATTTATTATCTAATTCTTATGTATATAGATATTACTTTTTTTTAAATTTATTATTCGTATTGTGTTAATATAAAAATATATCCAAATTATTTTATATAGAGAAAAATAAATTGCAGTTCAGCATTATCAAAGACAATAGCAACCCACTTAAAAAGGATATAAAGAACATCTTGTAATTCGATCATAAGTTTTTGAATTCAAATTTTACATTTGTTTTTAAAAGATTTGCTTACATTTTAAGAGAGGAGAACTTTAGGTGTATTTTTATTTTTATATATGTTTAATTTTTTAAAATAGCATAATACCTTTGCATAAAACAATATATTTAAATTTAAAAAAAAACTAAGTACATATCGAAACACCATTTTAAAAATTGATACTTCCTTTTCAAGACACCTATTTTAGACATGTTTTTAAAAGTTTTTTGTTTGATATATGAGATTAAGAAATTTAATCGTGTATGACATCGGTGAAGTAGAAGCTTCAATGTTGAATATTCCATTTTGAACAATCATAACCAAAGGAACCAAATAATAGGTTAAAGAAGCTTCAATGTTGGATTAAATTCATCCACGTATGATACACTATTATATTAAAACTAAAGAATATTGAAATAAAAAAATTAAGGGAAAAGGGTATGATCCCTTTAAATGCAATTTTCGAAAAAGCAAAATTGAGTTCATTTGATGACGGTGTGAGAAAGTGCGTGAGAGAAAAAATATTTTTATATGATAGTTAAATGAAGGGTAAAAATGTTGTATATTAAGTAGTTAATACTTAAAGGTGGAATTAGTAGATAATATGCAACAAATGTTCAAGAGTACAAAGAGTTTAAGAGTTAGAATATAAGAAGTCTCACGTCAAGCCATTGCCACAAAAAAGAAGAAAAAAACTACGTAACAACATAATATAAACCATGCTAGTAAAAGAAAAGAAAATAATGAAATATAACACCAAAGAAAATGTTAGATCTCAGCCTAGGAATTACCATCAAGAAAAATAAATAAATATAAAAAAATATCAAGAACACTTTCTCAAAGAAGTCGGTCAAAGACTTTCGAATCACTGTTGACTCAAGCAAAGACTAGGATTGCCAAACCTGTGAGAGAGAACACATGAGATGGTCAAAGACCTATATTTAAACCATTTTCAAGCACAAAAAATGTTAGTATCTTCCATCTCATCCATTGAAATATATGTACATGTAAAGGTGATTGTTATGAGATTTTTATAGATAGACTATTGAATCATAAATCATGAAGAGGCCACCTCTAATTCTAGATACATCACCAAAGGAAATAAAAAGCTCAAAAAGAGATGAGAGACCTCTAGGAAGAACTACAAGTCACCATAAACATCTAAAAATCTTATACCATAAGAAGGGTATCAACTCACAATTTACAAACAGATAGGAAATTACGTAATAGGACACCCCATACCCTTATGATCAATAATAATCTTTCATTATAAAAAGTTTATCCTAGTAAAAATATTATTCTACAGAGCTGCCAAAAGAACACAGCAATTTTAGAAGGAGTCCAATCAGTCCAAATAAGAGGCGGAATAATATCCCCTCTATTAGAGGGGGATAGAGGGAGACTTAAACTCTAAAAGTGTATAGTACGTTGAGACAGTTGAAAACACGCCAACACTTGGATGTATCAAATATCAATGATCATGATCCTGTGAGGGAAGCCTATCATGAATAATTAGGAATAAAAATATTTATCGTTTTCTGCTCATAAACAAAAAGAGACATCTTCCACCTAATATCTCAGATAACACCTCATCAACTCAAATCCTATCCTCAACAACAGTCTTATCAAATTAATTAGAGATACTATAAAGTTTATGAAATTTGACACTAAGCAGGATAGAATTGACCAAAGGATCATTCAAAAAATAGGTGAGAAGAACATTGTCCACTTTCCTCCTAAGATCACTGACCATCTCATCTACAGAATCACAAACTTTAGAACCCAAAAGAGACACATTTTTTTATCAAGTAGAAGCACTACAAGAAAATTGACATATAGTAACAACCAATGTATGTTGGTAAAAGGTACAAAACCATTGGTATAACCTGAAATACCTATTCCAAATACACTTATTTCTTAATTTCGCACTACTATCACAATAGCCTGTTGTGATGGTTTTCCTATCTGTTACACAAAATGCTCAGGTTGTGCCAAAGCAAAATTATGATGAAAAATTAAATTGATTGATCAAATTTAAAACTTATCGAAAGTGATTTATTGGAGAAAAAAAGTTGGCAGTAATATGCAAAATCTTTGTGAAGGTGATATGATATAATATGAAGCTCATTGTGTTGTTTACGGTGAGCAGGTTCTATAGGTGGAATGATTGTGAGGTTAGGATTCATGGGAGATGGTGTGATTGTGGTGACAAATTAAAAATATCGAGTTTTGTGAGAAAGTTGTTATGAAAATTGAGGAAGAAGAAAGGTTTTAGAAAAAAAATTCATAAATAATTCACGAAAGAGTAATAGGTTTTAGACCTTAGCATATCCAACAAATGAAAATCTTGTATCTAGTAATGACCAGTACCTTTGAAATATTAAGTCATACCATGAAAATATATTTTATGTAACTAATCCAAAATAAGAATTAAGAACAAAAAAATCATCAATATTCAAGCTTAAGAAAAATTACATAGAACGCCACGATCGAGATCAAAACATGAGTAATAGGACAACTACGTCTAACCCCAACAAAAGAGAAAATAATCTACGCTTACTCATCGTAAATTTAAAATTAATTCCCAAAAGAAACATGTTGAAAATCATTTGTTTCTCACTCCCTTCTACTTAACTACACCAAGTTCTACCAAGATATCTATGATATTTTTTCAACGGCCAGGCTAAACCTCGCTTAGCGCGCCTACAATCTTCCTCATTAAGAAATTCCCGCTCATATGCAAGTGTTATTGGTCGTCTTAATCTCACTTGGCTGGCCTCTATCTCGCTTAGCAAGCTAACCCTTGCTTTGTCTTCAAGTAACTTAACCTTGAAGCTTTTTTACACATCATACCTTGTTTAGCGCGCCTGCTAGCAAATTTTGGTTCCTGGTTGAAGTTTGTTTGGTCTTTTCTTGCCCATTTATGGCTTAATGAGATATTTCCTTGGATAGGTTAGCTTTGATGCTTGAATGGTATATTTTGACCATTTTTGATGATTTATTGGTCCATTTTTCCTATTCTTGATAAATTAATAGTGAAAAGTTGACATTGACTTTTATCATATTTTCCAAATAAATTTGGGATTTTTTCATTGATTACTTTCAATAGAATTAATAAGTGCTTATGAACTTTTGTATTTTATCACTTATCAACTCTCACTGAACTATCTTTTTTTGTCCTCAAACAAAATCAACACAAATTGTTTAGAAATATTTTTACCATGCAGTGATCATGAAAAGTCTAAGGACTTGATCAAGAGGTATTTTAAATTCCTTTGAAGTATGACATGATTTTTTTTCAAATGCAAGTTCTGTGAGTACAAACTCCGTCATCAAAATATTTTGAATGATGTCAAAATTGGGAAAAGTTTGAACTTTTGAGTATTGGATGATATTCTTATGTCTTGTGGCACTCCTCTGCATTAGAGGTCTTAGGAATTATTAAAAAATATTTCAAAATTAATTCAAGTCATTAAAAATAGTTTTATGCATGGTTTTTCACTACATGTATCGACAGATTCGTATTTCCGATCGACACATGTAATGCATTTTTAAATTTTGTAGCTTTTGTAAGTCTTAGGCCGACACATGCATGTTTCAGATCGACATATATTGAAGCTTTTCTGAAATTGCAGAAATTTTTATTTTGTGTGTCGACACATCCACTTTTCAGATTGACACATTTGCTATGGTTTTAAATCATGTAGCTTATGTAACTTTAAGTGTGTATTTTCCCTTTATATATAATTCTTTTGCATATATATGAAAAATATCTCTGTAAGAAATATAGCTCAAAATTTAATTTTTTAGATTCTTAATATTATGTACTCTACTTCTAAAATACATATATAAATATTAAATAGATTTTATTTTAAAATTTATGTCATTAAAACTTACTAATATTATAATATTTTGAAACAATGGTTGGTTGAAAAAATTATATTGATTGTTATATTTACAAAGATTATGAAGGGTTTATTTTTTTATCGCTAAAATTCGCTATTTTCACGGATTATTATCACTATATTATATGTCTTTTTATATTTTAATCAATAAAATATTTATAAATATTTATTTTCATTAGTGATATTGATAAATATTTTTAGTTATTAAACATATTAGATTTATAATATTGATGATTTATTACATATTTATTTTTAATATTTATAATTATTAATATTTTTTTATTAGCAACCATCAAATTTTATTAAATAGTCTAAATTATGAATGAATTTATCTCTGACTTTTCTACTAATAATAATTTAAAAGACATATACTATTTAGAAAAACATTTGGAATAATTAACAATGCTATCAATGTCTTCTTCTCTTTGTTCTTGCTTAATTGGTTTCTTTTATTTGTCTCACAGTATAAAAAAGCATGCGAGTGTATAGTATGCGAAACTAATAATGCTACCAACATGAGTTTTAATTGCAATCAAAACTGTATCGGCTCTAAACATATAGACTCTTCTATCAGCTATGGTATATAGGGGGTGTGCATGGTTATCAAATTTTAAAAATCAATTTATTTTAATGGTTCTAGTTTTAAAATTAAATCATTTTTTATAATAACCAATTTAAAATTGTAAAATGGTTTCAATTCGGTTCAAAATCGGTTTAAATCGGTTTTCAATCAAAATTGATTTATAAGAAAATTGTATCTTTCTTAATTTGAAGAGACGAAAAAAATTCAGGTTAATGAAGGGAACAAGATGCAAAGGCATGTGTCATTTTTATACTATTATATTCAAACACCAGCACAAATCGTTTTTCATAATTTTTTTGAAAAGCAAAAAAGTAAAATTCAATTTAAGAGTAAAAACATTACACTTTAATCTATGATAAAGTTGCACTAGAACACTAAAACTAGAACCCAAAAAAACTAAAACAAAACATTCTAAAACCAAGACAAAAACTGTTTCAAAACAATTGCTACACTATAACAGTTAAACAAAAAAATACAGATTAACAATTGTTCATCACAATTAACTTAATAAGTTCTTCTTCCCTTAACTAATCATCACTCTAATTAACTAATTAATAATAAATAAAATAAAATATATAAATTAGTTTTCTATTTTCAATTTGAATATTATATAAATTGGTTTACACGAATTTGAATTTACTGTGCCTTAATAATATCTTATTCATTAATAATATCATATACATTTGATTTTATGTATGACAACTGCTTATCAAAAATGGAAACTAGATTTTTGTTTTGATATCAAAATAGATCTGGAGCGGTTCACATCCAACACAAATTGGATTATAAAAATTAGTGCACTGAATTATTAAAATTGGTTCGTGTAAATCAGTTTTTTTGCACACCCCTAATGATATACAAGAGGTACCTCTATGGGGGAAAATGTTCATTGATAATATTTTCTCTTCGGCATTGTTTTATGTTAAGTGATCCGCAGGAAGAAGGAAAGTGGAGAGTCCTAAAGTTATTTTAATAGAAACAAATAGAATAAAAAGTCTTGTTATTTCTATTTGACTATGTTCTGATACTTACCCTAGGGGATAATTCTAAAGTCACTTGAGTTGGAAGAAGTGAAGTTGAAAACATCTTGATATACAATAAAATTTGAAATATGAGATTCAACATATAAAGTATCATTAAATGTGTTAAACAGCGTTGAAAAATTCAATAGAAAATAAATTAGAACTGAATTTCACTAAGTGTCATAATCAATAAATAAAACTTGTATCGACTAATTTATATAGACATGCATTTTTTAATATATAATGTGTAAATTATTATTCTATTTAACTAAAAGATGTTAAGGACAATATTAAAATTGAAAATATATGAATGGCCAACATTAATTTCAAGTCAAATATTTCTCCAATTATTTCGGTTAGCATATTTAATGTTAAGGATGATTTCATGCAATTTAACTTGAAAGGAGGTTAAAACTTCAATCTTAGTTGAGAAAGATCTCAAAAATGTTCATGAATTATCCATAAATATGCTTCCACAAATTGATATTCTAGGATTTTCTCTTGAAGCTTCATTTCTATTGTATTTAATTCAATTATGACTAAGAAAACACCAATTAACTTGTATGATTCTGAGTGCAGAAGGAGGTCAATAAATGGTATGAAAGCATTTAATAATTATAAACTCTTGAATTGAAGAATACACGTGGCCCTTGAGAGAAGCAAATATCATATAGACAAATTGTTTAACATGAATGATATCTCTATCACAGTTAATGTTACCATAATAAAACTTGATACCGTTTCTCGCATGCCAAGTTTTCTAAAAAAATTATTAGAATGAGTCATGACCAGATTCTAAACTTAGAGCTCTAACTTCTACCAACAAATTTGAATAACCTTCTAAGATGCAGTAACTAGCTTTCTATTGTCTTTACTACCTGTATATATAAAATTTATAATTCAAAAATCAAATTCGTTAAGAAGATTTATTTTCCATTCATAAATATTTAGACTACAAAATCATGCTTTGTATGACTGATTGGACCAATTGAACCCTACCTTTCATAAAAAGAAGGTGATCCTTCCAAGTAGTTAGTTTGAACAATACTCTATCTACTATGATATGGAGATGATGAGTTATAGACTTGACTTTTAATATAGGAGCTCCAAGATAGTTAAATGGTGTTTGTCACATAGTGAATCCAAGGTATATGCTATGTGCCTCAACCTAGATGCAAAAGTACCTCCACCATGAAACTTACATTTAGTTGGACTGAAATGTTGACTATAATTCTGGCCATCTTCTTGAAGGAGATGATTAATGACTTGAGCATTTTTATTGGTAGCTTTGAAAATTATCATAACACTACAAAATAAGTTGTGTGTTGCCACGTGATTCCCATGTCACTAACACCAAAATTATGTCACAACTTTGTTTTTGCCATGTAAAGAAACACGTCGCTGGAGAGCGCGTGGCAATGTTATTGCGACGTGGAAAACATGTCACAATGTTGCCACGTGAAATTCACGCCGCAACAAACTTTATGGGGTCAAAGGCAGTCAGAACAGAGCAGGTTTTATATTCACTTTTACGTTGTGTGTTGCGGCGTGTTTTTCATGTCACTAATTTGTGATGTGGAAAACACATCGCAATTTTTTTTTTATAAATTATTTTCTTTTTTAAATATAATAATTCTGATTTAATAATTAATATTATTTTCTGTTTCATTAAATTAATAAATTAAATACTATAATTTATTTATTAAATTCAATATTATAAATTAAATTATCAAAAATAAAACTAAATATATCAAAATATATAAATTAATATACTTAATATAATAAAATTAATAAACTAAAATTTAAATTTAATTTTTTAAAATATAAAATATGATTATAAATTTATATTAGTACACAAATAAAAAATTAAATAGAAAATAAAAATAAAACTAAGCAGAAGGATCATTCGAGTCGTCGGAAAAGTCACGAAGAAAGTCATCATTATTTTGGTGGTTATTATTTTGGCCACCGTTGTTGGGATTTCCACCAAATGCTTGCATAAATTGTCGCATTTGCTCCTCCATATCAGCCTGCCTTTTCGCCATTGCCTCCATTTCTCTATTACGTTCACCCCTAATTACCTCCATTTGGACCTTCAATTCCGCCTCCATTTGGACCTTCAATGCGGCCTTACGTTCTTCGGACTCGCGTCTAGCCAATTGTCTTACCGTTTCTAACTGATCGGGTGTCAAGTTTGTTTGACGCGACCCTCCTTCACCGTCCGCAATTCTCTGATACAGAGTTCTATCCCCACTTCTCAAGGTGCCCGCCAAATTTCCACCACCAAAAAAGCACCCGTTAGGCCCCTTTCCCCCAACAACTTGACTCTAAATATAGAAATCCACATCTGGATGAACCGGTTTTCCTGGAGGAGAAGTATATTGAGGATTATGGGTCAGAAATTCTACAAGCAAGGCCTGATAATCCTCCTACACATACAATAAAAAAATCAAGTTAAATATATAAGTAAAATTAATGAAATTAAATAAAAAAAAAAAAAAAAACATATGGCCACGTGATTGTAACGCCACAACTTATCAGTTGCCACTCAATTTTCACGCCACAACATCTCACTTGCCACGTGAAAATCACGTCACAAAATTACTTTAAAAATAAATATATAAACATAAATTTACTTTCCAGGGCTTTTTTGTACGCTCGTCAATAAATTCCCTCGATTTCTTTGTCCGAGTTTCGGTAACCAGCTCAGTCATCAATGGTTGTCTCCCCAAACGCTTAGCCTAAATAAAAAATTAACTTAAATTAATAATATATGTTATAAATCCAAATATGACTTTAAAAAGTGGTAATAATTACCATGCGTCGAGCATGCTCAGCAGTACTAATACTTTCAACAGCATTAAGGCAACCTCTTTTTTCTGATGCCCTCATCTTCTTTGCAATTTCAGATTTAGTCTTAAATTCATCTGATTCCCGATACTTAAGAAGTTGTTCAAAAACTTCTTTTCCCTCGGATCCAGAATCTTCATGATCTTCATCCTCATCAACTTGATTCCCCTCAACCATTGTATCAGACAAACTTGTAGTGTGTTCATCTGGAATCACATCATTAACTTCAACTTCATCAATTTGGTAAGCAACATCTTCCACTAGATTGTCAGTTTCAATATGACCCAATGGTTTTGTTTTTATTACAACATAACACCCTCGTTTACGTGGCACAAATGAAGGATAAGGAACATAATAAACTTTCCTAACAATATTTGACATTATGAAAGGGTCGTACTCTTTGTACCTCCGGTCCATTTGAACCTCAACAGTACCATATGTCTTATCTATTTGTGTGCCTCTAGTTGGATCATACCATTCACAATAAAACAAGACAACTTTATTTTCCGAGTCTAAGTAATTGTATACTAACTCGTAGATATGTTTAACAAAACCATAGAAGTCATCTTCACCACCATCTGTAACTCCTTTCACAAATACGCCACTGTTTATGGTCTTTTTCCCTTCAGTCCATTCATGAGTGTGAAATTTATATTCGTTCATGAAGTATGGGTGCCATTTGTTTGCGCTTTGACGAGGGCTATTAGACAAGATTCTCAAATGGAGTATTTCTGGAGTCGGTGCAACAACCCTATACAATTTCTCCTTGAACCATGTTGGAAATTGGGCATGAATGACACCGGATGTTGATTGTACACCGGTACTATCAAAAATAGGCGTTGTTAAATTCCCTAAAAAGAAACACATTATAAGTTTCAAGGTAATAAATTTTATATTCACACTGTAAAGAAAATTAAAAATTTGGATTATACTTACTCAAGATATGGTTTAACTTCAATGCAGTTGATCAAGACATGAACATGTGCAGATTGCATTTCTTGTTGGGTCAACCAATGCTCACCCTTCTTTCCAGAGGGACGACCTGGAAGCCCGAAGACTGATAAGGTGTACTGACTTCTTTCGATAACATTTACAGGATTCCTTATGATTCTCGGAGTTAACATCAAGTGCTTGAAATAATGACTACAAAAATGTGAAGTTTCTCGATGCAAGTAATGTGCATATATTGATCCTTCAACTCTAGCTTTATTTTTCACTGATCGCTTTGAATCACCCATGAAACTTTCAAACGGATACATCCACCTATATTGAACAGGTCCTCCTAGATAAGCCTCATATGCAAGATACACGGGTAGATGTTCCATGGAGTCAAAAAAACCAGGCATAAATACTTGTTCCAACTTACAGAGAATGACTGGAATATTTTGGTCCAACTTAATGATATCATTCACTCTTAAAAATGACACACAAATATCTCTAAAAAATTGACTAATTTTAGTGAGTGAATTAAGCACATGTTTGGGTAGAGAACTAAACACAATTGGTAGCAATTGTTCCATAAAAACATGGCAATCATGACTTTTCATACCATGCAACTTCCCAGTGTTAGCATCGGCACACCTTGCTAAATTTGAAGAATACCCGTCGGGCATTCTCAAACCTTTTAGCCATCCACAAACCGCTTTAGCTTCTTGTGGGGTAAGACTGAAACAAGCTTTGGGTTTAAATAATTTTCCATTTGGTTGAGACTTCAATTCCAACTCTTTACGATTACACCAAATTTCCATGTCTTGTCTAGCCTTCACATTATCTTTTGTTTTGTCTTTAACATCCATCACTGTGTTAAATACGTTATCAAAAAAATTCTTCTCAATATGCATAACATCAAGATTATGGCGCAACAAATTATCTTTCCAATACGGGAGGTCCCAAAATATACTTCTTTTTGTCCAATTATGTGTGACCCCATATCCTTCAATTCAACATGCTTTGCCAATATCTGTAAACTTTGGAAGTTCACAAACTTGGTTCCATATATCAACTGGTGACAATCGAGGAGGAGGCAGATATGTTACTGTTCGTCCTTTTTGAAATTTGTCTTGTTTTTTATAAAGGGATGATTTGATGGCAGGAATATGTGGTGACAGTCAAACCACAATCTTTTCCCCCCTTTATCCAATGTAAACGCCTTAGTGCATTCCATGCAATGCGTACAACCCATTCTG
Organism: Vicia faba; assembly: GCA_948472305.1. Taxonomy (NCBI): domain Eukaryota; kingdom Viridiplantae; phylum Streptophyta; class Magnoliopsida; order Fabales; family Fabaceae; genus Vicia; species Vicia faba. The sequence continues at coordinate 1,233,356,989 of OX451735.1, forward strand.
CCATGTGTACCCCAACCAGACAACATGCCATATGCTGGAAAGTCGTTAATGGTCCACATCAAGGCATCTCGCATAGAAAAGTTTTGTTTACGGGATATATCATAAGTCAATTCTCCATTATTCCATAACCTCTTCAAATCATCAATTAAAGGTTGTAATTACACATCAATTCCGATTTTTGGACTCGACGGTCCTGGAATGACGCACGTTAAAAACATGTATGGTTTTGTCATGCACATCTCAGGAGGGAGATTGTAAGGGGTTACAATAACTGGCCAACAAGAATACGCACTTCCAGACGCTTGGACATATGGAGCAAAACCATCATAGCATAATCCAAGCCTGACATTTCTAGGTTTTGCAGAAAAATCAGGATGTACCTCATGAAAGTGCTTCCATGCATGGCCGTCAGATGGGTTTCGCATATTTCCTGGGCTTGTTTTGTTTGTATGATGCCATGTCATTTGACTTGCACTGTGTATTGAAGAAAACATTCTTTTTAACCTTGGTATTATCGGAATATAAAACATGGACTTTACTGCTACACGTTTCTGCTTACTGTTAATGGCTCTATTGCAAACTTTATATCTTGGACTCTGACAAAACATACATTCCTCCGACGATCCATCTTGAGTACCAAACTCGTTGTCATAAAACAACATGCAACCATTAACGCAACAATCAATATTTCTTACTCTTAAACCCAACTTCGACACCAACTTCTTTGCATCATAGAAACTTGCAGGTAAGTTGTCTTTCGTTGCAGTTGAGTCCAACATCATTTTTGCGAAGTGCTCCAAACACTGATCAGGAACATTCCAATTTGACTTGGCGGCCAATAATCTCACAAATATTGATAGCTTTGAGTCTGACGACCCCTAAAACAACGGCGTATTCATCTCATTCAACAACTGATAAAATCTCTGCGCTTCCTCATTCGGCAACTCTTCCCCGTCAAAATCTTCTGGTTGATCATAGGTCACGTTAACACCAAAAGCATCATCAACCATGTCACCTATCAGATTAAAGTTTTCCTCAAATTCCATAGGCGGTTGCATAGCCGGTCGACTACTTGAAGCATTTGTGTTGCTAGTCTCTTGTACATTACTCGGCAGTGTTTCACCATTATACGTCCAAACCCAATAATTTTCAATGAAACATTTTCTATGCAAAAGACGTGTTATTTCCTCTGGGTCACTAATTATATATCTACGTCCACATTTAAGACAAGGACACCTAACTCCTCCTTCACTTCGACAACGTTCCTGAGCAAACATCCACGTGATAAAACCATTAACTCCGTCTATAAAATTGGGTTTAAGTGCGCGTCTTCCTGGATATAGTCTATCGTACATCCAACTACGATAATGCATATAATATTCCATTTATTGCAAATTTATATAATCAAACCTTTTTAATTAGAAATATTAATTAATCAACTTAATAATAATCCTAAACATATTGTTCTTGTTCTTATTACTACTAAAAATATACTATGTATATATACTATTAAACATAAACATATGCTTTCATTTTAACTATTTTTAATATATAATGTTTTTTATTATATACTATTAAATATACTATTAATATAGTTTATTAAATATATAATAATTAATATAATATTTTTATTGACATATAATATAGTTTTTATAAAACAATTTTTAATTATAAAATTGTTTTTATTAACATACATATAATATATAATAATTAAATATATAAACCAGTTTTTTATATATAATGTTTTATAACATACTATATGTAGTGCTTTATTGACATATAATATTTTTTAACATACTATATTAATGTTTTATTGACATATAATATAGTTTTTATATAATATTTTTTAATTATAAAACCATTTTTTATTAACATATAATACAGTTTTTATGTCATTTTTTTAATTATAAAACAATTTTTATTAACATTCTATATATATGATATATATAAATATTTTTTATTAACATATAATACATTTTTTATATAATTTTTTTTAATTATAAAACCATTTTTATTAACATTCTACATAAAATATAATATTATATTTGTTTAAAAAAATATATTAACATCAAATATATACTGTTTTTTATAATATTATACTGTTTTTTATAATATTATATTGTTTTTTATATATGCATAATCATAAAAGAGTTTTAAAATAATAACATTAAATATATATATTTTTTAATTATAAAACAGATTTTATAATAATAACATTAAACTATTTTTACTAAATATATACATATTAAAATAATTTTGTAAATATGTTTTTATTCAATACAAAAAACTATTTTTTTTATATATGTTTTTAATCAATACATAAAATATTATATTATATTTGTTTTAAATAAAATATATATTAACATTAAAACTGTTTTTCTAAAATTTATATATTATTCTGTTTTTTTTTTGTTTTTTATAATAAATAAATTAAATAAATCAAGATATATAACTTATCATAATATATATTTTTGTTTATTAATAAATATTTATTTATATATTTTTTTGTTTTTTAACAAGAAGTACCTATATAATTTGTATTCTCATTTTTTAAAATTATATTTAATGAAAATTACAATATTATAATTTAACCAAATTTAACCTAAAATCTAACTAAATTCAGAAAATATACCAAATGTAAAAAAGATTTTCAAGAAATACCTCTTCTCTTCTAACTCCTTCAATCTTCTTGTCCAACCTTTTTACAATCTACTCCTACTATATCAATCTTCTTCTATTCAAAGAAAAATTAAAATAAATTACAATCACATAATACAATAAATAAAAACTTGTAAATAAAATAGAGACAAAATTTAATTTAATTTACCTGAAAAACAAGGATTAATGGAGATTGAAGTTGAATTTTATGAAAAAGAAGAGGTTTTATAATGGAGATTGAGTTGGATTTTATGAAGAAGAAGAGGGTTAATGGAGATTGGGATGGAATGAGAGAGGGAGAGTTGTGTTTGTTGAAAATATACTATTGTCTTGTGCTTAGTGTAACGTGATTTAATTAAATATATAAACTATTCAGCGATGTAAAAATCACGCCGCAACTTTGCCACGTGACTTTCACGTCGCAACAATGTCAATAGTCATATTCTCTTTCTTCACATGCCTGCAAAAGCTGATCATGCCAGTATGAATTAATTTGATTTTCCCTCTTAAATGTTGCGACGTGAATACCACGTCACAACTGACTTTTTCAAAATTTCAAAAATCCCTCCATCTGAACGTTAGACCAATTAAAATATTTTATATTATATTTTTACTAGCGATGTGATTCCCACGTCGCAACATTTTTTTTTATAAAAAACTCAGACAACCATCATGCTTCTTTATTTTATTAATAAAACATGTTGCCACATGATTATCATGTCGCAACTGGCTTTTTTTAGCCACATGATAATCATGTGACAAAAACACGTGGCTGGAGATGATATTTCTTGTAGTGTAAGGTTATCTATAAAAAAAGTGTGTATAAGAATGATTGTATTGCCAACTGATATTCTTGTCAACTTATCCTAACCCACCAACATATATAATTGTCTACTAAATACCTCGTCAGCAACACAAAAGAGGAATAAAGATTGAGGATGTCCTTACTTAACTCTTCTAGAGCAATAAAAAAATCCTTTAATTTTTTATGATTGATAGTTTGGATGAATGTAGAATAGTAAGTATTCAATTACAAAACTTTTGATCAAAAACCAAATTGAGCAGAAACTTTAATATGATATTGTCAATCTAAAGTATCAAAGGCTTTTATGATGCCTATCTTCAAAATCATACTACTTCCAAAAGATTTTTTGTCCAACATATTAATGACTTCTGAAGTAATCTCAATGCATTCATAAATATGTCTGCCTCTAATAAACCTCTTTGGTATTGTGAAACAGTTTTAGGAGATAAGATGACCAACTTTTCTACAATGATTTTAGTGTTGATTTTAAATTTAAAATTGACAAGTGTAATAGGTCTATAATTCTATATAGAATCTATTTCATGTAGTTTAAGTATAAAAGTAATATTTATTAAATTGAGATTATGAAGGATTCAATCTTATTCAAAAAATTGATTTATTGAATTGATCACATCAGTCTCAATTATATCCTAATAGACTTGATTCTTTTATATAGTTTTCATATATAACTTCATTCATTTATATATTATTAAAAAAAATTAAAAATATATAATGAGATAAGATATAGACTTGATTCACTCAATCGAAATTACATTTTAACTTTAAAATTTTCAAAACTAAGTTTTAAATCACGTCGTGCATTATGTAATAAAGTTTTCTTTTGAAAAAATGTGAACATTTTTACTACTAAAACTTGATAGTCTACATGTTGGTACACAAGGAAGATAAAAGACTAAAGGAATATTTACTGATAGCTTCAAAATAAGGATTTACAATGAAATTTTAATAACCTACTCCACTAGGCTATTTATACACAAAATTAAATCTAAAATATATCTTCTACAAAGATCTAAGAAGATCTAAGATATATATCTTCTAACAAAGATATAAACAATCTAAAAGATATTCTTAAATATAAATTAATATCTAATTAAATCTAAATTAATTCTAACACCATCCCTTAATTTATATTTACTCAAAACTGACAACACCAATTCCATCCCTTAAACCAAGAAATTGATCAGTTTTGATAGCCTTTGTCAGAACATCTGCCAGCTGCTTCTGAGTGCTACAGTGCACAACCTCTAACATTCCATTCTAAACTTGATTCTTCAGAAAATGATAGTTGGTCTCAATATGCTTGCTTCTCCCATGCAACACTGGATTCTTGGCAAGATTGATTGCAAACTTGTTATGAATCATCAGCTTCAGAGGTTTATTTACCTCAATCTTCAGATCTTTTAGCAAGTTCAGAATCCACACAGCTTGACATGCAGTCAGAGCACCTGCAATATATTCAGCTTCACAAGTTGACAGAGAAATAACATGTTGCTTCTTGGAACACCAAGAAATAAGCCCTCCCAAAAATTTGAATAAGTACCTAAAAGTACTTATTCTGTCAAATCTATCTCCGCACCAATCAGAATCAGAATAACTCAGAAGTTCTGATTCGATCTTTCTTCCAGATGGAAATAACACTTCATATTTCAGAGTTCCCTTCACATACCTCAGAATCCTGACTGCAGCTTGGTAATGGGACCACTTTGGTTTGCTCATAAATTTTCTAACCATTCCAACTGCATAACAAATATCAGGTATGGTATTACACAAATACCTTAGAGAACCAACCATTTGTTTGAAGGTTGTAGCATTCACATCCTCTCCATCAGAATCAGAGTCCAAGTTCTGATTCGTATCAGCAGGTGTGATAGCAACCTTGAAATTTTCTAGCTTAAATCTCTTCAGAAGCTCTAGTTCATACTTCATCTGATGTAAAATGATTCCTTTCTCAGAGTACATAAATTCCATCCCTAGAAAGAAACTCATTTTTCCAAGATCTATCATCTCAAATGCATTCATTAGAACTTTCTTGAACTCAACTATCTCTTGTTCAGAACTTCCTGTAAGTAGTATGTCATCAATGTACAAACAGACCAGAATCATATTATCTTCTGAAGTATTCTGAACATAAACACCATACTCCATCTCACACTTCTGAAACCCTTGTTCCTTGAAAAACGAATCAATCTTCAAATTTCAAGCTCTGAGCGCTTGCTTCAATCCATACAATGCTTTGTGCAATTTGAACACCATCCCTTTCTGATTCTTTTTCTAAAATCCAGGAGGTTATGAAACATACACCTCTTCTTCTAATGGACCATTCAGAAATGCAGATTTTATATCTAAATGGATCAGAGGCCAATTCCCGTTAGCAGCTATTGCAATCACTAGTCTGATTGTTTCATGTCTTGCTACATGTGCAAACACTTCAAAGTAATCCAGCCCAGGCTTCTGTAGGAAGCCTCTTGCTACTAATCTCGATTTGTGTTAGCCAATTGATCCATCTGGCTTTAGCTTCTACTTGAAAACCCATCTGATGTTGATGGCTTTCTTGCCTTTTGGAAGTTCTGTCAGCTTCCAAGTCTTTCTTCTCTCTATAGCATCAAGTTCTTCTTTCATGGCCTGTAACCAAACTTGCTACTGAAGAGCCTCTTTCGTGCTCACGGGTTCAGAGTCTACTAACATTGCACACCGAATAACTTCTCCTTCAGAGTTTACTTCAGTGTCTAGAAACATGTCAAACTATGCAAATCTTCTTGGGATGCTTCTGACTCTTTGTTGCCTCTGAACTGGACCTTGAGAACTTTGGACACCAGAACTTTCCCCTTCAGAAGCACTTCCTTCAGCAATTGTACTTTCTCAAGAACCTTGACTGTCTTCAGAGTCTGGATCACCATCGGAGTCAGAGTCAGAATCATCTTCTCCTTCTGTATCTTCTTCAGAGTCAGAGTCTTTACCAGCTTCAGAAACATGTGTTTTTGACCTTTCTTCTGAAGTCCTGTCATCAAAGTCAGGACGAGACTTTTCCCAATTCCAAACTTCTGATTCCTCTACAATGATATCTCTGTTGAACTCAACTTTGTTAGTTTCTGGACAATAAAACTTGTACGAACCTATACTGTGATACCCCACCAGCAACATCACTTTACTTTTATCATCCAACTTCTGTCTTCTGGCTTCTGGGACATGTTTGTAACATACAGAACCAAACACCTTCAGAGGACTAACACTTTGCTTATCTCCAGTCCACTTCTGAATATGAACTATTTCCTTTAATTTCTTCGTTGGACATCTGTTGAGCAGATAACATGCAGTTGCAACAACTTCTCCCTACAGAGTATGAGGAAGCTTCTTCTCTTTCAGCATGCTTCTCACCATATCTAGCAACGTACGATTTCTTCTTTCAAAAAGACCATGGTGTTAAGGAGTATATGGAGAAGTAACTTCATGCTCAATTCCATTCTCCTCACGGAAACTTCTGAATCCTGTGGAGTTATACTCACCACCACCATCAGTTCTAAGAATTTTTAGAGTCTGGCCACTCTGATTCTCAGCCTTCAGTCTGAACTTTTGGAATTTATAAACACCTCGTGTTTGAACTTTATGAGAGATACCCATGTCATTCTGGTGAACTCATCAACAAATGACACAAAGTATTTATTCCCTCCAATCGATGCTACTGGAAACGGACCGCACACATCAGAATGTACTACTCCCAAGGCATGTTTTGCTCTTGGAGCTACTTCTGATGCAAAGGGTAATCTTGGTTGCTTCCCTTCCATGCACACCTTGCATGATTTTTCAGGCTTCTTTATTGTAGGAATTCCATGTACTAGATTCTTTGATTTCATATGCCCTAAACTTCTGAAATTCAGATGACCAAATCTTCTGTGCCACAGCCCACTCTCATTGACAACACTTGTTGCACTAAGACATTCAGAGTCTGCAGTTCTAACATTCACCTTGAATGTTCTGTTCCTTCCCTGCTCTGACTCCATAATCAACTTTTGATTAGTCATACAGCTTCAAAAGATTGTCCTTCATGGTAACTAAAAAACCATTCTCAACCAGTTGTCCCACACTCATTAGATTGCTTTTTATGCCAGGTACATACCAAACATTCTGGATCACTGCTGCTTTCCCATTGTTTAGAATGATTCTGACATTTCACATACCTTCTACATTGAGGTATTTATCATCAGCACATCTGATCTTTGTACTCTTCCTAGAGTCAAAGTCAACCAACTACTTCTTGTTTTCAATAAAATGGTTTGAACACCCTGTGTCCATATACCACCATTCTGATGAATTTAGATAATCAGGTTCAGAAGCTAACAATAGCACAAGTTCATCATCAGAGTCTCCTCTTGCTATATTTGCTTCTTCTGACTTCCTTTTTTTGTTGGACCAGCAATCTCTGGCATAGTGACCAAAGATCTTGCAACAGTAACACAGAACATTCTTCTTGTCAGACTTCTCCTTTCTCTTCTAGACATTCTTCTACCTATCAGAATTTGAAGCTTTTGACTTTTGACCACCATTAGTTTTCTTCCTGGATTCTGACCAAGTCTGCTTCGGATGCTTCTTACCAGAAGTTACTTTCAGAGCCTACTGCTCTACTTCCCTCTCAGAAGTTCTTGCAGTCATACGCAACTCATGCGCCTCTAGACTACTTTGCAGCTCTTCAACTCTCATTGTGCTCAGATATTTAGAATGTTCAATTGCTACCACAATGTAATCAAACTGAGAAGTTAAAGATCTCAAGATCTTCTAAATGATTACTTGTTCAGACAGAGTTTCTCCACAAGCTTTCATCTCATTAGTGATCAGAATCACTCTAGAGATGTATTCAGAAACCTTCTCGTTGTCCTTCATGTTGAGATTCTCATATTGCTTTCTGAGAGACTGAAGTTTCACCTTCTTCACTATTGCGTCACCACCGTAACATCTTACCAGTGTGTCCCATGCAGCCTTCGCTGTTTCAGAACCATCAATCTTCTCAAACACATTTTGAGAACCAAATAACACGAGCGTCTAGATCTTTCAACCATTCTAGTTTTTGCCATCAAATACTGGAAGCTTGGAATGAATATCGCCACTGTTTCCGTTCATCTTCTACCTTGTGCAATTTACGGAGAAACTCAAAATCAGAATCAGTGTTTCCCAAATCCCCAGAATCAGAAGCAACGATTATCACACAGCACCTAACTGTTCTCTTGTGTTTCCCTTTTTTCGTGGATTTCGAACCGGAGCTCTGATACTAATTGTTGGTGCACAAGGAAGATAAAAGGCAAACAGAATATTTACTGATAGCTTCAAAATAAAGATTTACAATGAAATTTCAATAACCTACTCCACTAGGCTATTTATACATAAAATTAAATCTAAAATATATCTTCTACAAAGATTTAAGAAGATCTAAGATATATATCTTCTAATAAAGATATAAACAATCTAAAAGATATTCCTAAATATAAATTAATATCTAATTAAATCTAAATTAATTTTAAAACTCAGAATTCGGCTGATTAACTCAATATATAAACTTCTCTATATATTAGCAGAATATTCGGTTGAAATTGGAGCAAAATTCTATATAAACTAATCCATCATCTTTGAGTAATTCAAACTTGATACCTAGAGTCTAGATAGAAATAATTCATATATTTCAGATGTTCATCTTAATTTGATATCATTTATTAGCAATTTATTATTTTAAAATGGGTATTTCTTCAAAATAATTTAGGCTATCAAATTTCATCTATTTGTTATGTACTCAATGTCGTGCCCCACCATACTACATATTGACCCGAATTATAGTCTTGTAATTATAGCCCTGTAAAATTTGGAACTTTGTTTGAATTTTGTACGTAAAGAATGATAATATTTTGTTTTGTTTTGTTTGTATTTTGTAATAAAAAATTCTTTATACTCTTATCAAGCATCTTAGGATCAATAGCACCCACGTTTTCTTAAAAATTAAATTTGACAATGAATTATATTATTTGGAAAGAATACACACACTCATATATGATTTGACTTTGACAACTGAGAATATAGCTAATGAAACGCATGAAACTGAATGTCATATGCATAAAACAAATTTAAAAAAAATTGATATACAGTCATGATTTGATCCACACCATTAATAGTGATGAGTTTGGTGATTGAAATAATTGGGAAAAGACATCATCATGAGTATTGAATTTGTGAAGAATTTGTTTTGAAGTAGTAGTAATTAATTAGCAGCAAATTAGGGAATATAGGTAGCTTGTTATAATACTACTTTTGTATGAGAAAGACAATGTGGTCTAATCATATAGAATATCATAAAGAATGAAACAGCTTGGCTTAATCTAGCTTCCTAATCTATAACATACCATTGTCTAATTATGTAATCAAGTGGATAAAACACTGTATTATGAAAGTGACATGAGATTACAATTTACAAACAAACAAAACACATAATTATAATATTCCGGACTATCGTAGTATGGAGTATCTCAATGTCCTTAAGTAACTTAATGCTTGGCCCAGAGCATTCAAATTTGACCAGGACAAATATAAATTCTCACGGTCAGTAATGAATGTCTATCTTTAGCATTAGTGATATTAATTGTCATTTTACAGAAAAATAATAATTGATATGTACTTTATATATATATATATATATATATATATTTATAGGTCAAGCTATCTAGACTAGGGCTTTAGACCTCAAAAGTTTGGATTTAAAAAAGACCTCAGTTTTTATTTAGTTATAATTATCTACAGTGACACATTAAACACACAATTCTCATAGTTAAGTTAGCAAATTTAAGACATCTTTTTTTATTTAGTCTTGAGTTCAACTCTTAGCAACTACGAAATTATTATTTTAAAATAAATTTTAAAGGTTTCATTTTAAAATTTTCTTTAGATCTCATTTAAGGAAAGCTTTGTGCTATTCATCAAGCCTTTTCTCCGACTAAAGATAAGAGTTGCTACCCTGATATATTCTACACTACAAGCCTCATTGAATTTACCATTTAAAAACATGCATTTGAAATTTATACACACATGAGAAGAGTGTGTGAGAGCTAGGTAGATGAGTGCGTAGATGGAACCCTATTTTAAAATTTAGGTGGAAGAGATCGTTCTTGGTTTGTGAGAAATCTTTTGTTGAATTCTTCTAGATCATTCGAGGGAATATCTTTTTCTTTTATAGTGATAATTGATTTTGGAAGCTTGTTAGGGGCAATACTATGTTTATCATTTTCTTTTGACTTCTTCTATAGTTTTAAGTCACTCCTCCTCCATTGACAATTTGTATCTATTTCACATTTTGTGTAGTTGGACACTTTCTAATGTCGTTATTTTCTCTAGGAATTTTTTCTTTGATAGGTTTTATCTAGAGAAAATTTATTCAAGAGAAAGGTGATTTTTACCCTAGTCTTACCATGTGTCATATATGTGGTGTTTTCATTAAGTCGACTTCTCACTTATTTGTCACTTTGTCTTAGTTTGTATTGTCTGGTATAAAACTTTTCAGTTGACTGGAATGACAGATAGTTATTCCTAGGGATCTTAGTCTTCTTTATTAGAGTTTCCTTTCTTTAAATGGTAGGGAAAAGTCTGTGGGTGTTTTGTATAATCTGGCAAGTTGTGGTGTAGACCATCTAGAGGTATCGAAATTATATTGCATTGTTTGGTTCTTAAATAAACATTAAAAAAGGTTATGAGAGAAGTATTTTCTTAGCTTGGAAATGGTTTTTAGGTTAACCAGTGGGAAAGTCTTGCACCTTCACAGAATGGCTTTATAACCCTATGCATTGGATTAATCATTAGCGAATCAAGATTTCAAAGAGATTGAGAGTGGTTGTGATTATTTTCTATTTCCTTAGTGGTATATGATTCAGTGTCAGCGGTCTAGTTGACTTGAGCTCTATCTTGATCCTTTCTTGGAGTTGGAGTGCATATCTTAGTTCTTAGAGAGTTGTATTTCTGAAGATGAGTTGCTTTGGCTTGTCGATTCTTTGGTCTTGTAGTTTTTTCTCCTTTTACTTGTATTTGTATGGTATCTCCAATGTGGTTTTTAGTATATCTTGTGTCAATTGTCTATTTGTTTATTCAATATTCGAGCTCTTTACTCTATTTATTAATAATATTTTACCTTTAACAAAAATATATACATTTATTTGTTGGCTGAAGATTTTGATAATATTATTAGAAGCCATGTGAATTGAACGTTTCGATCGAAATGAAACAAAGCGTCATGTTTCGAAATAGCAGAAGCAGTGTTTCGAATAAGCATATCAAAGCTTGGAGCTTCGAGTGGCAATTATGGAAACATATCTAAAGAAGTCTCAAAATGACAACAAGGCTGTGTCTGAGAAGTGCGTTCGAAGCGGAGAAGTACCAAAACATTTGAAATTCAAATGAAAGCGGGACATTCGAAGTTTGAAATTTATGTGCTGGAGCATTTGGAGACACGTGGAAACAAGAGAGAGGCATTGTTCTGCATGTTCTGAACGTGGCATAATCTTATAGCAAGACCGTTATGGTCGAATTAGTATAAATAGAAGTCTTAGTATTAGGATTTCGTGTGTCATATATATTGTACTAAATACTCAGTAAACATTCAAATTACCACATGGCTAGGGAAACGAATGCAAGAGCAATGTACGTATGATAGCACCACATGTTTATGATTTAATGAAAACCTTTTATCATTTCTAGCATTTTCTTTATCTTTCTTCCAAATACCATTTACAAGTTTTCTCATTTAAAGTCTTTTTATTTGAAATCTTTTCATTGGAGTCTTACATTTTAATGCTTTCTTTACATTTCAAACACTTTACATTTCAGAAAACTGTCATACTTTTCATGCCTTTATCTTCAAGTTTTATCCTTCGAATGCCTATTTTTACTTAAAGTCATTTTATAGATTTCTTGCATTAAACGCTTTCTTCATATTTCGAATCTTTTACATTCCAGAGCATCTTCTACATTAACTGTTTTTATAATTCGAAGCCATTTACTTGCTTTTTATGCAATTTTACATGTCTTTACAATTAACATTTATTCATGCAAATTAGTTTCGCGCACATATATTTTGATTACACCTTTAGATCTTTAAGAGAGAAATTGAAATAAGTCAAACACCTACACAACACTCAAATACCAACCATGAATATCTGTTCGATCATGAGAGTTACCCTAATGACCAATGAGTCCTAGGATCAATCTAGTCGATCCTGCGAGTTACCAGAGAAATTGGACATTAGAAATAAAGATTGTTGAGACATAACCATTATAAAAACATTGGAACTTAAGAAGTTTGTTGTTTTATGAACCTAAGAAGTGGTAAAATAACCAACAGCAACCAAACCTTATCCAGAAGAAAACGTTTGAACAAGATGTCTAATTCTGACAATCAACAAGGGGAACAAAATGCCCCACATACAACAGGCACTAATGTGTCCACTTCGATGGGAACATCTAATGTGATCCCTTCGAATGCACAGTCTGTTGCATCCTCAACCAGTAATATAGCCACCAATGGAGTAAGTGGCATATCAACTAATAGTTCGATCTTAGGAAATACTGGAACCGTTGGTTATCCTAGGGAATTCGTTCCACCATCAGGGACACAATCCCATTTCGCCACTCCACTAACTAGACCACCCGGTTTCGATGGTAATAGGACCAGAAATTCCTCTTATGGAATGCCAACTTCCTTTATGGCAGGTTTACACAATTCCACATCGAATTCATCACCACAATTAGGGTCTGGGTCTGGGGCGAATCAGTTTATGAAAAATAACCAAGGGTCAGTGGGTTATAGCATAATGCCTATTTTAACCACAGAAAACCAGTTGGCTTTTAGGCAATTGATGGATGACAGTAACCATAATATGATAGGGGTGTTAGCACAAACTATGCAGGAAATATTTGCCCCAATAGTATAAAATGTGACTGTGACAAACAGGGAAAACGCTGACAACATGAGTCGAATAGCAGATTTCTTTGCTCCCCCAGAAAGGCGTAGGCAGAATCAGGCGGGATTTCGAGCAAACATGCCTGTTATGGAACAAATTGCTAACGACCCAATTTATAGACCACCTAGAGAAGAAGTCAACTTGGGGGAAAGGGCACCAAGGTTAGAAGCCCCAATAATCCCAGGCCCACAAAGAGAAATTATGGAACCAGGGGCAAGGGTCGAAAGGATAGAAGCCCCAGAGTTCCGAGAAGAACAACCTAGGGGGGTTGTCATGGTTGGTCGAAATCAAGATGCTGATGATGTCGTTCATAGAATTCGAAACGATAACATCTTGGCAGAAAACAATCTAACCACCATGATAGAGAGAGTCATGGCCCAGAATGGCCTCAATACAGGAATGAGAAGGCCAAATTATGCTTCTCCTATATTAGATTGCGTAATGCATAATGATTTACGAAGGGGATATAAAGTCCCTAAATTTACAAAGTTCGCTGGAGATACCAATGAGTCAACAGTCGAACACATAGCCAGATATCTAACCGAAGCGGGAGATATAGCCAATAATGAAGATCTCAGGATCAAATACTTCCCAAGTTCCTTGACTAAAAACGCCTTCACATGGTTTACCACTTTGCCTCCTGGGTCCATTGATACTTGGGCTCTTTTGGAGAGATTATTCCATGAACAATTTTACATGGGACAGTCGAAAATAAGCTTGAAGGAATTAGCCAGTGTCAAGAGAAAGTTCACCGAACCCATAAATGATTATCTGAATAGATTTAGGCTTTTGAAATCCAGATGTTACACAGTAGTGCCTGAACATGAGTTAGTCGAAATGGCCGCTGGTGGTTTCGATTACTCTATTCGAAAGAAACTAGATACTCAATATTTGAGGGACATGGCTCAGTTAGCCGATAGGGTTCGACAGGTCGAAAGGCTAAAGGCCGAAAAAGCCAGAGTCTTTAAGAATAGCAAGAAAGAAAGGATCTCATATGTTGGAACTGAGGAAGTAGAAGATTATCCTGAATTCGAATTCGAAGAGGTCGAAATCGACCTCGCTGAATTAAAACAGGCTCCACCTTACTCCTGCAAATTATTGGTTCCCACCAAAGGGAAAGAGATTGTTGAAAATGAGAAAATTGACAAATTCCCAAAGAAGGTTTATACCTTTGATGTCACTAAATGTGACGAGATTTTTGATTTACTTGTCAAAGATGGCCAACTCATTGTGCCATCAAATGTCAAAATACCTCCTTTAGATCAGAGAAAGAAGAGAGGATTTTGCAAATATCATAGTTTCCTAGGCCACAAAACCTCACAGTGTTTTCTTTTCAGGGACCTAATTCAAAATGCAATCAAAGATGGCAGACTAAAGTTTGTTGATAAGGCAAAGATGAAAGTGGACGAAGATCCCTTGGACGTCGCAGACACCAACTACTCCGAGCCTGCATGCATTGGAGAGATTAACATGGTGGAAGCTGACCGAAGCGATGCCCCAACAGGAGAGAAAGGTACTGAAACTGAAAGCTGGGTGATGGTCGAAGTCGATAAAGAGGTCACTGAAGACATCCAGAAGATACCAGAGACTTCGATTGAAGCAGCACCTGTAGCTGTTGCAAAAGAAACCCAGGCTACTGAAGGCCAGGAAAATCAAAACCAAGAACTAACACAGGTCACTGAAGGCTTGAGGCTGGAATTGGAGAAAGTCCAAATCACGGAGCCAACTTCCCCTCAGAAGGAAATATGGGACACTGTAGGGGAACCCAGTGGAAAATTTGACTATTTGGTCAAATATTCTGCCCCAGAGAGTTCAAAGGTTCACATTGAGGATATAAAGCCCACAGGATGGGGAGATGATGAAGCTAAGGGGGAAGATGTTGAGATAAATATGGTGGATATGGAGAGGCCTCGCTCTGAGATGGAGGAGGTAGAAAAATACTTAGAAAAAGAGAAGTATAAAATGGAGAATAATCACGCTGGAGATGCTAGTCTCAAGGATTACCTCATGACATGCCACAAAGGAGATACAGGCATGATATTGTGCCCTAGGTGCAGCATCCTCTGCAATCAGAGAATCGCTGCGAATTTCGAGAGGGTACAGAGGACTCGAACTGGCAACAATTGGCACCAGGATAACCAGCTGTTCAGGTGTTATCCTAAGGCTGGAGAAAGTTTGCTGGAATTTGTGTTTCGCTGCTACAAAGGGGCAACCAAGTGCTTGATTTGCCCAAGGTGTTCTGCCGTGTATGATCAAAGCATGGCCAGAGCTTTCGAAACGATTCCCTTCGCCCCTTGCTGGAACCATCAAGAAACTGTCCAGATGGGCCTACGTTTCGACAGCAGACACAAACAACGAAGGCCTGATAGCCCTCACCCCAAGGCTGCTCGAAGAGTGACTTTCAAACTCCCTGCTGAAGTGCTAACCGATAGATGGTTGCAAGTCAGAAATGACAAAGGCAAAGACAGATGGAGAAACACCGAACGAAATGCACGCCATGCTATGACGTACAGAAGGCAATTCAACATAGCAAAAAGGGAAGAGGTAAGATTAGAAAACTACAAAGGAAGGAACCCCATGTCAAGATCCCAGTGGCGCAGGCAACAAAGGATTCGAAAGGCTGAGAGGGAAGCTGTGGCAAACAAAGGGGTCACTTCAACAAAGAACCAAGGTGAATCTAGCACCAACAAACCAAAAAATCAAACTGAAGACAAACCTCCAGTTAATAGGAGGCTTTTTTCTGAAGTTCAGAGGGATGAACCAAAGGAATACACTTCAGGCCCAGAAGAAGACGAAGATATGATAACAGATAACTTCGAATCGGAGGGGGAGTCTTCATTCAACCTAAACTGTAACGTGGTATCTGTGCTTCCCTGTGAATTTTGGCAGGAAACCGAAATTGATGAGTGTGAGGAAGAAGACACCTCAGATTTGATGAAACATAGGCCTGTGTGCTACTATGTGATGGACAATGGGGCTATCGAGGAGCAAAACGCGTTCTTCGAACATCCAAAACCTGCTATGAAGAACCATCTTAAGCCACTATTTATTCGGGCAAAAGTTGGTGCCCATGGTGTGAACAAGGTTCTAGTGGATGGGGGTGCTGCAGTCAATTTGATACCCCACTTCATGCTGAAAAGATTAGAGATCCGCGAAGGAGACATCAAGCCCCATAATATGGTTCTGTCCAATTCTGAGGGAAAAGTGGGCAAAACACTGGGAGTGGTCCAGTTGGAATTGACAATAGGCTCAAGCTGTAGGCCCACCATGTTTATGGTGATCGAAGCCAAGGCCAACTATAACTTATTGCTGGGAAGGGAGTGGATCCATGGCGTGGGGGCAGTTCCTTCGTCAATGCATCAGCGACTAGTTCTGTGGAGAGATGATGGAATCGTGGAAAACATCGAAGCAGACCAGAGTTACTTTATGTCAACAGTCAATTTAGTTGACAAGAGGGATTATGATAAAAATCTGGCAAAGATTGCTCCGTGTGTTCCAAATGACGAGATTAACGAAACCAAAAACGCCCACTACTACATGACCCTTCACCATGATGGCGTTTACTGGGATAGAACAATAATCAGTGAAGAAGAGGGAGTCGAAAGCACTATACAAAAACGGCCAGCAGGCTGGGACTTCGACAACCTTATCCATGACTGAGTCCACCTTTTTCGAAAGGATTTCGGCCTATATGGCTGAGAACGAATCAAAAGCGGCCTTAGAGGCTAAAATAAATAAATTAACTGTAAAGATGAACGAAGTAAGTGGGGATGGCTCGAAATGCTCACCCTTCAAAGAATTTGAGATGGATCAAAGGTTGGATGCCATCTACGATAAAGAACCCTTAGACTTCGAAAGGGACCCCATAAACTCAGGTGCCAAAATGTTGGCACAAGATCCACTCGAAGAAGTCAACTTAGGGGATGAAAAAACGAAAAGAATAACCTACATAAGTGCAAAACTTAGCCCAGGCCTCAAGAAGGAAGTAATCGAAGTCCTCAAGGAACACAAAGATTGCTTCGCATGGGATTATGACGAAATGCCTGGTTTAAAGAGGGAGTTGGTCGAACACAGACTGCCAATCAAAGATGGCAAGAAACCCATCAAACAAACTCCCAGAAGATTCGCACCAGCGGTTCTCACAAAGATTAAAACTGAGATCGAAAGGTTGCTGCGTTGCAAATTCATCAGAACTACAAGGTACGTCGAATGGTTATCAAATATAGTACCTGTTATTAAGAAAAATGGTTCTTTAAGAATTTGCATAGATTTTAGGGATTTAAACTCTGCAACCCCTAAAGATGAATATTCCATGCCTGTGGCAGAAATGCTAGTAGACTCTGCTGCAGGGTTCGAATACTTGAGTATGGATACTCTGGGTATAATCAGATTTTCATTGCTGAAGAAGATGTTGCAAAGACAACATTTCGTTGCCCAGGAGCCTTAGGCACCTACGAATGGGTGGTGATGCCTTTTGGTTTAAAGAACACTGGGGCAACTTATCAAAGGGCAATGAATTCAATTTTCATGATTTCATTGAAACCTTCATGCAGGTGTATATTGATGATATAGTCATCAAATCTATATCTGCAGAAACACATTTGCATCATTTGAGCCAATCATTCGAGCGAATGAGAAAACATGGCTTAAAGATGAATCCCCTTAAATGTGCATTTTTTGTGCAGGCTGGAGATTTTCTTGGTTTCGTGGTTCACAAGAAAGGGATTGAAATCAACCATAACAAAACCAAAGCCATAATGGAGACGAAAGCACCTACGTCAAAAAGGGAGTTGCAATCTCTGCTAGGGAAAATTAACTTCCTCAGAAGATTCATTTCGAACCTGAGTGGAAGAACCCAAGCTTTCTCTCCGTTACTTCGTCTAAAGCAAGGCCAAGCCTTCGAATGGAACGAAGCCCACCAGGAGGCATTTGACAGGATAAAAAGATACCTCTCTCAGCCTTTTATTTTGTCTCCACCTTCATGGGGGAAGCCCATGAGATTGTACATATCTGCCTCTGAAGTTAGTATAGGTAGTATGTTAGCACAAGAAGATAGCAATGGTATCGAAAGAGCCATATACTATTTAAGTAGAGTACTAAATGATGCAGAGACCAGATATAGCAATTTAGAAAAGCTATGTCTCTGTTTGTATTTCTCTTGTATGAAACTCAAGTATTATATAAAGCTTGTTGATGTTTATGTTTCATCTCATTTCGATGTCATTAAACATATGCTTTCAAAACCAATAATGCATAGCATAGTTGGTAAATGGGCTTTAGCCTTAACAGAATATTCTTTGACTTTCATGCCTTTAAAAGCTGTGAAAGGTCAAGTGATTTCTGACTTCATTGTGGACCATTCTTTGGTTGAGCAGACTGTCATGGGTTGCGTCGAAATGCAACCATGGAAATTGTACTTTGATGGTTCGACCCACAGGAATGGAAGTGGCGTTGGAGTCCTTCTAATTTCTCCTGAAGGAATTCCAACAAAATTCAAGTATAAATTAGATGGTCCTCGTTGCTCGAACAACGAAGCTGAGTATGAAGCGCTCATTGTTGGACTTGAAGCTTTGTTGGAATTGGGGGCAACTAGAGTCGAAATTAAAGGAGACTCAGAATTAGTGGTCAAACAAATTACAAAGGAATATAAGTGCATAAAGGAAAACTTGCTGATATACTTCGTCATAGTTAATAGGCTACTAAGGAAATTTGAATACATGGATATTCAACACATACCAAGAATAGAGAACCAAGAAGCAAATGACTTAGCACAGTTGGCTTCGGGTTATAAAGTTTCTACCAGGAAATTTAAGGATTTAGTTGAGTTAAGGGGTAGAGTTATGGCTACTAGATTCACACCATCGGATCTGGAAAGTATGAAATTGGGATATGCTGAGAAACAGGGATTCGAAATATTAGCCATAAATACTTTGTCAGATGCAGATTGGTAAAGTCCACTGATGAGTTATTTAGCAGACCCAACTCTGAATGTGGATAGAAAGACAAAATACAGAGCATTGTCATATCTCCTCATGGGGAACGAATTGTTTAAAAAGACCCAAGAGGGCGTGTTATTGAAATGCCTAGGAGAAAGTGAGGCATACTTAGCATTGTCAGAAGTCCACAATGGGGCATGTGGGGCACATCAAGCAGGCCATAAAATGAAATGGCTGTTATTTCGATACGGCTTGTATTGGCCTAGCATGCTCAAAGATTACATAGACTTTGCTAAAGGATGTGAGGAATTTCAGAAACATGCAGGGATTCAACATGCCCCTGCAAGTGAGTTGCATTCGATCATCAAACCATGGCCATTTAGAGGATGGGCATTGGATTTGATAGGAGAAATAAATCCTGCTTCGTCCAAAGGACATAAATATATCTTGGTAGGAATAGATTATTTTACCAAGTGGATCGAAGCTATACCACTAATAGTTGCTGATCAAGAGGCTATTATTGAGTTTATACAGAAGCACATTATCTATAGGTTCGGATTGCCAGAGAGCATAACCACAGACCAAGGCTCTGTGTTTACTGGTAGAAAGATGCAAGAATTTGCCCAAGAAATGGGGTTTAGATTGCTAACGTCAACGCCATATTATGCTCAAGCAAACGGTCAAGTTGAAGTAGCCAATAAAGTGATAATAGGATTAATCAAGAAACATATTGGTAAAAAGCCAAGAAACTGGAACAAAACATTGGACCAAATATTATGGGCCTGTAGAACATCTCCTAAGGAGGCTACTAACACTACGCCTTTCCAACTCACATTTGGTCATGATGCAGTGCTGCCAGTAGAAATTCATCTACAATTAGTTCGAATTCAGAGACAAAACGAAATCCCAGCTGCATTATATTGGGAAATGATGATGAATGAATTAGTTGAGTTGGACGAAATTAGATTACATGCATTGGAAATTTTGATGAGACAAAAAGATAGAGTGGCCAGAACATACAACAAAAGGGTGAAGAAAAAAGTATTCATTATTAATGAATTAGTTTGGAAAGTCATATTGCCCATGGACAAGAAAAATAAAGCATTAGGTAAATGGTCACCTCATTGGGAAGGACCTTTTCGAATATTAAAAGTATTCTCAAACAATGCATATGAAATCGAAGAACTGGTGGATGATAAGCGTATCCTAAAGGTTAATGGGAAATATTTAAAGAAATATAAGCCACGTCTGCAGGAGATTCGAATAGTAACAACGTAACCAAGATATTATAAAAAGGCCAAAATGGCAAGATGAGATGCCAAAATGGCGTTGTTCGAATATTACATATAAGAAACCAAATTGTAGTCAAATAAACACTGAAATTTAGAAATAAGAATTATTTTTCAGTCTGTTGAAAGTGCTTCGATAAGATTCAAGTCTCTGCTGAGCGAAACGCCTGGCTCCTTCCAAGGTTGCCACTTCTCCTTTAAGTTGTTCTGCTGTTTCCATTTCTGCAAGCCCCTGGTTGAGAAGCTCTTCAAATTGGTTACCAGCAGTATTGGTTTCGAAGGCTATTTGTTGTTCTTTAGCCTCCTTAACCTTCTGTTGAAGTTCCAGAATCTGCCTTTCCCAAAGAAGTATGGACTCAGCTCGAGCCTCATAATCAGTTTTCGCCTGCTTTAGATGCATAGCTTGATCCTCAGCTTCTTGAGAGAGTTTCGAAGCTTGTTCATAAGCAGCATCCATTGCAATGCGTTTTTCCTGAACCTTCTTGGCAGCAGATTCATCTTGGAGAAGGTAACCAGTTACGTTGTTCAGCAAAGACTGAAGATCGAACAAGAGAGTACTAACTGGCAAGGAGCAGGTAGCAAGATTGACCTTTGTAAGCAACTCCTTCATAGTATAGCAAGCAGTGCTATCTTGTTTGAGCACTTCGAATATATCCACATTGAGAATTGTTTTCCTGATCTTATTAAGAAGTACAATTCTTTCATCTGTGGGAAGAGGATAGCTGGTCGAACTTGTGCCAGCCCTAGCAAGTGGGATGTCCCTTTGAGCCAGCTTTGCCTTCATGTACCCAATAGGGTCATTTCGTCTCAGGAGTGCAAGCTCCTCGTCAGTCATTCGAGACAAAGAGGATTGAGGGAGTTCCACACGTAGGGGAGTCACGTCCATTTCAACCTCCATGGGTTTGTTGGTTGCATCACCATCCCCTTCATTCGTTTCGTGCTCATGATCTTCTTCATCATCATCCAAGTCCACCACTTCGATGTCTTCCTTTTCACTGCTATTTGCATTGGACTCCGTCCCAGCAGTCGAACCATCATTAGCATCCTCCTCCTCAGACTCTTCGTCTACAGATTCTTCATCTCTTTGGCCAGAATCAGCTTTCTCTCCTTCAGTTTGAGTGTCCTTTGGGTCCTCTTGAAGAGTTTCAAGAGGGGACTTTTGAAGAGAAGCTCTTTGCAAATCTTCTGCAGATGTTTGAAGTGGTGTTTCGTTTGTCTATTTCAGAGGAATAGAGGTACCTTGATCATCCTGCTGTTCAGAAGTTCCAGCCAGAACCGCCATATTGGAGGAACCTTTGTTCTGTACAAGGTTGCTGGAATCTCCTTGAGGAGAGGAATTGAGTGGAGCAGTAGCTTTGGATGGTGAGTTCGAAGTAGTGGAAGCTGGATTCAAGATGTTCTGCAAGGAGCAAAAGAATGTTAAAAACATGCACCAAGGTAATAAGAAATTATTATTTTCAAAGAGATTTAAAGTTCGATTTACCTGTGGACTCTCGGAGGAGAGGTTACTAGCTATGCGTTCCAACATTACGTTGGAGGTCGAAGGTGGAATTTTGGATTTGGGTGAGGGAGCAGCATCCCTGGAATCAAGTCCAGAGACACTAGTTGGAACGGTACTTTTCGAAATATCTTTCTTCTGCTTCTTCTTAGAAGCAGTTGGTAAGTTTCCTCCAGCCTTGGGGTCTTCCCCAGTGGTATTTGATTTCCGCTTCTTGGGACTAGTAGGAGGAAGTTTATTGGTCTGAAAAGATTTAAACAAAGAGTTAGATGCAAACCATAAAACATGAGTGAATTCCAAACATCAAGGCTAAGTGATTACCGTTGGAGTTGGAACACCGGTTGTTGTTGGTTTTGTTGTTGTTGTTGTTATTGCAACAATGGTTGTTGTTTCGGATGGAGTCACTTTGTCAGTGGTTTCGATAGAGGCTTGAGAGGCGCTCCCTTCTTTCGACTTCGAGGCGGCTGTCTTTATCCTGATGGCTGAAAATCGAAACAATTAAAGAAAAGGTTAAAGATATGGAAAATGAAAAACGTTTGGGATTTTCCCAAGCATTCACACCTGTGCCTTGATCAGATTTAATTGACATGGCAGAAAGGTCATATCGAAGGTGTCCTGGGAAATCATGGAGCCAGTGTCGAGCCCATGTCACAGCCTCAGATGGCTTTGGTTTCCTTTGAAGATGTTTGAACATCTCTTTGCAAGTGAACCACCAAGGATATGGGGGAAACCAAGCCAGAGCCAGTTCTGAGGTAGGTAATCTAGGAAACTTAGGTGGATGCATTTTGAATGCCAACCTATACCTATCCTCAGGTGACAATCCTGAAGGAAGTTTTAACTTAGAAACTTTTTGTTTGAATTTTTCCTTCAAGGTCTCAACCGCTTGATGCACAGTGGATTCCAAGCGCGTGGGGTCATAAGTAGTTTCAAAATAATTTTGAAAAGCTTTAATCTCTTTGGCATGAGTAAACATACCTTTCTTGGCTGGTACCTGCACATCGAAGGCATCAATTAGTTTCTGTTGAATTGTAAGAGTATCGAACATATAAGTTTGATAAAACTTGGTCCACCATTCCAGAAACCCCTTAGCTGTGAGATGGGTAGGTTCGAAGGTTATTAGCTCAAACTGAGCAAAGCCTTGGTATTGTTCTTGCTGTAATTTGGCTTCCCGTGCCTTGAAAGTTCGCCCAGAGGTAATAGCACTCTCAGTTTGAAATAAGGGTTCAGGAATTAGTTGGCATAAGCCAAACTGTCTCGAAACAAAATTTGGCTGGTAAGCGAAAAGGAAAATCTGATTCTTGGCAGGAGTTATTCTTGAAGAAATGAGTCTAGGTAGCAAAAAGGCTCTCCATACATCCTGAATCTCCTTGCTCTTGACAGCTTCTGAGAGAGCCATGGTGAACCAGGAAGGTCCATGAGCCCTCGAAGCAAAAGGCTCCATGGTCTCTTCGAACTTATGCCTTTTGGAGAATATCATGATGTACTTCGAGAATAGGACTTTGAAGTCGTCTTTGTCGTCATTTGGAGTTAATCTTCGAAGCCTAGTGCCTTCGACTATCCTATCAGTTATCTCAGGGTCTTGTTCATCAATGGTGTTGGCAGTTGACAAGGAGGGTTCGAACATGGCATTTAGCCATAGCTGAAGTAACCAAAAAGGGCCAGCCAACAGGATATTCTTGGAGGTATGAGATTTTAGGCTCGAAACAGCTGACCTTAGGCTTTCATAAAGGTCAACTAAGAGCAGTTCACTTAAGCACACTCTTCGATTTTCATGCAAATCCCTAGCTAGAGGAATAAACCTACTGGCTACCTGTAGGGATCTACTGCAGAAGACGTATCTTGACAGCCATAGGGTAAGGAAAGAAATGTGTTCTACATCAGACACACTGTCTCCCTCAGCATGGTAGTGACTGATAAACTTGGAAAAACTTGCTAGTTTGACTTTGAAGTCGATTATACTTGAATGTTCTTCATTGTCAGGGATATATGTTTCTCCTACTGGCGATAGCCCAGTGATGGCCGCTATGTCGAAGAAGGTAGGGGTAATCATTCCACCAGGGAGATGGAAGGTATTATAGGTACTATCCCAGAAATAGAGGGACGCGAATAACAGAGGGTGGCTGTAAGTGAAACCAGGCTTCGACAGCTTAATCAAGTTGTAGATACATAATTCTTCCCATTGCTGGGATTTCTTAGCTTCTACCTTCTTGAACCAGTTTTGATAAGCAGCGTCGGAGTTGGGGCAAGATCGAAACGGTTTAAAATTACTTTTTACATAGTCTAGTACAAAAGGGTCCTTAGGAGGAACAGTTGTATTTTCTATGGTGTTTGAGCCAGAAGATTCTATTGCCTTAGGGGCGTCCATTTTGTTAAACAAGGGTTTGAAACTATAGCAAACTGGGAAAATTGTCCTGGTATCTTTTAGAATTTCAAAAACCGTAAGAGGGCCCATTAAAGCTAACCTCTTACCAGCAACGGTGGTAGGAATGAGTACCTGTGATGCATAAAGCATTTCTTTTTCCTTTGAGATCATCTGGGGAGCAAGAACGGATTGACCTTGGTGAGTGATAATCTTACTTTACATTGTAGTTCCTGCAGTTTTTCCTTTCTTCTTGGAAACCTTTTTGAGTTGGGATGAAGTAGAAGAAGACATTTTTGAAGGATGTTGAAAGCTTAGGGTTTTTGGCGAGAGAAGAAGGATAAAAGATTCAGAATGTGGAAAGAAAAGAAAAAGACTAAGTTGATGATGTTTTATAATGTGGAAGTTTAAACATCCACTGAATAAGGTTGTGATACGTGGAAATCATGGGTTGGTTTGATGAAGAGGTGGCGTAAAGTTAACATGGGTAATAGGCGTGATTTAAAGATAATCATTGTTTTGTAACTGCACCATACTGTGAAGTGGCGCCAGGCGGTTAAGGAATCCAAAAAGTGTTATGATTGACGTGACTGGAGTCAAATGCATTAAATGTTACGATGATTCGAAGGTCGCATCAAAATCTTGTGTAGCTATTTAAAATAGGTATTTCTCAGAGACATCGAAATACATATTTTAAAGGGGCATTTTGTTGGCTGAAGATTTTGATAATATTATTAGAAGCCAAGTGAATTGAACGTTTCAATCTAAATGAAACAAAGCGTCATGTTTCGAAATAGCAGAAGCAGTGTTTCGAATAAGCATATCAAAGCTTGGAGCTTCGAGTGGCAATTATGGGAACATATCTAAAGAAGTCTCGAAATGACAACAAGGCTGTGTCTGAGAAGTGCGTTCGAAGCGGAGAAGTACCAAAACATTTGAAATTCAAATGAAAGCGGGACATTCGAAGTTTGAAATTTATGTGCTGGAGCATTTGGAGACACGTGGAAACAAGAGAGAGGCATTGTTCTGCATGTTCTGAACGTGGCATAATCTTATAGCAAGACCGTTATGGTAGAATTAGTATAAATAGAAGTCTTAGTATTAGGATTTCGTGTGTCATATCTATTGTACTAAATACTCAGTAAACATTCAAATTACCACATGGCTAGGGAAATGAATGCAAGAGCAATGTACGTATGATAGCACCACATGATTATGATTTACTGAAAACCTTTTATCATTTCCAGCATTTTCTTTATCTTTCTGCCAAATACCATTTACAAGTTTTCTCATTTAAAGTCTTTTTATTCGAAATCTTTTCATTGGAGTCTTACATTTTAATGCTTTCTTTACATTTCAAACACTTTACATTTCAGAAAACTGTCATACTTTTCATGCCTTTATCTTCAAGTTTTATCCTTCGAATGCCTATTTTTACTGAAAGTCATTTTATAGATTTCTTGCATTAAACGCTTTCTTCATATTTCAAATCTTTTACATTCCAGAGCATCTTCTACATTAACTGTTTTTATAATTCGAAGCCATTTACTTGCTTTTTATGCAATTTTACAGGTCTTTACAATTAATATTTATTCATGCAAATTAGTTTCGCGCACATATATTTTGATTACACCTTTAGATCTTTAAGAGAGAAATCGAAATAAGTCAAACACCTACACAACACTCAAATGCCAACCATGAATATCTGTTCGATCATGAGAGTTACCCTAATGACCAATGAGTCCTAGGATCAATCTAGTCGATCCTGCGAGTTACCAGAGAAATTGAATAACAGTCAGTAAGTTTATTCGATAGTTTGGAAGACTAGCGGTTGTTTACCAGAAATCACTGGAAACACCATTATGAAGAAAACTAAGGTACAAATTTATTGGCCACATTTAGATTTTCCTCATGTTGGGAGGAAATCCACAACGCAACTAAATAATCTAACAACACAATCTCTCTCAAATATCAAATGCAACTTAGAGACAATCAATAAAAAAACCACGGGACATGTAGACCACTTAATATCTCCACTATAATAAATAATATGTACAATCAAGATTCTCTTTAACACTAGTTAGAGGCATACATAAACATCATAAAGATCTACAATCAATCTTGGAATACAACAAGAATCAAGAGAGAAAAAATTACCTAAAAACACCAATAAATTCGTACCTCAAAGACGGACTCGACAAACGGATTTAGAAAGCTCATAATCCAATCTCCACTATTCAGAATATGCTCCAATGAGTCATGAACAATGTGCCAAAATTTTAGGACGATCCGACAGTTGGATTGTGAGAAAACTATGATTTTTTGGAACTAATTTATACAGAAAATGGGATTGCAGGAATAGTGTTTTCTCTCTAGGGTTTCTTGTTGTTTCTCTAACACAATGAATGAATAATCTAATTGTCTTTGTTGGGTAATAACAATGGATTACAAACACATATGCCACTAATCTACATCCATTTGGAAGAACA
Source organism: Vicia faba (assembly GCA_948472305.1). Lineage (NCBI taxonomy): Eukaryota > Viridiplantae > Streptophyta > Magnoliopsida > Fabales > Fabaceae > Vicia > Vicia faba. The sequence goes on from OX451735.1 coordinate 1,233,384,024, forward strand.
AAGGAAGTCTCAATAAACTCATGTATACTAAAGTTCTAAAGACTCAGCACTTAAGCTCAAGCTATACTTTGATAAGTAAATATTCTAAAGGTGCAAAGAAGCTTCAACGTGTATGTCTCATCCAAGTTCCAATCATATGAAAATATGAGGATCTAAAGTTTCAAACGATAATATTCTCATTCTGATAAGATTTTAAAGAAGAAAAGTTCGGATGTGTTACAATTCATTCATAACAAATCAAAGAGTAATGGCTGGAACAAAACAAGATTTGTATTTTTGGAAAGTGCATTAACAACATTTTATCAACCTTCCAAAGTCATCTTCTCGTGTCTCATATGCCTCACCTATATAAAGGAGTCGTGAAGAAATGATGAAAGACACTTTTGCGCATACAAAAGATATATTTTCACTAGCTCTCTCTTGTGCTTTAATCTTGTGTAAAAATCACAGTTATGATATAGTTTTTCTAGAAACACCATTGTACACACTTTTGATTTATAATTTGTAATACCTTGAGAAACCAAGTTGTGGTTTAGTATCAAGAAGACATTGACAATAGTAATTATGTTTATGTAATCAAGGTTTTTGATTAGTGGATTAAGACCTCGTTTGAGAGAGGCGAAATCACCTTGGCGGCTGGACTGGAGTAGTTTGAGTTCAAGCTAAACAGGATAACCAAACGTGTCTTACTGTTTTAATTTTTGAAAACTCCAATTCAAACCCCTTTTCTTGTGTTTTTCTATTCTTCAATTGGCATCAGAGTGCCTGGTTCTAGGTGCTAACACTTAACCGTGTCAGAAAAAGATCCTAGCAAGAAAAACACTATGGTGGGACCAAGTCAGATTATCAACAATGATAACTATGATGAGAAAGATAGAATCAGCGATAAACCTCCATCTTTTGATGGTGAGAACTTCGATTACTTAAAAGACAGAATCATATGTTTCTTTCTAGCTCATGACACTGATCTATGGGATATGGTAACTGATGGCTACATTCATCCAGTTGACGAAAGTGGTCATAAGATCGACAAAAATAAAATGACAGATCAATAAAAGAAAGATTTCAGAAATCATCACAAGGCCATAACAATCCTCTTGAGTGCTATCTCGTACACCGAGTATGAGAAAATTACGAACAAAGAATCAACTAAGAACGTGTTTGACTCTTTGAGAATGACGCATGAAGGCAACACGCAAGTCAAAGAGACCAAAGCTCTTGCACTCATTTAGAAGTATGAGGCCTTCAAAATGGAAGAAGATGAAACAGTTGAGACAAATTTCTCAAGGTTTCAAATTCTGGTTGTTGGGCTAAAAGTTCTGGACAAAGGGTATTCAATAGTAGATCATGTAAAGAAAATAATCAGAAGCTTACCCAAGAAATGGAGACCCATGGTCACAGCCTTAAAAATAGCCAAAGATATAAATAAAACATCTCTTGAAGAACATATCAGCTCTTTGAGAAGTCATGAGATAGAACTGGAAGAAGATGGGTCCCATAAGAAAGTTAAGTCTTTTGCTCTTAAATCTAATAAAGAATATGAAACCAAAGCTTTCCAGAAAGAAGAAGAAAACTCGGGTGGATCCTCGTTAGAAGAAGATGAACTATCTCTTCCCTCCAGAACATTCCATCAGCTATGGAAGCACAAACGGAGGAAATTTAGAAACCCCAGAAGAACAGACAATCACTCTGAATCATCTTTTGGATACAGAAAATCTAGCAACAAAGACGTTGTATGCTACGAATACAAAGAGCTAGGTCACTACAAAAGCGAATGTCCAAATCTTCAGAAAGAAAAGCCTAAGAAGAATTTCTCCAAAGAAAAAAAGAAAAGTATTATGGCAACGTGGGATGACTCAGAATCTTTTGAAGCTGAAACATAATCAGAAGATGAACGAGCCAATATAGCTTTAATGGCCAACATATCAGAAGACACATATGTATTAGAAACTGAATCAGATTCAAAAGAGTTATTTTCAAAATTCTCTAGATCCCAATTAGAAGAAAGTCTGTCTGAAATTCTTGAAAGATATCAGCAACTTCGAGTCAAATATAAGAACCAGAAATGCGCTCTTGTATCTGAAACTGAAGAAACTAGGAAACAAAAAACAGAAAACTTTGGGCTAAAAGAAATTAATTTTAAACTTAATAACGAATTACAAAAAGCTCAGAAAGAAATTGTTTCAAAAGTTTCGAATAGTTATGATAACATCATAAAAGAATATGATCACAACTTTCAAAAATTTCTTGCTAAAAACATAGATAGAAGCAAGATGGCTTCAATTATCTATGGAGTTAGCAGAAACTACAGAAAAGGCGTAGGATATGTGAAACCAAGATGAAAAGAATCATATAAACCAAGGAAAGTTAATGATATAGTTATAAAACACACATATTTATACTCACACATTACATATGGACACTCACATAATATAAAATATGCTAGTGATTCTTACTCTTCGAAACCAAAATTCAAATAGAATTTTGGAAACTCTAACAAACAAGGACCTAAAAAGATATGGGTACCTAAGGATAAAATCATCTATGTTGCAGATATCTTTAAAAAAAGTTGAAACACTGATCGTAGTACCTGGACTCTGGATGCTCTCGACACGTGACAAAAAGAAAGCATATGTTCAGAAGTTTGGAACTTAAATCTGGAGGCTATGTAGGTTTTAGAGGCAATCGAAAAGGAAATATTATTGGCTCTGGAACCATTGGTAACGGTACACTTCCATCTATAACTAATATTTTGTTAGTAGATGGATTAATGCATAACCTGTTATCCATAAGTCAATTAAGTGATAACAGTTATGATATAATATTTAATTAAAAGTCCTATAAAGAAGTTAGTCATAAAGATGGAACTATCCTCTTTAATGGTAAGAGAAAGAACAATATAACTTTCTGAACTAAAGAGTTAGAATGTAAAATGCCTTATGTATGTTAATGATGAGCAATGGGTCTGGAATAGAAGGTTGGGGCATCTTAGTATGAGAAGAATATCTCAGATTAACAAACTCAATCTGGTCAGAGGACTTCCTAATTTAAAGTTCAACTCAGATGCTTTGTGTGAAACATGACAAAAAGGCAAGTTTGCAAAACCCTCTTTCAAATCAAAAAATGTTGTTTCTACCTCTAGACCATTAGAACTTTTGCATATAGATCTTTTTAGACTAGTGAAAATTTCATTCATTCGCGGAAAGAAGTTTGGATTAGTGATCGTAGATGACTATAGCAGATGGACATGGGTAAAGTTCTTAAGACACAAGGATGAGTCATACTCTGTGTTCTCTACTTTTTGTAACCAAGTTCAAAATGAAAAAGAGTTTAGAATGGTTAAAGTCAGAAGTGATCATGGTGGGGAATTCGAAAAGAAAAGCTTTGAAGTTTTTTTTAATGAGAATGGCATCTCTCGTGATTTCTCTGGTTCTAGAACTCCTCAATAAAACAGAGTTGTAGAATGAAAGAATAGAACTTTACAAGAAATGGAAAGAACCATGATCAATGAGACTAACATAGCTAAACACATATGGGAAAAAGAAGTTAACACAGTGTGTTATATTCAGAATAGAATCTCAATAAGACATATTATGGAAAAGACTCTATATGAACTGTGGAAGAACAGAAAACCCAACATCTCTTATTTCCACCCATTTGGATGTACTTGTTTTATATTAAACACTAAAGAACATCTGAACAAGTTTGATTCTAAGGCACCAAAGTGTTTCATTTTAGAAGACTCTAAACACTCAAAATTTTATAGAGTATATAACATAGAAACACGAATTGTGGAAGAATCTATTAGTGTCAGATTTGATGATAAGTTTGGCTCTCAAAAGTCAAAGCAGGGTAAATCTTTTGCAAATATAGAAGTTCAAATTACAGGTACTGAAGACAGATCTTCAGAATGTAAAAGTTCAGAACTTCAGCCAAATACAGAAGAAGATATCAAAAATATTACAGCAGCTTCTAATGAATCCATCCAGAAAAGAAAATCCAGAAGAAGCTTAGCACATCCGAAAAACATGATTCTGGGAAAGAAAGATGATCCAATCAGAACAAGATCTACATTCAGAAATACTGAAAAATCTCTCATGGGATTAGTATCTCTGATCGAGCCAACTTCCATCGACGAAGCACTTTTAGACAATGATTGGATCCTTGCAATGCATGAAGAACTAAATCAATTTACTAGAAACAATATGTGGGATCTAGTCCCTAAACCAAAAGGCTTCAACATCATTGGAACCAAATGAGTCTTTAGAAACAAGCTAAGCGAACAAGGAGAAGTCGTCAGAAACAAAGCACGACTGGTTGCACAAGGTTATAGTCATCATGAAGGGATAGACTATACAAAAACCTTTTCTTGAGTCGCCAGGTTAGAATCTGTCAGACTCTTAATTTCATTTGTTATAAATAATGGCATCACTCTTTATCATATGGATGTCAAAAGTGATTTTTTAAATGGTTACATTGATGAAGAAGTTTATGTGCACCAACCCCCTGGCTTTGAAAATACAAAACATCTCGAATATGTTTATAAACTTAAGAAATCATTATATGGTCTGAAACAAGCTCCTAGAGCTTGGTATGAAAGACTAAGTAACTTTCTTTTAGAAAATGAGTTTACTAAAAGGAAGGTGGACACAACTCTATTCTGTAAACCATTTAAAAATGACATTCTGGTTTGTCAAATTTACGTAGATGGTATAATTTTTGGATCTACTAAAGCCTCCTTGGGGAAAGAATTTGCTAAGACTAAGCAGGCAGAATTTGAAATGAGCTTGATGGATGAACTCAAGATCTTGAGACGCCTAAACTACATTTCCAGGTTCATGTCCCATCTAACAGCTACTTGTGAGCCAATCTTCAAACTCCTGAAGAAAGATCAAGTGGTAAGGTGGAATGACGAATGCCATAATGCCTTTGACATAATCAAGGAATACCTACAAGAGCCTCCAATTCTGATGCCTCCGATCGAAGGAAGACCTTTCATAATGTACTTAACAGTGTTAGATAATTCAATGGGGTGTGTGATGGGGAAGCATGACGAGTCTAGTCGAAAAGAGCATGCAATATACTACCTTAGTAAAAAGTTTACCGACTGTGAAACAAGATACTCACTGCTCAATAAAACTTGCTACACTTTGGCATGGGCTGCTCGCCGGCTGAGACAGTATATGTTGACCCACACTAATTTATTGATATCTAAGATGGACCCTGTTAGATGATATGACGGATCTAGAAGGGGGGGGGGGGGGGGTTGAATAGATCCCTTTGAAAATTTTACGCTTTTTGTAAAATTGTTTTTATCAGAGAGCGACATCCCTGAATCTGATCGTCTAAACTTTACATATTGGAAAGATCGGATATGCGAACCAATTTGATGAAAATGATGAGAATATAATCACAACTAAAATTGAATATGATGAATTGCTTTAGAAAGTTTAACAAGATGTAAGTTATTACCAATTAGTTATGGAGAAGATAAAGCAAATTTGTGAGTTGTAAATTCACCAAACACTTGGTGTACGTACTACACAAGGTTTGGTTATACTCAAATTGTAGTGATTAAAATGAATGCTATATGAGTTCTAAATTTTAGTTTGTCACTATAACTATTTTGTATGAATGAGAAAAATTGATAACTCACAAATTCAAGCAAATAGAAATAAAATGCAGAAAACCAAAATGGACACAGTATTTGTTAAGGAAGTTCACCCTGTCGTCCTTGCGTGGGATACACTACCGTCAATTCTAGAATCTAGAATTAGGATTATGAAATTAATTTTGCAAAGTTTGTAAGAGAAGATACAATCCCCACAATTCAAAGTCACTTGATGAATCTTATATGTTGCACTCCTCTTCCCTTGATTCTAGATGAATCAAGTATGCCAAATCTTAAACAAAATCTCCTTCTACCTTGAATGATTTTGAACCCTAGAAATTGGCCCCAAATCCTTCTTCACAATCCTCTGGTTACCGCTACCCGATTAAACACCCCACGGTCTTCCAATCCCTTAGCTCGGCTGAATTCAATGAAGCAAAGACTTGTGATAAAAAACCCCCAATTTTGGAGGACAAAACCCCAATGGTTTTATTCAAGAAAAAACCCACAAAGATCTCTACCCAAATCTGAAATTACACATTCAATTTAGACATTATCAACACAATCCCAAAAACTTGATCAACAAAAATGATTGTATGTAGTTGTTGATGGTTGATGAGAGGTTGAAGATAAAGAGAGCTCTTGTGTCTATATTTCATTTTTTCTTGTTTTTTTTTGTTGAGAAAATAGAGGCCAAACAATATATATATATAAGTGATTCCCATGATGTAACAACATAGCAGAAAAAATGAGACAATTTAGCGATGAGTCAGCTCATGCAGGGTGTACAGAAGGCGTGCGCCTTCCCGAGCGAGAGAGGTTGAAATTCCTTCAGTCATGCGCCGACTCATTTCCTGATGCGCTGACTCATGTTTTCCTAAAACTATGCGTCGACTCATAGAGAAGGCGTGCGACTTCTCGGATGTTTCCAAGCCAAAATCTTCTTCTCATGAGCCGACCTAAGGTTCCATGAGCCGGCTCATGCAGTCTGTTTTGAGAAAAATGCTTGTTTTTTATGTTTCTCACTTGCACCTGTTTGAAGCGTGACATATTTGCACAAATAGGTTTTTGACAAGAATTAAAACTCAGTTCTTTCACATTTGCCCTCACATACTCCCCCTTTTTTATGATGGCAAAAATCGCAAATTGCAAATATGAATCGTCTCAATGGTTGCGAATTATCAAATCATCCCCCCCTGAGATATTGTATATTTCTGCTGTGTATTCCTTCTCCCCCCTTTGACAACATCAAAAAGAAACAAGGACATGGATTAAGAGAACAAAAAAAAATAGAATGACCAATATTTTGCAACTTTGCAAAAAGAACACAAACTAACATACACACAATATGAAGCAAGTGCCAACGAAAATAGATGCAATAACCAATAAAGTAATACAATACGATGTTTATTATTACAAACCCAAAATAAAAACACAAAGTAGTACGGGAAGTAAAACAGTTTAATACAAACCATAGTAATACAAGCATAACAAGCAAGAAATAAAGTACCAAGCATTAACTAATGTTGTTGTTCCTCATAGTCTTGTGGTGGTTCAACGGGTTGGTTTGGTGGAAAGCGAGCCATGAAAGCCGACTGAAAGCTTGCCAATTTTGTGTTTTGCGTTTCCATAATTCCATGAAGAGTGTTATATCAGTGGTCTTGGAGGCTAGCATAATCCTTAAAATGAATGTTTTAAAGGTTGACTATTCCGGCAAGATTGTTAATTCATTCATTTGCTAATACCATGTCTTCATGATGGTGGACATGCATTTCCTCAAGTTTGTGCATCACCTCGTCATAGGATCTATGAGGCTCATGGTCATCATTGCCTTCGTCATCTTCTTCATCCTCTTCCGCACTTTCTTGATTCTCAGTACCAACTTCACCGCCCTTAGCATCTTCCATTTCATCATTCTGTTCAACATCTTCATTTCAAAGCATTACTGAGTTTGATTTCACAAAGTACTTGTACTTACCAAGCTGGGGATTCCATTGATGACCCATAAGTGCGAGAGTATTGGAGGTAAAATATAAATCCAGCGGGATAGGTGTAGTTAAAATACCAGTAAGATCAAGGTTTTCTTGACTTAGAATTCCATCAATGAACGATGGATACCCCAAAGCAGATCCTCTAGGTGAATCCCTCAATGCAAATAGTCGGCTAGTGATGTAATACGGCCAATGAATCTTAATTTTGTTTAGAATAGCCCAAATTAACATATCCTCAGGTTGATCAATATGGGACAACCCACCCTTTTTGGGGCGAATTATCCTTGACACAATACATTGCATAATTCGAGCTAGAGGAACCAATTGACCTGTTGTGACAGTTTTTGAAAAGCACTACTTTGCACAAAACTCTCAGGATATGGTCGTTTTAACATGGAGTTCAAGGCTTGTTTGAAGTCATAGTATGCAGGAAGCTTAGTGTCAGTGATTTTAACAGCATTAGTGTCAACAGGGAACAACTCAAAAGCTTTCTAAATTTCATCATCTACATTGACAACCTTATTTGCAATTCTGTATGAAAATTGGTGATCAGAGAACTTACCTTGTATACCCGTATAGAATACCTTGACGAGTACCTCGTTGTAGTCTCCATCCAACTCAAGGAATGGAAACACGTTTTGATGGTCCAACAATTCCACCACATCTGAGATATGCAGGCGTTTGAGAGTGAGACGGAAGGCACATAATTGCCTAACCAGCCTCCTTCTAGCAAACTTCTCATCATACTCTTCAGTGAGATCAGGAGGAAGAAGTGATAGAGGAGTAACCCGAGTTTGACTTGAAGAGCTGCCTCTGATACTTCTTTTCTTTGTTGCCCTAGAAGCCATGGATGAAGGTTTGGAGAGATTTGGAGTTGAAATGACACAGTGGTTTTTAGGGTTTTGAGATGGAGAGGGAGGCCGGATGAATGCTAGCAAGCGAGAACAACAACATAGAAAATGGATGCATGCAAATGGAACCACACAATACAAACTAAGATATAATGGGCTGCCAAACAATGACGCATCGACCTATGCAAGGACGCGCCGACGCATTCCAATAAAATAAGCCTAAATACATTTTTCAATCAGGCGTGTGCCGACCGCTCAGAGTTATAGGTCGGCTCATGTATGTAAAATTTTGAAATTTCTTGTATTTCATGGCATGTAGGTTTTGTAGAAATAAATTGAACACAATAAACAAGTACGCATGCACATAAGCAATAACACACAAAGCATTTAATCATTTCATAGGACCAACATTTAAGCAAAATGATCACTAATGAGAAAGAGTAGGAAGGATATTACCGAACTTATTTGAATGACACGATGCCCTCACATGCCGCCAGCCCACGATGATATTCACGAATCATAGAGACACAAAGATAAATAAAGGGAATACAACTCATTGGAGTTGCGACCTATCCGAAATATCAAGGACATCGAGTTCCCTACGAATATGAAAGAATGGTTCGGTTGCAAGTAGTTTTGTAAAAATATCGGCAAGTTGATTTTTGCTATCAACGTGCTCAAACACGACTTCACCTTTCTCTACATGATCCCTAAGGAAGTGGTGCCTAATTTCAATATGTTTAGTGCGCGAGTGTAGAACTGGATTTTTGGTTAGATTGATGGCACTTGTGTTATCACAAAATATTGGAATATGATTAATTTTTAAATCATAGTCGAGTAATTTTTTTTTGAGCCACAAAATTTGAGCACAACAATTACCGACTGCAACATATTCCGCCTCGGCCGTTGACAAAGCAACTGAAACTTGCTTTTTGCTATGCCAACTAACTAAGGTGTTTGAAAAGAAATGACAAGTGTCACTTGTGCTTTTCCTATCCAATTTGCAACCCGTAAAGTCGGAATCAGAATAGCCAACCAAAGAACAATCACTACCCTTGGAGAACCAAAGTCCATACTTAGGAGTACCACAAAGATACCTAAGTATACGTTTTACAACTTTTAGATGACTTTCCTTAGGACAAGATTGATATCTAGCACACATGCAAACACTAAACATAATGTCGGGATCAGAAGCGGTAAGATAAAGAAGAGATCTGATCATACCTCTATACCTTTTTACACCAATCGGCTTACCAAGTTCATCCCGATCTAGGCTAACTGCGGTAGGCATTGGAGTGTCAATAACTTTTGAGTTTGCAATATTGAAGCTCTTGAGCAACTCATAGCAATACTTTATTTGGATAACAAAAGTTCATTGCTCGAGTTGTTTGATTTGAAGACCTAGGAAGTAGTTTAACTCCCCCATCATTCTCATCTCAAATTCACTCTGCATCACTTTAGAAAATTCCTTGACCAAGGTGATGTTAGTAGACCCAAAAATGATACCATCTACATAAATTTGCACCAAGATGGAGTGATTTCCTTGGCGCTTAATGAAGAGGGTTGTATCAACCTTCCCTCTAGAGAATCCCTTTTCTAGTAAGAACCTGCTAAGCGGATCATACCAAGCCCTAGGGGCTTGCTTAAGATCGTATAAAGCACGTTTAAGTTTATAAACATGTTTAGGAAACTCGTGATTTTCAAATCTAGGAGATTGAGATACATAAACTTCTTCATTAATATAACCATTTAAGAATGCACTCTTAACATCCATTTGAAATAGCTTAAAGTTTTGTGAGCATGCATAAGCTAATAACAAGCGTATAGCCTCGAGTCGGGAAACCAGAGCATAAGTTTCCTCATAGTCGATGCGTTCCTCTTGGTTATACCCTTGAGAAACAAGACGCGCCTCGCGGAGGGGGACAAGGTCCCAAACCTCATTTCTCTTGAATTGGTTTAATTCTTCTTGCATTTCCAAAAACTAATGTTCATCGAATAAAGCTTCTTTAGGTTTTTTAGGCTCAATTTGAGAGACGAATGCGAAATGATAAGAAAAGTTACTTATCTTAGACCGTGTAGTTACTCCCTTTGATATGTCTCCAAGAATGTTGTCAATGGGATCATCCTTGGTTTCTTTCCACTCCAAAGGAGGATTTATTTCATTTGTTGGTTAAGTGTCTTCTTCTTCTTTGCTAGACACATGATCCATCTCCCCTTTTTCTTTCTCAAGTATGGGCTCATTACTCTTTTCATCTTGATCATTGAGTATCCTTTCCGAAGAAGCACCTGCACCATTAAAAGAAATACCCTTTCCGACCATTTTTGGACAGGATTCATCAAAGGAAACATGCACGGATTATTCCATAATTTGTAACCTTTTATTAAATACCCTATATGCTTTACTAGATTGAGAGTATCCGAGAAAGATACCTTCATCGGTTTTTGAGTCAAATTTGCCAAGATTTTCTTTGCCATTATTTAATACAAAACATTTACAACCAAAGACATGGAGATGAGAAATATTTGGTTTTCTACCTTTCAAAAGTTCATATGGTGTTTTGTTGAGCATAGGACATATCAAGATCCTATTTAGCACATAACAAGCCGTATTAATGGCATCGACCCAAAAGTATTTTGGAAGACCATGTTCATTGATCATAGTTCTCCCAAGTTCTTCTAGAACACGATTTTTACGCTTAACAACTCCATTTTGTTGAGATGTTCTAGGAGCAGAAATTTTTTTATCAATGTCATTTCTTTCACAAAATTCATCAAAAAGTTGATTTTCGAATTCACCTCCATGGTCACTTCGGATGGTAACAATTTTTTTATTCAACTTATTTTGAGATAATTTGGCAAAATTTTCAAAAGCATAGAAAGTCTCACTTTTGTTTGCTAATAATATCGTCCAACAAAATCTAGAGTAGTCATCAACTATAACGAAGCCATAATAATTTCCACCTATACTTTTAATTCTAGACGGTCCAAATAAGTCTATATGGAGGAGTTCAAGTGGTTTCGTTGTAGAGATGACATTTTTAGATTTAAAAGAGACTCGTGTTTATTTACCCATTTGACAAGCATCACATAGATGATCTTTTGAAAATTTTATTTTGGGTAAGCCAATCACAAGGTCTTTAGATATTATTTTATTTAGAAAATCAAAGTTAACGTGTGCTAATCGCATATGCCAAAGCCATGAGTCTTCACTCATGGAGACTAAGCATTTAACACCTATTAGGGACACATCATTCAAGTCAAGCATATACACATTGTTTACCCTCAAGCCCTTAAACACATCCTATTTCTTATCATTATGTTTGATTATGCAATCATCCTTTATAAAAGTAATTTTATAACCTTTGTCGCATAATTGACTAATGCTAATAAGATTGTGTTTAAGGCCTTCAACTAATAGGACATCTGAGATAGTGGTGAATGAGGGATTACCTGCACTACCTTTACCGAGTATTGCTCCCTTGTTGTTATCACCATAAGTAACAAATCCTTTCTTCTTTGCCACAAAGTCAAAGAATAGTGAAATGTCACCCGTCATGTGTCTTTAGAAACCACTATCGAGAAACCATCTTCTCTCGAGAGGCTCAAGACATTCCACCTGAAATATCAAACATGGGAGATAGGTACACAAAATTCATTGGGTCCTTGAGTGTGAGTTAAACATTTGTTGCCTTTGGGGAACAATTGGTATATGCCTTTAGGAACTAATAATCTCCTAAATCGACATTTACTAATGGTATGTCCCTTCTTGCAACAATATAGGCAAGGCATATATAAGTGAGATCTACTTTTTCTATCTTGATCCCTTACTTCATAGGTATATTTTTGATAGGGATTAATGATACTTTTTCTGATGTTTGAGTGATCGATAGCAAACATAATCTTAGGTTGTAAAGCATTGTCTAGTTTGGCTTTGAGAGTTCTAACTTCTTTTTGCCAAATATGACAAGTTTCACATCTATGCCATTTAAACCAAGGTATCTCTTCTTTTTCACATTTTCCTTTAATATTTTCTATCATATATGCTTTAAGAGCTTCTAATTCCTTTTCGGAATCGGAAACCTTTTGTTCTAGATATGAAAAGATTTTCTTTTTTGAGGCTAAGCATTGGAAATTTTCCTTATCCTCTTGATGTAAAATATTGAAGGAATTTAACAATTCTAAATAAGACATTTCATCAACATGGTCATACTTAGCATGACTTACATTCTTTTTCTTATGATGATGAGCCATGAGATAAAGGTTGACCGTTTCTTCTTCATCCCTTGAGAAACCTTTACTTGAGGAATCACTATCGTTCTCCCAAGCAATGTATGCTCTTCTAGCTTTGGTTGGTTTCTTTTGATTTTTAGCCCTGGCTTTGTCTTTATTCAAATATGGGAAATCCGGCTTGTAATGATCGGGTTTGCCACAATGGTAGCATGATCCTCGTGACTTAGGCTTCTTACTTTCATCTTGCTTGCTTGGTTGAGAGTGGCGTCTATAATTGATGAGATTCTTATCCGAATGTTGAATTTGGTTTTTCTGGAGAAATCTATTGTATTTTCTTACGAACAAACCCATATCCTCATCCGGACTCTCATCGTCATCACTTGATTCACTTGCACACGAAATTGAGGTGGATGACTTAGAGCTTGAAGCCTTTAGTGATATAGACTTCTTTTGTAAGTCCCTTGACTTTTCCTTCTTTTCTTTCGTTTCATGCTTTCTAAGGCTTATGAGCTCTTTCTCATGTTCTTGAAGCTTACCCCATAGTGTTGTAAGATCCAAAGTATTTAGATCATTAGCTTCCTTAATTGCCGTAACTTTAGGTTGCCATTCCCTACTAAGACATCTCAAAATTTTGTTAGTAGCAACAGAATTGGAAATTACATGACCAAGTGTATGCAAGCGATTCATTATATGAGAAAATCTATTTTACATGTCGGTGATGGTTTCACCTTGCTCCATGCGAAAGAGATAAAACTCTTGCGTCAAAGTATTGATTCTAGCCAATTTTACATCATTTGTGCCCTCATGGGTGACTTGCAAAGCGTCCCACATTTCCTTAGCCGTAGCACAATGTGAGACCCGAAAATACTCATCAACTCCTAGAGCTGCTATGAGCATGTTTCTTGCTTTCCAGTCATAGGTGTTGTACCCCAAAATTTTCCCTCCCATATTTCTCAAAACATTGCAAGAAAAATCTCCAAATGAATCAAGATTGCTCAAGAGTTGGACAGTCAAGCCACCTCCTAAGGCAGTCAACCTCAAACTAGGGTTTTGTGTTGCATCAAGGTCCTTGCATACAAATGACCTCAAGTGATCCCCAATGTCCTAATATGATCTCAAGATCATCCATGCCAAGTTTCAAGCCTTGCAGAGGAAGTTTGCTCAGTCAATTGCTCAAAGGGTCCAAAAATCGACTGTGTTAGAGCAAAAGTCAACTGTGACCTATAAACAGTCAAACTTCAAGATTTTTTGTCAACATTCTCATTTTGAAGGATATTTCATCATTTGATCAAGGTTTGATCATGATTCATCAAGGATTGCTCAAAATTCATCAAGACTCAAAAGTTGCTAAATTAGGGTTTTGTAGGAAAAGTCACCTCAACTTTGACCAAGCATAACTTTCTCATACTTTATGAGAAATGACCCATCCAAAGCTCATTTTTAAGAGGATGAAACTTCCTACAATCCATCTTCATACCCCAAGATCAATAAATGCACTCACAAAAAGTTACAAATTTGGACATTATAGGTCATTTTTGAAAGTCAACAAAAACACTTTTTTTTCCAAAGCTTATAACTTGAGTATGGAATATCAAAATGAGATGATACCAAACGTGTTGGTTATAGGACATCTCAAGCTTTCTAAAAAGTAAAAGAACACTTCCAAAAGTTCAAAATTGAAGAAGTTATGCATTGTTGAAGTTGGGCATTTTTGCAAAATTGCCAAAAGTCAACTAACCCCAAAACTTTAAAGTTTGTCAAATGGGCCCATTCTTTTCCACTTGATTTGATCTTGTCACACTACACACGTGTCCTAGCTTCAGCCTTATGTCCATTTATCAAAGTTTCTATTTTATTTGATTTTTTATTGAATTAATTCATTTTAAATCAATTTAAATCAAATAAAATCCCAAAACTTGATTACATGGGATCTTTTTCTATTTTCAGGACCTAATCATCATCAATTACATGATCAAATCCGTATCAAGCTTTTCATGTACCAAAATATTGGATTTTGGACAAAATTGGAAGGTTTTCAATGGAGGATCAAATCAAATCCTAAAACATCGATGCACAAAGATTCAAGACCCAAAACTTGACCTAATCTAATGCAGAATACATATACAATGCAAAGGCACACGAATTAGAAGGTTAGAAGCTGCAAAATCACAAAAACCAAACTTGAGAAAATTGGCAAAAAGCTTGAAACTGAAATCACTCCTAGAGGCGAATCCAAAGGCAAAACTCAACATGAATCAATTGCTGGACCATCCTTGAAGCAGAACCGACGCAGAATCAATCTCCATACGCGCCCTAAAGCCCTGTAAGTCTCTCTAAAAATCACTTTTCAGTTGAAATCGTATCCTCATATTCTTGCACTTTTTTGACAAATCTTTGGTATATTCATGATGCTCATGCAATATTTAAGCTTTCTGCATTATTTGATTGCATTTACATAGCCTATAACCCCCTAGCCGAATCTAGGGTTCTTGGTTTGTGTTTTTGGGCGTTTCTTTTCCAAGTAAAACCAGGGCCATTAATGGGCATAGACGTGATCAGTGGAAGAAGACGAACACAACCATGTGCTTGGAATTGATTTTCGTGGCCTATAATGGTTTTTAGGGTTGACCTAGGGATTCAGATGCGGATATGAATCCGCAGGAAATATTACAGGGATGAACGAGGAAGACGATGACGCGTCTTCCCCTGGTTGGCCGGTTTAAAACTTCACGCATTTTTGTTTTTTTAATTCTGGCATATTATTTGATTTCCAATATTATTATTAGTTTCCAGTATTATAATAGATGAAGCGTAGTGATGCAGTGGCAAAGGCGTGTGTTCAATGACTTAGAGAACCTGGGTTCGAATCCCAGGTCCCCCCCATGTATTTGTTCTATTTTTTCAATAGGTCATCCAGTGTACACTCAAGTGCGTGGTCCATCATGCAGCCTCACCCAATCATTTGCCAGATGGCCCCAGGCCAGATCTGGTGGTCCAAAATGAAAGCCTACCATATGCCCTAGTCAACGTGCACACGTGGAATCAGGAAAAGTCAGCCCGGCCAGCGAAATTGGGCCATGGAAATTGCTAATTAACCCCTTGATCAGGCCCAAAACCCCCTTTGAGTATTTATTTTTCTTTCTTTTTATTTTATTTATTTATTTGTTTGATTAATTATTTTTATTACTTAACTAACCAATTAAACCTTTTTTTTCTCTTCATAAAAATAAAACCAAAAATATTTTGTTTATTAAATTAATTTCAGTATTTTATTTTTGTTAATAAATATTAATTTAATTAATTTAGTTTAATTAGGAATTAACTTTTAATATCTTTTGCAATAATTAAAATTAACTTAGACAATTAGGTTTTATTAACTTTGATTAATTTTATTTTCTTTCCTTTAATATCAAAAAATCCAAAAATATTATTTTCATTAATTAATTAATTAATTTATTAATTTAGTAATTAGCTTAATTTAATTTCTTTTTAATTCAAAAAATAACAAAAAATGCTTTCTTTCAAAAAAAGGGTCAAAACCCTAAAAAAACTCGCATCCGATTTAATTTCCCGCACGCGATCCATTTTATCATATTATTGTACTTGCTTCCGAAATGTAATAGCTTTAATTAGGACATTTTTTTTGATTTATTTATTTTCCGCATTTTAATTTCAAGGGTTGCTTTTGGCGATGTAAGCCCGCAACTTATAATAGTTAGATTTAATTTCCGCAATTTAATTTCCGCAACTTATAAACTGTTAGATGTTTGATAATAGGGCATGCATGACAAGATCGGACGTTAAAACCTAAAATCAACATAGATCACCATTAACACGTACCAAGACAAAATTAACTGAAAACGACACACTCGCACATGCGCACTCTTAGGGTACACCTCACTTGGTTGCCTTCGAACGTGGTCATTAAGTATAGGAAGCTTTAGAGGTCACCCTCTTGTCCAAAGATCATAGTTGCCTCGAAACAGTTGCCTCGGAAAAATGATCTAAGACATTAGGGTTACCGCTAAGGCGTCTAACATTGCTTTAATGACCACACGTCCCTTAATTGAATTGACCCTTAAACTCCAACGACGATGTTACCTACTCATCAATACTGGGATAGCATTGTCTAAAAGACATTAGCACAGATTGATTCCTTTTTCGAGTAGGTAGATGGTTCTTAAGTACTTGCTCCTTCAAAACAAAACAAAACTTTTCGCACTCACACCTCTCAAACAAAAACTCTTTTCAAACCCACAAACACAAAAAAAAGCAAATTTTGAAAACACTTTGAGCAAGTACCTAAGAGCCCGTGGATAACCACAGATAGAAAGGGTGCTAACACCTTCCCTTTCTATAATCTACCCCCCGGACCCGAGAAACATCTCGAAAAAGGAATTCTTCTGTGCTTTTTTCCTTTCCTTGTTGGAT
Source organism: Vicia faba (assembly GCA_948472305.1). NCBI lineage: Eukaryota > Viridiplantae > Streptophyta > Magnoliopsida > Fabales > Fabaceae > Vicia > Vicia faba. The sequence goes on from OX451735.1 coordinate 1,233,401,138, forward strand.
AAAATAAAAGACAGTGGTGACTCTTGCTTACCGTGACATTTTACGAAAACAAAATGCAAAACACGAACCAGCATTCCAAAAAACAGTCAGTTCTCTCCCACCATATCACAGAACTGACGACTCTGCTGGGGAGACTTAATAAGTGGGGTGTACCTTAGGATTAGATCATTGTGTTTTCAATTGTTTGATTTGTATGATTTATATTTGTGGACTTGTATCGAAGTTACTATAGATCCTAACCCGGATCTGGGGTATACCCTTTAGGAAAGTAGCAATAAACTGTGAGGGAACTGTACGACATAAACCGATACGGTTGAAGCAGTAGCTACGTTGGTGTGACACTTTAGTCTGTACCAATATCCCTTGTGTTAGAACGAGGAGAATATGGGTCTTCTAAGGGGTCATTAAGCACCAACTGACCTTAGAACCTTTAAATTGACCAACTTGGCCATAGAACAGTAGCAGTATGCTACACTCATTGAGACTAAACTCTCGCGATGATTCCGGCTGCAAGAAAAGGTTGCTAAACTGGAATTATGACCGATTGAGGGTAGTCAGTGATATTGAGATCCTCTAGAACCCGGTTAATATTTTTGGGACAGGTTTAAACCAACTGAACTGAAAGAGGGTAGTACCTAAGCTCCTTGCCATCCTGAAATCTAAGGGATCTCTGTATGACTTGTGTGCCTTTACCATGTTTGCTATTTGTGGATACTTGTGGTGTGCTTTCTATTGTGACATCATGACATCATAACATTGCATACATTTTGCATTGGACTAACCTATTTCAAAGACAGGAGGGATTCATCTTTGTTCTGTTTTGTAGGTCATCATGATGCCCATGCGTAGGAATACCATCCGGATCAACTTTGTCCAGGTTCCCACCTTGCTTAAAGAGTTGGTTGCAAAGATGCCTGATACTACTTCCTTCATCAGAAGGCATGGTTACCTTCTCAGTTTGGTCACCTCCAAATTGGACGAGCAGATGATGAGTGTCCTAGTCCAGTTCTATGATCCGCTGTACCATTGCTTTACTTTTCAGTACTACCAATTGGTTCCCACCTTAGAAGAGTTCTCTGAGCTGCTCGGTATCTCTATTCTGGAGCAGACCCCGTTTACTGGTTGGGAAAAGATTCTTAGGCCGGAAGAGATTGCTGAAGCCCTTCATATGAACAAAGATGAGGTAATGGCTAATTGGGAGATTAGAAGTGGAGCAAAGTGCTTTCTGAATAAGTTCTTGGTTGGTAAGGCTAACTATTTCTAGGATAGTCTAGACTTCAAGGCATTCGAGGATATTCTGGCTCTTCTGATATACGGCTTGGTATTGTTTCCAAACTCTGACTCCTTTGTTGATGTGAATACAATAAAAATCTCCATCTCTCGTAATCCTGTACCCACTCTCTTGGGTGACATTCTTCATCAGCTTTATGCTCGTACCATCCGAAAGCGGGGAACCTTGATGTGCTGTGCTCCATTATTGGCGAGGTGGTTTATTTCGCACTTCCCCAAATCAGTGCTGAAGAACAAAGAAGGCATGGGCTGGGCTTATAGGGTTATGTATCTCTCGCATAATGACATCATCTGGACTATCAAGGGTATGGATGAGGTGGCTATTATTTATCGATATGGGGAGTACCCCAATGTTCCCCTGATAGGAACCAATGGAGGAATTTCTTACAATCCATGCTTGGCCTTACGTCAGTTCGGGAAAGCCAGAAGAGAAGGACCTCATGAGCTGCTAATGCCTAGTACCATCTTTGATTTTCAAGGGGATAGCGACGAGCAGCGTCGCAGATTCATAAGGGCTTGGGATAGAGTTCACAAATCTGATCCACACGAGCTGGGCCCAAAGACTTCACTTCCGATGGAGCCATATCTCAGATGGGTCCGTATCCGTGCCCAAAAGTTGGGTATGCCTTATGAAGCTGTCCTGCCTATCATTGTTGAAGTTGCTAATGAAGAAGGGGTTCTTCCAACCATCCTCCATCCTCATATGCCCACTGATATTGGGGAACTGAAAAGGTCTTGGATGCAGCTGAGAGAGGAACGGGATTCTTAACGGGAAAAGCTTAACGAGCAAGAGAAGAAGATCCAGAAGTTGACTAGGCAGCTGGAGAACGAGCAGATTCTCAATGACTATGTCCGCATCGACAAGAAGAGACCATGGGAGCATTGATTGGCCTTTGATGATTTCCTTTCCAGTTTTTATTTACTTTTCAGTATTTCTCTTCTTGTAACGCCTTAATGGCATCAGTTGAACAATTTGAATTTCAAAGTTTATCTAATAAAGTGTGTTTCATTTCTTGTTTACAAATTTAAATCTCCCGATTGTCTTTGAAATCATGTCATACACATTTCATCCCATGCACTTCATAACAGGTACCATTATAAGTCTCTTACCTTCTTCGCTGTTTATTTTCAGCACTCATCATGTTTGCTGAACCTTCAACTGAGCAAGCAATTAAGGCCCTACAGGCCCAGAATGCCCAATTCCAAGAGCTGTTCATGAATCTAGCTAAGGGTCAGTAAGATCTGAAGACCCTGATTCTGAAAGAGAAGAAGCAGAAGAAGAAGAGGACAGTCCTGTTTAACACAGGTCACAGGTTTGGAAACAGGCTACGGGATGAAGTTGATCTGACCATCTCATCTGGAGGGAAAGATAGTCCGGAAGAAAGGAGGGCTCCTAGCCCTGTGGTCTCCAACAACGAGACGGTCTTCGATGAAGACCAGTATCCTCTGGCCGAGGATAGATACAAATAGCTGGAAGACCGGTTGAATGCGATGGAAGTTCAGAAAGTGCCTGGTCTGGACTTTGGTGATCTAGGTCTATCATCTGGGGTGGTAATTCCCCACAAGTTCAAGGCACCAGCTTTTTCTAAGTATGACGGAGTTTCTTGTCCGAAGCTGCACCTCCGGTCATATGTAAGGAAGATTCAGCCATACACCACTGGTAAGAACTTATAGATCCACTTCTTTCAAGACAGTCTCTCAGGAACTCAGCTTGAGTGGTTTTATCAGTTGGACGGAGCCAGTATCCACAGTTGGGAGGATTTGGCTACTGCTTTCTACAGGCAGTACCAATACAATTCTGACCTCGCTCCTACGCATACCTAACTCCAGGGTATGTCAATGGGAACAGGCGAAGGCTTCAAAGATTATGATCAGAAGTGGAGGGACCTCGCCGGAAGAGTGCAACCACCTTTGGCTGATCGGGAGCTTGGGGACCTTATCTCGTCCATTTTTCAACCATCTGATCGGGAGTTCTTCATCTGGGTTTACAGAGCTGATCATGACTGACGAAAGGATTGAGGCTGGTATTAAGGCTGGTAAGATACAAAAGGGTGCCTCATCGAGCACCAAGAAGAAGCCCTTTAAGAAAGAGTCTAATGTTGTCTACAGTTCGAAAAGCCAGAATAGACCTGAGCGCCACCAAGCTGTTAATGCGGTTGTTATTTCAAGACCTGCTGGTGCTCCTCAGCACAACAATCAAAAAAAGGACAAGAAACCACGAAGGTAATTCACCCGTCTCAACACGACTTTATCTCAGATTCTGCCACAGTTGCTGAAGACCAATCTGGTGATTCCAAGGGAAGCCCCGAAGAATCCAAATACAACATCACCGAAGTACAACCCGAATGCCCGCTGTACTTTTCAATCTGATAACCCGGGCCATGATACAAATGATTGTTGGGTTTTGAAGAACAAGGTACAAGACTTGATCGATGCGAAGGAGATTGAGTTTGGAGCACCAAAAAAGCCTAAACAAGACGCAGGGGTAAATGCTATCGGAGACGACGATGATGAAGAGTTTAATATTGACAGTTGGATCTACCCGACTGCCAACGGTGGATTAAGCAACTGGACAGTGAAGGATTCTATGCCCGTTTCTGTCATCACCCAATAATGAAACTTTTTGTTTTGAATTTGTAACAGGCAATGTTTTAAACTTTACAGCCCAGTGTCTTACCCGGGGCACCGTGGCTTCATTTGTGAGGGATTTTGTGTGTCATCTACATATATCATTAATAAAAGCATTGGACGTTTTCTTGCATTTCAAATTTTGTGCTCCTTGTTTTTCTTTTATTATATATTGAGAAACAGTTATTTTACACACACTCACATATACAGGTCTACATCCACTTTGGATCCTACTGGTAACGACTCTGTTACTGCCAGTTATGACTTCGAAAATCTGATCAACTTAGCCGAAGACGAAGGTGAAGATGATTGTGAAGTGCCTGGTGAACTTGCAAGACTATTACTTCAAGAAGAGAGGGTTATTCAGCCGCACGAAGAGCCAGTGGAATCAGTAAATCTGGGTACAAAAGCAGACAAGAAAGAGGTCAAGATCGATGCAAATCTGGAGCTTAGTGTGAAGCAACAGTTGATTTAGATGATGCGTGACTATGTTGAGATCTTTGCCTGGTCTTATGAAGATATGCCTGGGTTGGATACCGATATTGTGGTTCACCGCATGCCTACCAAGGAAGACTGTCCTCCAGTGAAACAGAAGATCCGCCGAATGCGCCCAGAGATGTCTGAGAAAATCAAGGCTGAAGTTATGAAACAGTTTGACGCTGGTTTTCTAGCAGTTACTTCTTACCCTTAGTGGGTGGCCAATGTGGTTCCTGTGCCGAAGAAGGATGGTAAAGTTCGAATGTGTGTTGACTATAGGGATCTAAACAGGGCAAGTCCCAAGGATGATTTTCCTCTACCTCATATCGACGTTCTGGTTGACAACACCGCTCAGCATAAAGTCTTCTCCTTTATGGATGGTTTCTCCGATTATAATCAGATTAAAATGGCTCCCGAAGACATGGAGAAAACGACCTTTGTTACTCAGTGGGGTACTTTTTGCTACAAGGTCATTCCCTTTAGACTGAAGAATGCTAGGGCAACGTATCAGCATGCCATGGTAGCTTTGTTTCATGACATGATCCATCATGAGATTGATGTATACGTCGACGACATGATCGCAAGGTCCCAAACTGAGGAGGAACACCTTGACCACCTTTAGAAGCTGTTTGACCGGTTGAAGTTGTACAAGCTGAGGTTAAACCCGAACAAGTGCACCTTCGGGGTGAGATCTGGTAAGCTGTTGGGTTTCGTCGTAAGCGACAAAGATATTCAAGTAGATCCGGAAAAAGTGAAGGCCATCCAAGAGATGCCAGCTCCCATAATAGAAAAGGAGGTCAGAAGCTTTCTGGGACGGCTGAACTACATTGCCCGATTCATCTCACACCTGACTGCTACTTGTGAGCCAATCTTCAAGCTGCTAAAGAAATATCAAGTAGTACGTTGGAACGATGAATGCCAGGCCGCTTTAAAAAGAATCAAAGAGTATCTCCAAGAGCCACCTATCCTGATGCCACCAGTTGAAGGGAGACCTTTGATCTTATACTTGAGAGTACTCGACAACTCAATGGGGTGTGTGCTGGGTCAGCATGACGAGTCTGGCCGAAAAGAGCATGCTATTTATTACCTTAGCAAAAATTTTACCGACTGTGAGACCTGATACTCACTGCTCGAGAAAACTTGTTACGCTTTGGCATGGGCTGCTCGCCGGCTGAGACAGTATATGTTGACTCACACTACTCTATTGATATCAAAGATGGATCCAATCAAGTATATCTTCGAAAAGCCTGCCTTGTCTGGAAGAATAGCAAGACGGCAGATGATCTTGATTGAGTATGACATCCAATATACGACCCAAAAGGCAATCAAGGGAAGTGTGTTGGCAGACCATTTGGCACATCGGGCAGTGGATGATTACCAGTCTATGAACTTTGAATTTTCCGACGAGAATATCATGTTGGTAACTGATTGTGAGACACCTGGACCGGATGAAGGACCTGAGTAAGGATCCCGATGGTCTATGTACTTTGATGGAGCTTCAAACACTTTGGGTAATGGCATTAGCGCTGTGATCATATCTCCTAAAGGCTCTCATACTCCGTTCATCGCCCGACTATGTTTCAACTGCACCAACAACATGGCGGAGTATGAAGCGTGCATCATGGGTCTTCGAGCAGCAATTAACCTAAGGATTAAATTTCTAAGTGTCTTCGGAGATTCCGCTCTTGTGATCAGTCAGATCAAAGGCGAGTGGGATATGAAACACCCAAATCTTATTCTTTACAAAGAGTATGTATTGACGTTGCTTCCCCATTTCGAGGAGATAACCTTTGAACACTTCCCTAGAGAGGAGAATCAGTTGGCGGACGCGCTAGCTACGATGTCTTCTATGTTCAAGGTCAATTGGGACAACAAAGCTCCCCGGATTATCATTGAAAGATTGGACGAACCTGCACATTGTTGTGACATTGAGACTGAGGAAGTAACAGAAAAGCCCTGGTTTCACGAGGTAAAAAGGTATCTTGAGGCTCAGGAATACCCCGAGGGTGCATCTGTTAATGACAAGAAGTTTCTGAGGAGGTTCGCGGCGAAATTCTTCATCAGCAATGGTATCCTTTACAAGCGTAACCATGATTCAACCTTACTGCGTTGTGTGGATAAGAGTGAAGCAGAAAGGATCATGGCAGATTTACATGAAGGTACTTTCGGAACTCATTCTAGTGGACACACCATGGCAAAGAAGATCCTACGGGAAGGATATTATTGGTCCACAATGGAAGCCGACTGTTATCAGCATTCTCGGACATGTCACAAGTGCCAAGTCTATGTTGATAAGGTGCACATACCTCCAGTACCTCTGAATGTCTTAACGGAACCTTGGCCTTTTGCAATGTGCGGCATTGATATGATCGGCGAGATCAGACCTACAGTATCCAACGGGCATCGTTTCATCCTGGTAGCAATTGATTACTTTACGAAGTGGGTTGAAGCAACTTCCTTTGCTACAGTAACCAAGAACGTTGTGGCACGGTTCATTCGGCACAATTTGATCTATCGATACAGTGTACTAGAGAGGATCATTACGGACAATGGTACCAATCTCAACAACAAAATGATCACTGAGCTCTGCACGCAATTCAAGATACAACATCACAACTCTTCTCCCTACCGACCGAAGATGAATGGGGCTGTAGAAGCGGCTAATAAGAACATTAAGAAGATCGTGCAGAAGATGACAGTGACATACAAAGACTGGCACAAAATGTTACCATTTTCTCTTCATGGGTACTGTACCTCAGCACGGACGTCAACAGGGGCAACACCCTATTCCTTGGTATATGGTATGGAGGCAGTCTTGCCCATTGAAGTTCAAATACCCTCTCTTCGGATTATGAAGGATGCAGGTTTGAGTGAAGATGACTGGATTCAGACCCGGCTTGATCAGTTGAACCTAATCGACGAAAAGAGACTTACTGCTATTTGTCATGGTCAGACGTACCAAAAACGGATGATCAAGGCATTTACCAAGAAAGTCAGACGATAAGAGTATCAAGTTGGAGATCTGGTAATCAAGCGCATTATTCTACCTCAAGGTGATCCCAGGGGAAAATGGACCCCTACTTACGAATGGCCATTTGTGGTTAAGAACATTTTCTCAGGAGGAGCTATGATTCTAACCACCATGGACAGTGGCGACCTTCCTCACCCCGTCAATGCAGACATAGTGAAAAGATACTACGCATAATCAAAGACCCGCTAGGTTGACTGGACTAGGCAAAAATAAGGGCTTCCCGGCGAACCAAAAGGGTTCGGGCAAAAATAAGGGATGAAAATGAAAAAAATCTATACACCCGACAAGTCGAAAACCTGAAAAGGCGGCTTAGGCAAAAAAGGGTATCCCGGTGGACTGAAAACCCGAAAGGGCGATCCAGGCAAAAATTAGGGATCAAAGCGTAACACTATGTCTCATTGGATCACCTTGCATCCAGACTTCGGTATCGACTATCAAGCCCAGACGGCACTAATCAATCTGATTCATCTTCAACCAAGCAGCAAAGCGATGAGATGCTCGAAGACATAAGGGCAATAGCAGAGTTGGAACCCAGTGGGATCATTCAAATAACTGTTTTGTTTTCTTTTCACAAATTGTATAAATTCTATTTGTTCAGCAGCGTTCTCTTACTAGGACGTCAGCCTCCTGTATAAAAGCGCCTATTTACAGGCCAAACCTCAAAATCAATACAAATACATTTTCAGACAAATTTCAAACTGTTTTTCCTTTATCTGTTTTGTTTTGTAAAGAACGTCCAATGTTCATTTTTGATATATGCATTTGACATTAATTGCTGCACATAAATATTTACATGCGAAACAAAAAGACGATTACGAGTAATATCAGAAACAGGGGCAATAAGAAGTGTTCAAGCTGTGTAGTTGCTCTGTCCACCAGGTACAAGGTAAATTCAACTGAAGAAGATGACCAAGATACCTTCACTCCCCGCAGAGTAAGACAGTAATGGTAGCTCTCCCCAGCTGAGACTTGCAACCGTGAACGAATCAGCAATACTCTTCCTAAGCAGAGTTGATCTACCATCAGCACTAGATGTACTTGATATCCCTGGCAATCTCAATATTCCCCAACGGAGTATAAGAATGTTCCCCGGAAGTCTTAATATTCCCCAACAGAATTCAGAGGAGTATCCCCACAAGAGTCTAAAGGATTATCCCCAACAAGTTGCGACTGAAAGATCATCCCCGGTGAAGTTCTTTCCTTTCACAAACAGGAATTCAATCCTCAACAGATTCAGTATCACCGAAAATGGTAATCCATCCCCAGTAGAGTTTATCAGTGGAAGCCTCAGAAGAGCGTCTCTTCCCCACAGAGTAATCTCCTCATCAGTTTATTCCCCAACGGAGTAATCTTCTCCTACAGGTTTATTCTCGCAATCACCTTTGTTCACCATCCCCAGCGGAAACGAAGAATTCAACTCTATTCTCCAGAAGCTATCTGGGGTTTATTTTCCCCAGCTAAAACATTACATTTCCATACATCATGATACATGCATATACGCATCATACCATACAATCTCATTTATTTTGAGAACATCATTGCTCGATCCATATCATGCATTGCATGTGACTGACCTTTACCTTTCAGGAAAGATGCAGTTAAGTTCAAAGTTATGTCAAAAACCTTCTCTGGTTCAGTCAGATCGCTGATAAGATCTCTCTTATTCGTATTCCAGTTGAAGTTATTCCAACACCTTGTCTGGTCCAGTTAAATCGATTCCTAAAGATTTTTTTGATGCCGATCCAGTCAAAGTTATTCCAAGATCTTGTCTGGTCCAGTTAAATCGATTCCTAAAGATTTTTCTAATGCCGATCCAGTCAAAGTGAATCCAAGACCTCCTCTGGTTCAGTCAGATCGCCGATAAGATCTCCCTGATTCGTATTCCAGTTGAAGTTATTCCAAGACCTTGTCTGGTCCAGTTAAATCGATTCCTAAATATTTTTCTGATGCTGATCCAGTCAAAGTTATTCCAAGACCCTTGTCTGGTCCAGTTAAATCGATTCCTAAATATTTTTCTGATGCCGATCCAGTCAAAGTGAATCCAAGACCTCCTCTGGTTCAGTCAGATCACCGATAAGATCTCCCTGATTCGTATTCCAGTTGAAGTTATTCCAAGACCTTGTCTGGTCCAGTTAAATCGATTCCTAAAGATTTTTCTGATGCCGATCAAGTCAAAGTTATTCCAAGACCCTTGTCTGGTCCAGTTAAATCGATTCCTAAAGATTTTTCTGATGCCGATCCAGTCAAAGTGAATCCAAGACCTCCTCTAGTTCAGTCAGATAGCCGATAAGATCTCCCTGATTCGTATTCCAGTTGAAATTATTCCAAGACCTTGTCTGGTCCAGTTAAATCGATTCCTAAAGGTTTTTCTGATGCCGATCCAGTCAAAGTTAATCCAAGACCTCCTCTGGTTCAGTTAGATCGAAGATAAGATCTCCCTGATTCCTATTCCAGTTTAAGTTCATACCACCCATCAACAAACTCCAAATGGCATTTGTAAGCCCATTCCCGAAATCACCAGGTTGATACCAGTTCATGCGAGTGCAAATTTCTGGGCACTCTAGTGTTCAATCATCTTCCACCTTCGGATCACGAAAGGCCTGAAAGCCAATCTATATCCTCAGGTTTAAGAAAATTGAACAGGGGCAGCTGTTGTACCCCAAAATTTGCCCTCCCATATTTCTCAAAACATTGCAAGAAAAATCTCTAAATGAATCAAGATTGCTCAAGAGTTGGACATTCAAGCCACCTCCTAAGGCAGTCAACTTCAAACTAGGGTTTTATGTTGCATCAAGGTCCTTGCATCCAAATGACCTCAAGTGCTACCCAATGTCCTAATATGCTCTCAAGATCATCCATGCCAAGTTTCAAGCCTTGTAGAGGAAGTTTGCTCAGTCAATTGCTCAAAGGGTCCAAAAATCGACTGTGCTAGGGCAAAAGTCAACTGTGACCTATAAACAGTCAAACTTCAAGATTTTTTGTCAAAATTCTCATTTTGAAGGATATTTCATCATTTCATAAAGGGTTTATCATGATTCATCAAGGATTGCTCAAAATTCATCAAGACTCAAAAGTTGCTAAATTAGGGTTTTGTAGGAAAAGTCAACTCAACTTTGACCAAGCATAACTTTCTCATACTTTATGAGAAATGACCCATCCAAAGCTCATTTTGAAGAGGATGAAATTTCCTACAATCCATCTTCATACCCGAAGATCAAGAAATGCACTCACAAAAAGTTACAAATTTGGACATTATAGGTTATTTTTGAAAGTCAACAAAAACACCTTTTTTGCTAAAGCTTATAACTTGAGCATGGAATATCAAAATGAGATGAGACCAAAAGTGTTGGTTATAGGACATCTTAAGATTTCTAAAAAGTCCAAGAACACTTCCAAAAGTTCAAAATTGAAGAAGTTATGCATTGTTGAAGTTGGACATTTTTGCAAAATTGCCAAAGTCAACTAACCCCAAAACTTCAAATTTTGTCAAATGGGCCCATTCTTTTCCACTTGATTTGATCTTGTCACACTACACACCTGTCCTAGATTCAGCCTTATGTCCATTTATCAATTTTTCTATTTTATTGGATTTTTTATTGAATTAATTCATTTTAAATCAATTTAAATCAAATAAAATCCCAAAACTTGATTACATGGGATCTTTTCCTATTTTCAGGACCTAATCATCATCAATTACATGATCAAATCCGTATCAAGCTTTTCATGTACCAAAATATTGAATTTTGGACAAAATTGGAAGGTTTTCAATGGAGTATCAAATCAAATCCTAAAACATCAATGCACAAAGATTCAAGACCCAAAACTTGACCTAATCCAATGCAGTATACATATACAATGCAAAGGCACAAGAATTAGAAGGTTAAAAGCTACAAAATCACAAAAACCAAACTTGAAAAAATTGGCAAAAAGCTTGAAACTGAAATCACTCCTAGAGGCGAATCCAAAGGCAAAACTCAACGTGAATCAATTGCTGGACCATCCTTGAAGCAGAACCAACCCAGAATCAATCTCCATACGCGCCCTAAAGCCCTGTAAGTCTCTCTAAAAATCACTTTTCAGTTGAAATCGTATCCTCATATTCTTGCACTTTTTTGACAAATCTTTGGTATATTCATGATGCTCATGCAATTTCTAAGCTTTCTGCATTATTTGATTGCATTTACATAGCCTGTAACCCCCTAACCGAATCTAGGGTTCTTGGTTTGTGTTTTTGGGCGTTTCTTTTCCAGGTAAAATCAGGGCCATTAATGGGCATAGACGTGATCAGTGGAAGAAGACGAGCACAACCATGTGCTTGGAATTGATTTCCGTGGCCTAGAATGGTTTTTAGGGTTGACCTAGGGATTCAGCTGCGGATATGAATCCGCAGGAAATATTACAGGGATGAACGAGGAAGACGATGACGCGTCTTCCCCTGGTTGGCCGGTTTAAAACTTCGCGTGTTTTTGTTTTTTTAATTCTGGCATATTATTTGATTTCCAATATTATTATTAGTTTCCAGTATTATAACAGATGAAGCGTAGTGATGCAGTGGCAAAGGCGTGTGTTCATTGACTTACAGGACCTGGGTTCAAATCCCAGGTCCCCCCATGTATTTGTTTTATTTTTTCAATAGGTAATCCAGTGTACACTCAAGCGCGTGGTCCATCATGCAGCCTTACCCAATCATTTGCCAGATGGCCCCAGGCTAGATCTGGTGGTCCAGAATGAAAGCCTACCATATGCCCTAGTCAACGTGCACACGTGGAATCAGGAAAAGTCAGCCAGGCCAGCGAAATTGGGCCATGGAAATTTCTAATTAACCCCTTGATCAGGCCCAAAACCCCCTTTGAGTATTTCTTTTTCTTTCTTTTTATTTTATTTATTTATTTGTTTGATTAATTATTTTTATTACTTAACTAACCAATTAAACCTTTTTTTTTCTCTTCATAAAAATAAAACCAAAAATATTTTGTTTATTAAATTAATTTCAGTATTTTATTTTTGTTAATAAATATTAATTTAATTAATTTAGTTTAATTAGGAATTAACTTTTAATATCTTTTGCAATAATTAAAATTAACTTAGACAATTAGGTTTTATTAACTTTGATTAATTTTATTTTCTTTCCTTTAATATAAAAAAATCCAAAAATATTATTTTCATTAATTAATTAATTAATTTATTAATTTAGTAATTAGCTTAATTTAATTTCTTTTCAATTTATAAAATAACAAAAAATGCTTTCTTTCAAAAAAGGGTCAAAACCCTAAAAAAACTCGCATCCGATTTAATTTCCCGCACGCGATCCATTTTATCATATTATTGTACTTGCTTCCGGAATGCAATAGCTTTAATTAGGACTTTTTTTCGCTTTATTTATTTTCCACATTTTCATTTCAAGGGTTTCTTTTGGCGATGTAAATACCCGACGCCTTGTAATAGTTAGATTTAATTTCCGCAATTTAATTTCCGCAACTTATAAACTGTTAGATGTTTGATAATAGGGAATGCATGACAAGATCAGACATTTAAACCTAAAATCAACATAGATCACCATTAACATGTACCAAGACAAAATTAACTGAAAACGACACACTCGCACATGCGCACTCTTAGGGTACACCTCACTTGGTTGCCTTCGAACGTGGTCATTAAGTATAAGAAGTTTTAGAGGTCGCCCTCTTGTCCAAAGATCATAGTTGCCTTGAAACGGTTTCCTTGGAAAAATGATCTAAGACATTAGGGTTACCGCTAAGGCGTCCTAACATTGCTTTAGTGACCACATGTCCCTTAATCGAATTGACCCTTAAACTCCAACGACGATGCTACCTACTCATCAATAGTGGGATAGCATTGTCTAAAGGACATTAGCACAAATTGATTCCTTTTTCGAGTAGGTAGATGGTTCTTAAGTACTTGCTCCTTCAAAAAAAAACAAAACTTTTCGCACTCACACCTTTCAAATAAAAACTCTTTTCAAACCCACAAACACAAAGAAAAGAAAATTTTGAAAACACTTTGAGAAAGTACCTAAGAGCCCGTGGATAACCACGGATAGAAAGGGCGCTAACACCTTCCTTTTCTATAATCTACCCCCCGGACCCGAGAAACATCTCGAAAAAGGAATTTTTCTGTGCTTTTTTCCTTTTCTTGTTGGATAAAATAAAAGACGGTGGCGACTCTTGCTTACCGCGACATTTTGCAAAAACAAAACGCAAAATGCGAACCAACTTTCCAAAAAACAGTCAGTTCTCTCCCACCGTATCACAATAGGCATAATTTTTCTCATCTTTTTCATCCCATTGTGCTTCCGGTTTAGGAACGGTTATCCCGACAACATTTTGCATAGTTATTGCAACTGGCCCATCTTGGATAACCTTCCATATTTTCCTATCAACACACGTGATATGGACACGCATACAATCTTTCCAATAGCTGTAATTTAAACTTGTGAAAATGGGTGCTCTAGTTTACACCCCTTTTAGATCACAATCCATTTCTAGAAGTTGTATGTGAAGCACTGGACAAACCGACACTCTTGATACCACTTGTTAGACAATGTGAAGGATCTATAAGGGAAGGGGGGGGGGGGGGGGGGGGTTGAATAGATCCCTTTGAAAATTTTGCGCTTTTTGTAAAATTGTTTTTATCAGAGAGCGACATCCCTGAATCTGATAGTCTAAACTTTACGTATTGGAAAGATCGGATATGCGAACCAATTTGATGAAAATTATGAGAATAGAGTCACAACTAAAATTGAATATGAAGAATCGCTTTAGCAAGTTTAACAAGGTGTAAGTTATTACCAATTAGTTGTGGAGAAGATAAAGAAAATTTGTGAGTTGTAAATTCACCAAACACTTGGTGTACGTACTACACAAGGTTTGGTTATACTCAAATTGTAGTGATTATAGTGATTCAAATGAATGCTATATGAGTTATAAATTTTAATTTGTCACTACAATTATTTTGTATGAATGAGAAAAATTGATAACTCACAAATTCAAGCAAATAGAAATAAAATGCAGAAAACCAAAATGGACACAGTATTTATTAAGGCAGTTCACCCCGTCGTCCTCGCGTGGGCTACTCTACCCCCAATTCTAGAATCTAGAATTAGGATTATGAAATTAATTTTGCAAAGTTTGTAAGAGAAGATACAATCACCATAATTCAAAGTCACTTGATGAATCTTATATGTTTCACTCCTCTTCCCTTGATCCTAGATGAATCAAGTATGCCAAATCTTTAACAAAATCTCCTTCTACCTTGAATGATTTTGAACCCTAGAAATTGGCCCCAAATCCTTCTTCACAATCCTCCGGTTACCGCTACCCGATTGAACACCCCACGGTCTTCCAATCCCTTAGCTCGGATGAATTCAATGAAGCAAAGACATGTGATAAAACCCCCAATTTTGGAGGATAAAACCCCAATGGTTTTATTCAAGAAAAAACCCACAAAGATCACTACCCAAATCTGAAATTGCACTTTCAATTAGGACGTTATCAACACAATCCCAAAAACTTGATCAACAAAAATGATTGTGTGTAGTTGTTGATGGTTAATGAGAGGTTGAAGATGAAGAGAGCTCTTGTCTCTATATTCATTTTTTCTTGTTTTTTTTTGAGAATATAGAGGCCAAACAATATATATAAGTGATTCCCATGGTGTAACAATATAGCAGAAAAAATGAGACAATTTAGCGATGCATCGGCTCATGCAGGGTGTACAGAAGGCGTATGCCTTCCCGAGCGAGAGAGGTTGAAATTCCTTCAGTCATGCGCTGACTCATTGCCTGATGCGCCGACTCATGTTTTCCCAAAACTATGCGTCTATGCATAGAGAAGGTGTGCGCCTTCTCGGACGTTGCCAAGCCAAAATATTCTTCTCATGAGCCGACCTAAGGTTCCATGAGCCGGCTCATGCAGTCTGTTTTGAGAAAAATGCTTGATTTTGATGTTTCTCACTTGCACCTGTTTGAAGCATGACATATTTGCATGGATAGGTTTTTGACAAGCATTCAAACTAAGTTCTTTCACATTTTCCCTCACAGACCCGATCAAGTACATCTTCGAGAAGCCCGCTCTCTCCAAAAGAATAGCGAGATGGAAAATGATCCTGACCGTATACGATATTCAATATACAACCCAGAAAGCAATAAAGGGAAGTGTATTAGCTGATCATTTGGCCCACCAGGCCGTGGACGACTACCAGTCCATGAATTTTGAGTTCCCGGACGAGAGCATCATGTTAGTAATTGATTGTGAAGAACTTGGATCGGATGAAGGGTGTACAGAAGGCGTGTGCCTTCCCGAGAGAGAGAGAGAGAGAGGTTGAAATTCCTTCAGTCATGCACTGACTCATTGCCTGATGCGCCGACTCATGTTTTCCCAGAACTATGCGTCTACGCATAGAGAAGGTGTGCGCCTTCCCGGACGTTGCCAAGCCAAAATCTTCTTCTCATGAGCCGACCTAAGGTTCCATGAGCCGGCTCATGCAGTCTGTTTTGAGAAAAATGCTTGTTTTTGATGTTTCTCACTTGCACCTGTTTGAAGCATGACATATTTGCATAGATAGGTTTTTGACAAGCATTAAAACTAAGTTCTTTCACATTTTCCCTCACAGACCCGATCAAGTACATCTTCGAGAAGCCCGCTCTCTCCAAAAGAATAGCGAGATGGAAAATGATCCTGACCGTATACGATATTCAATATACAACCCAGAAAGCAATAAAGGGAAGTGTATTAGCTGATCATTTGGCCCACCAGGCCGTGGACGACTACCAGTCCATGAATTTTGAGTTCCCGGACGAGAGCATCATGTTAGTAATTGATTGTGAAGAACTTGGACCGGATGAAGGGTCTACAGAAGGCGTGTGCCTTCCCGAGCGAGAGAGGTTGAAATTCCTTCAATCATGCGCTGACTCATTGCCTGATGCGCCGACTCATGTTTTCCCAGAACTATGCATCTACGCATAGAGAAGGTGTGCGCCTTCCCGGATGTTGCCAAGCCAAAATATTCTTCTCATGAGCCGACCTAAGGTTCCATGAGTCAGCTCATGCAGTCTGTTTTGAGAAAAATGCTTGTTTTTGATGTTTCTCACTTGCACCCATTTGAAGCATGACATATTTGCACATATAGGTTTTTGACAAGCATTAAAACTAAGTTCTTTCACATTTTCCCTCACAGACCCGATCAAGTACATCTTCGAGAAGCCCGCTCTCTCCAAAAGAATAGCGAGATGGCAAATGATCCTGACCGTATACGATATTCAATATACAACCCAGAAAGCAATAAAGGGAAGTGTATTAGATGATCATTTGGCCCACCAGGCCGTGGATGACTACCAGTCCATGAATTTTGAGTTCCCGGACGAGAGCATCATGTTAGTAATTGATTGTGAAGAACTTGGACCGGATGAAGGACCTGAGAAAGGATCTTGATAGACTATGGTTTTTGACGGAGCTTCTAACGCACTTGGTAATGGTATCAGTGATGTAATCATATCTCTCGAGGGCTGTCATACTCCTTTCACTGTTAGACTATGTTTCAACTGTACCAACAATATGGCTGAGTATGAAGTATGCATCATGGGTCTCAAAGCTACTATTGACCTAAGGATCAAGCTTTTAAGTGTTTTCGGAGATTCGAACTTGGTAATAAGTCAAATCAAAGGAGAGTGGGACATGAAGCACCCTAATATCACCCCCTACAGAGAACATGTGTTGACATTGCTCCCACACTTTGAAGAAGTCACCTTTGAACATTTTCCACGAGAGGAAAATCAGTTAGTGGACGCGCTAGCTACTATGTCATCCATGTTCAAGGTCAGATGGGACAACGAAGCTCCCCATATCACTATTAAGAGATTGGATGAAGTAGCCTACTGCTATGAGATTGATAGTGAGGAAGTAATGGAAAAACCTTGGTTCCATGAAGTGAAAAGGTATCTCGAAGCTCAAGAATACCCTGAGGGGGCGTCTGTCAATGATAAGAAGTTTTTGAGAAGGCTCTCTTCAAAGTTCTTCCTTAATAATGGAATCCTCTACAAGCGCAACCACGACTCTACTTTACTTCGGTGTGTAGACAAGAGCGAAGCAGAGAGGATTATGGCAGATTTACACGAAGGTACCTTTGGCACCCATTCTAGTGGATACACCATGGCTAAAAAGATCCTACGGGCAGGATACCACTGGTCCACTATGGAAGCAGCGTTTTATCAGTATTCCCGCACTTGCCACAAATTCCAAATCTATGCTGATAAAGTACATTTACCTTTGATTCCCTTGAATGTCTTGACTGCTCCTTGGCCCTTTGCAATGTGGGGCATCGACATGATCAGAGATATTAGACCTACCGCTTCCAATGGAAATCGCTTTATCCTAGTCGCCATTGATTACTTCACGGAGTGGGTTAAGGCTACCTCTTTTGATACTGTCACCAAGAATGTTGTGGCACCGTTCGTCAAGAATAACCTTATCTGTCAGTATGGTGTTCCATAAAGAATCATCACAGATAATGGTACAAATCTCAACAATACTATGATCTCCGAACTCTGTAAGCAATTCAAGATCCAGCATCATAACTCTTCTCCCTATCGGCCAAAGATGAATGGTGTTGTGGAGGCTGCTAACAAGAACATTAAGAAAATCATATAGAAGATGACAGTGACATATAAAGACTGGCATGATATGTTACCATTTTCTCTTCATGGTTATTGCACCTCAGCACGTACGTCAACAGGGGTAACACCTTACTCTCCGGTGTATGGTATGGAGGTTGTCCTACCTATCGAGGTCCAGATCCCTTCTTTGAGAATCATGAAGGATGCATGTTTAAACGAAGATGATTGGATCCAGACTCGACCTGACCAACTGAATCTGATTGATGAGAAAAGGTTAGCGGCTATTTGTCATGGTCAGATGTACCAGAAGCGTATGATCAAGGCTTTTAACAAGAAGGTCAGGCGTCAGGTATATCAAGTGGGTGATCTAGTAATCAAGCGCATCATATTGCCACAAGGTGATTCCATGGGAAAATGGACTCCCACATACGAAGGGCCATTTGTAATCAAAAGCATATTTTCTGGTGGAGCCGTGATTCTAACCATCATGGATAGTGACGACATTCTTCACCATGTGAATGCGGACATAGTTAAAAAATAATATGCATGAATTAAAACCTGCTAGGTTGACTGGCCTAGGAAAAAATAAGGGCATCCCGGCGAACCAAAAGGGTTCGGGAAAAAATTAGGGATAAACACACAAAAAAATTGTACACCCGGCAAGTCAAAAACCTGAAAAGGTGGCTTGGGCAAAAAGGGGCACCCCGATGGACTGAAAACCTGAAAGGGAGGTCCAGGAAAAAGTTAGGGATTTAAAGCGTACAACTATGTCCCATTGTATTACCTTGTGACCAGACTTCAGCATCAACTACCAGGTTCAATCGATACCAATCAATCCAGTCAGCTTCAGACAAGTAGCAAAGTGATGAGGCGCTCAAGGACATAAGGGCAATAGCAGAATTGAAACTCAATGGGATTATTACACATAGCTGTTTTCCCTTTGTATATTATTTTGTATAATTTTCATTTTCACGACGAGATTCTCCTACTAGAATGTCTGTCTCTTTGTACAAAAAAACGCCTATTATAGGCAAACTTCAAAGTCAATACAAAACACTTCTTTGAAAGTACAAAACGTTTCGTTTTCATTTTTCTATTTTATTTTGCAAAAAACGTCCAGTGATTATTTTTTACATATGCATTTGAATATGATTACTGGTTACAAATACTTGCATGAAAAACAGAAGGACAGTTGCTAATGACTTTAAGAAATGGGACCAAGTCTAAAAAGCCATATGTACTCCCCAAAGTTATGTCCTCCAACATGTACAAAGGGAGAGACGTCCTACTGCAAAGTCACCGCTACATCTTCAGCATACGTTCTAATGATGTCTATGTCTCCACAGAGTAAAAATAACCAAAATTTTGATCTCTTCTTCCCCAAAGCAGGAATTACCTCCTCCAGCAAAGTTCCCTCAGAGAGCTGAAATCTAGCTAAGTTTTTATAATCTCGAACATTTTATAAAGACTTATCCCCGATAGAGTTTATTTCTCTAGCTTCTGAAGTTTATCCCCCAACAAATTTTATTTCTCTACATGGGTGAAATCTCCCAACAAAGCATCTTCTTCCCCTCAGAGTCATCCTCAAGCAGGAGTCAAAGATCCCCGGCAGAATATCCTCAAACGGAAAGAGGAAATCCCCAGTAAACAATCTTCATTCATCATCCCCAACGGAAATGAAAGACTCACTTTCCTCATCTACCAAACAACAGTCAGGGATTCAGCATCCTAGTATTCTCCAACAACAGTCAGGGATTTATTTTCCCATACTAGGAAATATCGCCACAACATTCCATATTCATACATCATGGCGTGCACATACATATTGCATACAACGTAATCTCATTTATTTTAAGAACATCATTACACAATTCATTTCATACATCATGATATTTCATATGACTAACTCTTTACCTTTTCAGGAAAGATCAAATTAACAAACATCATTGACTACTTATATGACCTGACAGTCTTCTCAAAGGCTACGTCTGACAAAGGGCTATTTCAGCATTTTCCTTAGAAAGATCATTTTCAATACCTCAAATGGTTCAGTTTAAATCGACCAATGATTTATTCTGATTCTTTTCTGGTAGATACCTTCTCTGGTTCAAATATATCGACACTAAGATTTTTCTTATTCCTATCCAGATGAAGACCATTCAAGACCTCTGTTGGTTCAGTTTAAATTGAACAATGATTTATTCTGATTCTTTTCTGGTAGATACTTTCTCTGGTTCAATTAAATCGACACTAAGATTTTTCTGATTCCTATCCAGTTGAAGAAAATTGAAGACCTTTGTTGGTTCAGTTTAAATCGACCAATGATTTATTCTGATTCTTTTCTGGTAGATACTTTCTCTGGTTCAGTTAAATCGATACTAATATTTTTTTGATTCCTATCCAGCCAAAGATAACTCAAGACCTCTGCTGGTTCAGTTTAAATCGACCAATGATTTATTTTGATTCTCTTCTGACAGATACTTTCTTTGGTTCAATGAAATCGACACTAAGATTTCTCTGATTCCTATCCAGTTGAAGACAATTCAAAACCTCTACTGGTTCAGTTTAAATTGACCAATGATTTATTCTGATTCTTTTTCGATGGATACTTTCTCTGGTTCAAATAAATCGATACTAAGATTTTCTAATTCTTATCCAGTCAAAGATAACTCAAGACCTCTACTGGTTCAGTTTAAATCTACCAATGGTTTATTCTGATTCTCTTCCGGTAGATACTTTCTCTGGTTCATTTAAATCGACCCTAGATTTTCTGATTCATACCCAGTTAAAGAAACTTTAAATCCTGGAGTCCGACCAGATAGCAGTTTATTTTGTTAGTTACTATGAAGCCTGGGTATGACCAGATGATAGTATAACCTATGACACTGAAGCCTGGATACGACCAGATAACAGTATACCTCGGATTCAAGTTGAAGCCTGGAACCGACCAGATAGCAGTTAATTTCATATTCCCTAATAAGTCATTGGGAAGCCTGAAATACGATCGGATAACAGTCAGCCTTATTATCCTCGGTAAGTCGCTGTGAAGTCTGGATCCCGACCAGATAACAGCTTGCTTTCGTCTCTCCAATCAAGAGATAAATCCCAGTAGAGTAATGGACAACCGAAGCTCCTAGAACCTATTCCCCCAAAACATTCCCCAGCGGATTCCTCCTCAGACAACAGGAACAAGAATCCCCACAAAGAGACTTCTTATGAAGTCAACATCTACTTTAGATGGCATCTTTAAGCCCATCTTCGATGATTCTCTGTCATATTCCTTGGATGGCATCTTTAAGCCCATCTCTGACAGTCTTCTGTCATCTTTTCCAAATGGCATCTGTAAGCCCATTCCCGATATTATTCACCAATAGTATCACTTCATGCGAGTGTACATTTCTGGGCACTCTAGTGTTCAATCATTTTCCACCTTCAGATCACGAAAGGAAGACAAGCCAATCTACATCTTCAGGTCTAAGAAGATTGAACAGGGGCAGCTGTTGTACCCCAAAATTTTCCTCTCATTTTTCTCAAGACATACTCCTAGAGGTCCTTAATTGCTAAAGGTTGACCAAGAATTAACCAGACAAATTCTCCTCCTAAGGCAATGAACCTCTAACTAGGGTTTCAGTTTTCATCAAGATGTGTGAGCTCCAATGGTCTCAAATGTTTGCCATGATCCTAATATGTCCTCAAGATTATCCATGCCAAATTTCATGACTTGCACAACAAGTTTGCTCAGTCAATTTCTCAAATACTTGAAAATCAATTGTGCTAGGTCAAAAGTCAATTGTGGCCTATATACAGTCAAACTTCAAGATTTTTGGTCAACATCAACATTTTGAAGTGATATCCATCATTTGATCAAGGGTTGATCATGATTCCTCAAGAAATGCTCCTAATTCATCAAAAGTCAAAAATTGCTAATTAGGTTTTCTATAGGAAAAGTCAACCAAACTTTGACCAGGCATAACTCTCACATACTTCATCCATTGTTTCCTAACCAAAGCTCATTTTGAATAGAATTAAATTCCCTACAACTTCTCTTCATCCCTAAAGTCCAAGAAGTGAACCATTTGAAAGATACAAGTTCATACATTACAGGTCATTTTTAGAAAGTCAACAAAAGCCACTTTTTGCCAAGACCTTTTACATCAAGATAACTTCTTAAAATGAAACATTGATCAAAAGAGGGATTGAAGTAGACATATTTGGATTTACAAAAAGTCCAAGATCATCATCATAAGATAAAAATTGAGTAAGTTATGGCTTACCCAAGTTGGGAAAATTTGGGAAATTTCAAGAAATGTGCATTGAGAAAATTTGAGCTTTTAAGGCAATGGCTCATTTTTTTGGACTTCAAACATCTTCCTAAGATTATAGAGGATCCCTAAAACCATTTTTGCATAGTCTTGATTTTATTTGCATTTTATATTAATTTTATTTAATGAAAAATCAAATAAATCAAAATTATTGCAAAATATATGGGCCATTATCATTTGGGCTTGGTTTGATGCATGGAGAGGCCCTAAATTTCGTGTGCAGCAAGATCAGCATGTCTACATTCATGCAAATTTGAAAAATGGACAAAATCCCATGCTTTTGGCCAAGGTTACAACTTTGCATTCATGGTTTTGAAATAACATAATCATGGTGGTTATTGCCTTTGTTTCATTGTCTCCTCACTACTCTCTATAAATACCAAGCCTAGCAAGCCAAATGGACGACAGAAAAACAGCATAGGGACCATATTCCAAACTTGAAATTCTCAAGAAAAATTCAAACTTCATTCTCAAATTCCAAGGAAATTCAGAAGCTTTTAAGCCTTCAACAACCATCCTTGAACGCCACTGAAGGATTCACGACCATCCTTGAGCCCTGTAGCTTCATGAAACACTCCCTACAAGTCACAGTTTGCTCTTGTTTTTTTTCAATCTCATTTTCGTTCATTTATTCATTATAAACATGATTTGACTGCATATTTATGTTTGTGATAATCATGGGAACGTTTATGGATGTTTTATTTTTAGTTTGAGTACAGATATAAAGATCCACCATTGTTAGGGTTCTGAGTTCCCAATTTGGGGAACTTGACTTAAACGCCAAATTGGATGAAATTGACGATACCAATGAATTCAGGAGGAAAATTTCAAGCGATCCATGGCCTTGGTTGATGGTTTTTGCACGTGTATAATGATTTTGAGTTGTACAGGGCTATAACTACAAACGCAATCTGCCACTATAGGCTTTAGCAACACCAGTGTTTGTCACTAAAGGCCTGGTTCAATCTGAACGAAGAAGACGATGCATGACAGCCTTTCTTTGGCTCAATCAAACTGCGCGCGTTTTTTTTAATTTACCAAATATTGACTTAATTTTGTATTTAATATTTTGGTTTTGTTTTGTATAACGAATGGTCAGTAGCTCAGTTGGTAAGCAGACGTGTTTGTGAGGGAAGGGACCTGGGTTCGACTCCCAGGTCTAACGTTTTGTATTTTCTGATGTTTATTCTGCAGATCCAGTGCTTCTCATATTCAGGCGCCTATCCTACTCCATCAGATCCTTACCATCAGATGTACATCTGATCATAATGAATGCATCCAACATTCAAGTGCATCATAGACCTTCAAAAGGCTGGCAATAGCAGATCCAACACAATGTCTGGGTCCAAATTGGCTTGGGCCTAGAACAAAAGTCCAACACCCCCCTATTTTTTCTTTCAGCATCATAGCCCATTTGGGCATTTTTTGTTTTGTTTGTGTTTATTTATTTATTTTGTTTTCCTTTTTTATTTAATTAACTAAATAATCTAAAAAGTCCCAAAAAAATTAGGCATAGACTTTTAATTTCTTTAATTAATATATTAATTAAATTTTAACTATTCTCTTAATTTAAAATGAACTAGAACTTGAAATTTAATTTAATCATTTTCTTTTCATAATAAAAATACAAAAAATATATTAGGATTAATTTTCTTTTATAACCTATATTAAATTTCCATTTAATATTCATTTTTCTTAATTAAATTTAGAATTAATTTTTCTTTAACAAAACCAAAAAAACAAAAAACAAAATTTTCTTCAAAAATAATTTTTCTTAGGTTGTTAGACGTATTGTTTTATCTTTGCGCGCGTTTATTTTATTTTCGCATTTTTATAATAATGTAACTGCATACTGGTATGTAATAGATTAAGTAGGGATTTTTACAGTTTCCTTTATTTTTTTCTCCCCCATTTTGTACAGTGTAATTCCCCCCTCCCCTAAAGCCATGTAATAGTCTAGATTTATGCTTTCCGCACTTTATTTTCTGTATATTTTTAACTGTTAGTACTAGGCGTGTATGGAAAGACTAATAATTAAATGTTAGCAAACTTAACAACAAGATAAATAACTGAATTGAACACAATTGCACACAAGCACCTCTAGGTTATCCTACTTTGGTTGCTTTTAAGAAATAAAACAGTCATGAGGCATGAACGCTTTAGCAAAGAACCATAAATCAAAAAAGATCATAGTCCCTCGATTACCCTACAGTTGCCTTTCGGTAAATGATCTAGTCCCTAAAAGAAAATTCCTAAAGTGTCTCCACAAGTTGCCTTCGTGACTGTAAAACGTCCATTCGATTGTCCCTCAAACATCTGACGACAAAACTACCTACTCACTAATAATAGGATAGAATTTGGTACACCCCAAAATTTACTCTCTCATTTCTCAAGGAATCACCCTGGATCCTCAAGTTTTCTCTCATCCAATTCCAGGCCTTGAATTATCAATTTTTCCAAGCAAACCATTCACAAGGGCAAAATGGTCATTTGCACACTAAGAAGTCTAACTTTGACTTTTGGATCAAAATCAAATCTCAAAAATCATATTTCATCAAGACATGTTGGAATATGAAGTTTGCTTCATCAAGAGTTTCAAAAGTCAAATTTTATTTTGAAAGAATCAAATTCTAAAGACTTAGAAATTTTTCTAAGTATTTAAGAAATATGATAATTTCAGAACTTCTGGGTCAGTGTTCACACTCAGCAAATTCTGGATATTCTCAAGACAGAGTTTGGTCAGAACTTCTGAACCATTGTTCACAAAGGTTCAGTCAGAGTTTGCAAAGGTTAAATCAAAGAAGGTAACAAAGTGTGTTATAAGTATACTGGAAGTTCTAAAGGATCCTTCAGAATGCGCTGAAATCAGAAGATACAAAGACCAGAAGTTGGATGTTGTGCTGAAACAGAACTTCTGATCCAGAGTTAAGCAAGGAAAC
Source organism: Vicia faba (assembly GCA_948472305.1). NCBI lineage: Eukaryota > Viridiplantae > Streptophyta > Magnoliopsida > Fabales > Fabaceae > Vicia > Vicia faba. The sequence continues at coordinate 1,233,426,455 of OX451735.1, forward strand.
AAAGTTTCACATTGGAACCCATTTAATGCTCACAACCGCTTGTAAAGTCTTTATCCAAGGGATTCTCTCCATGTATACCCCTACTGTCTTGGGAAGACAAACTTCTATGCAAAAGTATGCTAAACCTACGCGTTGTTTCTACTTTTCCTTAATTCACGCTGCCAAATCCAGCTGAGGCGCTGTTAACCATCCAACTTGAATGCATTGAACCCCACTTGTTTAAAGCTTACTTCAAGAGTAAGTCAGCATCTAGCATATGATGTTGGTGCCACTTAACCGCCCCAACTGCAAAACTTTGCCTATAAATAGATCACCATTTGCACATTGAAGGAGCCCAGAGAAAAATTTGTGAAAGAGGCGAGAGAATTGAGAAAGAAGGCTTTAAACCACTGCAAAAAATTCCAAGAACCCAGGAAACTATAAACACAAAATACCAAAATCTTAGCATTGATTCCTTATATTCAAACTCCATTTTTCCTCAAGTGTTCTTGATTAAAGCCATCCCAAATTCTGTAATCAAACAGTAACACATTCTCCATCAATACCCATTTCAAAAGGATCATAACTTCACCCCTTAGTTGTTCCAGAGTTGTCAACTTTTACCCTACTGAGCACGTGAAGAAGTTGCTCAGAACATCACCAGAATTCAAGACCAACCTCCAGTTCACAGAATCCTTTCCAGCTGCAAGGTAAGTTTTTCTGCCGACCCTCATCATAACTGATTAAGCATTGTCAGATTTTTCATATTTAGCACAATGTAGATATTCTGATCCTGATGATGTACATATTCTGAAAATTCTTGCGTTTGCTTCCTAAGTAGAGGAAATCCCAGTTCAGAGCTTCATAAAGAAAATATGACTCATAATTAGAACTAGCAAATATATGTTGCTTCTGATTTATGCTTCTGATATTTCATGAGATTTGTCATAACAGTTATACATACAACTTCTGTTCCATAAATGACTAAGCTGCAGATGTTCTGACTGGAATGGAAAGAGGCAAAGTTCTGACAAATGCATGAGAACTTCTGAAAACTTCTGAGTTTCTCAGAAGATCCAGAACTTCTGAACTTCCATATTTTTGCTAACGTATTTCTGTTTGTGCAGCCAAGTCAGAGTCAGAACTTCTGACCTCTTCTATTTTTAGCACTTTGCCCTGATTATGTTTCCTTTATTTATTTTATTTTATTTTATTTTATTTTTCCATCATATTATATTTTATTATTAATAAAAAAAACACCAAAATATTTTATATTTGCATGTTATATTTTCTTTTAACATAAAAACCCAAAAAATATTTTCTTAAGCAAAAGTTATTTCCCTTTTTAAACAGACAAATATTTTACATTCCCTGTATGTTCTTATCTATTTCAATGTGGTTGTAATAGTAACCTAGAATTTTAACTTGCAATCCCCATTCATAAATATGTACCCCCATCCCCCTAAATATTGTAATAGCGTAGGACTTTACATTTCCGCACTGTTATTGATTTCAATATATGCTAGTAATTAGGGTATGTATGACAAGATATGGAAATTGACAAATAGATCACCCTAATCAAGACAAATTATGCATGCAATCAAATACACTCGCACACTTACACCCTTAGGGTAATTCCACTTGTTGCCTTACAAAAATGGCCATGTTATGCACGTGGGAGATCTTAGCACAAACAAATCAAAAAAAGAGCATAGTCCCTCGATGAAGCTATCAAAGTTTCCTTTCAAAATGATCTTAGTCCCTAAAATAAAAGTGCTAAGTCATCTCACAACATTGCTATCATGGTCATTCGATGACCCAACACTCGTCCCTTCACATCCAACGATGAGGCTTCTTACCAAATAATGGTAAGATAGAAACATCTAAAGGAGGAGGAAAAACACATCTAATACCTTTTGAGTAGGTAGATTACTTTTAGTTGCTTGCTCAATCTCAAAAAAAATATCCTTACTATTTTCAAAAACAATCACATACACTTTCAAAACACTTTCCAAACATTGAAATATTTTCAAAAGCTCAACACTTTGTATACGTTCTTACAAACAAGAACTATTACAAAGTTTTCCTAAACGATGGCACCTTTTCAAAATACTTTCAAAACCCACATCACAAAGCACATTTCAAAACAAAAGCAAGTGATATAGCAAGTAACTAAGAGCCCATGGAAAACCGTGGATGGAAAGGGTGGTAATACCTTCCCTTTTCATAATCTACCCCCCGAACTCAAGAAAAAATCTCTAAAGGTCTTTCCTGTGCTTTTTCACCTTTCCTTATTGGATAAAAGAAAAGTCGGTGGCGACTCTTGCTAAACCGCAACATTTGCAAACACAAACGCAAAAAACCTCAAGTCAGTTCTCCCACCGTACCACAGAACTGGCGACTCTGCTGGGGACAATGTTCTAAAAAGTGGGGTTACCTTAGGGATATATCACATTTACTTGCTTACATTGCTTGATTTGTTTGCTTTACATTTTGGTTTCTTGTTTGGGTTTGTTTTAAAATCCTACACCCGGATTTGGGGACACCTTTTTAGGTAAGTAGAAATAAACTATGAGGGGACTGTGCGGGGTATACCGACACAGTTGAAGTAATAACTACGTTGATGTGGCACTTTGGTTGGTACCGGTAACCCTTGAGTCAGTCAAGGAGAGTACGGGGCCGCTGTGTGGTGTCTTGAAGCATCAACTGACCTTAGAACCTTACTTGACCAACATGGCCATTAGGACGTAGTGAGATGACCGACTTTGGTGCAGTCCGAAGTTGGTTGATACTCGATGCTACACTCATTGAGGTTTGACTCTTGAGTTTTGTTTGGTTGCGAGTCTATCGCTTATTGAACGAAACTTGGGGGAAAGATCAATGATATTGAGATCCCTTAGAACCCGGTTACTATTAACTAGGACAGGTTGAGCCAACTAAACTTCAAGAGGGTACTTACCTGAAACCCCATGCAATCCTAAACTGAGGACTTGTTTGCTTTGTATATACACTTGTACATCACATCATAATCATCATCAACATCATACCATAAGCATTCTCACTAACCATTTCAAGGATTTTTGGATTTATCTTTGTTCTGTTTTGTAGGATGTTGTACCCCAAATTTTGACCTGAGATACCATCTCCCATCTGCATCATTCGCATTGCAAGGGTTTTGACCTATTTTTATCAAATTTTTAAAGCAGTGTAAAAATTCATAACTATTTCGAGTCGAGAGCTATTTATTTGTTGAACGCTAAATTTATCAACTGATCAAGGCTTAAATGACGTTTATTAATTATTTATTATCTTAAATTTAAATAATTGGAATCTATTTTCAATTGTTATATAATTTAAAGACTTGTGAATAATGAAATAAACATTTTGAGAATGGGTTTATTAATTGGTCAATAATGATTATTTAATTCTTTGTCGTTCTAGGTTAAATAATTAAAATTCTATTTTTTTTAATTATTATAATTTAGACTATTATGAATAACGAATTAAATAATTAAAATTGTTAATTGGCCAATGATGTTTATTTATTTGTTTATCATTCTGAATTTAAATGATTGGATTTGATTTTCAGTTATTATATAATTTAAAGAATTATAAACAATAAATAAATAATTGGAAAGAAAAAAGAATTAATTGGGAAATAATAGAATTTTATTCACTTTATTCTATTTATTACAATTATCATTTAAATATTATGTTATTACAAAATATTTATAATGGCAATTACATAAATGCTCAAAGTAAAATAAAAAAACTATTTTCCCAAATTCTAAATCTTCATCTTCTATCCAATGCCTTTTCGTCTGCTCATTTAATTTTACCTGCAAAAACAATTAAAAGAAAAGTCAGATTTGAATAAATATTTAAAAGCAGAAAATAAATTTAATGTTCATCATTAAAGGCAAACGGCTGGAATCAGTTTGCCCTTTTTTGCAAATCACGGGATTTCTCCCGGTTCACAAAAAAGGGAGGAATTTTATTTCATAAATGAATGCACAATTTTGAAATATGCACAAATTCATTTCTTTTTTTTCAAAAAACTAAATATGCATAATTTCTTTGTCACAATGTACATTTAAAATTATACACAGCATACAAATACATCATATGCCATTTCCCACAAGCAATGCAACGTAACCTATGCAACTTAAGAAGAAGCCAAATAACATAGGCTCGCATTCAAGACAAAAAGAATTATGCAGTTTCAAAACAATGTGCAAGCAACATATATTTCCTTTTTCATCATGTTTCAGCCTATGCCTTTTCAGAACAGCAGTACAATACATCATTTCTATGTATCAAGTGTACCCATGAGAGAGAAGAGAGGAAGAAATGTGGTTTTGCAGGTTTTGATTAGGCATAAATGGATACAAAAACAAAATGCAGCAGTAACACAATAAGAGAAAAGAAGCACAAAAAGGAATACAACAAACTGTATGAAGCAACATTGTGCAGAAGACCTCCAGCTAACGTAAACCTGAGCCATCAAACACAAAAATGCCAAGCAATTGATATAAGAGAACAAAAACCCTTTCAAGAAACAGAGTTCACAACATATACCAAAGACTACCAAAGCAAAAGAAATTGTTCAAAATAAACTGCATAAACCATTTCAAAGCCTCAAGCTTTAAAAACCTCAATCACCCAAACCGGCATAGAACCAAAAATCAAACTCCAAAACCATCAACCTGCAACTGCATTAAACCAGATAACCTGTCACAACCATATCAAAAACCTTATGGCCAAACACAAAAACCAATAGGGAACCTACTGTCATAAACCAAACCTATTACCATCCTGTCTCAAAAAAACCATGTCTACTGCATTCAAAAAACTAGTAAAACCTGTGTAAACCATACAAACACCTAGGCCTAAAAAACCCGTAAAACCTGGTACTGCATTATCCAAACATAACCAAAATCAAACCATCATTCACTATGGCCTAAAAAAACTAAAAATGCCAAAACCTGCATACTGCTAAACCGTTAACCTGTCATAAACCAAAAAACAGTATACCATTCCAAAAATCAGTTAAACCCAGACCACGCATCAAACAATATGGCCTAAACCTCAGGGAGCCTGATTGAGCCACAAAAGCCAATATCACCATTTCAAAACCAAAACCAACGACCAAATACCCAAACCTCAGAGTTCATCATAGGCAAATTCCACGAAGCATACAGAGATCAGAAGAGAAGAAGAGAAAAAAACGCGTCAACAGCATCAAGCTGGTCAAAATGGTTATTTCAACATAGCATACAAAATGTTCAAGGCGACGCAAAGGGTACAGTGAAAGAGAAGAAAGAAAATCAAGGTATTCAGAAGCTAGGTTTTTCACCCTCATCAAAGCCCAAAGTAAAGAATCAAGAACGAATATCAGGGTACCAAGCTGAAGCAAGCATCCCGTGTGTCCCTCTTCGCCGTCCGGCCTCCTAAGCACCCTCAAACTCCCTCCTCCAGCTCCAAAGGTACCATTTCATCCCTTTTTTTTTCAAAACCTCCATATCACCATTAACAAACAAGAAGTCAGGATTAAAAAATGAACAAAATCAACGCATGCATTAATGAACCTTAACGAACAAAAGAGGAAATCGTATCGTGAATCTGTTGCCCAAGCGTCTTACTGGAGGGAAGAAGGAGATCGAAGTCACTGGTGGCCATGGATGGAGGCAAGTCAGAAGCGAGCAACGCGAAGAAGATGAAGACGAGAGCATGAAGAAGAAGAACGGCGCCGTAACCAAACCCTAAACTAATGTCCCAGCATTAAACGTGTTTAACCCCTAAGAACAATTGTGAACAAATGGGCCTTGTCCTGCTTTAAGCCCAGCGTGTTGCCTGTGCACCCCCCCCCCCCCCGTTCTATCATATTCTTGCTTTCCTTTTAGGATTTTAGTTTTGTAATAATTAGCAATTCCATTAAATAAGCATAGTTTAATTAATCATTTCAATAATTAATTTTATTAGTTCAACTTTTAGGAGTTAGTTTGATAATTTTTGATAATTCCTTTTTAATTAGAGTTAGGTTAATAACCTTTTTAAGTTTTAATTAATTTAGTATTTTAATAATTCTAAAATAATAACCTTTTATATTAATATCAAAAACATAAAAATAGAAACATAAAAACTTAAAAAAACATTTTATTCCCCTTAATTAATTCTCTTTGCATTCATCCATATAAAAAATACGTAAAAATGGAGAAACAATTAAAACACTTTCTTTTTACTAATATTAAATCCAAAATGCATTATATCATTTAGTCTATCATTTAATTATTGTACTTAATCATGATCCGCATAATTTTTCCGTTTATGTATTTCATATTTATTTGTTTATTCCGTTTACGTTTAAATCCAAAGGAAAAACGATAAATTTATTGACTTCATGTCCTCAAATCTAATCGCGCGAATATTTGCATTTCTCATTAAAACTTAGGATAATTTGCCTTCAAAATTTCAACCTTTTCAAAACTTATACCCTTTAAGCAAAAACTTCGACGCTAGGTCGTCGTATCTTCAAAATCTCTCCAACACCGCTTTTAGCCAAACGAATCATTTTAAATCAAGCAAACAATTTTAAATAAACAGATATTTCAAAAGGTTCCTATAGAGTACTATAGATGCATTGGGTGCTAATACCTTCCCATTGTATAACCAACCCCCGAACCATAAGATCTCTTTTCGAAAACGCTTTGTATTTTTATTATTATTTACATTGCATATTTAGGGTTTTATTTCTCTCTTTTCCATTTTCCTTTGGAAACAATAAAGCGCGGTGGCGACTCTTGCTTTTGTGAGACGAATTAATCAATAATTCGATCTCCGATTTACCCCGCTACATTTTTTATCGCTACAGAATTGGCGACTCTGCTGGGGAAAGATTGACCTCTTGCTGGTCCATCCCTAAGTGGGTTAAGCCTAATTTGTCTTATCTGTTTATTATTATTTGTTTTGTTTGATTATGTGTTTAAAATTGGGGTTGTTTGGGTTTCTTGCAAAGGACGAATCCTATACCCGGATTAAGTAACACTTAAGGAATAGGACGGGCGGTATAGTCATGTTAACTTTGAGGGAGTAATCCCGAAGAAGGAGGCATGAGATCCCCCACTCAATGGAAGGCCCTCTTGAACTTAATATTTGTTTACCGAGTAATCGGGAAGACATTATTATTTTCGACCTAGGAGCCCGAGAAGTTGAGGACTGTAGAACCCTAACCCATCTTGGCCTTTTTAGGTGTAGCGCGGAGACTATAACGGAGTAATTCGGAAGTAGTTGTTACGCGATGCTACGCTCGGACGAGTTTCTCTTGAGAATATTGATAATTATTGAGTAATCAAGACGTTGGTAATATCCGAAGGAGGAATGTAGACTCTGGGAACTCTTAGAACCCTGTCTTACAGGTGTGATTGAACCGTTAATACATACCTTTGGGTGGGCTTTACCCTCGACTCCATGCTGAACGTTGAACCTTTGAACACCATGTTTGCAAGTTTGTGTGTGACTGTTGCATCATCATTCATTCATGCATTCATCAACATCTTTGTAAAAAAAAACTTGTTTTTCAAGGAACTTCGGAATGATTTTTGCAGACATCTTAGGTTATTATGGAACTTGGAAGGAGAAATACTCGAAGCTTTAGTTTTAAGGAGCCTGAGATTGAAGAACTGAAGAGTTTGATTCCGAAGATCGAGAGTCCGACGGATTTTCAGAAGAAATATGGGTCCATCGTACCGCTCATGAAGCGTAAGATGAAGAAAGGCATCCTCAACACGTTGGTTCAGTTCTATGATCCCTTGTACCGATGTTTCACCTTTCCGGATTACCAGTTGGTGCCCACTTTAGAGGAGTACTCTTATATTCTTGGTTTGCCGATTGCCGACCGCGTTCCTTTCTCTGGACTAGAAGAAGAGCCCAAATCTCACGAGATAGCAGCTATCACCAACTTAAAGAAGTCAGAGGTAGAGGAGAACATGACTACGAAAGGAGGAGTCCGAGGTTTGCCGGCGCATTTTTTGTTGAAGAAAGCTCGCCATTTTGCTGAGACAAAGGATACTGTTGCCTTCGAAGACGTGTTTGCTTTACTCGCATATGGTCTTTTCTTATTCCCTAACATTGATAAGTTTGTGGATATCAACGCCATCAGAATTTTCCTGATAGGAAATCCGGTCCCTACGCTGCTAGGGGATACATATTACTCCATCCACCTTCGAAACTCTTATCAAGGAGGGATGATTATTTGTTGTGTACCGTTGCTGTATCAGTGGTACGTCTCGCATCTACCTGGGTCTGATGCTTTCTGGGATCTCGAGAAGGAACCGCGTTGGGCGCCAAAGATTATGGCTCTCACTCATTTCGACATTGACTGGTATAATCGAGTTTACCACGACGTGGAGATCATTGATAGCTGTGGGGCTTTTCCTAACGTACCTCTTCTCGGTACGAGGGGTGGAATCAACTACAACCCTGTTCTAGCGCGCCGTCAGTTCGGGTACCCGATGAGAGATAAACCAAACAACATCCATGTGAGTGGTTTCTTTCTTCAGGAAGGACAAGATCATCAGGCTGCTAAGAAGGAGATCGAAGGAGCTTGGCGCCACATCCACCGGAAAGGGAGAGATATGCTGGGACATAGAGGTGCAGTTTCTTTGGAGCCTTACCTACAGTGGGTCCGTGCTAGGGCTTGTGCTCTCAAGATGCCCTATAAACTTGAGAAACCTTTATTCCCCGCCATTGCACCATCATCTATTGTTATCCCTATCGCGGATGTAGGAGAATATCAAGGAAATCTGGCTAGGATGAAGTCCGAGAGGGATGCTTGGAAGGAAAAGTATCATATGTCTGAATATGAGAATCGAGTCCTGACTCGACAGTTAAAAGAGAAGGAGGAGTTGCTGCTTATTCAAGACGGCCGGTTCATTGACCACGATGAGAAGCTTCATCAGAAGGATGCCTTGCTGAAGAAGTATGCGAGTGAAGGGAAGAGAAAAAGGGAAGGTTCGGTAAGTGTGGCTCTCGTTCCTAATCCGCAGGGAGAAATCATCGATCGACTGATAGCTGAGAAGAAAGTGATGGAAGACTTTTACGAAGAAAAGATCAAGAAGCTCCAGTTACAGCTGGTGTTTGGTCCTTCATCTGAGGATTCCGAGTGACCTTTAGCTTTTAGTTTGTTTTATTGATGTCATTTTGTAAAACTATGTAAAAGGGCTTCATGCTCCGAAGTTGTAATTTATTGTTTTATTATGGGCTTCATGCTCCGAAGTTGTAATTTATTTCTTTATTTTAGATTTCATGTTGTAAATTGTAACTTATCACTTCATTATGGATTCCACGTTTCGAAGTTGTAATTTATTTCTTTCATTATTGGATTTGTTATCCCAAATTTGTAATTTACTATTTTGATATTCCAAATTGTAAGTTGTAATTTATCGCTTTCGATTAATGGATTGAGTTTTTGTTGTTCCAAATTCCTTTACCATTGATGTATGCAAAATTATCAAAGTTCTTGAAAAACTTTTAAAATGAGTCATCATTTGCATCGCCATCATGCATCATTCCACATTCCACTTCACATGTTCTCTAGAGTCTCATCCTTGTTCTTTTTCCACCAAAGGTTGTCAAGCTGTCTCACCGATACGACACTCAGGCCAATCGTCAAAGGAAAATGGAAGATTTGGAACAGGAAAATCATGAGCTTCGTGGGGAAGTTGCTACACTTCGTGCCGAGATGGAAAAGTTAACTGCGTTAGTGGAAAGTTTGGTGGCTGTTCAGAATCAGCCATCGACTACAGCTGCCGAGATTCAGACTTCAACTCCAGTGGTTTCCGAGATTGTCACAGTTCCTGCCTCCGTGACTCAAATCAACTCTCCGCTTCAACATTAGATGCCGAAAGGTTTTCCGTGGGGAATGCCTTACAACTTTGTGCCAGAGGGGTATCAGCCTGCCGTACAACCTTTATTTCAACCTGCTTTGTCTCTTCCTCAACCAGAGACAACTGCCATGCCGCCAGTAATTTCGTCTGAAATACCTTTTCCGCCACCGATTATGATGACCGTTGCTCCTGTGGTCCACTCCGTGCCTTACTTGAATGAACCTATTTATCCTGCCGAGCCTGCTGAAAGTTTGGGTCTCTTTGATAGAATGGAAGAATTTCAGGATCAGTTCCAGGAAATGCAGAAGGAGCTTAGAGCATTAAAAGGGAAGGATTTGTTTGGGAAGAATACGCATGACCTTTGTTTAGTTCCGAATGTCAAGATTCCAGCAAAATTCAAAGTGCCAGACTTTTAGAGATATAAGGGTGATTCGTGTCCTAGAAGTCATTTGACAATGTACCTGAGGAAGATGTCCATGTATTCCGATGATCATGACTTGTTGATTCATTATTTTCAGGATAGTTTGACGGGTGCTGCTCTAAAGTGGTATATGGGTTTAGACAGTATTCGGATCCGTAACTTTAACGATCTTAGTGAAGCCTTTGTCCATCAGTACAAGTACAATGTTGACATGGCGCCGGACCGGGATCAACTCCGGGCGATGTCACAGAGAGACCGGGAATCTTTTAAGGAGTACGCCCAGAGGTGGCGTGAAATCGCTGCTCAAATCTATCCACCTCTTGAGGAGAAAGAGATGACTAAGATATTTTTGAAGACTTTAGGATCCTTTTACTATGAATGAATGATAGCCAGCGCACCCAGTGACTTCACCGAAATGGTAAGCATGGGCATGCGATTAGAGGAAGGGATTCGTGAAGGGTGTTTGGTTAAAGAAGGGAGTCCGTCTAGCAGTGCGAAGAAGTTTGGAAGTGTTTTCCCGAAAAGAAAAGAGCGGGATGTTAGCGCTTTGTTTCCAGGTAGGCCTAGGAGAGGTTACTCTCACGTTGCGGCGGTCACTCCGGCTGTCCGCCCAACTTTGATGACCCCAGCTCATCAAACTCCACCAACTCAACAACGGCCTTTTCAGCAGCAGCCTTGACAACAGGCTTATCCGTTCAACAATCAGAACCGTTCACCCAGAAAATCGCAGTTCGATGCCATTCCTATGACTTATACTGAATTGTTCCCTGCTCTCATCAGAAAGAATCTCATCACGACAAAGCCTCCTCCTGTCGCACCGAACAGTGCTTCCCCGTGGTACAAGGTGGATCAGTTTTGTGAATATCATCAAGGGTCGCCGGGGCACAACCTTGAGAATTGCTTTGCTCTGAAGGCGGACGTACAGAGATTAATTAAGAATGGCATCTTGTCTTTCAAGGATGTTAATCCAAATGTCAGAGATAATCCTTTGCCTCGACATGGGGCAGCTTCAGTAAATATGGTGGAAGGTTGTCCGGGGAAGTTTCGAGTTTTTCAAGTTGAACACATAAGAGAGTCGTTGGTCAGGTTACATCAGAGTTTGAGAAGACTTGCCTTTGTTAGGCACCAGCATGATTATGACGTTTGTGAGTTTTGTTCAAGAGAGGATGACTGTCCTATCGTGAAGGAGGATATTCAGAAGTTGCTAGATCAGAGAGTTATCACTATTACCTATGACCGAAATCCGGAGGATGAAGTGAATGTTATCATACCACAATTCAATTTGCCTGAATCAGTAGAGATTGCTTACAATAGTCAGACTGCGCCTATTGATCCTTTGATTATTTACCCACCTGGCCATGTGCCTTACAGCTCGGATCAAGCTGTGCCGTACAAGTATAATGCCACAATGATTGAGAATGGGGTAGAAGTCCCCATACCAACAAGACCGTCTTTTGTTAACATTGCTGATGTGAGTAGAGTTACGAGAAGTGGGCGTGTTTTTGCAGCAGTACCTTCGAAGAGACTGGAAGTTCAAGTTAGGAGGCCCATACCGGCGGAGATCCCAGTAAGAAATGTTGAACCAAGGGTTGAGATAGGCCGATCCAGTGAACCTATCCCTCACCCTGAGGATGATGAGATCCTGAAGCTTATCAAGAGAAGTAAATATAAGATTGTGGACCAACTTTTGCAAACACCTTCCAAGATTTCCTTGCTTTCCTTATTGAGAGATTCTGGTGCGCATAGAGAAGCCTTGATGAAGGTCTTGGACCAGGCGTTCGTGGACCATAATGTGACGGTTGATCAGTTTGATGGGATTGTGGGAAATATAACTTCGTGTAACAATCTTGGTTTCAGTGATGAAGAACTCCCGGAGGAGGGGAGAAACCATAATATGGCTTTGCACATCTCAGTAAGTTGTGGAAACGATACCTTATCAAGTGTGTTGGTGGATACAGGCTCGTCGTTGAATGTGATGCCCAAGACTACGTTATCTCGGCTTTCATATCCAGGTGCTCCTATGAGGCCTAGTGGAGTAATTGTTAAAGCATTTGATGGCTCCAGGAAGACAGTTATCGGTGAAGTGGATCTTCCTATAGTGATTGGTCCCCATACTTTTCAAATCACTTTCCAAGTGATGGATATCCGTGCTGCCTACAGCTGTTTATTGGGTCGTTCCTGGATGCATGATGCCGGGGCAGTCACCTCTACGCTCCATCAGAGACTAAAGTTTGTAATACATGGGAAGCTAGTGATGATTGGGGGAGAGCAGGCTATGGTGGTAAGCCATTTATCATCATTTTCTTTTATTGATGCTGACGAGGATGTGGGGACCCAGTTCCAGGGTCTATCTGTTGCTAAGAATACAGTGAAGAAGCAAGGGGCATCCATCTCTTCTTTTGAGGATGCGCGGCGAGTGGTGGAAAGTGGTTCGGCCGAAGGATGGGGCCAGGTGTTGACGTTACCCGAGAACAAGTCCGGGGAAGGTCTGGGTTTTCATCCAATATCTGCAAGGGTCAAGAAGGAGGTGGTTGTTCGTCCGATTCAAGAGGTTTTCCGAAGTGCAGGGTTTGTACATCCTGAGGTTGATGATATCATAGATGATGATTCCGAGGAGGATTTGCCCGTGTTTGTGACGCCTGGATTGGCTTGCCAAAACTGGATAGCTGTTGATGTTCCTGTGGTTATGCACATTTCTGAGTAATGTTTTGTTTATTTTCCTTTGAAAAATTCGCTCTGCCCAAGGCGAAACGTATTTTGTGTCGGGCTATGAAAAATAATTCCTTTTGCTCTGCCCAAGGCAAAAGAGAGATGTCTGGGCTCTTTGTTTCAAGTATTTCCCTTTAATGAATAAAAATGTTATTTTGTCCACTACTGTTTTATTTTTCACTTTTTCGGGGAAATAGTAATGAAAATTAATTAATGACCTTTTGTTTTATTTGCACAAATCAATTTCTAAATAAAGCATAATCATATGTGCAGATTAATCCATGACTTAACCATCGAAAACAATGATCCTATGCCCTCTCCCAACTTTGAATTCCCTGTGTTCAGAGCCGAAGAAGAGGAGGATGAAGAGATTCCTGTTGAGATTTCCCGTTTGCTCGAGCATGATGAGAAGGTCATTCAACCATTTGAAGAACCTGTAGAGTTGGTCAACTTGGGTGATGAAGAAGATAGAAAGGAAGTCAAAGTCGGAGCATTGCTTATCCCGGAAGTTAAAGAGAAAATGTTGGAGCTTCTCAAAGAGTATGTTGACGTGTTTGCTTGGTCCTACCAAGATATGCCAGGTTTGGACAACGACATTGTGGAGCATCGTTTACCGTTGAGACCCGAGTGTCCACCGATCAAGCAGAAGTTGAGAAGGACTCGTCCCGACATGGCTGACAAGATCAAAGAGGAGGTTCAGAAGCAGATCAATGCAGGTTTCCTTGTTACATCGGTCTATCCTCAATGGTTAGCCAATATAGTGCCTGTTGCTAAGAAAGATGGCAAAGTTCGGATGTGTGTAGACTACAGAGATATGAATAGAGCTAGTCCGAAGGATGACTTCCCATTACCTCACATTGACGTACTGGTCGACAGTACCGCCAAGTTCAAAGTCTTTTCTTTCATGGATGGTTTCTCTAGTTACAATCAAATCAAGATGGCACTAGAAGATATGGAGAAGACCGCTTTCATTACACCTTGGGGAACTTTCTGTTATCGGGTTATGCCGTTTGGTTTGAGGAATGCTGGCGCAACATACCAAAGGGCCATGACTGCTTTGTTCCATGACATGATGCATAAGGAGATTGAAGTGTATGTGGATGACATGATTGCAAAATCACAGACTGAGGAAGATCACTTGGAGCATTTGTTGAAGTTGTTCCAGCGTTTGAGGAAGTATAAACTCCGTCTGAATCCCAGCAAGTGCACTTTTGGCGTTCGTTCTGGAAGACTTCTGGGTTTCATTGTCAGCCAGAAAGGCATTGAAGTAGATCCTGATAAAGTCAAAGCTATTCGGGAAATGCCCGCACCCAAGACGGAAAAACAAGTAAGAGGATTCCTTGGGAGACTGAACTATGTCTCTATATTTATATCTCATATGACTGCTACCTGTGGGCCGATTTTCAAGCTTCTCCGGAAGAACCAAGGATGTGTGTGGACAGAAGATTGTCAGAGAGCTTTTGACAGCATCAAAGAATATTTGCTTGAACCTCCCATTTTGATTCCTCCGGTGGAAGGAAGACCTTTGATTATGTACCTGACTATATTGGAAGACTCCATGGGATGTGTGCTTGGTCAGCAAGATGAGACTGGCAGCAAAGAACATGCTGTATACTATCTGAGTAAGAAATTCACAGACTGTGAGTCTCGATACTCATTGCTTGAGAAAACCTGTTGTGCTTTGGCTTGGGCTGCTCGTCGTCTGCGCCAGTATATGATTAACCACACCACTTGGTTGATCTCTGTTGTACCCCAAAATTTGCCCTCCCATATTCTTCAAGAAATTGCCAAGTCAAGCTGCAAAATTCCCCAAGGGTTGCACAGTGCAAAGGTCTCCTATACAGTCAAAACTAGGGTTTGTGTGCTGATCAAGAAAATGAAGTGTTCAAAGGTCCAATCAAGTCTCACATGCCTATAAACATGGTCAAGCATCCTCATATCAAGTTTCAAGACATTCAGTACAAAATTGCACAGTCAAAAACCCTAATTGCACTACAGTCAGCTGTAGGGGCAAAGTGGTCATTTGACAGTCAAAAGTTCAAATTTTTGGTCAACATATCATTTTGAAGCCACAAACATCATTTGATCAATGCTTGATCATGATTCTCAAAATTTGGCTCAAGAATCATCAAGATGCTAAAGTTTCCTTATTTGGACAGCTGAAAAAGTCAACTGAAATTGACCAGGGCATAACTTTCACATGGATTATCATAAAAATTCCATCCAAAGCTCATTTTGAAGAGAAAGACATTTCCTACAACTCATCTTCATACTTCAAGTCCACGAAATGCTCTCACAAAAAGTTATCAACTTCAACATTATAGGTCATTTTCAAAAGTCAACAAAAAGGGACTTTAAGTCAAAGGCCATAACTTAAGATTGGTAAATCAAAATGACATGGGACCAAAGACATTGGTTAGAGGACTCAAAGACCTTTCCAAAATGTCCAAGAACATGAGAAAAGCTTAAAAATTGGGCAGGTTATGCCTTGTAGAAGTTGGGAAATTTTTGGATATTTTGAAAAGCCAACATTGATTCAAATGACCTAAAATTGCTAATGGGCCCATTTTTCTTCCATAATTCATCATCCATGACATGTGCACGACCACTTGGCCCAAAGGGAAGTATTTTCTCATTTTTTATTTATTTATTTGAATTTTTATTTATAATAATTCACTTAAATCAATTAAATATGTGAAAAATATTTAACTTAACCTAACCAATCTTTTTATACATGTTTTAGCCTCAAGATTTCGTGTATATGCAAATAAGGAAAGATTTGGGTTGATTGATCATGATTGAGAACAAAGAACACATGGAAAAGATTGAAAAAGATCCTTAAAAATCAAATTTTCAAAAACCATCATTGCATTGGATTTGTTCTACTTTTCTTGACCTAATGGACTCACTACATATGCCTGAATACAACCCTAATCAGAATACACACGCAGCCACTCAAGAAACTCCATTGACAACTTGAAATTTTCTCTAAAAAAGTCAAAACTAAAAGTACACTTCCAGGGCGATTCAAGGCAGAATTTGTGTTTCAATAGCTTGCTCAAAGGTCATTGGACATATTCCAATCAAAAACAACAATCAAAACGCAAGGAATTGGTATACAGCATTCCAAATATGTCATGAAAAACTCATAATCGTGTTCTCAAATTTAAGCATTTTCATAACATTTTATTCATGGATTCTTATTCCTCATTTGATTCTGAAGCTAACCAATGCATTTAATTGTCTTTTTATTTGCTATACGCGATTATACCATGTTTGAGTTTTAGGGTTTGCAGAGTTTGAAATTGGGGATTTTGAAACGAGGAAAAATTGGAACCTTTGGCCACTACCATTAGAATCATCATGACTGGACGAAGAAGATGCAACACTCGCGATCAATTTATGAACACTATAGGCCTAATCGCTATTTTCTAATAGCAGGCCTAAGAGAACATTTGCAAAACCGTGGCCAAAGTGTTCTTGTTTCAGAAAAAAAATAAAACACGCGAGGAAGATGATGTGTTGGCAAACGTTGGTTGGTTCTTTTAAATTTCGCGCGTTTTTGAACCACTAACTATTGCTTCTTATTATATTATTCTTCATTTATGTTATATACAAAGCGCAACAAGTGGTTCAGTGGCAAGGCATACGCTGGCAACATCCATGACCTGGGTTCGAGCCTCAGGTCTTCAATATTTTCCATGTTATTTTTCCTTTAACGTTCACGTGCAGCGCTTATGTTGAGGATCATGATACACCTCTTAATCCAGCCACCCACGTGCTCCTGAAGATCAGATCAAAGGCTGAAAATTGATGAGCACCATAGGCTTGAGTCAACGCCTCTGCACGTGCCCAGTAAAAGTCCACCAGGCCTTGCTAAATGGGCCAGATTACTAAGGCCATACCTCCACTTTGGGGACTACCACCCCCTAGGTTTGCATAATTTTTGCTTTCTTTATTTTTAATTCTATTTTTATTTTAATTATTACTTGTTTAATTAATTTATTATTTTCACAAAATATCAATAAAAAAAATCAGAAAAAAAGCAAAATATAATAAGTATTTTATTTTAATTATTTTCATAAACAAATTGTATATAATTGAATTTAGTATAAATTAGGGTTTAATTTTAATACTTTTAATAAAAAATCTAAAAAGAAGTAGAATTAGGTTTAATTAATGTTTTTATTCCTTTTTAATTTTTCTTTCTTATAATAATATTTATTTATTTTATCTATTTTTATAATTAAATTTGCATGAAAATAACTTAGGGTTAATTTAGGTTAAATTCTAATGTTTTCTTAATAAATTAAAATAACTAGAATTAGGGTTTGCGTCGTATTTTAATTAATTCCCTTTTCTATTAAATCCTAAAAACACAAAAAAACAAGCTCTTGCTTTCTTTTAATTTTAATTAATTAACTTCGTCATTAATTTGATTTTTGCAAAAGGGTCAAACGCCCTCGTTTCGATTTAATTTCGCATATCTATTTTATTTTGCTTAAATAATTATGTACCTCTCCCGAAGCCATGTAAATTACTTCTCGCACTTTTCAATTCTTTATTTACTTTGTTTATTTATTTTCTGTCAAAATCGGGTCCTGGTTAATTTTGGCGATATGGACCCGCGCCTTTTGTAATAGCTTAAAATTTACTTTTCCCGCAAATATCTTAACTGTTAAACAAAGCATGCGAGAATGAATGTCTAAATAAAAGCAATGCGTAGAACACCAATAACATGACAAGATAAATGCAAATGAAAACGACACACGAATTGCACACACCACCCCTAGGGTACGCCTCACTGTTGCCTTGCCTCGAAAGGTGATCGTCGAGTAGAAGATGTTTTAGTAAGTCCTCATGATCTGGGAACCTGGCATGAGGGTATCTTCTAAGGTGTCTTCCCATTGCTCTGGTGATCACCACGTCCCGAACCTCGAATTGACCCGAACACCTCCAACGGTGGTGCTACCTACCTCTCAATGGTGGGATGGCACTACTTTAAAGGACATTTACACAGACGAATTCCTTAGGGTAGGTAGACGACTCTAGATACTTGCTCTAATTTCAAAACAAATCAAAAATACTTTTCACACCAACACATTTCAAAAAGCTTTCGAAAGCAATTTTTTCAAACACTCTTGAGGACTGATACAAGAGTCGAACTGGAATTTTCAAAGAAACTTTTTAAACCCACATTGAAAAGCAAACAAACCATTTTTGAAAACATAATGAGAAAGTATCTAAGAGCCCATGGATAACCATGGATAGAAAGGGTGCTAACACCTTCCCTTTCTATAACCTACCTCCCGAACCGAGAGCAATCTCTTTAAGGAATTTTTCTGTGCTTTTGTCCTTTCCATTTGGAGAAAATAAAATACGGTGGCGACTCTTGCTTCCGCGACATTTTGCGAACCAGCGTTAAACAGTCAGTCCCAGATCCACCGATCACAGAACTGGCGACTCTGCTGGGGAATAATCTTTAAAGTGAGGTGTACCTTAGGGCTAGTTCATAACTGTGTTTTCAATTGTATTGATTTGCTTGCTTTACTATTGTGGGTTGCATCGGAGTTACATAGATCCTAACCCGGATCTGAGGATACCCTGTTTAGGTAGCATAAGCTGTGAGGGACCTGTCCGGCGTAGACCGACACAGGTGAAGCAGTGGTTACGTTGGTGTGGCACCTTAGTCTGTACCGATATCCCTTGTGTCGCAACGAGGAGAATATGGGTCTTCTAAGGAGTCATTAAGCACCAACAACCTTAGAACCTTAATTGACACAACTTGGCCTTTAGAATTGTAGCAGTATGCTACGCCCATTGAGGCTAAACTCTCGTGATGGTTCTGGCCGCAAGAAAAGATTGCGATGCTGGAGTTATGACCGATTGAGGGTAGTCAATGATATTGGGATCCTCTAAGAACCCGGTTACTTTTGATTAGGATAGGTATGAACCAACAAACTGAAAGAGGGTAATACCTAGACCTCATGCTGGCCTAAACTCTAAGGGCTTCTCTTGTGTGACTTGTGTGCCTTCGTACTTGACTACTTGCATGCTTTTTTGTCTGACACTTTAGCTTCTTGCAGGTTTCGTTTATAGTCCTTAATTGGGACTCATAACAAGGTTTACTGAATTTCCTGCAGGTTTTATTTACAGTCCTTAATTGGGACTCACAACAGGGTCACTTACATTACCCCATGCATACCATAACATCATACCATTGCATACATCTTGACCCATTTCAAGGATCTCAAGGGCTTGTGATGCAGGTCAGGATAAATCAAACATCCAACAAGGGGCAAAGAGGATTTATTTTCCTCTAGCCAGAGTTGTCAGGGGCTATGACCCACTGGATATGGTGAGCCTTTGACTCTTGAAGAAGGACTCTCAACAACATGAAGTACCTTCAATCAAGTTACCAGTTTCCAACTCTAACAATTTGTCTACCCCTCGAGGTCCTTGAAATCATCGCATGCATATCATACATATCATTACATAACAGGTATCTTTGTTGCAGGTCACTTACCTTTCCCGCTGTTTATTTCAGCAATGGCCTTCCAACCAGATAACTAGGACTGTCTTGCTCAAGAGACTCGGTTCGGGGAAATCCTCCTGAATCTATCCAAGGGGCAGGAAGAGCTAAGGATACTTCTCACGGAGACCTTTGTCAGGAACAGTGCTGAGGATGAAAGGCTGAAACACCTACAAGCTGAGATGGATGCAATGAAAGCCCAAATGCTGGGGCAGAGGAATGCCATTCAAGGTTTAGCTCAAAGACAAGACGAGCTCCGGTTTCTCGTCAACCAACTACTTCAGGGTAACCAACTGGGGCAAACATCTAAGGGTAAAAAGCCAGTCATCGTTCAACCATCTTTGAGACAAAGAGGCAAGGAGAAAGCTCCTCATATGGCTCCAGTATCACCAATTCAGTATCAACCTCACCAACTTCAGCCAGACAAGCCCAAAAGACAATTCGCCAAGCTCAACGTGCCGCTGCCTCAAGCCTTACAACAACTGCTGAGGTTGAACTTGGTAACTCTAAAGGATCCTCCTAAGAATCCCAACAGGATGCCTTCAAGGTATAACCCCAACGCTCACTGCGCTTATCATTCTGACAGCCCGGGGCATGCTAAAGAGGATTGTTGGACTTTGAAGAATAAAATCCAGGACCTGATTGAGGAAGGAGCTGTAGAATTTACCCAAGGTGGCCAGGCTGAGTACTTCTACCATCCCCACAGGATCCACTATGTGAAGTGACAAGCCCTGAGACTAGGAAATTTTTGTTCATTCGAATGTTCAAGTTGCAATTTTCTTTTGTTCAAACATTTATTCATGTTAAACATTGTTATTCCATTAATGCATCGCTTATGTCTATTTTGAACCAATATATTCGTATTCACTCTATGCAATTTATTTTCATATTTTTTCTGATGTCAACTCTTGATCTAAAATTCTAAGCCTCTTGAGGGAGGATGACGAAAACGATACCGCTATCTTTACAGTATGCTTTTGAACAGACCCCGCTGATGAAGTACAGGCATTGTTTCAAATCCCTAAACACTGGAGTTATAAGGAAGATAATCCCTCGTCCACCCCTCTGAGCCAAAGAAGTAGGAGTTTTTCTTTTCGAAATTTAAAACCCTTAATCATAACCTGGGGCAGGGTAGTCTCTCAGTTGATCCAAGTGCATAACAAATGGCACCAAAAAGGTCCTTACAAAACGAAGAAAGACAGTGATGGTTCCGAATAATCAATAAAGAAAGGCAGTCATTATCTCAAAAAATAAAAAACCCATTAAGTCAAAACCTATGAAGGAGACTTACAAAACTGGGGCATCCCGCTGACTGTAACCACCAAAAACAGTTCAGGCAAAAATAGGGATCATAAAATCAAAAAGAAAGAGGTCCTACAAACCCTCAACAAAAAAGGAATGACTGCCTATTCAAAATAAGTCATCAATATCCGAATCATCACCGGAAAATCAGAGCAAAGACTCAAACAAGGTCTAACGCACGATCAGCTGAGTTTAGGATTGAAGAACATCACGAAGAGCGGGTGGGTACAAATAATTTGAGCCTTTATCCTTTGTTTCTTAAACCGTGAACCAGGCCACGTTATAACCCTTAAAAGTCCTAGCTGAAGCATGGGTTAGTTCGAAAGCGTACTGTTACGAAAGGTATCCTGACTCCTTAAGGCCTACGGTAAATACGGAGTTGACATCACGTTTTACAAACATTCACTTGTTTTATGAAAAAGAATTCATTTTCAAAATCGTCAAGACAGACATAAGCTTTGCATTATTGACATAACTTTGTTTGCATATGACTTTTGTTTGAACAGCAGGGAAATTCGCACAATGAATACCTAGTGAACAGAAGTACTTCCAATCAAGGGGCAGACATGATCATGGTCTATTATCTGGGGCAATCCAATCAAGATTTGGAGAATCCCTCAAAAGTCAAATAGCCTGGGGCAGCCTGGGGAAAATCTCCGCTTGAGTCACTTGGGGGCATTTCAACAATAAATCTTGCCTGATCAAACACCTTCCGGTGGCATGACAAAACACTTCTAACAGGGGCAACTCCCTACGTTCTGAGAACGCGGACATAGTCGAAAAAATACTACGCATCATCAAAGACCCGCTAGGTTGACATACCTAGGCAAAAATAAGGGCTTCCCGGCGAACCAAAAGGGTTCGGGCAAAATAAGGGATGAAATGAAAAAATCTGTACACCCGGCAAGTCGAAAACCTGAAAAGGCGGCTTGGGCAAAAATGGGTATCCCGGTGGACTGAAAACCCGAAAGGGAGGTCCAGGAAAAGTTAGGGATCAAAGCGTACGACTATGTCCTGTCACCTCGTCACCTGCCTACCAGAAGAAGGTCTGTCCATCAACAAGCTATCAGCACCTCTCAGGTCTTCCTCTCCCACCTCAGAAACAGGGGCAATAAAGAGTCGTCTAAGAGCAATCTAATTGTTCTGTCCTCCAGGGTACCAAGATGGGTTCAGCTGGAGAACATAGCCAGATATCCTAATTCCCCAGAGTGAGCCAGTAGGTCAATACACTCTCCTCAAGCCAAGCTATATTATCAACCTTAAGGAAGTTGGGTATCCTCCGGCAGGTCTCAACATTCCCCAACAGCATATATACATGTATTCTTAAACAAGCATCCCCGGCAATCTTGGTCTAAAGATTGTTCCCCGGTGGTACATCAACATTCAAAGGAATCACTTCCCCCGCAATTCAAAAACTTCCCCATGAGAGTCCAGTCCAGTTCCCCAGGAAAGTTGGGATCCATCTCCCCAAACAGCAAGCTTATCCCCAGTAAATTCTGGAAGCTTATCCTCGCAGAGCACGAACGCGTCGTCCGACTTTATTCAAAGAGTTATTTCCTTAACAGGATATAACTGGGTTGTCCTCATCCAAAAGCCACGGAAAGAGCGTCCTCGACGAAGTCTTCTTACCCCAGCGAAGTCCATCAACACTACCAACAACAAGGGTATCCCCAGCAAATTATTATCAACATTCAGCAAGGCATCCCTCTTCCCACAGAGTATTGCTTCCCAGCATGGTCACTAGAGTATCTTTTCTCCCCGCAGAATCTTCCATTTGCCAAGTTTATTCCGCAACAGAGTCATCTTCTCTTATCGGTATTCTTGCAGTTATCATCCCCAGCGGAAGCAAAATCTATTCTTCAACATCAGCCCAGGATATGACTTCCCGGCACCTGTCAAGGATTTACTTTCCTAGACGAAAACATACATTCATAAAACATCACATACATCATTATAGCATGCATAGACGCATCATATCACACAAGTCTCATTTATGTTGAGAACATCATTGCTTGATCCATATCATGCATTGCATATGACTGACCTTTACCTTTCAGGAAAGATGCAGTTGAAATTTTCAATCATATTTCAAGACCTAGACCGGTTCAGTTAATCGACTCCAAAGATTTCCTATCCAGTCCCAGGCCTTCTCTAGTCCAGCTAAATCGACTCCCAACAGATTTTTCTGATGAAGACTCAGTAGAAGTTATCCCAGATGGTTCCCTCTCCGACGGTGAGTGAGGCGATCATTCCTTTTCAAACGGTTCCCTCTCCGACGGTGAGTGAGGTGGTAAGTCCTTTTCAGATGTTTCCCTCTCCGACGGTGAGTGAGGTGATAGTCTCCTATGGTTCCCTCTCCAACGGTGAGTGAGGTGGTAAGTCCTTTTCAGATGTTTCCCTCTCCGACGGTGAGTGAGGTGATAGTCTCCTATGGTTCCCTCTCCGACGGTGAGTGAGGTGGTAAGTCCTTTTCAGATGTTTCCCTCTCCGACGGTGAGTGAGGTGATAGTCTCCTATGGTTCCCTCTCCGACGGTGAGTGAGGTGGTAAGTCCTTTTCAGATGTTTCCCTCTCCGACGGTGAGTGAGGTGATAGTCTCCTATGGTTCCCTCTCCGACGGTGAGTGAGGTGGTAAGTCCTTTTCAGATGTTTCCCTCTCCGACGATGAGTGAGGTGATAGTCTCCTATGGTTCCCTCTCCGACGGTGAGTGAGGTGGTAAGTCCTTTTCAGATGTTTCCCTCTCCGACGGTGAGTGAGGTGATAGTCTCCTATGGTTCCCTCTCCGACGGTGAGTGAGGTGGTAAGTCCTTTTCAGATGTTTCCCTCTCCGACGGTGAGTGAGGTGATAGTCTCCTATGGTTCCCTCTCCGACGGTGAGTGAGGTGGTAAGTCCTTTTCAGATGTTTCCCTCTCCGACGGTGAGTGAGGTGATAATCTCCTATGGTTCCCTCTCCGACGGTGAGTGAGGTGATAATCTCCTATGGTTCCCTCTCCGACGGTGAGTGAGGTGGTAAGTCCTTTTCAGATGTTTCCCTCTCCGACGGTGAGTGAGGTGATAATCTCCTATGGTTCCCTCTCCGACGGTGAGTGAGGTGGTAAGTCCTTTTCAGATGTTTCCCTCTCCGACGGTGAGTGAGGTGATAGTCTCCTATGGTTCCCTCTCCGACGGTGAGTGAGGTGGTAAGTCCTTTTCAGATGTTTCCCTCTCCGACGGTGAGTGAGGTGATAGTCTCCTATGGTTCCCTCTCCGACGGTGAGTGAGGTGGTAAGTCCTTTTCAGATGTTTCCCTCTCCGACGGTGAGTGAGGTGATAGTCTCCTATGGTTCCCTCTCCGACGGTGAGTGAGGTGGTAAGTCCTTTTCAGATGTTTCCCTCTCCGACGGTGAGTGAGGTGATAGTCTCCTATGGTTCCCTCTCCGACGGTGAGTGAGGTGGTAAGTCCTTTTCAGATGTTTCCCTCTCCGACGGTGAGTGAGGTGATAGTCTCCTATGGTTCCCTCTCCGACGGTGAGTGAGGTGGTAAGTCCTTTTCAGATGTTTCCCTCTCCGACGGTGAGTGAGGTGATAGTCTCCTATGGTTCCCTCTCCGACGGTGAGTGAGGTGGTAAGTCCTTTTCAGATGTTTCCCTCTCCGACGGTGAGTGAGGTGATAATCTCCTATGGTTCCCTCTCCGACGGTGAGTGAGGTGATAATCTCCTATGGTTCCCTCTCCGACGGTGAGTGAGGTGGTAAGTCCTTTTCAGATGTTTCCCTCTCCGACGGTGAGTGAGGTGATAATCTCCTATGGTTCCCTCTCCGACGGTGAGTGAGGTGATAATCTCCTATGGTTCCCTCTCCGACGGTGAGTGAGGTGGTAAGTCCTTTTCAGATGTTTCCCTCTCCGACGGTGAGTGAGGTGATAATCTCCTATGGTTCCCTCTCTGACGGTGAGTGAGGTGGTAAGTCCTTTTCAGATGGTTCCCTCTCCGACAGTGAGTGAGGTGATAATTCCTTTTCAGATGGTTCCCTCTCCGACGGTGAGTGAGGTGATAATTCCTTTTCAGATGGTTCCCTCTCCGACGGTGAGTGAGGTGATAATTCCTTTCAGATTATAATTGTCTATGGTTCTCTTCCCGATACTGCGAAGACGGTAATTCCCACTAAGATTATCTCAACGAGCGTTGTTGAAGTTAAAGTCGCCCAAGGTTCTCTTACCGTTCATGCTAAGGTAGTAACCATCCCTGGTTCATTCATCATCTTGTGAAGCTCCAGACTCAGCTCCAGTAACCAGTCAGGACATATCTATGCCAAGCATCTGAAAACCAGCTCTTGCAACGTATCAGGTACTCATTTTTCTTTTGCAGGTATGCAGGTCCTCGCTAAGGAATCTCTTACGCGATCAACATCCAGATGGCATCTATAAGCCCATCATCCCCCATCAATCTCCAAATGGCATCTATAAGCCCATTCCATCATCACTGCTACTATGTGAGCGCAAATTTCTGGGCACTCTAGTGTTCAATCATCTTCCACCCTCGGATTACGAAAGGCACGTCAGCCAATCTGCATCCTCAGGTCTAAGAAGATTGAGCAGGGGCAACTGTTGTACCCCAAAATTTGCCCTCCCATATTCTTCAAGAAATTGCCAAGTCAAGCTGCAAAATTCCCCAAGGGTTGCACAGTGCAAAGGTCTCCTATACAGTCAAAACTAGGGTTTGTGTGCTGATCAAGAAAATGAAGTGTTCAAAGGTCCAATCAAGTCTCACATGCCTATAAACATGGTCAAGCATCCTCATATCAAGTTTCAAGACATTCAGTACAAAATTGCACAGTCAAAAACCCTAATTGCACTACAGTCAGCTGTAGGGGCAAAGTGGTCATTTGACAGTCAAAAGTTCAAATTTTTGGTCAACATATCATTTTGAAGCCACAAACATCATTTGATCAATGCTTGATCATGATTCTCAAAATTTGGCTCAAGAATCATCAAGATGCAAAAGTTTCCTTATTTGGACAGCTGAAAAAGTCAACTGAAATTGACCAGGGCATAACTTTCACATGGATTATCATAAAAATTCCATCCAAAGCTCATTTTGAAGAGAAAGACATTTCCTACAACTCATCTTCATACTTCAAGTCCAAGAAATGCTCTCACAAAAAGTTATCAACTTCAACATTATAGGTCATTTTCAAAAGTCAACAAAAAGGGACTTTAAGTCAAAGGCCATAACTTAAGATTGGTAAATCAAAATGACATGGGACCAAAGACATTGGTTAGAGGACTCAAAGACCTTTCCAAAATGTCCAAGAACATGAGAAAAGCTTAAAAATTGGGCAGGTTATGCCTTGTAGAAGTTGGGAAATTTTTGGATATTTTGAAAAGCCAACATTGATTCAAATGACCTAAAATTGCTAATGGGCCCATTTTTCTTCCATAATTCATCATCCATGACATGTGCACGACCACTTGGCCCAAAGGGAAGTATTTTCTCATTTTTTATTTATTTATTTGAATTTTTATTTATAATAATTCACTTAAATCAATTAAATATGTGAAAAATATTTAACTTAACCTAACCAATCTTTTTATACATGTTTTAGCCTCAAGATTTCGTGTATATGCAAATAAGGAAAGATTTGGGTTGATTGATCATGATTGAGAACAAAGAAAACATGGAAAAGATTGAAAAAGATCCTTAAAAATCAAATTTTCAAAAACCATCATTGCATTGGATTTGTTCTACTTTTCTTGACCTAATGGACTCACTACATATGCCTGAATACAACCCTAATCAGAATACACACGCAGCCACTCAAGAAACTCCATTGACAACTTGAAATTTTCTCTAAAAAAGTCAAAACTGAAAGTACACTTCCAGGGCGATTCAAGGCAGAATTTGTGTTTCAATAGCTTGCTCAAAGGTCATTGGACATATTCCAATCAAAAACAACAATCAAAACGCAAGGAATTGGTATACAACATTCCAAATATGTCATGAAAAACTCATAATCGTGTTCTCAAATTTAAGCATTTTCATAACATTTTATTCATGGATTCTTATTCCTCATTTGATTCTGAAGCTAACCAATGCATTTAATTGTCTTTTTATTTGCTATACGCGATTATACCATGTTTGAGTTTTAGGGTTTGCAGAGTTTGAAATTGGGGATTTTGAAACGAGGAAAAATTGGAACCTTTGGCCACTACCATTAGAATCATCATGACTGGACGAAGAAGATGCAACACTCGCGATCAATTTATGAACACTATAGGCCTAATCGCTATTTTCTAATAGCAGGCCTAAGAGAACATTTGCAAAATCGTGGCCAAAGTGTTCTTGTTTTAGAAAAAAAATAAAACACGCGAGGAAGATGATGTGTTGGCAAACGTTGGTTGGTTCTTTTAAATTTCGCGCGTTTTTGAACCACTAACTATTGCTTCTTATTATATTATTCTTCATTTATGTTATATACAAAGCGCAACAAGTGGTTCAGTGGCAAGGCATACGCTGGCAACATCCATGACCTGGGTTCGAGCCCCAGGTCTTCAATAATTTCCATGTTATTTTTCCTTTAACGTTCACGTGCAGCGCTTATGTTGAGGATCATGATACACCTCTTAATCCAGCCACCCACGTGCTCCTGAAGATCAGATCAAAGGCTGAAAATTGATGAGCACCATAGGCTTGAGTCAACGCCTCTGCACGTGCCCAGTAAAAGTCCACCAGGCCTTGCTAAATGGGCCAGATTACTAAGGCCATACCTCCACTTTGGGGACTACCACCCCCTAGGTTTGCATAATTTTTGCTTTCTTTATTTTTAATTCTATTTTTATTTTAATTATTACTTGTTTAATTAATTTATTATTTTCACAAAATATCAATAAAAAAAAATCAGAAAAAAAGCAAAATATAATAAGTATTTTATTTTAATTATTTTCATAAACAAATTGTATATAATTGAATTTAGTATAAATTAGGGTTTAATTTTAATACTTTTAATAAAAAATCTAAAAAGAAGTAGAATTAGGTTTAATTAATGTTTTTATTCCTTTTTAATTTTTCTTTCTTATAATAATATTTATTTATTTTATCTATTTTTATAATTAAATTTGCATGAAAATAACTTAGGGTTAATTTAGGTTAAATTCTAATGTTTTCTTAATAAATTAAAATAACTAGAATTAGGGTTTGCGTCGTATTTTAATTAATTCCCCTTTTCTATTAAATCCTAAAAACACAAAAAAACAAACTCTTGCTTTCTTTTAATTTTAATTAATTAACTTCGTCATTAATTTGATTTTTGCAAAAGGGTCCAACGCCCTCGTTTCGATTTAATTTCGCATATCTATTTTATTTTGCTTAAATAATTATGTACCTCTCCCGAAGCCATGTAAATTACTTCTCGCACTTTTCAATTCTTTATTTACTTTGTTTATTTATTTTCAGTCAAAATCGGGTCCTGGTTAATTTTGGCGATATGGACCCGCGCCTTTTGTAATAGCTTAGAATTTACTTTTCCCGCAAATATCTTAACTGTTAAATAAAGCATGCGAGAATGAATGTCTAAATAAAAGCAATGCGTAGAACACCAATAACATGACAAGATAAATGCAAATGAAAACGACACACGAATCGCACACACCACCCCTAGGGTACGCCTCATGTTGCCTTGCCTCGAAAGGTGATCGTCGAGTAGAAGATGTTTTAGTAAGTCCTCATGATCCGGGAACCTGGCATGAGGGTAGCTTCTAAGGTGTCTTCCCATTGCTCTGGTGATCACCACGTCCCGAACCTCGAATTGACCCGAACACCTCCAACGGTGGTGCTACCTACCTCTCAATGGTGGAATGGCACTACTTTAAAGGATATTTACACAGAAGAATTCCTTAGGGTAGGTAGACGACTCTAGATACTTGCTCTAATTTCAAAACAAATCAAAAATACTTTTCACACCAACACATTTCAAAAAGCTTTCGAAAGCAATTTTTTCAAACACTCTTGAGGACTGATACAAGAGTCGAACTAGAATTTTCAAAGAAACTTTTTAAACCCACATTGAAAAGCAAACAAACCATTTTTGAAAACATAATGAGCAAGTATCTAAGAGCCCATGGATAACCATGGATAGAAAGGGTGCTAACACCTTACCTTTCTATAACCTACCTCCCGAACCGAGAGCAATCTCTTTAAGGAATTTTTCTGTGCTTTTGTCCTTTCCATTTGGAGAAAATAAAAGACGGTGGCGACTCTTGCTTCCGCGACATTTCGCGAACCAGCGTTAAATAGTCAGTCCCAGATCCACCGATCACAATCTCCAAAATGGACCCGATCAAGTATATCTTTGAGAAGCCTGCCTTATCTGGAAGGATAGCCCGTTGGCAGATGTTGTTATATGAATATGACATTGAGTACCACACTCAGAAAGCGATCAAAGGAAGTATTTTAGCCGATCATTTGGCTCACCAACCAATTGACGATTATCAATCCATCAAGTTTGATTTCCCAGATGAAGATGTTATGTACTTGAAAGCTAAAGATTGTGAAGAGCTGTTACCTGAAGAAGGACCTGATCCTGAATCCCGTTGGGGTTTGATATTTGACGGAGCTGTGAATTCCTATGGAAATGGAATCAGGGCAATCATCGTCACTCCCCGAGGTACTCATATCCCGTTCACGGCGAGATTAAAATTTGACTGCACGAACAACATGGCTGAATATGAGGCATGTATTATGGGTCTCGAAGAAGCAGTGGATCTAAGGATTAAGATTCTTGATATTTACGGAGATTCGGCATTGGTGATTAATCAAATCAAAGGAGAATGGGAGACTCGTCATCCTGGTTTGATCCCTTACAGAGACTATGCTAGAAGATTGTTAACTCTCTTCAACAAGGTGGAATTACATCATATCCCTAGAGATGAGAACCAGATGGCTGATGCTTTAGCTACTTTATCTTTAATGTTTCAAGTGAATGATTGGAACGACGTGCCTACAATCCGAGTTATGCGCCTCGACAGACCTGCTCATGTGTTCTCAGTAGAGGAGGTCACCGACGATAAACCTTGGTTCTATGACATTAAACGTGTTCTTCAAACTCAAGAGTACCCGCCTGGGACATCCAATAAAGATAGGAAGACGTTGAGAAGATTAGCAAGCAGTTTCTTTCTCAACGAAGAAGTTTTGTATAAGAGGAATTATGACATGGTCTTGCTCAGATGTGTAGACAGATGTGAGGCAGACATGCTGATGCAAGAGGTGCATGAAGGATCCTTTGGCACTCATGCCAACGGACATGCGATGGCCAGAAAGATGTTGAGAGCTGGTTACTATTGGATGACAATGGAATCTGATTGCGGCAAATATGTGAAGAAATGCCATAAATGCCAGATTTATGCGGACAAGATACATGTGCCGCCGACTCTCCTCAATGTGATCTCTTCACCTTGGCCTTTCTCTATGTGGGGCATTGACATGATTGGAATGATTGAACCCAAAGCTTCAAATGGTCATCGTTTCATCTTGGTAGCGATTGATTATTTTACTAAATGGGTGGAAGCAGCATCTTATGCTAATGTAACCAGACAGGTGGTAGTCAGATTTATCAAGAATCAGATCATATGTCGATACGGTATCCCGAGCAAGATCATCACTGATAATGGTTCGAATTTGAATAACAAGATGATGAGAGAGCTTTGTGAAGAGTTCAAGATTGAACATCATAATTCTTCTCCTTACAGACCGAAGATGAATGGAGCTGTTGAAGCTGCTAACAAGAATATCAAGAAGATTGTCCAGAAGATGGTGGTGACTTACAAGGATTGGCATGAAATGCTTCCGTTTGCTCTGCATGGATACCGTACTTCAGTTCGAACTTCAACGGGCGTGACCCCATTTTCCCTAGTTTATGGTATGGAAGTTGTACTCCCCGTGGAAGTTGAGATTCCGTCTCTGAGAGTGTTGATGGAAGCCAAACTTTCTGAGGCTGAATGGTGTCGGAGTAGGTATGATCAGTTGGATTTAATCGAAGAGAAGAGATTGACGGCATTGTGTCACGGTCAATTGTATCAGCAGAGAATGAAGAAGGCTTTTGATAAGAAGGTTCGACCATGCGAGTTCAGAGAAGGTGACCTTGTGCTCAAGAAGATATTATCTTTCCAACCTGATTCTAGGGGCAAATGGGCTCCGAATTATGAAGGACCGTATGTTGTTAAGAAAGTTTTCTCTGGAGGTGCTTTGATTCTCACCAATATGGACGGTGAAGATCTTTCGCGTCCCATGAATGCTGATGCAGTCAAGAAGTATTTCGCTTAGGCAAACTTCTGGTCAAATCAGTCTTGGCATCTGAGCACATCCTGGAATTCAAAGTTGTTAGGGAGAACAGTGATCATTGTTTTTGTATAACCTTTTATTTCATGTACTATTTCCCACATTTTTGTAAATCGTTGGAGTCGCGTTGTTAGCGAACTACCATCTTATTAATGAAATTTGAGCATTTACCTTCTGTGGGCAAAATTTTAATTTTTACGGCAATATTTGAAACAAAGTATTTAAAATATTCTCATTTCTAAAAAATGTGTCGTGAACAACGAAAGGAATATTAACAGTCGTTCCGAAGATGGTCAAGCCATGAAATGCAGAATAGTGCAGTAATTTATACTCGCGTGATGAACCTGTTTTCTTTCGAATCGTCATGAAGTGTTGGTTGAGTGCACGCTTGGTCATAGTGGTGCTAAGTTGGTGACTCCCCAGTTGCTCCAATTAAGTGTTGTTTTGGATACCTTTGTTTGGGAGATCCTGAAGTGCGGTACACTTCGTCTCATGCCAGTGGTTTATTGGTATTGTAAGTCTGGATTTGGATGTTTTTCTCCTCAGAAGACTCGAGCCTTGTAGCGTTATGCTCCGACATCGCTCTGTGTTTCCAGTCCCGAGTATATTCCGTCTTCTCAAGATTGGCCGAGTATCTATTTTGCTGTGATAGCATATTATCTTCAAGATATTCCATCTGTCTGTTTTGTCAGCATAACATTCATTTACTCATATACACTCATATCAGCATGCATACCACGTTGGCCATTGATTTTGGGTCGTACTTTGTTTATTCTAACAACGTACATTTTTGCCCTTCCAAGTAGAAGGTTAGCTTAGGCGGAAAATGTGCTTATTTTCTAAATTCCCCAGCTGAGCTAATGCTCGTGGATGATTTTTGATTCAGCTTACCTTGTCCATTTTTTTTGGATTGGATGAACCCCCAATCGAATCTCGTTGAGTGGAGTCTCGTTTGACTGTTGTTCCCTCTTGTTATTGGAAAGTGGTCGCCTCTTGCATAGGCTATCTCATTGATTTTTCCCAGTGAAATTGCGACCTAGGCGGTTGGTGCATTTATTTTGCATATTTAAGTATATGATCTCCTCGGGAAGGGTTGATTCAGAGTTCTCTTTGATGAAGATTTTATTCTCTGCCAATATCATCGCAATTTCCTTCTGAGTTATTCTTTTGAAAACGACAAGCGGCAGCTCTTCATGAGCAACTTGTACGTTATAGACACCGTTGGAAAACGACAAGCGGCAGCTCTTCATGAGCAACTTGTACGTTACTCCTTGAAAGCGCCGAGCAGCAGTTCTTCACGAGCTACTAGTGCGTCATTTACTTTTTGAAAGTGCCGAGCAGCAGTTCTTCACGAGCTACTAGTGCGTCATTTACTTTTTGAAAGCGCCGAGCAGCAGTTCTTCACGAGCTACTAGTGCGTCATTTACTTTTTGAAAACGGCAAGCGGCGGTCTCTTTACTTGAGCAACTTGTACGTTATTACTTTTCTGGAATACAGGAAGTGGTAGTCTCTTTATTTGAGCGGCTTGTATGTTATCGGTTTTCTTTGGACGACAGCAAGTGGTAGTCTCTTTATTTGAGCAGCTTGTATGTTATCGGTATTTTCTTTGGACGACAGCAAGTGGCAGCCTCTTTATTTGAGCAACTTGTATGTTATTGGTATTTGCTTTGGATAACAGCAAGCAGAAGCTTCTTTATTTGAACAACCTGCATATCTACAATCTTATTACTTCAGCATTAATTGGTATCTCTCCGAAAATCTCGCGGAGAAAGTTTGTTATGAATTTTACCTTCAGAAGTTGGTAACCCGTCATCAGCAAATTTGATACTTTTTGTCTATCTTCGACCTTGGGTTGTGAACTCACTGTTTTGGGTCCATAATTTTTTTACGGCCTATGCAAGACGCCTTCTTTGTTAGGGTTAGAGGTCGTATCCCCTCAATTTTATTCGCTGTCAGGAGTCTGTCGTTTGAAGTCGATAGCTCGTTTCCCCAGTAGCGTATAATTCATGTCTCTGTGTTTTGTTGGTATTCGATTCCTCCAGCATTGTCTTGTTTCGTACAATATCTTTCTCTGAGAATTCAAGCACTACATTCATATCACTGCATGATGATGGCATCTTAGGACAAAATTTGCATAATTATGTATTTAAGTACCTTCAATCTCGTCGAAACGAAGATTTTAATCTTCATATCTCCGGATAGAAGAAACTTAAATAGGGGCAGCTGTTGTACCCCAAATTTTGACCTGAGATACCATCTCCCATCTGCATCATTCGCATTGCAAGGGTTTTGACCTATTTTTATCAAATTTTTAAAGCAGTGTAAAAATTCATAACTGTTTCGAGTCGAGAGCTATTTATTTGTTGAACGCTAAATTTATCAACTGATCAAGGCTTAAATGACGTTTATTAATTATTTATTATCTTAAATTTAAATAATTGGAATCTATTTTCAATTGTTATATAATTTAAAGACTTGTGAATAATGAAATAAACATTTTGAGAATGGGTTTATTAATTGGTCAATAATGATTATTTAATTCTTTGTCATTCTAGGTTAAATAATTAAAATTCTATTTTTTTTAATTATTATAATTTAGACTATTATGAATAACGAATTAAATAATTAAAATTGTTAATTGGCCAATGATGTTTATTTATTTGTTTATCATTCTGAATTTAAATGATTGGATTTGATTTTCAGTTATTATATAATTTAAAGAATTATAAACAATAAATAAATAATTGGAAAGAAAAAAGAATTAATTGGAAAATAATAGAATTTTATTCACTTTATTCTATTTATTACAATTATCATTTAAATATTGTGTTATTACAAAATATTTATAATGGCAATTACATAAATGCTCAAAGTAAAATAAAAAAACTATTTTCCCAAATTCTAAATCTTCATCTTCTATCCAATGCCTTTTCGTCTGCTCATTTAATTTTACCTGCAAAAACAATTAAAAGAAAAGTAAGATTTGAATAAATATTTAAAAGCAGAAAATAAATTTAATGTTCATCATTAAAGGCAAACGGCTGGAATCAGTTTGCCCTTTTTTGCAAATCACAGGATTTCTCCCGGTTCACAAAAAAGGGAGGAATTTTATTTCATAAATGAATGCACAATTTTTAAATATGCACAAATTCATTTCTTTTTTTTCAAAAAACTAAATATGCATAATTTCTTTGTCACAATGTACATTTCAAATTATACACAGCATACAAATATAGCATATGCCATTTCCCACAAGCAATGCAACGTAACCTATGCAACTTAAGAAGAAGCCAAATAACATAGGCTCCCATGCAAGACAAAAAGAATTATGCAGTTTCAAAACAATGTGCAAGCAACATATATTTCCTTTTTCATCATGTTTCAGCCTATGCCTTTTCAGAACAGCAGTACAATACATAATTTCTATGTATCAAGTGTACCCATGAGAGAGAAGAGAGGAAGAAATGTGGTTTTGCAGGTTTTGATTAGGCAGAAATGGATACAAAAACAAAATGCAGCAGTAACACAGTAAGAGAAAAGAAGCACAAAAAGGAATACAACAAACTGTATGAAGCAACATTGTGCAGAAGACCTCCAGCTAACGTAAACCTGAGCCATCAAACACAAAATGCCAAGCAATTGATATAAGAGAACAAAAACCCTTTCAAGAAACAAAGTTCACAACATATACCAAAGACTACCAAAGCAAAAGCAATTGTTCAAAACAAACTGCATAAACCATTTCAAAGCCTCAAGCTTTAAAAACCTCAATCACCCAAACCGGCATAGAACCAAAAATCAAACTCCAAAACCATCAACCTGCTACTGCATTAAACCAGATAACCTGTCACAACCATATCAAAAACCTTATGGCCAAACACAAAAACCAATAGGGAACCTACTGTCATAAACCAAACCTATTACCATCCTGTCTCAAAAAAATCATGTCTACTGCATTCAAAAAACCAGTAAAACCTGTGTAAACCATACAAACACCTAGGCCTAAAAAACCCATAAAACCTGGTATTGCATTATCCAAACATAACCAAAATCAAACCATCATTCACTATGGCCTAAAAAAACTAAAAATGCCAAAACCTGCATACTGCTAAACCGTTAACCTGTCATAAACCAAAAAACAGTATACCATTCCAAAAATCAGTTAAACCCAGACCACGCATCAAACAATATGGCCTAAACCTCAGGGAGCCTGATTGAGCCACAAAAGCCAATATCACCATTTCAAAACCAAAACCAACGACCAAATACCCAAACCTCAGAGTTCATCATAGGCAAATTCCACGAAGCATACAGAGATCAGAAGAGAAGAAGAGAAAAAAACGCGTCAACAACATCAAGCTGGTCAAAATGGTTATTTCAACATAGCATCCAAAATGTTCAAGGCGATGCAAAGGGTACAGTGAAAGAGAAGAAAGAAAATCAAGTTATTCAGAAGCTAGGTTTTTCACCCTCATCAAAGCCCAAAGTAAAGAATCAAGAACGAATACCAGGGTACCAAGCTGAAGCAAGCATCCCGTGTGTCCCTCTTTGCCGTCCGGCCTCCTAAGCACCCTCAAACTCCCTCCTCCAGCTCCAAAGGTACCATTTCATCCTTTTTTTTTTCAAAACCTCCATATCACCATTAACAAACAAGAAGTCAGGATTAAAAAATGAACAAAATCAACGCATGCATTAATGAACCTTAACGAACAAAATAGGAAATCGTACCGTGAATCTGTTGCCCAAGCGTCTTACTGGAGGGAAGAAGGAGATCGAAGTCACTGCTGGCCATGGACGGAGGCAAGTCAGAAGCGAGCAATGCGAAGAAGATGAAGACGAGAGCATAAAGAAGAAGAACGTCGCCGTAACCAAACCCTAAACTAATGTCCCAGCATTAAACGTGTTTAACCCCTAAGAACAATTATGAACAAATGGGCCTTGTCCTGCTTTAAGCCCAGCGTGTTGCCTGTGCACCCCCCCCCCCCCCCCCCCCCCGTTCTATCATTTTCTTTCTTTCCTTTTAGGATTTTAGTTTTGTAATAATTAGCAATTCCATTAAATAGGCATAGTTTAATTAATCATTTCAATAATTAATTTTATTAGTTCAACTTTTAGGAGTTAGTTTGATAATTTTTGATAATTCCTTTTTAATTAGAGTTAGGTTAATAACCTTTTTAAGTTTTAATTAATTTAGTATTTTAATAATTCTAAAATAATAACCTTTTATATTAATATCAAAAACATAAAAATAGAAACATAAAAACTTAAAAAAACATTTTATTCCCCTTAATTAATTCTCTTTGCATTCATCCATATAAAAAATACGTAAAAATGGAGAAACAATTAAAACACTTTCTTTTTACTAATATTAAATCCAAAATGCATTATATCATTTAGTCTATCATTTAATTATTGTACTTAATCATGATCCGCATAATTTTTTCGTTTATGTATTTCATATTTATTTGTTTATTTCGTTTACGTTTAAATCCAAAGGAAAAACGATAAATTTGTTGACTTCATGTCCTCAAATCTAATCGCGCGAATATTTGCATTTCTCATTAAAAATTAGGATAATTTGCCTTCAAAATTTCAACCTTTTCAAAACTTATACCCTTTAAGCAAAAACTTCGACGCTAGGTCGTCGTATCTTCAAAATCTCTCCAACACCGCTTTTAGCCAAACGAATCATTTTAAATCAAACAAACAATTTTAAATAAACAAATATTTCAAAAGGTTCCTATAGAGTACTATAGATGCATTGGGTGCTAATACCTTCCCATTGTATAACCAACCCCCGAACCATAAGATCTCTTTTCGAAAACGCTTTGTATTTTTATTATTATTTACATTGCATATTTAGGGTTTTATTTCGCTCTTTTCCCTTTTCCTTTGGAAACAATAAAGCGCGGTGGCGACTCTTGCTTTTGTGAGACGAATTAATCAATAATTCGATCTCCGATTTACCCCGCTACATTTTTTATCGCTACATAGGACATGGCTGCCGCTCGTAGGAGCACTATCCAAGTCAGTCTTGTGAGGATACCTCCACAACTCAAAGATTTAGTATCAAGGGTCCCTGAAGATTCTCCATTCACCAAAAGACATGGTCGACTCTTTAGTCTGGTTACCTCAAGTATTAAATAAGAAATGGTAAATGTGCTTGTCCAATTCTTCGACCCTTTGCATCATTGCTTCACTTTTCCCGACTACCAACTGGTGCCCACTTTGGAAGAATTTTCTCAACTCATAGGGATCCCTATTCTTAACCAGTTACCTTTCAAAGGTATTTAAAGAGACCATAAACCTGAGGAAATTGCTCTAGCTCTACATTTACAACCATCTGACATAGTAGCAAATTGGGTAACAAGGAGTGGTGTCAAAGGGTTCCTAGCAAAGTTTTTGTTGGAGAAGGCTCAAGAGTGTTGGAATACTTTGGATCTACAAGCCTTCGAGGAAATTTTGGCTCTTCTCATCTATGGGTTGGTACTATTTCCAAATCCTGACAAATTTATAGATGTAAATACGGTCAAAGTTTTCATATCTCGTAATCCAGTGCCTACATTGCTTGAAGACATTTTGCATTCTCTTCACTCTCGCACTTTGAAGAAAATAGGGGCTTTGATGTGTTACACTCCTCTTTTGGCTAGGTGGTTTATTCTGCACCTACCTCGACCCGTGGTGAAGAATGAACAAGGAATGAGATGGTCTAGAAGATTGATGTCACTTTCACATGCTGATATATGTTGGTATTATCGCTCTTTAGAAGACATTACCATCATTGACCGCTGTGGAGAATTCCCTAATGTCCCTCTACTTGGAATTAGGGGAGGCATTACTTACAACCCTTGTTTAGCTTTGAGACAATTTTGATATGCTATGAGAGATGGCCCTCATGAGGTACTCATCCAAGGAATTGCATTCGACTATGAAAGCGATACCCAAGGCTACAGTCAAAGATTTATACGAGCTTGGGGTATGGTTAACAAAGTTGATAGCAAGACGTTGGGGCGCAAGAACTCCATTCCTTTAGAGCCTTATTTTAAATGGGTGAGGGCTCACGCTCAAAGTATTAAGATGCCTTATGAAGCCGTCTTACCTGTTATCATGGAGCCAGTAGTCGAGGGAGACATTCCACATACTATCCTCTATCCTGATATGCCTACTTCCCTTGAAGATTTGTAAAACGCTTGGATTCAGTTACGAGGAGAGCGAGACACCTTTGAAGCTAAGTTCTATGAGAGCGAGAAGAAGATATTAGAACTTACAAGGGAGCTTTGTGAATAAAGGAGCTTAAACACCTACATTGCGCCAAAGAAGATGCACACAACTTTTCTGTCTTAGGAGTTTACTTTATATTTCTGTTGTTGTAAGCCCAAGAGGCATGTTTGTATTCAAATCAGAACTCTTTAAATGAAAGTTAATGTTTGTTTACTCTTTGTCTATACAAATTTAAATTATTTAAATCCTTGAAATCATTTGCATATTGCATATTCATGCATCATGACATGACAAGTGTCTGCATAACAGGTTTCCTTATCTCTCCGCTGTTTATTTCAGCAAGATGGATCTAGAGAAAACTGTGACGGAACTCCAGGACTAGAATTCTCAATTTCAGGAAGCTTTACTCGCCCTGACCAAGGGGAAGCAGGATATGATAGCCTTGTTGGCCGCTAAGAAGAAGCCAAAGAAGAAAGCTATACTCAACATGGGTAAAAGGTTCAAGGAGACAATCCGTCAAATTCCAATAGAGAAAGATTCATCCGAAGAGGACGAGAACCAAATTGGTGAGGTCAAGAGTACTCAAGTCGATTGTATCAAGGACCAAGAATCTGATGATGATTATTTCAATGAATAATATCCACCCGCAGACATCAAATACAAGCAGCTAGAAGACAGGTTGAAAGCGGTTGAAATCCAAGCTATTCCCGGTTTGAATTTTGACGATTTGGGCTTAATATTTGGGGTAGTCATTCCCCACAAGTTCAAAATACCAACCTTTTCAAAATACGATGGGGTTTCTTGCCCAAAGCTCCATTTGAAATCCTATGTGCACAAGATACAACCACACACTGCAGATAAAAAACTCTGGATTCACTTTTTCCAAGAGAGTCTGGCTGGAACATAACTTGAATGGTTTTATCTGTTGGATGGCTCTCGCATCAATACTTGGGAGGGTGTAGCTACTGCCTTCTACCATCAATATCAGTAAAACACCGACTTGGCACCGAAGAGGGTTCAATTGCAAGGTATGACCATAGGGAAGGATGAGGGATTTAAGGAATATGCACAGAAGTGGAGAGACCTTGCTAGTAGGGTCCAACCTCCCTTAACTGATAGGGAACAGATTGACATGTTCATGAGCATATTATCTGGTCCTTTCTTTAATATATTGGTTGGCTGCTCTTCTTCTGGTTTCACCGAATTAATCCTAACCGGTGAAAGAGTTGAAAGTGGCATTAAAAGTGGAAAGATCTATGTGGCATCTACTTCCACTCCCAATCCTGTTAAGAAATCTTTTGCGGAGAAGAAAGAAGTTAATGTTGTGTATATAGCAAAGGCCCATACCAAAAGGAATAATCATCCATCTATCAATGTTGTCCGAATCTCCAATCCGACTGCTACTCAAAGACCATCTACCAATCATCAACGTGTTGAAGCTCCAAGAACACAATTTACAAGGTTAGGCATGTCATTGTCTCAATCCCTTCAACATCTGCTCAGGGCCAATTTAGTGACATTGCGGGATCCTCCCGCAAACTCTGACACCTTGTCACCGAGATATAATCCGAATGCAAAGTGCGCTTACCATTCAAATAGCCCCAGTCTTGAGACTGATCAGGGATGGGCTTTTAAGAACAAAATCCAGGACTTAATTGACAACAAGACTATTGAATTTGATCCTCCCACGACGCCAAACGTAATTACCGCTCCAATGCCGAAGCACGACAAAGGTGTTAATGCTATCGAAGACACAATTGATATTGCCTCTGTTGAAGAATTAACTACTCCGTTGAATGTAATCAAGAGTAATCTGTTGAAAGCTGGGACTTTCCCTGGCTGTGAAAAAGACTGTGTGAGCTGTATGAGACAATCCGATGGATGTGAAAAACTTAAAAAAGGTATACAATGCCTAATGGATAGTCACGAAATTTTATTCGAAAAGGTTCCCGCCATAAAAAATTCGATCGACAAAGCTGAAGATTTGGCCATCATAACAATTTCAAACAAACCTCTTAGGATCTCATCCAAAGGTCCTATCAGGATTTCGAATGAACCAATCATTGCTCCTCTCATAATCACTGTTGTCGGACCTATTCCATACACCTCTGATAAAGCGGTACCGTGGAATTATGGTGCCGAGGTTTATTACCATGTAAGGGTCTTTCCCCCTGATATCTCACCACCAACCACTACCACGGTTCCAATCCGCATAACCAACGGTAATGCTGGTGCCAGTACTAAAGAGAAAGGGAAATAAAGTGAGCCTGCTAGGGAAGAGGCACCTGCTGAAAAGTTTGTTATGGAAGAACCATCCACTCAAGAGATGGAGGAGATCCTGAAGATCATCAAGAAAAGTGACTTCAAAATAGTAGACAGTTGGGGCAAACTCCTTCTAAAATATCAATGTTGTCCTTATTGCTATGTTCTGACGCCCATGCACAAGCTTTGATTAAATTCTTGAAAAAGGCTCATGTGCCTCAGGAAACCACATCCGACCAATTTGAGAACTGCGTAGCAAGTCTGACAGCTGACAATGGTCTGGGGTTCTCTGACGCAGATTTAACTCCCATGGAAAAGAATCACAATAAAGCCTTGCATGTTTCTGTTGAATGTAAGGGGACCACTCTGGAACATGTTTTGGTGGACACAGGCTCATCTTTAAATGTGTTACCTAAAGGCGCTTTAGATCGGCTAGACTGTGAAGGTTTGGTTTTAAAACCAAGTGATATTGTTGTGAGGGTATTCGATGGATCGAAAAGGATGGTTCACGGAGAGGTGGATCTCCCAATTAAGGTTGGTTCACATATTTTCAAATCCACATTCTATATAATGGACATACGACCTGTGTATTCTTGCTTGTTTGGGCGCCCATGGATCCATGGGGCAGGTGCGGTCACTTCTACTCTCCACCAGAAGTTAAAATATTTGGTTCAAGGGATGGTTATCACTGTTTGCAGTGAAGAAGAATTTATGGTAACCCATCTCAATTCTTTCAAGTACGTAGAAAAGGATGGCGAATTCATATAAACTCCTTGCCAGACGTTTGAAGTTGTGGCCACCACCAAAATCTCCTGCGACACTCCAAGAGCCAATAAAGTTATCCCCAAGATGGTTTCTCTTAAGGATGCTCGTGCTATGGTAGAAGAAGGAAATAATGAGATATGGGGTCAACTCCTCGATATCCCGTTCAGGACAGACAAGTTTGGGTTAGGTTTCACCTCCAAAGCTCAGAAAGAAATTAGAGGTGCTCGTACAGGAAAGCCGCCTCTCCACCTCAAAAGTCATGAAGTGAATGCTGTAGAGGACTCTGATGATGAGTGTGCTTTTGAAGACTGGATCCAACCAACAACCGAAGGGAAGCTCAACAATTAGCGTACAAAGGACTTTGTGCCCGTCGCTTTCATTGAGGAGTAATCTACTTGTTTTTTCTTTTAATCAATTCAAGAACTCGTTGTCTGTAATATTTTGATAATGACTTTTTAGCCATATGCCTTGCCCGGGGCACTTTGGTCCTTTTGTCAAGGTTTTTATTTATGTTCATCAAATCATATGATCATTCAGTACATTGGACTCTCTTGCATTCAAATATTTGTGTTCATTGTCTTTCTTTTCTTTCAAAAACATTTCCAAAAAATAGCCATGTATCTTACATGCACACGCACACACTCTTGCAGGTCTACATCCACTCCGGATCCTATTGCCAACAACTCTATTATTGCCAACTATGACTTTGAATGTCCTATCAACCAAGCCGAAGACGAAAGCAAGGAAGATTATGACATACCAGGAGAACTAGCCAGACTTCTATTACAAGAGGAAAAAGCTATTCAACCACATGAAGAGTCAATTGAGGTTATCAACCTTGGTACTGAGTCAGATAAGAAGGAAATCAGGATCGGTGCTAATTTGGAAAGTAGTGTCAAGGGCCGTTTGGTTCAGATGTTGCACGATTATATGGAAGTTTTTGCTTGGTTGTTTGAAGATATGCCCGGGTTGGATACCAACATTGTGGTTCATCGTCTGCCAACTAAAAAAGACTGCCCTCCTGTTAAACAAAAAGTTCGTCACATGAGACCTGACATGTCTGAAAAGATCAAAGCCGAAGTAATGAAACAGTTTGATACAGGATTCCTAGCTGTAACATCCTATCCTCAATGGATGGCCAACATAGTGCCAGTGCCAAAGAAAGATGGAAAAGTTCGCATGTGCGTAGACTATAGGGATCTGAATAGGGCAAGTCCCAAGGATGATTTCCCTCTACCACATATTGACGTCTTAGTCGATAACACTGCTCAGCATAAAGTCTTCTCATTCATGGATGGCTTCTCAAGCTATAATCAAATAAAGATGGCTCCCAAAGATATGGAAAAAACTACTTTCTTCACACAATGGGGCACCTTCTGCTACAAGGTCATGCCGTTCGGGTTAAAGAATGTAGGGGCAACATATCAAAGGGCTATGGTTTCTTTATTTCATGACATGATTCATCATGATATAGAAGTATATGTGGATGATATGATTGACAGATCACAAACTGAAGAAGAACATCTCGGTCACCTGCACAAACTATTCGAGAGACTGAAGAAATACAAGCAGAGGTTAAACCCTCACAAGTGCACGTTTGGAGTACGCTCTGGAAAGCTTCTAGGTTTTGTTGTCAGCAAGAAAGGAATTGAAGTTGATCCTGCCAAGATAAAGGCCATCCAAGAAATGCCAGTCCCTCATTCTGAAAAAGAAGTTAGAGGATTCTTGGGTCGTCTCAACTAAATTGCCCGTTTCATATCACACTTAACTGCTACTTGTGATCCACTCTTCAAACTCTTGAAGAAAGATCAGGTACTCAGGTGGAACGATGGATGCCAGATTGCTTTTGACAAAATCAAGGAGTACCTACAAGAACCTCCTATTCTCATGCCTCCGGTTGAAGGAAGGCCTGTGATCATGTACATGACAATACTAGATAATTCTATGGGGTGTATTTTGGGCCAACATGACGAGTCTGGCCGAAAAGAGCATGCAATTTACTACCTAAGCAAAAAGTTTACCGACTGTGAAACTAGATATTCACCGCTCGAGAAAACTTGCCGTGCTTTAGCGTGGACTGCTCGCCGACTAAGGCATTACATGTTGACTCATACCACTTTGTTGATTTCTAAGATGGATCCGATTAAGTACATCTTCGAAAAACCTGCCCTTTCCAGACGAATAGCCAGATGGAAAATGATCTTGACTGAGTACGAAATTCAATACACAAATCAAAAAGCCATAAAAGGAAGTGTACTAGAAGATCATTTCGCCCATCAAGTTGTGGATGATTATCAGTCAATGAACTTCGACTTCCCTGACGAGAATATTATGCTGGTAACAAACTGTGCGAAACTTAGACCGTATGACGGACCTGAACAAGGATCCCGATGGACTATGGTATTTGATGGGGCTTCCAACGCCTTAGGTAACAGAATTGGTGTTGTGATCATCTCTCCTGAAGGTTGCCACACTCCTTTCACTTCCGGACTATGCTTCGATTGCACAAATAATATGGCTGAGTATGAAGCATGCATCTTAGGTCTGAAAGCTGCCATTGACTTAAGGATCAAGCATTTGGATGTGTTTGGAGATTCTGCCTTGGTGATCAGCCAAGTAAAAGGATATTGGGACACTAAACACCCTAATCTTATCCCTTACAAGGAGTTTGTGCTATCCCTAATTCCTTACTTCTAAGAAGTCACGTTCGAGCACTTCCTTATAGAAGAAAACCAGTTAGCTGGCGCTTTGGCAACCATGTCTTCAATGTTCAAAGTCAGATGGGATAATGATCCCCTATGATAACAATCGAAAGATTTGATGAACCTGCACATTGTTATGAGCTTGACACCGATGCGGAAATGCCATGGTACCATGAGGTAACGAGATACCTTAAAGCACAAGAGTATCCAGAGGGAGCATCTATCAATGATAGAAAGTTCTTACGAAGATTTGCAACCAAATTCTTCCTAAGTAACGAGATATTATACAAACACAACCATGATTCGACTATACTCCGATCTGTGGATAAGAGAGAGGCAGAGGAAATCATGGAAGACATGCACGATGGCCTTTTTAGTACTCACTCAAGTGGACATACGATGGCTAAGAAAATCCTAAGAGCAGGTTACTACTGGTCAACGATGGAGACCGATTGTCATCAACATTCAAAAACTTGTCACAAATGCCAAATCTACACTGACAAGGTCCATATACCTCCAATCCCTCTGAATGTCATGACCGCTCCCTGGCCATTTGCAATGTGGGGTATTGACATGATCAGAGAGATCAAGCCCACAACTTCCAATGAACATCGCTTCATTCTTATTGTTATCGACTATTTCACCAAATGGTTCGAAGCCGCCTCATTTTCCTCAGTCACCAAGAATGTTGTAGCCAGATTCATCAGACACAGTCTCATCTGTCGTTATGGTATCCCAGAAAGGATCATCACTGACAATGGGACTAACCTCAACAATGCCATGATCAGGGAGTTGTGCACTCAATTTAAGATCAAGCATCACTATTCTTCTCCGTATAGACCAAAAATGAATGGCGCAGTCGAAG
The DNA here is from genome assembly GCA_948472305.1 of Vicia faba. Classification (NCBI taxonomy): domain Eukaryota; kingdom Viridiplantae; phylum Streptophyta; class Magnoliopsida; order Fabales; family Fabaceae; genus Vicia; species Vicia faba. The sequence continues at coordinate 1,233,471,406 of OX451735.1, forward strand.
CGGCTAACAAAAATATCAAGAAGATTATGCAGAAAATGGTAGTGACCTATAAATATTGGCATGAGATGTTACCATTTTCTCTACATGGCTACCATACTTCAACTAGAACATCAACTGGGGCAACCCCCTTTTCTCTAGTCTATGGCATGGAAGTTATTTCGCCAGTAGAAGTTCAAATTCCCTCGCTGAGGATTATGATTGAGGCAGGTCTAGGAAAAGACGAGTGGATTCAAACGAGATTGGATCAACTGAACTTGATCGATGAAAAACGATTAGCTGCTATTTGCCATGGTCAGACGTACCAAAAACATATGATCAAGGCTTTCAGTAAAAAGGTCAAGCCTCGAGTATATCAAGTTGGTGACCTGGTGATAAAACTCATCATTTTACCACAAGGTGACCCCAGAGGAAAATGGACTCCCACCTATGAAGGGCCATTTGTTGTCAAGAGAGTTTTCTGTGGCGGTGCCATAATGCTGACTGCTATGGATGGCGAAGATTTCCCGCATCCGGTAAACACGGACATAGTTAAAAAATACTACGCATAAGAGACCCGTTAGTTTGACATACCTAAGCAAAAAAGGGGCATCCCGGTAAACCAAAAGGTTTGGGCAAAAATTAGGGATTTATGCAAAAGATTGTACACCCGACAAGTTGAAAACCCGAAAGGGAGGCTTGGGAAAAAAAGGGTATCTTGGTGGACCAAAAACCCGAAAGGGCGGTTCAGGAAAAAATTAAGGATCAAAAGCGTACGACTATGTCACATGAAATCAACACAATCAATTCTATCACCAAGGTCCAAGTTCCAATGGTCCAGGATCAATCCAATCAATTTCGATCAACGACAAAGGATGTTCGAAGACATTGGGGCAATAGTAGAGCTGGAAGGCAATGAGATCATTTCACATGGCTATTTTTTTTCATTCTCAAAATTGTTTTCCTTTTTGGAGATTTCCTCTTACTAGGATTTCCGTCTCTATGTACAAAAACGCCCATTCATGGGCAAAATATCAATACAAATACACTTTGAAGCGCAAAATTTTCTATCTTTGTTTTGAATGCAAATTTGTCTGCTGACTAAAATTGAATGAACATATGCATATGAACATAATTAAAACTATTTGGCACATGTGTCCTGCTAAGCAGCAGCATCAACAAAACATCAGCGCACAACAGCAGTAAGCATCTTTTTTAATGTATGTGAAATAGCCCCACAGAGTTATCTCATCATCATTATCCCCACCAGGGCGGTGACAATAAACCTTTCCTCAACGAAGTTGCCCATAAAATATCCTTACACGGGATGATCCCCGGCCAGAGTCTCAACCTCTTGACAGCTTTCTCCCCAGCTAAAGCCTAGGAGATTTCTTCCTAAAGGAAATTCACCTCCTCAACAGGGTTTATTTCCCCAACAGAGTTATTTCCCCAAGTGCAAATTTCTCAACGTACAAGACACCACGAATTGCCCAGTTGAATCCCTCTTTCTTAGCCGAGTATATACTCCCCAGTTGAGTCCAAATTGCCCAGCTGAGCCCATCTTCCCCAGCTAACTATATCTTTTAAACTAGGGTTTTATCCCCAAGTGGAGTCCACCATCCCTAGCTGAGTATATGCTCCTCAGTGAGTCCAAATTCCCTGGTTGAGCCCATCATCCATAGTTGGGCGTATTCCCCAAAGCTAAGTCTGCCTTACCTGACTGAGCCTATATTCTCCAGCTCGAATTCCTCTTTCAAATGACTGCAAATCATAGGGCCACAACCCCTGATCCCCAGTAAAGCCTTCAATAAAGCCTCTATTATTACCAAGAAATTCTATGAAGCCTGGATCCGACCAGATATTAGCATAATTTTCAAGTTATTACTGAAGCCTGGACCCGACCAGATAACAGTTTGACTTCTTCAATTACTGAAGCCTGGACCCGACCAGATAACAGTTTGACTTCTTCAATTACTAAAGCCTGGACCCGACCAGATAACAGTTTAACTTCTTCAATTACTGAAGCCTGGACCCGACCAGATAACAGTTTAACTTCTTGAGTTACTGAAACTTGGACCCGACCAGATACCAGTTGATCTCATTTTTCAAAATGCTATGAAACTTGGACCCGACCAGATAATAGCCTAACTCTTCAAAGATATAGAAGAACCTGAACTCAAATCTTACCAAGGTTTAACTTCTTTTCCCCAATAGAGTTGTCTCTCTATCCCCAACAAAGGACTGAGAAACCTGGACCCGACCAGATATTAGTTTTCATTTCCATCCTTTCAAGAAAGCCGTTGCGAAGCCTGGATCCGACCAGATAGCAATCACCCTCAGAAATTCGTTGTGAAACCTGGAAACTGACCAGATAACAACTAAATCCTAAAGCAGTTTATTGTGGAGCCTGGACCCGACCAGATAACAATTGACTTCATCAAAGAAATCTGCAAAGCCTGGACCCGACCAGATAACAGTTTTCAACCAGTTCATTGTGAAGCCTGGAACCAACCAGATAACAATTGACTTCATCAAAGAAATCTGCAAAGCCTGGACCCGACCAGATAACAGTTTTCAACCAGTTCATTGTGAAGCCTGGACCTGACCAGATAACAATTGACTTCATCAAAGAAATCTGCAAAGCCTGGACCCGACCAGATAACAGTTTTCAAGCAGTCTATTATGAAGCCTGGACCCAACCAGATAGCAGTTGACCCCATCAACCTCAGAAATCTGCGAAGCCTGGAACCGACCAGATAACAGTTTTCAAACAGTATATTGTGAAGCCTGGACCCGACCAGATAACAATTAATCATGATTCTCGGAAAGACACTATGAAGCCTGGATTCAACCAGATAGTAGTACAACTTTCCAAAAGACCATGAAGCCTGGACCCGACCAGATGACTATTCAATTTTAAGGAATTTTTTACAAAGCCTGGATCCGACCAGATAACAGTTAATTCATCCTTTCCTCCGGTAAGTTACTGTGAAGCATGGATCCGACCAGATAACAGTTAACCTCCACATCCCCAGCAAATTGTTATGAAGCCTGGACCCGACCAGATAACTATTAAATTTCAAGGAATTTTCTGCAAAGCCTGGATCCGACCAGATAATAGTTAATTCATCTCCTCTTCCAGTAAGTTGCCACAAAGCCCGGATCCGACCGGATGGCAGCCAAACCACTTTATCCTCAGCAACTGTGAAGCCTAGATCCAACCAGATAACAGCTGACATCTGAGCGATATTCCCCAGAAAAAGCATCCCTTCAATAAAATTTGAAGATATGAGTATTCTTCATTTCCAACGGGCAATCATGGATTTAACCCCCAGAATTTCCTCAGCAACACTCAGGGATTTATTTTCCCAGACAAAAACACACATTTCACATACATACATCATATCATGTACATACCAATGCATTTAACATGATACCATATATGGTGAACATCATGCAAGCATCTGCATTTTACTAACCCCTTTTCTCACAGGTAAAACAACAAGTTTAGTATAAATCAATAAGATATTTGTGTTAATACTTCTTCCAGCATTTACCAACATTCCTCCCAAATGGCATCTATAAGCCCGTTCACTATCCATCTTCGAGTACAAATTTTTGGGCACTCTAGTGTTCAATCATCTTTCACCTTCAAGTCACGAATGGCGGCTCCGCCAATCTAACTCTTCAGGTTCAAGAAGTTTGAACAGGGGAAGTTGTTGCACCCTAAAATGTGCCCTCTCATTTCTCAAGGAATCACCCTAGATCCTCAAATTTTCTCTCATCCAATTCCAGGCCTTGAATTATCAATTTTTCCAAGCAAACCATTCACAAGGGCAAAATGGTCATTTGCACACTAAGAAGTCTAACTTTGACTTTTGGATCAAAATCAAATCTCAAAAATCATATTTCATCAAGACATTTTGGAATATGAAGTTTGCTTCATCAAGAGTTTCAAAAGTCAAATTTTATTTTGAAAGAATAAAATTCTAAAGACTTAGAAATTTTTCTAAGTATTTAAGAAATATGATAATTTCAGAACTTCTGGGTCAGTGTTCACACTCAGCAAATTCTGGATATTCTCAAGACAGAGTTTGGTCAGAACTTCTGGACCAGTGTTCACAAAGGTTCAGTCAGAGTTTGCAAAGGTTAAATCAAAGAAGGTAACAAAGCGTGCTATAAGTATACTGGAAGTTCTGAAGGATCCTTCAGAATGTGCTGAAATCAGAAGATACAAAGATCAGAAGTTGGATGTTACGCTGAAACAGAACTTCTGATCCAGAGTTAAGCAAGGACACAGAGTTTCACATGGGAACCCATTTAATGCTCACAACCGCTTGTGAAGTCTTTATCCAAGGGATTCTCTCCATGTATACCCCTACTGTCTTGGGAAGACAAACTTTTGTGCAAAAGTATGCTAGACCCACGCGTTGTTTCTACTTTTCCTTAATTCACGCTGCCAAATCCAGCTGAGGCGCTGTTAACCATCCAACTTGAATGCATTGAACCCCACTTGTTTAAAGCTTACTTCAAGAGTAAATCAGCATCTAGCATATGATGTTGGTGCCACTTAACCGCCCCAACTACAAAACTTTGCCTATAAATAGAACACCATTTGCACACTGAAGGAGCCCAGAGAAAAATTTGTGAAAGAGGCGAGAGAATTGAGAAAGAAGGCTTAGAACCACTGCAAAAAATTCCAAGAACCCAGGAAACTCTAAACACAAAATACCAAAAAACTAGCATTGATTCCTTATATTTAAACTCCATTTTTCCTCAAGTGTTCTTGATTAAAGCCATCCCAAATCTTGTAATCAAACAGTAACACATTCTCCACCAATACCCAGTTCAAAAGGATCATAACTTCACCCCTTAGCTGTTCCAGAAGTTGTCAGCTTCTACCCTATTGAGCACGTGAAGAAGTTGCTCAGAACATCACCAGAATTCAAGACCAACCTCCAGTTCACAGAATCCTTTCCAGCTGCAAGATAAGTTTTTCTGCTGACCCTCATCATAACTGATTAAGCGTTGTCATATTTTGCATATTTAGCACAATGTAGATATTCTGATCCTGATGATGTACATATTCTGAAAATTCCTGCGTTTGCTGCCTAAGTAGAGGAAATCCCAGTTCATAGCTTCATAAAGAAAATAGGACTCAGAATTAGAACTAGAAAATATATGTTGCTTCTGATTTATGCTTCTGATATTTCATGAGATTTGTCATAACTGTTATACATGCAACTTCTGTTCCATAAATGACTAAGTTGCAGATGTTCTGACTGGCATGGAAAGAGGCAACGTTCTGACAAATGCATCAGAACTTCTGAAAACTTCTGAGTTTCTCAGAAGATCCAGAACTTCTGAACTTCCATATTTTTTCTAACCTATTTCTGTTTGTGCAGCCAAGCCAGAGTCAGAAGTTTTGACCTCTTCTATTTTTAGCACTTTGCGCTGATTATGTTTTTGCCATCATATTACATTTTATTATTAATAAAAAAAACACCAAAATATTTTATATTTGCATGTTATATTTTATTTTAACATAAAAACCCAAAAAATATTTTCTTAAGCAAAAGTTATTTCCCTTTTTAAACAGACAAACATTTTACATTCCCTGTACGCTCTTATCTATTTCAATGTGGTTGTAATAGTAACCTAGAATTTTAACTTGCAACCCCCATTCATAAATATGTACCCCCATCCCCCTAAATATTGTAATAGCGTAGGACTTTACATTTCTTCATTGTTATCAAAGTTTCCTTTCAAAATGATCTTAGTCCCTAAAAGAAAAGTGCTAAGTCATCTCACAACATTGCTATCATGGTCATTCGATGACCCAACACTCGTCCCTTCACATCCAACGATGAGGCTTCTTACCAAATAATGGTAAGATAGCAACATCTAAAGGAGGAGGAAAAACACATCTAAGACCTTTTGAGTAGGTAGATTACTTTTAGTTTCTTGCTCAATCTGGAAACAAATATCCTTGCTATTTTCAAAAACAATCACATACACTTTCAAAACACTTTCCAAACATTTAAATATTTTCAAAAGCTCAACACTTTGTATACGTTCTTACGAACAAGAACTATTACAAAGTTTGCCTAAACGATGGCACCTTTTCAAAATACTTTCAAAACCCACATCACAAAGCACATTTCAAAACAAAAGCAAGTGATCTAGAAAGTAACTAAGAGCCCATGGAAAACCATGGATGGAAAGGGTGCTAATACCTTCCCTTTTCATAATCTACCCCCCGAACTCAAGAAAACATCTCTAAAGGTCTTTCCTGTGCTTTTTCACCTTTCCTTATTGGATAAAAGAAAAGTCGGTGGCGACTCTTGCTAAACCGTAACATTTGCAAACACAAACACAAAAAAACCTCAAGTCAGTTCTCCCACCGTACCGCACATTGCCTAAAGGAAAAGAGGAAAAAAACAACCCTTTTCGAGTAACAAAGTAGATAGCTGTTAGAAGTTTGCTCAAACATTTTGCACTTACACAAATATTACTTTTCAAAAGCAATTTTCAAAATATCTACTTTATTAACACTCTTGAGGACTGATACAAAAGTTAAACACAAAGCAAATCACCGTATTAAGGCATTTTTAAAACATTTTCAAACACAAAGCACAAAGGTATTTTTAAAATGAGCAAACCTCTAAGAGCCCGTGGAAAACCACAGATGGAAAGTGTGCTAACACCTTCCTTTTCCATAATCTACCCCCTTACTCATAAAACTCTCGAAAAGGTTTTTTCTGTTATTTTTACCCTTTCCTTTGTTGGATAAAAGAAAAGACGGTGGCGACTCTTGCTTACCACAACATTTGCAAACACAAACGCAAAACCAGTATTAAACAGTCGGTTCTGCCACCGTATCACAGTAATTTTTTAGGGTTTTTAACATCTTTTTCCTTTTCCATCTCTACGCGCTTGTTTATTTTTCGCATTAATATAATTATGTAACTGCTCAAAAGTTTGTAATACATAATTAGGATTTATTGCTTTCCTCCCCAATTTTTATGGTTTGTAGTTCCCCATCCCTAAAGTATTGTAATAGCATAAATGCAATTCCGCATTTTCATTCCGCACTTTTTCTTATGTAATTTCCCCAAGGCCATGTAATAGCGTAAGATTTTATTTTTCGGCACTTATAATTATTTGTCGGTATGTATATAACTGTATAGTAACTATGCATGTATAGAAATATCTAAAACCAAAACGTAGAAAACCTAATCAAGACAAATTAACTGAAAACAAATCATTGTTCACACACGCACCTCTAGGGTAATTCCACTTGTATCCTTTGGATAAAAACAGTCATGTCCCTCGAACATAGGGATACCATTAGCAAAGACCCTTTGTTAAAAATCATCATAAAGATCATAGTTCATCGATGACCCTTCAAAGCTGCCTTCGGTAAATGATCTTGTCCCATGATGTTGCCTACGAATACATGATGATAGTCCCTTCAAATTGCTAAAGGTATCCCTATATGTTGCCTTTATGATTGTATGATGACCCGCGCCTGTCCCTCAAACATCCAATGATAGGGCTTCCTACTAACTAATGGTAGGATAACATTATCTAAAGGAAGACAAAAAAACGTGAAAGACTTTTGAGTAGGTAGATAGCTTTTAATCGCTTTCTCACAAAAACATCCTTTTTCACACAAACACTTTTCTGAAATATTTTCAAAACAAACTCTTTGTATGCCTACTTAACTTATACGAGAATCATTACAAAGTTGCCGAACTTAGGCATTTTCAAAATATTTTAAAACTTACACATTCACAAAGCATTTTCAAAAGTGAGCTAGCGATTAAGAGCCCGTAGATAACTACAGATTAAAAGGGTGCTAACACCTTCCCTTTTCATAACCTACCCCCCTCACTCATAATATTTTCAAAGGTATTTCCTATTATTTTCACCCTTTCCTTTATTGGATAAAAGAAAAGTCGGTGGCGAATCTTGCTATCCGCGACATTTACGATAAAACGCAAAACTAAAAGTCAGTTCTCCCACCGTATTACAGAATTGGTGACTCTGCAGGGGAACATACTTAAAGTGGGGTTACCTTAGAGCTAGATGACCTTTAATTTGCTTTCCTTGTTTGATTTTCCTGATTTATTTCTAAGGGTTGTTTGGGTTATTCTTGTAAAGATCCTATACTCGGATCTGGGGTATTTTAGGTAAGTAGCAATAGATCGCGAAGACTGTATGGCGTATACCGATATGGTTGAAATGATAGCTACGTTAGTGTGACATATTGGTTAGTGCCAGTGTCCCTTGAGTTAAGTCAAGGAGAATGTTGGGCCGCCGCATGTTGTCATAAAGCACTAACTGACCGTAAAATCTTAGTTGACACAACTTAGCCATTAGAAGGTAGAGAGATAGCCGACTTTGGTGCACACTGAAGATTGTTGATGCTCGATGCTACACTTATTGAGGTAGCACTCTCGGGATATTTCGGTCGCAAATCAGATGCTTGTGCTGAAATAATGCCTGGGAGAAAGATTAGTGATATTGAGGCTCCTAGAACTCGGTTACTTTCCTTAGGACAAGTTGAGCCAACTAAAAATTAAGAGGGTACTTACCTATAAACTCCATGCAAGCCTGAACCTAAGGACTTGTGTGATTTTCTTGTGTTTGATTAATTGTTCGAACATGACATCGTAACATCATGACATCATACCATATCATTTTCAATAACCATTTCAAGGACCAAGGAATTTATCTTTGTTGTGTTTTGCAAGCTATTGCCTCCGATTGCAGAAACACTATTCGGATCCACTTTGTAAGGGTGCCTCCTCAACTTAAGGAGTTAGTCTCAAGGGTTCCCGAAAGTTCTCCATTTATCAAAAGGCACGGTCGACTACTCAGTGTGGTTAGCTTAGGTTTTGACGAAGACATGGTGAGTGTTCTATTCCAGTACTTTGACCCTGCACATCATTGTTTCACCTTTCTAGATTATTAGTTGGTACCCATAATGGAGGAGTTCTCTCAATTACTGGTGGTACTTGTTCTTGATCAGACACCCTTCACCGGTTTAAAGGAAACTCTGAAACCAGAAGTTATTGCATCAGCCTTACATCTGAAGCAGTCTGACATTGTATCTAACTAGGAAACAAGAAGCGGAGTCAAGGTTTCTTGGCTAAATTTATGATAGAGAAGGCTCAACTATTTCTGGGTGCTATGAGTTTTCAGGCTTTCTAGGAGACCTTGGCTCTTCTAATCTATGGGTTGATACTATTCCCTAATCCAGACCAACTCATAGATGTGAACACTGTCAAAATTTTCCTCGCGTGTAATCTTGTGCCTACCTTGCTTTGAGGCATTATGTATTCTCTTCACACTCGTACTATGAAGAGGAGGGGAAATCTCACATGTTGTATACCTCTGCTGTCCAGGTGGTTTATTTCGCACCTTCCCCGATCAGTAATGAAGAATGAACAAGGTTTAAGGTGGTCGCAAAGAATAATGTCACTTTCTCATACAGACATCTACTGGTATTCCCGATCTCATTAGGATATCACTATCATTGACCGCTGTGGGGAATTATCTAATGTTCCACTCTTTGGCATTAGGGGAGTGTTGTACCCCAAAATTTGCCCCCCCATATTCTTCAAGAAATTGCCAAGTCAAGCTTCAAAGTTCCCCAAGGGTTGCACAATGTAAAGGTCTCCTAAACAGTCAAGATTAGGGTTTTTATTCTGATCAAGAAAATGAAGTTTCCAAGGGTCCAATCAAGTCTCACATGCCTACAAATATGGTCAAGCATCCTCATACCAAGTTTCAAGACTTTCAGCACAAAATTGCACAGTCAAAAACCCTAATTGCACTACAGTCAACTGTAGGGGCAAAATGGTCATTTGACAGTAAAAAGTTCAAATTTTTGGTCAACATCTCATTTTGAAGCCACAAACATCATTTGATAAATGCTTTATCATGATTCTCAAAGTATGGCTCAAAAATCATCAAGATGCAAAAGTTTCTATTTTTGGACAGTTGAAAAGTCAACTGTAACTTGACCAAGGCATAAGTTTTTCATGGTTCATCAGAAAAATTACATCCAAAGCTCATTTTGAAGAGAAAGACATTTCCTACAACTAATCTTCATACTTCAAGTCCAAGAAATGCTCTCACAAAAAGTTATCAACTTCAATATTATAGGTCATTTTCAAAAGTCAACAAAAAGGGACTTTAAGTCAAAGGCCATAACTTGAGATTGATAAATCAAAATGACATGGGACCAAATTCATTGTTTAGAGGACTTCAAGACCTTTCTAAAATGTCCAAGAACATGATCAAAGCTTAAAAATTGAGCAAGATATGCATTGGAGAAGTTGGGAAATTTTTGTGAAATGGCCAAAATCATTTATCCTTGAAATTTCATTTTTTGACAAAAGGGGCCCACTTTTTCCACTTGAATTAACTTGGCCATGCTTCCCACGTGTCCCACCTTTTATTTCAGATTTTTTTATTAATTTTTTCATTTTTTATTGATTTTATGGGATTTAATTACTTTTAAATCTTTTAAAATCAAGAGAAATTCAAAAAAATTAATTTAAGGGAATATTTGGCTTTGATTAACCTTGAAACATCATTAAGCACATCCCATTTTTGTGCCAAAGCTCAAAGAAGCAAGAATTCAAAAATGGATTCAAAAATGGAAAGTTGGTTATGGAGGTTCATGGAGAATCTTGGAATTGAAGGCTATGCATTATGGAGCCATAATTTCTCTTCATACATGTTGCATAAGACCTATACAAGACATACAAACGAAAATAGAGGCCTAGGCATCTCAAAAACGAAAAAAACACAAAAAACAAAAACTCATATTTTGGCCATATTTTTGAAAACTGAAAACGAGGGTAGAGATTGATTCAAGCAAAGAGACGTGTTCTATCACATTCCTGGGACATCAAGCAATACATTGGGATCAAAATCACAAGCTTCCATCCCCTGAAACAGGTTCAAAAAGAGGGTTTCTTCGTCCTGGAAAAATTGACCTCTAAGATCCATATCATCAGAATCAGCAGCTCATGGCCAGTGGTTTCCATGCCTCGCGCTCAATTTATGAGCGTCTGAGCTCTAATCGCTATTTTTTGTAAGGGCCTTTTCTAAAACGGTGTAAAAACCGTTGCCAATGCTTTGACATTTTCAGGAAAATAAAACATTGGGGAAGACGATTGTTTGTCATGCTGTGATTGGCTGGTTTGAATCCAACGCGCATTTTTTATTTTTTATAACACTAACGCATTATTTTGTTTATAAATTTTGTTTGTTATTTAACTTACAAAGAAACAACTTGGCACAGTTGGTAGGTGTGTAGGTGGATAACCAAGAGGACCTGGGTTCGATCCCAGGTCCCTCACTCTTTCATGTTATTTTGCTATTCATGCTTGTATACAGGCTCAGCGTTGAAGTCCACCATATGCCCCTCCATCCAACACACCACGTGGCCACTGAAGATCATCTAAGGGACCAGATCTGAGGAGCGTGGTAAACTCTAGTCAAAGATCCCACATGCATCCTGGAAAAGTCAACAAAGCCTCCAAAATGGGCCAGAATTACTTGGGCTGCACCCCCTTGGTTTGCTATTCCTTATCTTTTTTTTTTATTATTTATTTTTATTTGTTTGCTTAATTTCCATTTAATTTTTTCAAATCAATATTTTCATAATAAATATAAAAAACACAAAAAAATCAGAAAAGATAAAAATAATAAATATTTTATTTTAGCATTAATTTTGTAAATAAATCCCATAATTAATTTAGATTTAATTTTAGGTTGTAATTTAAATTCTTTTTTCACAATAAACCAAAAATAATAAAAATAGACCTTTGACCCTTTTTACCCTTTTTTTTAATTAATTAAATATTTTATTATAAGTATCATCAACCATTAATTTGTAAATAAATTTCATAATTAATTTAGTTTAAATTCTAGGTTTTAACTTTAATGCATTTTCTTTAATAAATTAAAAACAATTAGAATTAGAATTAATTATTTGACTTTTAATTAATTTAATTTTATTTAATGTCATAAATACAAAAAACATAAAAAATAAGTTCTTTCTTTTTATTTAACTTAATTATTTTAACTTAATTATTTTAATTCCTTCAAAGGGTTCAACGCCCTCGCATTCGATTGCGTTTTTGTTCGCGCGTTTTATTTATTTCTTTTGTGAATATAATGTACTTGTTCCAAAGCCCTGTAATAGCTATTAGACATTTATTTTCTGCACTTTATTTTAAATCGGGTCTGGATTAATTTGGCGTTGTAGACCCGCGCCTTTGTAATAGCGTAGGAACCTTTATTTTTCCGCATTTTGAATTCCCGCACCTTTAACTGTTAAACAATAACATGAAAGAATGAATGCCCAAAAATAAAATCGAAACGTAGATCACCAATGCATGGCAAGACAAACAATAAACTGAAAATGACACACAATTCACACACCACCCCTAGGGTACGCTTCACTGTTGCCTTGCCCCTCGAAAGGTGATCGTCGAGTAGAGGATGTCTTAGTAAGTCCTCATGATCCGGGAACCTGGCATGAGGGTAGCTTCTAAGGTGTCTTCCCATTGCTCTGGTGATCACTATGTCCCTACAAACTCGAATTGACCCGAACACCTCCAATGGTGGTGCTACTTACCTCTCAATGGTGGGATGGCACTACTTTAAAGGACATTTACACAGACGAATTCCTTAGGGTAGGTAGATTCTCATAGATACTTGCTCTTTTCAAAAACAAACAAAATACTTTTCACACCTACACTTTCTAAAAGTTTTCAAACAAATTTTTCATACACTCTTGAGGACAGATACAAGAGTTACTTAGAGATTTTTCAGACGAAACTTTTTCAAAACCCACTCACCTTGAAAAGCAAACAAACATTGTTGAAAACACAATGAGCAAGTATCTAAGAGCCCATGGATAACCATGGATAGAAAGGGTGCTAACACCTTCCCTTTCTAAAACCTACCTCCCGAACCGAGAAGCAAATCTCATAAGGAATTTTTCTGTGCTTTTGTCCTTTCCAATTGGAGAAAATAAAAGACGGTGGCGACTCTTGCTTCCGCGACATTTCGCGAACCAGCGTTAAACAGTCAGTTCCAGATCCACCGATCACAGAACTGGCGACTCTGCTGGGGACTATTTTTAAAGTGAGGTGTACCTTAGGACTAAGATCACTGTGTTTTCAATTGCTTTGACTTGTTTGCTTTATTATTGTGGGTACTGTCTTGGGAGTTCTATAGATCCTAACCCAGATCTGGGGATACCTTATTAGAAAGTAGCAACAAGGCTGTGAGGGAACTGTGCGGGGTATACCGACATGGTTGAAGCAGTCTGCTACGTTGATGTGGCACTTTGGTGTGTACCGGTAACCCTTGAGTCAATCAAGGAGAGTACGGGGCCTCCGCGTGGTGTCGTGAAGCATCAACAGACCTTAGGAACCTTAATTGAACCATCTTGGCCTCTTTAGGGTAGTGAGATAACTACTTTGGTGTACTCCGAAGTCGGTTGATACTCGATACTACACTCAATTGAGGGTTGTTTTCTTGGGATATTTTGATCGCCAGTCAATGGCTAAATCGAAACGATGAACAATGAAAGCAATCCAATGATATTGAGATCCTTAGAACCCGGTTACTTCTAATAGGACAGGTTGAGCTCACCAACTTCAAGAGGGTAATACCCAGACCCCATGCTGGCCTGAACTCTAAGGGTTTCCCTTGTGTGACTTGTGTGTCTTCCAACTTGACTACTTGCATGCTTGTTATCTGACATTTGAGTTTCTTGCAGGTTTTGTTTATAGTCCTTAATTGGGACTCATAACAGGGTTTACTAAGTTTCTCGCAAGTTTTGTTTACAGTCCTTAAATGGGACTCATAACAGGGTTTACCTACATTACCCCACGCATAACATAACATCATGACATCATGCCATTGCATGCATCCTACATAAGGACTAATCCATTTCAAGGATCTCAAGGGTCTGTGGTGCAGGTCACGATGGACCAAACTGCCTAGCCAGGGGAAAAGGGGATTTATTTTCCTCTAAGCCAAGGTTGTCAGAGGCTATGACCCACTGGATATGGTGAGCCTTTGACTCGTGAAGAAGGACTCTGAACAACATGAAGTACCTTCAATCAAGTTACCAGTTTCCAACTCTAACAAGTTCTCTGTTTACCCCGCGAGATCCTTGAAAACATTGCATGCATATCATACATATCATTTCATTACAGGTACACTTGTTGCAGGTCACTTACCTTCTTCGCTGTTTATTACAGCCGTCATCATGAATCCTGAATCATCCGATGGACAAGCTATCAAGGCCCTTCAGGCCCAGAATGCCCAGTTCCAGGAGTTGATTATGAGCCTAGCCCAGGGTCAAAAGGAATTGAAGACTCTGATTCAGAAGAAGAAGAGGACTGTTTTGTTCAACCCTAGACGCAGATCTGGGAACACACTGCAGAATGAAGCTGAGAGGACTACTCCATCTGTGGGGGAAGGCAGTCACCAAGGGAGAGAGTTACCTAGTCCAGTGGTCTCCGACAACGAGACAGATTTCAACGACGAACAATACCCTCCTGCTGAGGACAAGTACAAGCAGTTGGAAGACCGTCTGAATGCAATGGAAATTCAACAAGTACCTGGTTTGGATTTCGGAGACCTGGGTCTATCTTCTGGTGTGGTGATCCCACATAAATTCAAGGTTCCTTCTTTTGCTAAGTATGATGGGGCATCCTGTCCCATGCTGCATCTCAGATCTTATGTGCGGAAGATTCAACCATACACTGTGGACAAGAACTTGTGGATCCACTTCTTCCAGGAGAGTCTTTCAGGGACTCACCTCGAATGGTTCTATCAGCTGGATGGGACCAAGGTTCGTAACTGGGAGGAGTTGGCTACTGCTTTTTACAAGCAGTATCAGTATAATGCCGACCTCGCTCCTACACGTACCCAACTCCAGGGTATGTCGTTAGGATCGGGAGAAGGTTTCAAAGAATATGCGCAGAGATGGAGGGACCTTGCTGGGAGGGTACAACCACCTTTGACTGACCGGGAACTCGTTGATATGTTCTTAGGGACCCTATCCGGGCCGTTCTTCAATTATCTCATTGGTAATTCTTCTGCAGGGTTTACCGACCTCATTCTGACTGGGGAAAGAATCGAAGCTGGTATCAAGAGTGGGAAGATTCAGGAGGCCACACCTTCGGATACTCACCAAAAGCCTTACATGGGCAAGAAGGAATCTAATGCTGCATACAGTCAAAAGAGTCGTCATGACCAACATGCAGGGGCAGTCATGATCTCTGGTTCTGCACCATGCCGCCAACCACAAAAGGGAAATCAGCGAAGGCCAGACGAGCCTAAAAGACAATTCACCAACATTAACATGCCATGGTCACAAGCATTGCAGCACATGTTGAAGATGAACCTGATTGCAGTGATCAACCCTCCTGCAAATCCTAAGACTTCCTCTCCAAGCTACAATCCAGAAGCAAGGTGTGCTTATCATTCTGATAGCCCGGGGCACGATACCGAAGATTGTTGGGCGCTGAAATATAAGATTCAGAATATGATCGACGCTAAGGAGATCGAATTCGAGCCTGCTGAGACTCCCAACGTGATCACTGCTCCCTTGCCAAAACATGGCTAGGATTGAGAGATTTTTGTTCATTTGAATTCAAGTTGTATCTTTCTTTTCTTATTCGAACAAACAATTATCATGTTAAACTCTTTTATTTCATGAATGCATTACACATGCCTGTCTTGAATTAATTATGTTTACCGTACTTAAAACTGCTTTCATATTTTGTGATGTCAACTCTCTTTAATTCTAAGCCTCTTGAGGGAGGATGACGAAAACGATACCACGATCTTTACAGTATGTTTTTGAACAGACCCCGCTGATGAGGTACAGGCATTGTTTCAATCCCTAAACACTGGAGTTATAAGGAAGATAATCCCTCGTCGACCCCTTTGAGCCAAATAAGTAGGAGTTTTTCTTTTCGAAAATTAAAACCCTTAATCATAACCTGGGGCAGGGTAGTTCTCTCAGCTGATCCAAGTGCACAACGAATGGCATCAAAAGAAGTCCTTCTGAAACAAAAGACAGTGATGGTTCTAAATAACCATAAAGATAGGAAGTCATTATATCTCAAAAATAAAAAACCAATAAGTCAAAACCTATGAAGGAGACTTACAAAACTGGGGCATCCCGCTGACTGTAATCACAAAAGAAACAGTTCAGGCAAAATTTAGGGATAGCAAAATCAAAAAGAAAGAGGTCGCACAAACCCTCAACAAAAACAAAAAAAAAAGACTGCCTATTCAGAATGAATCATCAATATCTGAATCATCATTGGAACATCAAGGCAAAGACTCAAACAAAGTCTAGCGCACGATCGGCTGAGTTTAGGATTGAAGAACATCACGAAGAGCGGGTGGGTACAAATAATTTGAGCCTTTATCCTTTGTTTCTTGAACCATGAACCAGGCCACGTTTCAACCCTTAAAAGTCCTAGCTGAAGCATGGGTTAGTTCGAAAGCATACTGTTACCAAAGGTATCCTGACTCCTTAAGGCTTGCGGTAAAATAACGAGTTGACATCACAGTTTACAGAAAAAATTCACTTGTTTTTATGAAAAAATGCATTTTCAAAAAACTTCAAGACAGACATAAGCTTTGCATTCTTAAAATAACATTGTTTGCATATGACTATTTGTTTGAACAGCAGAGAAATTCGCACAACGAACATCTAATGAACAAAAGTCCTCTCAACAAAGAGATCACCTCAAGTGGAAGAAACACTTCCAATCAAGGGGCATGGCATGATCAGTGTCTATCATCTGGGGCAGTCCAGTCAAGATTCGAGGAATCTCTCAAGGCCAACTAGCTTGGGGCAAACCTCCGCCCGAGTCACTGGTGGCATTCCAGCAACGAATCTTGCCGGATCAAATACCTTCTGGTGGCATGACAAAACACTCCTAACAGGGGCACCACCCTACATTTCGAAAGCGTGGACATAGTCGAAAAAATACTACGCACAATCAAAGACCCGCTAGGTTGACGTACCTAGGCAAAAATAAGGGCTTCCCGGCGAACCAAAAGGGTTCGGGCAAAATGAAGGGATGAAATGAAAAAAAAAATCTGTACACCCGGCAAGTCGAAAACCTGAAAAGGCGGCTTGGGCAAAAATGGGTATCCCGGTGGACTGAAAACCCGAAAGGGCGGTCCAGGCAAAAATTAGGGATCAAAGCGTACGACTATGTCCCGGCATCTTGTCACTTGCCTATCAGAAGAAGGTTTGTCCATCAACCACTATCAGCGCCTCACAGGTCTTCCTCTCCCACCTCAGAAACAGGGGCAATAAAGAGTTGTCTAAGTAATCTAATTGTTCTGTCCTCCAAGGTATCAAGGTAAGATCAGCCGAAGAACATAATCAGATATCCTAATTCCCCAGAGAGTGAGCCAGCAAGTCAGTACACTCTCCTCAAGCAAAGTTATCAAATCTTAAGGAAGTTGGGTATCCTCCGGCAGATATCAACATTCCCCAGCAGCATATATATCCTTAACAAGCATCCCCGGCAGTCTTAATCTAAAGGTTGTTCCCCGGCGGTATTTCAAACATTCAACAGAGTCCCTTCCAATACAGTCCAATACTTCCCCAGGAGAGTCCAATCCAGGTTCCCCAGGAAAGTTGGAGTCCATCTCCCCAAGCAGTAAGCTTATCCCCAGTAGATTCTGGAAGTTTATCCCTCGCAGAGCACGAACGCGTCGTCCGGCTTTATTCAAAGAGTTATTTCCCTACCAGGACATAACTGGGTTATCCTCAGCCAAGAGCCACGAAAAGGTCGTTGTCAACACAGTTCTTTCATATCCCCAGCAAGTTATTATCAACATTCAGCAAAGTACCTCTCTCCCCACAGAGTATTGCTCCCTAGCAAGATCGTTAGAGTACTTTTCTCCCCGCAGAGTAATCCATTCTCCAAGTTTATTCCCCAACGGAGTCATCTTCTCCTACCAGTATTCTTGCAATTATCATCCCCAGCGGAAGCAAAATCTATTCTCCAACATCAGCCCAGGATATGACTTCCCGGCACCCGTCAAGGATTTATTTTCCCAGACAAGAATACATTCATAAACATCACATCTTCATACATTATAGCATGCATACGTATCATACAACACAAATCTCATTTATTTTTGAGAACATCTTAAAATCATGCAGTTCATGCATCATGACATTGCATATGACTAATACTTTGCCTTTTCAGAAAAAAAGTCAATCAAAAGATGATCACCATCTACCTTTACAGTTCCAGATCAACACCGGTAACAAGCCAGGAAAATTCTGTGGACGACTGATCGTGGGTTAATATCCGAAACCAAACAGGACAATTATCTACTTGATCATCCTCAGGCAACCCTACACCGGTTCCTTTTCTTTCAGAAGAAGTCTTACACAGGCTCATCAACAGGTAACCTTACCCCGGTTCCTCCAGAAGTCTTACACGGACTTATCTCAAGATGACCTTACCCCGGTTCATCCAGAAGTTTTACACGAACTTATCCTGCAGTAACCTTACCCCGGTTTCTCCAGAAGTCTTACATGGACTTATCTCAAGATGACCTTACCCCGGTTCATCCAGAAGTTTTACACGAACTTATCCTGCAGTAACCTTACCCCGGTTCCTCCAGAAGTCTTACATGGACTTATCTCAAGATGACCTTACCCCGGTTCATCCAGAAGTTTTACACGAACTTATCCTGCAGTAACCTTACCCCGGTTCCTCCAGAAGTCTTACACGGACTTATCCCGAAGTAACCTTACCCCGGTTCCTCCGGAAGTTTTACACGAACTTATCCCGAAGAAACCCTACACAGGTTCTCTCTCCCCAGACGTAGTTTTACACGGGCTCGTCATCAAAGAAACCCTACACAGGTTCTCTCTTTCCAAAGATGCAGTTTTACACGGACTCGTCATCAGAAACCCTACCCAGGTTTTACTCCTTCAAAGATGCAGTTTTACACGGGCTCATCATCGAAGTAACCCCACACAGGTTCCCTTCTCAAACTCCAGACGTAGTTTTACACGGACTCGTCATCAGTAAACCCTACACAGGTTTCCTTCTCAGCTCTAGATGCGGTTTTACACGGACTCGTCATCAAAGTAACCCTACACAGGTTCCTTCTCCATTTCAGATGCAGTCTTATACGGGCTCATTATCAGTAAACCCTACACAGGTTTCCTTCCTTCAAAGATGCAGTTTTACACGAGCTCATCATCAGTCAACCCTACACAGGTTTCCTTCCTTCAAAGATGCAGTTTTACACGAGCTCATCATCAGTCAACCCTGCACAGGTGTCCTTCTTTCCAAGATGCAGTTTTACACGAGCTCATCATCAGTCAACCCTACACAGGTGTCCTTCTTTCCAAGATGAAGTTTTACACGAGCTCATCATCAGTCAACCCTACACAGGTGTCCTTCTTTCCAAGATGCAGTTTTACACGAGCTCATCATCAGGAAACCCTACACAGGTTCCCTCTTTCAACTTACAAAAATTACAATTCAACAGACAACCTCCAGATGGCATCTATAAGCCCATCTGCCTACCAATAGTCTCCAAATGGCATCTACAAGCCCATTCCCGACAAGGTTCTGTCACATCTCCAGATGGCATCTATAAGCCCATCATCCTATCCAAATGGCATCTGTAAGCCCATTTCCACCATCACTGCTACTATGTGAGCGCAAATTTCTGGGCACTTTAGTGTTCAATCATCTTCCACCCTCGGATCACGAAAGGCACACAAGCCAATCTACATCCTCAGGTCTAAGAAGATTGAACAGGGGCAACTGTTGTACCCCAAAATTTGCCCCCCCATATTCTTCAAGAAATTTCCAAGTCAAGCTTCAAAGTTCCCCAAGGGTTGCACAATTTAAAGGTCTCCTAAACAGTCAAGATTAGGGTTTTTATTCTGATCAAGAAAATGAAGTTTCCAAGGGTCCAATCAAGTCTCACATGCCTACAAATATGGTCAAGCATCCTCATACCAAGTTTCAAGACTTTCAGCACAAAATTGCACAGTCAAAAACCCTAATTGCACTACAGTCAACTGTAGGGGCAAAATGGTCATTTGACAGTAAAAAATTCAAATTTTTGGTCAACATCTCATTTTGAAGCCACAAACATCATTTGATCAATGCTTTATCATGATTCTCAAAGTATGGCTCAAAAATCATCAAGATGCAAAAGTTTCTATTTTTGGACAGCTGAAAAGTCAACTGTAACTTGACCAAGGCATAACTTTTTCATGGTTCATCAGAAAAATTCCATCCAAAGCTCATTTTGAAGAGAAAGACATTTCCTACAACTCATCTTCATACTTCAAGTGCAAGAAATGCTCTCACAAAAAGTTATCAACTTCAATATTATAGGTCATTTTCAAAAGTCAACAAAAAGGGACTTTAAGTCAAAGGCCATAACTTGATATTGATAAATCAAAATGACATGGGACCAAAGACATTGTTTAGAGGACTTCAAGACCTTTCTAAAATGTCCAAGAACATGATCAAAGCTTAAAAATTGAGCAAGATATGCATTGGAGAAGTTGGGAAATTTTTGTGAAATGGCCAAAATCATTTATCCTTGAAATTTCATTTTTTGACAAAAGGGGCCCACTTTTTCCACTTGAATTAACTTGGCCATGCTTCCCAAGTGTCCCACCTTTTATTTCAGATTTTTTTATTAATTTTTTCATTTTTTATTGATTTTATGGGATTTAATTACTTTTAAATCTTTTAAAATCAAGAGAAATTCAAAAAAATTAATTTAAGGGAATATTTGGCTTTGATTAACCTTGAATCATCATTAAGCACATCCCATTTTCGTGCCAAAGCTCAAAGAAGCAAGAATTCAAAAATGGATTCAAAAATGGAAAGTTGGTTATGGAGGTTCATGGAGAATCTTGGAATTGAAGGCTATGCATTATGGAGCCATAATTTCTCTTCATACATGTTGCATAAGACCTATACAAGACATACAAACGAAAATAGAGGCCTAGGCATCTCAAAAACGAAAAAAACACAAAAAACAAAAACTCATATTTTGGCCATATTTTTGAAAACTGAAAACGAGGGTAGAGATTGATTCAAGCAAAGAGACGTGTTCTATCACATTCCTGGGACATCAAGCAATACATTGGGATCAAAATCACAAGCTTCCATCCCCTGAAACAAGTTCAAAAAGAGGGTTTCTTCGTCCTGGAAAAATTGACCTCTAAGATCCATATCATCAGAATCAGCAGCTCATGGCCAGTGGTTTCCATGCCTCGCGCTCAATTTATGAGCGTCTGAGCTCTAATCGCTATTTTTTGTAAGGGCCTTTTCTGAAACGGTGTAAAAACCGTTGCCAATGCTTTGACATTTTCAGGAAAATAAAACATTGGGGATGACGATTGTTTGTCATGTTGTGATTGGCTGGTTTGAATCCAGCGCGCATTTTTTATTTTTTATAACACTAACGCGTTATTTTGTTTATAAATTTTGTTTGTTATTTAACTTACAAAGAAACAACTTGGCACAGTTGGTAGGTGTGTAGGTGGATAACCAAGAGGACCTGGGTTCGATCCCAGGTCCCTCACTCTTTCATGTTATTTTGCTATTCATGCTTGTATACAGGCTCAGCGTTGAAGTCCACCATATGCCCCTCCATCCAACACACCACGTGGCCACTGAAGATCATCTAAGGGACCAGATCTGAGGAGCGTGGTAAACTCTAGTCAAAGATCCCACATGCATCCTGGAAAAGTCAACAAAGCCTCCAAAATGGGCCAGAATTACTTGGGCTGCACCCCCTTGGTTTGCTATTCCTTATCTTTTTTTTTTATTATTTATTTTTATTTGTTTGCTTAATTTCCATTTAATTTTTTCAAATCAATATTTTCATAATAAATATAAAAAACACAAAAAAATCAGAAAAGATAAAAATAATAAATATTTTATTTTAGCATTAATTTTGTAAATAAATCCCATAATTAATTTAGATTTAATTTTAGGTTGTAATTTAAATTCTTTTTTCACAATAAACCAAAAATAATAAAAATAGACCTTTGACCCTTTTTACCCTTTTTTTTTAATTAATTAAATATTTTATTATAAGTATCATCAACCATTAATTTGTAAATAAATTTCATAATTAATTTAGTTTAAATTCTAGGTTTTAACTTTAATGCATTTTCTTTAATAAATTAAAAACAATTAGAATTAGAATTAATTATTTGACTTTTAATTAATTTAATTTTCTTTAATGTCATAAATACAAAAAACATAAAAAATAAGTTCTTTCTTTTTATTTAACTTAATTATTTTAACTTAATTATTTTAATTCCTTCAAAGGGTTCAACGCCCTCGCATTCGATTACGTTTTTGTTCGCGCGTTTTATTTATTTCTTTTGTGAATATAATGTACTTGTTCCAAAGCCCTGTAATAGCTATTAGACATTTATTTTCTGCACTTTATTTTAAATCGGGTCTGGATTAATTTGGCGTTGTAGACCCGCGCCTTTGTAATAGCGTAGGAACCTTTATTTTTCCGCATTTTGAATTCCCGCACCTTTAACTGTTAAACAATAACATGAAAGAATGAATGCCCAAAAATAAAATCGAAACGTAGATCACCAATGCATGGCAAGACAAACAATAAACTGAAAATGACACACAATTCACACACCACCCCTAGGGTACGCTTCACTGTTGCCTTGCCCCTCGAAAGGTGATCGTCGAGTAGAGGATGTCTTAGTAAGTCCTCATGATCCGGGAATATGGCATGAGGGTAGCTTCTAAGGTGTCTTCCCATTGCTCTGGTGATCACTATGTCCCTACAAACTCGAATTGACCCGAACACCTCCAATGGTGGTGCTACTTACCTCTCAATGGTGGGATGGCACTACTTTAAAGGACATTTACACAGACGAATTCCTTAGGGTAGGTAGATTCTCATAGATACTTGCTCTTTTCAAAAACAAACAAAATACTTTTCACACCTACACTTTCTAAAAGTTTTCAAACAAATTTTTCATACACTCTTGAGGACAGATACAAGAGTTACTTAGAGATTTTTCAGACGAAACTTTTTCAAAACCCACTCACCTTGAAAAGCAAACAAACATTTTTGAAAACACAATGAGCAAGTATCTAAGAGCCCATGGATAACCATGGATAGAAAGGGTGCTAACACCTTCCCTTTCTATAACCTACCTCCCGAACCGAGAAGCAAATCTCATAAGGAATTTTTCTGTGCTTTTGTCCTTTCCAATTGGAGAAAATAAAAGACGGTGGCGACTCTTGCTTCCGCGACATTTCGCGAACCAGCGTTAAACAGTCAGTTCCAGATCCACCAATCACAGGGAGGTATTACTTACAACCCTTCTCTGCCTCTATGTCAATTCGGTTATGCTCGAAGACATGGTCCTCATGACGCACTTATCCAGGGTATTGTGTTTGACTACGAAAGTGATCCTCAAGGTTATCATTGAAGGTTTATACATGCGTGGGGCATGGTAAGCAAGATTAATAGTAAGGCTTTAGGACATAAGAACTCCATCCCTCTGGAGCCCTATCTCAAATGGATACGAGCTCGAGCTCAAAACCTCATGATTCCATATCCAGCTATCCTACCAGTGATCATGGAGCATGTTATCGAAGGAGGCATCTCTCGCACCATCCTCAATCCAGACATGCCTACTGAGCTTGAAGAATTGTAGAAGTCTTAGATTCAACTGAAGGAAGAACGGGACACCTTTGAGACTCAATTCTATGCAAGCGAAAAGAAAGTGTTGGAGCTCACAAAGCAACTTCACGAGGAGCAGGGTCTTAATGCTTACATCAACACAAAGAGGAAGCGTCTGTGGGAGACTTGAGTCTTAGGTTTTAGGAGTTCATATTGCTGTCTCTTTGAGACCTTGTTATTTTCATTGTACGCCTAATAGGAAATTGTAATTTTGAACTTATTAATAAAATATTTGTTTCTCTTTCCTCTTGGTTAGAAAATTTAAATCTCCTATGGTCCTTGAAAACATTGCATTTTATATATCATGCATCATTACATAACAGTTTTTTCATACAGGTTTCTCATTTTCTCGCTATTTATTTCAGCAAAAAAATGGCCCTCGAACAAACTATAAAGGATCTCCAAGCTCAGCATGCACAATTTCAAGAGACTCTTCTAAATCTGGCACAAGGGAAGAAAGATCTGATGGCGCTCGTCGCCAAGAAAAATAAGGAAGGAATAACCAGGGTTATAAGAATGTGGTAGAAGCATCAAGCATGAAGGAAGGACTAACCAGGGTTATAAGAATGTTCATGAAGATGAAGACTACTCTGACGAACAGTATCCTCCTACAGATGACAAATACAAGCAGTTGGAAGACAGACTCTAGGCTATGGAAATCTAGAAGGTGCCTGGATTGGATTTTGGAGAACTAGGTCTGGTACCGGGGTGGAAATACCACATAAGTTCAAGGTCCCTATATTTGTTAAATATGATGGGGTCTCTTGTCCCAAACTCCATTTGAGGTCATATGTTGGCAAGATCCAACCTCATATTGCTTACCGGAAATTATGGGTCCATTTCTTCCAAGAAAGTTTGGCTGGCACTCAACTTGAATGGTTCTATCAGCTCAAAGGAACCAACATTCACACATGGGAAGACTTGTCTGCTACTTTCTATAAACAATATCAATATACTGCTGACATGGCACCGACTTGAGTGCAACTGCAGAATATGTCCATCGGCTCGAATGAAGGGTTCAAGGGATACACACAAAAATGAAGGGATTTGGCTGGAAGGGTGCAACCTCCCTTGAATGATCGGGACCTGGTAGATATGTTCATGGGTACTCTGACAAGCCCATTCTTTAATGTGTTGATTGGAAGCTCGTCGTCTGGTTTCATGGAACTGATTCTGACTGGAGAAAAGGTTGAAAGTGGTAACAAGAGTGGGAAGATTTCGATGGATACATATTCTAATGCTGTGAAGAAGCCATTCAGTGGTAAAAAAGAATTCAATGTTGTCTATGGTTAGAAGAGTCGTAGTAAAAGTGATTACCATTAGTCTGTGGAAGCGGTGTTAATTTCCAATCTGGCGCATGTTCAACAACAACAAGGTAACCGACAAAGTCCAAACGCTCCGTTGAGGAAGTTTACCAAAATTGGCATGCCTTTATCTCAGGAATTACAAAATTTGTTAAAGGCTGAACTCATTTCACCGCGGGATCCTCCTCAGAATCCCAACACATCCTCTCTAAAGTATAATCCAAATGCAAGGTGTGCATATCATTTGAACAGTCCTGCGCACGACACCAACAACTGGTGGGCCCTGAAGAGCAAGATTCAGGATATGATCGATAATAAGAAAATTGAGTTCGATCCTCCAGAGACTCTGAATGTGATTACTGCACCTATACCCAAGCATGACAAGGGCATAAGTGCTATTGAAGATGTTCAGTATGTTACTTCTATAAGTGATGTGGTTACTCCCCTCTCGACAATTAAGAAGAATTTGTTACAAGCCGGTTTATTTCTGAGTTGTGCTAAAGAATGTTATTGTTTTGCAGTCCAACCTAATGACTGCGGGTTACTAAAGGAAGGTGTTCAACATTTGCTGGATGAACATGTAATTTTGATTGAGAAAGTTCAGAATTTGTGCCAAGATTTGTCTGTCATATTCGGTACTACTTTCAGGATCACTTTCAAGGGTCCTATAAGGATTACCACCAATCCAAAAGCTGCTTCGTTAATCATTACAACACCTGGGCCCATCCCATATTCCTTAGGAAAGGCTATTCCATGGAATTATGGGTCTGACGTCTATTACCATGGCATTAAACAAGAGTTGTCTGATGAGGATGATGAAGAGGTTGATATCAGCATTGTCAATATTGCAGGGACTAGCAAAATTACTAGAAGCTGAAGGATTTTCTCCTTGGAAATATCTCCACTTGTTCAAGTCACTGTTACCAAGTCAACTACTGAGGCTTGAGGTAAAGAGCCAATGATAGAGTCTGCCTGGGCGGAGGCACCAAGAGAAGCTATAATCAAGGATACCTCTAAACAAGATTTGGAAGAGGTTTTTAAGATCATTTGCAGAAGCGATTATAAAACGGATGAAAAACTGAGGCAGACCCTGTCTAAAATTTCCATGTTATCTTTGCTGCTGTGTTTTGAAGCCCATGCGCAGGCTTTGGTAAAATTCTTGAAGACTGCTCATGTGCCATAGGAAATTTTAGCTGATCAATTTGATAGTTACATGACAAGTTTAACAACTGATAATGGATTAGGTTTCTCCGATGCTGACCTAACTCCAGAGGGGAGAAATCATAATAGGGTCTTGTACATCTCCATTTAATGCAAGGGAACTATGTTGGCTCATGTGTTAATTGATATTGGATCTTCTATGAAGGTTCTGCCTAAAGTCGCTCTTGACAGACTGGATTGTGAAGGGGTTATGCTGAAGCCCAGTGATATCATAGTTCGATCCTTTGACGGGTCCAGAAGAATGGTGCATGGAGAAGTGAACCTCAAAATCAAAGTGGGTTCATAGATATTTTAGTCCACTTTATATGTAATGCACACTCGGCTGACCTATTCATGTCTATTGGGACAACCCTAGATCCATGGGGCAGGTGCCATCACCTCCACTTTGCACCAGAAACTAAAGTACCCGGTAAAGGGAAAGGTTGTTACTGTCTGCGGAGAAGAGGAGTATGTGGTCATCCACCTAAACTCATTCTGGTACATGGAGATGGATGGATAACTTATCGAGATTCACTTTCAGACCTTTGACGTGATTTCCCCTTCTTCTATTAAAGATGTTTCTTCCATCCCAAAGACCACCAGGACTCCGCACAAGATGGCTTCTTTGAAATATGCCAACGCTACTATAGAAGAAGGTGGCAGTACTATTTGGGGCCATCTTCCTGATATCCCCCATAAATCTAACAAGTTTGGTTTGGGCTTTACTGTAGAAGATCAAAGGGTTGTTCGTCGCACTCGGGCTGGAAGACCTCCGTTCCTTATCAGCAACAACATAGTTAACACTATAGAGGATGCTGGCAGTGATTGTGATTTCAACAGCTAGATATTCCCTACCATTGGTGATGGACTTAAAAATTGGAAAGAAGAAGACCTTTTCCCTATCTCGTTTAGTCAGGAGTAATAGCTACATTCTTGTCTTATTTCTTTAAAATATTTTTGGTTATGTAATAAACAATGACTTTAAACCTTGTGTCTCACCCGAGGCACAATGGTTCATTTGTTAAGGGTTGATAATTCATAAACATTGCTCATTCAATAAAACATTGGACATTTTGCATGAAATTTTTTTGATCTCTATCTTTCTTTTATATAATTGCATTTTCAAATAGCTATGTTTTCTTACACACACCCACACACTACATTGTAGATCCTCATCCACTCTGGATCTCGTTGACAATGATTTTTCTATTTCTGCTTATGACTTTGAAAATCCGATCTACCAAGTCGAGAAAAAAGGTGAGGAAGATTGTGAAATACTTGGAGAACTTGCCAGAATCTTAATACAAGAAGAAAAGGTTATCTAACCACATGAAGAGCCGGTCAAAGTTGTAAACTTGGGTTCTGAGACAGACAGAAAAGAGGTCAAAATCGGCCCCAATTTAGAGAGTAGTGTCAAGAGCAGATTAATCCAGATGTTGCATGAATATGTTGAAATCTTTGCATGGTCATACGAAGACATAC
This sequence comes from Vicia faba, assembly GCA_948472305.1. NCBI lineage: Eukaryota > Viridiplantae > Streptophyta > Magnoliopsida > Fabales > Fabaceae > Vicia > Vicia faba. The sequence goes on from OX451735.1 coordinate 1,233,499,182, forward strand.
CGGGACTTGATACTGATATTGTGGTTCATCGTCTACCAATGAAAGAGGTTTGTTCTCCGATCAAGCAGAAGGTTCATCACATGCATCCTGAAATGTCAGAAAAGATCAAAGCCGAGGTTACGAAACAATTCAACGCAGGGTTATTAGCAGTGACATCATATCCTCAATGGGTTGCTAATGTTGTTCTGGTGCTAAATAAAGATAACAAGGTATGTATGTGTGTGGATTACATGGATTTGAATAGGGAAAGCCCCAAATATGACTTCCCGCTTTTGGGTTGTTCTTATTTCCCAATGTTGACCAGTTTGTGGATATAAAAGCCATTAGGATCTTTATGATTGGGATTCCATTCCATACATTATTGGGTGATGCTTATTATTCTATTCATCTTCGGGATTATTACCATGGAGGGATGATCATTTGCTACACACATTTGTTGTATAAGTGGTTTATTTCTCACTTTCTTTGGTCTAATGCTTTCTGGGATGTCAAGAAGGAGCCCCGTTGGGCTCCGAATATTATGGCCCTGACTCATTCAGATATTGTTTAGTATCATCAGGCTTACCATGATGTAGAGATTGTCGATAATTGTGGTAGTTTCCCTAATGTACCTCTTCTTGGTACAAAGGGAGAAGATAACTACAATATCGTTCTTGCACAACGACAACTTGGATATCCGATGAGGGATAAGCCAAATAGTATTCATTTGAGTGGTTTCTTCATTAAGGAGGGATATGTTCAAAAGGAAGCTAAAGAGGATATTTCAAAATCTTAGCCTCATATTCACAGGAAGAGCAGGAAGGACTTGGGACCTAGAGGGGTTGTTTCTTTGGAGCCTTATCTTCAGTGGGTACAAGCAAGAGTCGTTCAGTTGAAGATGCCGTATTCCCGGGAAGCACCCATGCCTGATATGTTTGAAAAGACCACTCCTCCCCTATTAGATGATGTGGAAGAGCTTCAGCTTTCCCTAGTTAAGATGCAGCAGGAAAAGGAAGCTTGGAAGAATAAGTGTCAGACTTTAGAGGTGTCCTACCGAGCAGACTTGAAGGAGAAAGATAACTTGATCGAGATTCTTGAGAGTTATGTTGTAGAGACGATGGAGAGGAAAGAGGATTTATTTTCCTCTAGAGATCAATCAGTACTTAGTTGCTCACTTCCTGACTCTGATGATTGGAAAGAGGTCATTAACAGGTATACAGAAGAGAACAAGCAGTTGAAGGATCGGATTGCAAGACTCACAGGGAAGCATCAGTGTATGGAGTGATCTTCATCAGATTTACTTTATTAGGGTCTTAGATTTTTATATTATCTTGTACTTGGTATTATTGGAACTTGTACTAAAAGTTGTAATCCTTTTTGAAGTTATTATAATGAGATTTTCAGTATTCCAAATGTGTTAGTACCTTGACATTTGTAAATTGTCTTAAAATATTTAAGTTCCTTGAAATATTAATAATAAAATAAATCATGTGCATTGCATATCATGCATCATATTGTACATACTTCTTGCATTTCTGTTTATACCCAGGTGTCTTACTGTAGTTCTTTACTTCATTCAGCAAGCTGTCTCACCAGTACAATACTCAAGCTAATTTCAGAAGGAAGATGGATAATCTAGAACAAGATAATCGCGAGCTGCACGAAGAAGTTACTTCTCTGAAGGCTGGTATGGCCAATCTCACTGCTTTTATGCAACCGTTGGTGGCTTCTCAGAATCAGCCACCACTTGCTCAACCTAAATAGACAACAGTTATTTCTGAAGCTCCGACAGTTCCTGTTTTTGTTACTCTAGTTACTGTTGTTTAGAATCATATGCCTCAGGGTTATCCGTGGGGAATGCCAGAGAACTTCATGCTAGAAGGTTATAATCAGGATGCTCAGGTTGCTCCATTTTCTCAGGCTGCTTCTGCTCCTACACCTCCTGTGGTGCATATTACTCATGCTGCTAGAAATAAGATTCACTATGTTGCCCCTCCTTCGGTGAATGTTGTACCGTTTGCTAATGATGAAGTTTATCGCCTTATTCCTCCACCAAGTGAAAGCTTGGGTGCATATGATCGAATGGACGATTTTCAGGACCAGTTTGATAAAATGCAGAAAGAGTTGAAGGCCCTTAGAGGAAAATAATTGTTTGGGCAGAATGTGAATGATATGTGTTTGGTTCCAAATGTGAAAATACCTGCGAAGTTCAAAGTACCAGAATTTGAGAAGTACAAAGGCAACACTTGTCTTTATGCACACTTAGTGATGTATGTAAGAAGGATGTCTACTCACACTGATGATCAACACTTGTTGATTCACTTTTTCCAAGATAGTTTGACTAGTGCAACATTGAAATGGTATATGAACCTGGATAGTGCCAATGTTCATACTTTCAATGACCTGGGTGAAGCGTTTATTAGACAGTACAAATATAATATGGACATGGAACCTGACCGTGATCAACTCAGGGCAATGGTCCAGAAGAACAAGGAGTCACTTAAGGAATATGCACAGATATGGCGTGAAGTAGCCGCCCAAGTGATTCCTCCAATGGAAGAAAAATAAACGACGAAGATTTTTCTGAAAACTCTAGGTGCTTTCTATTATGAAAAAATGGTGACGAGTGCGCCAAGTTATTTTACCGAGATGGTGAGCATGGGTGTCCGTCTAGAAGAAGCTGTAAGAGAAGGTCGCTTGACAAGAATTGAAAATTTTGGCAGTACAAAGAAACCATCATATGGATTTGCTAAAAATGAAGAAGGAGAGGCAAATGTTTTTATTCAAGAGAGAAGGGTTAATCCTCCTAGAAGAAATCATCAACGCCACCAACAGATTCGGAAACTCCAGTTGTCAATACGACTTTGACCACAATGGCTTATCAAAGACCAACCCCTCAAGGAAATCAATGGTGGAATCAAAGGAGAGAGGCTTTTGACTCTATCCCTATGAGCTATATAGAGTTACTCCCAACATTTATTCAAAAAAAGTTAGTTCCGACCAGGCCGCCCCCCGCTATACCATCACCTTTGCCTTGGTATTATAAGGCAGATCAGACGTGCGCTTTTCATCAGGGTGCACCAGGGCACAATGTGGAAAACTGTTATCCCCTGAAATTAGAGGTACAAAAAATGGTAATATATGGCCTTTTGTCCTTTAAGGATGTCAAACCTAATGTAAAAGATAATCCTTTGCCAAAGCATGGAGGAGAAAATACTGTCAACATGGTTGTTGGTTGTCTAGGGGACTTCCACATTTATGAAATCAACTTGGTCAGAGGAGATTTGCTAAAGATGCATTCCGACCTTTGTGAGTTTAGTTACTATACAAATGACCATGCTGGTTGTGGTATCTGTAGTACTGATATACAAGGGTGTGATAAGATAAATGCTAATTTACGTGAAATGATGGATGAAGGCCTCATCCATATAATCAGGCCTTGGGCAGCATACGAGGCAGAAGTCAACGTGGTCTTCAGATGTCCTAGATAGTTTCGGATCTTTGATGTGAACCATATGAATGATGATTTGGTGCAATTTCAAGCTACCTTCTTCCACATGGATGGTCAAGTAAAACACCACTATGGATCTTGTCGGGTTTGCTACAGAGATTCTTGAGGTTGTTCCCTTATGAAAAAATGTATTCAGTTGTTATTAGATAATGGTACCATCAAGGTTTCAGGCCATATAGATGATTACCACGGAATTAATGCAATTGAAGATTATTTGGCTAAGATTGAGTCAGATGATGAATATGCTTCTACGGATGAATTCTTTTCCTCAGACAAAGATATGTTCTCCAGTAATGATTCTACGATGACCAAATATTCTGAAGAAGGGGTGAACGTAATTGTGCCTTGCTTCAATGATTCCACCCCTGTCGAGATTGAATATTGTAGTAAGCCAGTTGTTGTTCCAGTAGTGATTTTCTTGCCGGGCCCTGTTCCTTATGTATTAGACAAAGTCGTATCATACAGATACAATGCTACAATTCTAGAGAATAGTGTGGAAGTTCCCATCCAACCTTTGTTTGATGTCGAGAATATTGCTGAAGCCATTAGAGTGACCCGTAGTGGTCGTGTGTTCACACTTGTTATTCAAAGGAATGTCAGTGCCGATAAGAAGGTTGTTGAAAGTGTTGAAACTAAGAAAGCAGTACGGGAATCCAATGGTGCAGCCCTGGAGAAAGATGTGGATGATATATTGAAGATTATCAAAATGAGCGACTACAGGATTGTAGATCAGTTGTTGCGGACTCCTTCAAAGATGTCTATTCTGGCCTTGCTGATGAATTCTCCTTCCCATAGAGAATCTTTACTGAGAGTGTTGGATCAAGCCTTCGTGGAAAGTGATATGACGTTTGACCAATTCAGCAGTTTGGTAGGTAATATTACATCTTGTAATAACATAAGCTTCTGTGATGATGAATTTTCTGACGAAGGAAGGAATCACAATCTAGCCCTCCATATATCCATGAACTGTAAGAATGATTCATTGTCAAATGTGTTGATTGATAATGGGTCCGCCTTAAATGTCATACCGGGGAGCACGCTTATGAAGCTGAAGTATCAAGGAGCTCCCATGCGCCCAAGTGGCATAATCGTAAATGATTTCGATGGATCAATAAAGTCTATTATTGGGGAAGTGGATCTGCCTATTCACGTAGGCCCACAGCTTTTTCCGATTACTTTCCAAGTCATGGATATTGTGCCCGCATACAACTGTTTACTGGGACTATTAGACAGTGTGACGAGTGATTGATAGGGGGTTGAATAGATCACCTCCTTATTTTTCAAGGACTTAAAATCTTTTATCCAAGTTTGTTAAATGCAGCAGAAAAGTAAGGTCCATAATCAACTTTCGTCTATTTTGAACCAACTACTAGAAAATCGGACATGCGATAAACTTGCTGGATTTTATTAGTATGAAATAGATGAATCTTAAACACAGATTACTTAACGTTTTTAATGCACTTATCACTAGAACAATGTTAACAATGAATTAAAACTTGTAAGCAATTTTGTCAAACAATTGGCGTATGCTTGTTTGATGATTAATAATGGTGATTTGATGAAAATATTTGAACCACTATTTTATCATTAAACAGAAAACTCAGCAAGCCAATTGAATCACAAAATTGCGGAAAATGTAAAGAGATAGAGAGAGAAAAAAACAATACGCAAGCAGTTAGGTAAGGAAGTTCCCCAATGTCATCCTCGCGCGTGGGTACGTCTCCCTCTCAATTCCAAAATTGAAATTAAGAATTCTTATAACAATTTTGCTTAATGTTTGAATACAAGGTTACACTACACAGACAGAAAGAAATCCCTAAGATCTTCTTCTTCTTGTAAGAACCTCAACTTGATATGAGCCTTGTCAAGATTCCCTGCAAGATGCACAATCGATCCTCCACTTCCACGACCTGTTTGCAAAAATTCCTATGATTTCCAAACCCCTTGCTACGGCTGAATCCGACTTGCGCAGTCGTGACTAACAAACACTCAAGAACACGTCCGTTCTTGAAGGACAAACCCCTTGGTTTTTCCTCAAAGCCCCCTTAAGAATCTTCAACCCAGCTGACATCCCTTGAATGCACAGTTGAACGTTTTCAACAATTTCAGCACACATAAATTGAGATGCAATCTCAGCAAACTTGTAACAAAAAGAACCAATGTCATTCACACATAATGAGTCTTTGAATAAGCATGGTAATAACTGAGTAAACAGAAAATAATATGGTGAAAGCATTTAACACAGAGAATATTAAGTTTACATAAGCTATAGCAAAAATTGTTTGAATAGAACATTAATACAAACTTCAGAAAAAATGATGACTAGGGTTAGCCGATGTATGTAATGAATGAGATAATTGGAAAGAGTTTAAAACATAAAATTGGGTAGATGGGTCGACCCAACTCAAATTAAAGGCATTAATTATCCTTATGTGTCGACACGAAACACGTATGTGTCGACACATCTTATATTGAAGAACTGTTTTTAATGTTTCGTATCGACCCAAGAATCGTATGTGTCGACTGGAAGTAACATGTGTCGACGTAAACCTTAATGTGTCGACCAGAAAACAATTTTGATTTCTATTTTTACATTTTTATTCAGTATGAGTCGACTCATAACTATATGAGCTGACTCATAATAGTAAATTTTAATAGAAGTGCAGTTTTTTACAAGTTTCTGTGAACAGTTGGATATGAGACCCATTTGCAATTATATGATTATGAAAAATGAACTATCTAAAGATGATTATGCATACATAATTATGTAATGCAATTTGCATATGTCAAGTTCAAAAAATTTATGTAAAAAAAATATAGATAGTATTAATGGAACAATTAAGGCCAGTTTATAATTAATCGTAGAATTCTTAAAGAGAAAGTAGAGAGGAAAGATATTACCTCAGTTGATGAGATGTTAAGACACACTTACGAAAGCTAAAAACACATCTCAACAACATGGTGAGATATAGATATAATTTAAGTACATGTATGCTTAAGACATCAACTAAGAGAGATCTAAAATCCCTAGCTCATGACGAATGTTGAAGAAAGGTTTCGTTGCTAGTGGTTTTGTAAAAATGTCAGCAAGTTGATTTTTAGTATCAACATGCTCAAACATAACATCCTCCTTTTCAACATGATCACGAAGAAAGTGATGCCTAATATCTATGTGTTTAGTATGTCAGTGTAAGACAGGATTCTTAGTAATATTTATAGCACTTGTGTTGTCACATTTTATTGGAATATGTTTTAATTGAATATCATAGTCTTGTAATTGTTGCTTCAGCCATAAAATCTGAGCATAACAACTACCGGCTACAATGTATTCAGCCTCAGCGGTTCACAAAGCAACAACAACCTGCTTTTTGCTATGCCAACTCACTAGAGAGTTTGAAAACAAATGACATGTTCCACTAGTGCTTTTCCTATCTGACTTGTAGCCAGCAAAATCAGAATCGGAGTAACCTACTAAACTGCTATCGCTTCCCTTGGAATACCATAGCCCATACTTAGATGTACTATTGAGATACCTAAGTATACGCCTGACAGCTTTCGAGTGGTATTCCTTAGGATCTGATTAATATTGTGCACACATGTAAACACTAAACATGATGTCATGCCTAGATGTTGTAAGATACAAAAGGGATCCAATCATACCTCTATATATTTCTTGACATCTACACTCTTACCATGTTCATCTTTATCTAAATTCCCTTTGGTAGGCATAGGGGTGTCAATTGATTTTGAGTCGTCCGTTCCAAATCGTTTAAGCAACTCTTTGCAATATTTTGTTTGACATACAATTGTGCCTTCATTGAGCTGCTTTATTTGAAGACCGAGGAAGTAGTTTAGCTCCCCCATGAGACTCATCTCAAATTCACCCTGCATAACCTTAGAAAATTCTTCAACCAAATATAGGTTAGTTGAACCAAAAATAATATCATCTACATATATTTGAACTAAAAGAATGTGCTTTCCTTTACGTTTAATGAAAAAAGTGGTATCCACTTTACCTCTTGAATATCTATGATCAAGTAGAAATTTACTAAGTCTTTCATACCAAACCCGAGGGGCTTGCTTAAGACCGTATAACGCTTGTTTTAATTTGAAAATATAATATGGATATTCATTATTCTCAAAACCAGGAGGTTGTGAGACATATACCTCTTCATTTATGACTCCGTTTAGAAAAGCATTTTTTACGTCCATTTGATAAAACTTACAATTTTTTTGCACACGCATAAGCGAGCAAGAGACGTATAGTCTCAAGGCGAGAAATTGGAGCATAAGTCTCCTCATAATCAATGCCCTCCTCTTGGTTATACCCTTGTGCCACATAACATGCTTTGTTGCGGGTTATCACTTCGTTTTCATCAAGTTTATTTCTAATAACCCACTTAGTGCCTATGATATGATGGTCTCGCGGATGAGGGATAAGTTCCCAAACTTCATTTCTTTTAAATTTATTAAGCTCTTCTTGCATGGCCATTAGCCAAAATTCATCAATCAAGGCCTCTTTGGAATTTTTAGGTTCTACTTGTGAAACAAAAGCTAAGTGATAATAGAAATTACTTATCTTAGAGCGAGTCATCACTCCTTTTGAAATACCTCCCAATATGTTGTCAATAGGATGGTCTTTTGAGGATTTCCAAGCTGGTGGAAGATCATTTACTTCCGTTAACTCTTCTTCCCCATCTTTTGTATGGCTTGTATATTTTTCCTCCTCATCGTCAACTGTTTTAGACTAATCAATTTCCTCAACAGTTTCCTTGAGTATGTCTTATGTAGATACACCTGCACCATCAAGAGAAATACCTTTTCTGACATTTTTCGGATAAGATTCATCAAAAGAAACATGGAATGACTGCTCAACAGTAAGTAAATTCTTATTATATACTCTATATGCTTTACTTGATTGTGAGTATCCGAGAAAGATACCTTCATCTGCTTTTGCATCGAATTTCCCAAGATTTTCTTTACCATTATTCCAAAACAAAACATTTACAACCGAATACGTGAAAATGTGACATGTTTGGCTTTCTTCCTTTTTAAAGTTCATAAGGTGTTTTATTCAAAATAGGATGGATTAATATTCTGTTTAAAACATAACAATATGTGTTAATTGCGTCATCCCAAAAGTATTTTGGTAATCCACCCTCATTGAGCATTGTTCTTACCAACTCCTCTAAAATGAAATTTTTGCGCTCCACAACTCTATTCTACTGTGGAGTTCGAGGTGTTGAAAACTTATGCTCAATACCATGCTTGTCACAATACTTATCAAAGAGATGGTTTTGAAATTCACCTCCATGATCCCTTCGAATTGTAATTATTTTTAATTCCATTATGTTTTGAGATAGTTTTGCAAAACTCTTAAAAGCATAAAAAGTTTCATCTTTGCTATGAAGGAATATAGTCCAAGTAAATCTAGAGTAGTCGTCAATGATTACAAAACCATAATAATTTCCACCTAGACTTTTTGTTCTAGAAGGTCCAAAGAGGTCCATATGGAGAAGCTCAAGGAGTCGTGAAGTGGAAATCATATTTTTAGATTTGTAAGAGACCCTTGTTTGCTTTCCCATTTGGCATGCATCACATAGGTGATCTTTTGTAAATTTTATCTTTGGAAGACCCGCTACTAGATCCTTAGATACAACCTTATTAAGTAAATCAAAGTTAACATGCGCTAGACGTTTATGCCAAAGCCAAGAATCATCATTAAAGGTGACTAGACACTTAGCGCTTGTTAATGATACATCAAAAAGGTCAAGCATATAGACGTTGTTTACTCTAATACCCTTAAACACAATATTTTGTTTAGTATTTTCAATTATGCATCAAGTGTTTGTGAAAGTAACTTTATAACCCTTGTGACACAATTGGCTAATACTTAACAACTTATGTTTAAGCCCCTCTAATAAATGGGCATCAGAAATAGTAGTGGTAGAGGGATTACCTATACTACCTTTATCGAGTATCGCTCCTTTGTTATTGTCTCCATAAGTAAAAAATCCCTTCTTCTTTGCTTTGAAGTCAATGAAAAGCGATATGTCACCTGTCATGTTCCTTGAACACCCGCTATTTAGAAACCATCTTCTATCCACGAATGTAAGACACTTTTCCTGCAATATCAAAAGAGAGAGGTAGGTACCCAATTTTTATTAGGTCCGTGTGGGTAAGTGGTAACATGGTTGCCTTTAGGCCTCCATTTGTAAATGCCTTTAGGAACAATAAATCTCCTAAACTTACATTTTTCAATGGTATGACCAAAATGACAACAATAATGACATAAACCATGATGATGGTGTATTTTCTTACTTCTGCTCATTGAATCCTTTGGAATCTTTTCAACAAAAAAATATTTTGCATATGGTGGATTTAACGTTTTCTTAAAAAGTCTAGGACCGACAGAAAAAGTAACCTTGGGTTGTAAAGTTTTTCCAATTTGACATTAAGAGTTCTAACCTCTTGTTGCCAAATATGACAAACTTCACATTCCCTTCTAGGAATACATCCTCTAACATCCTTATCCTTTGAACTTTATGCAATACTAGCTTTTAGACATTTTAAGTCTTTTTCAGCTTTATAGACTTTACCCTTTAAGAATGAAAATATTTGTTTATCGGAGGATATTCTCTTAAAAGCATCTTCAGCTTTGTTTTGCAGTTTTTCAAAAGCTATTTTCAATTCAGAAAAAGACATAGAAGAAAAGTTGTTAGGATATGCTTGTCTTACTTGCTTGTCGTGGTTGTTTTTCTTGTGGTAGGACTAATTTTTGGTGTGTGCTATGAGACATAAATTTGCAGTCTCATTGCTATCACTCGAACTGTCATCGTTTGATGAATCACTATCATTTTCCCATGCAATGTAAGCTCTTATTTGTTTATTTAACTTCTTTGGTGGAGCTTTTCCTTTCTCCTTTTTCATCTTTGGACAGTCCGGTTTATAGTGTCCAACTTTACCACAATTGTAGCAAGGTCCTTTACTTCTTTGCTTTTTATTCTCTTCTTGCCTTGGCTCTTTGGACTGTTTTCGAAAGCTTGTGAGATTCTTATTGGAGTGCTTGATTCCATTCTTTCGAATAAACCTATTATATCTCCGAACAAAAAGTCCCATTTCTTTATCATCAAAATTTTCATCACTACTTGAATCATTATCTTGCTCTTTGTTTGAGGACTTGGAGCTAGAAGCCATTAGAGCTATTGACTTCTTCTCACCCTCCTTGTCTTTATTCTTCTCCTTCTTACTCTTATTTTCATATTTTTCAAGACTTTCCAATTCTTGTTGATGTTCTTCCAGCTTGCCAAACAAAGTTGTAATGGTAAGCGTAGTAAGGTCATTGGCTTCCTTGATAGCTGTTACTTTAGGTTGCCTTTCCCTGCTAAGACATCCTAGAATTTTATTAGTAGCAATTTCATTAGAAACAGGTTTTCCAAGTGCATTTAAACGAATCACAAGATAAATGAATCTCTTTTGCATGTCGGAGACAGATTCTCCTTGTTTCATGCGAAATAGCTTGAACTCTTGATTGAGTGTGTTAATGCGGGACTGTTTAACTTTAGTAGTGCCCTCATGGGAAATTTCTAAATCATCCCACATTTCTTTAGCAAACATGCAATGAGACACCCTATAATACTCATCAACACCAAGTGCTGAGATTATCATATTTCTGCCTCTCCAATCACATGACCACTTCTTTTCATCTATTTCATTCCAATGATCCTCATGTTTAGGTACTATTGCACCTGCATCATTCCTCATGGTAATTTGAAAAGGACCATTCTGAATGGCATTCCATACATTCCTTTCAATGGAATTTATGTATACTCGCATGCAGTCTTTCCAGTAGCCATAGTTTTCACCATTGAAAACAGGAGCTCTATTATACACCCCTTTGGTTCAAAGGCCATAGTGTTACTAGTATACACAAAGCACCAGCTAACCGACACTCTGATACCACTAGTTAGATGTGGTGGCAAGTGATCAAGAGGGGGGAGGGTGAATAGATCACCTCCTTATTTTTCAAGGATTTAAAATCTTTTATCAAAGTTTGTTAAAAGCATCGGAAAAGTAAGGTCTAGAATCAACTTCTGTCTATTTTGAACCAACTACTAGAAAACCCGACATGCGATAAACTTGCTGGATTTTATTAGTATGAAATATATGAATCTTAAACACAAATTACTTAACATTTTTAATGCACTTATCACTAGAACAATGTTACCAATGAATTAAAACTTGTAAGCAATTTTGTCAAACGGTTGGCGTATGCTTGTTTGATGATTAATAATGGTGATTTGATGAAAGTATTTGAACCATATTTTATCATTAAACAGAAAACTCGGCAAGCCAATTGAATCACAAAATAATGGGAAATGTAAAGAGATAGAGAGGAGAAAAAAACAATATGCAAGCAGTTTGGTAAGGAAGTTCCCCACTGTCGTCCTCGCGTGTGGGTATGTCTCCCTCTCAATTCCAAAATTGAAATTGAGAATTCTTATAACAATTTTGCTAATATGTTTGAATACAAGGTTACACTACACAGACAGAAAGAAATTCCTAAGATCTTAATCTTCTTATAAGAACCTCCACTTGATATGAGCCTTATCAAGATTCCATGCAAGATGCATAACCGATCCTCCACTTCCACAACTTGTTTGCAAAAATCCCTCTGATTTCCAAACCCCTCGCTACGGCTGAATCCAACTTGTGCGATCGTGACTAACAAACCCTCAAGAACATGTCTGTTCTTGAAGGACAAACCCCTTGGTTTTTCCTCGAATCCCCCTTCAGAATCTTCAACCCAGCTGAGATCCCTTGAATGCACAGCTGAACATTATCTCTTGATCTCTTGATCCAATTGAACAAAGATGTTTGATTTTCGTTGTTGTTGTTGAATTAAGATGATTGAGAAGATGATGAAGATGAAGTATCTTTCAGGCTTCTTGCTGCTCAGAATTCATGCTCACAATTGTAAATAATTGTGTCTCTCTTTATTGCTGAAAAAACTTACTTATATATGTAACAAAAAACGGTTAGAGGCAGAAATTCGTATTATGAGTCGATGCATGTTAGCATGAGTTGACTCATGTTAGTTATGTAACACGGAATGAGTCGATACATGTTATTAAGAGTCGATGCAAGTATATATTACAACATATTACAGAGCCAACCATTTTACATGAGTTGATGCATAACACGTATGTGTCGACATATACTGAATTGAATTTTTGATTCTTGAAGAAAAAATATGTTATGAGTCGATGCATGATGTTATGTATCGATGCATAAAAGTTCAAAAATGTTTTCCAGTGACATCAACAAATCATGTGCCGATGCATGAAGTTATGTATCGATGCATAAAGGTTGAAGGTTGTATTCCAAGGGCATCAACATGTTATTAGTCGATGCATAGCATGGATATGTCGACTCATACTGAAGCAAAATCGTTTTTATGATTCTTTTCTTAAGTATGCGTCGATGAAAAGTTGTTTGTGTTGACTCATAACAGTGTTTTATGTGTAAAACGCATTCTTAACTCATTTTAAACATGTTATACTATATTTTTTACAATGCACACATGTAGGTAAAGCGTTTTTAACATTCATTGATTATTTCACATATATTTGTTATCATTCAAAACCAATTATATGAAGGGGTTGCTCACAGGGATGGCCATGGATACATGAGGCATGGGCTGTCACTTCAACTCTGCACCAAAATCTGAAGTTCGTGCGTGAAGGAAAAGTGGTTATCATAAATGGAGAGCAGGAATTATTGATATCTCATTTATCCTCTTTCAGTATTGTGGAAGCAGATGAAGGTGCTGTTGAAACTCAGTTCCAAGCTTTATCCATTAATAATGTAAAGGAGAATAATAATTCTATGGCTTCATTCAAAGATGCTCAGCAGGTTGTGCATAATGGCCCTAGTAAGGTATGGGGGAAGATTGTTGATCCGCTGGTGAACAAGAACAGGGTTGGTTTGGGATTTTCTGCGAATAATGGTAGAAATGAGAACATGAAGCCGAAGTCTGCTTTGGATAACTCTCAAGGTATCTTTCATAGAGGAGGTTATCTTCACCCAAATATGTCTATGATCAATGCTATTATGGAGGATGAAGAAGAGCATGAAATTTCGAACTACGTGACGCGTGGAGTCAGAGTCCAGAACTGGGTCACTATTGATGTTCCCTCTTGCATCCATGTCTCAAAGTAATTTGTTTTTGTTAATATTTGTAAAAGGCTTTCACTCTGACCAAGGTGAAAGTTGATATTGTATGGGCTTATCTATTTGCTTTGATCATTAAAATCATTAATAAAAGTTGTCTTTGATTCTCATATTGTGTTTTTGTTTTTTGTTTTTTCTTAGAAAAATGGTAATCAGAAAAAACCCTTTTGGAATAAATAATGACTATAAATAAATTTGCATAATCACTTGATATATGTGTTAGTTTCTAAAAGTAATCATAAATCATATGTGCAGATTAATTAAAAAACCTGTTGAATATAATGACCCTGCACCCTCTCCCAACTTTGAATATCCTGTGTATATGGCCGAAGAAGAAGAATATGATGAAATTCCAGAAGAGGTTTCACGGTTGCACGAGTGCGAGGAAAATGCCATTCAGCCGTATAAAGAGCCGTTGAAGACAATCAATCTAGGTTCAGAGGAAGATCCGAAGGAAGTCAAGATTGGAGCATTTCCGCATCCTGACGTAAAGAGCAAGTTGATTGAATTGTTGAAAGAGTATGTGGATGTCTTTTCTTGGTCATACCAAGATATGCCGGGTTTGGATACGGATATTGTGGAGCATCATTTGCCTCTAAAGCCAGAGTGCCCGCCAGTCAAGCAAAAATTGTGAAGAACTCACCCAGATATGATAGTAAAAATTAAAGAAGAAGTCTTAAAGCAGATTAATGCCGGTTTTCTTGTGACATCATTGTACCCTTAGTGGATTGCCAATATTGTCCCAGTACCAAAGAAAGACAGAAAAGTTCGCATGTGCATTGATTATAGAGATTTAAATAAAGCTAGTCCAAACGATGATTTTCCATTTCCATATATTGATATGTTGATTGATAGTATAACAGAATTCAAAGTATTCTCGTTCATGGATGGATTTTCTAGATATAATCAAATCAAGATGGCTCCTGAGGACATGGAAAAAAACAACGTTTATCACACCCTGGGGAACATTCTGTTACAGAGTGATGCCCTTCGGGTTGAAGAACGCTGGTGCAACGTACTAGAGGGCTTTGACAATCCTATTCCATGATCTGATGCACAAGGAAATTGAGGAGTATGTTGATGATATGATTTCTAAATCCCAGACTGGAGAATGACATATAGAAGATTTGTTGAAATTGTTTCAGTGTTTGAGGAAGTATCGAGTATCGTCTTCGCTTGAACCCAAATAAATGCACCTTCGGTGTCTGATCAGGGAAATCGTTAGGTTTCATTGTCAGCCAAAAAGGAATTGAAGTTGACCCTGATAAAGTCAAATAAATTCAATAAATTGTTGCACCAAGGACTGAAAAGAAAGTTAGAGGCTTCCTTATGCGATTGAATTAGAATTCCAGATTCATTTCCCACATGACTGCAACGTGTGAACCGATCTTTAGGTTGTTAAAGAAATATCAGGGTTGTGTGTAGACAGATGATTTCCAAAGGGCATTCATAAGTATTAAAGAGTATATGCTTGAACCTCCTATCTTGCTCCCTCTCGTTGAAGGAAGACCATTGATCATGTATCTAACAGTGTTAGATAATTCTATGGGTTGTATTTTGGGATAATAAGATGAAACAGGGAAGAAAGAATACGCCATTTATCATCCCAGCAAGGATTTTACCGACTGTGAGTTATGGTATTCTATGCTGGAAAAGACATGTTGTGCTCTAGCCTGGGCGGCAAAGAGGTTGCGGCAATATATGTTGAATCATACTACTTGGTTGATTTCCAAAATGGATCCAATTTGAAGATGTGAAAAACACAAGAAGGGGGGTTAAATTGTTGAAACTTGAAATCAAATGCAGACAACACGTTATTTTTATCCTGGTTCGTTTGATCTCAAACTACTCCAGTCCACCCGTCAAGGTGATTTCGCCTCTCTCCAACGAGGTCTTAATCCACTATATTCAACTGAATACAAAACTGCTTTAACAACTACTAAAGCCTTCTTGAGTCTAAACCACAGACCGGTTTCTCAAGGAAATTCTTTCACAGATAAATGAACAAATGTGTGTTTGATGTTTCTAGAAAAACTATATATCACAACTGTGATAATACACAAAATGAAGCTTATATGAAACTAGATTGCTAGAACTATAGAGTAAGCGGTTGAGAGCTTTAGCAAACTGAATGAGTGAGGACGAATATGATTGGCTTATGCGTGTAGGAGAATTGTAGAGTATTGTAGAGCATTAGCCATTTCACTTCTCACTAATTTGTTTAAATATCCTTGGAATAGATACGTTGCAGTCCATAATTCCATTTCAATGCTCATTACGTTCTTTCCATTTTGAGAAGATCTTTGTCTTGGAATAAAGCCGTTGGTAATGAATCTGCCTTGAATGCAGTACCGTTGACACTTCAGAATGTTCTGCGTAATGAAGATCAGAGCGTTTTTGGCTTTAGCTTATTCTGGCGCTTCTGAGTGCTGATGACATAGTTAGGATCTTGATCAGAGTCAGAGTATGTTAAGCGCAGATTCTGTTCATCAGACTTCAGCGTAGCACATGTATTGATCTTCTGATGCTGATGTTGATACTGATGTTCTGATGCTGATTCCATCAGTGTTTCCTGCAAATACACACCATAATTTCAAGTAGCATCTATGTCTTATATAAAACTCATAATTCATTTAATTTTTTATTTTGTTATCATCAAAACTCTAACTGGGGGTTGTAGAATCAAACTATGTTCTAACAATCTCCCCCTTTTTGATGATGACAAAAACTAGATTTTTTCAATAAAAATAAAATGATGAGAGTATCAGAGTTTAAGGATAAAGAGGAAACGGTATCTGAGATAATCAGATAATGAGCAAAAGGTATCAGAGCTAAGAGAGTAAGGAATAAAAGTATCAGAGTAATGAAGAGAAAAACTCCCCCTGAGTTGATTATTCCCTTTGATTCCTTGAGACCTTGAGCATCAGAACTTTATTGAATTTTTCTTTGAGCATCAGAGCTTTACTTCATCAGAGTTCATCAGATTCTTGTACCTGTAAGCTTTTCAGAACAGCAAGTATATAAGGATGTTATAATGTTTGATACTTTTGTCTCAGTAAACCGTTATTGAAAAATATCATTCTTTCTCCCCCTTTTTGTCAGCTATCAAAAAGCATAAATAATCAGAGTTAAAAGGATTAGAGCAAAACACGTTTGTATTAAGACAGAAGCAATGATAGTTTAGAACAAGTAGAAATATTACAGACAAACATGTAAAGAAAACAAGGAAAACATAAACGGTTAAGAGAGAGAAATAAATCATGATTAATAGCAATTAATGATGGCTGATTTTAGGGGATTTCAGAAAGATACTTAAACGGTTACCAGTGACATGTGTCTCAATACATCCAATCAGCACTTTGCCTTTTCAGAAGCGTGAACGCATATTCTGCCTCAGGAAACAGCTGATGACTGGATGACACTTGTTTGCTTTGAGTGAACGTCACTTCTATCCTTGAACTGAAGAGCTCAGAGCTTCATGGATAGATTCTGATACAATCTGCATTTCTAAAAATTCTGAAAGAGGATTGATCAGAAGTTCACAGAGAAATAAACATAATTCTGAAGGTTAATATATAAAATTAAAACAGTTTTATTCTGGACAGAGCTTCGTGCTGAGATGATTCAGAATGAATTTGAACCTATCTTCAGAAAGTGGTTTGGTAAAGATATCAGCCCATTGATGGTCTGTATCAATAAATTTTAAGTTTAAGATTCCTTTCTGAATATAGTCCCTAATAAAATGATGTTTTATTTCTATATGCTTAGCCCTAGAATGCAAAATTGGATTTTTACTTAAGCAAATAGCAGAAGTATTGTCAGAGTATAGGAATGTTACTCTCATAAATCTGGAAGTCCTCAAGTTGACTTTTCATCCAGAGCATTTGTGTGCTGCATCCAGCTGCTGCTATGTATTCAGCTTCTGCTGTTGATAGAGCAATTGTGGATTGTCTTTTGCTGGACCATGAGATCAGATTTTCTCCCAGAAACTGGAAGCTTCCAGAAGTTCTTTTACGTTCTACTCTGTCTCCAGCAAAGTAAGCATCACAGTAACCTACTAAGCTGTAATCACTAGATTTTCTGTAAAACAGACCCAGATTAGTAGTACCTTTCAGATACTTGAAAATTTGCTTAACAGCTGTTAAGTGAGATTCTCTAGGATCTGATTGGAATCTTGCACAGATGAATACACTGAATAAAATATCAGGCCTTTAGGCTGTCAGATAAAGAAGAGAACCAATCATACCTCTGTAGACCTTCTGTTCTACCTTTTTGCTTACCTCTTCTCTTTCAAGAATGCACGTGGGATGCATTGGAATCTTTGATGGCTTACATTCTGAGAGATCAAGTTTCTTCAGAAGTTCTCTGATATATTTGCTCTGATGAATGTAAGTTCCTTTTGGGGTTTGATTGATCTGAATGCCCAGAAAGAATTTCAGTTCCCCCATTAGGCTCATCTCAAATTCTTCCTGCATACACTTAGCAAACTTTCTTCCCAGAGAGGGATTAGTAGATCCAAATATTATATCATCAACATAAATCTGGCAGACTAAGATGTCATTCTTAACTGTCTTACAGAATAAGGTTGTGTCCACCTTCCCTCTGGTGAATTCCTTTTCTAACAGGAAGTTACTTAGTCTTTCATACCAAGCTCTGGGAGCTTGTTTCATACCATACAGTGACTTCTTTAGTTTGAAAACGTATTCTAGATTTTTTGAGCTTTCAAAACCAGGGGGTTGGTGCACATATACCTCTTCTTCTATATAGCCATTTAAGAATGCACTCTTGACATCCATCTGATACAGAGTGATGCCTTTATTAACAGCAAAAGAAATTAAAAGTCTGATAGATTCTAACCTGGCGACTGGAGCAAAGGTTTCTGTATAGTTTATCCCCTCTTGCTGACTATAACCTTGTGCTACCAATCGTGCCTTGTTTCTGATGACTTCACCTTGTTCATTCAGCTTGTTTCTGAACACCCATTTTGTTCCAATGACGTTGAATCCTTTTGGTTTAGGAACTAAATCCCATACGTCATTCCTTGTGAATTGATTCAACTCCTCTTGCATTGCTAGAATCCATTCATTGTCCAGAAGTGCTTCATCAACTGAAGATGGTTCAATCAGAGAGGCAAGTCCCATGAGGGATTCTTCAGAGTTTCTGAAGTTGGCTCTTGTTCTGATTGGATCTTACTTTCTTCCTAGGATTGTTTCTTCTGGGTGATCCATGCTACTTCTGGAAGGTCTTTTCTGAGGTTGATCAACAGAAGATGCTGGATTGCTTGCAGTGCCTCTTTCTGATGTTGAGGGAGTGTCTCTGTTAAGAGCTTCTGATGAATTGTCTTCAGTACCTGTGAATTCAACTTCCATACCTGCATGTAATTCATTCTACTTTGACTTTTGAGAGTCAAGCTTATCATCAAAACGAACACTGCTTGATTCTTCCACAATCTGTGTTTCTGTATTGTATACTCTGTACCCTCTTGAGCGTTCAGAGTATCCTAACATAATACACTTTTGTGCTTTAGAGTCAAACTTTTTCAAATAATTTTTAGTATTTAAAATAAAGCAAGTACATCCAAATGGATGAAAATATGAAATGTTGGGCTTTCTGTTCTTCCACAATTCATATGGAGTCTTTTCCAGAATAGGTCTTATGGAGATTCTATTCTGAATGTAGCACGCTGTGTTTATTGCCTCTGCCTAGAAGATCTTAGCAACGTTTGTCTCGTTGATCATGGTTCTGGCCATTTCTTGCAATGTTATGTTCTTTCGTTCTACAACTCCATTTTGCTGGGGAGTTCTAGGACAAGAGAAATCATGCAGAATGCCTTTGTCATTAAAAAATGATTCAAAATCTTTGTTTTCAAACTCTCGACCATGATCACTTCTGACTTTGACGATTCTAAGATCCTTTTCATTCTGAACTTGGTTACAGAAGGTGACAAACACAGAGTGTGACTCGTCCTTGTGTCTTAAGAACTTTACCCATGTCCATCTGCTATAGTCATCTACGATTACTAACCCATTCTTCTTGCCACTGACTGAAGCAGTTTTAACTGGTCCAAATAAGTCAATGTGCAGAAGTTCTAATGGCTTAGAGGTGGAAACAACGTTTTTAGATTTAAAAACTGGTTTTGCAAACTTGCCTTTCTGACATGCTTCACACAGAGCATCTGAATTGAACTTCAGGTTAGGAAGTCTTTTGACCAGATTGAGTTTGTTAATCTGAGATATTCTTCTCATACTAACATGCCCCAATCTTCTGTGCCAGATCCATTGCTCGTTGTTAACAGACAGAAGACACTTTACATTCTGACTTTTCAGTTCAGAAAGTTTGATTTTGTAAATGTTGTTTCTCCTCTTTCCATTAAGCAGGATAGTCCCATCTTTCTGACTAACAGCTTTACATGAATTTTGATTAAAGATTATATCATAACCGTTATCACTTAATTGACTTATGGATAACAGGTTATGCATTAATCCATCTACTAATAAAACATTACTGATAGAGGGAAGATTTCTGTTACCTACTGTTCTAGAGCCAATGATCTTTCCCTTCTGATTGCCTCCAAAGCCTACATGGCCTCCAGGCTTAAGTTCCAGGCTTTGGAACATATTCCTTCTTCTCGTCATGTGTCGCGAGCAGCCAGAGTCCAGGTACCATGACTGGTGTTTCTGCTTTGCTGCTAAAGATATCTGCAACATGTATTATTTTATCCTTAGGTACCCATATTTTCTTGGGTCCTGATTTGTTAGTTTTACCAAAACTCTGGTTGAATTTTGGTTTGACATAATAATTACTACTAGTATATTTGATGTCATGTGTGTGCCCATATACAAAGTGTGACTTAAGTGGAGTTCGTTTAATAACTAAATCCATGGCATTCTTTGGTGTAGGTACCTTACCTTGGTATCCTATTCCCTTTCTGCCATTTCTGCTAACTCCATAGATCATTGAAGCCATTTTGCTTCTATCTATGCTTTTAGCTAGAAACTTCTGAAAGCTGTGATCATACTCCTTGATGATCTCATCAGCACTACTGGGAGTTTCAAGAATTGTTTCCTTCTGAGATTTTGTAATAGATTTTGTAATTTTCAAATTTTATTTCTCAACTCAGAATTCTCCAATTTGAGACTCTCAGTTTTATCAGAGTCAGAAGCAAGATCCCTTTTCAGGTTTCTGAATTTGACTCTGATCTGCTGATACCATTCCAGAATCTCATTAAGGCTTTCAGCTAGTTCAGCCTTAGTAAAATTAATAGCAAAGTCAGGAAATACCTCTTCTGTGTCTGATTCAGAGTCTGATTCAGAAGCTTCACTGTCTTCTGATATGTTTTCCATGAGAGCTATGTTTGCTCTCTCATCATCTGATTTTGAGTCAGCTTCAGATGTGTCAGAGTCATCCCATGTGGCCATGAGACTTTTCTTCTTTTCCTTGCCAAACTTTCTTCTGGCATTTTCCTTCTGAAGCTTTGGGCAATCACTCTTGTAGTGTCCTTGCTCGTTACATTCATAGCAGATGATGTCTTTGTTGTTTGGCTTTCTGCTTCCTGAAGAGCCTTCAGATCTTCTGTGTCCAGAGGAGGATTCATACCTTCTGTATCTGGAGGAGGATTCGTTCTGGTTCTTAGATCTTCTGGGAGTCCTGAACTTTCTTTGCCTCTGCTTCCACAGTTGGTTCACCCTTCTGAAGAGGAGAGACAGTTCATCTTCTTCTGATGAGGACCCATCAGAGGTTTCTTCTACAGCCTGCAAAACCTTGGAGTCAGATTTTCTGTTAGATTTTAAAGCTAAAGGCTTACCTTGCTTTTGAGGTTCATCAACTTCTAGCTCTATCTCGTGACTTCTGAGGGAGCTGACAAGTTCCTCCAGAGAGATTGTATTGAGATCCTTAGCTAGCTTCAGCGTTGTGACCATTGGCCTCCACTGTTTTAGCAAGCTTCTGATGATCTTCTTAACATGATCAGCAGTAGAATACCCTTTGTCCAGAACTTTGAGACCAGCAACCAGAAACTGAAATCTTGAGAACATTGTTTCAATAGATTCACTTTCTTCAATCTTGAATGCCTCATACTTCTAAATGAGCGCAAGAGCTTTAGTTTCTTTAACTTGAAGGTTGCCTTCATGCGTCATTCTCAGAGAGTCAAACATGTTCTTAGCAGTATCTCTGTTTGATATCTTTTCATATTCAGAGTAAGAGATAGCATTGAGAAGAATAGTTCTGGCTTTGTGATGATTTCTGAAATCACACTTTTGTTGATCAGACATTGCTTTCCTGTCAATCTTCTGACCACTTGCATTCATTGGGTGCGTGTATCCATCTGTCACCATGTCCCACAGATCAGCATCATGGGCTAGAAAGAAGCTTTCAATTCTGTCTTTCCAGTAATCAAAGTTCTCTCCATCAAATACTGGAGGTTTGCAACTGAATCTGTCTCTTTCTTCATTGTGGTCATTGCTGATGTTTTGATGTTGTCCTACCATAGTGTTTTTCAATGCTGGATCTTGTACTGACACGGTTAAGTGTTATGAACTCAGAACCAGACACTCTGATTCCAATTGAAGATGTGAAAAACACAAGAAGGGGGGTTGAATTGTTGAAACTTGAAATCAAATGCAGACAACACGTTATTTTTATCATGGTTCGTTTAATCTCAAACTACTCCAGTCCACCCGTCAAGGTGATTTCTCCTCTCTCCAACGAGGTCTTAATCCACTATATTTAACTGAATACAAAACTGCTTTAACAACTGCTAAAGCCTTCTTGAGTCTAAACCACAGACCAGTTTCTCAAGGAAATTCTTTCACAGATAAATGAACAAATGTGTGTTTAATGTTTCTAGAAAAACTATATATCACAACTCTGATAATACACAAAATGAAGCTTATATGAAACTAGATTGCTAGAACTATAGAGTAAGCGGTTGAGAGCTTTAGCAAACTGAATGAGTGAGGACGAAGATGATTGGCTTATGCGTGTAGGAGAATTGTAGAGTATTGTAGAGCATTAGCCATTTCACTTCTCACTGATTTGTTTAAATATCCTTGGAATAGATACGTTGCAGTCCATAATTCCATTTCAATGCTCATTACGTTCTTTCCATTTTGAGAAGATCTTTGTCTTGGAATAAAGCCGTTGGTAATAAATCTGCCTTGAGTGCAGTACCGTTGACACTTCAGAATGTTCTGCGTAATGAAGATCAGAGCGTTCTTGGCTTTAGCTTATTCTGGCGCTTCTGAGTGCTGATGACATAGTTAGGATCTTGATCAGAGTCAGAGTATGTTAAGCGCAGATTCTGTTCATCAGACTTCAGCGTAGCACATGTATTGATCTTCTGATGCTGATGTTGATACTGATGTTCTGATGCTGATTCCATCAGAGTTTCCTGCAAATACACACCATAATTTCAAGTAACATCTATGTCTTATATAAAACTCATAATTCATTTAATCTTGTATTTTGTTATCATCAAAACTCTAACTTAGGGTTGTAGAATCAAACTATGTTCTAACACAATTAAGTATATATTTGAAAAGCCTGCTCTTACTGGGAGAATTTCCCGTTGGTAGATGTTGTTATCTGAATATGGTATTGAATAGCGTACTCAGAAGGCTATAAAAAGTAGTGTAATGGCAAATTATCTTGCTCACCAACCGGTTGATGATTATCAGTCTGTTAAATATGATTTCCCTGATGAGGGTGTGATGTTTTTGAAAAAAAAAGATTATGATGAACCTTTTCCGGGGGAAGGTCCTGATCCTGAATCCCAGTGGGATATGTGTGATACGGTGGGAGAACTGACTTGAGTTTTGCGTTTTTATTCGCAAATGTTTCGGTTGAGCAAGAGTCGCCACCAACTTTTTATTTTATCCTAAGGAAAGGTTAAAAAGCACAGCAAAAACCTTTGAGATGTTTTCGTGGGTTCGGGGAGTAGATTATAGAAAGGGAAGGTATTAACACCCTTTCTATCCATGGTTATCCATGGGCTCTTAGTTACTTGATTAGATCAACTTGCCTTGATTTTCAATTGTTTGAAATGGTGCTTTATGTGTGTGGGTTTGAAAATGTTTTGAAAAGAGGCCAATGTGGTGGCAACCTTTGTAATGATCCATGTTGGGATGTATACAAAGGTGTATGTCTTTTGAAAAGGTTTTCAATGTTTTTGAAAGTTGTTTTGAAAGTGTAGTGATGTGTGGTTTGAAAAATAGGCAAGTGTTTTGTTTTGCAAGTTGGCAAGTAACCAAAGCTATCTACCCTAAATTTCTCAAAGATCTTTGCTATGTTTTAACCCTTTTAACAATTTTGTTCCACCATTGTATTTGGTGGACAATCTTGTGTTAGGATGTGAAAGGGACGGGCGCGGGTCATCGTTTAGACCATAATTGCAATGATGCCAAGTATCTTTGGGCAATTTTTCCTTGGAGGGACTTGATCATTTTTTAGGCAACTTTCGAAAGCGTCATCGAGGGACTATGATCATTTGAATTATTTTGTTTTGCCCAAAGAGACCTAACATGCAATATGGCCCATTATTGAAGGCAACAAGTGGAATACCCTAGGGGTGCAAGTGAGATTAGTGTTGTCCATTTTCATGCTTGATTATCTTGAAGTTAGGTCAAACTATTTTGGTTAATTGATTTGCATACAACCCTAATTCTAGCATGGCATATTTAGAAAGCTTGTAAATGCGAAAAATAAAGTTCCTAAGTTATTACAACACAATATATGGGATGGGGGGTACAAATGTTCAAATGGGGGTATTTTGACAAGAATTAAAACTCTAGACTATTACAATCCAAATGGAATTATACAAATTATTTAATATGCAATAATTAAATAAAATAAGATAAATATACAAGATGCAAAAATGATTTTTTATGTGTATGTAAAAAGTGTTTTTTATGTGTCAAGGAAACAAAAATAAAAGTATTAATTTTTTGGGTATTTTTTCATGTTTAGGGCAAAAACCCTAATTTTACTAAATAAAAGGTATTAATTTTTTTATTATGTATTACATGCAATATTTACTAATTATATACAAAAAATAAATAAAAGAGAAGTATATTTGTCAAAAAGGTATTTTTAATGTTAAATATTAATAAAAATAAAAATATATATATTTTTGGTATTTTTATCCTAAATATCCTAATAAATATGTAAATATTTATATTATATGATAAATATATTAAATATGTACAAAAATAAAATATTTAATATTTACAAAAAAAAAGTATATTTTCATAAAATATTTTCAAAAGATAAAATAAAATGAAAATCAAAAAATAAAATGTATTGGTATTAATTTTAGTATTTTTAAATAAAAGATATTATGTTATTATTTATGTACAAACATCAATTTAAACAAATAAATGCCTAATAAATATAAAAATGGTGTGAAAAATATTTTTTATATTTTTAATATTATGAGAAAAAATAAATAAGTCAGAAATAAAAAGAAAAGTCAAGAAAATGTCTCAAATAAGCACAATGGGCCAAGGGGGTTCAAAAGTAAACATAGGGTGCAAATAAGAAAAATGAAACAGGCCCAGCCCAAAGGCAAGCTTCTTCAACCTCCAGCCATCTCTGTTTGAAAACGCGCGCCTCTTTGCTTCCACAACAAGAACCTGATTCTTTGACTTTTAATGAAAACTCACAACACAAAAAATGTAAAGCATCATCTCACGAGTTCATACATATAAAGAACATGATTTAACTCTCAGAAATGAGAGAGAATTTCTTCTCCCCCAATTCCTGACCTAGTTTTTGTTCCAAGTTCAGACCTCAAATTCTCATAGCACACATAACATAAATGAAAACTAATTATATGGGCATGTTCAGGGCCATGAATGTGACATAATTTCTTCACAAATCTAAACCTAACAATGCCTGGATAGAGAGATAAGAGTTCATGAACTTACCTGTTCAGTTGGAATCGTGTCTGGCAATGGAGGAGCTTTCAGGGCAAGATGATGATTTGTATAGCTTGCTTGATGTCTGAGGATGCTATTCCAATACTTGGTATGCTTTGAAACCTTCTATATCAAGCTGCAGAAGTCAACCTGCAAGAGGAAGAAATGAAAATGGCAAAACTGATTAGAGGTGTTACAGTCTGCTTCTAATGCTTTGGACAGTTTGTATGGATGGTAGGGAAAGTGTTTGAACTAGTTTGGATGAAAGTGCACGATGGAAATGAGCTATGGGATTCAAACTGCAGCTTATGCCCTGTTTTTGCAGTTTTATGGTGAGTCTGTGTTAGAGAGGGAAATGGGGATGGTTAGCTCGTGTTTCAGGTCAGGGTGATCGTTTAGAATGTGTGTACAAGTTTGCTTAAGTTGGTTTTTGCTGAGATGAGAGTTGTGTGTTGTTATGCAAGCTTTCTTCACACTTAAGCAAGAAATGTCAACTTGGTTTTCTAGACCTGTGCAGGCCCCCAATCTATGCTGCATACCTTAGCCTTGATCAGTGTGATTAGTTCATAAACTTGTGCCAAAAGGATTTGCATTGTACTTGCTTGGATTTGCATTTGACATAAAGTTCAACTTTTCTAAAATGGCTAATTTGCTTTTTCTATTTAAGGGTTAAACTTCCATGTAATGACCAAACTCATAGAACAACACCTTGGCACAAAGGATTAGCATTAAATTATGGAGTGTAGATGAGATAAAAGACCTGTAATCTAGCTTAAGGCATGCTGAGTTCAAAAATGCAAGGTTATGGACATGTAACTTGGTTATGAACAAAGTGAGTTTTTCCCAACTTGCCAAATTCTATTCTCCCTAACCATGAGGTTGTTTGATGAGTTCTTGGACATTTTGGAAAGCTTGGAATGTGTAATACAATCCATATTTGAAATGCAAATTGAAATTCCAAGTGGAAGCATGTGAAAAGTGGTCTTGAAGTTAGGCAAAAATCCTGCCTAAAATGGTTCAAAATTTCTCTAAGTTAAGAATGGTTTGGTACCCTTGTTCCAAATATTGTAACTTGAGCTACAAGCTTCTTTTGAGGAAACTTTGTGAATCAAAGTTGTAGATTTTGCAATGGACTACAACTTTCATGTTTGGACTTTTCCTTGAATCCAAATGCATCTTGATGAGAAAGTGGGACAAAGTTAGGAAAAAATTAGGGTTTTTCATAACTTTGAAAAATTCTAAGTTATGAAAAATCTTCATTTCAAACCCTAATTTGCAATTCTTGATTTCTTGATGAACAAGTTTCATGATTTGGCATGTTTTGATGAAAAATGAATCTTGACACTTGATTTTGACCAAAAAGTCAAAGTTTGACTTTTCAGTATACAGTCAAAAATTGATCAATTGACTGGAAAATTCAACTGTCAATCTTGTGTATTTGGGATCTTTTGAACTTGTTGAGTATGTCAAGACAATTCCATGGGGTCCTTGAGTCCATATGTGAGCTTGGTTTGCCATTGGCTAGGTCAAACAGTCAAAAATTGCCTTTGTGCAGTCAAAACCCTAAAAATGACCATTTTGCCCTTTTGGTGATCTGATCAAATTTCTTGTGGAATTATGACCCAAACTTGATCAAATGGTCCATATGAGTTCATAATGTTGATGTGGGTCAATTTTCATGAGGTTTGACTGTCAGTTGGCCACAATTGACTTTTTCCCCAATACAACTGATTTCTAGGTCAACTGTCCAATTGACTGGGCAAAATTTGGAATCAAGACTTAAAACTTGGTGTGGATAAACTTGGGAGTCCAACATGAAGCATGAAAGTCTTCTTAGGCAGTTTAGGTCAAAATATCTTTGTGCAAACACAAACCCTAATTTGGGTCAACGGTGCTAGGAGAAGTCTTGCAGAGGAAACCCTAACTGGATCTTGAGCTCCAAGGGTCTTGTGATGAGAAAATGTTGAAAAAAATGGGAGGGCAAATTTTGGGGTACAACAGTTGCCCCTGTTCAATCTTCTTGAACCTGAAGAGTTAGATTGGCAAGTTTGCCTTTCGTGACTCGAGGGTAAAAGG
The DNA here is from genome assembly GCA_948472305.1 of Vicia faba. NCBI lineage: Eukaryota > Viridiplantae > Streptophyta > Magnoliopsida > Fabales > Fabaceae > Vicia > Vicia faba. The sequence goes on from OX451735.1 coordinate 1,233,526,893, forward strand.
AGATTGGACACTAGAGTGCCCAGAAATTTGCACTTGCATGCTGGAGTATTTGCAATGTGGTGTCGGGAATGGGCTTATAGATGCCATTTGGAGAGATGGTGGATAGGGAGATGGGCTTTTAGATGCCATATGAAGGCGTGACAGAACCTTGTCGGGAATGGGCTTATAGATGCCATTTGGAAGTGTTGATCGCGTAAGAGATTCCTTAGCGAGAACTTGCGTATTTTAAGAAAGGAAGATGTTTCCTGGCCTATTACAGGTGTTGATCTTCAATCTCTTCATGCAAATATACCCTGGCTGGATACAGGTATCGAATCTGGAATTAGTCGTCAACAGATATGCCCTGGCTGGATACAGGAATCGAATCTGGAATTAGTCGTCAACAGATATGCCCTGGCTGGATACAGGAATCGAATCTTCAAACTCTTCAGATGTGCCCTGGCTAGATACAGGAATCGAATCTGGAATTAGTCGTCAACAGATATGCCCTGGCTGGATAAAGGAATTGAATCTGGAATTAGTCGCCAACAGATATGCCCTGGCTGGATACAGGAATCGAATCTGGAATTAGTCGTCAATAGATATGCCCTGGCTGGATACAGGAATCGAATCTTCAAACTCTTCAGATGTTCCCTGGCTAGATACAGGAATCGAATCTGGAATTGTGACAGTTGAAGGTAGTTGTCTTTTGGGTTGTCTTTTTCCCTGAAAAGGCAAAACATCAGTTGTATGCGATGTCATGATGTATGAAATGCATGATGTCATGATGTTCAAAATGAGATAGTGTTGTATGCACTTTATCATGTATGTAAGCAAGATGTATGAAATGTGAAATGTTTATGAATGTATTTTTGTCTAGGAAAATAAATTCTTGACGATCGGCTGGGGAATTAAATCTTGGGCTGACGTTGAAGAGTAGAGTTCTTCGTTTCCGCTAGGGATGGTGGTTGCAAGAATACACCGGTAGGAGAAGATGACTCCGTTGGGGAATAAACTTGTTGGAGAGATTACCCTGAGGGAAATTTCTCTGTGGGAAGAGATACTTCGCTGAAGTTTTGATGAGAGCTCCGCTGAGGATTTCAATGATGGACCCCGCTAGGGATAACAATGAGTTAAACTCCGCTGGGGATTCTGTTGATAAGTTATGTTGGGGAATTTTGATGAACTCCATTGGGGATTGGAAGAACTTTGCTGAGGGTGATCTTCCATGGTAATTAGCTGAGGATAACCCAGTTATAAGCCCTTGTGAGGAATAACTTTGAATAAAGCTCGGGAGAGACGTCCGTACTCTACAGGGGATGAGCTTCCAGAATCTACTGGGGATAAGCTTCAAGACCTGCTGGGGATATGGATTCCAATTTTCCTGGGGAGACCTTCAGACTGTACTAAAAAAGAAAAGGTTCCACTGGGGTGCCTGTGTTCCGCCGGGGAACAATCTTAGATCAAGACTGTCGGGGATGCTTTCTGATGAAATGCCTATACTCCGCTGGGGAATGTTGATATCTTCTGGGGATACCCAACTTCCTTTAGGCTGACCGTAGACTAACTCTGCTGGAGGAGAGTATTGCTGACTTGCTAGGGGAACAGGGTGCCTATTGTAGGGCTGATGATAGACTAACTCTTCCTGGGGAGAGTATTGCTGACTCTTGTCTTACTCTGTGGGGAGTTGAGGTAACTTGGTCACATTCTTCAGTTGAACCTACCTTGGTACCCTGGCGGACAAAACAACTAGACTGCCTGGACAATTCTACATTGCCCCTGTTTCTGATGTCACCTGTAATTGGTCTTTTGTTTCGTATGCAAGTATTTATGAATTAGCAATTTAATGTCAAATGCATATATCAAAAATGAACATTGGACGTTCTTCGCAAGACAAAACAGAAAAAGGAAAAACAATTGGCAACTTGTTTGGAAAAATGAATTTGTATTGATTTTGAAATTTACCTGAAAATAGGCGTTTTTTGTACAAGAGGCTGACGTCCTAGTGAGAGAACGCCACCGAATAACATAAAGTTTATACAATTTTGAAAAGGAAACAAAACAGCTATGTGAACAAAATCTCCAATGGGTTCCAACTCTGCTATCGCCTTTATGTCTTCAAGCGTCTCATCACTTTGCTGCTCAGTTGAAGATGGAGCTGATTGATCGATGCCGAAGTCTGAGCCCGATAGTTGATGCCGAATTCTGGATACAAGGTGATCAATGAGACATAGTGTTACGCTTTATCCCTAACTTTTGCCTGGACCACCCTTTCGGGTTTTCAGTCCACCGGGATACCCATTTTTGCCCAAGCCGCCTTTTCAGGTTTTCGACTTGCCGGGTGTACAGATTTTTTTCATTTCATCCCTTATTTTTTCCCGAACCCTTTTGGTTCGCCGGGAAGCCCTTATTTTTGCCTAGGTATGTCAACCTAGCAGGTCTTTTACTCATGTGTAGTATCTTTTTACTATGTCTACATTGGCGGGGTGAGGAAGGTCGTCACCATCCATGGTGATTAGAATCATGGCTCCTCCTGAGAACACATGTTTAACCACAAATGGCCCTTCGTACGTAGGGGTCCATTTGCCCCTGGGATCACCTTGAGGAAGGATGATGCATTTGATTACCAGGTCCCCAACTTGATACTCTTGTGGTCTGACTTTCTTGTTAAATGCCCTGATCATCCGTTTTTGGTACGTCTGACCATGACAGATAGCGGTGAGTCTCTTTTCGTCAATTAGGTTTAATTGATCAAGTCGAGTCTGGATCCAGTCATCTTCACTTAAGTCTGCATCCTTCATTATTCGGAGAGAGGGTATCTGGACTTCAATTGGCAAGACTTCCTCTATGCCATAGACCAAGGAAAAGGGAGTTGCCCCGGTTGACGTTCTTGCTGAGGTACGGTACCCGTGAAGAGTGAACGGTAACATCTCGTGCCAATCTTTGTAGGTCACTGTCATCTTCTGCCCAATTTTCTTGATGTTTTTATTAGCTACTTCGACAGCCCCATTCATCTTCGGCCGGTAAGGAGAAGAGTTGTGGTGTTGTATCTTGAATTGCTCGCAGAGCTCAGTGATCATCTTGTTGTTAAGATTGGTACCATTGTCCGTAATGATTCTTTCCGGGACGCCGTACCGACAGATCAGGTTATTCCGAATGAAACATGCAACGACGCTCTTGGTTACCGTGGCGTAGGAAGCTGCCTCTACCCACTTCGTGAAGTAATCAATCGCTACCAAGATGAAGCGATGCCCGTTGGATGTCGTCGGTCGGATCTCGCCGATCATATCAATGCCCCACATTGCAAAAGGCCAAGGTTCCATCAGGACGTTCAGGGGAACCGGAGGGATATGCACCTTATCAGCATAGATCTGGCATTTATGACAAGTTCGAGAATGTTGGTAACAGTCGGCTTCCATTGTGGACCAGAAATATCCTGCCCGAAGGATTTTCTTTGCCATGGTGTGTCCACTGGAATGTGTTCCGAATGTACCTTCGTGTAGTTCTACCATGATCTTCTCTGCTTCCGTTTTATCCACACAACACAGTAGAGTTGAATCATGATTTTGTTTGTAGAGAATGTCGTTGCTGAGGAAGAATTTTGCCGCAAACCTTCTCATGAACTTCTTGTCATTGACCGATGCGCCTTCGGGGTATTCTTGAGCTTCCAAATATCTCTTCACCTCATGATACCAGGGTATCTCGATTACCTCTTCGGCCTCAAGATCGCAGCAGTATGCAGGTTCGTCCAACTTACAGATAATGATCCGGGGAGCCTCATTGTCCCATTTGACTTTAAACATTGAAGACATCGTAGCTAGTGCATCCGCTAACTGATTCTCCTCTCTTGGGAAGTGCTCAAAAGTTATCTCTTCAAAGTGGGGAAGCAAAGTCAACACATACTCCTTGTAAGGAATAAGATTTGGGTGTTTCGTATCCCACTCGCCTTTGATCTGATTGATCACGAGAGAGGAATCTCCGAAGACACTCAGAAACTTGATCCTTAAGTCGATTGCAGCTTGAAGACCCATGATACATGCCTCATATTCTGCCATGTTGTTGGTGCAGTTGAAACACAGTCGGGCGGTGAGTGGAGTATGAGTACCTTTAGGGGATATGATCACAGCGCTGATGCCGTTACCCAAAGCGTTCGAGGCTCCGTCAAAATGCATAGACCATCGGGATCCTTCCTCAGGTCCTTCATCCGGTCCAGGTACTTCACAATCAGTTACTACCATGATATCTTCGTCCGGAAATTCAAAATTCAATGATTGGTAATCATCCACAGGTTGGTGTGCCAAATGGTCTGCCAATACACTTCCCTTGATTGCTTTTTGAGTTGTGTATTGGATGTCATATTCTGTCAAGATCATTTGCCATCTTGCTATTCTTCCAGACAGAGCAGGCTTTTCGAATATGTACTTGATTGGATCCATTTTTGAAATCAACAGAGTAGTGTGAGTCAACATATACTGTCTCAGCCGGCGAGCAGCCCATACCAGAGCGCAGCAAGTTTTCTCGAGCAGTGAGTACCGGGTCTCACAGTCGGTAAACTTTTTTCTCAGGTAATAAATAGCGTGCTCTTTTCGGCCAGACTCGTCATGCTGCCCCAGCACACACCCCATCGAGTTGTCAAGTACTGTCAAGTATAGAATTAGAGGTCTCCCTTCCACTTGCGGCATAAGAATGGGTGGCTCTTGGAGATATTCTTTTATCTTTTCAAAAGCGGCCTGACATTCATCGTTCCAACGTACTACTTGATCTTTCTTCAGCAGTTTGAAGATTGGCTCACAGGTAGCAGTTAGATGTGAGATGAATCGGGCAATGTAATTCAATCGTCCTAGAAAGCCTCTGACTTCTTTCTCTGTCTTGGGAGTCGGCATCTCTTGTATGGCTTTCACCTTGGCAGGGTCCACTTGAATACCTTTGTCGCTTACAATGAAACCTAGCAATTTTCCAGACCTCACCCCAAAGGTGCATTTATTTGGGTTCAACCTCAACTTGTACAACTTCAGTCGGTCAAACAGCTTCCGCAGATGGTCAAGGTGTTCCTCCTCAGTTTGGGACCTTGCAATCATATCATCGACGTATACTTCAATCTCATGATGGATCATATCATGAAATAAAGCAACCATGGCACGTTGGTAGGTTGCCCCAGCATTTTTCAACCCGAATGGCATGACCTTGTAGCAGAAGGTGCCCCATTGAGTAACAAAGGTAGTCTTTTCCATATCTTCTGGAGCCATCTTGATCTGATTATACCCTGAGAAGCCGTCCATGAAAGAGAAAACTTTATGTTGAGCAGTATTATCAACTAGAACGTCAATATGAGGCAGATGGAAATCATCCTTAGGGCTGGCCCTGTTTAAATCCCTGTAGTCAACACACATCCTGACTTTACCATCTTTCTTTGGCACTGGAACCACGTTGGCCACCCACTGAGGATAAGAAGTCACTGCTAGAAACCCTGCATCAAATTGTTTCATAACCTCAGCTTTGATTTTCTCGGACATCTCTGGGCGCATGTGGCGGACCTTCTGTTTCACCGGAGGGCAGTCTTCCTTGGTAGGCAGGTGATGAACCACAATGTCGGCATCCAAACCAGGCATGTATTCGTAAGACCAAGCAAAGATTTCCATGTAATCATGCAGCATCTGAATCAATCGTTGCTTCACGCTGAGCTCTAGATTGGCACCAATCTTGACTTCTTTTCTATCTGTCTCAATACCTAGGTTTATCGTTTCCACTGGCTCTTCATGCGGCTGAATGGCCCTCTCTTCCTGGAGTAGCAGTCTTGCGAGTTCACCAGGCACTTCGCAATCATCTTCACCTTCGTCTTTGGCCAAGTTGATCGGATTTTCGAAGTCATAACTGGCAGTAGCAGAGCTGTTACCAGTGAGATCTAGAGTGGATTAGAACTTGTATAAGTGAGTGTGTGTAAATATAGCTGTTTTGCAATATATAACACAGAAATAAAAAGAGCACAAGATTTGAAATGCAACAAACGTCCAATGTTTTGATTAATGATATATGGAAATGTCATACAAAAGGCCCTCACAAATGGAGCTACGGTGCCCCGGGTAGAACACCGAGCCAATAAAAGTTTCAACATATTGTTTGTTACAAATTGAAAACAAAAGAGTTCATTACTGCGTGACAAATGTAATAGGTGTAAAATCTTTTGTTGTCCAGTTGCTTGGTCCGTTGTTGGTTGTTGGATAGATCCAACTGTCAAATTCTGCTTCCTCTACGTCCTCCTCGATAGCATTCACCCTTGGGTTGGTGATGAAAACCGGAGCCTTTCTGATCCTTTCTTTGCGAACAGCCCTCTGAGCCTCTGTAGTGAAGCCTAGCCCAAACTTGTCGGTCTTTTTAGTGAAGTCAGGAAGTTGACCCCGGTTTGCGCACTTGCCTTTCTCGATTACAGCCCGGGCATCCTTCAAGGAAGCCATCTTCAAAGGAAAGTCTTCTTCAACCATTGTCTCAGCTGACGCCAATGTTGGAGGTACCTCCTCAAAATGCTGAAAGGGGGTTTCAATAAACTCCCCGTCCATCTCGATATACCGGAATGAATTCAGGTGACTAACCATGTATTCCTCCTCTCCCTGCACAGTAACAATCTTCCCTCTGACAGGGTATTTGAGCTTCTGGTGTAGAGTGGATGTTACGGCCCCAGCCTTGTGAATCCAAGGTCGACCCAGCAAACAGGAATAAGATGGACGAATATCCATCACATAGAACGTCGAGTCAAAGACTTGGGAACCCACACAAATAGGAATGTCTACCTCACCATGCACCATCCTCTTAGAACCGTCGAAGGCTCTAACAATGATGTTACTAGGTTTCAATTCCAGGCCCTCATAATCCAACCGATCTAAGGCCTTTTTGGGCAATACATTCAGGGAAGAACCGGTGTCCACCAACACGTGTGCGAGAGTAGTGCCCCTGCATTCTATGGAAACATGCAGGGCATCATTGTGGTTTTTTCCCTTGGCGGTCAAATCGGCATCCGAGAAACCCAAACCATTGTCAGCTGTCAAATTGGCCACACAGTCAGTGAATTGATCTGCAGATGTGTCTTGCGGCACATGGGCCGTTTTCAGAAATGAAATCAGGGCCTTGGCGTGGGCCTCTGAGCACAGCAGCAATGATAGCATAGAGATTTTGGAGGGGGTATGCCCCAGCTGTTCAACGACATTGAAGTCACTCTTTTTAATGATTTTAAGGATTTCCTCCATCTCTTGCTGGGAGGCTTCAACAGCGGTCTTTTTTGGTGCCTCCGTCCGGGCAGGCAAATCGGTAGCAACTTCTTTGCCCCGAGCATCAGAGGACTCGGCGGCAGTAGTAGACACAGGAACTTGATTTGAAACATGCACACTTGCGGGTGTGATGATAAGAGGTTTTCGGATAACTGGCGGTGCAATGTCAGGCGAGAAGAGCCTGCCACTGCGAGTAATCTTGGCGGGACCAGTGATGTTACTGATACTGGTACCGGTGTTGAACTCCTGCTTCACTCCAAGCACATACACGTCTGCCCCATAGTGCCATGGGACATCCTTGTCAGATTCATAGAGGAGGGGCCCCAGAACAGTAATGGTAATGGGTGCAACAGACATAATTTGGACTGGCTTCCTCGGGGGAGCCTTGGTAGGATTGTTGAAAATTGTGATGACAGATACTTCTTCAGCGGAAACAAACGGAACAACAGTTTTCTTGAACAAAATTTCTTTCCTATCCATCAGGCTTTGGATGCCTGATTTCAGCAGCGGACAACCGGTAGGGATAACAGCACATAGGAGGCAACCCTTGCTACAACCCGGAAATAAACCGGCTAGCAGTAGGTTCCTCTTAACAGTCAATAGAGGGGTAGCAACATCATTCACCGAAACAGCATACAAATCTTCCTCGACGGCATTTACTCTATGCTGGGGCATAGGAGCAGTTACAACATTTGGCCTCTCAGACGCCTCAAATTGAATTTCCTTCGCATCAATAAGGTCTTGAACCTTATTTCTCAGGGCCCAACAATCATCAGTAGTATGCCCGGGGCTATCGGAATGATAAGCACAGCGGGCATTTGGGTTATACTTAGGAGATGCAGTATTCACGACCTTCGGAGCCTTTTTGATGGTCACCAAGTTGGTTGATAGTAGTTGCGGTAAGATTTGTGACAAGGTCATACTCAGACGAGTGTATTGCCTTTTGGGCATCTCACCCCTTTGTTGATTGTACTGCTGAGGAGCAGCAACAGGTTTTGAAATTACCAAGGCATTGACGGCTTGGCGGCGTTCTGGCTTGACTTATCTTCTAGAACCATAGACGGCACTAGCTTCCTTCTTGAAAGGCTTCTTCTCAGTACTTGCGGAGGCACCTTTCTGTATCTTTCCTGACCTGATGCCAGCTTCTATCCTTTCACCTGTCAGGATCAAATTCGTAAACCCAGCGGAGGAATTTCCAACCAGATGATTGAAGAATGGACCAGACAAGGTCCCTAGAAACATGTCAACCAGCTCACGGTCAGTCAATGGAGGCTGCACCCTGCCAGCCAAATCTCTCCATTTTTGCGCATATTCTTTGAACCCTTCGCCCGTTCCTAGTGACATACCCTGAAGTTGGGTACGCGTAGGAGCGAGGTCAGAATTGTATTGATATTGTTTATAAAATGCGGTAGCCAAATCTTCCCAATGTCGGATACTGGTTCCATCTAGCTGATAGAACCACTCAAGTTGTGACCCCGAAAGGCTATCTTGGAAGAAGTGGATCCAAAGATTTTTGTATGTCGTGTAAGTTTGGATCTTCCTTACGTACGATCTGAGATGTAGCTTTGGACAGGAAGCCCCGTCGTATTTGGCAAAGGCAGGCGCCTTGAACTTGTGTGGGATTACCACCCCAGAAGATAACCCTAAATCTCCGAAATCCAGCCCCGGCACATTTTGAATCTCCATGGCACTCAAGCGGTCCTCTAATTTCTTGTATCGGTCAGCAGCAGGAGGGTATTGTTCGTCATTGTAATCCGTCTTGTTGTCAGAGACTGCAGGACTAGGAGCCCCTCCCCCTTGGGGACTGTCTTTCTCTGAAGAGGAAGTAGTTGGATCAGCCTCGTTATGGAGTGTGTTCCCAAACCTGCGTCCAGTATTGAACAACACAGTCATCTTCTTCTTCTTCTTTAGGAGCAGAGCCTTCAACTCTTGTTGACCTTGGGCCAGGCTCATGACCATCTCTTGAAACTGGGCATTCTGGGCCTGGAGGGCCTTGATTGCTTGCTCACTGGATGATTCTGGATTCATGATGACTGTTCAAAATAAACAGCGAAGAAGATTAAGCAACCTGTAGAAAAAGGGGTACCTGTTATGCACATGATGCATGAGATGCTATCTATGCAATGCATTCAAGGATTTTAGAAATTCACAATTGTTGCAGACAAAAAGAACGCACGTCATATTAATAAGAAGCAATTTGTTAGTACATAAGTGCCCCATGGGCCAAATATTACAAAAACAACTTCTCAAGGTAAAAAGACGTTGCGCATCCTCTTTGGCGCAATGTAGGTGTTGAGGGCCTCTTGCTCATGGAGTCGGCGGGTGAGCTCTAAAACCTTCTTCTCGCTGGCGTAGAAGCTGGCTTCAAAAGTGCTTTGTTCCTCCTTGAGTTGGATCCAACTCTTCTGCATCTCCTCCCATGATGTAGGCATGTCAGGATGTAGGATGGTGTAGGGAACCTCTCCTTCCTTGACGGGCTCTTTAATCACAGGGAGAATATGAGGATAAGGCATCATTAGACTCTGGGCTCGGGCTCGTATCCACTTGAGATAAGGCTCCAACGGGATGGAGTTCCTATGCCCCAGTGTATTGTTGTCTACCTTGTTGGGTGTCCTCCAAGCTCTGATGAATCTTTGGCGAAGTCCTTGCGCATCGTTGTCGAAGTCAAAAACTAGGTCAGGAATCAACATGTCATGAGGGCCATCCCTCCGTGCATATCCAAATTGCCTCAAAGCTAGGCAAGGGTTGTAGGTAATGCCCCCTCTAATGCGAAGTAATGGAACATTAGGGAACTCTCCACAACGATCGAAGATGATGACATTTTCTCTGGACCGAGAACACCAATGTACATCAGAGTGAGTAAGAGTCATCAACCGTTGGGACCACCTTGAGCCTTGGTCATTCTTCAAGACAGATTGTGGAAGGTGCAAATAAACCAACTTGCAAGGAGAGGAGTACAGCACATGAGAACACCCCTCTTTCTCATTGTTCGTGTGTAAAATGAGTGAAGGATGTCCCCAAGCAATGTTGGTATTGGATTTCTGGACAAGAAGATTTTGACGGCGTTGGCCTCCACAAGCTGGTCAGGATTTGGGAACAAGACCAACCCATAGATAAGGAGTGCCACAATTTCTTCAAAGGCTTGTAGGTCCAATGAATTCCAACATTCTTGTGCCTTCTCAAACAAGAATTTTGCTAAGAAACCTTTGACACCGCTTCTAGTTTCCCAATGCCCCTTGATGTCAGAAGGATGTAGATGTAATGCTCGAGCAACATCTTCAGGCTTTGGTTCCTTTTCCGTACCGTTGAAAGGTAGTTGATTAAGGATAGGAATTCTCAGGAGTTGAGAAAACTCCTCCAAAGTGGGCACCAACTGATAGTCGGGGAAAGTGAAACAGTGGTGAAGAGGGTCAAAGAACTGGAATAGCACTTTCATCATGTCCTCTTCAATGTTGGTGTTGACTAGGCTGAGCAGTCTACCATGTCTTTCACTGAAGGATGAGCTTTCCGGAATCCTTGATGTGAACTCCTTGAGTTGAGGAGGGATTCTCATAAGGTTGACTTGGATGGTTTTTCTGCGAGGAATTTCCATGACCTACAAAACAAGAACAAAGATGAAGATCTAAACCCTTGAAGTGGTTAGCAAATGCATATGATGCTTTATGATGTTCATGATGTATGCACAAGCATATGTACAAGAAAATCACACCAAACCCTAGTTTCAGGCTTGCATGGGGTTTCATAGGTAAGTACCCTCTTGAGTGTAGTTGGCTTAAAAACCTGTCCTATACATAGTAACCGGGTTCTAAGGAGCTCAATATCACTGGATTGTTTTCATTGTTCATTGTTTTGGTTTAGCCACTTAACTAGCGACCAAAATATTCCAAGAAAACAACCCTCAATGAGTGTAGTATCGAGTATCTACCAACTTCGGACTGCACCAAAGTCGGTCATCTCACTACCCCTAATGAAAGGCCAAGATGGTCAAGTAAGGTTCTAGGTCATTAGTGCTTAGTGACATCACTCAGCGGCCCCGTACTCTCCTTGATTGAACTCAAGGGTTACCGGTACTCACAAATATGTCGCACTAACATAGCTATTGCTTCGACCGTGTCGGTATACCCCGCACAGTTTCCACAACGTATTGCTATCTATGAATGTTTTCCCAAAATCCGGGTGTAGGATTGTAAACCCAAACAAGAGAGCCAAGATATAAAGCAATCAATTCAAACAATTAGTCATGCAAGAGGGTGATCTAAGCCCTAAGGTTACTCCACTTAAAATTTTCCCCAGCAGAGTCGCCAGTTCTGTGATACGGTGGGAGAACTGACTTGAGTTTTGCATTTTTATTCGCAAATGTTTCGGTTGAGCAAGAGTCGCCACCGACTTTTTATTTTATCCTAAGGAAAGGTTAAAAAGCACAGCAAAAACCTTTGAGATGTTTTCTTGGGTTCGGGGAGTAGATTATAGAAAGGGAAGGTATTAGCACCCTTTCTTTCCATGGTTATCCATGGGCTCTTAGTTACTTGCTTAGATCAACTTGCCTTGATTTTCAATTGTTTGAAATGGTGCTTTGTGTGTGTGGGTTTGAAAATGTTTTGAAAAGAGGCCAATGTGGTGGCAACCTTTGTAATGATCCATGTTGGGATGTATACAAAGGTGTATGTCTTTTGAAAAGGTTTTCAATGTTTTTGAAAGTTGTTTTGAAAGTGTAGTGATGTGTGGTTTGAAAAATAGGCAAGTGTTTTGTTTTGCAAGTTGGCAAGTAACCAAAGCTATCTACCCTAAATTTCTCAAAGGACTTTGCTATGTTTTAACCCTTTTAACAATTTTGTTCCACCATTGTATTTGGTGGACAATCTTGTGTTAGGATGTGAAAGGGACGGGCGCGGGTCATCGTTTAGACCATAATTGCAATGGTGCCAAGTATCTTTGGGCAATTTTTCCTTGGAGGGACTTGATCATTTTTTAGGCAACTTTCGAAAGCGTCATCGAGGGACTATGATCATTTGAATTATTTTGTTTTTCCCAAAGAGACCTAACATGCAATATGGCCCATTATTGAAGGCAACAAGTGGAATACCCTAGGGGTGCAAGTGAGATTAGTATTGTCCATTTTCATGCTTGATTATCTTGAAGTTAGGTCAAACTATTTTGGTTAATTGATTTGCATACAACCCTAATTCTAGCATGGCATATTTAGAAAGCTTGTAAATGCGAAAAATAAAGTTCCTAAGTTATTACAACACAATATATGGGATGGGGGGTACAAATGTTCAAATGGGGGTATTTTGACAAGAATTAAAACCCTAGACTATTACAATCCAAATGGAATTATACAAATTATTTAATATGCAATAATTAAATAAAATAAGATAAATATACAAGATGCAAAAATGATTTTTTATGTGTATGTAAAAAGTGTTTTTTATGTGTCAAGGAAACAAAAATAAAAGTATTAATTTTTTGGGTATTTTTTCATGTTTAGGGCAAAAACCCTAATTTTACTAAATAAAAGGTATTAATTTTTTTATTATGTATTACATGCAATATTTACTAATTATATACAAAAAATAAATAAAAGAGAAGTATATTTGTCAAAAAGGTATTTTTAATGTTAAATATTAATAAAAATAAAAATATATATATTTTTGGTATTTTTATCCTAAATATCCTAATAAATATGTAAATATTTATATTATATGATAAATATATTAAATATGTACAAAAATAAAATATTTAATATTTACAAAAAAAAGTATATTTTCATAAAATATTTTCAAAAGATAAAATAAAATGAAAATCAGAAAATAAAATGTATTGGTATTAATTTTAGTATTTTTAAATAAAAGATATTATGTTATTATTTATGTACAAACATCAATTTAAACAAATAAATGCCTAATAAATATAAAAATGGTGTGAAAAATATTTTTTATATTTTTAATATTATGAGAAAAAATAAATAAGTCAGAAATAAAAAGAAAAGTCAAGAAAATGTCTCAAATAAGCACAATGGGCCAAGGGGGTTCAAAAGTAAACATAGGGTGCAAATAAGAAAAATGAAACAGGCCCAGCCCAAAGGCAAGCTTCTTCAACCTCCAGCCATCTCTGTTTGAAAACGCGCGCCTCTTTGCTTCCACAACAAGAACCTGATTCTTTGACTTTTAATGAAAACTCACAACACAAAAAATGTAAAGCATCATCTCACGAGTTCATACATATAAAGAACATGATTTAACTCTCAGAAATGAGAGAGAATTTCTTCTCCCCCAATTCCTGACCTAGTTTTTGTTCCAAGTTCAGACCTCAAATTCTCATAGCACACATAACATAAATGAAAACTAATTATATGGGCATGTCCAGGGCCATGAATGTGACATAATTTCTTCACAAATCTAAACCTAACAATGCCTGGATAGAGAGATAAGAGTTCATGAACTTACCTGTTCAGTTGGAATCGTGTCTGGCAATGGAGGAGCTTTCAGGGCAAGATGATGATTTGTATAGCTTGCTTGATGTCTGAGGATGCTATTCCAATACTTGGTATGCTTTGAAACCTTCTATAACAAGCTGCAGAAGTCAACCTGCAAGAGGAAGAAATGAAAATGGCAAAACTGATTAGAGGTGTTACAGTCTGCTTCTAATGTTTTGGACAGTTTGTATGGATGGTAGGGAAAGTGTTTGAACTAGTTTGGATGAAAGTGCACGATGGAAATGAGCTATGGGATTCAAACTGCAGCTTATGCCCTGTTTTTGCAGTTTTATGGTGATTCTGTGTTAGAGAGGGCAATGGGGATGGTTAGCTCGTGTTTCAGGTCAGGGTGATCGTTTAGAATGTGTGTAACAAGTTTGCTTAAGTTGGTTTTTGCTGAGATGAGAGTTGTGTGTTGTTATGCAAGCTTTCTTCACACTTAAGCAAGAAATGTCAACTTGGTTTTCTAGACCTGTGTAGGCCCCCAATCTATGCTGCATACCTTAGCCTTGATCAGTATGATTAGTTCATAAACTTGTGCCAAAAGGATTTGCATTGTACTTGCTTGGATTTGCATTTGACATAAAGTTCAACTTTTCTAAAATGGCTAATTTGCTTTTTCTATTTAAGGGTTAAACTTCCATGTAATGACCAAACTCATAGAACAACACCTTGGCACAAAGGATTAGCATTAAATTATGGAGTGTAGATTAGATAAAAGACTTGTAATCTAGCTTAAGGCATGCTGAGTTCAAAAATGCAAGGTTATGGACATGTAACTTGGTTATGAACAAAGTGAGTTTTTCCCAACTTGCCAAATTCGATTCTCCCTAACCATGAGGTTATTTGATGAGTTCTTGGACATTTTGGAAAGCTTGGAATGTGTACTACAATACATATTTGAAATGCAAATTGAAATTCCAAGTGGAAGCATGTGAAAAGTGGTCTTGAAGTTAGGCAAAAATCCTGCCTAAAATGGTTCAAAATTTCTCTAAGTTAAGAATGGTTTGGTACCCTTGTTCCAAATATTGTAACTTGAGCTACAAGCTTTTGTGAATCAAAGTTGTAGATTTTTCAATGGACTACGACTTTCATGTTTGGACTTTTCCTTGAATCCAAATGCATCTTGATGAGAAAGTGGGACAAAGTTAGGAAAAAATTAGGGTTTTTCATAACTTAGAAAAATTCTAAGTTATGAAAAATCTTCATTTCAAACCCTAATTTGCAATTCTTGATTTCTTGATGAACAAGTTTCATGATTTGGCATGTTTTGATGAAAAATGAATCTTGACACTTGATTTTGACCAAAAAGTCAAAGTTTGACTTTTCAGTATACAGTCAAAAATTGATCAATTGACTGGAAAATTCAATTGTCAATCTTGTGTATTTGGGATCTTTTGAACTTGTTGAGTATGTCAAGACAATTCCATGGGGTCCTTGAGTCCATATGTGAGCTTGGTTTGCCATTGGCTAGGTCAAACAGTCAAAAATTGCCTTTGTGCAGTCAAAACCCTAAAAATGACCATTTTGCCCTTTTGGTGATCTGATCAAATTTCTTGTGGAATTGTGATCCAAACTTGATCAAATGGTCCATATGAGTTCATAATGTTGATGTGGGTCAATTTTCATGAGGTTTAACTGTAAGTTGGCCACAGTTGACTTTTTCCCCAATACAGCTGATTTCTAGGTCAACTGTCCAATTGACTGGGCAAAATTTGGAATCAAGACTTAAAACTTGGTGTGGATAAACTTGGGAGTCCAACATGAAGCATGAAAGTCTTCTTAGGCAGTTTATGTCAAAATATCTTTGTGCAAACACAAACCCTAATTTGGGTCAACATTGCTAGGAGAAGTCTTGCAGAGGAAACCCTAACTGGATCTTGAGCTCCAAGGGTCTTGTGATGAGAAAATGTTGCGAAAAATGGGAGGGCAAATTTTGGGGTACAACAATATGGTATTCGATGGAGTTGTGAATGCTTATGAGAAAGGAATTGGCGATGTGATTATCGCTCCTCATGGATCACACATTCCTTTTACGGCAAGGCTGACATTTGATTGTACCAATAATATGACAGAGTATGAGGCTTGTATCATGGGTCTCGAGGAGGCCATTGATCTCGAAATCAAATTTATAAATGTGTATGGCGATTCAGCTTTGGTAGTAAATCAGATTAAAAGAGAATGAGATACTCGTCACCCTTGCTTGATCCCTTACAAAGACTACGCCAGAATATTATTACCTTTCTTTAATAAAGTTAAATTCCATCATATTCCCATAGATGAAAATTAGATGGCTGATGCTTTGGCAACTTTGGATTCTATGTATCAAGTGAATACTTGGAATGATGTGCCTCGTATCACAGTGCGATGTTTGGATAGACCAGCTCATGTGTTTACAACAGAAGAGATGTCAGATGAAAAACCTTGGTATTATGATATCAAGCATTTTCTCCAGACTCAAGAATACTCGACCGGTGCGTCAAATAAAGATAGAAAGACATTAGGAAGGTTGACATACAACTTCTTCTTCAATGAAGATGTGATATACAAAAGAAATTATGACATGGTCTTGCTAAGATGTATGGATAGACATGAAGCAGACATGTTGATGCATTAAATCTATGAAGGTTCCTTTGGTACCCATGCCAATGGACATTTGATGGCAAAGAAGATGCTTAGGGAAGGTTTTTATTGGATGACAATGGATTCTGACTGTTACGAATTTGCAAAGAAGTGCCATAAATGCCAGATTTATGCTGACAAAATTCATGTGCCTCCGACGCTTCTCAATGTTATTTCTTTCCCATGGCCTTTCTCTATGAGGGGTATTGACATGATTGAATCCAAGGCGTCAAATGGACATCGTTTTATCTTGGTGGCAATTTACTTCTTCACCAAATGGGTGGAAGCAGCTTCATATGCTAATGTTACTAAGCAAGTAGTAGTGTGCTTTATAAAGAACAATCTTATATGTCGGTATGGTGTGCCAAGCAGGATTATCACTGATAACGGCTCAAATCTGAATAATAAAATGATGATAGAACTTTGTGAAGAATTCAAGATTGTCCACCACAACTCATCTCCATACAGGCCAAAGATGGATGGGGCTGTTGAAGTTGCTAATAAGAACATCAAGAAGATCATCCATAAAATGGTTGTTACTTATAATGATTGGCATGAGATGCTCCCTTTTGCTTTGTGTTGTACCCTAAAATTTTCCCTCTCATTTATCAAGATTTTCCTCACAAAACTTCTTGGACTCAAGACAGGATTAGGGTTTTGGTCAACTCAAGGCATCCCCTTGCACTGATAACCTAAAATTAGGGTTTGAGTTTGCACAAGGATTTTTGGACCACCAATACTTCATGTGACTTTCGTACACCATCTTGGACCCCTAAGATTGCTCATGTTAAGTTTCAAGCCTTGAATCACATTTTTGATCAGTCAATTGGACAATTGACCTAAAAATCAGCTGTATTGGGGAAAAAGTCAACCATGGCCAATTTACAGTCAAACTTCATAATTTTTTATCCACAATAATATTTTAGACTCATATGTACCATTTGATCAAGTTTGGATCACAACTCCTCAAGAAATTTGATCAAATCATCAAAAGGGCAAAATGGTCAAAATTAGGGTTTTGACTGAGAAAGGGAAATTTATGATTTTTAACCTAGCCAATGACCAATTGGGTTCAAACATTATTTCAAGGTTTCAATGACATCATCTTGACCTAATCACAGAGTTCAAAAGATCTCAAGATCATTGGATTGACAGATGAATTTTGCAGTCAACTGATCATAAGTCAACTGTACACTAAAAAGTCAAACTTTGACTTTTTGGTCAAAATCAAATGCCAAGGGTCATAATTCATCAAGATATGTCAAAATATGAAACTTTTTCACCAAGAAAACCAATTTTGAAAATTAGGATTTTGAATTTGAAAATTTTCATAACTTAGAATTTTTCTAAGTATGGAAATTTTCTTATTTTTTCCCAACTTTCCACCACTTTTTCACCATGACGCAATTTGATTCAAAGAAAACTTACAACATGAAAGTTGTAGTCCTCCATGAAATCTACAACTTTTCTTCATAAACTTTTCCCAAAAGATGCTTGGATCTCAAGTTATGAATTTGTGAACATAGGTCCATGAACATGACAAGCTTTCCAAAATGTCCAAGAACTCTCCAAGATCATTTGTGGTTAGGGAGAATCAAAGAAGAGAAATTGGCATTTTGTCAATTTTTTTGAAGCCAATTTACATGAGTATTAATTTGCAAATCAGATCCGTGATGCTTGTACCTTGCATTACAGGTCCTAAACTCATTCTACATTTCATAATTAAATGCAAACTTGAAGGTTAAAGGCTTTATTTTCACTTTTGAAGCATTATACAAGTTGTAATTCCATTTTAGGCATAAAGCTCACATTGTCATTTTCATAAAGTGCCACTTTGGTAACTTTATCAACCTTGAGCCATGGAGTTGTTCCTTTGGTGCAAGCAATTTCCACAGATATCAAGCAATGTATACCAACTCTCTATAGCTCACAAGCCAGCCAGTACAAGCATGTTTGCATTGGTCACTTCACTTTTCTTCAAATGAAAGAAAAGTTGCAAAAGAGGTCAAAACTTGTACAACTGATAAGGAGTGGACTTTGTATCATTCTATACAAATATACAAACTCATTGCAAGGCAAGACACGATTGTTTGACAACTAAAACTCTCCCAAACTGAAAAACTCCATTTTTCTGTCCAAACATAGCAGTATTGCAAAATCATTGCCAACTTCATTATTGCTCGTGCGTTTTGTGGCTTGATACTTGAAACACTTCATACACATCCTACCAAAGCTATCCAAGCCCTTGCCCTGCATCTGTAAGCCCTGTTTCAGCCATTGCCATTTTCAAACTTGGAGGTTACAGCTTGACTTGTGCAGTGAGTTCTGGCCATCCACAAAGCAAGCTAGGCATTGGAATAGCTTGAAGGAAGTTCAGGGAAGCTCACACGATCCTCAGGCCTCAATCAAAGTCCCCATATTGTCATATCTAAATCCAGCTGAAGGAGGTATTTTTCAAAACTCTATCTCTCTATTTAGGCATCCTCAAGCCACGATTTGTGAAGAAAAAATGTAGTCCATAACTTGGTGAAGTTGTACATATGCATACTTGTCATTTATATTAACTGTGCCATGATAATTTGAAGCTTGAAGTTCATAAAATAATTAGGTCACAAATTAGGGCCATTAAAATTCTCTATGACCTTTGAGAGTTAGGTCACAAAATTGATATGGTTGAAATCATGAGATAAAATGCCACAAGTTTCATGTTACAAGTTTTTGTTTTTGTGCAAGCATCTGAGAGTTACAGGTTGAACGAAAACACGCACGCAGAAGGAATGGCTGGAGGACAGGGATGACTGGCTTTGGCTTTTTGACGCGCCTGGCCTTTTTGTTTTTTCTTTTCACACCCCTTGTATTACTTTTGCACCCCCTGATATTTTCTTATATTTTTGTATTTTCTTGCATATTTTTATATTTATTACTTGCATTTATTTTTTCTAAAGATAAAAAATACCCAAAAATAATTTATTTATTTCCACACTTTTATTTTATTTTTTTATTATTTTTTTGGCATAAATAATAGTTTATTAGGATAATATACTTTATTTTATTAAATAAATTATAAATATATTTAAAAATACTATACATTTTTATTATATTATTTATAGTCATAAAATATTTATTTTCATACATATTTTAATTTTTAATGTTTGTACATAATATTATTTATTATTTTTCTTGTACAAAAAATGGACAAAATAATAATATAGAACATATGTTTTATTTTAATTGAAAATTAGGGTTTCCCCCTTTCAAAAATAATAATATTTTTTCCTTTCTTTTTAGGGCTTAAATAAATTATTTTTCTCATACAAAAAAAAATCAAATACAAAACATTTTAGCATAAATACATTTGCATTGCATTTTTAATACTTGTATATTTATTTAATGCGCACAATATTCAATTGGGTTGTAATAGTATTTTTAGGGTTTATTTTATGCAATATCCCCATTCAAAAACTTGTATCCCCCCTCCCATAATAAGTGTTATAATAGCTTAGTTTATATTTATGCAATTTATCGCATTTATACCATGTTTAGTAAACTAGGGTTTGTATGACAAGACCAAAAACAAACAAATAGAAAAAACCTAATCCAAGACAAATCAAATGCATGAAAAATGACACACTTTGCACATAAGCACCCTTAGGGTTTCACCCACTTGGTTGCCTAAAACAAATGGCCATGTTACGCATGTGAAGTATCTTGGCAAAACAAAACAAAAATAAGATCAAAGTCCCTCGATGACGCTATCAAAAGGTTGCCTAAAACAAAATGATCTTGGTCCCTCCAAACATGCTAAGATACTTGGCAACATTGTTATCATGGTAAAACGATGACCCACACCTGTCCCGTTTACATCCAAAGATAGGGTTGTCTACCAAAACAATGGTATGTCAACAATGTCAAAGGAATAAAAATGCACAAGAAAGACATTTGAGTAGGTAGATAACTTCTAAGTTACTTGCTCCATTTCAAAATAATCCTTGCTATGTTCAAAAACAACACACACACACATTTCAAAAACATTTCCAAACATCTTTCAAAACATTGAAACATTTTTCAAAAGACAAACATCTTTGTATACATACTTACGAACAAGAATCATTATAAAGATTGCCTAAACGAATGGCATCTTTTCAAAATACTTTCAAAAATCACACCAAACACAAAGCACCATTTCAAACAATTTCAAAGCAAAAGCAAGTAACTAAGAGCCTATGGAAAACCATGGATGAAAAGGGTGCTAGCACCTTCCCTTTTCATAATCTACCCCCCGAACTCAAGAAAATATCTCAAAGGTCTTTCCTGTGCTTTTTTACCTTTCCTTTTGGATAAAATAAAAGTCGGTGGCGACTCTTGCTAAACTGCGACATTTGCGAAAAAACGCAAAACCTCAAGTCAGTTCTCCCACCGTATCACAGAACGGGCGACTCTGCTGGGGATTCTTCTAAAAGTGGGGTTACCTTAGGTTTTATATCACCTTTACTTGCTTACAATTTTTTGATTTGTTTGCTTTACACTTTGGTTCTATTGTTTGGGTTTGAATCCTCCACCCGGATTTGGGAAACATTATAGGTAAATAGCAATACATTATGGAAACTATGCGGGATATACTGACACGGTCTAAGCAATAGCTACGTTAGTGTGACATATTTGTGGGTACCGGTAGCCTTTGAGTCAATCAAAGAGAATACGGGGCCGCTGAGTGATGTCATGAAACACTAACGAACTTCTAGAACATTTACTTGACCAACTTGGCCTTTTAGGATGTAGTGAGATGACCGGCTTTGGTGCAGTCCGAAGTTGGTAGATACTCGATACTACACTCATTGAGGGTTGGTTCCTTGGAATATTTCGGTTTCCAGTCAAGAGGCTTGAATTGAAACAATGAACAAGGAAACAATCCAGTGATATTGAGCTCCTTAGAACCCGGTTACTATTTCTAGGACAGGTTGAGCCAACTAAACTTCAAGAGGGTACTTACCTATGAAATCCCATGCAAGCCTAAACTAGGAATTTGTGTGATTTTCTTGTACATATATACTTGTGCATGACATCATGGACATCATGGACATCATGAGCATCATATGCATCCACTAACCACTTCAAGGATTTTGGAAATTCATCTTTGTTCTTGTTTTGTAGGATATGGAGTCACTTCGCAGGAAAACTATCCAAGTCAATCTTGTAAGAATTCCTCCACAACTCAAGGAGCTAGCTTCAAGGATTCATGAGAACTCTCCATTCACCAAGAGACATGGTCGTCTGCTCAACTTTGTCACTTCCAACACAGAGGAAGACATGATGAAGGTTCTCTTCCAGTTCTTTGACCCTTTGCACCACTGCTTCACATTTCCTGACTACCAGCTTGTGCCCACTTTGGAAGAATTATCTCAACTCTTGAGGATTACTATTTTCAATCAACTACCCTTCAACGGTACGGAAAGAGATCCAAAACCAGAAGAGATTGCTCAAGCCTTGCACTTGCACTCATCTGATGTCACAGCCCATTGGGAAACTAGAAGTGGTGTCAAAGGCTTCTTGGCAAAGTTCTTGTTTGAGAAGGCCCAAAGCTGCTAGAACTCCTTGGATTTACAAGCTTTTGAGGAGGTTGTAGCTCTCCTCATCTATAGGATGGTCTTGTTCTCTAATCCTGACCAACTCATAGATGTGAGTGCTGTCAAAATCTTCATGTCATGCAATCTGGTGCCTACATTGCTTGGAGATATCTTACACTCTTTTCACACTCGTACAATGAGGAAAAGAGGTGTTCTCATGTGTTGCACTCCTCTCCTGGCAAGATGGTTTATTTATCATCTTCACAAATCAGTCTTGAAGAATGAGCAAGGTTTGAGGTGGTCACAAAGGTTGATGACACTTACACATTCAGATATTCATTGGTATTCTCGATCCAAAGAGAATATTATCATTGTCGACCGTTGTGGGGAATTCCCTAATGTCCCTCTACTTGGCATTAGGGGAGGCATCAACTACAATCCATGTTTAGCTCTGAGACAGTTTGGTTATGCCCGAAGGGATGGCCCACATGACATGCTGATTCAAGGCTTGGTTTTTGACTTCAACAACGACAATCAAGGACTTCGTCAAAGGTTCATCCGAGCTTGGAGGATGCCAAACAAGGTAGACAGTAAGACCTTGGGACACAAGAATTCCACCCCTCTTGAGCCTTACCTCAAGTGGGTATGAACTCGCGCTCAAATTCTTATGATGACTTACCCCTCTGTTCTCCCAGTGATTATAGAGCCTGTTAAGGAATGAGAGGTTCCATACACCCTCCTACATCCTGACATGCCAACATCACTCGAAGATCTACAAAGGAGTTGGATACAGCTCAAGGGAGAACGCGATACTTTCGAAGCCCAATTCTACGCAAGCGAGAAGAAGATTTTGGAACTCACTTGACTACTTCACGAAGAGCAGACTCTCAACACCTACATTTCACCAAAGAGGATGCGCAACATCTTTTTATCTTAGAATTTTGTATTATTTTTCCCTACGGGCATTGATGTACTCAAATTCTATTTTATTAATATAATGTGTGTTCCTTTTTTGTTTAACACAAATTTGAATTTTCAAATCCTTGAAAACATTGCGTGAATACATATCATGCATCATGAGCATAAACAGGTCTTTGCAACAAGTTTCCTCATCCTTCTACTGTTTATTTCAGCAAAGATGGATCTTGAACAAACGGTTAAAGACTTGCAAGCTCAGAATTCACAATTTCAACAGCTACTCGTGACCTTAGCCAAGAGGAAGGAGGAGCTCAAGACTCTACTAGAAAAAGAAAAAGAGAAAAAGAAGAAGAAGCCAGCTGGGGTGGTTATTATGGGCAGGAGGTTCCAAGGACAAGCCAGAAGGACCTTGGAATTTCCATCAACCTCTGAGGAAGGGGAAAGAAAAGGAAAGGAGACGGCAGTACCATCTGATTTTGAAGCAGAAGAAGAGGAAGAAGAGGACTACTCTGAACAACAATACCCTCCGGCCGATGATAAATACAAAAACCTAGAAGAGCGTCTAACTGCTATGGAGATACAGAGAGTACCCGGGCTAGATTTTGAGGAATTAGGGATGGTGTCAGGAATAGTAATCCCTCCTAAGTTTAAAGTACCTTTATTTTCCAAGTATGACGGGGTGTCTTGTCCCAAGATGCACCTCTGCTCATATGTCAGAAAGATGCAGCCACATTCTGCAGACAAAGACTTGTGGGTTCACTTTTTTCAGGATAGTTTATCAGGAATGCAGCTGGATTGGTTCTACCAGTAGGAAAGGGCTGATGTGCATAATTGGGAAGACTTGGCAGCAGCCTTCTATAAACAGTATCAATACAACACCGATTTGGCACCAACCCGTACTCAACTCCAGAGTATGACCATGGTGTCCAATGAGGGCTTCAAAGACTATGCCCAAAAGTGAAGGGATTTAGCCGGAAGGGTGCAACCACCTTTATCTGAAAGAGAGCTAGTGGACATGTTCCTGGGAACCCTATCAGGTCCTTTCTTTAATCACCTGATTGGAAGCTCCTCTGTAGGATTCACTGAATTGATTTTAACTGGCGAGAGGATGGAAGCCAACATAAGAAGCGGGAAAATTCAGAAGGACGCGTCTACCTCTGCTGCTGTAAAAAAGCCCTTCACCGAAAAGAAGGAAGTGTATGTTGTCTATGCACGGAGAAATCAGGGAAGAACCGAACGATGACCAACAGTGGGGGCCGTTATGATTCAAAAGCCTGCATCAGACCAGCCGAGAAACAATCAGCCGAGAAATAACTAGCAAAGGGTGGAAAGGCCTGTACGGCAATTCACCAAGATAAGCATGACTCTAGCTCAAGTCCTACCACATCTTCTGAAGTTGAATCTTGCCATGTTAAAAGAGGCCCCTAAAAATCCCAATACTGCATCTCCTCACTACCATCTGAATGCCAGGCGCGCCTACCATTCTGAATGTCCAGGGCACGACACCAACAACTGTTGGGCTCTGAAGAACAAGATTCAAGATCTGATAGACGCTGAGGAAGTTGAATTTGAAGCTCCTGAGAAACCGAATGTTATTTCTGCTCCAATGCCTAGGCATGGACACAATGCCAATTCTGTTGAGGAAGATCTGTTTGTTTCTACCGTGGATGAACTGTTAACTCCGCTCCTGACCATTAAGTTGAATTTGTTGAAAGCTGGTATATTCCCAGGATGTGACAAAGATTTCCATTTTTGCCTATCCTCATCATTTGACTTCCCTCTGTTGAAAAAAGGTATCCAACAACTGATTGATAATCAAGAAATCTTGTTTGAGAAAGCTCCTATTTCACCCATTCCAGTTAAAGAAGTTTCAATAATAACCATCTACGCCAATCCTTCCAGGGTTCCTAAAAAACCCATTAGGATTACATCTGCTCCTAAGACTACTCCATTGAAGATAACAATGCTCGGGCCTGCCCCATACAAATCAGATAAAATGGTACCATGGAATTATGGTGGAGAAATCTACTACCATGGTGTCAAACAGATTGAACAGACTGCCGAAGAAGAAAGCTCCGAAGAGGACAATTCCGACATCAGTAACATTGCCAGAACAATCAAAATTACCCGTAGTGGAAGAATTTTCTCTCCAAAGATTGCGCCTCCAAAGGCAGTCTTTGGACCCGTGGCCGTTCAGAAGATTACATCTGTACCAGTGATTACGCCTGCAAGCGTATCTACCGACAAAGAAGACAATACAATTCTTATCCCTACTTCCACTACTGAGAATAAAGGAAAGAATGTTCAAGAGGAGCCTGTCCTGACGAAGGCTCAATCACTAGCTGTTCCTGAAGCATCCAAGAAGGAGATGGAAGAAATCTTGAGGATCATTAAGAAGAGCGATTATGATGTAGTTGAACAACTGGGGAAGACCCCCTCAAAAATCTCTATGTTAGCCTTGCTGCTGTGCTCTGAGGCACATGCTAAAGCTCTAGTAAAATTTCTGAAGACATCTCATGTGCCGCAAGAGACGTCTGCAGATCAATTCCAAGAGTGTGTAGCCAGTTTGATAGCTGACAATGGCCTGGGTTTCTCCGATGCTGACTTGACATCCAAAGGGAGAAAACACAACGATGCACTACATGTCTCAGTGGAGTGTAGGGGAACCACCCTATCCCATGTCTTGATTGTTACTGGATCATCTTTAAACGTCTTTCCAAAGAAAGCCCTTGTTAGGTTGTGTGATACAGTGGGAGAATTGACTAGGGTTTTGCGTTTGTTTTCGCAAATGTTTCGGTTGAGCAAGAGTCGCCACCGACTTTTTATTTTATCCTAAGAAAAGGTTAAAAAGCACAGCAAAAACCTTTGAGATGTTTTCTTGGGTTCGGGGAGTAGATTATAGAAAGGGAAGGTATTAGCACCCTTTCTATCCATGGTTATCCATGGGCTCTTAGGTACTTGCTTAGATCAACTTGCCTTGTTTTTCAATTGTTTAAAATGGTGCCTTGTGCGTGGTTTTGAAAATGTTTTGAAAAAGATGCCTTGTCTAGGCAACCCTTGTAACAATTCTTTACTCGAATGTTTTACAAAAGGTGTTTGTCTTTTTGAAAAGATGTTTCAAGGTTTGTTTTGAAAGTGTAGTGATGTGTGGTTTGAAAAAATAGGC
Source organism: Vicia faba (assembly GCA_948472305.1). Classification (NCBI taxonomy): domain Eukaryota; kingdom Viridiplantae; phylum Streptophyta; class Magnoliopsida; order Fabales; family Fabaceae; genus Vicia; species Vicia faba. Next base: position 1,233,552,876 of record OX451735.1, read on the forward strand.
AAGTGTTTTTGTTTTGCAAGTTGACAAGTACTTAAGAGCTATCTACCCTAAAGTTCTCAAAGATTATTACTATGTTTTAACCCTTTTAACAATTTTGTTCCACCATTGCATTTGGTGGACAATCTTGTGTTAGGATGTGAAAGGGACGGGCGCGGGTCATCATTTAGACCATAATTTCAATGGTGCCAAGTATCTTTGGGCAATTTTTCCTTCAAGGGACTTGATCATTTTTTAGGCAACTTTCGAAAGCGTCATCGAGGGACTATGATCATTTGATTATTTTGTTTTGCCCAAAGAGACCTAACATGCAATATGGCCCATTATTGAAGACAACAAGTGGAATATCCTAGGGGTGCAAGTGTGATTAGTGTTGTCCCTTTTCATGCTTGTTTATCTTGAATTAGGTCAAACTATTTTAGTTAATCGATTTGCATACAAACCCTAATTCTAGCATGGTATATTTAGAAAAAACTTTAAAGTGCGAAAAATAAAGTTCCTAAGTTATTACAACACAATATATGGGAAGGGGGGTACAAATGTTCAAATGGGGGTATTTTGACAAGGAATTTAAACCTAACTATTACATCAAAATTTGGGGATTTACAAGGTATTTAATTGCACAAATTAAATAAAATAAATATGTAAGATGCAAAAAGGCTTTTTATATGTATGAAAAAAAGTGTTTTTTATATGTCAAATAAACAAAATAAAAAGAATTAATTTTTGGAGTTTTTATGTATTTAGGGCAAAACCCTAATTTTGCAAATAAGAGGTATTAAATATTTAATATGTACAATATTTATTAGTTATGTACAAAAAATAAATAAAGAGAAGTATATTTGTCAAAAAGGTATTTTTAATGCTAAATATTAATAAAAATAAAAAAGTATATATTTTGTATTTTTTAACCTAAATATACTAATATATATGTATGTATTTGTATTATTTATTAAATATATTAAATATGCACAAAATAATAATATTTAATATTTATAAAAAAAGTATATTTTTTATAAAATATTTTCAGAAGATAAAATAAAATAAAAATCAGAAAATAAATGTGTTTGCATTATTTTTTAGTATTTTGAATAAAAGTATATCTATATATTTATTTATGTACCAATACCCATTTAAACAAATAAATGCCTAATAAATACAAAAATGGTTTAAAAAATAATTTTTATAATTTTTGTATTATGAGAAAAAATAAATAAGTCAGAACAAAAAAGAAAAGGTCAAAAAAATTATGAAAATAAGCATAATGGGCCAAGGGGGTGTAAAAGTAAAAATGGGGTGTAAACAGAAATAACAAATCAGGCCCAACCCACGTGGAGCTTCTTCAACCTCCAGCCATTCTTGTTTCAAAAAACGCGCGCTTCTCAGGCTTATTCAAACATCCTGATTCTTTGATTTTTAACAAAAACTTACAACATCAAAAATGTTAAGAATCAAACAACGAATCCATACATATCAAAAACTTGATCTAACTCTCAGAAATGAGAGAGAATTTCTTCTCCCCCAATTCCTGACCTAGTTTTTGTTCCATGTTCAGACATCAAATTCTCACAGTGCACATAACATAAATGAAAACTAATTATATGGGCATGTTCAGGGCTATGAATGTGACATAGTTTCTTCACAAACCTAAAGCTAACAATGCCTGGATAGAGAGATACGAGTTCATGAACTTACTTGTTCAGTTGGAATCGTATCTGGTGATGGAAGTGTTTTCAATGCAAGGTGATGATTGGTACAGCTTCCTTGATGCCCAGGGATGCTATTCCAAGCTTTAGTTTGCTTGGAAACCAAGAGAATCGTGCTATGGTACCTCAACTGCAAAACAGAAAAATGAAAATGGTGATGTTAGCTAGGGATGTTACAGGTCATGTTTAGGGCTTGAAATAGTTTCAAGGGATGGTGTGGGATGTGTTTGAAGTTGTTTTAGCAAGAATGCATGAATGGATTGAGTTATAGAACTCAATCTGCAGCAGGTACCCTGTTTTGGCAGTTTGAGGGTGATTTTGTGTTTGAGAAGGCAATGGAGATGGTTGGATCGTGTTTTAGCTTAGGTTTGATGATTAGAAAGTGTTTGATAACTTTGCTTATGCTCTGCTTCACAGGAATGAGAGTTGTGTCTTGTTATGCCATGTTTCTTCAACTTTAAGCAACAAAATGTCCACTTGAGTTCTAGACTGATAGAGGCCCCCCTAATATGCTGCTAAGCTTGCCCTTGATCAGTGGGATTAGTCTAATAACTTGTGCCAAGGAGATTTGCTGTGTACCTCTTGATTTTCTAATTGACATAAAGTTCTACTTTTGCAAAAATGGACATTATGCTTTTTCTATTTTGGGACTAAACCTTTATGTAATGCTTGAACACATAAAATATGGTCTTGGCACAATGAGTTAGCATTAAATTTATGATTGTAAATGGGATATAGGACCTGTAATCAAGAAATGCAAGCTGAGTTCAAAATTGCCTAAGTGTATGGACATGTAATTTGGTCATGAACAAAGTGAGTTTCTCCCATATTGACAAATTCGATTCTCCCTAACCATGAGGTTGTTTGATGAGTTCTTGGACATTTTGGAAAGCTTGTAATGTGTACTACAATCCATATTTGAAATGCAAATTGAAATTCCAAGTGGAAGTATGTGAAAAATGGTCTTGAAGTTAGGAAAAAATCCTGCCTAAAATAGGTCAAATTTTCTCTAAGTTAAGAATGGTTTGGTACCCTTGTTCCAAAAATTGTAACTTGAGCTACAAGCTTCTTTTGGGAAAACTTTGTGAATCAAAGTTGTAAATTTTGCAATGGACTACAACTTTCATGTTTTGACTTTTCCTTTAATCCAAATGAATCTTGGTGAGAAATTGGGACAAAGTTAGGAAAAAATTAGGGTTTTTCATAACTTAGAAAAATTTTAAGTTATGAAAAATCTTCATTTCAAACCCTAATTTGCAATTCTTGATTTCTTGATGCACAAGTTTCATGATTTGGCATGTTTTGATGAAAAATGAATCTTGACACTTGATTTTGACCAAAAAGTCAAAGTTTGACTTTTCAGTATACAATCAAAATTGATCAATTGACTGGGAAATTCAACTGTCAATCTTGTGCATTTGGGATCTTTTGAACTTGTTGAGTATGTCAAGACAATTCCATGGGGTCCTTGAGTCCATATGTGAGTTTGGTTTGCCATTGGCTAGGTCAAACAGTCAAAAATTGCCTTTGTGCAGTCAAAACCCTAAAAATGACCATTTTGCCCTTTTGGTGATCTGATCAAATTTCTTGTGGAATTGTGATCCAAACTTGATCAAATGGTCCATGTGAGTTCATAATGTTGATGTGGATAAATTTTCATGAGGTTTGACTGTCAATTGGCCACAGTTGACTTTTTCCCCAATACAGCTGATTTCTAGGTCAATTGTCCAATAGACTGGGCAAAGTTTGGAATCAAGGCTTGAAACTTGGTATGGATAGACTTGGGAGTCCAACATGAAGCATGAAAGTTATCTTAGGAATTTTAGATCAAAACACCTTTGTGCTAACACAAACCTTAATTTGGGTCAACAGTGCTAGGGGAAGTCTTGAGCAGAGGAAACCCTAACTGGATCTTGAGCTCCAAGGGCCTTGTGATGAGAAAATGTTGAGAAAATAGGAGGGAAAATTTTTGGGTACAACAGTTGCCCCTGTTCAATCTTCTTGAATCCGAAGAGTTAGATTGGCAAGTTTGCCTTTTGCGACTCGAGGGTTAAAGGAGATTGGACACTATAGTGCCCTTAAATTTGCACTCGTCAAAGCAATGGATGCGGGAATGGGCTTAGAGATGCCATTTGGAGATGGCCTTAAAGATTCCATCTGGAGATGGGCTTAAATATGCCATCTGGAGGGGTGATAGAATCTTGTCGGGGATGGGCTTAAGGATGCCATCTGAGAATGAGCATCGGAAAGGTGTCCATATTTTGGACCATATCTGAACTGGGGGTCTGAATAAGCAATAGATTGACATATGTATCTGGAGGCATCCGTAAACTGTTTTCAGAGGTTGAGAAGAGTCTGAACAAGCAATAGATTAACATCCGTTGTTGGGAGGAATCCGTAAACTGTTTTCAGAGGTCTTGAGAAGAATCTGAATAAGTGATAGGTTAACATCCGTTACTTGGAGAACCCGTGAACTGTTTTCAGAAATCTTGAAGTTGAATAAGCAATAGAGCAGCATCCGTTGTTGGGAAGCGTCCGTAAACTGTTTTCAAAAATTGCATCTGAACAAGTGATAGATTAACATCCGTTGTTGGGAAGAATCCATAAACTGTTTTCAGAAGTCTTGAGAAGAATTTGAACAAGTGATAGGTTAACATCCGTTACTTGGAGAACCCGTGAACTGTTTTCAGAAATCTTGAAGTTGAATAAGCAATAGAGCAGCATCCGTTGTTGGGAAGCGTCCGTAAACTGTTTTCGAAAATTGCATCTGAACAAGTGATAGATTAACATCCGTTGTTGGGAAGAATCCATAAACTGTTTTCAGAAGTCTTGAGAAGAATCTGAACAAGTGATAGGTTAACATCCGTTACTGGAGAACCCGTGAACTGTTTTCAGAAATCTTGAGGGTGGAGGAGGAACCGGTGTAGGGTTTCCTGATGATGAGCTCGTATAAAACTGCATCTGGATGAATCTGGAACAAGTATCAGAATATCGTCGTGTCCGGGTCACATCTGAACTATTTCTAGAAAGAATCTCGGAAGACAATGATTTTTGTCTGTCGACTGATCTTACCTGAAAAGGTAAAGAGTTAGTTGTATGCAATGTCATGATATATGATGCAATTTATGCAATGTCATGATGCATGATGCCATGTATGTTATATGATATGAATGTAAATGAATGTGCATGTAAGTTGGAGAGCTGTCCTGCGGAGGATAAATGAATCCTAGATGGCCGAAGATGAAAGCATCTCGACATCTGCCGGGAAGAATAATTCCTTGGCTGTTGCTGGGGAATACCAGATCTTCAATCAGTGAGGGGCCTTAGGACCAATGCGGGGAATTGGAATTTCCTTGGTGACCTGCAGGGTAAGAGAGTTTCTGATGATTTCTACTGGGGAGTTCAGAACCTGATAGACTCACGCTGGGGAGGTAAGACTGAGAATCTCTAGTCTAGTGAGAAGCATCTCTGTGGGGAGAAGGTTCACTAGTCTGGCTCCGCTGGGGATACTGAAACTTAATTCTGAGGGGAATTGAGTTCTGGAGGATTCTCTGACTGGGGAAATCAGTTTTGAGAGAGCTTTCGCTGATGAGGGTTCTGAAGTCTGACTCTATTTAGGGAATTAAGTTCTGACTGAGGAATGTGGATTTCAAATCTGCTCGGGATTTCCTTTGAAAGGGTATCAAGATATCCAACTGCACCTTCAACTCAATAGTGATCACCTACCTTGATTTATAAGGGAATGATTATGTTCAAATGCATATGCCTATTTAACAAACATTGGACGTTTCTCAAATAAAACATAAGTGCAAAAGCAAAGAGAAAAGGAAACGACGCAAATTTCTGAAAAGTATTTGTATTAACTTTCTGTGAGTATACTTGTACAAAGGAGACGATCACCATAGTAAGAGGATGTCGTTGTAAATATTGAAAAATTTATACAAAAGAAAGATGGCTATGTGAAATAATTCCATGGGATTCCATTCCGCTATAGCCTTCACAACTCTGAATATCTGTCCATTCAATGCTTCGTCTGCCGATGGCTGGATTGATCAGAAGCTTGGAACTAGTTAATGAAGAGATTTTCCTTAAAGTAATCCGACGAGACATAGTCATACGCTTTAATTCCCTAACTTTTGCCTGAATCGCCCTTTCGGGTTTTCGATCCACCGGGAAACCCCTTTTTGCCCAAGCCGCCCTTTCGGGTTTTCAACTTGCCGGGTGTACAGATTTTTTTGTTTTTATCCCTAACTTTTGCCTGAACCGCCCTTTCGGGTTTTCGGTCCACCGGGATGCCCATTTTTGCCCAAGTCTCCCTTTCGAGTTTTCGACTTGCCGGGTTATTCTATGCGTAGTATCTTTTGACTATGTCTGCGTTCGCAGGGTGCGGCAAATCGTCGCCGTCCATGGTGGTCAGAATCATTGCACAACCAGAAAATATGCTCTTGATCACAAATGGTCCTTCATATGTAGGAGTCCATTTGCCCCTGGGATCACTTTGCGGCAAGATAATCCGCTTGATTACGAGATCTCCGACTTGATACACTTGACGTCTGACTTTCTTATTGAAGGCCTTGATCATCCGCTTTTGATACGTCTGACCATGGCATACAGCAGCGAGTCGCTTCTCATCGATCAAATTGAGTTGATCAAGTCGGGTCTGAATCCAATCATCTTCATTCAAACATGCGTCCTTCATAATCCTTAGAGAAGGGATCTGAACCTCCATAGGCAGGACAGCTTCCATGCCATATACCAAAGAAAACGGGGTTGCCCCGGTTGAAGTACGTGTCGTCGTACGGTATCCGTGTAGAGCAAACGGTAACATCTCATGCCAGTCTTTGTAAGTGACAGTCATTTTCTGAATGATCTTCTTAATGTTTTTGTTCGCAGCTTAAACAGCACCGTTCATCTTCGGCCGATAGGGAGATGAATTGTGATGATAAATCTTGAACTGTTCGCACAATGCGGTGATCATCGTGTTATTCAGATTTGTACCGTTGTCCGTGATGATCCTGTCTGGAACACCATACCGGCATATGATATTTTGCTTGATGAAGCGGGCAACCACATTTTTAGTAACAGAGGCGAAGGAAGCTGCTTCAACCCATTTGGTAAAATAGTCAATGGCGACCAGGATGAAGCGATGTCCATTGGACGTTGTGGGCTTGATCTCTCCAATCATGTCAATGCCCCACATTGCAAATGGCCACGGAGCTGTCAAAACATTGAGAGGAACCGGAGGGATATGAACTTTGTCAGCGTAGACTTGACATTTGTGGCAAGTACGGGAATGTTGATGGCAGTCAGCTTCCATGGTGCACCAGTAATAGCCTGTCCTTAGGATCTTCTTAGCCATTGTATGCCCGCTCAAGTGAGTTCCAAATGTGCCGCTATGTATCTCGGTCATGATTAACTCTGCTTCAGCTTTGTCTACGCATCGGAGTAAAACACAATCATGGCCTCGTTTGTAAAGGATGTCGTTGCTCAGGAAGAATTTGGAAGAAAATTTCCTTAAGAACTTCTTGTCATTTACGGAAGCTCCTTCGGGATAATCTCTAGTCTGGAGATACCTTTTGATTTCATGGAACCAGGGTTGTTCCACTACTTCTTCGGTATTAATCTCGTGACAATGTGCAGGTTCATCCATTCGCTCGATGGTGATTTTGGGAGCCTCATTATCCCAGTTGAGTTTTGTTGTACCCCAAAATTTGCCCTCCCATATTCTTCAAGAATGGCAAAGAGCATGCTTCAAAATCTCCCCAAGGGTTGCACAGTTCAAGGGCCTCCTAACAGTCAAAAACTAGGGTTTTGGTTCTGACAAAGAAAATGAAGTTTCCAAGGGTCCAATCAAGTCCCACATGCCTACAAACATGGTCAAGCATCCTCATGCCAAGTTTCAAGACTTACAGCACAAAATTGCACAGTCAAAAACCCTAATTGCCCTACAGTCAACTGCAGGGGCAAAATGGTCATTTGACAGTCAAAAGTTCAAAATTTTGGTCAACATCTTATTTTGAAGCCAGAAATATCATTTGATCAATTATTGATCATGATTCTCAAAGTATGGCTCAAAAAGTCTCAAAATGCAAAAGTTTCCATATTTGGACAATTGAAAAAGTCAACTGTAACTTGACCAAGGCATAACTTCCACATGGTTTATAGGAAAAATTCCATCCAAAGCTCATTTTGAATAGAAATACATTTCCTACAACTCCTCTTCACACTTCAAGTCCAAGAAATGCTCTCACAAAAAGTTATCAATTTCAACATTATAGGTCATTTTCAAAAGTCAACAAAAAGGGACTTTAAGTCAAAGACCATAACTTGATATTGGTAAATCAAAATGACATGGGACCAAAGGCATTGGTTAGAGGACTTCAAGACCTTTCCAAAATGTCCAAGAACATGATCAAAGCTTAAAAATTGAGCAAGATATGCCTTGTGGAAGTTGGGAAATTTTTGGGAATTTTGAAAAGTCAACTTTACTTCAAATGCCTCAAATTTGCTAATGGGCCACATTTTCTTCCAAGATTCATCATCCAAAGGCTATGCACGACCATTTGGCCCAAAGGGGATTTATTTCATCATTTTTTATTATTTATTTGAATTTTTAATTACTATTAATTCATTTAATTAAATAAAATATGAAAAAAATACTAAACCAATGTGATTGAATCTTTTTATGCAGTATAATCACTCATTGGCTACTCAAGATTTCGTGCATACCAAAATTGGAAGGTTTGGCCATGATTGACATCAAAATCACATGGAAAAGATTTGAAAGATATTCATGGAAAATCAAATATTCCATACATCAATGCATTGATCTTTTGGCTCAAGATTTAACCCTAATCCATCACATACATAAGTAAGATGCAAAACCTAATGCCTGGAACCTGAAAGCTGCGCCCAATCATCAAGAACAATTTTGCAATTTTTGTGAAAAAAGTCAAAACTGAAAACACCATTCCAAAGCGATTCAAGGCTTCCAACCAATTGAAAAAGCTTCCTGAGGCATCACTGAACCTGACTGAATCTTTTTCCACGCCCATAGCATCAAGAATTGGTATACAGAACTCAAAATTTCTCACACTTTATGCATAGTCGTGTTTCAATTTCTGGGCATTTTTCATACCATTTAATTGTTGTTTCACACTAATCTAATCATGCTGAAACTAACCATGCAATTTAATTGAGTTTTCGTGCTATGTATGTGAAGTTACCATTGAAGCTTGCTAGGGTTTCATGACTGTAAATTTGGGGCTTCTTTGTTCTGAAAAAATTGAGACACGAAACCCACGCCATTAGAACCAGAAGATCATGACCAATTGATTCCATACCTCGCGCCTAATTTATGAACCACGATGGCCTATTCGCTATTTTTCTGTTCATCATTTAGTGGGGGTTTAAAACCCCCGCTATTTAGTTTGTTTTTTCAGGTAAAAATGCAAACGAGTGGAGAAGAAGATCATGTGGCATGATGTGGTTGGACAGTTCGAATTCCAGCGCGCGTTTTTTTGTTTCTATGTCACTAACGCCAATTTTCTTTTATATTATTTACTTGTTATTCTAGGTACAACGCGCGTGAATGGTTCAGGTGGTGGAGAAGAGAGTTGGTAAGCCTTGGGACCTGGGTTCGAACCCCAGGTCCCCCTTCTTTATTCCATATTTTTCTTCCTAACATGGTTCTATGCAGCTTACTTCCTAAGGCCTACCATACAACTTCATGTCCTGACTGGCCACGCGTCCCATAACGTCAATCAAAGGGCCAGGATCTGAGGAATACCATGTGTATAAGTCAACCAGGCTACACGTGATCACTGAGAAGTCAGAAAAGGCCAAGCTTCTTGGGCCTAATTGCTGGACAATACCTCCAGATTGGGGCAGAACCCCCCATTGGTTTGCTTTTCTATCTTCTTTCTTTTCATTTTTTTTATTTCTTTGTTTTATTTATTTTTATTTAATTCATCAAGAAATTAATTTCACAAAATATAAAAAAAATCAGAAAGTCACAAAATAAAATATATTTTATTTAAATGTTATTTTTGTAAATAAATGTTATCAATTAATTTAGTTTTTTTTTATTCTAGGATTAATTTTAACATTTTCTTAATAAACTTACAAAATTTGTAGAATTAGGTTTTAATCACTTTTATCTTTTTTCTTTTCTTTTACCATTATTAATAATTAATTATTTACTTTTGTAAATAAAATTGTATTAATTAATTAGGTTAATTTTAGATTCAATTTTAACATATTTTTCTTAATAAATTAAAAATAGTTAGAATTAGGTTTAAATTCCATTAATTCTTACTAAACGTCCATAAATACAAAAAACTCCAAAAAATCTTTTCTTTTTATTTTAACTTAATTAATTTGTTAATCGTAATTTAATTTCCTAAAAAGGGTCCAACGCCCTCGCATTCCCGACTTTAATTCTCTTCGCATTTTTATTTCTTTTTGTGAATATTAATGTAATTCTCCCAAAGCCATGTAATAGCTTAATTAGACATTTATATTTCCGCATTATTTTTTTAAATCGGGTCCTGGATTAATTTGGCGATGTGGACCCGCGCCTTTGTAATAGCGTAGGACTTTTAATTCCGCATCTTTTAAACTGTTAATTAAACTGCATGAAAGAATGAATGTCAAAAATAAAAGCAACGCGTAGATCACCAATGCATGAACAAGACAAAAATAAATGAACATGACACACAAATCACACACCACCCCTAGGGTACGTCTCACTGTTGCCTTGCCCCTCGAAAGGTGATCGTCGAGTAGAGGACGTTTTAGTAAGTCCTCATGTCCATGAACATGGCATGAGGGTAGCTTCTAAGGTGTCTTCCCATTGCTCCAGTGATCACCATGTCCCGAACCCTCGAATTGACCCGAACACCTCCAACGGTGGTGCTACCTACCTCTCAATGGTGGGATGGCACTACTTTAAGGACATTTACACAGACGAATTCCTTAGGGTAGGTAGATGACTCGTAGATACTTGCTCTAATTCAAAATAAATCAAAAACTTCTTTTCACACCGACACTTTGCAAAAAGCTTTCAAAACAACTTTTCAAACACTCTTGAGGACTGATACAAGAGTCGAACTGAAATTTTAAACGAAACTTTTTTTAAAACCCACAGTTGAAAAGCAAACAAACCATTTTGAAAACACAAATGAGCAAGTATCTAAGAGCCCATGGATAACCATGGATAGAAAGGGTGCTAACACCTTCCCTTTCTATAATCTACCTCCCGAACCGAGAGCAATCTCTATAAGGAATTTTTCTGTGCTTTTGTCCTTTCTCTTTGGAGAAAATAAAAGACGGTGGCGACTCTTGCTTCCGCGACATTTCGCGAACTAGCGTTAAACAGTCAGTTCCAGATCCACCGATCACAGAACTGGCGACTCTGCTGGGGAATATTTGTACTTAAAGTGAGGTGTACCTTAGGGTAGTTCATAACTGTGTTTTCAATTGTATTGACTTGCTTGCTTTAAAATTGTGGGTTGCATGGGAGTTACATAGATCCTAACCCGGATCTGGGGATACCTTGTTTAGGTAGCATAAGCTGTGAGGGACCTGTCCGGCGTAGACCGACATGGGTGAAGCAGTGGCTACGTTGGTGTGGCACCTTGGTCTGTACCGATATCCCTTGTGTCGCAACGAGGAGAATATGGGTCTTCCAAGGAGTCATTAAGCACCAACAGACCTTAGAACCTTAAATGACACAACTTGGCCATTAGAACAGTAGCAGTATGCTACGCCCATTGAGGCTAAACTCTCGTGTTCTGGCCGCAAGAAAAGATTGCGATGCTGGAGTTATGACCGATTGAGGGTAGTCAATGATATTGGGATCCTCTAAGAACCCGGTTACTTTGATAGGACAGGTATGAACCAACAAACTGAAAGAGGGTAATACCTAGACCTCATGCTGGCCTAAACTTTAGGGGCTTGTCTTGTGTGACTTGTGTACCTTACCATGTTTGCCTTGTAAATATTTGTGGTGTGCTTTATCATAACATCATAACATCATGAGCATTGCATGCATCCTGCATAAGGACTGACCATTTCAAAGACAAGAGGATTTCACCTTTGCTCTGTTTTGTAGGACATCATGATGCCTGTGCGAAGGAATACTATCTGGTTCAACTTTGTTCACTCACCTGAGTTGCTTGAAGAGTTGGTTAGCAGAATTCCAAATACCACATCTTTCATTCAGAGCCATGGTTCTCTTCTCAGTTTAGTCACTGCAAAGCGGGATCAACAGTTGATGAGTGTCCTGACCCAGTTCTATGACCCTCTGTACCAGTGCTTCACCTTTCAAGACTTCCAGCTGGTCCCTACCCTGGAAGAGTTCTCTGATTTGCTTAGCATCCCTATCTTGGATCAGACTCCCTTTACTGGTTGGGAAAAGACCCTCAGGCTTGAGGAGGTTGCTGCAGCTCTTCCTTTGACCCATCAAGAAGTAATGGACAACTGGGTGACTAGAAGCGGAGTTAAGGGTTTCTTGGCCAAGTTTCTGATTGGTAAAGCTAACAATTTCTGGAATGACTTGGACTTTAGGGCATATGAAGACATCTTGGCTCTCTTGATCTATGGGTTAGTCTTGTTTCCTAATCCTGATAACTTCATCAATGTCACTGCCATAAGGATCTTTATGTCTCAGAATCCTGTACCCACTCTCTTGGGTGACATCCTGCAACAACTTCATGCTCGTACTGCCCGAAGACGAGGAACCCTATGGTGTTGTATCCCTTTGTTGGTGAGGTGGTTTATTTCGCACCTCCCTAAGTTCGTACTGAAGAACCAAGAAGGAAGAGGTTGGGCTCATAGGTTAATGTCTCTCACCGATAAAGACATCATTTGGACTTGCATAGGTTTGGATGAGATAGTTGTTATTGATTGATATGGAGAATACCCTAATGTTCCGTTGATTGGTACCCAAAGAGGAATCTCTTACAATCCATGTCTAGCACTCCGACAGTTTGGAAGGGCCAGGAGAGCAGGGCCTCATGAGATGTTGGTGCCTCACATCAGTTTTGAGTTTCAGGTGGATAGTGACGAGCTGCGGCGTAGGTTCATCAAGGCTTGGGATAAAGTTCATAAAGCTGACCCACAAGAGTTAGGGCCAAAGACTTCTCTACCTATGGAAGCCTACTACAAATGGGTTCGCGTTCGTGCTCAGAAGTTAGGAATGCCATACGAAGCTGTCAGACCCTTCATTCTTGAGTATCCTGACAAAGATGGTGTTCCTCCAACTGTCCTCCCTCCTCAGATACCTACTGATTATGAGACATTAAAGAGATCTTGGTCGCAACTGCGAGAAGAATGGGATTCTTACCGGGAAAAGTTCAACGAGCAGGAGTTGAAGATCCAGAAGCTGACAAAGCTGTTGGAGAATGAGCGAGCTCTGAATGATTACATCCGTACTGAGAAGAGGAGACCATGGGATCAATAAGGAGCTTTGGATGTTCTTTTACAATTTTATTTCCCTTTTCAGTATTTCCCTTTCATGTAACGCCTAAGGGAAGCCTGTTGAACAATTTAAGTTTCAAAGTTGAATCTAATGAAGTGTGTTCCTTTTTGTTTACAAAGTTGATTCCCGATTGTCTTTGAAAACATAAATCATACGCATTCCATTCATCATGTGCATAGCAGGTTTTCTTCTTTTCAGGTTGCTTACTGTTCTTCTCTGTTTATTTCAGCATCATGAATCCTGACTCATCATCAACCGAGATGTCTATCAAGGCTCTTCAGGCGCAGAATGTGCAATTTCAGGAACTGGTCATGGGTTTGGCTCAAGGCCAACAAGAGCTGAAGGCTTTGCTCCTGAAGAAGGAGAAGAAGAAGAAGAAGAGAACTATTCTTTTTAACTCGGGCCGAAGGTTTGGCAACACTCTGCAGAATGAAGAGGCTGGTTCTTCTATAGGCAAGAGCAGTCCCCAAGGGGGAAAAGGTCCTAGTCCAGTAGTCTCTGACAACGAGACTGACTTTAATGAGGAACAGTATCCTCCTGCTGAAGACCGGTATAAGCAGTTGGAGGACAAATTTAATGCTATGGAGATCCAACAAGTGCCTGGGCTGGATTTCGGAGACTTGGGCTTATCTACTGGTGTGATTATTCCTCACAAGTTTAAGGCACCATCCTTCACCAAGTATGACGGGGCGTCTTGTCCCAAGCTACACCTCAGATCTTATGTGCGGAAGATTCAACCGTACTCAGTGGATAAGAATTTGTGGATCCACTTCTTCCAGGAGAGTCTTTCAGGGACTCATCTCGAATGGTTCTATCAGCTGGATGGGACCAAAGTTCGTAACTGGGAGGAGTTGGCTACTGCTTTTTACAAGCAGTATCAATATAATGCCGACCTTGCCCCTACTCGTACCCAACTCCAGGGTATGTCGCTAGGGTCAAGCGAAGGTTTTAAAGAGTATGCACAGAAGTGGAGGGATCTGGCTGGCAGGGGTAGCCTCCGTTGACTGACCGGGAGTTGGTAGACATGTTCTTGGGGACCCTATCTGGGCCATTTTTCAATCATCTTATCGGTAACTCATCTGCAGGGTTTACTGATCTTATTCTGACTGGAGAGAGAATAGAGGCTGGGATGAAGTCTGGTAAAATTCAGAAGGGTGCATCGTTAAGTTCTGAGAAGAAACCCTTTAAGAAGGAGGCCAGTGCTGTATATGGGTCTAGAAGACAAGAGAAGCCCGAGCGCCGCCAATCTGTCAACGCGGTGATGATTGCTAAGCCTGCTGCCGCTCCTCAGCAAACCAATCCTCCAAGGGCTGAAAGACCCAGAAGAGAGTTTACTCGTCTAAGCATGACTCTATCACAAATCTTGCCGCAGTTGCTATCCACCAACCTAGTGACTGTTAGAGAGGCCTCGAAAGTGGTGAATACTGCCTCTCCCAAGTACAACCCAAATGCCCGTTGTGCTTATCACTCCGATAGCTCGGGGCATTCCACTGATGATTGTTGGGCCTTAAGGAATAAACTGCAGGACCTTATTGATGCCAAGGAGGTACAGTTTGAGGCATCTGAGAAGCCTAATGTAGTGACAGCTCCCCTGCCTACTCATGGAGTGAATGCTATTGGGGACGAGAATGAAGTGGATGAAGCTGAGTTTGACAGCTGGATTTACCCGGCAACCGACAGTGAACCTAGCAATTGGATTGCAAAGGACAACCTACTTGTTTCTCTTGTTACTGAGTAATGAATTCTTTTGTTTTGTTATTTGTAATAAACAATTAAAACTCTATGGCCCGGTGTCTTACCCGAGGCACCGTTTGATTCATTTGTGAGGGCATATAAATTGTCATCTCATATATCATGAATAAAGATCTTGGACGTTTTCTCGCATTTCAAATATTATGCTCCTTTTCTTTCTTTCCTTTCTTTATATATATTGCAAAACAGCTGTATTTACACACACTCACTCATACAGGTTTCAATCCACTCTGGATCTCACTGGTAACGACTCTTCTACTGCCAGTTATGACTTCGAAAATCCGATCAACTTAGGCAAAGACGAAGGTGAAGATGATTGCGAATTGCCTGGCGAGCTTGCAAGACTGTTACTTCAGGAAGAGAGGGCAATTCAACCACATGAAGAGCCAGTGGAAACAATAAATCTGGGTACTGATATGGACAGGAAGGAGGTAAAGATTGGTGCCAACCTAGAGCTCAGCGTGAAGCAACGGTTGACTCAGATGCTACATGACTATGTGGAGATCTTTGCTTGGTCCTACGAAGATATGCCCGGGTTGGATACCGACATTGTGGTCCATCACTTGCCTACCAAGGAAGACTGCCCTCCGGTTAAGCAAAAGGTCTGTCGTATGCGTCCAGAGATGTCTGAGAAGATCAAAGCCGAGGTTATGAAACAGTTTGACGCCGGTTTTCTTGCAGTGACTTCTTACCCTCAGTGGGTTGCTAATGTGGTTCCAGTACCAAAGAAGGATGGAAAGGTCAGAATGTGTGTCGACTACAGGGATCTGAACAGGGCCAGCCCCAAGGATGACTTCCCTCTACCTCACATTGATGTCCTGGTTGACAATACTGCTCAGCATAAGGTGTTCTCTTTCATGGATGGTTTTTCAGGTTACAATCAGATCAAGATGGCTCTGGAAGACATGGAAAAGACTACATTTGTGACTCAGTGGGGCACCTTCTGCTACAAGGTCATGCCTTTTGGACTGAAAAATGCTGGGGCAACCTACCAACGTGCCATGGTTGCTTTATTTCATGACATGATCCATCATGAGATAGAAGTGTATGTCGACGACATGATCGCAAGGTCCCAGACTGAGGAAGAACACCTGGATCATCTGCAGAAATTGTTTGACCGACTGAAGTTGTACAAGCTGAGGTTGAACCCGAACAAGTGCACCTTCGGGGTAAGATCTGGAAAGTTGCTAGGCTTCGTTGTAAGTGATAAGGGGATTCAAGTGGACCCTGCCAAGGTCAAAGCTATTCAAGAGATGCCAGTTCCTAAGACAGAGAAGGAGGTCAGAGGTTTTCTAGGACGCCTGAATTATATTGCTCGGTTCATCTCACACCTAACCGCTACCTGTGAGCCAATCTTCAAGCTGTTGAAGAAAGATCAGGTAGTACGTTGGAATGATGAATGTCAGGCTGCTTTTGACAGGATCAAAGAGTATCTCCAAGAACCACCCATCCTTATGCCACCGGTTGAGGGGAGACCTCTGATATTATACCTAACAGTACTCGACAACTCAATGGGGTGTGTGCTGGGGCAGCATGACGAATCTGGCCGAAAAGAGCATGCCATTTATTACCTTAGCAAAACGTTTACCGACTGTGAGACCCGATACTCACTGCTTGAGAAAACTTGCTGCGCTTTGGTATGGGCTGCTCGCCGGCTGAGACAGTATATGCTGACTCACACTACCTTGTTGATCTCAAAAATGGATCCTATAAAGTACATATTTGAAAAGCCTGCTCTGTCTGGGAGAATAGCAAGATGGCAAATGATCTTGACAGAATACGACATTCAGTACACGACCCGGAAATCCATCAAAGGAAGTGTATTGGCAGACCACTTGGCACATTAGGCAGTACACGACTATCAGTCAATGAACTTCGAGTTTCCAGACGAGAGTATCATGATTGTGACTGATTGTGAAGTACCTGGACCGGATGAAGGACCTGAGGAAGGATCCCGATGGTCTATGCACTTTGATGGAGCCTCCAACGCTTTGGGTAACGGTATCGGCGCTGTAATCATATCCTCTCAAGGCACTCATACTCCACTCACTGCCCGGCTATGTTTCAACTGCACCAACAACATGGCGGAGTATGAGGCATGCATCATGGGTCTCCAAGCTGCGATCGACTTAAGGATCAAGTTTCTGAGTGTCTTCCGAGATTCCGCTCTCATGATCAATCATATCAAAGGAGAGTGGGATACGAAACATCCGAATCTTATTCCTTACAGAGAATGTGTGTTGACCTTGGTCCCCCACTTCACAAAGATAACCTTTGAACACTTTCTAATAGAGGAGAATCAGTTAGCGGACGCGTTAGCAACGATGTCTTCTATGTTCAAGGTCAAGTGGGACAATGAGGCTCCCCGGATCATCATCTGGAAACTGGACGAACCGGCATACTGTTGTGATCTTGAGACTGAATTGGTGACTGAGAAGCTTGGTACCATGAAGTGAAGAGATATTTGGAAGCTCAGGAATACCCTGAAGGTGCATCTGTCAACGATAAGAAGTTTCTGAGAAGGTTCGCAGCGAAGTTCTTCCTTAGCAACGGCATCATGTATAAGCGAAACCATGATTCGATCTTACTGCATTGTGTGGACAAGACAGAAGCAGAAAGGATCATGGAAGAACTACATGAAGGGACCTTCGGAACACATTCCAGTGGACACACTATGGCAAAGAAAATCCTTCGGGCAGGGTATTTCTGGTCCACAATGGAAGCTGACTGCTACCAACATTCTCGGACATGTCACAAATGCCAGATATATGCAGACAAGGTGCATGTTCCTCCAGTTCCTCTGAATGTTCTGACTGCGCCTTGGCCGTTTGCAATGTGGGGCATAGATATGATCGGCGAGATTAGACCTACGGCATCCAATGGGCATCGCTTCATCCTAGTGGCGATTGATTACTTCACGAAGTGGGTTGAAGCAGCATCCTACGCTATAGTAACCAAGACTGTTGTGGCACGGTTCATTCGGCATAATCTGATCTGTTGATACGGGGTCCCTGAAAGAATCATTACAGACAACGGTACCAATCTCAATAACAAGATGATCACCGAGCTCTGCGAACAGTTTAAGATACAACACCATAACTCTTCTCCTTACAGACCGAAGATGAATGGGGCTGTAGAAGCAGCAAATAAGAACATTAAGAAAATCGTGCAGAAGATGACAGTGACTTATAAAGATTGGCACGAGATGTTACCGTTCGCTCTACATGGGTACCGTACCTCAGCAAGGACGTCAACCGGGGCAACTCCCTTCTCCTTGGTCTACGGTATGGAGGCAGTCTTACCGATCGAAGTGCAGATACCCTCTCTCCGGATAATGAAGGATGCAGATCTGAACGAAGATGATTGGATCCAGACACGACTTGATCAGCTAAACCTTATTGACGAAAAGAAACTTGCTGCTATCTGTCATGGTCAGACGTACCAAAAATGGATGATCAAGGCATTTAACAAAAAGTTCCGACCACAAGAATATCAAGTTGGGGATCTGGTAATCAAGTGTATCATCCTTCCTCAGAGTGATCCAAGGGGCAAATGGACCCCTACGTATGAAGGGCCATTTGTGGTTAAACATGTGTTCTCAGGAGGAGCCATGATTCTAACCAACATGGATGGTGACGACCTTCCTCACCCCGCTAATGCAGACATAGTAAAAAGATACTACGCATGAAAAAAGACCCGCTAGGTTGACATGCCTAGGCAAATATTAGGGCTTCCCGGCGAACCAAAAGGGTTCGGGCAAAATGAAGGGATGAAATAAAAAAATCTGTACACCCGGCAAGTCGAAAACCTGAAAAGGCGGCTTGGGCAAAAAGGGGTATCCCGGTGGACTGAAAACCCGAAAGGGAGGTCCAGGCAAAAGTTAGGGATAAAGCGTAATACTATGTCTCATTGGATCACTTTGCATCCAGAATCCGGTATCTACATCAAGTTCAGACGGCATCGATCGATCAGCTTCATCTTCAACCAAGGTCATCAAGTGATGAGACGCTCGGAGATATAAAGGCAATAGCAGAGTTGGAACCCAGTGGGATCATTCATTTCACGCAGCTGTTTTATTTTCCTTTGTACAATTTGTATAAACTCTTTTGTTCGGCGGCGTTCTCTTACTAGGACGTCAGCCTCTTGTACATAAAACGCCTATTTACAGGCAAATTCAAAAAATCAATACAAAAATCACTTTTCAGTTAAAATTGCCAATTGTTTTCCCTTTTCTGTTTTGTTTTGCGAAGAACGTCCAAGGTTCAATTTGTGATATATGCATTGACAATAATTTGCTAACTCATGAATATTTGCATACGAAACAAAGGATTAATTACAGGTAACATTAGAATCAGGGGCAATAAAGAGTTGTCTAAGCGATCTAATTGTTCCATCCACCAAGGTACCAAGGTAGGTTCGGCTGAAGAACATAACCAGTACATCTCAATTCCCCAGAGAGTGAGCCAGCAAGTCAGTGCACTCTCCCCAAGCTATATTATCAAACCTTAAGGAAGTTGGGTATCCCCCGCAGATCTCAACATTCCCCAGCAATATACACGTATTCTTAACAAGCATCCCCGGCAGTCTTGATCTAAGATTGTTCCACGGCGGTAGATCAGACCTTCAGTGGAGTCACTTCCCTAATATAGTTCAAAATTTCTCCAGGAGAGTCCAATCCAGTTTCCCCAGGAAAATTGGAATCCATCTCCCCGAGCAGTAAGCTTATCCCCAGTAGATTCTGGAAGCTTACCCCCGTAGAGCACGAACGCGCCTCCCGGCTTTATTCAAAGAGTTATTTCCCTACCAGGATATAACTGGGTTATCCTCAGTCAAAAGCCACGGAAAGATCGTCTTTGGCGAAGTCTTCTTATCCCCAGCAAAGTCTATTAGCACTTCCAACATAACAATGGTATCCCCAGTGAAGTTACCATCAACATCTCAACAAAGTACCTCTCTCCCCATAGAGTATTGCCTCCCAGCAAGATCGTTAGAGTACTTTTCTCCCCGCAGAGTAATCCATTCGCCAAATTTATCCCCAACGGAGTCATCTTCTCCTACCGGTATTCTTGCAACTATCATCCCCAGCGGAAGCAAAGATCTATTTTCCAACAATCAGCCCAGGAGTGACTTCCCGGCACCCGTCAAGGATTTATTTTCCTAAGACGAAAAGATGCATTCATAAACATCACACTTTCATACATTACAGCATGCATAGACGCATCATATCTTACAAATCTCATTTATGTTGAGAACACCATTGCTTGATCCATATCATGCATTTCATATGACTGACCTTTACCTTTCAGGAAAGATCCAGTTAAGTTCTCAGACATATTTCAAGACCTAGACCGGTTCAGTTAAATCGACTCTAAGATTTTCCTATTTCTTATCCAGTCAAAGGCCTTCTCTGGTTCAGTCAGATCGACCCTAAGATCTCCCTGTTTCTTATCCAGTTGAAGATTCCAAGACCTAGACCGGTTCAATTAAATCGACCCTAAGATTTTCCTGTTTCTTATCCAGTCAAAGGCCTTCTCTGGTTCAGTCAGATCGACCCTAAGATCTCCCTATTTCTTATCCAGTTGAAGATTTCAAGACCTTGTCCGGTTCAGTTAAATCGACCCTAAGATTTTCCTGTTTCTTATCCAGTCAAAGGCCTTCTCTGGTTCAGTCAGATCGACCCTAAGATCTCCCTGTTTCTTATCCAGTTGAAGATTTCAAGACCTTGTCCGGTTCAGTTAAAATCGACCCTAAGATTTTCCTGTTTCTTATCCAGTCAAAGGCCTTCTCTAGTCCAGTTAAATCGATCCCTAAAAGATTTTCCTGATGAAGACTCAGTAGAAGATATCCAAGATTCTCTCAGCGTTCCTGTTGAGGTAGTAATCGCCCTAGATTCTCTCAGCGTTCCTGTTGAGGTAGTAATCATCCAAGGTTCTCTCAGCGTTCCTGTTGAGGTAGTAATCATCCAAGGTTCTCTCAGCGTTCCTGTTGAGGTAGTAATCGCCCAAGGTTCTCTCACCGTCCCGTTGAGGTAGTAACCATCCCTGGTTCATTCATCACCGTTTGAAGTTCCAGATTCAATTCCTGTAACCAGTCAGGGCGCATCTATGTAAAGGGTTTGAAGACCAGCTCCTGTAACAGGCCAGGTAATCATTTTCCTTTTTCCAGATACGCAAGTTCTCGCTAAGGAAACTCTTACGCGATTGACACCCAGATGGAATCTATAAGCCCATCCACCTTCCATCATCTCTTAGCATGGCATCTATAAGCCCATCACCCTATTCATCAATCTCCAAATGGCATCTGTAAGCCCATTCCCCACATCACACTACTATGTGAGCGCAAATTTCTGGGCACTCTAGTGTTCAATCATCTTCCACCTTCGGATTACGAAAGGCACGTCAGCCAAACTGCATCCTCAGGTCTAAGAAGATTGAACAGGGGAAACTGTTGTACCCCAAAATTTGCCCTCCCATATTCTTCAAGAATGGCAAAGAGCATGCTTCAAAATCTCCCCAAGGGTTGCACATTTCAAGGGCCTCCTAACAGTCAAAAACTAGGGTTTTGGTTCTGACAAAGAAAATGAAGTTTCCAAGGGTCCAATCAAGTCCCACATGCCTACAAACATGGTCAAGCATCCTCATGCCAAGTTTCAAGACTTACAGCACAAAATTGCACAGTCAAAAACCCTAATTGCCCTACAGTCAACTGTAGGGGCAAAATGGTCATTTGACAGTCAAAAGTTCAAAATTTTGGTCAACATCTTATTTTGAAGCCACAAACATCATTTGATCAATGCTTGATCATGATTCTCAAAGTATGGCTCAAAAAGTCTCAAAATGCAAAAGTTTCCATATTTGGACAATTGAAAAAGTCAACTGTAACTTGACCAAGGCATAACTTCCACATGGTTTATCAGAAAAATTACATCCAAAGCTCATTTTGAAGATAAAGACATTTCCTACAACTCCTCTTCACACTTCAAGTCCAAGAAATGCTCTCACAAAAAGTTATCAATTTCAACATTATAGGTCATTTTCAAAAGTCAACAAAAAGGGACTTTAAGTCAAAGACCATAACTTGAGATTGGTAAATCAAAATGACATGGGACCAAAGTCATTGGTTAGAGGACTTCAAGACCTTTCCAAAATGTCCAAGAACATGATCAAAGCTTAAAAATTGAGCAAGATATGCCTTGTGGAAGTTGGGAAATTTTTGGGAATTTTGAAAAGTCAACTTTACTTCAAATGCCTCAAATTTGCTAATGGGCCACATTTTCTTCCAAGATTCATCATCCAAAGGCTATGCACGACCATTTGGCCCAAAGGGGATTTATTTCATCATTTTTTATTATTTATTTGAATTTTTAATTACTATTAATTCATTTAATTAAATAAAATATGAAAAAAATACTAAACCAATGTGATTGAATCTTTTTATGCAGTATAATCACTCATTGGCTACTCAAGATTTCGTGCATACCAAAATTGGAAGGTTTGGCCATGATTGACATCAAAATCACATGGAAAAGATTTGAAAGATATTCATGGAAAATCAAATATTCCATACATCAATGCATTGATCTTTTGGCTCAAGATTTAACCCTAATCCATCACATACATAAGTAAGATGCAAAACCTAATGCCTGGAACCTGAAAGCTGCGCCCAATCATCAAGAACAATTTTGCAATTTTTGTGAAAAAAGTCAAAACTGAAAACACCATTCCAAAGCGATTCAAGGCTTCCAACCAATTGAAAAAGCTTCCTGAGGCATCACTGAACCTGACTGAATCTTTTTCCACGCCCATAGCATCAAGAATTGGTATACAGAACTCAAAATTTCTCACACTTTATGCATAGTCGTGTTTCAATTTCTGGGCATTTTTCATACCATTTAATTGTTGTTTCACACTAATCTAATCATGCTGAAACTAACCATGCAATTTAATTGAGTTTTCGTGCTATGTATGTGAAGTTACCATTGAAGCTTGCTAGGGTTTCATGACTGTAAATTTGGGGCTTCTTTGTTCTGAAAAAATTGAGACACGAAACCCACGCCATTAGAACCAGAAGATCATGACCAATTGATTCCATACCTCGCGCCTAATTTATGAACCACGATGGCCTATTCGCTATTTTTCTGTTCATCATTTAGTGGGGGTTTAAAACCCCCGCTATTTAGTTTGTTTTTTCAGGTAAAAATGCAAACGAGTGGAGAAGAAGATCATGTGGCATGATATGGTTGGACAGTTCGAATTCCAGCGCGCGTTTTTTTGTTTCTATGTCACTAACGCCAATTTTCTTTTATATTATTTACTTGTTATTCTAGGTACAACGCGCGTGAATGGTTCAGGTGGTGGAGAAGAGAGTTGGTAAGCCTTGGGACCTGGGTTCGAACCCCAGGTCCCCCTTCTTTATTCCATATTTTTCTTCCTAACATGGTTCTATGCAGCTTACTTCCTAAGGCCTACCATACAACTTCATGTCCTGACTGGCCACGCGTCCCATAACGTCAATCAAAGGGCCAGGATCTGAGGAATACCATGTGTATAAGTCAACCAGGCTACACGTGATCACTGAGAAGTCAGAAAAGGCCAAGCTTCTTGGGCCTAATTGCTGGACAATACCTCCAGATTGGGGCAGAACCCCCCATTGGTTTGCTTTTCTATCTTCTTTCTTTTCATTTTTTTTATTTCTTTGTTTTATTTATTTTTATTTAATTCATCAAGAAATTAATTTCACAAAATATAAAAAAAAATCAGAAAGTCACAAAATAAAATATATTTTATTTAAATGTTATTTTTGTAAATAAATGTTATCAATTAATTTAGTTTTTTTTTTATTCTAGGATTAATTTTAACATTTTCTTAATAAACTTACAAAATTTGTAGAATTAGGTTTTAATCACTTTTATCTTTTTTCTTTTCTTTTACCATTATTAATAATTAATTATTTATTTTTGTAAATAAAATTGTATTAATTAATTAGGTTAATTTTAGATTCAATTTTAACATATTTTTCTTAATAAATTAAAAATAGTTAGAATTAGGTTTAAATTCCATTAATTCTTACTAAACGTCCATAAATACAAAAAACTCCAAAAAATCTTTTCTTTTTATTTTAACTTAATTAATTTGTTAATCGTAATTTAATTTCCTAAAAAGGGTCCAACGCCCTCGCATTCCCGACTTTAATTCTCTTCGCATTTTTATTTCTTTTTGTGAATATTAATGTAATTCTCCCAAAGCCATGTAATAGCTTAATTAGACATTTATATTTCCGCATTATTTTTTTAAATCGGGTCCTGGATTAATTTGGCGATGTGGACCCGCGCCTTTGTAATAGCGTAGGACTTTTAATTCCGCATCTTTTAAACTGTTAATTAAACTGCATGAAAGAATGAATGTCAAAAATAAAAGCAACGCGTAGATCACCAATGCATGAACAAGACAAAAATAAATGAACATGACACACAAATCACACACCACCCCTAGGGTACGTCTCACTGTTGCCTTGCCCCTCGAAAGGTGATCGTCGAGTAGAGGACGTTTTAGTAAGTCCTCATGTCCATGAACATGGCATGAGGGTAGCTTCTAAGGTGTCTTCCCATTGCTCCGGTGATCACCATGTCCCGAACCCTCGAATTGACCCGAACACCTCCAACGGTGGTGCTACCTACCTCTCAATGGTGGGATGGCACTACTTTAAGGACATTTACACAGACGAATTCCTTAGGGTAGGTAGATGACTCGTAGATACTTGCTCTAATTCAAAACAAATCAAAAACTTCTTTTCACACCGACACTTTGCAAAAAGCTTTCAAAACAACTTTTCAAATACTCTTGAGGACTGATACAAGAGTCGAACTGAAATTTTAAACGAAACTTTTTTTAAAACCCACAGTTGAAAAGCAAACAAACCATTTTGAAAACACAAATGAGCAAGTATCTAAGAGCCCATGGATAACCATGGATAGAAAGGGGGCTAACACCTTCCCTTTCTATAATCTACCTCCCGAACCGAGAGCAATCTCTATAAGGAATTTTTCTGTGCTTTTGTCCTTTCCCTTTGGAGAAAATAAAAGACGGTGGCGACTCTTGCTTTCGCGACATTTCGCGAACTAGCGTTAAACAGTCAGTTCCAGATCCACCGATCACAAGTTTAAACATGGAGGACATTGTAGCTAGAGCATCTGCTAGCTGATTCTCTTCTCGCGGGAAATGCTCGAAGGTAATTTGCTCGAAATGAGGCAACAATGTCAAGACATGTTCTTTGTATGGGATAAGATTAGGATGCTTGGTATCCCACTCTCCTTTGATTTGACTGATAACCAAAGCCGAGTCCCCAAATACGATCAAAGATTTGATCCCCAAGTCTATAGCAGCCTTGAGACCAAAGATGCAAGCTTCATACTCAGCCATGTTGTTTATGCAGCTGAAGCAAAGTCGGGCCGTGAAAGGTGTGTGACAACCTTCTGGGGAAATGAGTACCGCGCCTATACCATTTCCAAGTGCATTTGAAGCACCATCAAAGTACAGGGTCCATCGGGATCCCTTTTCGGGTCCGTCATACGGTCTGTTACCTTCAATGTTGTCCAAATTCATGATGTCCTCGTCTGGGAAGTCAAATCTCATGGGTTGATAATCTTCGATAGCTTGATGAGCCAGATGGTCAGCTAGTACACTCCCTTTTATAGCTTTTTGAGTGGTGTACTGGATGTCATACTCAGTTAGGATCATTTTCCATCTAGCTATTCTTCCAGATAAAGCAGGCTTCTCGAAGATATACTTGATAGGATCCATTTTGGAAATCAACAAGGTAGTATGAGTCAACATATACTGCCTTAGTCGGCGAGCAGCTCATACCAAAGCGCAGCAAGTTTTCTCGAGCAGTGAGTAGCGAGTCTCATAGTCGGTAAACTTTTTGCTAAGGTAATAAATAGCATGCTCTTTTCGACCAGACTCGTCATGCTGGCCCAAAACACACCCCATTGAGTTATCCAAGACGGTCAGATACATGATCAATGGTCTTCCTTCGACGGGTGGCATCAGAATAGGAGGTTCTAGCAAATACTCCTTGATCTTATCAAAAGCAGCTTGGTAATCGTCGTTCCATTCGACTACCTGATCTTTCTTTAAGAGTTTGAAAATTGGCTCACAGGTAGAAGTCAGATGAGAGATGAATCTGGCAATATAGTTCAAGCGCCCCAAGAACCCTCTAACCTCCTTTTCAGTACGGGGAGCAGGCATCTCTTGTATTGCTTTCACTTTTGCTGGATCGACTTCAATGCCTTTGTTTCTTACAATGAATCCTAGAAGTTTACCAGACCTAACTCTAAAAGTGCACTTACTTGGATTCAGCCTGAGTTTGTATTCTTTCAACCTGGAAAACAGCTTTTCTAGATGTTCAAGGTGCTCCTCCTCTGTTTGTGACCGAGCTATCATATCGTCTACGTAAACTTCAATCTCATGATGTATCATATCATGAAACAAAGCTACCATGGCGCGTTGATAAGTTGCCCCGGCGTTCTTCAGTCCGAACGGCATTACCTTGTAACAGAAGGTACCCCACTGTGTGACAAAAGTTGTTTTCTCCATATCTTCGGGGGCCATTTTGATTTGATTGTAGCCCGAGAATCCATCCATGAATGAAAACACTTTATGCTGAGCTGTATTGTCGATTAAAATGTCAATGTGTGGTAGCGGAAAATCATCTTTGGGGATGGCCCTATTCAAATCCCGGTAGTCCACACACATCCTGACTTTGCCATCTTTTTTAGGTATTGGCACGATGTTAGCGACCCATTGAGGATAAGATGTAACAGCCAGAAAGCCAGCGTCGAATTGTTTCATCACTTCTGCTTTGATCTTTTCAGACATGTCAGGCCTCATTCGGCGGATTTTTTGCTTGATCGGTGGACAATCCTCTCTTGTGGGGAGACGGTGAACCACGATGTCTGTGTCTACACCCGGCATGTCTTCATAAGACCAAGCGAAGATTTCAACATACTCATTTAACAACTGTATCAGGCGCTCCTTGACACTTGGTTCCAGATTGGCACCCACTTGCACCTCCTTCCGGTCTTCCTTGGTTCCTAAGTTGACAGTCTCCAACAACTCTTCATGAGGTAAGATGGCCCTTTCCTCTTGCTGTAGAAGTCTGGCTAGTTCCCCTGGTACTTCACAACCTTCGTCATCTTCATACTCGGCTTGATTGACCAGATCTTCAGAGTTATTGAAGGATATAGCAGAATAATCACCCATGGAATCCGGAGTGGATGGGTACCTACATTTGTGAGTGTGGGTGTGTGTAAGGGATAGCCATCCTTAAACAAAAATGCAAAAGGAAATAAAATGAACACAGCAGTTTATCAAATGAAAAACGTCCAATGAATCATTAAACATGGCATATGGATATGAAAATAATCAAAACCCTTACAAATGGACCTACATGCCCCGGGCAAGGCATGAGGTAAAAAGATAGTGTACGGATTGTTCGAAAATAATTATTACAGACCAATAGGAAATGTTTGACAGATAAATTACTGATTAATAAAAGTGATGGGGACAAAGTCTTTTGCCTCCCAGTTGCATAATCCTCCTTTGATAGTTGGGTAAATTCACTCTTCGATGTTGTTCTCTTCGTCTTCATCCTCCAAAGCGTTGATTCCGTAGGGAGAAATTTTGATTGGCGCTCTTTCAATCTTTGAACGGCGCATAGCTTTCTGGCATAGCTTTCAATCTTTTATGTGGAATAACAGGCAACTGCCCCCATGCTGAATTCTTCCCCTCCTTTATTGCGACCTTCGTGTCTTCCAGAGATTCCATCCTGGCCATCTGCCTTGGTACTTCAGCTACCAACTTTGCTACTGTTATTTCAGGAAGGACTTCTTCGAAATGCTGGAATGGTGTCTCAATGAACTCACCCTCTACCTCCACGTACCGGAAGGAGTTCAGGTGGCTGATCATATACTCCTCTTCACCATGGACGGTTATGATCTTCCCCTTGACAGGGTACTTCAACATTTGATGTAAGGAAGAGGTGACTGCCCCGGCATTGTGTATCCAAGGCCTACCCAATAAGCAAGAGTATGACGGACGGATGTCCATCACATAGAAAGTAGATTTAAACACCTCAGTGCCTATCTTGATGGGAATATCAACTTCCCCATGGACCATCCTCTTCGAACCATCGAAAGCTCTGACAACAATATCACTCGGCTTCAGCTCTAAACCTTCACAATCTAGTCGGTCCAAAGCTTTCTTAGGCAGTACATTCAACGAAGAACCCGTGTCGACCAAGACATGTGCGAGAGTAGTTCCTCGGCACTCGACTGAAATGTGCAACGCATCATTATGGTTTTTACCTTTAGGAGTTAGGTCGGCATCAAAGAAACCTAATCCATTGTCCGCAGTAAGGCTGGCCATGCAATTTTGGAATTGATCTGCAGAGGTTTCCTGGGGCACATGGGCTGCCTTTAGGAATTTTATCAGAGCCTTAGCGTGCGCTTCTGAGCAAAGTAGTAGTGCCAACATGGAGATCTTCGAGGGGGTTTTCCCCAGTTGTTCTACCACGTCGTAATCACTCCTTTTGATTATCTTCAAGATCTCTTCCATTTCTTTCTTGGAGGTTTCCGGGATGACCAAGGGTTGAGCCCTCGTCCTGACGAGCTCAACTTGGGTTCCCTTACCTTTATCAGCAGCGGTAGGAGGGACAATACTAGGAACAACAACATCTTCGATCAATGGGGTTCTAGCGGAGAGTTTTATTGGTGCAGGGATAACTTTGTCAGCAGATGAGGGTCCAAAGATTGCTCTTGGAGGGGAAATCTCTGGAGAAAATATTCTCCCGCTCCGGGTGATTTTGCTTGTGCCCGCAATGTTTCCAATGCTGGCTTCTTCTTCATCCGAGCTTTCTTCAGTTATTTCTACTTGTTTAATACCATGGTAGTAGACGTCACCGCCGTAGTTCCATGGTATTGACTTCTCAGAAATGTAGGGGACAGGCCCTGGCATTGTTATCTTCAAAGGAACAGACTTCGTAGCTGGTGTAATCTTAACAAGCTTTCTGACGGCCTTGGAAAGATTGGCGTGAATGGTTATAATTGAGACATCTTCAGTATGGGTTGGAATAGCAGAAACTTTTTCAAACAAAATTTGTCGACTGTCCATTCGGCCTTGGATGCCTTTCTTCAGTAACGGACAGTCAAACGGCAGAGAGTAACAGCAGTAGCAATCTTCTTTACATCCCGGGAAAATCCCGGCCTTTAACAGATTCAACTTGATGGTTAACAACGGAGTCATCAGATCATTGACATCAGCAACATACAAATCTTCTTCAATGGCATTGACATTTCGGCCGTGCTTCGGCATTGGAGCAGATATCACGTTCGGCTTCTCTGGAGCGTCAAACTCCACCTCCTTCGCCTCTATCAGGTCTTGGATTTTATGCTTGAGTGCCCAACAATCGTTGGTGTCGTGCCCGACACTGTCATAATGGTAGGGGAATTTAGCATTAGGATGATAATGCGGAGAGGATGTATTCACATTTTTTTGGTGCCTCTTTGATAGTGGCGAGATTCAACTTTAACAGATGGGGAAGCACTTGCGCTGGCGTCATATTAATGCGGGTGAACTGCCGTTGTGGCCGTTCCACCCGTTGTTGATTTGGTCTGGACTGGTTATAGCGAGGCTGCTCACTTGAAGGGTTTTGGATCATTACGGCTCCCACAGTTGGCCGGTGTTCAGTCCTCCCTGCTCTTCTCTGAGAGTATACCACAGTCGTTTCCTTCTTGAAAGGCTTCTTCTCAACACTTGCAACGGCACCCTTCTGAATCTTCCCTGACTTGATGCCAGCTTCTATTCTCTCGCCTGTTAAGATCAAATCGGTAAACCCCGCGGAAGAGTTACCAATCAGATGGTTGAAGAACGGACCAGACAGGGTCCCTAGAAACATGTCAACAAGTTCACGGTCGGTTAAAGGCGGTTGCACCCTGCCAGCCAAATCCCTCCATTTTTGTGCATATTCTTTGAATCCTTTGCCTGTTCCTAGTGACATACCCTGAAGTTGGGTACGCGTGGGAGCAAGGTCAGAATTATACTGATATTGTTTGTAGAATGCGGTGGCCAAGTCTTCCAAGTTTCGGACACTGGTTCCCTCTAGCTGATAGAACCACTCCAGTTGAGCCCCAGAAAGGCTGTCTTGAAAGAAATGGATCCAAAGGTTCTTATCTGCCGTATAAGGTTGGATCTTCCTACGTAGGACCTGAGATGCATTTTTGGACAGGACAGCCCGTCATACCTCACAAAAACTGGCACTTTGAACTTTAGGGGAATCACAATCCCGACAACTAAACCCAAGTCTTCGAAATCCAAACCCGGCACTCTCTGTAGCTCCATGGCTGCCAACCTGTCTTCTAAACCTTTGTATTTATCATCAGCCGGAGGGTATTGTTGATCAGAGTAGTCTTCATCCTCTTCAGCCTCCTCTTCTTCCATATCAGACTCGGAAGGTACCGCAGCCGCACCCCCTTTACTGGTTCCCTCCTCAGAAGTAGGAGGAAATTCAAGCACTCTTCTGGCTTCTCCTTCAAATCTTCTCCCTAAAGTAGCCACCCCGAGTCTCTTTTTCTTCTTTTTCACTGGGTCTTTATTCCCCAGCAAGGTCTTCAGATCCTCCTGACCCTTAGCCAAGGTCATCAGGAGCTGCTGAAACTGTGCATTTTGAGCCTGCAAGTCTTTGACTGTTTGCTCGAGATCCATCTTGCTGAAATAAACAGCAGACAGATAAGGAAACCCGGTATGAAACCTGCTTATGCACATGATGAATGGTATGCTTATGCATGCAATGCATCCAAGGATTTAGAATATTCAAAATTGTTGTAAACAAAAAAGAACGCACGTCGTATTAATAAGAAGAAATTTGTCAGTACATAAATGCCCCATGGGCCAAATATTACAAAAACTTCTCAAGGTAAAAAGACGTTGCGCATCCTCTTTGGCGCGATGTAGGTGTTGAGAGTCTCCTCCTCATGGAGTCGGCAGGTAAGCTCTAGAACCTTCTTCTCACTGGCGTAGAAGTTGGTTTCAAAAGTGTTTCGTTCCTCCTTGAGCTGAATCCAACTCTTCTGCATTTCCTCCCACGATGTAGGCATGTCAGGATATAGGATAGTGTAGGGAACCTCTCCTTCCTTGACGGGCTCTTTAATCACAGGGAGTACATGAGGATAAGGCATCGTTAGTCTCTGAGCTCGGGCTCGTACCCATTTGAGATAAGGCTCGAGAGGGATGGAGTTCTTGTGCCCCAGTGTCTTGCTGTCAACTTTGTTGGGAATCCTCCAAGCTCTGATGAATCTTTGGCGAAGTCCTTGCGCATCGTTGTCGAAGTAAAAAACTAGGTCAGGAATCAACATGTCGTGAGGGCCATCCCTCCGTGCATATCCAAATTGCCTCAAAGCTAGGCAAGGGTTGTAGGTAATGCCCCCTCTAATTCCAAGTAATGGAACATTAGGGAACTCTCCACAATGATCGACGATGATGACATTTTCTCTGGACCGAGAACACCAATGTACATCAGAGTGAGTAAGAGTCATCAACCGTTGGGACTACCTTGAGCCTTGGTCATTCTTCAAGACAGATTGTGGAAGGTGCGAAATAAACCACCTTGCAAGGAGAGGAGTACAGCACATGAGAACACCCCTCTTTCTCATTGTTCGTGTGTAAAATGAGTGAAGAATGTCCCCAAGCAATGTTGGTATTGGATTTCTGGATAAGAAGATCTTGACGAAGTTGACATCTACGAGCTGGTCAGGGTTTGGGAACAAGACTAACCCATAGATAAGGAGTTGCACAATTTCTTCAAAGGCTTGTAGGTCCAATGAATTCCAACATTCTTGTGCCTTCTCAAACAAGAATTTTGCTAAGAATCCTTTGACGCCGCTTCTGGTTTCCCAATGCCCCTTGATGTCAGATGGTTGTAGATGTAATGCTCGAGCAACATCTTCCGGCTTTGGTTCCTTTTCCGTACCGTTGAAGGGTAGTTGATTAAGGATAGGAATTCTCAGGAGTTGAGAAAACTCCTCCAAAGTGGGCACCAACTGGTAGTCGGGGAAAGTGAAACAGTGGTGAAGAGGGTCAAAGAACTGGAATAGCACTTTCATCATATCCTCTTCAATGTTGGTGTTGACTAGGCTGAGCAGCCTACCATGTCTTTCACTGAAGGGTGAGCTTTCCGGAATCCTTGATGTGAGCTCCTTGAGTTGAGGAGGGATCCTCACAAGGCTGACTTGGATGGTTTTTCTTCGAAGAATTTCCATGACCTATAAAACAAGAACAAAGATGAAGATCTAAACCCTTGAAATGGTTAGTAAATGCGTATGATGTTTTTATGATGTTTATGATGTATGCACAAACATATGTACAAGCAAATCACACCAAACCCTAGTTTCAGGCTTGCATGGGGTTTCATAGGTAAGTACCCTCTTGAGTGTAGTTGGCTTAAAAACCTGTCCTATAAATAGTAACCGGGTTCTAAGGAGCTCAATATCATTGGATTGTTTTCATCGTTCATGGTTTTGGTTTAGCCACTTAACTAGTGACCAAAATATTCCATGAAAACAACCCTCAATGAGTGTAGTATCGAGTATCTACCAACTTCGGACTGCACCAAAGCCGGTCATCTCACTACTCCTAATAAAAGGCCAAGATGGTCAAGTAAGGTTCTAGGTCATTAGTTCTTAGTGACATCACTCAGCGGCCCCATACTCTCCTTGATTGAACTCAAGGGTTACCGGTACTCACAAATATGTCGCACTAATATAGCTATTGCTTCGACCGTGTCGGTATACCCCGCACAGTTTCCACAACGTGTTGCTATCTATAAATGTTTCCCCAAATCCGGGTGTAGGATTGCAAACCCAAACAAAAGAACCAAGATATAAAGCAATCAAATCAAACAATTAGTCATGCAAGAGGGTGATCTAAGCCCTAAGGTTACTCCACTTTTAAGTTTGTCCCCAGCAGAGTCGCCATTTCTGTGATACGGTCGGAGAACTGACTAGGGTTTTGCGTTTGTTTTCGCAAATGTTTCGGTTGAGCAAGAGTCGCCACCGACTTTTTATTTTATCCTAAGGAAAGGTTAAAAAGCACAGCAAAAACCTTTGAGATGTTTTCTTGGGTTCGGGGAGTAGATTATAGAAAGGGAAGGTATTAGCACCCTTTCTATCCATGGTTATCCATGGGCTCTTAGGTACTTGCTTAGATCAACTTGCCTTGTTTTTCAATTGTTTGAAATGGTGCTTTGTGCGTGGTTTTGAAAATGTTTTGAAAAAGATGCCTTGTCTAGGCAACCCTTGTAACAATTCTTTACTCGAATGTTTTACAAAAGGTGTTTGTCTTTTTAAAAAGATGTTTCAAGGTTTGTTTTGAAAGTGTAGTGATGTGTGGTTTGAAAAAATAGGCAAGTGTTTTTGTTTTGCAAGTTGACAAGTACTTAAGAGCTATCTACCCTAAAGTTCTCAAAGATTATTACTATGTTTTAACCCTTTTAACAATTTCGTTCCACCATTGCATTTGGTGGACAATCTTGTGTTAGGATGTGAAAGGGATGGGCGCGGGTCATCGTTTAGACCATAATTGCAATGGTGCCAAGTATCTTTGGGCAATTTTTCCTTCAAGGAACTTGATCATTTTTTAGGCAACTTTCGAAAGCGTCATCGAGGGACTATGATTATTTGATTGTTTTGTTTTGCCCAAAGAGACCTAACATGCAATATGGCCCATTATTGAAGGCAACAAGTGGAATATCCTAGGGGTGCAAGTGTGATTAGTGTTGTCCCTTTTCATGCTTGTTTATCTTGAATTAGGTCAAACTAATTTAGTTAATCGATTTGCATACAAACCCTAATTCTAGCATGGTATATTTAGAAAAAACTTTAAAGTGCGAAAAATAAAGTTCCTAAGTTATTACAACACAATATATGGGAAGGGGGGTACAAATGTTCAAATGGGGGTATTTTGACAAGGAATTTAAACCTAACTATTACATCAAAATTTGGGGATTTACAAGGTATTTAATTGCACAAATTAAATAAAATAAATATGTAAGATGCAAAAAGGCTTTTTATATGTATGAAAAAAAAGTGTTTTTTATATGTCAAATAAACAAAATAAAAAGAATTAATTTTTGGAGTTTTTATGTATTTAGGGCAAAACCCTAATTTTGCAAATAAGAGGTATTAAATATTTAATATGTACAATATTTATTAGTTATGTACAAAAAATAAATAAAGAGAAGTATATTTGTCAAAAAGGTATTTTTAATGCTAAATATTAATAAAAATAAAAATGTATATATTTTGTATTTTTTAACCTAAATATACTAATATATATGTATGTATTTGTATTATTTATTAAATATATTGAATATGCACAAAATAATAATATTTAATATTTATAAAAAAAGTATATTTTATATAAAATATTTTCAGAAGATAAAATAAAATAAAAATCAGAAAATAAATGTGTTTGCATTAGTTTTTAGTATTTTGAATAAAAGTATATCTATATATTTATTTATGTACCAATACCCATTTAAACAAATAAATGCCTAATAAATACAAAAATGGTTTAAAAAATAATTTTTATATTTTTTATATTATGAGAAAAAATAAATAAGTCAGAACAAAAAAGAAAAGGTCAAAAAAATCATGAAAATAAGCATAATGGGCCAAGGGGGTGTAAAAGTAAAAATGGGGTGTAAACAGAAATAACAAATCAGGCCCAGCCCACGTGGAGCTTCTTCAACCTCCAGCCATTCTTGTTTCAAAAAACGCGCGCTTCTCAGGCTTGTTCAAACATCCTGATTCTTTGATTTTTAACAAAAACTTACAACATTAAAAATGTTAAGAATCAAACAACGAATCCATACATATCAAAAACTTGATCTAACTCTCAGAAATGAGAGAGAATTTCTTCTCCCCCAATTCCTGACCTAGTTTTTGTTCCATGTTCAGACATCAAATTCTCACAGTGCACATAACATAAATGAAAACTAATTATATGGGCATGTTCAGGGCTATGAATGTGACATAGTTTCTTCACAAACCTAAAGCTAACAATGCCTGGATAGAGAGATACGAGTTCATGAACTTACCTATTCAGTTGGAATCGTATCTGGTGATGGAAGTGTTTTCAATGCAAGGTGATGATTGGTACAGCTTCCTTGATGTCCAGGGATGCTATTCCAAGCTTTAGTTTGCTTGGAAACCAAGAGAATCGTGCTATGGTACCTCAACTGCAAAACAGAAAAATGAAAATGGTGATGTTAGCTAGGGATGTTACAGGTCGTGTTTAGGGCTTGGAATAGTTTCAAGGGATGATGTGGGATGTGTTTGAAGTGGTTTTAGCAAGAATGCATGAATGGATTGAGTTATGGAACTCAATCTGCAGCAGGTACCCTGTTTTGGCAGTTTGAGGGTGATTCTGTGTTTGAGAAGGCAATGGAGATGGTTGGCTCGTGTTTTAGCTTAGGTTTGATGATTAGAAAGTGTTTGATAACTTTGCTTATGCTCTGGTTCACAGGAATGAGAGTTGTGTCTTGTTATGCCATGTTTCTTCAACTTTAAGCAACAAAATGTCCACTTGAGTTCTAGACTGATAGAGCCCCCCTAATGTGCTGCTAAGCTTGCCCTTGATCAGTGGGATTAGTCTAATAACTTGTGCCAAGGAGATTTGCTGTGTACCTCTTGATTTGCTAATTGACATAAAGTTCTACTTTTGCAAAAATGGACATTATGCTTTTTCTATTTTGGGACTAAACCTTTATGTAATGCTTGAACACATAAAATATGGTCTTGGCACAATGAGTTAGCATTAAATTTATGAGTGTAAATGGGATATAGGACCTGTAATCAAGAAATGCAAGCTGAGTTCAAAATTGCCTAAGTGTATGGACATGTAATTTGGTCATGAACAAAGTGAGTTTTTCCCATATTGCCAAATTCGATTCTCCCTAACCATGAGGTTGTTTGATGAGTTCTTGGACATTTTGGAAATCTTGGAATGTGTACTACAATCCATATTTGAAATGAAAATTGAAATTCCAAGTGGAAGTATGTGAAAAATGGTCTTGAAGTTAGGCAAAAATCCTGCCTAAAATAGGTCAAATTTTCTCTAAGTTAAGAATGGTTTGGTACCCTTGTTCCAAAAAATTTAACTTGAGCTACAAGCTTCTTTTGGGAAAACTTTGTGAATCAAAGTTGTAGATTTTGCAATGGAATACAACTTTCATGTTTTGACTTTTCCTTGAATCCAAATGAATCTTGGAGAGAAAGTGGGACAAAGTTAGGAAAAAATTAGGGTTTTTCATAACTTAGAAAAAATCTAAGTTATGAAAAATCTTCATTTCAAACCTTAATTTGCAATTCTTGATTTCTTGATGAACAAGTTTCATGATTTGGCATGTTTTGATGAAAAATGAATCTTGACACTTGATTTTGACCAAAAAGTCAAAGTTTGACTTTTCAGTATACAGTCAAAATTGATCAATTGACTGGGAAATCCAACTGTCAATCTTGTGCATTTGGGATCTTTTGAACTTGTTGAGTATGTCAAGACAATTACATGGGGTCCTTGAGTCCATATGTGAGTTTGGTTTGCCATTGGCTAGGTCAAACAGTCAAAAATTGCCTTTGTGCAGTCAAAACCCTAAAAATGACCATTTTGCCCTTTTGGTGATCTGATCAAATTTCTTGTGGAATTGTGATCCAAACTTGATCAAATGGTCCATGTGAGTTCATAATGTTGATGTGGATCAATTTTCATGAGGTTTGACTGTCAATTGGCCACAGTTGACTTTTTCCCCAATACAGTTGATTTCTAGGTCAACTGTCCAATTAACTGGGCAAAGTTTGGAATCAAGGCTTGAAACTTGGTATGGATAGACTTGGGAGTCCAACATGAAGCATGAAAGTTATATTAGGCATTTTAGGTCAAAACACCTTTGTGCTAACACAAACCTTAATTTGGGTCAACAGTGCTAGGGGAAGTCTTGAGCAGAGGAAACCCTAACTGGATCTTGAGCTCCAAGGGCCTTGTGATGAGAAAATGTTGAGAAAATAGGAGGGCAAATTTTGGGGTACAACAGGTTGGATTGTGAGGGGATAACTTTAAAGCCCATTAATACAATTGTGAGAGAATTTGACGGCTCTAAGAGGATGGTCCATGGGGAGCTGGACATCCCGATCAAGGTGGGTACTCAGACCTTCAATTCAACATTCTATGTGATGGACATCCGTCCTTCTTACTCTTTCCTGTTAGGACGCCCCTGGATTCACAATGCCGGTGCGGTCACCTCCACTTTACATCAGATGCTGAAGTACCCCGTCCAAGGGAAGATCATAATTGTCCATGGGGAAGAGGAATACATGATTAGTCATCTGAATTCTTTCTGATATGTAGAATTGGATGGCGAATTCATTGAAACCCCTTTCCAACATTTTGAAGAAGTTTCTCAGGAAATAGCGGCAACCAAGGCGGTATCCTCAATTCCTATGATCACAAGACCTCCACCTCGGATGTCATCTCTAAAGGATGCAAATGCAGTAGTGGAAGAAGGCGAATCCACCATCTAGGGGCATCTTCCAGACATTCCCTACAAATCAGACAAATTTGGCTTGGGATTTACTTCGACTGCTCAGAAGGATGTGCGTCACGCCCGTGCCGGAGGGCCACCTGTGAAGATCAGCCACCAAGGGGTTAATTCACTAGAGGATAGTGAAGAAGAGGGCAGCCTGGAAGACTGGATATTTCCTACTATCGGCGAAGGACTGTGCAACTAGGAAGCAAAAGACTTTGTCCCTATTACTTTCATATCTCAGTAATTTATCTTTTCCATTTTTGTTGGATCTGTAATAATTCACAAAAAATTCGTACTTTTTCAACCTTGTGTCTTACCCGAGGCACATAGGTCCATTTGTAAGGGTTCTTATTTCATTTTCATATGTCATTTAATGAATCATGGACGCTTTTTCATATATAAACCTTTTGTTCTCATTTCCTTTCTTTTACATTTTATTGTTTTAAGATGGCTATACCCTTACACACACCCACACTCACAAATGCAGGTACCCTTCCATTCCGGAACCCCTGGGTAACGATACTACTATAGCCTTCAGTAACTCTGAAGATCTGATCTACCAAGCCGAATACAAAGGTGAGAAAGATTGTGAGGTGCCAGGGGAATTGGCCAGATTACTACAACAAGAGGAAAGAGCTATTCAGCCTCATGAGGAGTTGTTGGACACAATCAACTTGGGTACTGAGGAAGATAAAAAGGAAATCAGAGTGGGTGCCAATCTAGAGCCGAGTGTCAAGGAGCGCCTAATTCAACTGCTGCATGATTATGTTGAGATCTTTGCCTTGTCATACGAAGACATGCCAGGACTCGATACAGACATCGTGGTACACCGTCTACCCACAAGAGAAGACTGTCCACCAGTGAAGCAAAAAGTCTGCCGCATGAGACCTGACATGTCAGAGAAGATCAAAGCCGAAGTTATAAAGCAGTTCAATGCTGGATTTCTTGTTGTTACTTCCTATCCTCAATGGGTTGCTAACATTGTGCCCGTTCCTAAAAAGGACGACAAAATGAGAATGTGTGGATTATAGAGATTTAAACAGGGCCATCCCTAAAGATGATTTTCCACTTCCACACATCGACATCCTGGTTGACAATACAGCTCAGCATAAAGTATTTTCTTTCATGGATGGATTCTCAGGCTATACCAGATCAAAATGGCACCTGAGGACATGGAGAAAACTACATTTGTCACACATTGGGGTACGTTCTGCTACAAAGTGATGCCATTCGGACTGAAGAATGTCGGGGCAACCTATCAACACGCCATGGTAGCTTTGTTTCATGATATGATACATCATGACATAAAGTATCTCTCTGAAATTTTTTATCCCCATAAGGTTTCATAATTTCTCCCCAGAGAAGTTGGTGCAATACTCGCTCTCAATATTGAAGAATGTATCTTGGTTTCCCCTCAACGATGTGGTGTTTCCCTCCCTGATGAAGTCAGTGCGATATCCCTAGTTGATATCTCGATAATTTGATTTTCATCTACCCTATTAAAATCAGTATTGCAATCCCCAGTAGAAGTACAGATCTTGAAACATTTGTTTTTCCCCCATTGAAGTCTGTGTGATGTTCCCCGGTGAAGCCTGGAGGAGGATGTTATATCCATATATCTGTACTGATTTATTGTTACAATGTAATTATGTTCCTTCGCAGTGAAGTTAAGCCCTGAAATGGGAATTTGTTTCCTCAGTTGGTGCTTACTTTCTTATGAAATTTTCATCTTTTATGTGATTTAGCCAAGTATTGACTTTACCCAAGTTAGTTTTGTCTGGTTATCCCCACTGTTATATGTCTGTTTTTTCAGTATATACATGATAACATTCATACATTCATACATACATCATGCATAGTTGAATTTAGCAATTCATTGCTCATTTGAATTCATTATTATTTTGTTGGCATATTACCCTATTTGCAGAGTTATGTTATCTTCTCTCCAATAGAATGTCAACCTTAAGCAGAAAGTGTATATTCTTTCAATTTCCCTACTGAGTAATCCCTCATGGAAGATTTTTGGTTTAGCCTTCCTGTACATCTCTTTGTCTGGATAGAAATTGGTTCCCTATTGAGTTTATTTCTCATGAGGTGTTATTTTGGTTGACTGATTCATTCCGGTTTACTTCTGGTTTAAATCAATGGTCCCCAGCAATATTATTATTTTGATTTCGGCAAGCTTTGAGCCCTAGTTTCAGAATGTGCAATTATTTTACACGTGAAGATTTTATCTCCTCAACAGGAATATATTGGCATTTCCCCAATAAGTTCTATTAATTTCCCTAAGAAATCATTTTGGCAATTCCTTCTAATAACAACAAGTGGCAGAGCTCTTTATTTGAGCAACATGTACTTCCCTAGTAAGTCTGTCAGTTCCCAAAGAAGATTCAGATTTGTTACTCCAATGAATGGTAGCCTTTTCATTAAGGAAGGTAGTTCGTTGTTGAGATTTGTTACTCCAATGAATGGTAGCCTTGTCATTATGGAAGGTAGTTCGTTGTTGAGATTTATTACTCTAATGAATGGTAGCCTTGTCATTGTGGAAGGTAGTTTTTTGTTGAGATTTGTTACTCTAATGAATGGTAGCCTTGTCATTATGGAAGATAGTTCGTTGTTGAGATTTGTTACTCCAATGAATGGTAGCTTTGTCATCATGGGAGGTAATTTGTTGTTGAGATTTGTTACTCCAATGAATGGTAGTATCGCCATTATGAGAGATAGTTCTTCGTTGAGATTCTATTACTCTAAAGAAGTTCATTTGTTTCTAGTCATGAGTATTGGCTTCTTACCACAATATTGGTATTTACTGGTATTATCTTACCACTTCTTTCCTCGGTAGGTCGACGTTACTTTTTTTCTATCTCCTCGGTGAGTGGATAGTTCGCAGTCATCTGTCGATCACTGTCATCATTTACCTGCTCTCCTCAATCTTTGAGTTGATGACACCTTATCTCCTCTTTGGGCTTTACCCCAATAGAGTCGGGCCTCTTGTTCACTAGTGCTTTATTTTCTTGGTCGGGTTTTTATTTTGATCCCTGTTTTTATTTTCTACATCCCTAGTGGTGTCTTACATATCTCTTTGAATTTGTTCATTTGCATTCATAATCATAAGCATTTCATAGCATCTTAGGGCCAAAAATAAGGCATGTTTTATATTTAAGTATCTTCAATCGCGTCGACACGTGGATTTTAACCTTCGCATCTCCGGATAGAAGACACTTAAATAAAGGCAACTATTGTACACCAATTTTTTCCCCTAAGATTCCTCTATCATATCATATCAACTCAATCACAACAAGATTACACTAGGGTTTGGTTCTTCTCCTTATCTTTAGCTTTGTTCATGAGGGATCACCAAGCATCTTGACTTGTATTTTGTGATCATCTATGTTTTGTATTGATTAATTTTTAACTAATAAATACAATGAATGTTTGCCCTAATTGTTGATATTATAGGTGAAAGCACAACACATTCCATCAAGTTGATCTACA
Source organism: Vicia faba (assembly GCA_948472305.1). Classification (NCBI taxonomy): domain Eukaryota; kingdom Viridiplantae; phylum Streptophyta; class Magnoliopsida; order Fabales; family Fabaceae; genus Vicia; species Vicia faba. Next base: position 1,233,593,940 of record OX451735.1, read on the forward strand.
GGTTCATGAGTTTATTTCCATTTCTTCTTCAACAAAGCTTCATTGAGATTCAAGCTTCCTCATTGAAGGTGCTTTGTAGTAATATTATGACAAGGTCTATTATGATTCCTCATACCTCAAGTTGTCAAAGATAGTTCAAAGATGTAATGGTTGATTAAAGAAGTTTGACCTAATTGGCTAAATCCTTGATTTCTTTATCACAAGTGCATATCTCCCTCAATTCTCAATATTTGGAAATGGTTATGGTTGATATGGTTTCTAATTATCATCCTCAACAACTTCTATTCACATGACAAAAGTATTTTTGCAAGAAGGTTTGTCAAAATTGAAAAGAGTTTCCAAGGTATTTTGTTGCTCTAGGAGCTATGGTTTTTAACTTCAAAGGGGAAGATACCTAATGATGAAGAAAGATTATAAGTCCTCTAGATAAGCCATCAAATTCCCTTATGTGACTTTAAAAGATCATAACTTGCTCAATTTTTATCTCCTTGAGTCTATTCTTTTTCCACAATGATCTTAAATATGTGAAATTCAACTCTTCTTTTATGTTCTAAGCTTGGAAATGGATGAAAGATTCCCTAAGGATGCAAAAGATTATAGGTCATCTCATGAATTTTCACCAACTTCACCAAATCATAACTTTCTCATTTTTTGGATATTTTAAATGTTTCAAGTCTCAAAATGTCATTCAAGAGATCTACTTCATGCCATCTTTTTTGGTTAAGAGCAAATTTCAAATGGAAGGCCATGTTTGGATGCAAGACATTATAGGTCACTTTTGAAGAAAAAACTTAAAAAATTTCCAAGTACAAAAGTTAACCTCTTTTTCTCAACTTTGACTCATCACAAAGTTCATCTCAAGCGTCCATTTGATTCCATTCTTTTCACATTATAAAGTTGGTGATCTCATCTTTCCAATGCACCAAGAATCAAGTCTCAAGGTTTCCTAAATCGTGCTCACCATTGATTTGAATATGGTACCTTGAAACTGAAGTTTTCTCTAAAGTCAGAATTTGAAATGCTTCATTTGGCTTCTAAACATAAAATTTATGCGCGTGTTTACTTCTAATCATATTTAATGAACTTCCAGGAGTGATTATCACATTGAAACACAAGTTTTGGTTGAGTTTTGAGCAAAATAGAAGTCACACTTTTCATGTTTGCAACTTCACACGATTTCCATCCAAACTTCATCATTTCACACGCTTAAGCATTCCATTAGATTCCCTATAAATAGAGTGTCATACCTCATTCATTTTCTCAAGCTTAGAGAGCCAGAATCACCCTGTCAAACTTCCTCTTGAGCCCACTTTTCTGCAACTTCGAATTTGCTTTTACAGGTTTCCTCATTCCATTTTCTTTGTCAATTCATAATTCTTGAACCTCACTGAAGCTAACAGAACAAGAATCAAGTTCTAAGACTTCCTAAATCGTGCTAGACAAGTCAAGTTTCAGAGCTCTGAATTTGAACTTCAATAGGTAGATTCCTTCACCAATTCTCTCAAACTTTGATACTGTAATAAAGCTCTCATCATCCTGATTCTAGTCGCAACATTGGTTTTTAACTGGAAGTGCATTTTGGCCATTAATTTTCAAATCTCTTTTCAAATCTTTCCTTCCAAAACGATTGAGCTATACCTTACATTAATTTTTCGCGAGGGTACCATTAGAATCGTCTTGAAGAGATGAAGTGAATGATACCGGTCTCGAGCTCTAATTTTACCATTTCAGAGATCTGCAAATTCGTGTGGATGGAGGTTGAAGATGACCAACGTGTCATCTCTCAGCCAATGATAATGTGCCATTTGTTTTTTTTTTTAAAATCTGAGTTAAATAATTGATTCAATGCTTTATTCATTAAAGACCATGATATGCACAACGTGTTTGATCCATTGGATTAGCTTACTAATGCGTTTTAACTTTCATCCATTGGTCCATATATTTTTACTTTAATTTTATTTCTGATTTTTATATTTTAATTGTTTTAAACTTTAAAAAATCATAGAAAATTCATTTCTGACTCAAAAATTATGAACAAATTCACAAAAATATTTTCAAATATTCTCTTTCTAATTTTTATTTTTTCATAATTTTATTTTTAGATTTGATATTTTTTATAATTTTTTTCTTTGTTTTGACTTGTTTTTAATTGCTTAAAAATACTTTTTGGCATTTTTAAATTCTGAAAACATTCTTCAATATCATTTTCATTGTTTCTGATTTTCTGAATTTTTTTTTTTAGAATTTTATTCTGACTTCTACTATTTTTGATCTTTTTCTACTTATTTGAGTAGTTTTAATTAGTTTAAAAATAGTTTTTGACTTTAAAAAATTACCAAAAATTCTATAAAAATATTTGAGCTCATTTCTGATTTTTCTATGGTCTCATTGAATTTTTTCTTGAATATTTTGAATATATTTTATATTTCCCCCTTTTATTTTCATTTAAAACTATTTAAAAAAATATTTTTCTTTATTTTTAAATATAATTTAATTATATATACTCTGACTGATCTTGAACTATGAGATTTTGATCATGAGCTTCATTAACATCATTGGATCTTGGATGTTGAGTTTAACTCCACCAAAATGGATGGATGATTTTAATGATGGCTTGATTAAATTTTTGGTTCAAATGTGGTTTAATTCTTATCCCTTCTCTTTTCATCTCTTCCTCTTCTTATTGTGTCACATGTTGTTAGAGGATGATATATATATCATCTCTCCAAATATATGACACATAAATTGTTATTGATTGACCTCAAAATAGGTGCGACTTATATATAAGTCCACTTACGATTGCTTAACATAGCGCTAAATTTTGTCCCGATTTGAGAAATGATCATTCGTGGCTCAAAACCATGTTTGTAAGCCCAAGCATGTTAATTTGAATCATTTGATTCAATAACCTTGAGATTTATTGGTTATGAGGCTTTGGTCTTATCAATCCTCTAATAAAACTTCATAAGCTTTGGTCAAAGTGAATCACTTAAACATCATTGATCATTTATGGTTACCTTGAGAATTTTAAATGAATGATATACTTGACAAAAAGCAAATGAAATTTATTGTTGAGAGGCATTGGTTTTATCAATCCTCTAATGAGTTTCAAATGCAAGTTTCAAGATGGTCATTTAACTAACCTCTAATTTCTAACAATTGACTTTATTTTGTGCTTTTATTTTATGCTTTTATTTTAAGCACATTTATTTTAGCATTTACATTTCATGCTACTTTCATCTTTGATCACTTGAGCATTTACTTTTATGTCTTTTTTTTTTTGCTCACTTGAGCTTTTCATTTCTTTTTGAAGATACCTAATAACCCACTTGAACCATAAAAAAAATTAATGTTAATTGGACTACTTGATTACTATCCTTTGCATTATGGAGTGATGGAGTTCTTGTACTTAGGATTATAGACATTGACCTACCTTGAGACCTTGTGACATCAATTGTATTTTTTTCTGGAGCTCTTGGGGTTTACCCCAAGACATTGGGTTATTTGTTTGCTTTGTGTGCAGGTTATTGTGATTACATGCTTTGTCTATGATCGGGAATTCATCTGTATACAACCGTTACTCTGCCTAATTTTTGTGAATATGTAATGCAATTGAAGCTTGGTTTTATTAAGAGGTTTATTATCTTTTCTTGTGTGGTTTCAAATCCAAAGGATGGGAATTCTACATGGACTCATTGTGTCAAGTGTTGGATTCTTGTTGGTTAGACGGTTCTTTTCCATAGCTTTTACCTTATGATTTAGGATAGTCCCTTCATTTCCTCCACCTTCTTTAATTTCAAAAATTTTCTCCCTCCTTTTCAAAACTATTCTTGTTTTCTAACTTGAACCGCTTTCATAATAAACTTGGACTTAGGTCTATGCATTTTCAAAATATTTTCTTAATCAAACTTTAACCAACTTAATCATACTTTAACATTTTTTGTAAAAAGACTAAAAGTCAATCAATCTCATTCAAAAAAATTTCAATTTTGGATTTTTATCTTAAAACTTTTCTCAAAATATTAGACTCTTGTTAATCCTTGTAGTGATGCAAGCTATTATACTTCTACAATATGTAGTGAAGTGAGATATTTTCCACTTGGGTGTTGTGAGGCTTTGTTGATTTTAAAATTCAAGCCATATCCTCCACTTTGAGATGACGCAAATTCTCTTTTCTCATAATTTTGAATAGTAAGTATGTTCTTCCACTCGGATAAGACGATGATGTCTTGTCTCTTAAAAATAACCAACACACTTATGTTTTTTTAATATTTAAAGATAAACTACGAGTACCATGATCCCCTATTGCACGAAAGGTGGTACGTAGGCACTAAAGGTTCGCAACCGCGGAAGATGCAAAAATCATAAAAAATATACTTCTTTTCTCATCCCCACAATCTATTTTTGTACAATATTTATAGCCAAAATACACAGATTTACAAAGAGGTTCTTGCGGAGTACCGTAGATGTTTAGGGTTATAATACCTTCCCTTTGCATAACCAATCCCCTAATTTAGATTCTCTCCCCCTCTTTTTTAGGTTATTCGCTCTTTTTCCATTCCTTTGGAAATAATAAAGTACAGTGGAGATATTTTCATTTTGATCTGTGCGAGTCAAGTCAATCCAATGGCTTAGTCTCAACATTTCTACCGCTACAATTCCCATCTTTGTCCTTCACACTAGGAGGATCCCATCCTTTTAAAATGGCCTTTCATGCCTTCATATCCATGGATTTTAAAAAAAATACCGCCGATCTAACCTTCCATCAGTCATAATTTAAACCATCCAACAAGGGTTCCCTGTTATGGTATCATTCTTCCTTGTCCCATGTACCTGAAAATATTTTCCCTAGAGCTCACCCAATAAACTGAACAGGGTGTCTGCTCGGATGTCAATTGAAATTATGGAACACACAATAAAGATGTCAAGACTGATGTCTCAACACACAAGCACAATGTCACGACATCTGTGGACTGACATAACTTTTACCAAAATAAAACTATGCGGAATTTAAATGTAGAAGGTAAAAAAAAACACAAAGAGTTATTACTCCAGTTCGGTGCAACTCACCTACTCTGAAGGATACTAAACTAGGAAGGAAATCCACTATTAGTAGTATTATAATAATCCCATTTTACAATTTATCACTTAATCCCTACCCAGTGCAACTTCTACCTAGGAATCTCCTAGATATGAGAAATCATCATCTCACTTACAATCACCGCGGCGATAAAAGACCTTCCCCAATCCCAGTGAAAGTCTATAAACCAGTCACAATCATAGTGATTACAAACCAAAAACAAAACAAAAATTTACACTTCAAATACAATACTTAAAATCTTGCTTAAAAACTTTAGAGTGAGGACAATAACTTGACAAACTATCAAGTAACAACCAGTCAACTCAAATACATCAAAAGATACATGAGGACGTACAAAGAAAATAGAACTCTGTTGAAGAACCCTCAAACCCTAAGACTAAGAAAAATAGGTTTCCCCTTTTTTTTTACAAAATTCTTAATGATATTAGGTCTAGGTAATTTCTTTAAATACTCTTCAACAATCCTTGGGCCTTGATTTTGCGCCCAGATATTCCCTGTTGCAAAAGCTGAGAGTTGCACCAATTTGTGCAGAAAAGATCTCCTTGAATCTTGGAACAAAACACAAGGTTTCCGAAATTATCTCAAAGCCCAATTTTGTCAACTTGTGTACAGCTGGAGATAAATCAATTGTTCTAGATTAAATATTCTTGACCTACAAAAAATCAGTGAGATAAAACCAAAAGGAATCTCACAAAATCAATTTAAATCTTGTCCAGAATAAACAGCCTATATTGATGTTCTGATACATGATGTTACAACATCTGTCAGAACATCTCTGCCTTCAAATGAACCTGACCAGCATGTTAGAACATCCTCCATAACATCATGTTGTAAACCATGTTTTAGCAAAATTATGCCAATCCTAAAACCATGGCACTGACATTTAAGAAAACAAACTTTAAACTCAAATAATTTTTTACCCTTGCAATCCATCATAGAGAATTTTTCCAAGCGTATTTAGGTTTCAAGCGCTTCATGTTTTATTTAGGCTAGAGATGTTAATATTCAGCATGCTTTTATAATGGATATCTCATATGTTTCATGCAGATCACTAATGATAGAGTCTTGAGCGTTGATAACCATTAAATGGACGACAAATATTTGTTTAAAATCCTAAAAAATAAATGCTTAATATATCCCTCAGTTCAAATAAAAAACTAAGGTGAATGAGTTTTTTTGTTGTACATTGTTTACACAAAATATTAAAATATATTGTTTACAACAAATCTATGGTGAAATCCAAATTTTGTTGCATACCCTTATGTTGCATATCAAAAAATACTTCATAACTTATCCAACTTCTGATAAGTTCTCTGTTTCCACCGTGAAAATTTTTATTTTCTGCACTTGCAATTCATCCCAGAGATTTGTTTCCCAAGTTCTTGAGCGTTTCTAGATTTGTTCCTTATGAAATGGACGATGATAAATATTTCCTCTATTTGGGACAGCTACATATAAGTTAGTATTATGGTAAAATATGTTTAACGAGAGTATTTATAGTGAAACTTGATTATAATACCCCTCGATTTTATAAGAAAATCGACGCAAACTATCTTCTTATTTTACCTATCATCTCAGTTATGATAAAAATCGAGATGAATAATCATTTTTCTTTGAAATTAAATTGTTTACACAGAATATTAAAATAAATTGTTTACAACAAATCTTTGCTCTTATTAATGAATATCTTTGCTGATATTCTTCTTCTGATAAATTAAACTCCCTTATTTATTTAACTTTTCAAAAGTTAAGCTCTATTCTTTGAAGCAAGAATGATTTTTTGCACTTGAATTCTATCAAATGAGCAAAAATATAACAACATCATCAATACTATTATGTTAGATAGATTGCAAGAGCAGGAAAAAAATTGTTCTATATAGAAGAACATTGAAGTTTTTTTGTCTTGTAATTCACCTCAAATAATAATACATACGAGTTTGAGACGACTTCATATAAGTAAGGATTAGAGTAAAATCTGTTAAACGAGTATTTTTATAGTAAAATCTTATTATTTTATCCTTCGATTATATCAAAAATCGAAAGGTTAGATCATTTAGTTTACACTTATAAACAAATAAAAAAATAAACTACAATAGCTAAGATTCAAAATGTGTTCTGATTTGCCTTTTTTCTGGATTTTATTAAAAACTGAGAAAATATTTTATTTTTATTTTTATAAAACAATAAAAGATGACACGTCTTGACATTATATCTCAATTTTTCTTTAACTGGGGTGAAAATTTCGTCATAAAATATATTATTTATAAAATAAAAATTTATTTATTAATAGTCTAAAATTTATATCATATTAATAGTCTAAATATATTATTTATTCAATGAACTTAAAAAAATCAAAATTTATTTATAAAAAAAAAAAAAAAAAAAAAAAAGAGAGAATAGGTTGAACCGATTCAGTAGCCCTTATTGTCTTATAGTGGCTAATAATTTTCTTTGCAGCATAATAACAATTGGGTCAGTTCAATTTGACTCATTTAAGTCATCAGAATCATTATACTGTACCAAATCCATCCACTTGACAGTTATAAAAACGAACAAAGTAAAAAAAATATTTTAAAGTACAAAAATTAATAGTTTAATAATCGAAATTTTATCTGTTAAAATAAATAAATAGAATTTTAGATGTTTAAACATGTTTGCAGTCGAATATCTATCTACGACTATCAAGTTGAGTTAACAAAATTAACACAAGTTGATTTTTTTATTTGAATTAATTTTTACTTTTAATTAAATATTTTTCATTCTCATCAATAATAGATTATATGTTATATTCTTAAATTGTCTTTGTCTCTATAAGGGAATGAGACTCCAATAGTAGCATTCCATTATTCACAAGAACTCTGTTGTGTGTATTATATCATTGTTTCTTCTTGTAAGCATGTCCTGATTTGAAGCCGTGTGTCCTCTCATGTTTCCAAATTCATAATAAATCACAAAGTGCCCATTATTATCTTAATTTTTTTTGTTTTATTTTCTTGTTTGTAATAAATGGACAAATCTATGACACTTGTTCTGAAATCCATATAATGATCTTGGATGTTGTAATCACTCATGCACAAGACAAACATATGTTGTTGATCATAGTATCATGAATAACATGACAAGTAGTGAGATGTTGGGTACATATAACCATTTAGTTTTTGTCTATGTTTCAATAATTATCAAATCAACAGTTCTAAACTATTGATGATATGTGCAAGGAACATGATTAAGTTTTTTTTTTTTTTTTTCAGGTAGAGTTATGTTATTTTCTCTGTAATTGTAGAAATTAATTTTTCAATTAAAAAAAAAAAACACAATAGATAACAAATTTCTTGCTTACAAAAATTTAACACTGATGTCTATTTAAGATTAAGTTTGAATTGCAAAATTTCTGATTAAATTTAAACAAAATCTTTATCATCTGATCGAGTGATCATGGTACATGAATAAGCTTTTTGATTGAAACTATAGAATTGATTTTATCAATCAAGTGATAGTGATCATAAGTACTACTTAATTGGAGTGTGTTAATTTAAACCACAAAACTTTAATTAGGTAGGCATAGGATAATGGCGAGTCTCTTTTCAAAGAATTGTTCCATGAATGGGTCCAGAGAATCTTAATTTGTTAAATATCTACCTCAATCAGATACATATTAAAAATCATCAAAAGAACATAATTATTTCTTGAGTACTCATTTTAGATCCGGAAGAAAAGGTGAGATATAAAAAAATATCATTTTTTAGAAAATTGGTTTTCAATTGAGATAACATTTTAAAAGAAAAATTAAATCTTTGATAATACTTAAAAATAAAAGAAATAATAATAATAATAATAATAATAATAATAATAATAATAATAATAATAATAATAATAATAATAATAATAATAATAATAATAATAATAATAATAATAATAATAATAATAATAAATTTAAAATAATAAATAGGACTCTGGCAATAGAAAAAAGGAAGAAAAAAATTCTTTAATAAATTACTTATTTTAAAACCAATAACTTTTTTTAAAGAAAATAAAAAATGAGCCACTGATTAAAGATTTTTTTGCTGTATGTATCGATTTGTTCTTTTTAATTATTGTTAGAAATTAAATTAATTGTTTTAAATTATTGTCAATAGTCTATTTTAGTCTATGTTTTTACAATTTTTTTTTACTATAAGTATTATCTTCACACTCTCTTTAATATTATCATCTCTAATCTTACTTTTTTTAATTTTACTATATATCCAAGATAACATCCTCATTTGTACTACATTTATTTTATTCTCAATTGATTCATAACTATCCAATATTTTATCTCATACAATATTGTAAATCTTACCGACAACTAATATAATTTTTCTTCAATTTGAACAGTATCATTGTATCACATAAAATTCTTAAAGCTCTCATTCATTTCAGCCATCAAACTTAAATTCGATGATTTACATCTCATTCTATTTTTTTATCATTTTATATTACAGATCCAAAATATTTAAACTGCGTTATTTATGAGGTGATATAATTTCCAACTTTCACATTTAGATTAGTTAATATTCATCCTTTTGTTGAATTTATATTCCAAATATTCAATTTTATTTTTACTTAGGCCAAAGCAATACATTTATAAAATTCTTCTCCAACCTCTCGTTTAAATCTTTAAAATTCAAGTCATATATTTTGGTGCTAACTCTTGAATGTGCGAGTATATTCAAAATTCAAATTTTAAATAAACTTCGCACGTGACAGGATAAACATAAATTCAGTTTTAATTTTTAATATGTTTAATTATTCCTTTTTGTTAAAAATGAAAATTGATAGTTAATCTAATTAAAATTCATACAAAAATCTTGAAGAAATTATAATATATGTGAAAATTGTAAAGTATTTTAATAAATAAATTATTAAAAAACATAAAATTTTAAAGGTGCAAAATATTTTGAGATCTTAAAAGATTGAGCCTTAGACAATTGTCTCACACTAACCTAAAGACTCTCACAACCCACATAGAAAATAGCAACATATATATTAAATTGCTACATGCACCTTAGTGCCAGCAAACATTGGTGAGGGCCTCTTTATAAGTAAACATCAATGACAATAACTACACATAAACACAAAGGAGGGTTGCAACTAGATAAACATAGGAATTATTTCTCACCCTTAATAGAGTTGTGTCAAATAGAAAGAGACATATATTCATTTCAATGTAGAAATCTAGTAAATTCCTTGGAAATATTAATTTGTCATTTGTGTTAATAAAAAGTCTGTTCTACTTGGAATTTTCCTACTATGGTTGGTTTTGGTCTACTTGGTTCCTTTATGCCCTTACATTAATCTCATGACCCATCTCCATTAACTTTATTTATTTTTCTCCCCTCTCTTTCACTATCTATGTCTCTATAATACATGCCGGTACACCCAACTAAGGGACATTTAGATTTTGATACCTTTATTCTTCTCAACAAAGAATATACTAGTATATATTAAAGGTAGAAATTTTTTGTAATTTGACATGTTATTTATTTATTTTAATTAGGTTTACATCTTCTCCATTTTATGTTTTTTTTTTATAAAAAAATTAGTTTAAAAGTTAAGATTATTTTATTAAAAAAATGACAAAAAAAAAAAACAATCTTGAATGAGAGTGTTGAAGAATAACATTATCTAGTAGGACAGAAGAGAATGGGTTGTTTTACCTTTTTTTAAAATAATATTTTTTTAATAAAATTTTTGTCATCTTTTTCTTGCTTTTTTTTCTCTTTATCTTTTTGGTTGTAATGTGTACCATCTTTTATGGGAAGATGACCTTTTAGTCTCCATGTGCCTCTCTATCACCTTCAACCATGATGGTGGTTGGATCATCTAACATGAAAGACAAAAGCCCTAAAAGTATGGGTTTATGATCATCATCATCCATGGATTCATCAAAAACAAATAAGGGTCAATTTATATGAATCATGACATAGCAAACCAAGTGCATGGAGTTTCCATGCTTTTCTTAAGGTATATGAAAGCATTTTTGAGAATGTAAAACAAACAAAAAGTGATCAAAAAGAAGTTATAAGTGGTAACATGTCACACACAATGGAAAGAATAAAGATAACCAAGGTGTTATTTACAACACAAAAGCTTTCATGTGAATTGACATATGCTTTGCAAGGAAGGATCTAAAGGTTCTATTATTGTGCTTTATATTACCAATTTGTTATTTTATTTTTTAAGAAATAATTATTATTTTTTAAATAACAACTTCAGAAGTTTCACTTGTTTATCATAGTATTTTATTCAAAAAATAATAACTTGAAAATATAACTAAAACCTAGTTTAAATAAAACTCTACAAAATCATTTATGATAATTAATTATTTTTATGAAAAATGGATTTTCATTATAGTAATAATATTTTTTTTAAAAAATAACCATTTTAGAAGTTTTCACTTGTTTCTAGTAAATCCTCCACAAAAATTATTTTTGATAATTAATTTATATTTAGAAAAAAGTGATTTTCATTATAGTAAATAAACACAAACAATTTATTTTTTAAAATATTTAAAAACTAAGATTTAATTTATTAATTTTTTTAAATTGATCCATAAAAAAAAATGCTAATGGTAAATACTTTTGAGGATTGATTAATTTTGTACAAGTCTTTTCATTCAAAAAAATTGTACAAATCATGATATGGTAAAGTTATCTAATGAATGAAAGAAAAGTTTAGCCAACAAACCCTAATCATCAATATTGGTATTTGGGTCCCTTTTTAAATTTTTAGGCATCTCGTTTTTAATTCACAATAGCCTTCCTAAGAATTTTCTTAATTGTAAAATAGTGATAACTCATGAAACAATCCATGTGAGTGGGGATATCTATCTTTAAATCCAAAAAGAGAGTTTGCTTGTGCTATAGTCCAAAAGTCAAAGCATCAAATCTAAAAGATCAAAAAAAGTTACATACTTTTATAAAAGAAAACAATGTTCAAATTATGCATTGCAGCTTTTGTTTTTTGTTTATACTAACTAAAAGAAATAAGATGAAACTTCTTTGTCATCGACAACTCTATCTTTGGAGATAAATACGCATCAACCATCATCATTTCATTATTCTTTTGTTGAGTCTGTTTGGGGGTAATATTAAATATGTAAATAGTAAAGTATTTAAGATGAATATGTAGAATCATGTTTGATATATGTGTGTTTAGTTTAAATAATTTATAATTTATGTCTATTTGTTGTGGTTGTTTTTTTTCTTACTAAATTTCTTTATGTCTTTGGTTGCGGTTGTTTTATGTTTTTGTTTTTTGTTTTTTCTTAATGTCTTCTATGTAAAACATGAGTATATTTCATGTCACACATGGGTATGTGGGTTGTATGTAGGTGGTCATATATATATATATATATATATATATATATATATATATATATATATATATATATATATATATATATATATATATATATATATATATATATATATATATATATATATATATATATATATATATATATATATATATATATATATATATATATATATATATATATATATATATATATATATATATATATATATATATATATATATATATATATATATATATATATATATATATATATATATATATATATATATATATATATATATATATATATATATATATATATATATATATATATATATATATCTATATTTTCATGTAACACAATTATATTTTATATGTGACTCACAAAAGATGTAGTCATCGATTGTTGTTTATAACTTAAATTGTACTTGATTTCTCATTGAAACTTTTTTATATTTATATATCATATTTATACTAAACCATCAAAACCCTGAAAACCATACATTTTGAATATAATTTGTGATGGAACAGTAAATGGTAAATTAAAGATAAACGTTGAGTTTCAATAATTTTATAGAAGTTTATACTAATAAAAAAGATATTCATAAGATTAACATTTCAATGTACATATCAGGATTTGAAAGAGATGAAATTATATCAGTAAAAAATAAAAATAATATATAAGTGTGACTCAAAATTACACTTATATAAAAGAAATACTTAAATTATTTCTAATTCATTAGACTTGAATTGCGGGTGATCCTTGAATGTATATGAAGAGTTATAAGTATGAATTTTGATCAATGTGAGTTCTATGTTATTTGAGAATTGCTTTTAGATTTATAGGGGAATATATTGGTAAAACTTCGTTATATATTTGTCTAATTACAATTTTACCAATATATTCTATAATTACAATATTTTTCTAATATATTGATAAAACTTCATTATATATTTATTTGTATAAAAAGTATATAATCTAATATATCAATTATCAATGTTATATATTTCAATTATATTATGAATGTTAATTATCAAAATAATATACTTTTGTAAAAACTTATATTTATAAATGAAATACTGTAAAAAAAATAGATATTACATTATCGTTTCAAATAAATATTTAAATATCAATATTTATTTTAAATTTTACAATATTATTTTTAGTATAATATATTTAATATTTATTTACTTTTAGTTATATATATATATATATATATATATATATATATATATATATATATATATATATATATATATATATATATATATATATATATATATATATATATATATATATATATATATATATATATAATTTTGAAACAAGCAAAATAGTTTATTTTAAAAAAAATCATTTACTCACTGTTGACTATGATTAAGTTTTTCCAAATATTTAGTAAAGTATATTATAAAAAAATTTCATAGTTTAGATAATACAGATGTATTTTTTTTCTTCATATTTTTCATATAAACATATAAAAGTTTTAAAAAAAAATTGGAGAATAATTTTGAAACACTTGGAATATTTTTTTCGAAAAAACTTACATGTAGTCACAATTCTAAATTTTTTTCATATTTAACTTAAACACGTGGAAAAATGTATAGTTTGATGAATGTGGATGCAATTTTTTATTTATATATGTTTATATAACTATGTTTAAAAAATGAAAGAAAAAAATTTTAAATAATTTTTACTTAAAGATTAAATAGATATATTCATAATCTAAAAAAAAAAACATATAATAATATTTTAAAATAAATAGAAGGAAAGAGATATAGCTAATAGAGTGGTGATAAATTTCTCTAATTTTTTAGATAATTAAAGGGTTAATAATTATTTTGTCAACTGTCGTATAGGACGAATCCTAAAACCAACCCTAAGTAAAAAAAATATAATAAGTGTTGAACCCAATATCATAATATCATTACCAATGATGACACTCACCACTAAATCATTTTATTTCTTAGACAAATTCACAGTTTTACCAATATATTCTATAATTACAACATTTTCCTAATATATTAGTAAAACTTTCTTATATATTTGTTTGCATAAAAGTATGTAATTTAATATATCAATTATCAATGTTATATATTCCAATTACATTATGAATGTTAATTATCAAAATAATATATTTTTGTAAAAACTTATATTTATAAATGAAATACTGTAAAAAAAAAAAATACATTATCATTTCAAATAAATACTTAAATATCCATATTTATTTTAAATATTTTAGTATAATATATTTAATATTTATTTAATTTTATATATATATATATATATATATATATATATATATATATATATATATATATATATATATATATATATATATATATATATATATATATATATATTAATTTTAGTTTAATATATTTAGTATTTTAATAATATTTGATCTTACCGGATCAGACTTGGACCGTCACGGCTGGCTCGAACTGGATTTGAATGAGATGGGGGTACCTGCAAGACACTTCGGTGATAAAATGAGAGACGGAATGAGCAGGCAAAAAGTATGTAGGTGTGTGATGAACGAATACCTGACCCTCTTGAAGTAGAGGGTATTTAGCCCCCAGCGCTGGGCCAAGGTCCCCTCATTGGGCCGACCAGAACTGGCCCAATAAAAGGATTGACAGGTTCTACGTGTGTAGTGGGGACCCGCACGTGGTCCCCTTCTTGGATGGTGCTCTGCGATGAATGAGGAAGAACGAATGACGCGGTCTTTTCGGGGCTTTAAGGATCCCATAACGTTCGGAGGGTGCAGAATCTGCCCTACGGGGAGGATGCTCGAGCGAGACTCGAGCTGGAGTGCCCTTGGTCGGGGACGCTACTCGTTGCGGGTAACGGCGGACATTGCTACTAAGGTCTGTGGTCGGGCACGTTCGGGGTGGTCTGATTATGAGCACTCCCCGAGGAGCTGCCTGGATCTGGGCCTTTATTTGCACTTTGGAGCAAGGCGGGCCCAGTCCAGAACAGGAGCCCCCCAAGTCGTTGTTCCTGGCACAAGAGTTATGACTTGATCTCAGCTTGCTTTTTCCGCGGGGACCCAATGCCCGACCCATGGCTTTGCCTCTCGAAGCGTGCTCGAGGAACTCTCGCGGGGATCTCTGGGCTGAGTCTTTCGGACACGTGGCGTAATCCTTGGGAACCGCAACGCCGGCCTAGTAAATAGGGACATCATTGCCTAGGCGGGTAGGTGTCGAGGATGGGGGCAGTTCGTGTTTCCCTGGTGCGACGTTTCACATTCCATGTCATCTCTATAAATAGGACACTTGGGTCCATAATCTGTTTCTCCTCTTCACGCTCCTCCTTCTTTCTCTGTTTCCACAATCGTTGGTACCCGTAACGCCGTTGAGACCGCCGCACCGTTCGCCGTTGATTAATCTCACCACCTTCGTTTGTACTCCTCTTCTTCCAAGTAAGTGTCCCTTTCTCCTGTTTCTCTGTGTTGTAGGTAGCTTTAATGATATTTTTGATACTAGAAACCTATATTTGGAAGTAATGTCCGGTAGTTCAAGCGTGCTAGGCGCCTGATTCATGATTGTGCTCGAGATACTCATAGTTTAGGCACGTAATTTATGATATTTCCCGTGATATTCATAGTTTAGGCACGTAATTCATGATATTTCCCGTGATATTCATAGTTTTGGTCAGCATACTCATGAACTGGCCGGGATATTCATCCTTTTAGGAAGTATGTAGGGTAGTCTCCTCGCGGTATTCTAGTGTCGGGTAGGCGAAGTCAGGAACTTGGTCGCGTGATTCATAATTCGCCCGGGGCGCTCATGTTACGCTCGTGTTATCCATGATTGATGCATGGTCGGAGCTGGGGTGTCGGTGTTCGGCTTTTAGTTTTGATCTGAGCGTTGTGTACTTCTCCCCGCCTCTGTGGCGAGCACGCGGATTTGCTGTCGAATTCACCGGTTTCCTGTGCTTTGCAGGTAAATGGCTGATAATCTGGAATCCTCGAGACATAATGACGTTGAGGAAACAAGTACAGAAGAGAACGTTACCTTGGTCGACACCATCGACGACCCTACGCTGGACTGGGTGGGCGCTGAGCCCCGGGGAATTGCTTCGGCGTACTGCCATCGAAGTCGGCGAGCTTATACCGTCGTTGAGCACGGCGGCACTCAGGAAGGTTTTCAAAAGAATTTTAGAATAATGAGGCCGACGATTGACGCCCGTATCTGCTCGGAGTTCATCGAATATGCTTTCCCTATGTACAAGATCGTATTCAGAGATCTCGGTCTTAGGCTGCCCTTTAGTGACTTTCAAGTCGGGGTGTTTAGTCATTTGAACCTGGCCCCTTCGCAGCTCCATCCCAATGCGATCGCCTTCCTCCGGGAGTTCGAGCTGACCTGCCGTTTCCTGAGAATTGGGGCGACGATTCCCCTTTTCTTTAGGGTTTTTCATCTACAACGTCAGTCTGGAGGAGGCAAACACAGCTGGGTATCCCTTAAACAGTCGAAGAGACTTTTTAGGATGTACATGGACTCGGTGAGGGATTTCAAAGATAAATGGTTTGTGTTGCAGCCAGCCACCCAAACGGCCATGGATTCTCTATTTTGAGTCGGAAACTGTGGTGGTCGACGGGGACGGGGAGCCCCTTGTGGATGCTGAGGGTAGTCCCGCAGAAGGGCGGATCTCCAGGTTCCCAATCCATTGGTGCTCGGGTCATTATGAGCACGGCACCGGGCACTATCATACCCCTGCGGGGAGCATGAGTGTTGAGGATGAGGAGGCCTATGCCGTCCTTTGCAAGTTCGTTGATGGTTTTTTCCCTGCCCGGTGGTTCACGAGTGAAGGTAATGACATTCTTGATGAGGATGGCTACCCGACGTTTGAGGCACACCCCATCAACACCAAGACGCTCGTTGAGTGCCAATCCTATGGGCAGGCCGTAGATCTGCTAGGTTTCTTGCTTCTACTCTTATTGTTTTATTCCATTTTCATTACTTTGCTCGCTTGTAGCTAACCCGGGTTCGTTCCTCTTTGCAGGTCACATGGATGAACGTCGAGAGAGGTTGTTGAAGCTGACCCAAGACAAGAAGATAAGTAAGAGGCTAGTGAGGGGCTGGGGTGTCGGTGTTCGGATTTTAGTTTCGATCTGAGTGTTGTGTACTTCTCCCCGCCTCTGTGGAGAGCACGCGGATTTGCTGTCGAATTCACCGGTTTCCTGTGCTTTGCAGGTAAATGGCCGATAATCCGGAAGCCTCGAGACATAATGACGTCGAGGAAACAAGTACAGAAGAGAACTTTACCTTGGTTGACACCATCGACGACCCTACGCTGGACTGGGTGGGCGCTGAGCCCCGGGGAATTGCTTCGGCGTACTGCCATCGAAGTCGGCGAGCTTATACTGTCATTGAGCACGGCGGCACTCAGGAAGGTTTTCAAAAGAATTTTAGAATAATGAAGCTGACGATTGACGCCTGTATCTGCTCGGAGTTCACCGAATATGCTTTCCATATGTACGAGATCGTATTCAGAGATCTCGGTCTTAGGCTTCCCTTTAATGACTTTCAAGTCGGGGTGTTTAGTCATTTGAACCTGGCCCCTTCGCAGCTCCATCCCAATGCGATCGCCTTCCTCCGGGCGTTCGATCTGACCTGCCGTTTCCTGAGAATTGGGGCGACGATTCCCCTTTTCTTTAGGGTTTTTCATCTGCAACGTCAGTCTGGAGGAGGCAAACACAGCTGAGTATCCCTTAAACAGTTGAAGAGACTTTTTAGGATGTACATGGACTCGGTGAGGGATTTCAAAGATAAATGGTACGTGTTGCAGCCGGCCACCAAACGGCCATGGATTCTTTATTTGAGTCGGAAATTGTGGTGGTCGACGGGGACGGGGAGTCTCCTGTGGATGCTGAGGGTAGTCCCGCAGTCGGGCGGATCTCCAGGTTCCCAATCCATTGGTGCTCGGGTCATTATGAGCACGGCACCGGGCAGTATCATACCCTTGCGGGGAGCATGAGTGCTGAGGATGAGGAGGCTTATGCCGTCCTTTACAAGTTCGTTGATGGTTTTTTCCCTTCCCGGTGGGTCACGAGGGAAGGCGATGACATTCTTGATGAGGATGGCTACCCGACGTTCGAGGCGCGCCCCATCAACACCAAGGCGCTCGTTGAGTGCCAATCCTACGGGCAGGCCGTAGATCTGTTAGGTTTCTTGCTTTTGCTCTTATTGTTTTATTCCATTTTCATTGCTTTGCTTGCTTGTAGCTAACCCGAGTTTGTTCCTCTTTGCAGGTCACATGGCTGAACGTCGAGAGAGGCTATTGAAGCTGACCCAAGACAAGAAGATAAGTAAGAGGCTGGTGAGGGCAGCGCAAGCCACGGGGATGGGCCCTCCAGTCAGTTCGGGCGTAGATGCGTCTAGTGGGTCCTCGGGTTCTCCCGATGTCGAGAAACCGACCGAGCTAGTTGGCAGGAAGAGGGATCGGACAGAGAATAGAGCGGGAACTGGCGATGAGCCCGCAGCTACCCGGGCCTTTGGCTTACCTCCCTGCTTTGCAGAAAAGGATTTCTTCGAGGGGTTTCCTCTGACAGTGTCTGATGACGAGGCCGATATTATTAAACGGCTCGATAAAGAAGGTCGGAGGAAACAACTCGCCGCCAGCATGGTCGGGGTAGTGAAGATGGCTAAGATGGTTGTGGTCCTTGCAGGGGAAGGATCAGATTCCTCAGACCGTGTCAGGGAGTTGGAATCGGATAAAGATGCTTTCGCTGCCAAGTCTCGCAAGTTGAAGGCGGCCCTCGAGCGGTTCGAGGAGATGTTTCGTGAGCAGGCCGACCTGCTGGCGGGGGAGAAGGAGAAGACCGTGAAGATTTCTGAGGAGAGGGATTATCTCCAACTTTACAAGGAACGGTTGGAGAGCAACAACCAACAGTTGTTTAAGGAAATCGAGGAGCTAAAAGCTGCTATGCTTCCTGCCGATGACGAGTCGGAGGAGATAGCCTATTTGCGCACCTGCTCAGACTTGGTTGCTCGTATCCACCTTCTCGAGTCAGACTGCGTTGGTGCCCTGGCCGACGGGTTCGAGGCTGCGGTCAGTCAGCTATCCGTCCTGAATCCGGGCATGAACACCAAGGGAGTCGGGTTCCTGTCCCAGATTATTGATGGTCAGGTCGTGCCTCCTGATGTAGATGCCAGTAGTCCTAGGGATGTTTAGCATCAAGTTAATATTTTTGGGCATGCGTGCCCGTGTATTTATTTGTTTTTTGGGCCTGCGTGCCCGTGCTAATTCTTGATTTCTTTTGGCCGTTGTGCCATGGTTTGTAACCTTGAACATCGCCGTCCTTCTTGCTCGGCTCATTATTAACCTGTTTTATGCATGTTTTTCTTTTTGATGGATGTTTATCTTTACACTGATCTGCTCGTATCCAGGCTAATGCTCGACTGCTATTTTCGTAACGAATATTTTAATGAAGTTTTGTTCACGAGCGGAGATATCCTTTCGACCCTTATGATGGTTCGACACACTTCAAAATGCGTTAAATGCACGGAGTGGAATCCGCGTGTCGGGCGTATGACCCAGATCGGGGTCCTACGCTCGCAGCGTGAATTGTCCATCGCGAGCTGGGTGTTCTGCCTTATGGGTACTGTGATCGGTGGATTTAGAACTGACTGTTTAACGCTGGTTTCGCGAAATGTCGCGGTAAGCAAGAGTCGCCACCGTCTTTTATTTTCTCCAACATGGACAGGACAAAAGCACAGCAAAATTCCTTATGAGATGTTTCTCGGTTCGGGAGGTAGATTTATAGAAAGGGAAGGTGTTAGCACCCTTTCTATCCATGGTTATCCATGGGCTCTTAGGTACTTGCTCTTATGTTTTCAAAAGATTGTTTGCTTTTCAATTGTGTGTGGGTTTTGAAAAAAGTTTCGTTCGGAAAATTTCTAAGTAACTCTTGTATCTATCCTCAAGAGTGTATGAAAAATTTGTTTGAAAACTTTTAGAAAGTGTAGGTGTGAAAAGTTGTTTTTGTTTTTTTGAAAGAGCAAGTATCCAGGAGAAATCTACCTACTCTAAAGAATTAGGATGTGTAAGAGTCCTTAAGATAGTGCCATCCCACCATTGAGAGGTAGGTAGCACCATCGTTGGAGGTGTTCGGGTCAATTCGATTGTAGGGACAGTGTGGTCGCCGAAGCAACAGTAGGACACCTTAGAAGCTACCCTTATATCCTTGATCCTTTTTTGATCTGAGGCAACCGTTTCGAGGCAACTGTTCCGAGGCAACTGTTTCGAGGCAACTGGATCATGGACATAAGGACCGCTAAGACGTCCTATACTTGACAACCACGTTTCGAAGGCAACGAGTGAGGCGTACCCTAGAAGTGGTGTGTGCATTGTGTGTTGTATCCAATTAATGTTTTTGTACATGTTATGGGTGAGCTACGAGTTATTTTTATTTACCATACATTCTTGCATGCATTTAACAGTTAAGGGGTGCAGAAAGTAAATTGCGGAAACATAAATCCTACGCTATTACAAGGCGCGGGTCTATA
Organism: Vicia faba; assembly: GCA_948472305.1. Lineage (NCBI taxonomy): Eukaryota > Viridiplantae > Streptophyta > Magnoliopsida > Fabales > Fabaceae > Vicia > Vicia faba. Next base: position 1,233,614,893 of record OX451735.1, read on the forward strand.
CATCACCAAAAATTACAAAGACCCGTTTTTTAGTAAATAAGTACGGAAATTAAATAAAGCGATAAACCTATTTAACTATTACATTCTTAAAGGCAATTACATAATAATCAAATAGAGTAAATGCGCGCGAATAAAATAATCGGGAACGTTCTAAGGGTGTTGACCCTTTTAAGAAAAGAAATTGATTTTTTGGCCTTTTTTGTAATTAAAATGAAATTAAAGCTAATTAATGACTAATTAATTAATTTAATTAAAAAGAAATATTTTTTTTTGTTTTTTATGTTTTTATGAAATAAAAGAAATGGAATAAAATTAAAAGTTAACTTTTATCTAATTCTAGATTTATTTTAATTATTTAAGAAACAGAATTAAAATTGCCTAATTAAACTATTTTGGTTAATATTTATTTACAAAATAAAATAATAATAATAATAATAATAATAATAATAATGTTAATTCTATTTTTTGGTTTTTTATGAAAATGCGTTAATTAAGTTAATTGTTAATAATAAAAATAATTAAAAGGTTAGCAATTAAAAATAAGAGAAAATGACAAAACAAAATAAAAAAAGAAAGTAAAAACCAAGGGGGGCGTGAGCCAAATAGGAGGTTTATTGAAGCAATCCAAGCCCACTAATCTAAGCCACGTTTGACTTTCATGATTGTCTGCAGCACGCTTGACTCCAGAGTATGGTGTGCTACACTTTTTGTCCTTTGGATCTGCGTTGATGACACTTGGAGCGCTGGGATATGAGGTTTATGGTGTTCCTCCTTTGAGAATCTGCACATGAAAGTAATGAAAAAAATGATATGGAAATTATAGGGGACCTGGGAAGAACTTACAGCGCGGTATGAGCCTCAGGACTTGGCAAAGGTTGCTTTAGCTTCAGGGTGTGGCAAGGAATAGAACCACGTGATTGTTTTGATCTGAAGATGCTCGCAACTATATTTTAGAACTCTCACTTTTTGAATAATTTTTGGTTTTGCTCTTGGCCGTTTCTGCACACACTATTTTTTTGAATGAGGTTGGGAAGGCTTGTATATATAGTAATGAAAAGTGTATCAATCCAAATAATGGTCATTGAAGCCTTGCAATAATGTTCTTGATTTCCTCCATAACCAACATTGAACCATTTGCCATATTTGTGAAATTTTGAATTTTTATGCCCATAATAGGCCTTGCACGAATTTGGAAGGTATTTCAAGGTGTATCAAAGCTAATCAACACAAAATATATCCCTCCATTAATTTCTTTGGTTTTTATTTGAATTTTAAAGATTTAAAATGAATTAAATCAAATAAAATTAAATAAAAATGGAAAATTAATTTTAAATCTTGAAATAAATTGTGGGACACGTGGGAGGCATGGCCAAGCTGAATCAAGTGGAAAACGTGGGCCCCTTTTGTCAAAAATGAAATTTCAAGGATAATTGACTTTGGCCATTTCACAAAAATTTCTCAACTTCTCCAATACATATCTTGCTCAATTTTGAAGCTATGAACATGTTCTTGGACATTTTGGAAAGGTCTTGAAGTCCTCTAACCAATGTATTTGGTCGCATGTCATTTTAATTTACCAATCTCAAGTTATGGTCTTTGACTTAAAGTGCCTTTTTTTTACTTTTGAAAATGACCTTTAATGTTGAAATTGATAACTTTTTGTGAGAGCATTTCTTGGACTTGGAGTGTGAAGATGAGTTGTAGGAAATGTCTTCCCCTTCAAGATGAGCATTGGATGGGATTTTTCTGATGAACCATGAAAAAGTTATGCCTTGGTCAATTTACAGTTGACTTTTCAGCTGTCCAAAAATAGAAACTTTTGCATCTTGATGATTTTTGAGCCATTCTTGTGGAATCATGGTCAAGACTTGACCAAATGATGATTGTGGCTTCAAAATAAGATGTTGACCAAAATTTTTGACTTTTGACTGCCAAATGACCATTTTGCCCCTGTAGTTAACTGTGGAGCAATTAGGGTTTTTGATTGTGCAACTTGACCTTGTGATCCTTGAAACTTGACATGTAGGTGCTTGACAATGTTTATGAGCATATGGGACTTGATTGAGCCCCTTGAAAACTTCAACTTCCTTGCAAGAACCAAAACCCTAGTTTGACTGGCTTAGGAGGATGGTTGACTGTGTAGCCCTTGAGTAGACTTTAAAGATTATGGGAGGGCAAATTTTGGGGTACAACAGTTGCCCCTGTTCAATCTTCTTAGACCTGAGGATGTAGATTGGCGTGCGTGCCTTTCGTGATCCGAAGGTGGAAGATGATTGAACACTAGAGTGCCCAGAAATTTGCACTCACATAGTAGAGTGTGATGGCGGGAATGGGCTTACAGATGCCATTTGGAGAGATGATGGATAGGACGATGGGCTTATAGATGCCATCTGGAGGTGATAGGACCTTGTCGGGAATGGGCTTATAGATTCCATTTGGAAAGATGGTGGATAGGTGAATCTGAATAAGAAATAGAATAGCTTCCGTGTCTGGAGCATATCTAGTCTGTGCCTGATTGCTGACGGCTGAATAAATGGTAGAATGACCGCCGTGTCTGGGGTATATCCATACTGCATGAGTAACAAAATGTCATCCGAATCTGGATCGTATCTGGACTGAACAATAGAAGAGCATCAGGGATGGAGCATCTCTAAGTTGTCCTTTAGAAATCTGAATCTGAATAAGAAATAGAACAGCGTCCAGTTCTGGAGCATCTCTAGGCTATATCTGAAAGGGAATCTGAATAAGTATCAGAACGTCGCCATGCCTGGGTCACATCTGAACTATATCTAGAAGGAGTCTTGAATAAGCAAAAGAACATCATCCATATCTGGAGCATGTCTAAGCTATCTCTGAAAGGAAATCTGGAATAAGTATCAGAACGTCGCCATGCCTGGGTCACATCTGAACTATATCTAGAAGGAGTCTTGAATAAGCAAAAGAATAGCATCCATATCTGGAGCATTTCCAAGCTATCTCTGACAGGAAATCTGGAATAAGTATCAGAACGTCGCCATGCCTGGGTCATATCTGAACTATATCTAGAAGGAGTCTTGAATAAGCAAAAGAATAGCATCCATATCTGGAGCATTTCCAAGCTATCTCTGAAAGGAAATCTGTAATAAGTATCAGAACGTCGCCATGCCTGGGTCACATCTGAACTATATCTAGAAGGAGTCTTGAATAAGCAAAAGAACAGCATCCATATCTGGAGCATTTCCAAGCTATCTCTGAAAGGAAATCTGGAATAAGTATCAGAACGTCGCCATGACTGGGTCACATCTGAACTATATCTAGAAGGAGTCTTGAATAAGCAAAAGAACAACATCCATATCTGGAGCATTTCCAAGCTATCTCTGAAAGGAAATCTGGAATAAGTATCAGAACGTCGCCATGCCTGGGTCACATCTGAACTATATCTAGAAGGAGTCTTGAATAAGCAAAAGAACAACATCCATATATGGAGCATTTCCAAGCTATCTCTGAAAGGAAATCTGGAATAAGTATCAGAACGTCGCCATGCCTGGGTCACATCTGAACTATATCTAGAAGGAGTCTTGAATAAGCAAAAGAATAGCATCCATATCTGGAGCATTTCCCAGCTATCTCTGAAAGGAAATCTGGAATAAGTATCAGAACGTCGCCATGCCTGGGTCACATCTGAACTATATCTAGAAGGAGTCTTGAATAAGCAAAAGAACAGCATCCATATCTGGAGCATTTCCAGGCTATCTCTGAAAGGAAATATGGAATAAGTATCAGAACATCGCCATGCCTGGGTCACATCTGAACTATATCTAGAAAGAATCTCTGAATAAACAATAGAATAGCATCCGTGGTTGGAGCATCTCTAAGTTATCTCTGAAAGGAAATCTGGAATGAGTATCAGAATATCGCCATGCATGGGTCACATCTGAACTATATCTAGAAAGAATCTATGAATAAACAATAGAATAGCATCCGTGGTTGGAGCATCTCTAAGTTATCTCTGAAAAGAAACCCTGAATAAGCAACAGAATAGCGTCCATCTGGAGCATATCTGAACTATTTCTGAACAAGTAACTCTGAATAAGCAACAGAATAGCGTCTATCTCTGGAGCATTTCTAAGCCATCTCTGAAGAGAAAATATGAATAAGCAAAAGAACAACATCCATATCTGGAGCATTTCCCAGCTATCTCTTTAATCTCTTTAATGTAGATATGCCCTGGCTAGATACAGGTATCGAATCCATAATCAATCGCTCAAAGATATGCCCTGGCTAGATGCAGGTATCGAATCTGGAATTGCAACAGTTGATAGTAATCGTCTTTGGATTGACCTTTTTCCTGAAAAAGGCAAAACATCAGTTGTGCAATGCATGATGTCATGATGTTCTCAGGGAGAAATGAGATTGTGTGATATGATGCATATGTGCATGCATTGTGTATGCAAGCAAGATGTATGAAAAGTGATATGTTTATGAATGTATTTTCGTCTAGGAAAATAAATCCTTGACGAATGCCGGGAAGTTGAATCCTGGGCTGATGTTGAAGAACAGAGTTCTTCGTTTCCGCTGGGGATGATGGTTGCAAGAATACTGGTAGGAGAAGATGACTCCGTTGGGGAATAAACTTGGCGAATAGATTACTCTGCGGGGAGTGAACTCTGTGGGGAAAGAGAGGTACTTTGCTGGGGTTGATGATAACTTCGCTGGGGATACCATTGTTGAGCTCTGTTGAGGGAATTGATGAACTCCGCTGGGGGGTTGGAAGAAACTTCTCCGAGGACGATCTTTCCGTGGTCATTAGCTGAGGATAACCCAATTATAAGCCCTGGTGGGGAATAACCATTGGATAAAGCTGGGGAGACGCGTTCGTGCTCTGCAGGGGATAAGCTTCCAGAATCTACTGGAGATAAGCTTCCTACTGGGTGGATTGATTCAACTCTCCTGGGGAAACTTTTGAACTGTACTGGGGAAGTGGCTCCACTGGGGTGTCTGGTGTTCCGTCGGGGAACAATCTTATATTAAGACTGCCGGGGATGCTTGCTTGGGAACATCTGTATACTCCGCTGGGGAATGTTGAGACTTTCTGGGAATACCCATCTTCCTTAAGGCTGACAGTATGTTAACTCTGCTTGGGGAGAGCGTTGCTGACTTGTTAGAGATACTGTGCCTTGTCAGGGCTGCTGGGAGATCAACTCTGCTCGGGGGAGAGTATGGCTGAATCTGGTCTTACTCTTGGGGAGTGGAGGTATCTTGGTTATGTTCTTCAGCCGAACCTGCCTTGGTACCTTGGTGGACAGAGCAACTAGATTGCTTGGACAACTCATTATTGCCCCTGTTTCTGATGTGAGAGAAGAAGATACCTTGTGAGGTGTTAGACGACTGCCGATTCAACAAATCTTCTTTTGGTAGGCGAGTGACGAGATGACGGGACATAGTCGTACGCTTTTGATCCCTAATTTTTTCCTGGACCGCCCTTTCGGGTTTTTAGTCCACCGGGATACCCATTTTTGCCCAAGCCGCCTTTTCAGGTTTTCGACTTGCCGGGTGTACAAATTTTTCATTTTCATCCCTTACTTTTGCCCGAACCCTTTTGGTTCGCCGGGAAGCCCTTATTTTTGCCTAGGTATGTCAACCTAGCGGGTCTTTGATTATGCGTAGTATTTTTTCGACTATGCCCATGCTCTCGGGATGTAGGGAGTTGCCACTGTCAGTAGTGTTGTGTTGCCCTATTACCAGGAGATCTTCGTTTGATCATGCAATTCCCCAAGTGATCCAGATGGAGAATTGCCCCAAGCTGGTTGGCCTTTTGAGAGATTCTCCGAATCTTGACTTAACTGCCCCAGATGATGGAAAATGATCATGCCATGCCCCTTGATTGGAGGTGCTTTTGTTCATTAGACATTCGTCGTGCGAACTTCTATGCTGTTCAAACAAATAGTCACATGCAAGCAATGTTATATTAAAAATGGAAAGCTTATGTCTGTCTTGAAATTTTTGAAAATGCATTTTCAGTAAAACAAGCAAATTTTGTAAAAATGTGATGTCAACTTGTTATTTTACCGCAAGCCTTAAGGAGTCAGGATACCTTTTGTAACAGTATGCTTTCGAACTAACCCATGCTTCAGCTAGGACTTTTAAGGGTTATAACGTGGCCTGGTTCACGGTTTAAGAAACAAAGGATAAAGGCTCAAATTATATTTGTACCCACCCGCTCTTCATGATGTTCTTCAAACCTAAACTCAGTTGATCGTGCGTTAGACCTTGTTCGAGTCTTTGTCCTAATATTCCCATGATGGTTCGGATGTTGACATTTTATTTTGAATAGGAAGTCATTTCCTTTTTTGGTTGAGGGTTTGTAGGACCTCTTTCTTTTTGATTTTATTATCCCTATTTTTTGCCTGAACTGTTTCTTTTGTGATTACAGTCAGCGGGATGCCCCAGTTTTGTAAGTCTCCTTCATAGGTTTTGACTTATTGGGCTTTAGTTTCTGAAAGATAATGACTGCCTGTCCTTATGATTATTCAGAACCATCATCGTCTTTTGTTTTGTAAGGACTTCTTTGGTGCCATTCACTGTGCACCTGGATCAACTCAGAAGACTACCCTGCCCCAGGTTATGATTAAGGGTTTTAATTTTCGAAAAGAAAACTCCTACTTCTTTGGCTCAAAGGGGTTGACGAGGGATTATCTTCCTTATAACTCCAGTGTTTAGGAATTGAAACAATGTTTGTACCTCATCAGCGGGGTCTGTTCAAAAGCATACTGTAGATTATGGTATCATTTTCGTCATCCTCCCTCAAGAGGCTTAGAATTATTAATTGAGAGTTGATCATCAAAAAATGAAAGCAATTTGAATATAATGAAAATAATTGGATTAATTCAAAAACAGACATATGCAGTGCACTAGTGAAATAAAAGAGTTTGCTATGACATTAATTGTTTGTATAAGCAAAAAATTACAACTCGGAAATTCAAATAAACAAAATCCTTCAATGATTGGGCAAAGGAGCATTGATTATGTTTGGAGTCTCTGATGCTTCAAACTGAATCTCTCCGACGTCGATCATGTCTTGAATCTTGTTCTTCAAAGGCCAGCAGTTGTCCGTAGTATGACCCGGGCTATCGGAGTGGTATGTGCACCTCTCATTAGGATGGTAGTTGGGAGCAGAGGTGTTTGGATTCCGGAGAGGAGCCCTTAAGGTAATCAGCCCTGCCTTCAACATTTGCTGTAGCGCTTGATCCAGTGACATGTTGATTTTAGTGAATTGTATCTTGGGTGCGACCTCCTTACGTTGATGCCCCTGTTCCTGTTGAGCAGGCCTAGGATTAGAGATCTGGACTGCCCCTACATGTTGATCATGGCGACCCTTTTGGCTGTGCGCAGCATTGGCCTCTTTCTTCCCAGGGTAAGGCTTTTTGTGAGTATCAGAAGGTGCAGCTTCTTGAATCTTTCCAGCCTTGATGCCAACTTCGATCCTCTCCCCGGTCAAGATCAAATCTGTAAACCCAGCAGAAGAATTTCCAATCAGATGGTTGAAGAAGGGACCAGACAGGGTCCCCAAGAACATGTCAACGAGCTCACGGTCAGTCAAGGGCGGCTGCACCCTTCCAGCCAGATCTCTCCACCTTTGCACATACTCCTTAAAACCTTCACTCGTCCCAAGTGACATACCCTGGAGTTGGGTACGCGTGGGAGCGAGGTCGACATTATACTGATACTGCTTATAAAAAGCAGTCGCCAAGTCCTCCCAGTTACGAATAATGGTTCCATCCAACTGATAGAACCAATCGAGCTGAGTCCCTGAAAGACTCTCCTGGAAGAAATGGATCCATAGATTCTTGTCTGCCGTGTAGGGCTGGATCTTCCTTGCGTATGAACGGAGGTGCAGCTTAGGACAGGAAACCCCGTCGTACTTTACAAAGGCAGGTGCCTTGAACTTGTGAGGGATCACCACCCCAGAAGATAAACCTAGGTCCCCAAAGTCCAACCCAGGCACACGTTGGATATCCATAGCCTTTAACCTGTCCTCCAGTTGTTTGTACCTGTCTTCAGCAGGGGGGTATTGTTCATCATTGAAGTCTGTCTCGGTGTCAGAGACCACAGGGCTAGGAACCTCTCTCCCTTGGTGACTGCCTTCCCCCACAGATGGAGTAGTCCTCTCAGCTTCATTATGCACTGTGTTCCCAGATCTGCGTCTAGGGTTGAACAAAACAGTCCTCTTGTTCTTCTTCTTCTGAATCAGAGTCTTCAATTCCTTTTGACCCTGGGCTAGGCTCATAATCAACTCCTGGAACTAGGCATTCTGGGCCTGGAGGGCCTTGATAGCTTGTTCATTGGATGATTCAGGATTCATGATGACTGCTGAAATAAACAGCAAAGAAGGTAAGTGACCTGTAACAAAAGGGCACCTGTAATGCAATGATATGTATGCATGCAATGTTTCCAAGGATCTCGCGGGGTAAACAAGAAAAATTGTTAGCATTTGAATTTTGGTAGCTTGATGGAAGGAACTTCATGTTGCTGAGAGCCCTTCTTTAAGAGTCAAGGCTCACCATATCTAGTGGGTCATAGCCCCTGACCCAAGTCATCAACCTTGGCTAGAGGAAAATAAATCCCCTTTTGCCCCTTGCTAGACAGTTGGTTCATCATGACCTGCATCACAGACCCTTGAGATCCTTGAAATGGGTTAGTCTTTATGCAGGATGTATGCAATGGTATGATGTTATGCTATGCATGGAGTGATGTAGGTAAACCCTGTTATGAGTCCAGATTAAGGACTGTAAACAAAACCTGCAAGAAACTCAAGTGTCAGATAACAAGTATGCAAGTAGTCAAGTTTTGAAGGCACACAAGTCACACAAAGAGCCCTTAGAGTTTAGGCCAGCATGAAGTTTGGGGTACTACCCTCTTGAAGTTGGTGGGCTCAAACATGTCTGTGATCGGTGGATCTGGAACTGACTGTTTTAAAGCTGGTTCGCGAAAATGTCGCGGAAGCAAGAGTCGCCACCGTCTTTTATTTTCTCCAATTGGAAAGGACAAAAGCACAGAAAAATTCCTTTAAAGAGATTGCTCTCGGTTCGGGAGGTAGGTTATAGAAAGGGAAGGTGTTAGCACCCTTTCTATCCATGGTTATCCATGGGCTCTTAGGTACTTTCTCAATGTGTTTTCAAAATTGTTGTTTGCTTTTCAATTGTGGGTTTCAAAAATATTCTTTGAAAAGTTTCAATTCAACTCGTACGTCAGAGTGTTTGAAAAGTTTGTTTTGAAAGTTTTTGAAAGTGTGTCGGTGTGAAAAGATGTTTTGATTTGTTTGAAATTAGAGCAAGTATCCTTGAGAACCTACCTACCCTAAGGAATTCGTCTGTGTAAAAGTCCTTGAAAGCAGTGCTATCCCACCATTGAGAGGTAGGTAGCACCACCGTTGGAGGTGTTCGGGTCAATTCGAGTTTTAGGGACGTGGTGGTCACCAGAGCAACAGTAGGACACCTTAGAAGCTACCCTTATGCCATTGATCCTTTATTTTCCGAGGCAACCGTTTCGAGGCAACTGGATCATGTCATGGACATAAGGACTTACTAAAACGTCCTATACTCGACGACCACCTTTCGAAAGGCAACAGTGAGGCGTACCCTAGGGGTGGTGTGTGCGAGTTGTGTGTCATTTTCAGTTTATTGTTTGTCTTGTCATGCATTGGTGATCTAACGATTCGATTTTATTTTTGGGCATTCATTCTTTCATGTTATTTATTAACAGTTATATATTTGCGAGAAAATAAATCTAAACTATTACAACTGGCGCGGGTCCACATCGCCAAAAAAAACCGAACCCGATTTGACTGAAAATAAATAAAGCGAATAAATAAAAGTGCGAGAATTTTAAATTACATGGCTTTGGGGCATATACAGAATTATTTGAACAATATAAAATAAATGCGCGAAATAAAGAGATTAAACAAAATTAGGGCGTTGGACCCTTTAACAAATAATTAAAATTAATCAAGGAATCTAAAATTAAAATTAAATGAAAAAATGGTATTTTTGTGTTTTTTAGATTTAAAAGAAAAAAGAAAAATTAATTAAAATAAAAATGCTAAACCCTAGTTCTAATGTTTTTTAAGTTTTTTAAGAAAGAGATTTAATTTCTAACCTAATTTAATTCTAAATTAATTTATGTACAATTTTTAGTTTATGAAATTAAATAAATAATATTATTGTTCTGAAAAAAAAGGGAAAAATAAAAAAAGAAAATTAAAAGTCATTAATCCTAAATTCTATGTTGTTTTGGATTTTTATTATGAAAAATATTTAATAAACCTAAATTAAAGCTAAATAATTTACACATAATTTATTTATGGAAATAATGAAATAAAAATTATATTTTTTATTCTTTTCTGATTTTTGAATGTTTTTTATATTTTGATTGAAAATTAAATAAAACAATAAAACATAACAATTGAAATAATAAATAAAAAGATAAAAAAAATAATCAAAGTTGGCAAACCAGGGTGGGGTATAGCCCAGATTTGTGAGGTGCAGGCCTGAAAAGCCTGGCCCATTTGCTGGCAATTTGTTGACTTTTCCAATCATATGCACGCCTGTTGACTTGTCCTCATGGTATACTTTCAAGCTGAACCCTTGATCAGATCTCCAAGACGCGTGGCCAATTGATGAGGAGTGTGCATGGTGAGCTTTAATGTCAGCGTTGCATGGAAACTGGAAATGAAAAATAATATTGAATTTTGCAAGACCTGGGACTTGAACCCAGGTCTTTGGTATCATGTGCCTAACGCGTTACCACTGAGCCACTCATGTTTCAATTAATATATAATAGTTAATAAACAATAAAAAACAAAACCAATGCATAGTCATCAAAACGCGCGCAATTCAAATTCCTCCAATCTGCTTGTGCCACGCCATCATCCCTTCCAATTTCCTGAAACACAAACAAATAAGGCAACGGTTTTGAAACGTAGTGTTAGGGGGGCTAGCAGAAAATAGCGATTAGGTCCCTGTAGCTCATAAATTTGTCGCGAGCATATCTTCTTCTTCGTCTCTAAATGCTGAGTTCAACCATGGTCTTCAGGAACCTTAATTTTTCCTCTACGAAAAAACCCTAATTTAAGAAAGCTGTAACCCTAGGATTCGAAAATGGTGGATTAGCGTATGATTAGCAAAAATGAAATTAAACACCATGAATAGTTTGGAAACTTCACATGGAACAAGAATATCCTATTGAAATGCAATGAAGATGCTTAAAATGGAGGATACGATTTCAAATATTTTGCTGTACAGTTTGAGTTGTCACCACTGTTTCTTCGCGTTTTGATTGATGTTAGGAAGTGGAATGCGTTCAGAAATGCCTCAGGATGCTAATGGTATATGAATCAAGGCTTGAAAAGTCCCCTAGTAGTGATTTCAGTTTTGCATTATATGGCCAAAATTTCAAATTGCCAATCCACTTTTGAGCGAGCCTTTTGCTATGTTATGGTTAGGGTTGGACTCAGTGATGATCAAGGAATGGAATTGGTTTGTTTTTTGACCTAGATTCATGCTTGTGAAAGAATTGGTCTTAGGGTTTCTTCCATTAACCATTTTTCCTCCTTTTTAGCTAAAACCTAGACCTAGTGTGCAAATGAACCCTAGCTGATTTCTTGAGTTGGTTCATGATACATAGAAATTGTCCAAGTTCACATGACACTATTCCATTGGTTTTTAAATTTTATTTGAATTTTCAAAGAATTAAAATGAATTAAATCATCAAAAATTAAATAAAATAAAAAAATCAATATTTGGTCTTGAAATTAACCATGGGACACGTGTGTGGCATGACAAGGATGGACCAAGTGGAAAAAATGGGGCCCTTTTGTCAAAATTGGATTTTCAAAGATAGTTGACTTTTGCCATTTCACAAAAATTTCCCAACTTCTACAAGGCATAACTTGCTCAATTTTTAAGATTTTCACATGTTCTTGGACATTTTGGAAAGGTCTTTGAGTCCTTTAACCAATGCCTTTGGTCCCATGTCATTTTGATTTACCAATCTCAAGTTATGGTCTTTGACTTAAAGTCCCTTTTTGTTGACTTTTGAAAATGACCTGTAATGTTGAAATTGATAACTTTTTGTGAGAGCATTTCTTGGACTTGAAGTATGAAGATGAGTTGTAGGAAATGTCTTTCTCTTCAAAATGAGCTTTGGATGGAATTTTTCTGATAATCCATGTGAAAGTTATGCCTTGGTCAATTTCAGTTGACTTTTTCAGCTGTCCAAATATAGCAACTTTTGCATCTTTGATGATTTCTGAGCCAAATTTTGAGAATCATGATCAAGCATTGATCAAATGATGTTTGTGGCTTCAAAATGATATATTGACCAAAAATTTGAACTTTTGACTGCCAAATGACCATTTTGCCCCTACAGTTGACTGTAGTGCAATTTAGGGTTTTGACTGTGCAATCTTGAGCTGAATGCCTTGAAACTTGACATGGGGATGCTTGACCATGTTTGTAAGCATATGAGACTTGATTGGGCCTTTGAAAACTTCATTTTCTTGATCAGACTCAAAACCCTAATTTTGACTGTATGGGAGATTGTTGCACTGCACAACCCTTGGGGAATTTCTAGCTTGGCTTAGTAATTTCTTGAAGAATATGGGAGGGCAAATTTTGGGGTATAACAGTTGCCCCTGTTCAATCTTCTTAGACCTGAGGATGCAGATTGGCTGACGTGCCTTTCGTAATCCGAGGGTAAAAGATGATTGGACACTAGAGTGCCCGGAAATTTGCGCTCACATGTTAGCAATGATGGGGGAATGGGCTTATAGATGCCATTTGGATGTTTGATTGCGTAAGAGATTCCTCGGCGAGAACCTGTATACCTGCAAAACAGAAAATGAGTACCTGACACGTTGCAGGAGCTGATTTTTAGATGCCTGGTATAGATGTGTCCTGACTGGTTACAGGAGCTGAGTCTGGAGCTTCAAACGGCGATGAAAGAACCAGGAATGATTACTTCCTTAGCATGAATGGTAAGAGAGCCTTGGGTGACTTTAACTTCAACAACGCTCGTTGCGAAAAAATCTGGGGTGTCTTCTACTGGGATAAGAATCAGGGAGATCTTAGGGTTGATCTGACTGAACCAGAGAGGCCTTTGACTGGGTAAGAATCAGGAAAATCTTGGGGTCAATTTAACTGAACCGGTCTAGGTCTTGAAATGTCTTCAACTGGGATAAACATCAGGGAAATCTTGGGACGATTTAACTGAACCAGAGAAGGCCTTTGACTGAACCAGTCTAGGTCTTGAAATGTCTTCAAAGGGATAAGCATCAGGAAAATCTTGGGACGATTTAACTGAACCAGAGAAGGCCTTTGACTGAACCAGTCTAGGTCTTGAAATGTCTTCAAAGGGATAAGCATCAGGAAAATCTCGGGATGATTTAACTGAACCAGAGAAGGCCTTTGACTGAACCAGTCTAGGTCTTGAAATGTCTTCAAAGGGATAAGCATCAGGAAAATCTTGGGATGATTTAACTGAACCAGAGAAGGCCTTTGACTGAACCAGTCTAGGTCTTGAAATGTCTTCAATGGGATAAGCATCAGGGAGATCTTAAGGTTGATCTGACTGAACCAGAGAAGGCCTTTGACTGAACCAGTCTAGGTCTTGAAATGTAGCTTGAGAACATAACTGGATCTTCCCTGAAAGGTAAAAGTCAGTCATATGCAATGCATGATATGGATCAAGCAATGATGTTCTCAACATAAATGAGATTTGTATGATGCAGTGCGTTATGCATGTTATAATGATGTATGTGACGTTTTATGTATGTTTTCGTCTAGGAAAGTAAATCCTTGACGGGTGCCGGGAAATCGTATCCTGGGCTGATGTCGAAGAATAGAGTTTGCTTCCACTGGGGATGATAACTGCAAGGATACCGGTAGGAGAAGATGACTCCGTTGCGGAATAAACTTGGCGAATGGAAGATTCTGCGGGGAGAAAAGATACTCTAGCGATCATGCTGGAAAGCAATACTCTATGGGAAGAGTGATGTCTTGCTGAATGTTGATAGTAACTCTGTTGGGGATACCGTTGTTGTATTGGAAGTGTGAATAGACTTCGCTGGGGATAGGAAAGAAACTACGTTGACGACAACTTTTCCGTGGCTTTTGGCTGAGGATAACCCAGTTATATCCTGTTAAGGAAATAACTCTTTAAATCAAGCCGGACGACGCGTTCGTGTTCTGCGAGGGGATGAGCTTCCAGAATATACTGGGGATAAGCTTACTGTTTGGGGAGATGAATTCCATCTTTCCTGGGGAACTTGGGTAGGACTCTCCTGGGGAAGTTTTGATATGCTGGGGAAGAATGCACTGACTTGCTGTCTCATTCTCTGGGGAATTTAAGATGTCTGGTTAGGTTCTTTGGCTGAACCTACCTTGGTACCTTGGAGGATAGAACAATTAGACTGCTCAGACAACTCTTTATTGCCCCTGTTTCTAGTGTCACCTGCAATTAATTCTTTGTTTCGTATGCAAATATTTATGAGCTAGCAAATTATTGTCAATGCATATATCACAAATTGAACCTTGGACGTTCTTCGCAAAACAAAACAGAAAAAGAAAAACAGTTGGCACGTTTAACTGAAAAGTATATTTGTATTGATTTTGAATAGCCTGTGAATAGGCGTTTTGTGTACAAGAGGCTGACATCCTAGTAAGAGAAACGTCGCCGAGCAAAAGAGTTTATACAAGTTCTGTACAAAAGAAAATAAAACAGCTGTGTGGAAGATGAATGATCTACTGGGTTTCAACTCCGCTATTGCCTTTATGCCTCGTGCGTCTCATCCCTTGATGACCTTGGTTGAAGGTGAAGCTGACTGATCGATGCCGTCTTGATGTAGATACCGGATTCCGGATGCAAAGTGATCCAATGAGACATAGTATTACGCTTTTATCCCTGATTTTTGCCTGGACTGCCCTTTCGGGTTTTCAGTCCACCGGGATACCCATTTTTGCCCAGGCCGCCTTTTCAGGTTTTCGACTTGCCGGGTGTACAGATTTTTTTATTTTCATCCCTTCATTTTGCCTGAACCCTTTTGGTTCGACGGGAAGCCCTAATTTTTGCCTAGACATGTCAGCCTAGCGGGTCTTTTTCATGCGTAGTATTTTTTAACTATGTCTGCATTGGCGGGGTGAGGAAGGTCGTCACCATCCATGTTGGTTAATATCATTGCTCCTCCTGAGAACACATGCTTAACCACAAATGGCCCTTCGTACGTAGGGGTCCATTTGCCCCTTGGATCACTCTGAGGAAGGATGATTCGCTTGATCACCAGATCCCCGACTTGATATTCCTGTGGTCTGACCTTTTTGTTAAATGCCCTGGTCATTCGTTTCTGATACGTCTGACCATGACAGATAGCAGCAAGTCTCTTTTCGTCAATAAGGTTGAGCTGATCAAGTCGTGTCTGGATCCAATCATCTTCATTCAGATTTGCATCCTTCATTATCCGGAGAGAAGGAATTTGTACTTCGATCGGCAAGACTGCCTCCATGCCATAAACCAGAGAGAAAGGAGTTGCCCCGGTTGACGTCCTAGCTGAGGTACGATACCCATGCAGAGCGAACGGTAACATCTCGTGCCAATCTTTATACGTCACTGTCATCTTCTGCACAATCTTCTTGATGTTTTTATTAGCTGCTTCTACAGCCCCATTCATCTTCGGTCGGTAAGGAGAAGAGTTGTGGTGCTGTATCTTGAACTGTTCGCAGAGCTCAGCGATCATCTTATTGTTTAGATTGGTACCGTTGTCTGTAATAATCCGCTCAGGGACGCCGTACCGACAGATCAGGTTATGCCGAATGAACCGTGCTACAACAGTCTTGGTTACCGTAGCATAGGATGCTGCCTCAACCCACTTCGTAAAATAATCAATTGCCACTAGGATGAAGCGATGTCCATTAGATGCCGTGGGTTTAATCTCGCCGATCATGTCTATGCCCCACATTGCAAACGGCCAAGGCGCAGTCAGAACATTCAGGGGAACCGGAGGAACATGCACCTTGTCTGCGTAGATCTGGCATTTATGGCATGTCCTAGAATGTTGGTAGCAATCAGCTTCCATGGTGGACCAGTAATACCCTGCCCGTAGAATCTTCTTTGCCATGGTATGTCCACTGGAGTGTGTACCAAAGGTCCCTTCATGCAGCTCTTCCATGATTCTTTCTGCTTCAGTCTTATCTACACAACGCAGTAGGGTTGAATCCTGGTTTCGCTTGTACAAGATGCCGTTGCTAAGAAAGAACTTGGCTGCAAACCTCCTCAGGAATTTCTTATCATTGACGGAGGCACCTTCAGGGTATTCCTGAGCTTCTAAGTATCTCTTCACTTCGTGGTACCAAGGCTTCTCAGTCACCAATTCAGTTTCGAGATCACAACAGTATGCCGGTTCGTCCAGTTTCCAGATGATGATCCGGGGAGCTTCATTATCCCATTTAACCTTGAACATTGAAGACATTGTAGCTAACGCGTCCGCTAACTGATTCTCTTCTCTTGGAAAGTGCTCAAATGTTATCTCTGTGAAGTGGGGGATCAAAGCCAACACACATTCTCTGTAAGGAATCAAGTTTGGATGTTTCGTATCCCACTCTCCTTTGATCTGATTGATCACGAGAGCGGAATCTCCGAAGACACTCAGAAATTTGATCCTCAGGTCGATCGCAGCTTGAAGACCCATAATACACGCTTCATACTCCGCCATGTTGTTGGTACAGTTGAAACACAGCCGGGCGGTGAGTGGAGTATGAGTGCCTTGTGGAGATACGATTATGGCGCCGATACCATTTCCCAAAGCATTGGAGGCTCCGTCAAAGTGCATAGACCATCGGGATCCTGGTTCAGGTCCTTCATCCGGTCCAGGTATTTCACAGTCAGTTACTATCATAATGCTTTCATCTGGAAACTCGAAGTTCATTGATTGGTAGTCATCCACAGCTTGATGTGCTAAGTGGTCCGCCAATACACTTCCCTTGATGGCTTTTTGGGTCGTATACTGAATGTCGTATTCCGTCAAGATCATCTGCCATCTTGCAATTCTCCCGGACAGAGCAGGCTTTTCGAATATGTACTTTATAGGATCCATTTTTGAGATCAACAAGGTAGTGTGAGTCAGCATATACTGTCTCAGCCGGCGAGCAGCCCATACCAAAGCGCAGCAAGTTTTCTCAAGCAGTGAGTATCGGGTCTCACAGTCGGTAAACTTTTTGCTAAGGTAATAAATGGCATGCTCTTTTCGGCCAGACTCGTCATGCTGCCCCAGCACACACCCCATTGCATTATCAAGTACTGTCAGGTAAAGTATCAAAGGTCTCCCTTCCACTGGTGGCATAAGGATGGGTGGTTCTTGGAGATATTCTTTGATTCTGTCAAAAGCAGCCTGACATTCATCGTTCCAACGTACTACCTGATCTTTCTTCAACAGCTTGAAGATTGGTTCACAGGTGGCAGTCAGATGAGAGATGAAGCGAGCAATGTAATTCAGGCGTCCTAAAAAGCCTCTGACTTCCTTCTCTGTCTTAGGAACTGGCATCTCTTGAATTGCTTTGACCTTAGCAGGGTCCACTTGAATTCCCTTGTCACTCACCACGAAGCCTAGCAACTTTCCAGATCTTACCCCGAAGGTGCACTTGTTCGGGTTCAACCTCAGCTTGTACAGTTTCAACCGGTCAAACAACTTCTGCAGATGATCTAGATGCTCTTCCTCAGTTTGGGACCTAGCGATCATGTCGTCCACATACACTTCGATCTCATGATGGATCATGTCATGAAATAAAGTAACCATGGCACGTTGGTAGGTTGCCCCAGCATTCTTTAACCCGAACGGCATGACCTTGTAGCAGAAGGTGCCCCACTGAGTAACAAATGTAGTCTTTTCCATGTCTTCAGGTGCCATCTTGATCTGATTGTAGCCTGAAAAACCATCCATGAAAGAGAACACCTTGTGCTGAGCTGTATTATCAACAAGGACATCAATGTGGGGTAGAGGGAAGTCATCCTTGGGGCTGGCCCTGTTCAGATCCCTGTAATCGACACACATCCTGACCTTGCCGTCCTTCTTAGGTACTGGCACCACATTAGCAACCCACTGAGGGTAAGAAGTCACTGCAAGAAACCCGGCATCAAACTGCTTCATAACCTCGGCTTTAATCTTCTCAGACATCTCTGGACGCATACGGCGGACCTTTTGCTTAACCGGAAGGCAATCTTCTTTAGTTGGTAAGTGATGGACCACAATGTCAGTATCTAATCCGGGCATATCTTCGTAGGACCAGGCAAAGATTTCTTTATAGTCATGCAGCATCTGAGTCAACCGTTGCTTCACGCTGAGTTCTAGGTTGGCGCCAATCTTCACCTCTTTCTTGTCTTCCTCTGTACCCAAGTTTATTATTTCCACTGGCTCTTCATGGGGTTGAACTGCCCTCTCCTCCTGTTGTAACAGTCTTGCAAGTTCACCAGGCACTTCGCAATCATCTTCACCTTCGTCTTCGGCTAAGTTGATCGGATTTTCGAAGTCATAACTGGCAGTAGCAGAGTCGTTACCAGTGAGATCCAGAGTGGATTGAAACCTGTATGAGTGAGTGTGTGTGTAAATACAGCTGTTTTGCAATATGTAAAGAAAGGAAAGAAAAGGAGCGCAAAATTGAAATGTAAAAAACGTCCAATGCTTTTATTCATGATATATGATGGTGACAAACAAAAGCCCTCATAAATAAAACCACGGTGTCCCGGGTAAGACACCGGGCCATATAGTCTCAAATTATTGTTTATTACAAATCAAAAACAAAGAAATTCATTACTGGGGAACAAAAGTTATGGGAGTAAAATCTTTGGCAGTCCAATTGGTCAATCCACCGTCGGCCGTCGGGTAGATCCAGCTATCGAACTCTGACTCTTCCACTTCACCTTCCTCTCCAACAGCATTCACTCCATGCTGAGTAATGAGCACCGGAGGTCTTCCAATTCTTGCCTTGCGCACCGCTTTCTGAGCTTCCGTAGTGAAACCCAGCCCAAACTTGTTAGTCTTAGGAGTAAGATCAGGAAGCTTGCCCCAGTTTGCACATTCACCTTTTTCGATCACAGCCCGGGCGTCCTTTAAGGAGGCCATCTTCATAGGAGAAACTTCTTCACCTGCTTCTGCTGCTGCCAAGGTTTGTGGTACTTCCTCAAAATGTTGAAAGGGGGTTTCAATGAACTCCCCATCCATTTCCACGTATCTGAAGGAGTTGAGGTGGCTGACCATATACTCCTCTTCCCCTTGAACTGTTACGATCTTCCCCCTGACCGGGTACTTGAGCTTCTGATGCAATGTGGAAGTCACAGCTCCAGCCTTGTGGATCCATGGGCGACCCAGCAAACAAGAATAGGACGGATGGATATCCATCACATAGAATTTTGAATCAAATACTTGTGACCCAACCCTGATTGGGATGTCCACTTCACCATGCACCATTCTTTTGGACCCGTCAAAGGCCCGGACAACAATGCTACTTGGTTTGAGCTCTAGACCCTCACAATCCAGCCTATCCAGAGCCTTCTTGGGCAGCACATTTAATGAGGAACCTGTATCAACCAGCACATGAGCAAGAGTAGTGCCCCTGCATTCAATGGAGACATGCAGGGCATCATTATGATTCTTCCCCTTTGCTGTCAGATCGGCATCAGAGAAACCCAGGCCATTATCAGCAGTTAGGTTGGCCACACAGTCGGTGAACTGGTCAGCAGTCGTCTCTTGGGGTACGTGGGCAGTCTTTAAGAAAGCAATCAGAGCCTTTGCATGGGCCTCTGAACACAGCAGCAGCGACAACATGGAAATTTTAGAGGGGGTGTGCCCCAGCTGTTCTACAACGTTGAAGTCACTTTTCTTTATTATCTTGAGGATTTCTTCCATTTCCTGCTTGGAAGCCTCAACAATGGTCTTTGGTGCCTCCGTCCTGGCAGGCACATCAGCAGCAATTCCCTTGCCCCGAGTATCAGATGACTCAGCAGCAGGGGTGGATACTTGGTCAGAGGGAACAACAGGCACTCTGGCAGGTGTGAAGATCAAAGGCCTATGAATTGCCGGAGGAGCAATGTCTGGCGAGAACAGTCTTCCACTACGAGTGACCTTAGCAGGCCCGGTGATGTTGGAGACACCAGTATCAATGTTGCACTCTTGTTTCACACCCAGAACATAAACATCCGCCCCATAGTGCCATGGGACAGCCTTATCAGATTTGTAGGGTATAGGCCCCGGAACAGTAATGGTGATGGGAACATTCTTGTGAACTGACAAAATTTGTATAGGCTTCTTTGAAGGAGCCTCGGAATAGTTGTTGAAGATGGTAACGATCGACACTTCTTCAACAGGAGCAGCAGGAACAATAGTCTTTTCGAACAAAATCTCTCTACTATCTATCAGGTTTTGGATGCCTGACTTCAACAGAGAACAACCAGCAGGGGAAGCAACACATAGAGGGCAACTTTCGCTACATCCCGGAAATAAACCGGCTAGCAACAGATTCCTCTTGACCATCAACAACGGAGTAGCAACATCATCTACCGAAGCTACATACAAATTATCCTCAACAGCATTCACTCCATGCTGGGGCATGGGAGCATTTACAACATTCGGCCTCTCGGGCGCCTCAAACTGTATCTCCTTGGCATCAATGAGGTCTTGAACCTTATTTCTTAGGGCCCAACAGTCATCTGTGTTATGCCCCGGGCTATCAGAGTGATAAGCACAGCGAGCATTTGGATTGAACTTGGGAGATGCAATGTTGGGAAACTTTGGAGCCTCCTTGACAGTCACTAAATTGGTGGATAGCAACTGTGGCAGGATTTGTGATAAGGTCATGCTTAGCCGGGTGAACTCTCTCCGGGGTCTTTCAAACTTTTGAGGATTAGTTGGCCGAGGAGCGGCAGCAGGTTTGGCAATCATTACCGCACTGACAGATTGGCGGTGCTCAGGTCGCTCTGTTCTCCGGGAGTTATATACAGCACTAGCCTCCTTTTTGAAGGGTTTCTTCTCAGTACTGGAGGAGGCAACTTTCTGTATCTTCCCCGATTTTATACCGGCCTCAATCCTTTCACCAGTCAGGATTAGATCGGTAAACCCAGCAGAGGAATTACCAATGAGATGATTGAAAAATGGACCAGATAGGGTCCCCAAGAACATATCTACCAGCTCCCGATCCGTCAATGGTGGCTGCACCCTGCCAGCCAAGTCTCTCCATTTCTGAGCGTACTCCTTAAAACCTTCACCCGACCCTAGCGACATACCCTGGAGTTGGGTACGCGTAGGAGCGAGGTCGGCATTATACTGATACTGCTTGTAAAAAGCAGTGGCCAGATCCTCCCAGTTACGAATGCTGATTCCATCTAGCTGATAGAACCAATCGAGGTGAGTCCCTGAAAGACTCTCCTGGAAGAAGTGGATCCAAAGGTTCTTGTCTGCTGTGTAAGGCTGGATCTTCCTTACATAAGAACGGAGGTGCATCTTGGGACAGGAAGCCCCATCATACTTCACGAAGGCAGGTGTTTTGAACTTGTGTGGGATCACCACTCCAGTAGATAACCCCAAGTCTCCGAAATCCAATCCAGGTACCCGTTGAACTTCCACAGCCTTTAATCTGTCTTCCAGCTGTTTGTACCGGTCTTCAGCAGGAGGGTACTGGTCGTCATTGAAGTCTGTTTCAGTATCAGAGCCCACAGGAGTAGTGACCTCCCTTTCATGGTGACTACCTTCCGTCACAGATGGAGGAGTCCTTTCAGCTTCAACAACCAAAGTGTTACCGAGTCTGCGCCCAGTGTTGAATAGCACAGTCCTCCTCTTCTTCTTAGTCTTCTTCAACAGCATGGTCTTTAACTCTTGTTGACCCTGAGACAGGCCCTTGATCAACTCCTGAAATTGGGCGTTTTGCGCCTGAAACTGGACGTTCTGTGCCTGAAGAGCCTTGATAGCCGCATCGGTTGATGATTCAGGATTCATGATGCTGAAATAAACAGCGAAGAACGGTAAACAACCTGAAAAGAAGAGTATTTATGATGCACATGATGAATGATATGTGTTTATGCGATGCATTCAAGGGTTCGAAAATTCAAATTTGTTGTAAACCAAAAGGAACACGCGTTATTATTAAGAAAATCATTGTTTAATACATCAAAGCCTCATGGGCAAAAATACAAAAAGATCAAATCACATCCAAAATATGTTGCGCATCTTCTTTGGAGCTATGTAAGTGTTGAGATTCCTTTCCTCGTGCAACAGGCGGGTGAGCTCCAAGACCTTCTTTTCACTGGCATGCAAACTAGTCTCAAGAGAATTCCGCTCTTCCTTAAGCTGGATCCAACTCTTCTGCATCTCTTCCCAGGATGTGGGCATATCAGGGTGCTGAATAACATGAGACACCTCTCCTTCCAAGGCAGGCTCTTTGATTACTGGAAGCATGTGAGGATAAGGCATTACTAACTTCTGAGAGCGGGCTCGTACCCACTTGAGGTAAGGCTCCAAAGGGATGGAGTTCCTGTGCCCCAGTGTCTTGCTGTCTATCCTACTAGGCATCCTCCAAGCTCTGATAAATCTCTGGCGAAGTCCTTGAGTATCGTTGTCGAAGTCAAAAACTATGTCAGGAATCAACATGTCATGAGGACCATCCCTCCGAGCATAACCAAATTGTCTCCAAGCCAGGCATGGACTATAAGTAATACCCCCTCTGATTCCAAGTAAAGGAACATTAGGATATTCCCCGCAACGATCAATGATAGTGACATCTTCTCTGGACCTAGGGCACCAATGTATATCTGCATGTGTAAGAGTCATCAACCGTTGTGACCATCTTAAACCCCGCTCGTTCTTCAGGACTGATTGTGGAAGGTGCGAAATAAACCACTTTCCCAGGAGGGGAGTGCAACACATAAGGACACCTCTTTTTCTCATGGTTCGAGTGTAACATGAGTGAAGGAGGTCCCCCAGCAACGTAGGTATAGGATTCCTGGACATAAAGATCTGGACAGCACTGATATCAATGAGCTGATCTGGGTTAGGGAACAACACCAAACCATAAACAAGAAGGGCCAAAACCTCTTCAAAAGCTTGTAAGTCAAGAGAGTTCCAACATTCATAGGCCTTTTCAAACAGAAACCTGGCTAAGAACCCTTTGATACCACTTCTAACTTCCCAATGTCCTTTGAGGTCAGATGACTGTAAGTGCAAGGCTTTAGCAATCTCTTCAAGCTTAGGTTCCTTTTCTGTACCATTGAAGGGTAGCTGATCAAGGATAGGGATCTTCAGGAGTCGGGAGAACTCCTCCAATGTAGGTACCAACTGATAGTCCAAGAAAGTGAAACAGTGATGCAGAGGGTCAAAGAATTGGAACAGGACTTTTATCATATCTTCCTCAATGTTGGTGTTGACCAAGCTGATGAGGCTTCCATGCCTTTCACTGAATGAAGAGTTCTCGGGAATCCTGGATATAAGCTCCTTAAGCTGAGGAGGGATCCTTACAAGACTGATTGGAATTGTCTTTCTACGAACAGTTTCCATGTCCTACAAAACAAGAACAAAGATGAAAATTCGAACCCCTGAAATGGTTAGTTAATGCCTATGATGCTGGATGATGTCATGATGCTATGATTAAACACACCACAGATATGTACAAAGACAAACATGTAAGGCACACAAGGCACACAAGACAAGCCCTTAAGGTTTAAGGCCAGCATGGGGTCTGGGTAGTACCCTCTTGAAGTTGGTGGGTTCAACCTGTCCTAATCAAAGTAACCGGGTTCTAAGGTTCCCAATATCACGGGATTGCTTTCATTGTTCATCGTTTCGATTTAGCCACTGAACTGGCGACCGAAATATTCCAGGAAAGCAACCCTCAATTGAGTGTAGTATCGAGTATCAACCAACCTCGGACTGCACCAAAGTCAGTTATCTCACTACCCTAAAGAGGCCAAGATTGTTCAATTAAGGTTCCTAAGGTCTGTTGATGCTTCATGACACCACATGGAGGCCCCGTACTCTCCTTGACTGACTCAAGGGTTACCGGTACACACCAAAGTGCCACATCAACGTAGCAGACTGTTTCAACCATGTCGGTATACCCCGCACAGTTCCCTCACAGCCTTGTTGCTACTTTCTAAAAGGGTATCCCCCAGATCCGGGTTAGGATCTATAGAACTCCCAAGACAGTCCCACAATTTAAAGCAAACAAAGCAATACAATTGAAAACACAGTGATCTTAGTCCTAAGGTACACCTCACTTTAAGTTTGTCCCCAGCAGAGTCGCCAGTTCTGTGATCGGTGGATCTGGAACTGACTGTTTTAAAGCTGGTTCGCGAAAATGTCGCGGAAGCAAGAGTCGCCACCGTCTTTTATTTTCTCCAATTGGAAAGGACAAAAGCACAGAAAAATTCCTTTAAAGAGATTGCTCTCGGTTCGGGAGGTAGGTTATAGAAAGGGAAGGTGTTAGCACCCTTTCTATCCATGGTTATCCATGGGCTCTTAGGTACTTGCTCAATGTGTTTTCAAAATTGTTGTTTGCTTTTCAATTGTGGGTTTCAAAAATATTCTTTGAAAAGTTTCAATTCAACTCGTACGTCAGAGTGTTTGAAAAGTTTGTTTTGAAAGTTTTTGAAAGTGTGTCGGTGTGAAAAGATGTTTTGATTTGTTTGAAATTAGAGCAAGTATCCTTGAGAACCTACCTACCCTAAGGAATTCGTCTGTGTAAAAGTCCTTGAAAGCAGTGCTATCCCACCATTGAGAGGTAGGTAGCACCACCGTTGGAGGTGTTCGGGTCAATTCGAGTTTTAGGGACGTGGTGGTCACCAGAGCAACAGTAGGACACCTTAGAAGCTACCCTTATGCCATTGATCCTTTATTTTCCGAGGCAACCGTTTCGAGGCAACTGGATCATGTCATGGACATAAGGACTTACTAAAACGTCCTATACTCGACGACCACCTTTCGAAAGGCAACAGTGAGGCGTACCCTAGGGGTGGTGTGTGCGAGTTGTGTGTCATTTTCAGTTTATTGTTTGTCTTGTCATGCATTGGTGATCTAACGATTCGATTTTATTTTTGGGCATTCATTCTTTCATGTTATTTATTAACAGTTATATATTTGCGAGAAAATAAATCTAAACTATTACAACTGGCGCGGGTCCACATCGCCAAAAAAAACCGAACCCGATTTGACTGAAAATAAATAAAGCGAATAAATAAAAGTGCGAGAATTTTAAATTACATGGCTTTGGGGCATATACAGAATTATTTGAACAATATAAAATAAATGCGCGAAATAAAGAGATTAAACAAAATTAGGGCGTTGGACCCTTTAACAAATAATTAAAATTAATCAAGGAATCTAAAATTAAAATTAAATGAAAAAATGGTATTTTTGTGTTTTTTAGATTTAAAAGAAAAAAGAAAAATTAATTAAAATAAAAATGCTAAACCCTAGTTCTAATGTTTTTTAAGTTTTTTAAGAAAGAGATTTAATTTCTAACCTAATTTAATTCTAAATTAATTTATGTACAATTTTTAGTTTATGAAATTAAATAAATAATATTATTGTTCTGAAAAAAAAGGGAAAAATAAAAAAAGAAAATTAAAAGTCATTAATCCTAAATTCTATGTTGTTTTGGATTTTTATTATGAAAAATATTTAATAAACCTAAATTAAAGCTAAATAATTTACACATAATTTATTTATGGAAATAATGAAATAAAAATTATATTTTTTATTCTTTTCTGATTTTTGAATGTTTTTTATATTTTGATTGAAAATTAAATAAAACAATAAAACATAACAATTGAAATAATAAATAAAAAGATAAAAAAAATAATCAAAGTTGGCAAACCAGGGTGGGGTATAGCCCAGATTTGTGAGGTGCAGGCCTGAAAAGCCTGGCCCATTTGCTGGCAATTTGTTGACTTTTCCAATCATATGCACGCCTGTTGACTTGTCCTCATGGTATACTTTCAAGCTGAACCCTTGATCAGATCTCCAAGACGCGTGGCCAATTGATGAGGAGTGTGCATGGTGAGCTTTAATGTCAGCGTTGCATGGAAACTGGAAATGAAAAATAATATTGAATTTTGCAAGACCTGGGACTTGAACCCAGGTCTTTGGTATCATGTGCCTAACGCGTTACCACTGAGCCACTCATGTTTCAATTAATATATAATAGTTAATAAACAATAAAAAACAAAACCAATGCATAGTCATCAAAACGCGCGCAATTCAAATTCCTCCAATCTGCTTGTGCCACGCCATCATCCCTTCCAATTTCCTGAAACACAAACAAATAAGGCAACGGTTTTGAAACGTAGTGTTAGGGGGGCTAGCAGAAAATAGCGATTAGGTCCCTGTAGCTCATAAATTTGTCGCGAGCATATCTTCTTCTTCGTCTCTAAATGCTGAGTTCAACCATGGTCTTCAGGAACCTTAATTTTTCCTCTACGAAAAAACCCTAATTTAAGAAAGCTGTAACCCTAGGATTCGAAAATGGTGGATTAGCGTATGATTAGCAAAAATGAAATTAAACACCATGAATAGTTTGGAAACTTCACATGGAACAAGAATATCCTATTGAAATGCAATGAAGATGCTTAAAATGGAGGATACGATTTCAAATATTTTGCTGTACAGTTTGAGTTGTCACCACTGTTTCTTCGCGTTTTGATTGATGTTAGGAAGTGGAATGCGTTCAGAAATGCCTCAGGATGCTAATGGTATATGAATCAAGGCTTGAAAAGTCCCCTAGTAGTGATTTCAGTTTTGCATTATATGGCCAAAATTTCAAATTGCCAATCCACTTTTGAGCGAGCCTTTTGCTATGTTATGGTTAGGGTTGGACTCAGTGATGATCAAGGAATGGAATTGGTTTGTTTTTTGACCTAGATTCATGCTTGTGAAAGAATTGGTCTTAGGGTTTCTTCCATTAACCATTTTTCCTCCTTTTTAGCTAAAACCTAGACCTAGTGTGCAAATGAACCCTAGCTGATTTCTTGAGTTGGTTCATGATACATAGAAATTGTCCAAGTTCACATGACACTATTCCATTGGTTTTTAAATTTTATTTGAATTTTCAAAGAATTAAAATGAATTAAATCATCAAAAATTAAATAAAATAAAAAAATCAATATTTGGTCTTGAAATTAACCATGGGACACGTGTGTGGCATGACAAGGATGGACCAAGTGGAAAAAATGGGGCCCTTTTGTCAAAATTGGATTTTCAAAGATAGTTGACTTTTGCCATTTCACAAAAATTTCCCAACTTCTACAAGGCATAACTTGCTCAATTTTTAAGATTTTCACATGTTCTTGGACATTTTGGAAAGGTCTTTGAGTCCTTTAACCAATGCCTTTGGTCCCATGTCATTTTGATTTACCAATCTCAAGTTATGGTCTTTGACTTAAAGTCCCTTTTTGTTGACTTTTGAAAATGACCTGTAATGTTGAAATTGATAACTTTTTGTGAGAGCATTTCTTGGACTTGAAGTATGAAGATGAGTTGTAGGAAATGTCTTTCTCTTCAAAATGAGCTTTGGATGGAATTTTTCTGATAATCCATGTGAAAGTTATGCCTTGGTCAATTTCAGTTGACTTTTTCAGTTGTCCAAATATAGCAACTTTTGCATCTTTGATGATTTCTGAGCCAAATTTTGAGAATCATGATCAAGCATTGATCAAATGATGTTTGTGGCTTCAAAATGATATATTGACCAAAAATTTGAACTTTTGACTGCCAAATGACCATTTTGCCCCTACAGTTGACTGTAGTGCAATTTAGGGTTTTGACTGTGCAATCTTGAGCTGAATGCCTTGAAACTTGACATGGGGATGCTTGACCATGTTTGTAAGCATATGAGACTTGATTGGGCCTTTGAAAACTTCCTTTTCTTGATCAGACTCAAAACCCTAATTTTGACTGTATGGGAGACTGTTGCACTGCACAACCCTTGGGGAATTTCTAGCTTGGCTTAGTAATTTCTTGAAGAATATGGGAGGGCAAATTTTGGGGTATAACAATGTCCTATCAAAGTAACTGGGTTCTAAGGAGCTCAATATCATTGGATTGTTTTCTGTGTTCATCGTTTCGATTTAGCCACTGAACTGGCGATCAAAATATCCCAAGAAAACAACCCTCAAGTGAGTGTAGTATCGAGTATCAACCAACCTCGGACTGCACCAAAGTCAGTTATCTCACTACCCTAAAGAGGCCAAGATGGTTTAATTAAGGTTCCTAAGGTCAGTTGATGCTTCACGATACCACGCGGCGGCCCCGTACTCTCCTTGACTTGACTCAAGGGTTACCGGTACTCACCAAAGTGCCACATCAACGTAGCAGACTGCTTCAACCGTGTCGGTATACCCCGCACAGTTCCCTCACAGCCTTGTTGCTACTTTCTAAGAAGGTATCCCCCAGATCCGGGTTAGGATCTATAGAACTCCCAAAACAGGCCCAATAATATTAAAGCAAACAAAACAAAGCAATTGAAAACACAAGTATGAGCTATCCTAAGGTACACCCCACTTTAAGTGTCCCCAGCAGAGTCGCTAGTTCTGTGATCGGTGGATTTAGAACTGACTGTTTAACGCTGGTTTCGCGAAATGTCGCGGTAAGCAAGAGTCGCCACCGTCTTTTATTTTCTCCAACATGGACAGGACAAAAGCACAGCAAAATTCCTTATGAGATGTTTCTCGGTTCGGGAGGTAGATTTATAGAAAGGGAAGGTGTTAGCACCCTTTCTATCCATGGTTATCCATGGGCTCTTAGGTACTTGCTCTTATGTTTTCAAAAGATTGTTTGCTTTTCAAGTGTGTGTGGGTTTTGAAAAAAGTTTGGTTCGAAAAATTTCTAAGTAAATCTTGTATCTGTCCTCAAGAGTGTATGAAAAATTTGTTTGAAAACTTTTAGAAAGTGTAGGTGTGAAAAGTTGTTTTTGTTTTTTTGAAAGAGCAAGTACCCAGGAGAAATCTACCTACTCTAAAGAATTAGGCTGTGTAAGAGTCCTTAAGATAATGCCATCCCACCATTGAGAGGTAGGTAGCACCATCGTTGGAGGTGTTCGGGTCAATTCGATTGTAGGGACAATGTGGTCGCCGAAGCAACAGTAGGACACCTTAGAAGCTACCCTTATATCCTTGATCCTTTTTGATCCGAGGCAACCGTTTCGAGGTAACTGTTTCGAGGCAACTGTTTCGAGGCAACTGGATCATGGACATAAGGACCGCTAAGACGTCCTATACTTGACAACCACGTTTCGAAGGCAACGAGTGAGGCGTACCCTAGAAGTGGTGTGTGCATTGTGTGTTGTATCCAGTTAATGTTTTTGTACATGTTATGGGTGAGCTACGAGTTATTTTTATTTACCATACATTCTTGCATGCATTTAACAGTTAAGGGGTGCAGAAAGTAAATTGCGGAAACATAAATCCTACGCTATTACAAGGTGCGGGTCTATACATCGCCAAAAATTACAAAGACCCGTTTTTTAGTAAATAAGTACGGAAATTAAATAAAGCGATAAACCTATTTAACTATTACATTCTTAAAGGCAACTACATAATAATCAAATAGAGTAAATGCGCGCGAATAAAATAATCGGGAACGTTCTAAGGGTGTTGACCTTTTAAGAAAAGAAATTGATTTTTTGGCCTTTTTTGTAATTAAAATGAAATTAAAGCTAATTAATGACTAATTAATTAATTTAATTAAAAAGAAATATTTTTTTGTTTTTTATGTTTTTATGAAATAAAAGAAATGGAATAAAATTAAAAGTTAACTTTTACCTAATTCTAGATTTATTTTAATTATTTAAGAAACGGAATTAAAATTGTCTAATTAAACTATTTTGGTTAATATTTATTTACAAAATAAAATAATAATAATAATAATAATGTTAATTCTATTTTTTGGTTTTTTATGAAAATGCGTTAATTAAGTTAATTGTTAATAATAAAAATAATTAAAAGGTTAGCAATTAAAAATAAGAGAAAATGACAAAACAAAATAAAAAAAAGAAAGTAAAAACCAAGGGGAGTGTGAGCCAAATAGGAGGTTTATTGAAGCAATCCAAGCCCACTGAAATCTAAGCCACGTTTGACTTTCATGATTGTTTGCAGCACGCTTGACTCCAGAGTATGGTGTGCTACACTTTTTGTCCTTTGGATCTGCGTTGATGACACTTGGAGCGCTGGGATATGAGGTTTATGGTGTTCCTCCTTTGAGAATCTGCACATGAAAGTAATGAAAAAAATGATATGGAAATTATAGGGGACCTGGGAAGAACTTACAGCGCGGTATGAGCCTCAGGACTTGGCAAAGGTTGCTTTAGCTTCAGGGTGTGGTAAGGAATAGAACCACGTGCTTGTTTTGATCTGAAGATGCTCGCAACTATGTTTTAGAACTCTCACTTTTTGAATAATTTTTGGTTTTGCTCTTGGCCGTTTCTGTACACACTATTTTTTTGAATGAGATTGGGAAGGCTTGTATATATAGTAATGAAAAGTGTATCAATCCAAATAATGGTCATTGAAGCCTTGCAATAATGTTCTTGATTTCCGCCATAACCAACATTGAACCATTTGCCATATTTGTGAAAATTTGAATTTTTATGCCCATAATAGGCCTTGCACGAATTTGGAAGGTATTTCAAGGTGTATCAAAGCTAATCAACACAAAATATATCCCTCCATTAATTTCTTTGATTTTTATTTGAATTTTAAAGATTTAAAATGAATTAAATCAAATAAAATTAAATAAAAATGGAAATTTAATTTTAAATCTTGAAATAAATTGTGGGACACGTGGGAGGCATGGACAAGCTGAATCAAGTGGAAAAAGTGGGCCCCTTTTGTCAAAAATGAAATTTCAAGGATAATTGACTTTGGCCATTTCACAAAAATTTCCCAACTTCTCCAATGCATATCTTGCTCAATTTTGAAGCTATGAACATGTTCTTGGACATTTTGGAAAGGTCTTGAAGTCCTCTAACCAATGTATTTGGTCCCATGTCATTTTGATTTACCAATCTCAAGTTATGGTCTTTGACTTAAAGTGCCTTTTTTTTTACTTTTGAAAATGACCTTTAATGTTGAAATTGATAACTTTTTGTGAGAGCATTTCTTGGACTTGGAGTGTGAAGATGAGTTGTAGGAAATTTCTTCCCCTTCAAGATGAGCATTGGATGGGATTTTTCTGATGAACCATGAAAAAGTTATGCCTTGGTCAAGTTACAGTTGACTTTTCAACTGTCCAAAAATAGAAACTTTTGCATCTTGATGATTTTTGAGCCATTCTTGTGGAATCATGGTCAAGACTTGACCAAATGATGATTGTGGCTTCAAAATAAGATGTTGACCAAAAATTTTGACTTTTGACTGCCAAATGACCATTTTGCCCCTGTAGTTGA
This sequence comes from Vicia faba, assembly GCA_948472305.1. Lineage (NCBI taxonomy): Eukaryota > Viridiplantae > Streptophyta > Magnoliopsida > Fabales > Fabaceae > Vicia > Vicia faba. Next base: position 1,233,646,335 of record OX451735.1, read on the forward strand.
CTGTGGAGCAATTAGGGTTTTTGATTGTGCAACTTGACCTTGTGATCCTTGAAACTTGACATGTAGGTGCTTGACAATGTTTATGAGCATATGGGACTTGATTGAGCCCCTTGAAAACTTCAACTTCCTTGCAAGAACCAAAACCCTAGTTTGACTGGCTTAGGAGGATGGTTGACTGTGTAGCCCTTGAGTAGACTTTAAAGATTATGGGAGGGAAAATTTTGGGGTACAACAGTTGACCCTGTTCAATCTTCTTAGACCTGAGGATGTAGATTGGCGTGCGTGCCTTTCGTGATCCGAAGGTGGAAGATGATTGAACACTAGAGTGCCCAGAAATTTGCACTCACATAGTAGAGTGTGATGGCGGGAATGGGCTTACAGATGCCATTTGGAGAGATGATGGATATGACGATGGGCTTATAGATGCCATCTGGATGTGACAGGACCTTGTCGGGAATGAGCTTATAGATGCCATTTGGAAAGATGGTGGATAGGTAAATCTGAATAAGAAATAGAATAGCTTCCGTGTCTGGAGCATATCTAGTCTGTGCCTGATTGCTGACGTCTGAATAAATGGTAGAATGACCGCCATGTCTGGGGTATATCCATACTGCATGAGTAACAGAATGCCATCCGAATCTGGATCGTATCTGGACTGAACAATAGAAGAGCATCAGGGATGGAGCATCTCTAAGTTGTCCTTTAGAAATTTGAATCTGAATAAGCAATAGAACAGCGTCCGGATCTGGAGCATCTCTAGGCTATATCTGAAAGGGAATCTGAATAAGTATCAGAACGTCGCCATGCCTGGGTCACATCTGAACTATATCTAGAAGGAGTCTTGAATAAGCAAAAGAACATCATCCATATCTGGAGCATGTCTAAGCTATCTCTGAAAGGAAATCTGGAATAAGTATCAGAACGTCGCCATGCCTGGGTCACATCTGAACTATATCTAGAAGGAGTCTTGAATAAGCAAAAGAATAGCATCCATATCTGGAGCATTTCCAAGCTATCTCTGACAGGAAATCTGGAATAAGTATCAGAACGTCGCCATGCCTGGGTCACATCTAAACTATATCTAGAAGGAGTCTTGAATAAGCAAAAGAATAGCATCCATATCTGGAGCATTTCCAAGCTATCTCTGAAAGGAAATCTGGAATAAGTATCAGAACGTCGCCATGCCTGGGTCACATCTGAACTATATCTAGAAGGAGTCTTGAATAAGCAAAAGAACAGCATCCATATCTGGAGCATTTCCAAGCTATCTCTGAAAGGAAATCTGGAATAAGTATCAGAACGTCGCCATGCCTGGGTCACATCTGAACTATATCTAGAAGGAGTCTTGAATAAGAAAAAGAACAACATCCATATCTGGAGCATTTCCAAGCTATCTCTGAAAGGAAATCTGGAATACGTATCAGAACGTCGCCATGCCTGGGTCACATCTGAACTATATCTAGAAGGAGTCTTGAATAAGCAAAAGAACAGCATCCATATCTGGAGCATTTCCAAGCTATCTCTGAAAGGAAATCTGGAATAAGTATCAGAACTTCGCCATGCCTGGGTCACATCTGAACTATATCTAGAAGGAGTCTTGAATAAGCAAAAGAATAGCATCCATATCTGGAGCATTTCCCAGCTATCTCTGAAAGGAAATCTGGAATAAGTATCAGAACGTCGCCATGCCTGGGTCACATTTGAACTATATCTAGAAGGAGTCTTGAATAAGCAAAAGAACAGCATCCATATCTGGAGCATTTCCAGGCTATCTCTGAAAGGAAATCTGGAATAAGTATCAGAACGTCGCCATGCCTGGGTCACATCTGAACTATATCTAGAAAGAATCTCTGAATAAACAATAGAATAGCATCCGTGGTTGGAGCATCTCTAAGTTATCTCTGAAAGGAAATCTGGAATGAGTATCAGAATGTCGCCATGCCTGGGTCACATCTGAACTATATCTAGAAAGAATCTCTGAATAAACAATAGAATAGCATCCGTGGTTGGAGCATCTCTAAGTTATCTCTGAAAAGAAACCCTGAATAAGCAACAGAATAGCGTCCATCTAGAGCATATCTGAACTATTTCTGAACAAGTAACTCTGAATAAGCAACAGAATAGTGTCTATCTCTGGAGCATTTCTAAGCCATCTCTGAAGAGAAAATCTGAATAAGCAAAAGAACAACATCCATATCTGGAGCATTTCCCAGCTATCTCTTTAATCTCTTTAATGTAGATATGCCCTGGCTAGATACAGGTATCAAATCCATAATCAATCACTCACAGATATGCCCTGGCTAGATGCAGGTATCGAATCTGGAATTGCAACAGTTGATAGTAATCGTCTTTGGATTGACCTTTTTCCTGAAAAAGGCAAAACATCAGTTGTGCAATGCATGATGTCATGATGTTCTCAGGGAGAAATGAGATTGTGTGATATGATGCGTATGTGCATGCATTGTGTATGTAAGCAAGATGTATGAAAAGTGATATGTTTATGAATGTATTTTCGTCTAGGAAAATAAATCCTTGACGAATGCCGGGAAGTTGAATCCTGGGCTGATGTTGAAGAACAGAGTTCTTCGTTTCCGCTGGGGATGATGGTTGCAAGAATACCGGTAGGAGAAGATGACTCCGTTGGGGAATAAACTTGGCGAATAGATTACTCTGCAGGGAGTGAACTCTGTGGGGAAAGAGAGGTACTTTGTTGGGGTTGATGATAACTCCGTTGGGGATACCATTGTTGAGCTCTGTTGAGGGAATTGATGAACTCCGCTGGGGGGTTGGAAGAAACTTCTCCGAGGACGATCTTTTCGTGGTCATTAGCTGAGGATAACCCAATTATAAGCCCTGGTGGGGAATAACCTTTGGATAAAGCCGGGGAGACGCGTTCATGCTCTGCAGGGGATAAGCTTCCAGAATCTACTGGGGATAAGCTTCCTATTGGGGGGGATTGATTCAACTCTCCTGGGGAAACTTTTGAACTGTACTGGGGAAGTGGCTCCACTGGTGTGTCTGGTGTTCCGCCGGGGAACAATCTTATATTAAGACTGCCGGGGATGCTTGCTTGGGAACATCTGTATACTCCGCTGGGGAATGTTGAGACTTTCTAGGGATACCCATCTTCCTTAAGGCTGACAGTAGGTTAACTCTGCTTGGGGAGAGCATTGCTGACTTGCTAGAGATACTGTGCCTTGTCAGGGCTGCTGGGAGATCAACTCTGCTCGGGGGAGAGTATGGCTGAATCTGGTCTTACTCTTGGGGAGTGGAGGTATCTTGGTTACGTTCTTCAGCCGAACCTGCCTTGGTACCTTGGTGGACAGAGCAACTAGATTGCTTGGACAACTCATTATTGCCCCTGTTTCTGATGTGAGAGAAGAAGATACCTTGTGAGGTGTTAGACGACTGCCGATTCAACAAATCTTCTTTTGGTAGGCGAGTGACGAGATGACGGGACATAGTCGTACGCTTTTGATCCCTAATTTTTGCCTGGACCGCCCTTTCGGGTTTTCAGTCCACCGGGATACCCATTTTTTCCCAAGCCGCCTTTTCAGGTTTTCGACTTGCCGGGTGTACAAATTTTTCATTTTCATCCCTTACTTTTGCCCGAACCCTTTTGGTTCGCCGGGAAGCCCTTATTTTTGCCTAGGTATGTCAACCTAGCGGGTCTTTGATTATGCTTAGTATTTTTTCGACTATGCCCATGCTCTCAGGATGTAGGGAGTTGCCACTGTCAGTAGTGTTGTGTTGCCCTATTACCAGGAGATCTTCGTTTGATCATGCAATGCCCCAAGTGATCCAGATGGAGATTTGCCCCAAGCTGGTTGGCCTTTTGAGAGATTCTCCGAATCTTGACTTAACTGCCCCAGATGATGGAAAATGATCATGCCATGCCCCTTTATTGGAGGTGCTTTTGTTCATTAGACATTCGTCGTGCGAACTTCTATGCTGTTCAAACAAATAGTCACATGCAAGCAATGTTATATTAAAAATGCAAAGCTTATGTCTGTCTTGAAATTTTTGAAAATGCATTTTCAGTAAAACAAGAAAATTTTGTAAAAATGTGATGTCAACTTGTTATTTTACCGCAAGCCTTAAGGAGTCAGGATACCTTTTGTAACAATATGCTTTCGAACTAACCCATGCTTCAGCTAGGACTTTTAAGGGTTATAACGTGGCCTGGTTCACGGTTTAAGAAACAAAGGATAAAGGCTCAAATTATATTTGTACCCACCCGCTCTTCATGATGTTCTTCAAACCTAAACTCAGTTGATCGTGCGTTAGACCTTGTTCGAGTCTTTGTCCTAATATTCCCATGATGGTTCGGATGTTGACACTTTATTTTGAATAGGAAGTCATTTCCTTTTTTGGTTGAGGGTTTGTAGGACCTCTTTCTTTTTGATTTTATTATCCCTATTTTTTGCCTGAACTGTTTCTTTTGTGATTACAGTCAGCGGGATGCCCCAGTTTTGTAAGTCTCCTTCATAGGTTTTGACTTATTGGGCTTTAGTTTCTGAAAGATAATGACTGCCTGTCCTTATGATTATTCAGAACCATCATCGTCTTTTGTTTTGTAAGGACTTCTTTGGTGCCATTCACTGTGCACCTGGATCAACTGAGAAGCCTACCCTGCTCTAGGTTATGATTAAGGGTTTTAATTTTCAAAAAGAAAACTCCTACTTCTTTGGCTCAAAGGGGTTGACGAGGGATTATCTTCCTTATAACTCCAGTGTTTAGGAATTGAAACAATACTTGTACCTCATCAGCGGGGTCTGTTCAAAAGCATACTGTAGATTATGGTATCATTTTCGTCATCCTCCCTCAAGAGGCTTAGAATTATTAATTGAGAGTTGATCATCAAAAAATGAAAGCAATTTGAATATAATGAAAATAATTGGATTAATTCAAAAACAGACATATGCAGTGCATTAGTGAAATAAAAGATTTTGCTATGACATTAATTGTTTGTATAAGCAAAAAATTACAACTCGGAAATTCAAATAAACAAAAGCCTTCAATGATTGGGAAAAGGAGCATTGATTATGTTTGGAGTCTCTGATGCTTCAAACTGAATCTCTCTGGCGTCGATCATGTCTTGAATCTTGTTCTTCAAAGGCCAGCAATTGTCCGTAGTATGACCCGGGCTATCGGAGTGGTATGTGCACCTCTCATTAGGATGGTAGTTGGGAGCAGAGGTGTTTGGATTCCGGAGAGGAGCCCTCAAGGTAATCAGCCCTGCCTTCAACATTTGCTGTAGCGCTTGATCCAGTGACATGTTGATTTTAGTGAATTGTCTCTTGGGTGCTACCTCCTTACGTTGATGCCCCTGTCCCTGTTGAGCATGCCTAGGATTAGATATCTGGACTGCCCCTACATGTTGATCATGGCGACCCTTTTGGCTGTGCGCAGCATTGGCCTCTTTCTTCCCAGTGTAAGGCTTTTTGTGAGTATCAGAAGGTGCAGCTTCTTGAATCTTTCCAGCCTTGATGCCAGCTTCGATCCTCTCCCCGGTCAAGATCAAATCTGTAAACCCAGCAGAAGAATTTCCAATCAGATGGTTGAAGAAGGGACCAGACAGGGTCCCCAAGAACATGTCAACGAGCTCACGGTCAGTCAAGGGCGGCTGCACCCTTCCAGCCAGATCTCTCCACCTTTGCGCATACTCCTTAAAACCTTCACTCGTCCCAAGTGACATACCCTGGAGTTGGGTACGCGTGGGAGCGAGGTCGGCATTATGCTGATACTGCTTATAAAAAGCAGTCGCCAAGTCCTCCCAGTTATGAATACTGGTTCCATCCAACTGATAGAACCAATCGAGCTGAGTCCCTGAAAGACTCTCCTGGAAGAAATGGATCCATAGATTCTTGTCTGCCGTGTAGGGCTGGATCTTCCTTGCGTATGAACGGAGGTGCAGCTTAGGACAGGAAACCCCGTCGTACTTTACAAAGGCAGGTGCCTTGAACTTGTGAGGGATCACCACCCCAGAAGATAAACCTAGGTCCCCAAAGTCCAACCCAGGCATACGTTGGATATCCATAGCATTTAACCGGTCCTCCAGATGTTTGTACCTGTCTTCAGCAGGGGGTTATTGTTCATCATTGAAGTCTGTCTCGGTGTCAGAGACCACAGGGCTAGGAACCTCTCTCCCTTGGTGACTGCCTTCCCCCACAGATGGAGTAGTCCTCTCAGCTTCATTCTGCAGTGTGTTCCCAGATCTGCGTCTAGGGTTGAACAAAACAGTCCTCTTGTTCTTCTTCTTCTGAATCAGAGTCTTCAATTCCTTTTGACCCTGGGCTAGGCTCATAATCAACTCTTGGAACTGGGCATTCTGGGACTGGAGGGCCTTGATAGCTTGTTCATTGGATGATTCAGGATTCATGATGACTGTTGAAATAAACAGCGAAGAAGGTAAGTGACCTGTAACAAAAGGGCACCTGTGATGCAATGATATGTATGCATGCAATGTTTCCAAGGATCTCGCAGGGTAAACAAGAAAAATTGTTAGCATTTGAATTTTGGTAGCTTGATGGAAGGAACTTCATGTTGCTGAGAGCCCTTCTTCAAGAGTCAAGGCTCACCATATCTAGTGGGTCATAACCCCTGACCCAAGTCATCAACCTTGGCTAGAGGAAAATAAATCCCCTTTTGCCCCTTGTTAGACAGTTGGTTCATCATGACCTGCATCACAGACCCTTGAGATCCTTGAAATGGGTTAGTCTTTATGCAGGATGTATGCAATGGTATGATGTTATGCTATGCATGGAGTGATGTAGGTAAACCCTGTTATGAGTCCAGATTAAGGACTGTAAACAAAACCTGCAAGAAACTCAAGTGTCAGATAACAAGTATGCAAGTAGTCAAGTTTTGAAGGCACACAAGTCACACAAAGAGCCCTTAGAGTTTAGGCCAACATGAAGTTTGGGGTACTACCCTCTTGAAGTTGGTGGGCTCAAACCTGTCCTATCAAAGTAACCGGGTTCTAAGGAGCTCAATATCATTGGATTGTTTTCTGTGTTCATCGTTTCGATTTAGCCACTGAACTGGCGATCAAAATATCCCAAGAAAAGAACCCTCAACTGAGTGTAGTATCGAGTATCAACCAACCTCGGACTGCACCAAAGTCAGTTATCTCACTACCCTAAAGAGGCCAAGATGGTTCAATTAAGGTTCCTAAGGTCAGTTGATGCTTCACGATACCACGCGGCGGCCCCGTACTCTCCTTGACTTGACTCAAGGGTTACCGGTACTCACCAAAGTGCCACATCAACGTAGCAGACTGCTTCAACCGTGTCGGTATACCCCGCACAGTTCCCTCACAGCCTTGTTGCTACTTTCTAAGAAGGTATCCCCCAGATCCGAGTTAGGATCTATAGAACTCCCAAAACAGGCCCAATAATATTAAAGCAAACAAAACAAAGCAATTGAAAACACAAGTATGAGCTATCCTAAGGTTCACCCCACTTTAAGTGTCCCCAGCAGAGTCGCCAGTTCTGTGATCGGTGGATTTAGAACTGACTGTTTAACGCTGGTTTCGCGAAATGTCGCGGTAAGAAAGAGTCGCCACCGTCTTTTATTTTCTCCAACATGGACAGGACAAAAGCACAGCAAAATTCCTTATGAGATGTTTCTCGGTTCGGGAGGTAGATTTATAGAAAGGGAAGGTGTTAGCACCCTTTCTATCCATGGTTATCCATGGGCTCTTAGGTACTTGCTCTTATGTTTTCAAAAGATTGTTTGCTTTTCAAGTGTGTGTGGGTTTTGAAAAAAGTTTCGTTCGAAAAATTTCTAAGTAACTCTTGTATCTGTCCTCAAGAGTGTATGAAAAATTTGTTTGAAAACTTTTAGAAAGTGTAGGTGTGAAAAGTTGTTTTTGTTTTTTTGAAAGAGCAAGTACCCAGGAGAAATCTACCTACTCTAAAGAATTAGGCTGTGTAAGAGTCCTTAAGATAGTGCCATCCCACCATTGAGAGGTAGGTAGCACCATCGTTGGAGATGTCCGGGTCAATTCGATTGTAGGGACAGTGTGGTCGCCGAAGCAACAGTAGGACACCTTAGAAGCTACCCTTATATCCTTGATCCTTTTTTGATCCGAGGCAACCGTTTCGAGGCAACTGTTCCGAGGCAACTGTTTCGAGGTAACTGGATCATGGACATAACGACCGCTAAGACGTCCTATACTTGACAACCACGTTTCGAAGGCAACGAGTGAGGCGTACCCTAGAAGTGGTGTGTGCATTGTGTGTTGTATCCAGTTAATGTTTTTGTACATGTTATGGGTGAGCTACGAGTTATTTTTATTTACCATACATTCTTGCATGCATTTAACAGTTAAGGGGTGCAGAAAGTAAATTGCGGAAACATAAATCCTACGCTATTACAAGGCGCGGGTCTATACATCGCCAAAAATTACAAAGACCCGTTTTTTAGTAAATAAGTACGGAAATTAAATAAAGCGATAAACCTATTTAACTATTACATTCTTAAAGGCAATTACATAATAATCAAATAGAGTAAATGCGCGCGAATAAAATAATCGGGAACGTTCTAAGGGTGTTGACCCTTTTAAGAAAAGAAATTGATTTTTTGGCCTTTTTTGTAATTAAAATGAAATTAAAGCTAATTAATGACTAATTAATTAATTTAATTAAAAAGAAATATTTTTTTGTTTTTTATGTTTTTATGAAATAAAAGAAATGGAATAAAATTAAAAGTTAACTTTTACCTAATTCTAGATTTATTTTAATTATTTAAGAAACGGAATTAAAATTGCCTAATTAAACTATTTTGGTTAATATTTATTTACAAAATAAAATAATAATAATAATAATAATAATGTTAATTCTATTTTTTGGTTTTTTATGAAAATGCGTTAATTAAGTTAATTGTTAATAATAAAAATAATTAAAAGGTTAGCAATTAAAAATAAGAGAAAATGACAAAACAAAATAAAAAAAAGAAAGTAAAAACCAAGGGGGTGTGAGCCAAATAGGAGGTTTATTGAAGCAATCCAAGCCCACTGAAATCTAAGCCACGTTTGACTTTCATGATTGTCTGCAGCACGCTTGACTCCAGAGTATGGTGTGCTACACTTTTTGTCCTTTGGATCTGCGTTGATGACACTTGGAGCGCTGGGATATGAGGTTTATGGTGTTCCTCCTTTGAGAATCTGCACATGAAAGTAATGAAAAAAATGATATGGAAATTATAGGGGACCTGGGAAGAACTTACAGCGCGGTATGAGCCTCAGGACTTGGCAAAGGTTGCTTTAGCTTCAGGGTGTGGCAAGGAATAGAACCACGTGCTTGTTTTGATCTGAAGATGCTCGCAACTATGTTTTAGAACTCTCACTTTTTGAATAATTTTTGGTTTTTCTCTTGGCCGTTTCTGCACACACTATTTTTTTGAATGAGGTTGGGAAGGCTTGTATATATAGTAATGAAAAGTGTATCAATCCAAATAATGGTCATTGAAGCCTTGCAATAATGTTCTTGATTTCCTCCATAACCAACATTGAACCATTTGCCATATTTGTGAAAATTTGAATTTTTATGCCCATAATTGGCCTTGCACGAATTTGGAAGGTATTTCAAGGTGTATCAAAGCTTATCAACACAAAATATATCCCTCCATTAATTTCTTTGATTTTTATTTGAATTTTAAAGATTTAAAATGAATTAAATCAAATAAAATTAAATAAAAATGGAAAATTAATTTTAAATCTTGTAATAAATTGTGGGACACGTGGGAGGCATGGCCAAGCTGAATCAAGTGGAAAAAGTGGGCCCATTTTGTCAAAAATGAAATTTCAAGGATAATTGACTTTGGCCATTTCGCAAAAATTTCCCAACTTCTCCAATGTATATCTTGCTCAATTTTGAAGCTATGAACATGTTCTTGGACATTTTAGAAAGGTCTTGAAGTCCTCTAACCAATGTCTTTGGTCCCATGTGATTTTGATTTACCAATCTCAAGTTATGGTCTTTGACTTAAAGTGCCTTTTTGTTGACTTTTGAAAATGACCTATAATGTTGAAATTGATAACTTTTTGTGAGAGCATTTCTTGGACTTGGAGTGTGAAGATGAGTTGTAGGAAATGTCTTCCCCTTCAAGATGAGCATTGGATGGGATTTTTCTGATGAACCATGAAAAAGTTATGCCTTGGTTAAGTTACAGTTGACTTTTCAGCTGTCCAAAAATAGAAACTTTTGCATGTTGATGATTTTTGAGCCATTCTTGTGGAATCATGGTCAAGACTTGACCAAATGATGATTGTGGCTTCAAAATAAGATGTTGACCAAAAAATTTGACTTTTGACTGCCAAATGACCATTTTGTCCCTGTAGTTGACTGTGGAGCAATTAGGGTTTTTGACTGTGCAACTTGACCTTGTGATCCTTGAAACTTGACATGTAGGTGCTTGACAATGTTTATGAGCATATGGGACTTGATTGAGCCCCTTGAAAACTTCAACTTCCTTGCAAGAACCAAAACCCTAGTTTGACTGGCTTAGGAGGATGGTTGACTGTGTAGCCCTTGAGTAGACTTTGAAGATTATGGGAGGGCAAATTTTGGGGTACAACAGGTACTCTAACAGTGGAGCTCGATCGAGGTGTCCCTGTCGGGCATAGTCATTCAGCTTGTTGGGTGAACGACGATGCGCCACTCGGTGGTCGGTAGGTCGGGTCCGTACCTCGACTCACCTACATGGTCGAAACTTTTCCCTTTGTTGGCTAAGGGTGGATGTTCGACGGCTAAAGTCCACAGTGGTTGAGGACTTTAGCTATATTACTGTTTTACCTTAGCAGCATTCCAGGATCGTGGTAGCGGTTCTCCGTTTAACTGCTCGAGGTAATACGCTCTGGTGCCCGTAACGCCTTGGATGCGGTAGGGCCCCTCCCAGTTTGCAGCCAATTTCCCCTCGCGCGAGTTTTTCTGGTTTCTTCACAAGACTAGGCTGCCGATCTGGAACTCGCGTCTGATGAATTTGTCGCTGTGACGCAGGGCTATTCGTTGTTTCAGCATGGCCTCGCGCAGGGCTTCCCCTGACCGAATTTCCTCGACCAGATCGAGCTCGTCCCTGAGGGCCTCATCGTTCATTTCCTCATCAAGAGGCATCTCTTACTCCTGGAGGGTTCCCTGATTTCTACGGGGAAGACGACCTCGGTGTTGTATGTTAGTCGAAAAGGGGTTTCGCCCGTCATCGAATGGCGTGTGGTGCGGTAAGCCCATAAGACGTTGTGTAGTTCCTCGACCCACCCCCTTTTTGCTTTTCCTAGCCGGCGTTTGAGTCCTCGCAGGATGACCATGTTGGCGGACTCGGCTTGCCCGTTGGTCTGGGGATGCTCGACCGAGGTAAAATGTTGTTTGGTCCCGAGTTTGGCGACGAAGCTTTGGAACCCTTGGTCGGTGAATTGGGTTCCATTGTCTGTGATCAGCGCCTTCGGGATCCCGAATCGGGCGAGGACGTTTCGTTTGTAGAAGCGGAGGATGTTGTGCAAGGTGATCTTTGCAAGGGCCTCGGCCTCTATCCATTTCGTGAAGTAATCCACGGCCACAATAAGGAACTTGTTTTGGTACGTCCCTTGTACGAATGGTTCGAGGATATCCATACCCCACCAGGCAAATGGGCACGGGGATGACAGTATGCTCAACTCGTGAGGGGGGGCGAGATGCATGTCGGCATGCTTCTGGAACTTGTCGCACCTCTTAACGTGATATTTGGCGTCCTGTTGCATTGTCGGCCAGTAGTACCCTGCCCGTAGAGCCTTCCTTGCCAGGGAATTTCCGCCCATGTGCTGGGCGTTAATCCCTTCGTGTATTTCCCGTAATACCTCGGGGACCGTGGATTCGTCGATGCACTTCAAGAGGGGAATGGAGAATCCCCTGCGGTATAGTTTGTGCTCGAGAACCACGTAGGAGCACGCTCCTCGTTTGGTCGCGGTCGCCTCTGTCTGGTCCGAAGGGAGCTCGACCTTTGTTAGGAAGTTGAACACCGGGGTCATCCAGCACGAAGCGTCTCCGATGGCGTGCACCTCGACAGGGGTCGAGGTTCTTTTGATGCTTGGGCGTGATATGGATTCTTGTATGACAGATTTGTTCCCGCCCTTCTTTCTTGTGCTTGCGACCATCGAAAGTATGTCGACCCTTGTGTTTTGCTCGCGCGGGACGTGCAATATTTCTGCTCGGTCGAACTTCTTCATGTATTCTCTGACTAAGTTCAGGTATTCAAGGAGGCTGTTGTTTTTAGCCTGGTAACTCCCTTGGACTTGGGAAGCGACGAGCTGAGAGTCCGTGAAGATTTGTACTTCACGTGCCCCTAGGTCTTCAGCTAGCCTTAGTTCCGTGAGCAGGGCCTCGTACTCTGCTTGGTTGTTTGAAGTCGGATAGGAGAGGGTGAGCGAGTGCTCGATCACCACGCCCTCCTCGTTCTCCAGGAGGATTCTCGCGTCGCTTCCGGATGAGCTGGATGCTCCGTCGACGAAGATAGTCCACTTGTGCTATTTTCCTACGGGGGGGTTGTGAGCGGTCATTTCTGCGATGAAGTCGGCCAGAGCCTGCGCCTTTAGGGCTTTCCTGCTCTCGTATTGAATTTCGAACTCAGAGAGTTCCAAGGACCACTTCAACATTCGTGTGAGCGAGGAAATAGTGTCTTAGTCTCCTTGCCGCGTTGACGAGGGATAGAGCCACTTTCTCTATCTGTTGGTATCTGACATCGGGCCCTTGCAGTGCTTTGCTCGTAAAGTAGACGGGTTTTTATCCGTCGGGCGTCTCGCGAATGAGAGCCGCGCTGACAGCTTCGTCCGAGACCACCAGGTATATGAACAATGGTTCCCCAGTGGCGGGCCGTGATAGAACGGGTGGTTGGGATAGGCTTTGTTTTAGGTGGCGCAACGCATGTTCACATTCCTCGGTCCATTCGAAGGCTGCCTCTTTACGAAGGAGCTTGAAGAAGGGGAGGGTGTGCTGAGCGGATCTCGCGACGAAGCGGGATAGCGAGGTGAGCATGTCGTTCATGACTTGTATGGATTTTTTCGATGTGGGTGTCGGGAGGTTGGAGAAGGCTCGGCACTTGTCGGGGTTATCTTCGATTCCTCGTTCTGTCAGGTAAAAACCGAGGAATTTCCCTGCCTTGACCCCGAATGTGCACTTCTCGGGGTTGAATCTCATCTTACATTGCCTTGCTTGAGCGAAGACTTCTTTGAGGTGAGCTACATGGTCAGTATCTGCTCGAGATTTGACGATCATGTCGTCCATATACACCTTGAGCATGTCCCTGATTTGGTTGTGGAACACTTTGTTCATCATACGTTGGTATGTTGCCCCTGCATTTTTTAGACCAAAGGGCATTATGTTGTAGTAATAATTGCCCGAGCTGGTCATGAAGGCAGTGCAATGCTTGTCGCTCACGGCCATTGGGATTTGGTTATAGCCTGAATAGGCATCCATGAACGACAGTATTTTATAACCGACCGAGTTGTCGACCAGCATGTCTATGTTTGGTAAAGGAAATGCATCTTTCGGGCATGCCCGATTGAGATCAGTATAATCAACACACATTCGCCATTTTCCATTATTCTTTTTGACTAGTACAACATTTGACAGCCAGGTTGAATACCGGGCTTCAGAAATAAAATTTGCCTCTAAGAGGTCTTTTACATCTTTTTCAGCAGCCTCCGTTTTCTCTGGGGACTGCCTACGTCTACGTTGTACTACTGCCCTAGCGGCTGGATCTATGGCGAGGCGGGTGACAGGCGACCTCGGGCTCGAGTACGGGAATCTATGCAGCGCTCCACGTGAATAGGTCAGCATTCTCGCGCAAGCAGGCTTTAATCTTCTTCCTCGCCAGGTCGGGGAGACCGGTATCGATCTTCACTCCTTTGCTCGCGTCCTCGCCGAGGGGGACGAGCTCGAAGTCTTCGTCCGGAATTGTTATGAGGGGGACTTGCTCGCCACTGGGAGGCTTATCCTGGTCGAAGCGGGTGTTCAGGGCTATGGAGTCGACCTTTGGGGGAGCTCTCTGCTCTTCTGCCTTGACAGACTCTGTCTTCTCGGGATCTGGTCGTGTCGTTGCTGGTCTCTTGGTGGGTCTTGTCCCGGTGTCGACCGTGTCGCGTCCCTTAGATGCCGCGTTGAAACACCTTCGGGCGGCAGCCAGGTCCCCTTGGATGGTGGCAACTCGTGCCCTCTTGGTGTAAAAATTCATTTTCAAGTGGACGGTAGAGGGTACCGTGGTCAGTTCTGCCAATGTTGGCCTTCCTAAAATGCAGTTGTAGAGGGACGGGAAATCGATGACGAGGAAGCGCACCTTGACCTGCCTGGTCTCCGTGTCCTCGCCAAAGGTAACCATGAGCTCGACGTATCCCCAAGGTTTAGAGGTTGAGCCGTTGAAGCCCTGCAGGTCTGACCCCACATAAGGTGAGAGGTGCGAGTCGTCGAGCTGCAGGGTCCGGGATAGTTGACTGTACATTACATCGACGGAACTTCCTTCATCGACGAGGACGCGGTGTACATCAAAGTTAGTCATTCTCGCTCTTATTAGCAGAGGAATGACCACGTTGGGGGCCCCTCCGGGGAGCTCTTCAAGGTAAAAGGTGATAGGCTCCGATCTACCTTTCACCCTTTCAAAGGTCACCGTATGAGGAGGTGCAGAGTCGACCAATTCATCCAGCTTCCTCTTGGCTGAATTTATGGTCAGGTCGTCGAACCCCCACCATTGATGACCATGGTGGAGGGAAAGTGCTCTCATCTGTTGTGCATCGACAACGGCTCTTGCAGGTGTTCGGGGATGTAAAAGTCCTCGGGTCTGGTGACAGAGAAGGCGGTCTGGATGGGGACCGACTCGTCAGATGGTCGGGCATCCTCCCCTGCTTCCCTTGTCTCACGGGTGTCGCGACGAGGTGCGTTGTTTCGCCCGTACTGGGCGAGCCTCCCCCCTTTTATGAGGGTTTCGATGGCGTCCTTGAGGTGGACGCAGTCCTCCGTCAGATGACCATGACTCCTATGGTACTGACAGTATTTGCTCCTGTCCACCCCGGACTTGGCAGGAGCTGGTCGGGGGCGCTTGATGCCACCATCCTTGAAATTTGTAATAGCACACTCCACCAAGATGCGCTCGCGGGAAGCCGTGAGTGGAGTGTACTCTGTGAAGTTCCCCGAGGGTCCTCTATATTCTCGGACTTCTCGGGGTTTGTCGTCTTTTCTTTTCTCCCCGGTCCGTCGAGAAGAAACGGCTTCTTGGCGCGGGTTACTGCTGGATCCGCGATTTCTGGGGTCCCGAGCTCTGTTGGCCGCTTCCCTTTCCTCGTAATCCATGTAGGCCCTGGCCTTCTCGAAAAGAGCATCGAACGTTCGGGGCAGTTTAATGGCCACTGCTTTTCTGAACTCTGTGCCGGGGAGGACTCCCTTCTCCAGCAAGTATCTTTTCATGTGGTCCGCGCAGGGGACCTGGATGGCTTCACGGTTGAAGCGGTTGATGACTTCTCTCAAGGTTTCATCTTGCCTCTGGACGATAGCCTCGAGCGCCGCTTCGGTCTTTGGATGTCGCCTTGACGCGGTGAATGAGCTTATGAATTGGTTTTTCAAGTTTCGCCACGAGGTGATAGACCCCGGGGCAAGACCCTTGTACAAATCCATTGCTGCTTTCCTGAGGGTTGTGGGCAACAACTGGCATTTGATGGGTCCCCCGACGTTATGGTAGTGCAACATAGCTTCGAACCCGTCTATATGATCGACCGGGTCGGCGACTCTGTCGTATTCCTTCAGGTGAGGGGGCTTCTCCATGCCTGGGGGAATAGGTGCCTCCATGATGGCTTGTGATAGGGGACCGCGGGGGTCGTCCTCGTCACTTCGCTCTGGGGAAAGGGACGGGGACCTGAGGTACTGTCGGGCACGACGACCTTTGTCATGTTGGACGTCCCTCGAGCGGTGTGCTCGTTGATCCGTCCTTCCGTGCCTGTCTCCAGGATGTCCTCGTTCTTGTCGTAAAGGGCCGTGGTTGTGCCCTCCGGCTTCAATGATTGGTTCCCTCTCCAAGGGGGGTCATCTCCCCGGTTGTCGGGGTGACGGGCTTCAGGAGGTGTCTCTATGTTGTCTTCGCGGGGGAGATGGGAGACATATCTCTATTCTTCAAGGAGGCGGGGTCTGAGGCCTCCTGTGTCTTCTCGGGGGTCTTCTGTCATCCTCTAGCGCCCTCAATCTTTCCCCCTGGGCAAAGATGGGGTAGTTGGTCTGGTTGATTGCCGCGAACGGTGCTCTGGTCGTGGCGTCTGCCCTGGAGGGGACATGGACATCCTGGAATTGGGGGGCTAGATGGTTTGGGGGAGCCGTATTGTCTTCTTCGAGCGGAGGGGGGACTGAAGAAGATGAGGCGGTGGCTCCGTCCCGGTGGCCTGAGGGCCCGGGGATGATGCTCTCGGGTAGTATGTTATGACCGGGGTTGCCGATGTTGTCGGGGACTCCGTTCTTGTCCGCGAGGTTGTTGTTGGCATCGACGGCGCGGACGTTCTGGTCGTCCCGAATTTGGTCAGCCATGACGGTGGAAGATGGTTTTTAGCTTTGGTCTTTAAGAGTTTGTAAGACAGGGAAGCTTAGTTTCCCACAGACGGCGCCACTGATCTTACCGGATCAGACTTGGACCGTCACGGCTGGCTCAAACTGGATTTGAATGAGATGGGGGGAGGGGGGGTACCTGCAAGACACTCTGATGATAAAATGAGAGACAGAATGAGCAGGCAAAAAGTATGTAGGTGTGTGATGAACGAATACCTGACCCTCTTGAAGTAGAGGGTATTTATAGCCCCCAGCGCTGGGCCAAGGTCCCCTCATTGGGCCGACAAGAACTGGCCCAATAAAAGGACTGTCAGGTTCTACGTGTGTAGTGGGGACCCGCGCGTGGTCCCCTTTCTAGATGGTGCTCTGCGAAGAATGAAGAAGAACGAATGACACGGTCTTTCCGGGGCTTTAAGGATCCGATGTTCGGAGGGTACAGAATCTGCCCTACGGGGAGGATGCTCGAGCGAGACTCGAGCTGGAGTGCCCTTGGTCGGGGACGCTACTCGTTGCGGATAACGACGGGCATTGCTACTAAGGTCTGTGGTCGGGCACGTTCGGGGTGGTCTGATTATGAGCACTCCCCGAGGAGCTGCCTAGATCTGGGCCTTTATTTACACTTTGGGCCAAGCCGGGCCCAGTCCAGAACAATATTTATTATATTTTTTTTACTTAGGGTTGTTTTTAGGATTCGTCCTATATGACGGTTGACAAAATAATTATTAAACTTTTAATTATCTAAAAAATTATAGAAATTTACCAGCACTCTATTAACTATACCTCCTTCCTTCCATTTATTTTAAAATATATATTTTTTTTTAGATGGTAGATATATCTATTTAATCTTTAA
Organism: Vicia faba; assembly: GCA_948472305.1. NCBI lineage: Eukaryota > Viridiplantae > Streptophyta > Magnoliopsida > Fabales > Fabaceae > Vicia > Vicia faba. The sequence goes on from OX451735.1 coordinate 1,233,663,735, forward strand.
GTAAAAATTACTTAAATTTTTTTTCTTTCATTTTTTTAAACATAATTATATAAACATATATACAAAAAATTGCATCCACATTCATCAAACTATACATTTTTCCATGTATTTAAGTTAAATATGAAAAAAATTTAGAATTGTACATGTAAGTTTTTTCGAAAAAAATATTCCAAGTGTTTCAAAATTATTCTCCTATTTTTTTTTTAAAACTTTTATATGTTTATATGAAAAATAGGAAGAAAAAAAATACATCTGTATTATCTAAACTATGAATTTTTTTATAATATACTTTACTAAATATTTGGAAAAACTTAATCACAGTCAACAGTGAGTAAATGAAAATTTTTTAAAACAAACTATTTTGCTTGTTTCAAATTTTTTTTAATATTTTTTAATAGCTTACTTCAAATTTTAATTTTTAAATCGAATTGAATTTAATAATCAATTAGGATTTTTATTTAATTAAATTAAAAAAACTTACTTTTAAAATAAGTTGATTTCATTTATAAAAAAAAATGAATTGAAAGCTACATAAAAGGAAGTGTTGGTAAATCTCTCAAAATGTATGCTGAAAATATGGGCCAATGCTAACACTTCAATTTAAGGTTTATAAAAAAAAAGGGTTAAGTATGTTTTTTGGTTCACTTAAATATTTCATATATAATTTTTAGTTTCTTTAAAATTTTCTTTTAAAAAATGTTCATTTTAAAAATTTTAATTTTATTTTTTTGATTTCTTATGTAATTTAGTGAAGATTTTTTACATTTTAATGATAAAATTAACGACTGTTTTTTATTTAACGACGAAATTAAAGATTATTTTTACGACGGTTTTGTCATGATATATATATATATATATATATATATATATATATATATATATATATATATATATATATATATATATATATATATATATGTATATATATATATATGTACATATATATATATATGTACATATATATATGTATGTACATATATATATATATGTACATATATATATATATATGTACATATATATATGTATGTACATATATATATATATGTACATATATATATATATGTACATATATATATATATGTACATATATATATATATGTACATATATATATATATGTACATATATATATATATGTACATATATATATATATATACATATATATATATATGTACATATATATATATATATATATATATATATATATATATATATATATATATATATATATATATATATATATATATATATATATATATATATATATATATATATATATATATATATATATATATATATATATATATATATATATATATATATATATATATATATATATATATATATATATATATATATATATATATATATATATATATATATATATATATATATATATATATATATATATATATATATATATATTTTAAAGTGTAGTCAATCGGCAATATATTTATATATATTAAAAAATATATGTAAATAATTTTGACTAATTTTATAAAAAAATTTAAAAAACAATTTTAAATTATTAAAAAAGATGAAAGGAAAAACAAATTAAATGTTGAAAACAATATATTTTAAAACATTATATTTAAATAGAATAATAATTTATTTTTATTTATTTTACAATTTAATAAAAAGAAACTTTTATATTAAATTTATATAGGAGAAGTACTTTTTAATACAATAATTTAATCATAAGTGTATTTTCGAAATATACAAATTCATACTTTTTTTCTACGAGTGTGTACGGCTATAGTGATGCTGGGGTGTGAAAAGTTCTTACCTAAAAATTCTAAAAGTGGCTACCATAAATGATATGGGCCTTTAATTAGGAAAGGGATTCAAGCCCATAAAAAAGTAGTTCAAACTCTCAGAAAAAAAAGACCAAAATACTAATTTAACAAAAATGTAAGATAATAAAAGTAAAATTAAATATTTCAGAATTTTTCAAAAAAATTTAGAACATTTTAGATTTGTATTGAATTGCTCGGATATACACAAGTAAGAATCTTTGTGTTTTATACACAAGTAAGAATATTTTGTGTTTTATAAGTTTATATTGGATTTTATTCAAAATTGTGAAAAACCAGGTACAAATGCATTATATGTGTGCATTGATATCAAATTTATATAAGACTTGATCACAATTATTTTGTATGGTACCGTACTTTTTTTAACAAAAATCAATATAAATGCATAAATTATACTAGATTAATTAAAATATCACGTGGAATTGTACAGAGTTGTATTAGAATCGTTAAAATATTTGATATGAATGTATAGGATTAAATGGTATTTGTAAAAATATCTAATAGAAATGTATACGATATTAGAGATTTATAAAAATGCAGTAATTATAGGGACGACACCGAATTTTTTTAAAAAAATCTTATGAGGGATTTTTAATTGTTTGACTTATTTTGTTCTTAGTGAGATAAAGAGGAAAAAATGGTAGCGACATATCTAGATTGAGTGACAAGCCTATTGTGATTGTTGCCGACAACTTTGACGGATACATTGGAAATGATGTTAACGATCATTTGGGCACTATGGAGGATAGAGTAGCTCCCACATATTCTCATTGCGGGACAATCAAAGAGACTTACATACCACATACTATATGTCGTAAAGAACGTAGAATTAGACACTCTATAGATGACGAAGAAGAGGCACATGTTGTTGTGTTCAATCATGTTAAGCCACTGGCGCATTCAAAGATGCCTGGTTAGGATGGTACAACTGACAATCATGATGATCCCGTAGATGAGGGATTCCTTGGAGGACCCTCTAACTATATATTGTTGACATGGTATGCCGATCATTTAGCGTTTAGATTATGATATAGAGAGATATAAATAATTTAATATAAGTTGATTTTATGATTAGTGATTAATTTAAAGTAATTAATTTCTAAATTTCAATGCATTCATTATGTACTTCGGCATCATGTTGTACTTTGTCACATCGTTTACCAACTATCTTTCTCCGGCTTTTAGACAACCTAATAAATCATGGCTGTCCAAATCCTTTGATAGACGAAGGTTATGAATACCACATCTAACATTTATATTCTAACCACAACCACTTAACACAAATCTCAACCAAAAGTAACACTCAAATCTTCTACTAAAAGTAACTTCCGACTTTCCTTGTTCTTATAATTTCCTCTATTTATAAAACAAAGAAGCTGTTTGTCGCTCTTGTGTCTTAACCCATTTGTTGTATTAGAACAAATGATAACTACAATAACAATGTGATGTCTCCCAATATATTATGCACATGATAACACTTATGTACAAGAGCTAAATGTTTTCAATTAAACATAACATAAATTACTCATAGACTTCTCTAATTCGATTAAAAGTTTTAAAAATTCATATAAAACAGATAAGTAAAACATACTAAATTAGTAGTGAAGAATTGCATAAAATATTCTAGAGCTCCATCCATTTTAGATTCATTCATTTAAGACACTTTTAACAAAAGAAATAAGCCCCTTATATTTATAGAGAAAAACAACAAATCTAATACACTAAATTTTTACAAAAATCCTGCGGAGACAAAATATTTATTTGGTTCAGTTCGGTTTGAAACCATCTTATATTAATATCCATTTTTTCACTTGAATTAATTTCAAAACCGTATTTTACACAAAACCAGTTTGAAATTAGATTTTTTCCAAAACTAATTTGAAACCAAATTTTTTTCAGAACCAATTTATTTCAACCTTTTTTTGTCTTTTTTTTTTTGGTTGCTTTATTCTAGAAATTGGCTGAATTGGCTGAGAGCTGGTTTCTAATTTATCACTATTTTGAAAATGCATGTTGGTGAAACAAATACATTCATATTAATTGATTGACGAACATTGATATTCAACATTGGCAATATTTCTTGTGTCATAGTATTTGAGACAACAATTCAAATGGTTTAGTTGTTCGTTAGATTATATAGTGTAATAATTATATTAATTCTAAACAAATGGAGATGGAAGCTTAGTTATAGTAAATTGGAGCTAGATCATAGTTTATTTTGATCAGATAAAGACAAATTTTTTATTATTTTAGATTGTGATTGCAAATAAACTAAACACTCAATTTATACAAGTTTATGTACATTGTAGTTCACAAAAAACTCTTAGTGTAATACTGACATGTTGGATTTTTTTCCTTTTTCATTTTGCATAAAACCATGTGACAATTGTTTTTTATTTATTTATAAAAAGACATTCATTTATGTTTCATGCAAACCATAAAAAAAACATAAAAAAAAAAAACATAAAAAAAAACAAAATTATGAGAGAGAGAAGAGGGAAGAAAAGAAGAAAATTAAGATTGGCTGTAACTGTTTTTCTATTCACTTTCTCTATTAGGGTTTACATATTATAAGTGAATAACAACAATCAACCTCTCTCAACAACCTGAGAGAACTAGTCTATTTATAGACTATCAAGCTAACTTAAATAATTGAGCTTTAACACAAGTCCAATTCGACATGCTAACAAAACTAGCATTAACGACTACTACATGCTAGAACACAATTCAACTACAACATGCACGACTTTGACATCAACATGTGAACAGACTTCGATAACATGCCCAATCTCTATCGAACCAAGAAGTCCATCTTTGTCGAGATACTAGAGTTTGATCCAAAATCTCACAAATCTCCACCTTGGAACAAACTCTACAACATAAAGGAAACAAACTATCTTTCTTCATGCAGCTTTATCAACTGTATATAGTAGAAGAACTTGCAACTTGACAATGTCTTGGTGATCATACCATCATTGTGATTTATCAAAACCTTTAGCACTTGGACTTCTCCATGCTCGATTATTTCTCTGACGAAATGCAGCCTCATATCGATGTGCTTGGTTCGCTCATGATAGGCTGAATTCTTCAATAGATATATGGAACTTTGACTATCAAATTTAACAGTGATAACTCGACTTTGAAGTTTCAGCTCCTTAGCAAAACTTTTAATCCATAATTCTTCTTTCACAATTTCAGTGAGGGAAATATATTCCGCTTCAGTGGTTGATAAGGCGACAACCTTCTGAAGTGTAGCTTTCCAACTGATTGTTGTGCTAAACATAGTGAAAACATTTCCAGAAATAGATTTTCTGGAATCCATACGACCTACATAATCAAAGTCGACAAATCCTTTAATTTCAGCTTTCCTATCATCACCACAGGCTCCACCATAAATCAGGACTTTCTTTAGATACCCATTTATGTACCTTAGAAGCCACCCCACTACTTGTCAGTGTGCTTTTCCAATATTGGCCACATACTTGCTTACAAGGCTCACTCTATATGTTATGTATGGCCTTGTACATACCATAACATACATCAAAGAACTTACTACACCAGGATATGGGATGCTATTCATATAGGCTCTTTCGACTTCAATACTAGTACTTTGAGTCGTACTCAACTTGAATTGAGGATTAGTCGGTGTTACTGCATGCTTTGAATTCTACATATCAAATTTGCCAAGAATCTTCTTCTGATACCTCTCTTAAGATAAGCATAATCTTGACTTCTTTCTATCTCCCTGAATGTCAATCCCAAGAATGCAGGAGGCATCTCCCAGATCCTTCATGTCGAACTCCTTATTAAGTTCAACCTCTGCCTTTATTACATCCTTAACATTATTTCTTGCTATGAGAATATCATCCATATAAAGAAACAAAATAACAAGTGAATTTATGGTTTGAAGTCTAAGTAAACGCAACAGTCGAACTGGCTCCTACTGAAACCTATGTGTGCCATGAACTTGTCGAATCTCTTATTCCATTATCGAGGAGATTGTTTTAATCCATATAAAGATCTATTCATCATTTTCACATGATTTTCCTTTCCCTTTTCTGCATACCCTTCAGGTTGCCTCATTAGGATTGTTTCATCTAGATCACCGTACAAGAAAGCAATTTTCACATCCATATGTTCCAGCTCTAGGTTAAACTTTGCCACCATGGCAAGAAACATGTGAATGAATATGTGCTTCACAACAGGTGATAACACATAATTGAAGTCACATCCTTCTTTATGAGTGAACTCCCTTGCAACCAATCTTACCTTTTATTTCTTCCACGCCACTTTTTTTATTCCTTCCATAACTTTGAAAATCCACTTACAACTGACTAACCTAGCCACTACACAACTGACTAACCTAGCCACTACAGGTTTCTCAATCAGCTCCCAAGTGTTAGACGATGGAAACTTATCTAGAGGGGGGTGAATAGATTTCAAGTTAAATTTTTTTTGAAAAATTAGTTAAAAAAATCTCTGGCAAGCGGAAAATCACCCGGATCAACTATGTATAATCCAAACCATTATCGAAAAGCTCAAATATTCATTAAACCAATGTAGTATTGTATGATAATGATAATCAATTGAGACAATATATTTTCACACCAAACACCTTTTAATGTTAACACAATCGAAATGTAATTCCAATGAAATCAAACTAACAAAACACAATGAGGCAAATTTTGAAACCTTTGGTGTGCAATCTGATATTTCAGAATTGAAATTCTGGCAGCAGATACTCAATGTCACAATGAATGTTATGACACCGTATCTGACACACTTCAAGACAGTAATTTAAAAGCAGTAAATAACATAATCAATTGTTTACCCAGTTCAGTGTGTAACAACACCTACTCTGGGGGCTACCAAGCCAGGGAGGAAATGCACTATAAGAGATATTAATTTAGGAATAAACCAACCAGTTTATCTCCTTCACTTAAGACCTACCCAATGCAACTTCAATCTAAGTACAACTTAAACCTGAGTTCCTACTCACTCCCCCTCAATCACAGCAGTGATACTAAACAATTGACTAATGAAATTATGAAGACACTTTTCAGTTCATACACTTTATTTTGCTTCACAACTTTTAATCAAGTAACACAAACACTCGTACTTCAAAGCTTTGAGTGATACACAACCCTAACTTGACTTTGCTTCAAAGCTTTAATCAAGTAACACAACCACTCGTGCTTCAAAGCTTTGAGTGATACACAATCCTTACAATAAAATCCTACTCCAAATCACTTATCACAATGATAATTGATTGGCTCACAGTAGTTACAACTATACAGTCCCTTATTGATCTTCTGTCAAAAAGTATCTTTCACCAACAGTCTTCATGAGGAATATATAGCCAGCTATTCTTCTGTTAGGGCTTCCACGAAAATAGCTAGGGTTAATTAGGGTTAACCTCAAGACTTGGTCATAGGACTTTAACAACCAGATTAGGGTTAAGCAACGTTAACCTAAGTCCACGTGAGAATCTGATCTGGACTGAATAAACCAGATTCCTGAAAATTCTCAGAAATAACAAATCTGCACAAATGTTAGTTCAGTACAGGATGTCTTAATATTGGTTATGACAACAAGAATCCTGTTTACTGATTTTGGTAGAATGCAATAAATATGATCATTGCATAATGATCAGCTAAACACTCATATTGAGCAGCTCCTGTATGACATTCTTTTTCTGCAGAATGTACCTTGTATCTTAGAATGTTATGACACCAGTCATGACATTCACACAACTGGTTTTACCAAAAAAACATGCCAAAAACCAAACACTTACAAGATTTTCCTTTTGACTTTGCTGATATGAAACTCAACTACAATACTAAGAAATGTATTCTAATAAAAAAATAAATTTCAAGCTTGATAACCAATGATTTTTCTATACGCATCAATTTCACAATCAATGAATTTAACAGTTTGCGATTAAACGTAAAATAGAGAAGTAAAGAGATTGAGAGACAGGACACGAGGATTTATGTAGGAAGTTCACCAATTGTTCTCGCTATGGCTACTTCATCTATATTTATACTTATGCGTTTCTATGTTTTAGTTTGGTTATTTTTCCTTTTTATTGTATTTTTATAATTTATTTTATTTTTGCACTTATTTATTTTTCGCACTTTATTTTCAGCTTTAGCAGCTTTCGCGAATAAATTCATAACTTGAGCTTCAGGAGTCGGAATGAGGCGTGCTACCAGTCGTTGAAAAGCTAAGAGAAAGAGCTACAATTTTCATTCAGAAGTCGAGAGCTGAATCGTATTATAGCAGGGCCATAAATTTCGTTGAAGTTGCAACTTTAGAAATATTTCTTGTTTTGGGCCATCTGTAATGGGCTTGAGTTATATTTTTGACCCAGTTGGGTTGTAACCGGAAATTCATGTTTCACTATATCCCAAAACAGCCGCGTACTGTTCACGTATTCACTTTTGACGAGAAAAAAATATTGTTCACGAGAAAACGATGGCTTTGTATGAATCATCTATGGAGAACTAAATTCCAGGAATCAATCGGCTGTATTCGAATTCCACTTTGAGGTTTTCATAAATCCCAATTTATTTTGTTTCCTTTGAATCTTTCTTATAATTTCAATTATTTGTTTAATTTGATTGTTGTTATAGGACAAAATTCTTAGATTTGATTGTTGATTGATGATCCTGAATTAAATTCGTGATTAGTGTAGCTTTTGCATTATCGCGTCCGATCATGTTGCGTTTGCTTAATTCGTAATAGTTTTATCCGTTTGCTTTACTCGGAATTTAGGGACATACATCGTACAATTGCTATTGCGCTTGTCACTAGCTTTTGTGATCGAATAGGAACGGACCCGTTAGGGAATTGGGATTTTATAGGGATCGATGATAAGTCGGAAGTCGATACAGTAGATTGGTTCGTTTTAGCTTATTTCGAGAATCACTTATTTTAAGCGCTTATTTTGCATTTTCGTTTTTGAACCCAAACCACCCCCCCCCCCCCCCCCCCTCAATTCGATTTACCTTCAGTTAATAAAATCAAGATTCCTTGTGAGAACGATATTCGAGTTACAATTGTCGCTATATTACCGTTTCACAAAAACACTCGTTTTGATCCGTGCACGACAGCGGATCAGTCTGCCCCCAATTTCGTTCAGAATTGAGATAATCAATCTTACTTTGAAAAAATCGTTTACAGGATAAATGTAACAACCCAACCTTACAAACCATATGTTTGATGTTGATGCTAACACTTTCTATTCCTTTGATCTGAGCTTGACCAAGTCACCCAACAATACCAATTTGATCCATCGTCTCGCGCCAGTACTTTGCAAGAAACCACTATTATTCAAAGCTTTCACTCGGCTGAATCCAAATTGCAAATTATTCTCACCCAAGATTTCCAATTGATTCACCATCTCACGCTAATCCTTTGCAAGAATCCTGGTTCTTCAAAATTTTCACTCGATCGAATCCGAATTGAAAAATCTTGTCAAAACCCTCCAAATCGACACACGTATTACATAGGCTACATGCTTTAAAAATGAGTTACATGCACCGACACGAAATTTGTATATGTCAACTCATAGAAGAGTTTTTCTTCTATGTGTCAACCTGAAATGTTGTATGTGCAAACACGTGAGTTACAAAGCCTACAATCTTCAAAAATGAATTACATGTGTCGACTCATAACATGTATATGTCGACACATGGACATGTTTTTCACAAAAAAAAACTTATTTTAGTGCATGAAACCTTTTTCTAAACCATTTCTAAGTTCCTAATACTAATATGCACATTTAGACCAAGATGATATCGTCCAATATGTGAGTACAACTTAACCATTAGATGTTCTGTATGATGTCAAAACTAGGAAAACTTAGCCTTTATGTATATTGGACGGTATCTCTATGTCATGTGGCACTCCCTTGAATTATAGGTCTTAGGAATAATTTTAGAGGTCTCAGGAATCATTTAAAACAAATTTAAAATTGGTCTCAATCATGAAAAATTAGTTTCTGCACAAAAAAAAAACATGTTTATGTGTCGACCTGAAATTTCTATGTGTCGACACATAAAATCAACATTTATACATTTTCTAAAAAACCTCACTATGTGTCGACACATACGGTTTATGCACCGACAGATACGACTTGTACACTGACACATACGATTTATGCGACAACACATGTATTACATTTTTAAAGCCTGTAGCTACTGTTTTGCATGCGTCGCGACATAATTTTTTCAAGTCGGCACATACTATTTGTGAGTCATTTCTTCATTCTGATACTTTCCTTTTTTTCCTAAAAACATCCCAACTATAAATATATCATTCATGCATCATTCCAACTTGAGGATACTATAAAATTAGCCTACATTTGTTCTTCATCTTCAACCTTCAATCTAAGCGTACCCATTAACATTCCATTGTAACGATCTTTTGTTCGGGTGCCATCTAGACGAGGTTTGATAACGTCCAATTAGGTTCTTGTGTAGCTGAGTGAAATAACCGGATGAACATATCACTGAGATGAAATCAATGAAGTCTCTATCAAACATTTTTTATCCCACGGGAAGGGAAAGGTAAACATCGAGTAAACCTGAGAAGGGTGAAATCGCGACCAAACGACCAAGAGATTGGGTAAGGGAGTTTGTTACGCGAGGGGAACATATTAGTACCCCACACGCCCGCAGTACTCTAAGATATCCACTCTTGTTGTTCTAATCAAAGGGTGTGTTTCAAATCTAAAGCTAAAGAGCTAAAAAGAAAATGCAAAGAGGGAAAGCATGCAAAAGAAAACACGGGGAAAAGAAGAAAATATATATAAAGTTTCACTCGGCTGAGCCTCGTGACCAGATGTCTATGTATCCTTTTTTAAGGAATCAGAGTATTGTAGTTCGACTCAATAATTTCCATTTTTTTGTGTTTTTATGAACAATATTAATTTCGATTTCTGCCGCAGCTCGACCTTTGGAGACTCACGCGTTGACACAGAAATGAATTAACACGTTCTTTTAAAAGTTTTAAAGAAAGGGCCCAAAGGCGAAAAGAGTTTGCATTGGTTGATTTTTTTTACCTTGAAAAATAATTTTAAAATTGTTATATGTTTTATGCATTTTCCAAGAAAAAGGAAGTTTTTGTTTTAAGGATGCAAAAGAAAAGAAAACAACTAAGCGAGACTATCTAGAATCTAATCCATAGTATTATCATACAATGATGGCCCTAATGTCAAGGATACAAGGGAAATATCTAACTAAGTTAGCATGCATGATTCACAACCTAATATCTATCTCGAATCGCTACCAAAGGTTGAATCGAGAAGCCCTAAGGGAACATGGCAAAGGTTCACAACCTAAATTATGTCTATCTCGAATCGCCGCCAAAGGGTGAATCAAGAACTCCTAAGGGAACATGGCAAAGGTTAAAAACCTAAGAAAACATGAACACAAGGATGGAAAGAAAGTAAGCAATCAACAAGCTCAAGAGAGCACACACGTGTTATGAGCAGTGCACACTCGCTCTAGTCAAAAGTCCTAACCAAGATATCAAATCATCGAGGTAGGTAAAAGGGGGGAAGTTACTGACCATTGATATCTCATATAGGAAAGAAGGGGTCATGAAAGCTACTCTTAACTAAGGTATTACCAAGGAAAGAAGTATAGAGCGGGGGAAGTAAATGTCCAAGGAGACTAAGCACCTAACCAAGATATATAAAAAAATCAAGGTAGGAGATAAAAGACAATTTGAGCAAACACGGAGCATCGACATCGTACGACGTGAGCTCAAGACAAAGTGTGGGGAATTGATTGCAAATCTCTTTTCCATATGACCGACTCGATAACGAAAGCAGCACACTCCAAAGCATCGGCGTACAACACGAGCTAAGGATTACACGAACTAAAATTGAGGGGGTTGATTGCAAACCCTACTCTGCTTTCCTTCTTTGAGGACTTAACAATGGGGAATGGAAATGGGACGCCTCTTTGAGGTCTTTGGGCACAAATGTAAACACACAGTAGAATGTCTACTTCGAGGCAGGTCTTTAAACAATCATCAAACACAATTAGAAAACAAGTGCAGAATGCCGTCTAAAGGACTTTAAACAGCAACTTCAAGCGCACACTCTTTATTATCCTACTTCTCATGATATCTAGAAATCAATAAAATACGGAAAAATAAACCAAGCAGTGAAGTAATACCAAACGAATAAAATGTCTGTTATACAATAAGCAAGCAAAGGGAAAATACTCCGGAAAACTTTGAGAAAGCTAGCATCAACAAATTAAATGGTCAAAAATAATATCCAATACAGTCATCCAGTTTATAATGCAAAAATAAATCACAAGCAATGCGCCTCAAGCCAATGTCCTGCATTGAGCCATGCTACACAAGCAAATGGTAAAATTCGAACACATGTGTCGTGATGAATCGCCTTCCAAAAATTGCACAATCTCACAAGAAGGGTTAGCAAATGACAAGGGATATCAAATGTAACTCAACAATCGACATCACAAGTTAAAATGGTGTATTATCATGCATAAAGTGAAATCCAACAAGTAACGGAAGCATAAAAGTGAATTCTAGGAAGCATGTACATCACACAAAGAAACGCATAAAATGTCGATCCAAAACCAACACAAATCGACACACATGTCTTATAATGACCAAAACAAATGCAATGAAGCATAAAGCAACAATTAAAACCAAATTCGGGTGCGTTTTACAAAACAGGGCAGCACTACGCTTATTTGAAAAATTAACCCGAAAAATGTATCGGAACCAAGCAAACTCAATCACAAAGATTCATGAATGAACAATAAAGTATAGACATGCATTATGTGAATATTTAACTCAATGTAGATGTAAAAAAGTACCAAAAAGCATTAAATTCAAAAGTTAAGCGCGCAAAAAGACGGAACAAAATTGGCTCAAAATCGCACGGTTAGCTACAAATGTGCCAACAGACTCAAAAAAGTGGTTCCCATGAATTAATTTCAAGCGGAGGTACTACTTCCAAATCCCGAGAAGCAACTCCATAAATGTGAGAAACATGCAGAATTTCGATCCGTAAGTGGGAAAGCTTGGCATAAATACCGTCCAAGCATCCAATCCAAGTGCGTTGAGCATTATCTATTGACAAAATATAACCTTATGCTCAAAATTATGTCCAAAAAGTGGAAACCAACCACAAAATCAAGTGTTGATTTAATTTCCGAATTCAAATATTTTATATTGAAAATGAAAGTTTATCTATAAAAATGAATTAGAAATTACATCAACACATGATAATCTAACAACATCTCAAATAATAATTCCATAATTGATAAATGAACCTAAAATTTGATATTTCAAGATTTCAGCAAATTCTACCGAATTAAAAATTAAGTTCACATCAATTGTGTAATCAATCAACCGATGTCTCTTTTCAACATTCCACCTCATTCAAGAATAACATCAAGATTTATACATATACAACAACTCAAATATCACATGAATTTTCAAGAATCATATTCAACACAATTTGACAAAAATAAGCATTGTAAAGTTCAACCAAAATTAAACTCCACATCAACATTATTGCACATTCATGAACCAAATCCAACATGTTATGCTTAAATCTACACTTAAAGGTTCAATTCGTGAACAAATCTAAGGTTAACCAACCATCCAAGTTTCTTTAATATCACAAACTCCTCCTCTTTATTCCAAGAAAAAATATCTTCCACCAAATTGAACAAGGCTCTAGCTTATTCCACACTTTGACATCATCACAAAATCAAGTATAAACTCCAAAATTCAAATTCAACCAAATTTACCTCTTAGGCCTTTTATCGAACACCTAAACTACAACAATATATCTCAACCAAACTTCAAAATTCCAACTCAAGTTTATGTCCAATTCTTAATTCTCAATCAATATTCAACACTTTAATCCAATAACTATATCAACCTTCAACTCATGAACACAATCACAATTACAATTTAATTAAAGAATTCAAGCAAAAGTAATGAAGAGTTACCAAATTGAAGCGAATAGAAGGTTGAAGAAGAGGATGCGTCGCTGAAATCACGATCGGAGAAGAAAGAGGGAAGGAGATTTGTGATTTTTGACTTTTTTGTTCTTGATGAATTTTTGAAGATTGATGAAGATTGTTGATGTTCTTAAGAAAAATTGAGAGAAGAGTGTGTTTGATCTTTGAGAGAATAGAGAGAAAATTGAGAGGTATTTTTGTGAATGAGTGGAGTCATGAGAGAAATTATAATTTTTTGAATATAAACTCTCTCTCATTGGGCATTAGATTTGAATTTGGGTTGGGTTTTGTTTTGTCAGTGTCAGCAAATTTAATGCACAATGTGAGTACAAAATGCCACGTCATCATCAGTGTGTAGTCTTGACTCGAGCTCAACATCAAAATTGAAACTTGTGAAATTTGTAATGTGATGCTGAAAGAGCTGGCTCAATCGAATAATTTATGATAAAGTTATGAATTTTTGAATGCACACTGACAGAGCAAAGTTAGCTAATGCATATTTTTTTCAGTTAATTTCACCGTTCAGTTTGAAAGAATGTCACAGACGAAAATCCTCCAATCCAAATCTGAACTCGGGGTCTGAATCAAATTTGTGGCTGACATTATTTATGAAATTATGTCAAAAGAATCGTCTCAATATGATAAAAACCAAATAAGTTATGATTTTTTTAAATATCGGAAACTGGTAAATTGAAGCTCTAGTTCAACACAGTAAATTCCTCTAGTAATCCATAATTCCAGGAATCTTCTGCAAAGAATCAGCTCTCGATCCGAACATACGAATCGAAGATAAAATCAAGATAGATTTTTATCCCAAATAACGGCTCAAAAACATCGATTCAGACAAAAGTTATGAATTTATGAACGTCTGCAAAATAACAGTTCATCATAATATTTTCACTATTTTTCACCGTTTAAACTTTAAAGTACTCGCGCATTCGGGGATCTTCCTCAAAGAATTGGCATTTTATCCGAACATAAAAGTTGGAGAAAATAACGAGCCTATTCAAATGATCAAGGAGGCACTCAAAGATGATACTCCATTCATAAGTTATGAATTTTTAAGCATCTGAAAACCAGAGAAACGGTAAATCTACTGTATACCACAATTCAAGTATTTTGTGCTTTAGAAAATCTTCCTCATAAAATTAGCCTTCGACATGAACATATGAAATGAACAAGACCTCAAGATGGTTATAAAGACTGAAAAATAAATCCCAAACCATTCTCTGAACTCGAGTTGTGAAATTTTGAGCTTGAAACGCACCGTAATGAATTTTTGTCTGCACTATCTCAAATCGACTGAAACGCTTGACTTTCTGCATAATTCAGAGTGTGCTGAAACACATAAGAACTTAACATGTTGATGACTTGCTTGGTAGTTGATTGGATAACTTGGAAATCACACGGAGTGCATTAAGATTGAGGAAAACCTTGAGTTCTTCTTCACAATGCTTCTTAATGGAACAGTCAAATTTTGCAACTCTTTCTTGCAAAGAAATACCTTGATTCCATGAGTATAGAGCCAATGATATGTATGTATGCATGTGGTAATAAAGTATAAGCCAATTAGGTTTAAAAATGAAGAGGGACAATTTTTGGGTACAACAGCTGCCCCTATTCAATCTTCTTTAACCAGAGGGTGACACTTGCGCAAACCTTTCGAACAATCAGGGTGAAAGAGGATTGAATACTTAATAGAATCGTAAAATTTTCACTCTGAATCCAGTCGGGTATTTTTTTTTTTGGTTTCTTCTATTTTTGTTTGTGTTGAAAGGTAGTTATCAGGAAATGTGTGTCGGGTCAAGGTTAGGCTCACACAAGAATAGAGATCAAACCTACATGCCCGGCCAGAATCAGACGTACACATAGTTGAATTGACAAAGGACACCTAGATCAAAGGCGAACTCAAATGTACATGCCCGGTAAGGATATTGGACACATATAAAGATATCTATGATACATGTTCGTCAATAATGTTGAACACATGTCGAGACATCAATGATACATGTCTGGTAAGGATGTTGAACACATATCAAGAAGAGGTGAATATACATGACCGGTAAGGATATTGGACATGTACAAGATATCAACATACATGTTCAGTAAGAATGTTGAATACACGTTGATACATAAACTATACATGTTAGGTAAGGATGTTGAACACATATAAGGAAGAGGTGAATATACATGACCGATAAGGATATTGGACACGTACAAGATATCAACGATACAAGTTCGGTAAGAATATTGAACATATGTCGAGACGTCAATGATACAAGTTCCGTAAGGATGTTGAACACATATCAAGAAGAGGTGAATATACATGAGCGATAAGGATATTGGACACGTACAAGATATCAATGATACATGTTTGGTAAGAATGATGAACATATGTCAAGACATCAACGATAAATGTTCGGTAAGGATGCTGAACACATATCAACGTAAATATTAGACGTCGAGCTTACCACATAAAATAAGCATGTTTTATCATTTTTTGTTTCGTTGTTACTTTTTCATTCTAGCTTAGGTAGTGTTCTGAACATTAATTAAACAAGTTGTACTCTGATTGTTCGTAAAATTCTCAAATTTTTCACTTTACAACTTGTTTAATCAATTTTCATCCATCCTTTTAGAATGTTTATGTTAGTTGTTTTATGTTGTTGTTTTTTTGTGGTTTTCTGCAAGCTTGTCATGTTTAGCTTGTGGAAGTGTGTTTGTGTTGTAAATGCTGTTTAGATGTGTAAATAAGGATAGTGTAGGTGATTGTGGAGGGTAATGTTGGACTACATGTTGCTGTCCTGGTTTTTATGCTACTGGTGTAGCGCGCTTAGCGCGCTCTCCTGAGTTTTTCCAGTGAGTTCTTTTTAATTCACTTGACTCTTCTTTTCCCACTTTCAGCAAGGCTTTTGTATTAGTAATTAACAATAGGATTATTTTAACTAATTCTTTCTTTTGTTGTTTGGACTCAAATTTTAGTTTGATGGCTTGAGGTCGCTTTTGGTGATTTTCCAATTTTGAGTGTGTCAACTTGCGGATGTATGGTACTCGCCAAATACTTGTTTAATTCTTTCTATAATATAACATGTTTATGAAACTTTTCATTTGTATAATTACCATGACATTCATTCTTTTTGCATTACTTGCTTTTGATTGAATCACTTTAGTTCCATTTTTACCCATAAATGTGAGGAAGCTTTCCATTGTTCATATATGCTGGAGGCCACAATTCTTGTTTTAACTGGATTTTATTATGTTTAATTTTTTGTTTGTGTTGATTGTATGAAAGCATGAACATGATCAAGGCATTTTTTATTTCATTTTGAGCACAACTACCTTGGCCAAATAGTTAATTCACCTTGTGAGTGTGTGATCATTAGTATCCCCTTTTGACTCTTTTTGTCGATATCTATGTTGTTTTTGTTAAATGCTTGTCTATGAGTGTTTGGTTCATCTTTTTGTATGGATATTGATTCTTTTTTTTCTTGAACCCTCAACTATGGTTTATGGTTTGAATTTTTACCTTTCCTTAGAAAGTAGGGAATATTCACATTATAATATGGTTGAATTCAACTTGGGGAGATAAATGTTTATGTGCTTGTGTGTGTTACTATGAGGTTGAGAAAGAAAAAGAATAAGAAAAAGTGAAAAAGAAAGAAAATAAATAATAAAAAAGTTTTGAAAAATAAAAACAAAAAGAGTATAGAATAATGTTATGATAATAAGTGATGTATGTTGGTTTGAAATTTTGAATGAAGAAGAATTTTGATTGAAATTATTTTGCGAGTCTTTGTGAGTTGATCACTCCCTTAAGTTAAGGCAAGTTTTTGTTTCAATTAGCTTTAGGACGTATCCCTTGTTTGTTACCCAAGACACATTAAAAACTTAAATAGTCCATGTGATTGTTACCTTTGTATCTTCAATATGAGTTTTTGGATGAATGCATAATTTAGTCTATTATTTGCAAGATTATGGATGAATGTTTTTTGTCCCTCGCCTTTGTGTGTTCTTCATTTACCGATGAATTTTTACTAAGTGTGATTCATGATTGAGCTTGTTTTGTTTTAGAATGTTTAGTCTGCTTTTTTGTACTTAGAATTCATTTTGTTTACAAGTTGTCGTTGTAGGATTATCGTAAGTATTTACCTTGCGTGTGTATTTTTGTTTGAACCATACATTTGTTTTCCGTTTCAAAACTTTTTAATTCATGATATTTTGGTGGATTACTTTTGGTTCTTTGAGTTGTTTGGCCTTGTTTGAGAACAAACAAGTTCAATTTGGGGAGAGTTTGATAAGTGCAAATTGTAGTTATTTTTGTATATACTTTTTGTTGCACTTATCGACTGTTTGTTGTTAATAATCATTGAATAAACCCGACTTTTGTGTAAATACATTTAGTTTTTGTTTATTTGTGTTTTGTGTACATAGTGTACCGTTTGATGTTTTTCCATTCATTTTGTAGGTATTTGTTGCGTTTTGGAGCATTCAGGAATAAGGCGTCGGAGGCACGACTCCGAATGTGTATTTTCGGAATAAAAGACCTAGTTTTGAGTATTTCTGCTCAGGGGACTGCGTTGAGCGCATCCTCTAGTGCGCTAGCGCAATTTTGAAAGATTTGGTATAAGAAATTGTTTTAATCTCGCTTAGTGTGCAAGTCCCGCTAAAAGCGTTTAGGGCATTTTAGTGTGTTAAACAATCACAGTCTACTTATCACGGTGAGCCCGCTAAGTACGGTCTGTTGAGATCAGTTTTTTATAAATAGTTTAGAAACTGATTTTCTAGGTTTTTATCATCTCTTTCCCTCTTTGAGGAGCTCTGATCCAATTCTTTGTATCTTAGAGGTTCAAGCAACATCATTGGGTGGTTCATCATGTCGATTGGCTATGGGTGATCTCAGATCGTGTTGACACCGCAAAAAGTTTCCTATTCATCACCTTCTTCCATATGTATCATTCATATGGTGGGTGTTGTATGTATATCTTTACTCTTATTGTATATACATTTGTTGAACATGGGATTGTAAGAAATCTCTTTTACAAATTAATACTAGTGTTTATTCTTGATTTTTGCTTAATTGCGAAGTTTTGGTTTATCGTAGACATATGCTTTCCAAATCTCTTTCTTGAATGAATATTTATTAGGTCCTAGACTCTAGAAATAGATGTAGGCTTAATATTCATGCGGGTATCGATTATGAAATACATCTGGGTTATTTGAGTCAGTTGAGAGATTATCGACGAGAGCAATACGAGTGATGTCTCATTTTGCGTTAGAGATAGCCTTAGTGTGAGCGATACATGATGGTATTGACAAGTGATTTAGGTTGCATTCAATTGATAAGCAAGTTTAAGTATTTGATGGGTATAGTGAAATACGATTCCAGAATGAATTCTCTGAGGCTGCAGATGATTGTTTATTGCTTTTTTTTCCTGCTTTATTTACTTTTCCTGCACTTTTTTCCGCAAACTCCCCCTTTTCTAAACTTAGAAGTATTAAAACTATTGAGAGGTAGTTTTTCCATCTCACCAATATCTGTGGACAAGATAAGATATAACCTATGTCACTCGGTAAATTAATAACTTACTTTTTGCTTGCCGCTTTATCGCTTCTAGCAAAAGGGCATTGTTTCCAGGGATTGGTTTTGATATTAACTACATCGCGATAGTTTTGCTTTCGAAGTTTCATAAGTATGGCTATAATGTGTATTTTTAAATTTTCTCCATACTTGTTTATTTTGAACATTTACGTGATTTATACATTTGTATATAATATACTTGTTTTGGTTCACATTTGCCAAAGTGTGATTAGATGTGTAGTTCCGGTTAGAGCTTTAAGAGATTTAAGCGAAGGCGGGAATAAAGTGTTTGGCTCGTCCAAAGTAATTTGTTGTTTTGTAAATATTAGGCGTCAAGCTTACGACATAAAATAAGCATGTTCTATCGTTTTTGTTTCGTTGTTACTTTTTCATTCTAGCTTAGGTAGTATGGTGAACATTCATTAAACAAGTCGTACTCGGATTGTTCGTACAATTTTCAAATTTTCACTTTACAACTTGTTTAATCAACTTTCACCCATTCTTTTAGAATGTTTATGTTAGTTGTTTTATGTTGTTATTTTTTGCGGTTTTCCGCAAGTTTGTCGTGTTTAGCTTGTGGAAGTGTGTTTATGTTGTAAATGATGTTTAGATGTGTAAATGAGGATAATGTATGTAATTGTGAAGAGTGCTTCTAGACTGCAAGTTGTTGTCTTAGTTTTTCTTCTACTGGTGTAGCTCACTTAGCACGGTTGATCCCGCTTAGCGCGCTCTCTTGAGTTACGCCAATGAATTCTTTTTTATTTCACTTGGATCTCCTTTTTCCCACTTTCACCAAGGCTTTGTATTAGTAATTAACACTAGTACTATTTTAATTAATTCTTTCTTTTCTTGTTTGGACTCAAATTTTGTTTCGATGGCTTGAGGTTTCTTTTGGGGATTTTCCGATTTTGAGTGTGTCAACTTGCAGATGTATGGTAATGGTAGTTTTTGAAGTTGGTACTCTCCAGGTACTCGTTTATCGCTTTGTATAATATAACATATTTAGGAAACTTTTCATTTGTATAATTACCATGCCATTCAATATTTTTGCATTACTTACTTTTGATTGAATCACTTTAGTTCCCTTTTTACCCATAAATGTGAGGAAGCTTTCCATTGTTCATATATGCTGGAGGCCATAATTCTTGTTTTAACTGAATTTTATTATGTTTAATTTTTTGGTTGTGTTGATTGTATGAAAGCATGAACATGGTCAAGGCGTTTTTTATTTCATTTTAAGCACAACTACGTTGGCCAAATAGTCAATTCACCTTGTGAGCGTGTGATCATTAGTATCCCCTTTTGACTCTTTTTGTCGATATGCATATTGTTTTTGCTAAATGCTTGTCTATGAGTGTTTGGTTCATCTTTTTGTATGGATATTCATTCTTCTTTTTCTTGAACCCTCAACTATAGTTTCTTGATGAAGATCCCTCTACCGGGGATCATAGAAATTCTTAAATAAAAAGAATTTTACTCAGACCACACTGGGGATAACACTGCCAGGGGTAAAAATCTTCACTTAGGGAAAAAACAAGCATCTTGGGATAGAAACTCCACAGGGGATATTAATAAGTGCAAATTGTAGTTATTTTTGTATATACTTTTTGTTGCACTTATAGACTCTTTGTTGTTAATAATCATTGAATAAACCCGACTTTTGTGTAAATATGTTTAGTTTGTGATTATTTGTGTTTTTGTGTACATAGTGTATTGTTTGATGTTTTTCCATTCATTTTGTAAGTATTTTTTTCATTTTGGAGCATTGAGGAATAAGGTGTCAAAGGCACGGCTCTAGATGCGCATTTTCAGAATAGAAGACCCAATTTTGAGTAGTTCTGCTCAGGGGACCGTGCTAAGTGCATCCTCTAGTGCGCTACGTGAAATTTTGACAGATTTAGCAGAAGTGATTTTTTTGAGCCCGCTTCGTGCGGAAGTCCCGCTAAGCGCGGTTTAGTGTGTTAAATAAATGTAGCACGCTTAGTGCAGTGAGCCTACTAAGCACGGTCAGCTGAGATCAATTTTGTATAAATAGTTTAGAAACATATTTTCTAGGTTTTATCATCTCTTTCCCTCTTGGAGGAGCTCTGATCCAATTCTTTGTAGCTTAGAGGTACAAGCAACATCATTGGGTGGTTCATCATGTTGATTGGCTATGGATAGTCTCAGATCATGTTGACACCACAAGAAGTTTCCTATTCATCTCCTTCTTCCCTTTGTATCATTACTATGGTGGGTATTCTATGTATATCTTTACTCTTATTGTATGTACATTTGTTGATCATGGAATTGTATGAAATCTCTTTTACAAATTAATACCGGTGTTTATTCTTGATTTTTGCTTAATCGTGAAGTTTTGGTTTCTCGTATATGCTTTCCGAATCTCTTTCTTGAATGAATATCTATTAGGTCCTAGAATTCATACATATATTTAGGCTTAATATTCATGCGGGTATCGGTTATGAAAAGCATTCAGGTTATTTGAGTCGGTTGAGAGATTATTGACGAGAGAAATATGTGTGATGTCTCACTTTGCATTAGAGTTAGCCTTAGTGTGAGCGATACATGATGGTATTGACAAGTGATTTAGGCCGCCTGCAATTGATCAACAAGTTTAAGTATTTGACGGGTAGAGTTAAATGCGATTCCAAAATGAATTCTCTTAGGCTGCAGATGATTGTTTATTTCTTTCTTTACTGCTTTATTTACTTTTCCTGTACTTTTTTCGCAACCCCCCCCCCCCCCCCCCATTTTCAAAACTTAGAAGGATTAGAACTGTTGAACGATAGTTTTTCCCTATCACCAATCTCGGTGGACACGATAAGATATAACGTATATCACCCGGTGTAATAATGGCCAAAAATATGAGAGTCACCACCACTACTTTTTATCCTAACGATGGGTGAATAATATAATAACCCTAATTGATGATACATATATTTTAAGTTCTTGACTCACTCTAGAAGAAGGGAAGGTGTTAGGCACCCTTCATCTACCTTATTCACAAGGTTACTATGGTTTAGGTTTAAGGTTTAGGTATAAGGTTTTAATTTTTTAGTTAGGGGAACTCGCCACGATTTTTAAGTCGTATTCCTACGTATTCTCTTATGAGGAATCTGAGTCCCAATTCATAATTCGTAGTTGTTTGGTTAATGTTTTTTTATAGGATTGCAAAGAATTAATTTCGAACTATCTTTGAACCTTGTCTGAGTTGTAAGTTGAGTGATCGTAGACGCAGTTCACAGTTAATTTTGAATGTAATTTTATTTAATCCTTTTTCGAAAATATCCTGGGTTTTATTATGTTTTTGTAGAAAATCGTTTGATCGTTAGTTAGCTGTTTTAAATTTCGATTTGATTAAAGTGTATGGTAGGACATAGATCGGAGGAATGATAAAGTCTCCTCATAACATGGCTAGAAATTGGCCGCGCGTTGCTTGTCATGAAGGATGCAGAAGGAGTCTGATAAAGTATCCCTCATCATGTGGCCAGATATTGGCCACGTGTTGCTCACAGATGGAGTACCTGATGAGTTGCGTGAGTTTTAATATCTTTAAAAAATATTGAATTAATTTAAGGATTAAATATATTTTTCGTTCCTATAAATATCTCAAATTTCATTTTTAATCCTTATTAAAATAATGACATATTTTAGTCCCTACAAAATTATTATGCACATAGTTTTAGTCTCTGTTATTAAACTAACATGTATTTTTGAATGATTATTTTGTAGACATGTTTAGAACGTTATAAAAAGTTCCTTGAAAAAAAAGAAATTCAAAATTTGATTTCTCAGTCGAGATTTTCATTATTTTTATCAATATCTTTTGAAATTTAAAAAAATTATATTTAATTCTTCTCATTTTAAAAATTTCTAAAATTTGATAAAGAAATATTTTATAGTATTCTAAATACATATGAAAAACATTGTTCAAAAATTTAAAAGTTCAAGGATAATTAAACAGTTTTTAAAATTTTAGAAAATAACATAGACTAAATCTAGATAAACAAAAATTTGTTATTTTTTTAATAGGGATTAAAAATGAAATTTAAGATATTTATAAAGATTAAAAATATATTTAACCCTTAATTTAATTAAGAAATTTTTTAATTATATACAATCTTAGTGATTTAACTAATCTACTTAAATAAAACCTAATTAAAAATAAAAAAAAATATTTTTATATATTTTATATTTTTGATTAATTAAATAAAACTCAATTGATTTAATAAAACTCATTAAATAACCTAATCTAAATAGAAACATGTCTGTTGTGTTTTTATATGTTTTTATTACCTTTAGTGTATTATGATTTTTTCCTAATAACAATCAAATAGACTACATAAACTAAATAATGTAAAAAATGAAAATAAACAAAAGGTACAAATAGAAATTTAGAGAAGAGTGTATTGAATAATTTAAGTCCAAACTTAGAATTAAGAACTAAAACTGTAAGATACTCATTCTATTTGATAATAGTATCATTCATGAAAATGCAACAAATCACAAATTATGAAAGGTTTGAAAAGATACCTCGTGGGATGGGGGACAACCATCCATGCTCCCAATCCTTTCATGAGTGAGAGACTTGACCAATAGCTGTTACAGATGTTGTTTCCCCAAGAAGCTCATATAGAAATTCTGCAAAGCCTTTGTAGAATAAAATAACACCTGCAGTAGCCAAAAAATCTTAATGCCATATAAACAGTTTAATTAATTGTTTATCATATATCTCATCCGCCTCATAAAAATATGTTATAAGAAGTTGAGGTGATTAAAGAAATTTTATATACTAAAATATGTGCATCAAAAATTGGAAAGAAGTTTTTTACTCTGTGGATTGTGATTGTTTGTGTTAAATGGTTTTGTATGTGGAGAGGGAATACTTCATGAATATACTGTGAATGTGAGAATTGGTTTTGAAGAAAAAAAAAAAAAGGGTCAGTACAAAATATAATATAAATAATTATCAGATAATTGATAAAATATTTAAGAGATAACCTGTTGGAATCCTCATCATAACAAAGAAATTGATAAAGTAAAATTGAAAATGAGAGGGAGGGGGCCTCTTATAGAAATCACCGGTCACAATAGTTTTTGAAAGAAAATGTGTGAAGAAAAGTTGAGAAGAAATTGTGGTTATTTGGATTTGTTTCACAGAGTTTCTGTTCAAAAATCCTGAAATAAACCAAAAGTAAGAGAAAGATCGAGGTTATGAAATTCTGGAGGAAAAATTATGATGGTCAATAGTTCTATTTATAGAGTTAAAATTAGGTTGAAAAACTTGAAAATTAAATTACCCAAATGTTTACCTTGGGTTTTGGTAAACAACCGCTGATCCTCCAAATGGTTACTTATTTGGTTACTCGCAGGATCGATCAGATTGATCCTATGGACATAGGTTGATTTTGAAGTTTGATTAAGTTGGATAAGGCTTTAAATAAAAGGTTTCAAGTAAATTGCATAAAGGAAAGACTTGGTAAAATAAACAAGGCTTTAAAGTAAAGGTTCGACAGGAAATGTAAAGAGAAAAGCGAGTAAAATTCTGGGAAAGTAAATGACTTTAATTGATAAAATTGGTGTTTCACACATACATTTCTCAACAATTCTTTCTCACACGCTGGGTACTCGAATCTATATGAGTGACTTTGTATAGAATTGTGAACACACCCGCGAGAAACTACATGTCTACTCCTATTTATACTAAAACATTCCAAGTAACCGTCGGGCAGTTACACTGCTTCGAGATCAATCCACTTGGCACGTTCTCCATGCTTGACGCTCCAGATCCTTGCACGTTTGCACGTAGTAACTGCTGGAAACCGTTTTCCCTCCAAAAAGCTTGAATTTCAAACTGCTCCACTCTGGACCATCGAACACGTTCGTCAAGAGACATCTTCGACGAGAAACTCCTTCGACGTCGAAGGCAATCAGCCTTCTTCCTTGGAAGAAATCTTCTAAGTATTTTGCCATCTTTCGACAGGCATTTCGACAGACTTAGCCAGCCGAAGACATTCTTCAGCTTTAATGGCTGTCATCAATCAAAACAAAGGTGTCGAATTTAGGAGCCAACAAATTGTCCCCCAAGAATGCCTTATTTCGACTCTGAAAGAAAAAGGCATTCTTTGAAACGCCATTCGACACCTGTCTTTCCACGCTTAGTCACAAGTTAACTTGTGCACTTTTTGTTGCTTTTTACCAACTATTAGCAATCCCAAGAAAACCATCATTGATTTGATCCTAGGACGTCACTTTCAGTACGGCGTGCAGTACCAAACGTCACTTCAGAATTTGTCATTATGACAATGCTCAAAAACGAGGACGCACGCTGCGTCTCTCTACTTCTGCAGAAACGGCCAAAACAACAAGGGGCTGCCACGCGTCCCACTAATTCCTGCAGCATTAAATGGCATTTAATGTCCTCGTTATTGGGGATTTCTCCCACTACTATAAATAGCAGTGAATATCCCATTGTGGGACTTTTTACGCCAACTAGCCTTCAAACTTCCTTGTTTTCACATAAGTTTGCTATCTTTGCAGAAAACTCTTCCTCTTGGGCTAACATACTTCCCAGAGTTTTGTCAGATGCAGCTATGTACAATCTCATACTCCTATTGCTACAAGGAGGCACCAAAATAGGTGGCTTAGTGAGGTACCCTTTGATTTTGTCGAAGGCTTCTTGTTGCTCCTGCCCCCATTCGAACCCCTCTTTATTCAGTCGAAGTAAGGGTGAAAAGGCCTGAGCTTTCCCACTTAGATTAGATATAAACCTTCTTAAGAAATTTATCTTGCCTAAGAGAGATTGCAATTCCTTCTTATTCGATGGCACTTTCGCTTCCAGAATTGCCTTCGTCTTGTTCTGGTTGATTTCGATTCCTTTCTTGTGGACAACGAAGCCTAAGAAATCTCCAGCTTTCACACAGAACGCACACTTCAAAGGGTTCATCTTCAGACCATGTTCTCTCATTCTTTCGAATGATTGTCGAAGGTGGTCAATATGGTTCTTCCTGGAAACAGATTTTATAACAATATCATCAATATAAACTTGCATAAAAGTGTTAATAAAATCACGGAAGATAGTATTCATTGCTCGTTGGTACGTTGCCCCAGCGTTCTTTAGGCCAAAAGGCATCACTACCCATTCATAAGTGCCTAAGGCCCCAAGGCATCGAAAAGCTGTTTTCGACACATCCTCTTCAGCAATGAATATTTGATTATATCCTGAATAACCATCGAGCATACTCAGGTATTCGTAGCCAGCGGCAGAATCGACTAGCATTTCCGCCACAGGCATAGGATATTCATCTTTGGGGGTGGCAGCATTCAAATCTCTGAAATCTATGCACACCCTTAATGTGCCATTTTTCTTAATTACTGGCACAATATTTGCAATCCATTCGACATACCTTGTAACACGGATGAATTTGCATTTCAGAAGTCTTTCGACCTCCGTTTTGATCTTCGACAGTATTTCTGGAGCGAAGCGCCTTGGATTTTGCTTGATTGGCTTCTTTCCAGGTTTGATTGGCAACTGAAGTTCTACCAATCCTCTGTCGAGACCAGGCATTTCGTCATAATCCCATGCAAAACAGTCTTTAAACTCTTTCAGCAATTGGATTACTTCCAACCTAAGTTCTGGATCGATTTTGGCGCTGATGTAAGTTGGCCTTTTCTCTGATCCTTCGCCTAAGTTGATTTCTTCTAAAGGGTCTTGTGCTAACATTTTAATGTTGTTCGCCAAGGGATCCTTTTCGAAGCCCAAAGGCTCATCGTCATAGATAGCGTCGAGCCTCTGTTCCTGCATTTCTTCTGGCATGATATCAGGAGGTTTTGGAACGAAATCCTTTCCTGGGCCAACAGCAGATATTTGTTGATCATTGGCCTGTGTGGCCATGTACTTTACTTCGGCTTCGAGAGCCGTTATCATCTTGGTTTCGGCTACATAAGCCGAAATTCGCTTCAAAGATTGTGACTCAGTCATTATCACTGAATTCACTCCCCCAACCAGTTGGTTGGATATCAGTTAACCCACTGAAGTCTATGTGGGACAAGTCTTCTTTGTCCCATTGGAAACCATGCTCAGGATGCAGGTATAGGGAACAAAAGGTGTTTGGCGCTGGCGCCATGTCGAAGTCAGGTGTTGGACATGGCCCTATGTGAGCCAAGTTTTTGTCGAAATCTGCCACACCCAAGTGATTCACTTCGCCAAGGTAGTAGCTTTGATCTGCCTCTATGTTTTCGACCATCCCATCTGGACGCCATAGCAACAGTCTTTGATGCATCGATGAAGGCACAACGCCAACACCATGAATCCATTCACGGCCTAACAAAAGGTTGTAGTTAGGTTTGGCCGATATGACCATGAACATCGTTGGTCGAAGGATAGACCCAACTTTGATATCTAGCTGGATCACTCCCATAGTGGTCCCAATGCCGCCCTCATAGTTCGACAAGACCATGTTGTGGGGTTTAATTTCCTCATCCCTTTTGCCAATTTTCCTTAGCATAGAGTGAGGGATAATATTGATGGTTGCCCCACAATCGACCAATATTTTATTCACAGTGGTTTCTTCGAGCTTAGCCCTTATGAACAAAGGCTTGAGGTGATTCTTCATCGCCTCTGTAGGTGGCTCGAAGAAGCCATTTTGTTCCTCAGTAGTGCCATTGTCCGTGACAAAATAGCACACTGGCCTATGTTTGGCCATTTCTTGCTCCACCTCCCAGTCACTTGCTTCGACTTCTACCTGTTGATTGAATTCCCTGGGCAGCACTGAAACAATATTCACCATTATATCCAAAGTATCATCAGACTCAGCATCATCTTCGTCTTCGACTTCACTTTGGTTAGGCCAAACTAGCCTGTTGGTAACTGGCTCTCTCTCAAGAGGCTTCCTTTGTTTCCTTTGAGGAACATTCGAACTAGTTTCTGCCTTAGGTTCGTTGGCAGCCTCCCTTTCAGCTTTTCGTCTCCTTTGATATCTCCTCCATTGAGATCGAGACATAGGGTTTTTACCCTTGTAGTTGCTGGACACTTGTGCAACCTTAGGTGCAGCAACTTGAGGCTCTTTCTTTTGAGTCAAAGAGGAACCTCTTGGCACATCGAAGGAATGCCATTTCTCCTCACTTGGCCTTTTCCGGCCAGAGGTTTTGTACCAAGTGTCTACTGGTACATTTGTTGGAGGCCTAAAAGTCAATGGCCTCCTGTCTTGGTTAGAACCCCTTCTGGGGTCATGTCGAAGGTCAGCATTCTCCCTTCTCTTGTTCGCTGCTCTCACGCCTTGTATGTGCTCAGCAGCTTTTTTATCAAAGATCGAACTGCATCTTGGACACAGCATCACCTCTGATTTCTTTTTCTGGCATCTTTGTAAAAAATCTGCCAAGTTTTCGTTTTCTCGAGGGAAAGCCGTCTTATTAGCCTGCTCTTGCCTTATGGCCTCTTCTGATGCTTTTGGGTCAGAAAGTTCAACCATGTTGATATTCATTGTATCTTTATTAGCAAGAGTTAACTGCTTCATTTGTATTTCCAGATTCTCCGTCTGGCCTTGAACAGTGGCCAAGTGGGAACTGGGCTTTGATCCAGTTTTTTGTGCTTCAGCAGTCTCCGACTTCGGGTTCTCGACCGCTTTCTGGACAGCTTCAATTGTCTTCCTGGATAAATTTCCAGAAAAACTGCCAAAGATTGGCATGTTGATGTGGTCCTTTGAGACTTCGACCATGGTAATTCCTGGCTTCTTCGACTGGATCCTGGTTGCCTCTATCATGTTCACCTCAGAGGGTTCTGCATAGTGGGCTTCAGCCTTCAGTGGATTGGAGTCGACAGCCATGGGGGATTTGTCAGCAAACTTTAATCTCCCTTCCTCAATAGCGTCTTGCACAAGATTCCTGAAAAGAAAACATTGAGAAGTTTTATGGCCCAAAAAATTATGATATTTGCAAAAACCTCTCTTCTTTCTTTGATCAAGAGGAGGCACTTTTACCCCAGGGGGTACTATCATTTGGCCATCTTTAACTAGCAAGTCGAATATTTCATCACATTTTGTGATGTCAAAACTATAAGTCTTTTTTGGGAACCTATCGTTGGTTCTGTCTGGACCAATGGGATTTTTTCCATTTGAGGGGACTAACTGTTTACAAGAGTATGGTGGCCCTTGTTTTAGTTCTGCTAAATCGACTTCTCCTTCTTCGACAGTTAAAGTATCGTCGAAGGATTCTAGATCTTCGTCATCCATCTCAACGTACGCTATTCTCTCTCTCTTGTGAGTTTTCGTTGCCTTAGCTTTTTCAGCTTTGAGGCGTTCGACCTGTCGAACTCTGTCGGCCAGTTGGGCCATGTCTCCTAGGTACTGAGTGTCTAGCTTCTTCCTAATGGAATAATCTAAACCGCCTGCGGCTATTTCGACCAACTCATGTTCTGGCACTTGTGTAAAACATCTCGCCTTGAGCAACCTAAACCTATTTAGATATTCGTCTATAGGTTCAGTGAAACGTCTCTTCACACTGGCCAGTTCTTTCAGGCTTATCTTGGTTTGCCCCATGTAGAATTGTTCATGGAACAATCTTTCCAACTGGGTCCAATGATGGATCGAATTGGGGGGGGGGGGGGGGGGGGGAGAGTTGTAAACCAAGTAAAAGCGTTCTTGGTTAAAGAACTTGGGAAGTATTTGATCCTTAGGTTTTCGTTATTCGAAATGTCTCCTGCTTCGATCAAATATCTTGCCACATGCTCGACAGTAGATTCTGTCGTGTCCCCAGAGAACTTAGTAAATTTGGGGACTTT
Source organism: Vicia faba (assembly GCA_948472305.1). NCBI lineage: Eukaryota > Viridiplantae > Streptophyta > Magnoliopsida > Fabales > Fabaceae > Vicia > Vicia faba. The sequence goes on from OX451735.1 coordinate 1,233,693,926, forward strand.
GCATCTAGGAGGTAAGTCCGTTTGTAACACATATTCTGACAATGGAGATGTAAAGTTGGGCCTTCGAAAGCCCATGTTCATCCCATTCTGAGTCATGATCCTTTCGATCATGGTTGCCAGATTGTTTTCCAAACCCATGTTTTGGTATTGGATATGCTGAACCACTTCGTCAGCATTTTGGTTTCTGTTAACTAACCTTACCTCTGGGGCTATTACCCTAGGTTCTTCGACAGGTTGTTCCAATCGTGCCCTAAGGTTTTCTTCGACAGGCTGTTGAGCCTGGTTAATGGTGGTTTCTTCCTCTACAAATATCCCCTGATTTCCCCTTATTTGCGCCCTTTGGGGCTGTCGAATAGGTGGGGGTACTCCAAAGAAGTCAGCCAAACGCGTCATTTGCGCTGTAACTTGCTGATTCGATTGAGTAGTATTTTGTATTAGAGGATTTAGCACTGTACTCAAAGTTTGTGCCAACATTTGCACCATATCATGGTTGCTTTCGTCCATCTGTTGCCTCAAGACTGCTGTCGAGGCATTTGTAAGGCCATGGGCTACTTGGGACGTTCCTCCTAAGAGTTGAGTCCTATTTCTATTCGCCATGCCTACTCCAGAGCCTTGGAGTGGCGAAGAGGCACTCACGAAAGGGTCTGAAAAAGTGGACGCAGCATTCGTCAGGCTTGCCACTTCAGAAGTTGGCATACCATAGAATGGAATAAATCCTGGGGGAACCACAGGCCTTGTGCCTATATTTCCCCTTGGTGGGGGAGTTCCCAAAGGTATTCTGGGGCCTGTTAAGGAAGTTATTGGCCCCGTGGTTGTGACCGACACTGCTGGTGTCGAACCAATGTTTGTCGCTTCACTTACGGTCATACTAACCGTTGCTCCCACACTTGTTTGTGGGATTTCGTTATTGTTTGGCGGATTCGCCATCTCTTCCCTTCTTCTGGCGGTATTGTTATCGTTAGTGTATATTCTACCACTTCTCAATAACATACAACTCGAAAAGATGAGATTATTTTCAACAATCAACACACAGTCCCACCAGGTGTGCCAATTTGTTTACCTTGGGTTTTGGTAAACAATCGCTGATCCTCCAAATGGTTACTTATTTGGTTACTCGCAGGATCGATCAGATTGATCCTATGGACATAGGTTGATTTTGAAGTTTGATTAAGTTGGATAAGGCTTTAAATAAAAGGTTTCAAGTAAATTGCATAAAGGAAAGACTTGGTAAAATAAACAAGGCTTTAAAGTAAAGGTTCAACAGGAAATGTAAAGAGAAAAGCGAGTAAAATTCTGGGAAAGTAAATGACTTTAATTGATAAAATTGGTGTTTCACACATACATTTCTCAACAATTCTTTCTCACACGCTGGGTACTCGAATCTATATGAGTGACTTTGTATAGAATTGTGAACACACCCGCGAGAAACTACATGTCTACTCCTATTTATACTAAAACATTCCAAGTAACCGTCGGGCAGTTACACTGCTTCGAGATCAATCCACTTGGCACGTTCTCCATGCTTGACGCTCCAGATCCTTGCACGTTTGCACGTAGTAACTGCTGGAAACCGTTTTCCCTCCAAAAAGCTTGAATTTCAAACTGCTCCACTCTGGACCATCGAACACGTTCGTCAAGAGACATCTTCGACGAGAAACTCCTTCGACGTCGAAGGCAATCAGCCTTCTTCCTTGGAAGAAATCTTCTAAGTATTTTGCCATCTTTCGACAGGCATTTCGACAGACTTAGCCAGCCGAAGACATTCTTCAGCTTTAGTGGCTGTCATCAATCAAAACAAAGGTGTCGAATTTAGGAGCCAACACCAAAACACTGAAAAGCCTAAAGCATGGTCTCTAAAAAAGAAAAGAAAATTAGTAACAAAAAAATAGAAAAAGAAAATATTAAAAGTGCAACATAATAGATTCAAACCCTAGACCTCATACTTGCAAGCTTCATTCTTTACGAACTGTGTTATGTTACTCATTTGAAATAAAAAAAACCCAATTGAAAGTATATGAAAGTTAACAAGTATTTTCTATTTAAAATACAAATAATTTGAAATAAACTGTTATACCTTTTTAAATGAGCGAAATAAATTATTGCTAAAATGTTAGTAAAATTGAACAAAAGAATATTATAAAAATCAATGTTGAAAATATTTTTGACTGTAGAAATAAAGAGCGGGAAAATTTGGGGTATGACACTCGGTAAATTAATAACTTACTTTTTGCTTGCCGCTTTACTGCTTCTAGTAAAATGGCGCCGTTGCCGGGGATTAGTGTTGATATTAACTAAATCACGATAGTTTTGCTTTTTAAGTTTCAAAAATATGTCTATAACGTGTATTTGTACATTTTTCTCCATACTTGTTTATTTTGTACATTTATGTGATTTATACATTTGTATACAGTATACTTGTTTTGTTTCACGTTTGTCAAAGTGTGGTTAGATGTGTAGTTCTGGTTAGAGCTTGAAGAGATTTGAGCGAAGGCGGGAGTGAAGCGCTTGACTCTTCCGAAGCAATACGTTGTTTTATAAATATTAGACGTCGAGTTTACGACGTAAAATAAGCATGTTTTATCATTTTTTTCCGTTGTTACTTTTTCATTCTAGCTTAGGTAGTGTGGTGAACATTAATTAAACAAGTTGTACTCGGATTGTTCGTAAAATTCTCAAATTTTCAATTTACAACTTGCTTAATCAATTTTCACTCATCCTTTTAGAATGTTTATGTTAGTTGTTTTATATTTTTTTTTATGGTTTTCTGCAAACTTGTCGTGTTTAGCTTTTGGAAGTGTGTTTGTGTTGTAAATGCTATTTAGATGTGTAAATAAAGATAGTGTATGTGATTGTGGAGGGTGATGCTTGACTGCATGTTGTTGTCCTGGTTTTTATGCTACTGGTGTAGGGCGCTTAGCGCGGTTGATCCCGCTTAGCGCGCTCTCCTAAGTTGCGTCAGTGAGTTCTTTTTATTTCACTCGACTCTTCTTTTCCCACTTTCAGCAAGGCTTTGTATTAGTAATTAACAATAGTATTATTTTAACTAATTCTTTATTTTGTTGTTTGGACTCAAATTTTGGTTTGATGGCTTGAGGTCACTTTTGGTGATTTTCTGATTTTGAGTGTGTCAACTTGCAGATTATGGTACTTGCCAGATACTCGTTTATTGCTTTTATAACATAACATGTTTAGGAAACTTTTCATTTGTATAATTACCATGCCATTCATTCTTTTTGCATTACTTGCTTTTGATTGAATCACTTTAGTTCCCTTTTTACCCATGAATGTAGGGAAGCTTTCCATTGTTCATATATGTTAGAGGCTACAATTATTGTTTTAGTAGAATTTTATTATGTTTAATATTTTGTTTGTGTTGATTGTATGAAAGCATAAACATGATCAAGGCATTTTTTGTTTCATTTTGAGCACAACTACCTTGACCAAATATTCAATTCACCTTGTGAGTGTGTGATCATTAGTATCCCCTTTTGACTCTTTTTGTCGATATCTATGTTGTGTTTGCTAAATGCTTGTCTATGAGTGTTTGGTTCATCTTTTTGTATGAATATTTATTCTTTGTTTTCTTGAACCCTCAACTATGATTTATGATTTAAATTTTTATGTTGCCTTAGAAAGTACGGAGTATTCACAATATGATATGGTTGAATTCAAGTTGGGGAGAGAAATGTTTATGTGCTTGTGTGTATTACTATGAGGTTGAGAAAGAAAAGGAAGAAAAAAAAAGTGAAAAAGAAAGAAAATAAAAATAAAGAAAAAAAGAAAAGTTTTGAAAAACAAAAACAAAAAGAGTATGGAATAATGTTGTGATAATAAGTGATGCGTGTTGGTTTGAAATTTGGAATGAAGAAAAAGTTTGATTGAAATTATTTTGTGAGTCTTTGTGAGTTGATTACTCCCTTAGGTTAAGGCAAGTTTTTATTTTGATTAGATTTAGGACTTATCCCTTGTTTGTTAACCATGCCACATTAAAACCTTAAATAGCCCATGTGATTGTTGCATTTGTATCTTCAATATGAGTTTTTAGATGAATGCATAATTTAGTCTATTATATGCAAGGTTGTAGATGAGTGTTTTTTGTCCCTCGCCTTTGTGTGTTCTTTATTTACCGATGAATTTTTACTAGGTGTAATTCATGATTGAGCTTGTTTTATTTTAGAATGTTTAGTCTGCCTTTTGTACTTAGAATTCATTTTGTTTACAAGTTATCGTTGTAGGATTTTCGTAAGTATTTACCTTGCGTGTGCATTTTTGTTTGAACCATACATTTGTTTTCCGTTTTAAAACTTGTTAATTCATGATATTTTGGTTGATTACTTTTGGTTCTTTGAGTTGTTTGGCCTTGTTTAAGAACAAACAAGTTCAAGTTGGGGAGAGTTTGATAAGTGCAAATTATAGTTATTTTTGTATATATTTTTTGTTGCACTTATCGACTCTTTGTTGTTAATAATCATTAAATAAACCTGACTTTTGTGTAAATACATTTAATTTATGTTTATTTATGTTTTGTGTACATAGTATACCGTTTGATGTTTTTCAATTCATTTTATAGGTATTTATTGCATTTTGAAGCATTCAGGAATAAGGTGTTAAAGGCACGGCTCTGGATGCACATTTTGGGAATAAAAGACCCAGTTTTGATTAGTTCTGCTCAGGGGACCGTGTTAAGCGCATCCTCTAGCGTGCTAGCACAATTTTGAAAGATTTGGTGTAAGTGATTTTTTTGATCCCGCTTAGTGCGCAAGTCCCACTAAGCGCGGTTTAGGGTACTTTAATTTATTTAATAATCGCAGCCCCGCTTATCGCGGTGAGCCCGCTAAGCGCGGCCTGTTGAGATCAGTTTTTTATAAATAGTTTAGAAACTGATTTTCTAGGTATTTATCATCTCTTTCCCTCTTTGAGGAGCTCTGATCCAATTCTTTGTATCTTAGAGGTTCAATCAACATCATTGGGTGGTTCATCATGTCGATTGGCTATGGGTGGTCTCGGATCATGTTGACACCGCGGGAAGTTTCCTATTCATCTCCTTCTTCCATATGTATCATTCCTATGGTGGGTGTTGTATGTATATCTTTACTCTTATTGTATGTACATTTGTTGATCATGGGATTGTAAGAAATCTATTTTACAAATTAATACCAGTGTTTATTCTTGATTTTTGCTTAATCGCAGAGTTTTGGTTTGTCGTAGACATTTGCTTTCCGAATCTCTTTCTCGAATGAATATCTTTTAGGTCCTAGACTCTAGACATAAATGTAGGCTTAATATTCGTGTGGGTATCGGTTATAAAATGCATCTGGGTTATTTGAGTCGATTGAGAGATTGTCGACGAGGGTAATACGGGTGATGTCTTATTTTGCGATAGAGATAGCCTTAGTGTGAGCGATACATGATGTAATTTACAAGTGATGTAGGCCGCGTGCAATTTATAAGCAAGTTTAAGTATTTGACGGGTATAGTGAAATGCGATTTTAGAATGAATTTTTTTAGGCTGCAGATGATTGTTTATTTCTTTTTTTACTACTTTATTTACTTTTCCTGCACTTTTTTCCGCAAACTCCCCCTTTTCCAAACTTAGAAGTATTAAAACTATTGAACGGTAGTTTTTCCCTCTCACCAATATTTGTGGACAAGATACGATATAACCCATTTCACCCGGTAAATTAATAACTTACCTTTTGCTTGCTGCTTTACCGCTTCCAGCAAAATGGCGCTGTTGCCCGAGATTGGTTTTGATATTAAATACATCGTGATAGTTTTGCTTTCGAAGTTTCATAAGTATGTCTATAATGTGTATATTTACATTTTCTCCTTACTTGTTTATTTTTTACATTTACGTGATTTATGCATTTGTATATAATATACTTGTTTTGTTTCACGTTTGCTAAAGTGTGGTTAGATGTGTAGTTCTGATTAGAGCTTGAAGAGATTTAAGCGAAGGTGGGAAATAAGTGTTTAGCTCGTCCAAAGCAATGTGTTGTCTTGTAAATATTAGGCGTCAAGCTTACTATGTAAAATAAGCATGTACTATAGTTTTTTGTTTCGTTGTAACTTTTCATTCTAGCTTAGGTAGTATGGTGAATATTCATTAAACAAGTTGTACTCGGATTGTTCATAAAATTCTCAAATTTTCACTTTACAACTTGTTTAATAAATTTTCACCCATTCTTTTAGAATGTTTATGTTAGTTGTTTTATGTTGTTTTTTGGTGGTTTTCCGCAAGTTTGTCGTGTTTAGCTTGTGGAAGTGTGTTTATGTTGTAAATGATGTTTAGATGTGTAAATGAGGATAGTGTAGGTAATTATGGAGGGTGTTGCTAGACTGCAAGTTGATGTCCTGGTTTTTCTGCTACTGTTGTAGCACGCTTAGCACGGTTGATCCCTCTTAGTGCGCTCTCCTAAGTTGCGCCAGTGAATTATTTTTATTTCACTTGGATCTCCTTTTTCCCGCTTTCACCAAGGCTTTGTATTAGTAATTAACATTAGTATTATTTTAACTAATTCTTTCTTTTGTTGTTTGGACTCAAATTTTGGTTCGATGGCTTGAGGTCGATTTTGGTGATTTCCAATTTTGAGTGTGTCAACTTGAGGATGTATGGTAATAATAGTTTTTGAAGTTGGTACTCTCCAGGTACTCGTTTATCGCTTTCTATAACATAACATGTTTAGGAAACTTTTCATTTGTATAATTACCATGTCATTCATTATTTTTGCATTACTTGCTTTTAATTGAATCACTTTAGTTCGTTTTTACCCATAAATGTGAGGATGCTTTCCATTGTTCATATATGCTGGAGACCATAATTCTTGTTTTAACTGGATTTTATTATGTTTAATCTTTTGTTTGTGTTGATCGTATGAAACATGAACATGATCAAGGAATTTTTTGTTTCATTTTGAGCACAACTACCTTGGCCAAATAGTTAATTCACCTTGTGAGTGTGTGATCATTAGTATCCCCTTTTGACTCTTTTTGTCGATATTCATGTTGTTTTTTCTAAATGCTTGTCTATGAGTGTTTGATTCATATTTTTGTATGGATATTGATTCTTTTTTTATTGAACCCTCAACTATGGTTTATGGTTTGAATTTTTACCTTGACTTAGAAAGTAGAGAGTATTCACATTATGATATGGTTGAATTCAACTTGGAGAGAGAAATATTTATGTGCTTGTTTAGAAAGAAAAAGAAGAAAAAGAAGTGAAAAAGAAAGAAAATAAAAAGAAAGATAAAAAGAGAAAAGTTTTGAAAAATAAAAACAAAAAGAGTATGGAATAATGTTGTGATAATAAGTGATGTGTGTTGGTTTGAAATTTGGAATGTAGAAGAAGTTTGCTTGAAATTATTTTGTGAGTCTTTGTGAGTTGATCACTCCCTTAGGTTAAGTCAAGTTTTTGTTTCGATTAGCTTTAGGAATTATCCCTTATTTGTTAACCAAGCCACATTATAACCTGAAATAGTCCATGTGATTGTTGTCTTTGTATCTTCAATATGAGTTTTTGGATGAATGCATAATTTAGACTATTATTTGCAAGATTGTGGATGAGTATTTTTTTGTCCCTCACCTTTGTGTGTTCTTCATCTACCGATGAATTTTTACTAGGTGTAATTCATGATTGAGCTTGTTTTGTTTTAGAATGTTTAGTATGCTTTTTGTACTTAGGATTCGTTTTGTTTACATGTTGTCGTTGTAGGATTGTGTAAGTATTTACCTTGCGTGTGTGTTTTTGTTTGAACCATACATTTTTTTTTCGTTTTAAAACTTGTTGATTCATGATGTTTTGGTTGATTACTTTTGGTTTTTTGAGTTGTTTGGCCTTGTTTGAGGACAAACAAGTTCAAGTTGGAGAGAGTTTAATAAGTGCAAATTATAGTTATTTTTGTAGATACTTTTTGTTGCACTTATCGACTCTTTGTTGTTAATAATCATTGGATAAACCCGACTTTTATGTAAATACATTTAGTTTGTGTTTATTTGTGTTTTTGTGTATATAGTGTATCGTTTCTTATTTTTCCATTCATTTTGTAGGTATTTGTTGCATTTTGGAGCATTGAGGAATAAGGTGTCGAAGGCATTGCTCCAAATGCGTGTTTTCGAAATAAAAGACCCACTTTTGAGTAGTTCCGCTCAGGGGACCGTGCTAAGTGCATCCTCTAGCATGCCATGCACAATTTTGATAGATTTGGAAAAAGCGATTTTTTGAGCCCGCTTAGCGTGCAAGTTCTGCTAAGCGCGGTTTAGGGCGGTTTAGTGTGTTAAAGAAATGCAGTCCGCTTAGCGCGATGAGCCCGCTAAGTGCAGTCTGCTGATATCACTTTTGTATAGATAGTTTAGACATAAATTTTCTAGGTTTTTATCATCTATTTCCCTCTTGGAGGAGCTCTGATCCAATTCTTTGTAGCTTAGAGGTTCAAGCAACATCATTGGATGGTTCATCATGTCCATTGGCTATGGGTGGTCTCGGATCATATTGACACCGCGAGAAGTTTCCTGTTCATCTCCTTCTTCCCTGTGTATCAATTCCATGGTGAGTGTTGTATGTATATCTTTACTCTTATTGTATTCATATTTGTTGATCATGGGATTGTAAGATATCTCTTTTACAAATTAATATCGGTGTTTATTCTTGATTTTTTCTTAATCGCAAAGTTTTGGTTTGTCATAGACATATGCTTTCTGAATCTCTTTCTTGAATGAATATTTATTAGGTCCTAGACTCTAGACATAAATTTAGACTTAATACTCATGTGGGTATCGGTTATGAAATGCATCCGGGTTATTTGAGGCGGTTGAGAGATCGTCGACGAGAGAAATATGGGTGATGTCTCACTTTGCATTAGAGACAACCTTAGTGTGAGCGATACATGATGGTATTGACAAGTGATTTAGGTTGCGTGCAATTGATCAACAAGTTTAAGTATTTGATGGGTAGAGTGAAATGTGATTCCAGAATGAATTCTCTTAGGCTGTAGATGATTGTTTATTGCTTTCTTTACTACTTTATTTACTTTTTCCTGCACTTTTTCTGTAACCCCTCCCCCCTTTCCAAACTTAGAAGGATTTAAACTGTTGAACGGTAGGTTTTCCCTCTCACCAATCTCTGTGGACACGATATGATATAACCTATATCACTCAGTACATTAATAACTTACTTTTTGCTTGCCGCTTTACTACTTCCAACTGATATATCAACCAAAATCTTCTATCATCAGGGATGAAAAGGGTTATGACTTCCACTCCCATGCATATCACATTGGGGAAACATGACACTTGCTCCACTGGGGAAAGAAAACTTGTTCCACTGGGAAATAAAAGGCAAGTTAATCTGGAAGGTCCTCGAAATTCGACTTCGACTAGGGATAAATACTACCTCTTGGTAAGCAGAGAAAACTTTAGATGGTAGCATCATGATATAACCTACACTGGGGATAACCATCTTTGTAGGATCTATTCCAACAAGGACATGTACTATGGAGAAGATATCACTCCATTGGGAATAAAAAGTGTCTTTATAGGACACCACCCAAAATCTTCCATGGGTAAATAGGGATCTCTTCAAGAAACTCTGATACAGGCAGACCACACTGGAGAGAGAGAGTGACCCTTCACTGAGGGGGATAATTCATACTTCATGGGGAGAAAAAATGCCAACCTCACCGGGGAAGCCACAAAATGTCGACTCCAAGGGGAGTATATCAATAATCTCCAGTAGGTAAATAAATGACTCTTTCGAGAAGTTTAGAAAGGAACATATTGCACTGAGGAGAATAAATGTACTTAGGTGAGAGTACACCTTCACTGGGGATAGAGGATTCTGTCTTGAGCAAAGGTGTGCATTCACTAGGGAAATTGATTTCCATTCTGCAGAAATCCTCATCCTTTAAGACCCTCATGTTGGTCACATACAGAACTTCCTTGGTTCATTTGTTGGTACGCTTCTTGTCATAAAACACCAATAGTACTTGCAAAAAGGGAAATTACAGCAATATGCCCCAAGTATGGAATGGCAACCTTAGCCTAGGAATAAATAATCTGAACTAACAACCACTGGGTAAAAACTGCGATGCAAGATTGCAACCCCAACATGTCAACTCCGAGTAGAAATGCCACTGAAAAGAAGACTTTGGAGAGGATGCTACAAAAATAAATTGCAGTCCACCAAAAAGAAATCATATTGACTTCAAATAACTCCTAAATTTCTGGGGATAAAATGCATTCTCCTCCTGCAGAGAAATGATGAATGTTTTGCTGGGGAATAAAGATCTCTAAAGAGAAACCCTTTAGCAAACAAACATTTGTCGAGTAGTAATGGATCCTTTATTGGGTAAAGGAGTCCTTCTAGGAAATCGCGTTTCCATCATGAAACCTTGTAAGGGTAACAACCTCACACACTTCTTGCTATCTTGCTCGTACCCTGCTGAGGATAACGATCCAAACTTCCTGACATGCTCTTTAAATTCACAAGTTGCTTAGCATGCACATGGACTTAATCTGATCAACCCTTGAAGAGTAGGAAATGCCCCTACATGAATTCTTGCCCCAGTCTGTAGGGCCTTTAAATAAATTTGCCTCGAGAGGACTTCCTAAGATCTGTACCGTAAAGATAACCTTCCCTAGTATTATGAACCTTGGAACACTACTTCTGGCTAACCAAAGTTGGAGATGGTTTCAACCATGCTTGAATGAATGCCCCCTGCATCTTCAGATTTTGAAATGATTTTCCTCTGATTAATCAGATTCTCAGAGGGATTTGTCAAATCTCGACATAACGGCCCTAGTTTGACTGCACTTGAGGGATCAAATCCCGACTTGAATGCCTCAAATTGGACACTTTTGAGATATCTCCTCCCGACTTTGGTTGCCCCAGGATGGCTGCATTCCCCAACGAACAATGCTGGGAAAAGAAACTCACTCATACTCAACAGAGTCTTAATCTTTTCCTTTTAAGGGTAAGTACTTATGTCTTGAAAGTAGGCTAGTACAGAATTGTACTTCTCGACTTAAATTACCTCATGTTCAAGCAGATACTTGAAGCAATCTATTCTTTATGACCAAACTGAAAGTGATACATCGTTGCTCAACAGGGACTTCTTGGTAATCAAAGCTTCCACACAATCTACTTTAGAACATTTCTCAAACTGGTCTTCTTTTACTCAACATAGTCAATAGAAGGTCTTCCCCAGATTAAGATCATCTTTAAAAATAATTTATCCCTCAACGGTACCATGAAGTAATTTGTCTCTCGAGATAATCAAACTTTCATCTGTTTCTCATTATGCAAGCTCACTTGATGTTTAAGCACTTTTTCATATGCAACAAATGTTTATTATAAGAATGATAATTCTAATGCAAACCATATTCTTGTCTTGAAGTTAAAAACTTTTATTGAAAAGATTTCGAAACATCGAGTTTTTTCTGTACAAAAGAAGATAAAAGATTGAGTGATACCAACTCAAAATTTTTAGCAAGCCTCCTAGGAGTAAGATTATCGTACTCTCATTATAGTTTTGCTTTTGAATTAACCCATGCTTCAGTTAGGACTTTCAAGGGTTGTAAGGATAAAAAATATTTTGTGCCCACCCATTCTTCATGATGTTCTCCATTCCTATGTTCAGTTAACCCAATACAAGCATTCATCTCTCGAGAGGAGTTTATGATGGTTGAGGAATCACTGAGGTTTATTGGACATGAAAGTCACTCACCTTGGCTTCTTTTGTGTTTTTGGTCACATAACTTTGTTCTTTGCTTAGAATCTTCATTTTCTAATCCTTTTTTTCCTTTCGGGCTTTTCATTTTCCCTAACTTTTGTCTGGACAAATTCTTTTGAATTTTAATTTTGAAGTCCAACGGGATGTCCTAATTTTTGCCTAAGTCACCTGTTTTCAAGTTTTTCGACTTAGTGGGTTTCTTTCTTTTCTTTTTTTCATTATCTTTCCTTTCATTTTGAACACTTCGTGTGACTTTGAGTCATTTTTTACTTGTTGGAAGAATTGTGACTAGTTCGTTCTCTGGTCGGTGAGGGATAACCATTGTTGTATTGTTATCTTTTGTCCTCCTGACAGATGATGGATAAGGTGTGGTGATCCTCAAATGTTCACTCCCTTTTGAAATTTGAATGCCCGATCAGATTAACTAAAATCTACCCTGCCCTATGTTAAATGTGAAGGTTTTTTCTGACAAGAAAATAGACTTATGCTTCAAGGCTCAAAGGGGTTAAAGAGGGTCTATCTCCCTTATATCTCTAGTGTTTAGGAAGTTGAAACAATGCTTGCACATCGTCAGCAGGGTTTTACTTAAAAGCATACCGTTTGAGATTCTTGGTATATTTCTCATCATCCTCCCTCCAGAGGTTTTACTTTATCAAACAAAGTTGAGTATCGAAAGCAAAGAAAAACAACTAAGAGTGATAGAAAATTGATTAATTCAAGACAAACATATTTAATGCATTATGATTAACATTCGAAGATAAGCAAGCTGTCATACAAGAAAGTACTTAATCAAAACAAGAAAGGTTACAAATGAGAATGCAAATGAAACTAGAAAATTTCCATATTAAGGAGGCATGACTCCATATGTACTTGTCACTTCAGACGATGCACTTTGTAGTCTTGTCACACATTGAATTAATGGAAAACCCAAATTCGACCATCTGATGTGAAATTGATGACCTTTACATCCATCAAGTCTTGCACTTCATCTCTGAATGTTTATAACCTTTAGTTGAATGGTCAGGTTCCCCGGCATTGTAATCACAAAGGATATTCCCTAAAAATATGTGATGAATACTTTATCAAGTGAATTGGCATAAACTGCATCACAAAGTATCTTCTACTACACAGAATAAATGCCAATCATCTTCTACTACACAGGAGAGAAAATCAGCAGTTGAATTCCAGGGAATCTCCTACTTTGAGGTATATTTTTCTTCTACACAACAACAGATGTCCAAGAACTCTATATCATATACTTCTTCATCACAGAAGCATCACCCCATCTTCTACTACACATAAGAAGCACTCAACTGAGGAGAAAAGGTCTGAAGCGGTTTTCCAAACAAGACATGGACTTTTGGAAAGATACCAGACAGGTACTGGACTTTATACTTCAACCTCATGCAGTCTTAAATGTCATAAGCAGGTGCCTCGGAATAGGAGACACATTTAGCAGTTTCATCGAAATCAGGAGAGAGGTTTGTGGGAGGAGGACCTAAAGAATAAGACTTTACCAATTGAACTCCCAACAGACGAGGAAGTAGTTTGATGTAAGGCATTGGTATTATATCAACATGCTTCTCAGGTTTTTTCTGTCTCTGCTGATAAGCTTTGCCTCATGGATTCACTTGGAGACCAAAAACTAGATGTTGACGAGAAAATTTGGGAACACGAAGTTCTGGGTGAGACCCACAAAGTATTTCATGATTTGAAAAATGTCCCATAGGATGAGAATGAATGTAAGCTTTTGTTGCAAAAGCATATATAGGATCACTTTCCTTTGTTGACATTGTCTTCATAACTTCCATACCCGATTCAACTTGGTGTCCAATTGGTTATTTTTTCTCCCTTAAGGATTTGTGACCATGGGCCATTGCTTGCATGTCTACCATACACATCCCCATACGAACTTTCATCTTATCCAATTCCCCACAAAGTTATTCCATGGCTTTTTCATATCACTGAGCGGTGAAAAGTCAAGATTCACAGTTCTGAAAAGAATACCGGGCCTGAATAAGAATTTCCCCAACTCTGAGTACCTATTATGCATGCATGAAGATGCATGAGATGAATGAGTGGATGCAATTCCATGTTCAATTGTTTTAAAGGAAATCACATGCTTTTTCAAATTTGATTTTGATCCAGTAAGAGATGGAAAGACACAACATAAGGCTTACAAGCACGATTCCTTGGAAATGGAAAGAACATGTGTGCTAACTTTTTTTCATGCATATATTTTTTTATACATTTCTTTTATAAAAAGTAAATATGCTATGATACAAGTGCAATGCTCATGGAATAAATGCTTCCACAAAAACTGGTTGTTGTGCTGTATTGAACACACCAAGAATACCAGAGGCATAAATTCAGAACATAACCATAAAACCGTAGAACCATAGTCACCAACAGAACAAATACAAAACAAAAAACCGTCTGAACACAATAGTCACCATCTGTACCAGTAAATAAATATTCCCATCCTACTCACGGGTCAAGACTAGGTCAGGGTAAGATCAATGGTAACCCAGAATCACGGGTTCGGTTGAGAATGCTATCATTGTACACCTACGTGATATTGATAGCACCTCATTAAAATCTCATCTGAGCATGGATCACACATTTGTCTAGGGTAATCTACATCCCCTATCCGTCGTGTTCCACTCTATTCCTAGTTTTCCCATAGTTTATCACTTGGCCTGGGTATTAGGACTTTTACCTCATAGTAACAACCCACCCAGCCTGAAAACCAGCAAATCCAGCACAACAGCAGTATATGGAAAATAAAAAAGATGTAATGCAAACATAAGCTCAGATAAACATGTACAAATGAATAAACTAAAAGTATACTAAGATAAACACCCAACGAAAAGAAAACAAGAGCTAAGAGCGACTCTAGGATGGACCAACATTTGGTCAATCTATCCCCAATGAAGCAGCCAGCTGAAATAACTGGCTGAACATATCATCTAGATGAAATCAATGAAGTCACCATCAAACTTTTTTTATCCCACAGGAAGGGAAAGGTAAACATCGAGTAAACATGAGAAGGGTGAAATCACGATCAAACGACCCAGAGATCGGGTAAGGGAGTTTGTTATGCGAGGGGACGGTATTAGCACCCCACACACCTGTAGTACTCTATGGTATCCACTCTTGTTGTTCTAATCAAATGGTGTGTTACAAATCTAAAGCTAAAGAGCTAAAAAGAAAATGCAAAGAGCGAATGCATGCAAAAGAAAACACGGGAAACATAAGGAAATATTTACAAAGTTTCACTTGGCTGAGCCCCGTGACCAGATGCCTACATATCCTTTTTTAAGGAATAAGAGCGCCTTAGTTAGGCTCAATAGTTTCCGTTTGTTTTGTGTTTTTATGAACAATAATAATTTCAATTTCTGCCACAGCTCGACCTTTTGAGACTCACGAGTTGACACAAAAATAAATTAACACATTCTTTTGAAAGTTTAAAAGAAAGGGCCCGAAGGCGAAAAGATTTTGCATTGGCTGATGTTTTTTACCTTGAAAAAGGATTTGAATATTGTTATATGTTTTATGCATTTGCCAAGAAAAAGGAAGTTTTTGTTTTAAGGATGAAAAAGAAAAGAAAACAACTAAGGGGGACTATCTAGAATCTAATCCCTAATATTATCATACAATGATGGACCTAATTTCAATGATACAAGGTAAATCTCTAAATAAGTTAGCATGCATGATTTACAACCTAATGTCTATCTCGAATCGCCACCAAAGGTTGAACCGAGAAGCCCTAAGGGAAACAGGGCAAAGATTCATGAATGAACAATAAAGTATATACATGAATTATGTGAGTATTAAACTCAATGTAGATGTCAAAAAGTTCCAAAAGAATTAAATTCAAAAGTTAAGCGCGCAAAAATACGGAACAGAACAGACTAAAAAAAGTGGTTCCCATGAATTAATTCCAAGCGGAGGTACTACTTCCAAATCTTGGGCAGCAACTCTGTAAACGTGAGAAACATGCGGAATTTCGATCCGTAAGCAGGAAAACATGGCATAAATATCGTCTAAACATCCAATCCAAGTGCATTGAGTATTATCCATTGACAAAATATAACCTTACGCTCAAAATTATGTCCAAAAAGTGGAATCCGACCACAAAATTAAGTGGTGATTTAATTTCCGAATTCAAATCTTTTATATTAAAAATGAAAGTTTATCCACAAAAACGAATTGGAAATTACATCAACATATGATAATCCAACAACATCTCAAATAATAATTCCATAATTGATAAATGAACCTAAAATTTGATATTTCAAGATTTCAACAAATTCTACCAAATTAAAAATTAAGTTCACATCAATTGTGTAATCAATCAACCAATGCCTCTTTTTAAAATTCCACCTCATTCAAGAATCACATCAAGGTTTATGCATATGCAACAACTCAAATATCACATGAATTTTCAAGAATCATATTCAACACAATTTGACAAAAATAAGAATTGTAAAGTTCAACCAAAATTAAACTCCACATCAATATTATTGCACATTCATGAACCAAATCCAACATGTTATGCTTAAATCTACACTTCAAGGTTCAATTCATGAACATTTCTAAGGTTAACCAACCATCCAAGTTTCTTTAAAATCACAAACTCCTCCTCTTTAACCCAAGAAACAACATCCTCCACCAAATTGAACAAGGCTCTAGCTTATTCCACACTTTGACATTATCACAAAATCAAGTATAAACTCTAAAATTCAAATTCAACCAAATTTACCTCTTAAGAATTTTATCGAACACCTAAACTACAACAATATTTCTCAACCAAACTTCAAAATTCCAACTCAAGTTTATGTCCAATTCTAAATTCTCAATCAATATATTCAACACTTTAATTCAATAACTACATCAATCTTCAACTCATGAACATAATCACAATTGCAATTTAATTCAAGAATTCAAACAAAAGTAATGAAGAGTTACCAAATTGAAGTGAAGAGGAGGTTGAAGAAGAGGATGTGTCACCAGAATCACGATCGGAGAAGAAAGGGGGAAGGAGATTTGTGATTTTTGACTTTTTTGTTCTTGATGAATTTTTGAAGATTGATGAAGATTGTTGATGTTCTTGAACAAAATTGAGAGAATAGTGTGTTTGATCTTTGAGAGAATAGAGAGAAAATTGAGAGGTGTTTTTTTGAGTGAGTGAAGTTATGAGACAAATTCTGATTTTTTAAATATAAACTCTCTCCAATTGGGCCTTGGATTTGAATTTGGGTTGGGCTTTGTTTTGTCAGTGTCAACAAATTTAATGCACAATGTGAGTACAAAAATGTCACATCATTATCGGTGCAGAATCTTGACTCGAGCTCAACATTAAAATCTAAGCTTGCAAAATTTGTGATGTGATATCGAAAGAACGGGTTCAATCGGATAAAAGACAAGAAAGTTATGAATTTTTGAATAAGCACTGACACAAAGAAGAGTTAGCTAATGCAGATTGTTTTCAGTTAATTTAACCGTTCAGTTTGAAAGAATTTCACAGAGGAAAATCCTCTGATCCAAATCCGAACTCAGGGTCTGAATCATATTTGTAGCTGACATAATTTATGAAATTATACCGAAAGAATCGTCTCGATACGATAAAAATCAAAGAAGTTACGTTTTTTACAGTATCAGAAAATGATGAATTGAAACTCCGGTTCAGCATAATAAATTCCTCTAGTAATCCATAATTCTGGGGATCTTCTGCAAAGAATCAGCTCTCGACCCGAACATAAGAATCGAAGATAAAACCAAGACAAAATTTTCACCGTTTAGCTTCAAAGTACTTGCGCGTTCGAAGATCTTCCTCAAAGAATTGGCTTTCGAGCCGAACACGAAAGTTAGAGGAAATAACGATCCGATTCAAATTCTCCAAGAGGCACTCAAAATGATACTCCAGTTAGAAGTTATGAATTTTTAAGCATCCGAAAACCAGAGAAACGGTAAATCCACTTTATACCGCAATTCAAGTATTTTGCGCTTTAGAAAATCTTTCTCACAAAATTAGCCTTTGACATAAACAGATGAAATGAAGAAGACCTAAAGATGGTTCTAATGACTAATGAATTAATCCCAACCCATTCTCTGAACTCGAGTTGTGAAATTTTGAGCTTGAAACGCACCGTACTGAATTTCTATCTACAATGTCTCAAATCGACTGAAACGCTTGACTTTCTGCATAATTCAGAGCGTGCTAAAACACATAAGAGCTTAATATGTTGATGACTTATTCATAGTTGATTGGATAGATTGGAAATCACATGGAGTGTATTAAGTTTGCGGAAAAACCCGAGTTTTGCTTCACAATGCTGCTTAACGGAACAATCAAATTTCGCAACTCTTTCTTGCAAAAAAATACATCGATTCCATGAGTATATAGCCAATGATATGTATTTATTCATATGGTAATGAAGTATAAGCCAATTAGGTTTAAAAATGAAGTGGGAAAATTGATTGATTTATTTGGGGGTTTTCGTGCAATACATTCAAGAGAGGATTGCGGCCTAGTGAAAGCCCTTTAAAGATAAAGAATGCAAAGGATCCTTTAGAGATAAAGAACGCAAAGGAAGTAGTGCA
Source organism: Vicia faba (assembly GCA_948472305.1). Classification (NCBI taxonomy): domain Eukaryota; kingdom Viridiplantae; phylum Streptophyta; class Magnoliopsida; order Fabales; family Fabaceae; genus Vicia; species Vicia faba. The sequence goes on from OX451735.1 coordinate 1,233,712,258, forward strand.
AGAATGGAAAATCTAATTGAAGTATTGTGTTGCAACAATTGCAATTGATGGTGCACAAAAGCTTTGGAGATAAAGAATGCAAAGGAGTAGCAAGATCAAGATATTTAATTGGAAATATATTGCGTGCTTGATCTTGTTGAATATAAAAAGAGAGAGGGGGTTGAATTAACATCAAATAATTATTGTTTTTAGGGTTTATCTTGAACACTTCTCTTGTAATTATACTTTTTGAAAAGTAAGAAAGTATCCTAATTCTACATTGGAATTGGGCACAAACATACCCACATCCGAGGAAAAAAGTGGGGAACTATGTAGAAAAATCCTTGTGTCTCTTTTCTTTTATTGTTTTACTTGCTTTAGTTTTCATACATCAATTTGTTAAATAGCATTGAGTAATCTATCGACGCGTAGGAATTTTCCAAGACTGCTTTTGTTTTGAATTGTGTGTTGAGTTGCTTCTAATGATTTTTGATTATAAGTGCTTTTTTATATCAACACAACAAAAAGGAAAATTATGAAACTTTGATTGCACACCAAGTGTTTGAAAATTTTTTTAGCTTGTTCAACTCAAAAGAAAATTACATGTTCTATCTCTTACTCTCATTTACTTTTTATATGCAATTTGTTGAATGTGTTGTTTGATTGATCAATTCGTATAGATTTTTTTTATTGTTAAAGATTAAATTGCTTTGTTTATTATCTTATAATAACTTTGATTGTAAGTTATTTTTCATATCAACAAAGCTCAAAGAACATTCTGAAAAATTGATTGCGCGCCACATGTTCGATAAATTGTCAAGTTATGTTTTTAATATGATTTCATTTGAAATAGGAAACTGTTGTGTTTGATATTAAATAATTAATTGAGATATTATTATGTTGATTTATTTTATCATTATCTTAATTCCATATGGCTTGTGCATATCTGAGTTTCTAATAGCTAGGTTTGTTTAGACTACTATTTTAATCTAGGCAAAAAACCTTTCGCTCAACATTGTTTTTCAAATAAGTTTTTAAATACCTATGTTTGAAAGGTTATTTTTAAATTGGGTATCTATTCACCCCCTCTAGATACATTGTCGTATTCTAACACAATATAAATAAATGTTAAGATTTCCTAGTTTTAACATCATACAAAACATCTCTAATAGGAAGGTGAACTCACATACTCCCCCTTTTTGATGATGGAAAAACTTACGATGATGCATTTGTTATCTTCTTGAAGGATCCCCCTGAGTATGTGCATCCTAAATTCATCTTGAATACGCTTATCTCCCTTTCACAACATAAAAAGGATATAAATCAAGCCATTATAAGTATCATATATCACACATATACCAAAATATCATGCAGAGGTGTTTTCAAAGAAAGAGCGTGCACTCACATACACCGCATACGTGAGATTACACAAAATTGAAATATCTAAACATAAATAACATACAATTCAAACAACTTTATCATATTTTTTCCATAAATAAATCCTAAACAAATACAATAGCATGAAATATGATGGATACAATGAAAAAAATACTCTTGAATCGCTTAATAAATGTCATGTTTACGCAACTCTTCATATTGGTGCTCCTGATGTTGCACACGCATGTGCCTATCTTGCTGAAAATTTAAAATATAACACCATCAAAACCAAAACATAAAGATGCTTCTATAAAATGTGACATGACTTGTTCAAGAATATCATTTGCACAATAACAAGCTCAAATTAATTCATATGAGAATTGATAAATAACAAGCTTACACATACAATGCAAGAAATAATGGTACAAAACATGCTTATATGTCAAGAACATATACTTCAAATATGAAAGAATTAATAGCGTGAAGTCACTATAAGCATATAAATTGAAACAAACAATGGTTATCAATTGAAAATTTTGGAATTGAACATTCATGAAATATATCATATATCAAGCATATCAAGCATTTGAATCACAAATAGCATTGCAATAGTGAGAAGGATTACTTACAAAGGGAGAATGGAAGTATATTACATCATAGATGAATGGAACGGATGATGCACTCATATAGGATGGAATATTTTAATCTTTATCCAAGTTTCCATTTCAAGGCATTAGAGTGTCAATTGGTTTTGCATCATTCATGCCAAATCGCTTTAGCAATTCATGACAGTATTTTATTTGACACACAAACGTCCCTTCGTTGAGTTGCTTGATTTAAAGTCTGAGAAAGTAATTTAAATCCCCCATTAGACTCATTTCAAATTCATCCTGTGTAAGCTTAGAAAACTCCTTGACCAAGTGCATGTTAGTATAGCCAAATATGATATCGTCAACATAAATTTGAACTAGAATAATGTGTTTTCCTTGAAGTTTAATGAAAAGTGTTGTTTGAGACCTTCCCTCTAGAGAATCCTTGATAAAGTAAGAACTTTCTAAGTTTCTCATACCAAGCCTCAGGGGCTTGTTTGAGACCATATAAAGCTTATTTTACTATGTAAACATGATTAGGTTACTCATTATTTTCAAAACCGTGAGGTTGTAAAACATACACTTCCTCATTCATGTATCCATTAAGGAAAGTTCTCTTCACATACATTTGAAATAACTTGAGATTCTTAGAGCATGCAAAGGCTAGTAAAAGACGTATAGCCTTAAGGTGGGAAACCATAGCATAAGTTTCCTCATAATCAATGCCTTCCTCTTGGTTGTAGCCTTGAGCCACTGGTCGGGCCTTATTCCTAGTTATCACGCAATTTTCGTCTAGTTTATTTCTAAAAATCCACTTGGTGCCTATTACTTGATGATCTCGCGAATGAGGGACAAGGCCTCAAACATCATTTCTTTTAAATTGATTTAACTCGTCTTGCATGGCCATAAGCCAATGCTCATCAAGTAATGTATCCTTTGTGTTTTTAGTTCAACTTGAGACACAAATCCAAAGTGATAACATAAATTAGTTATCTTAGAGTGAGTTGTCACGCCTTTGGTGATGTCACCGAGGATATTGTCGATTAGATGATCCTTGGATGTTCTCCATTCTAAGGGAAGAAAATCATTTTTATTTTGACTTTCTTCCTTTTTCTTTTTGGGATCGTCATCTTCCTCCTCCCCAGGTTTCACCGATTCAGGTTGATCAATTCCTTCTTCGGCGTCATTGAGTTTGTCTTTTGAAGATACACCTACATCATGAAAAGAAATACATTTTCTGATATTTCTCGGATAAGATTCATCAAAAGTGACATGTACAAACTCTTCAATAATAAGTAATCTCTTGTTATATAATCTATAAGCTTTACTTGATTGAGAGTATTCAAGGAAGATGCCTTCATCAGCTTTCGCATCAAATTTTCCAAGGTTATCCTTATCATTGTTCAAAATAAAACATTTTCATCCAAAAACATGAAGATGTGATAAATTTGGTTTTCTACCTTTTAAAAGTTCATAGGGTGTTTTGTCTAAGATAGGACGAACAAGTATCCTATTTAAAATATAACACGTCGTGCCAATAACATCGACCAAAAAATATTTAGGTAAAAAACTATCATTGAGCATAGTTCTTGCCAACTTCTATAAAATACGGTTTTTGTGCTCCACAACACTATGTTTTTGTAGAGTCCTAGAAATCGAAAAGTTATGTTCAATGCCACATTTATCACAATATTCCTCAAAGCAATGGTTTTCAAACCCATAGTAGTTACCACCTAAGATTTTAGTCCTTGAGGGACCAAAGAGATCCATATGGATAAGTTTAAGAGGTCTCAAAGTTGAAACTATTTTTGGATTTAAATGAGTCTCTTCTTGCTTGCCCATTTGGAATGCATCACATATGTGGTCTTTTGAAAACTTTATCTTAGGTAGACCAATTACTAGATCTTTTTAAACCACTTTGTTTAGTAAATCAAAGATGACACGAGTTAAATGTCTATGCCAATAGCCAAGAGTCTTCACTCAAGGTAACTAAACACTTAGAGTTTGTCAAAGATACATCATTCAAGTCAAGCATATAGATGTTGTTTACCCTCACGCATTAAACTTGCAATCCTTCTTATTATGTACAATCATGCAACTAATTTTTGTGAAAGATACTTTAGAGCCTTTGTGAAGGTGCGAGAAACACAAGAAAGGGGGTTTGAATTGGGTTGCACCAAATACAATATTTTTGCAACTCAAACACAAAGATAACAAGTGAATAAAAATAGATGAATACAATTATTTTTATCCTGGTTCATTGTTAACTAAGTTACTCCAGTCCACCCTGCAAGGTGATTTGCCTTATACACAAGGACATAATCCACTATAATCAACCAGATTACAAAATAACCATAATAAGTCTAATCAACCTTATTGGCACCCCCAATAAGTTCGTCGATCCTTATTGCAAAACCACTATGACCACAACCAAAGTCTTCTTGAGACACCAGACTACACATAGTCTCTCAAGGAACATATCAACAATAATTGATTACAAAGATGTGTATACAAAGATGATTCTACACAAGCATATTACACAATCTTTAAGTACAACAACACAAATTTTTTGATAGTAAGATACAAAACTATACAAAGAATTACTCTACAGATTTTGTGCAGCAGTTTGGTGTAGTTTTGTAAAACTAATTCATTGATTTCAAATTCTTCCAAGTATACCCTTTATAACTGAAAGAAGAGATCCATCGGAGGGTAGAATAAGAAACACAACTATAGCTGTTTTGTTCCCAACGGGAATGGTGAGATTGGTAGACAATAGTACAAAAAGATTTGTTCTTGTTCCACTCTAAAGAGTAGAGGTCACAGTGCACTCTTGTACTTTTATACTCACCAACACACGCAATTCCTTAGTCTTGATCTTCATAGGCTTGTGTTTTGTTTTATTGATGAAGCATGTTGTAGAAGGATCTGAACTATGCATCTTCAAAATCTAGAATTTTTTTTTGCAATAACCAGGTATTGAAATTTTTTCCCGCAAATAACCATGTTTTTGGAGAAAATTACGCAAATAACCATGTTTCAGAAAACCCCACAAGGTAGGAACCATCTCAATTGGCGCCTACACCTTATTTTAAAGGGGAGGAGCCATCTCACTTGGTGCATAGGTGTTAATTTTGTGCCCTAAGCAAGTGAGATGGCGCCTTAGTGCAATGGGGAGGCGAACTTTCGCGTTTTTTATTTTAAATGCGGGACGTTACGTAAACGATATAGGATCATGAAAAATTTGACTTTTTATTTATACAATATGATTACACAAAATGATTACATAAAAAAATACAAAATAATTAGTGGTCCCCCGGAACCCGGTAACGACCGCGGTTCCGCATCCTTGTCCTCGCCTTTCCCGTGGTGGGTTTCATCGTGTTTCCTATTGTGGCAGGGTCGACGCTGCAGCGAAGTCAATGCATTCCAGATCCATGAAATCAGTCATATATCCATATCTATAAGATCCATTTTAGTACATTCGGTTACCTATAACCTCAAATTTTGGTCGTGTTGGTGGTGGTTGGGGTTCCATGGTTGGTCTATAGCACTGGTCGTCTGAGTACGGGGCGTAGAAAGGAAATGAATCCTGGGGTGTTTGGTATTGGGAATGTTGGGTGCTTTAGTGATGTGGTGGTTGATGTTAAGTTGGGTCGGTTGGTTCATAATCTTCGGAAAATCCCAGATCAGGGCTAACGTTAGATGTTGAGGGGCCTATATTAGGATATCTAGAAGACTGGAATTGTGTGTGAGGCATGCAGGTGTATTGGTATTGTGATTGAAATTGTGGTTGGGTGTGGGTGTGGGGCATATGGGGGTATTGGTATTGAGGTGGTGATTGTGGTTGGTTGTGGGGCATGTGGGTGTAATCGTATTGTGGTGGTGATTGTGGTTGGGTGTTTGTGGTTTGTTTCTTCGGGGAGGTTGGTGGGAGGTTGATGTGTGTTGGGTTTGTTGTTGGGGAAATGAGGGTTGTGCCCATTGTGTTCGTGGGTCAACCAAATACCTTGGATGAGACACATGCATGTCTGGGGTACTAACCGATCTGTACCAAGCTAAATATTGATCTGTGTGTCGCATATTACCATGGTTGAGGAAAACTGGGAATTGCAAGACATGTCGGTGATGCCTCTGCCACATCTTACACCATTCTCGAGCAAAATATTTCCAGTTGGTAAGACCCCATTGGGTGTCGACCCTTTTGAGATGCCATGGGGACAAACAAGTTAGATTGGGGGTATCTCTTGATGCATTCCAAACTTCATCTTGACACGGTCGCTGTGGTGTATCTCCACAACATTGAATTGTATGATTGCAGTATTTGCGCTCCAAATTGTTGCACCCTCGGAGTTTGGTTCATGGTCCAAACCCAAATATGGTCTCCAGACAAACTGCGGATAAAATTAAATCAACTTAATGAAAACGTAATAAATAAATAATTTAAAAGTAGAAAAGTTGAAAGGTATAACGTACATCATTCGGGCTAAGGTGATCCAATAGATTGCGATATAGAGCGACATTGAATCTTGGATTCTTGTCGTAATCCATACCCCTCACGTAGTACCTAAAGGAATTGAGAAATATTTTATTTTTATCATATATTTGGTGAAGAGATGAATAATAATAAATGATATAAGTTATTGACTTACTTTGTTGCGTATGGGAAAACGAATGCGTTGTTGTTGACGGGTTTTAGGGACTCCATTCTCCACCAACCCCAGGCTTGAAGTAAAAAAGCGCAGCATGAAAGGTACATTTTTCCTTGATTGCATTTTTACATAAGGAACTATATAGATGGGCTAAAACAGCAGAACCCCAACTATACTTTCTAGTTTTTTCAAAGTCTCTAAGTAAATTTAAATACATGAAATTTACACTATTCCCTGTACTTTCGGGAAATAAAAAGATTTCAAAAAGTATCATTATATAATTTCTAGCTTTTATTACCTTAGCTAGCTCGGAGAAATTTTCTTTCAACTCTAGAGTCGCATAATGATTTTTGATCTTAGTAAGTAGTATACCCTGGCCTCTTGCACCACCACCTTCAACCATATCCCTGCCCAACAATTCTTCACACATAGAATTGGGTTGTTGAACTGACCCGTTAAACACCTTACCATCAACAGGGAGACCTAATAACATGTACACGCCCTCTAGTGTGACGGTACATTCACCTATTGGTAGATGAAATGTGTGGATCTCTGGTCTCCACCTTTCCAACATTTCAAGTATGAACTTTGAATCAATCGTGCAGTTGGAGATCTTTATAACATTTCTGAAACCTGCATATTCGAGATAGGGTATGATCAACGGGTCGGGAGCAAGGTAGTTATGTGACTGGATTCTGAATCTTTTAGTATCTTGAGTTAAGAATGTAAAAAGTGTAAGAGTCCATAATATGTATAAATCATTAATAGAAGTATGAAAAATGTATAAGTATACAAGAAACTTATAAATGCTGCAATGTTGTCCCTTGTGCCTCTGAGAATCGCCCATTGTGAGAAGAGCCATTGTTGAAATTGTCTGAGATTATGAAAGAGTTTGTAGAAGAGAGTGAGATGATTGTGGATGCAATGGAAGTATGCGAGGCTCTGTATTTATAGGAAAAATTTCATCACAGAGTAAGTGAGGTGGTTGGTGGTTGCATGCATGCATGATAAGTGTCACTCTTGTAGTGTAGGTGCAGGCTAGGTGGCAGCCTTGGGGAAGGCATCTCTGCATGCATGTAATACGATTGGACATGTAGGGAGGCGCCATTTGACTTGGAGAATAAGTACAAAAATTAAAGGTGTCGCCATCTCTGTTGGTGAATTAGAGGTGGCATGGGTTGCAGTGTAGGTGCAGACTAGGTGATAGCCTTGGGGAAGGCATCTCTGCATGCATGTAATATGATTGGACGTGTAGGGATGTGCCATTGGACTTGGAGAATGAGTACAAAAATGAATGGTGTCACCGTCCCTGTAGGAGAATTAGGGGTGGCATTGGTTGGAGTGTAGGTGCATGCTAGGTGACAGCCTTGGGGAAGGCATCTCTGCATGCATGTAATACGATTGGACGTATAGGGAGGCACCATTGGACTTGGAGAATGAGTACAAAAATGAAAGGTGTCGCCATCCCTATTGGCGAATTAGAGGTGGCATGGGTTGCAGTGTAGGTGCAGGCTAGGTGAGAGCCTTGGGGAAGGCATCTCTGCATGCATGTAATACGATTGGACATCCCAGTTGGCGAATTAGAGGTTGCTTACTGTTGTTTTATTCAAATTCAGTACAACCTATTTAATCTTACATTTATCAAAACACTTATACACCCAATCACTCAAACACTCGAACATTAAAAAAATTCAAACAACTAACTCAAAGACTCAAACAATCAAACACTTAAACCTTCAAACATTCAAACCTTTAAACCTTCAAACAGTCAAACAAAATGGCCTCTGCACCACAATATGTGATCAGTGCACATTTCAACAGTGAGACATACATTTGTCCCACCTCTGGGTTTTTGTTTAGAGACACTGAGAACATCCAATTTTGTTTAAACAAGAAAGCCAATTTCTTATATTTAAAAAACGATTGGGGGCCAAACTTGGACGAGGTCCCATGACACAAATCTTTTATCAGAATCCAGTTTTTTCTTTGGTAACAACCAAATAATATTTTATAAGGTGGAGGTTAAAGATGACGAGGACCTTCAGAATATGTTTTCCAGTCATGAGTATTCTGGGTACGACTCTATTGAGTTGTACATTATGCTGTGACAGCCTTAGCTGTCACAAGTGGTTGATCCTCTCGAGATCGAACAAGCAGAAGTAGATGTCATTGATGAAGAAGAAGAAGATGGCGAGTTAGAGTTTGACGACATGGTCAACGATGATTTTGAAGATTATGGGATACCTGATATACCTTCGAACGAGATCTACACACCACCTCTACACATGACAAACTTCAACATGGGTGGAGATGAACCGTCGTCTGATTTATTTATCAATCCGTATATGCAGTCGGAAGAAAACTTAAAAGAGAAAGACAAATTTCGTAATAGAGAAGAACGTATTCGAGCCATAAAAAAGTTTCACATGCTCAACTCGGTCGATTTTAAGGTAGATTGTGTAAATCCATAAAGGTACAAGATCAAGTGTATCCACCCAGATTGTATGTTCAAGCTCACTGCATCATACAAATTAAGAGGTGATTGTTGGGTCATAGGTTCTATGTCCACCCACACGTGTGTCAATTCTACTCAATCACATGATCATCAGAAACTAAATTATGATCTCATATGTCAAGAAATCCTACCCCTTGTCAGCAACGATCCATCATTGAAGGTGAAAACCATAATCTCTCACATCACTATGGTATTTAATATACTTTGTCATACCGAAATGCGTGGTTAGCAAAGACCAAGAAGATTGAAAAGGTATATGGAAACTGGGAGGATTCATACAAAGAACTTCCTCGCTACCTGAATGCACTTCATACTTATTATCCTGGTACTATTTACATTATGGAAACACTGCCAGCGTATGCCCTAGATGGTAGTCAAATCACCGGAAATGGAATATTCAGTCGAGTGTTCTGGGCTTTTCAACCTTGCATCACAGGGTTTGCATCATGCAAACCAATTATTCAAATTGATGGGACTTGGTTGTATGGGATATACAAAGGCACGCTACTAATGGCAGTTGCACAAGATGGCAACAATAACATTTTCCCAATTGCCTTTGCCCTAGTCGAGGGAGAGACTGGTGGTTCTTGGAGCTTCTTTCTCAAGAATCTCCGAACACATGTAGCTCCTCAACAAGATCTCTGTTTGATCTCTGATAGACATGCATCTATTGAGAGTGTATACAACAATCCTGCAAATGGTTGGCATGACCTCCTTCTACGCATGTTTATTGCATTAGACACATCGTACAAACTTTCACGAGGGAGATTAAAAAAATATCTCTTAGGAAAGCGGTTATGAATGCAGGGTATGCATTGACACAACCTAGGTTCAAATATCATCGCAACGAGATCCGATTGTCAAATCCGGACGCTGGTAGGTGGATCGATAACATTCTGGTTGAGAAATGGACTAGGTCATACGACAATGGACAACGATGGGGCCACATGACAACAAATCTGATTGAATCCATGAACGGGATATTCAAAGGCATACAAAACCTCCCAGTAACTGCTTTGGTTAAATCAACATATTTTAGGATGGATTTGTTGTTTGCCAAAAGAGGTGAAATCTCGAATGCTATGTTGTAATTGGAACAACTATGGAGTTAAAGCTGCATGAAGTATATTAAGGCAGAAAGTGCCAAAGCCAACACCCATCTGGTTATACGGTTCGACCGACAAAGCCACAACTTCATTGTCAAAGAGACAATCGACCATAACGAGGGGCTGCCAAGACAAGAGTATATGGTTATACTACCTTCTCGTTGGTGAGATTGTGGAAAGTTTCAAGCCTTTCGTATTCCTTGCTCTCATGTCATTGCTACGTGTGCCTATACTCATCAAGATGCATTACAACTTTTGTCTCCCATTTACAAGTCTGAAACCTTGCTCAACGTATACAACAACAACTTCCCTTTGGTAGCAAAACCTGATTATTGGCCTGCACACGACGGTGAAATAGTATGGCACAATGACCAAATGCAAAGGAATAAAAAGGTTCATCCCAAAATCAAGGGCATCACAACTGAAATGGACTCCCTTGACAACCTGGAAAGAAAGTGTGGTTTATTTTGTCAAGTCGGACACAATCGCAAAAGTTGTCCGACTCAAGCTACTAGCTCAACCACATAAAAATTGTATTACAAAACATCTCTACTTTTTTAAGTTATAAACATTATGGTTTTTTATTAAGATCATTTGTTACAACTAACCTTGCGCGAACAACAAATAAAACACGATAAACCGTCTACGAAATTACAACTGTTAAAACAATTTCATCTGACCCATGCATCATCAACATTACGTCGCTCTCTATTTTGACTTCCTTTAACCAAAAATTAGGTCCTCTTGTCGCAAGTGAGGTGGCTATTCTTCTTCACTGGATCCTTCTAATTTGTTCCCCATCCTCGATGTCTCCCTATAGCCATCACATCAACTCTCTCTTCAGACACTCCATGGAGTGAATGTGCTAAAATTTCATTTTCATCGGAGGTTTGGTGGCTGAAAAAATAACGTAACCATCTCTGGTATAAATCATGGGCGATGTCATGACGCAAATAATAGAGAAAAAAAATAAAGAAGACAATGCGATAAAGTGTGAAGAATGATGGAGAAATGGAGGAATTATTTATAAAAAATGCATTTTGCCCTAGGAGCCAAGTGAGATGGCGCCTCCTCTCACTTTTAGAGTGCGTGCGCCATCTCACTTGGCTAAAATAGAGTGCATGCGCCAAGTGAGATGGCGCCTAGGGCAAATGGGCAAATGCATGCGCCATCTCACTAGGCTCCTCCCTTGTGGGGTTTTCTGAAATATGGTTATTTGTGTAATTTTCTCCGAAACATGGTTATTTGCGAAATTTTTTTTTAATACCTGGTTATTGCAAAAAAAATTCCAGAATCTAAATCTTTAGAGCCTTTCATGGCTTGTTCAAAGAACCCTTTCCTGCATAGTCTTCAGCACTAGGTCTTAAGAATGTCTTCAGATCTTTAGAACTCATTCAATAGAACCTTATCTTCAACATCTTCAAAACTTGGAACATCATAACTAAAGCTTTAGAAGGCCTCAGAAGATTCCTTGCACAAGTAACGATCATAAGCTCTTTTACTAACGTTCCTTAGAATCGTTCCATAAGAAGTATTCCAATACATTGACTTAACTTGTAACACACCATTGATATTCTTCCAGAGTGTTGAGTTCAGAATCTGATGATGTCACACACTTTCTTACCTGAGTCAGAACTTGTTTAGCAAAAGCCACATACTAGACAAAAACTATTAAAGTACACAATTGCTCCATAAGATAACATGTAAAGTTATCATCAAAACTTAAATACAGATGTAGAATCAATCTTGTTCTCACAATCTCCCCCTTTTTGATGATGACAAAACCATGTATTTATATAGAAAAAGTCATACAGGGTAATCACCACAGAATGTAAATTCAGTAAAGCTAACCAACTCCCCTTGAATATGTTAATACCCAAAATCTCATTATGCTTGTTCAGAGTCTCCCCCTGAGTTCAAGACTCATAAAATGAATTTTAGAGTACACAAGGTACATAGGGAAGGAATACTTATCCATTGAGGTCTCATCAAAGTCTGACTAGAAATGCATGGTCTTTATCTCTGAACCAGGCTTACTATTAGAACACTATGAAGTAACAAAACCTGTTTAGTTACTATCTTGATGACTTGCATAAAAAATCAGAACTAATCCATTGGTTCTTCTAGAAACTAGAATCGTGCCACCAGAAGGTGCACAATAACATGTCATCAAAAGGTTCAGCACCTAAACCATTGCCTGATTGACCATGCCTTTCGAACATGTCTTCTAAACACGTCTCAGACCATTTCTTAGAACATGTCTTCTGACCATGTCTTAGACCATGTATTTGACCATGTCTTATACCATGTATTTTGACCATGTCTTAGACCATGTATTTTGACCATGTCTTCTGAATGTTCACAACCTTTGAACAAAGCCTGGTTTGCAGCAGACTTACTATACTTCTAGAAAGTTCACAACTTCTAAAGTATCAGAATCTAGTATAACATAACCTGGTTACAATATAGTTTATAACTTCTGAAAAGTCTCGTGGTAATAGAGTGAACGTTGCTGAATCACACATTGACATTCTTTCAGATAGTCCATAACTTCTGAAACAGATGCTTAGTAACATATCAACTTTGTTAAGCTTCTGGAAAGTTCATAACTTCTGAAGTGTTAGGGCCTGATCACTATATTATTAGGAAGTCCATAACTTCTGAACAACATGTGTTGTCAAGACACGTGATTACCTTACTTTCTGAACATTATGGTGTATAAGAGCTTGGTTAACAATATTTTTATGAAGTTCACAAATTTTTGAACAATAGGTGTTATCAACGCACGATTATCTTACTTTCAGAAAGTTCACAACTTCTGAAAAATAGGTGTATCTGAGCTTGATTTAACCTTTAACTTAGTTAGAAAATTCGGACCATAACAGAGGTGTATTCGAGCTTGATTAATTTTAGATAGTTCACAACTTCTAACGAATACATGTTCTCAAATGCTTATCTCATCAGAGAATTCTTCAAGCATCTTGATCTTATCTTCTAGTTGGGCAGATGATAATCTTCTGATAGCCAATTTAACTTGTCTATGAAAACCAGTGCACTTTTGCAAAGTTCTTGAATCAAACATCAAACAAACTATTAGCATTAAATCATTAAATCATGTTTGAGTTGGAGATCTTGAGAGTAAATACTATCAAAATCATATACTCTTTCTCCTCCTTTGTTAGAAATAAAAAAGATTTAAAAGACAAAATAATTTTTCATTGAAATCAAAGGGATAAAGATACATTGTTTTAGAATATTTTTCATTAGGAAAATGTTCAGGAAAAATTCATGGAAAAGAAAATTAAGGTATGTTAGCACACATTATACTTATAGCGAGAATAAGAATAAGTGACACAAAAAAACTTTTATTCATTAAAGAGAAAGGAGTACAAACATGTTACCACCAAGGGAAAAGAAAAAATATATAAAAGAAATAACAACACAAAGACACAATACAAGCATCAACATTTGTAACAACCCAACCAGCTACACCTCAAGAACTTCACATCTTTCTTCCATTAGAGCATTGGCAGGTCCAACATCAAGAACTTCTCCAACAATTCCAGCCCTATTGAAAGTGCAGATATGACTCTTCCAAAAGGGATAAAGGACTGATGTTGATTCCTGGAAGCAGTAATCGAGTCCCTAAGATAGTTGAAGATAGTTTTAGGTAGGTTGACCCATACATGACGCACAAGAAAGTAGTTGAGGAGTTTGTCATCTTAGGACAGAGAGTTCAAGTTCACATTCCTTAGACAAAGGTTGGTTAGCAGTAGATTGAAACCAAACCTTAGAAATAGGAAGGAGAGTTTGAGGATTAGCGGGTTCAAACCGAATGAAGGTGTCATGAATGGTTACGAGTCTCTAAACAAAGGAGAATTTGAACTGAAAGTGATCAACAATTGTTGTTGTTTGAACACAACAAATCCTAGCAGTAATGGTTGACAAAGTAATGGTAATAGGGATGACAAAAATACTGGAACTGACTGAGTCACCATTGAAACTAACATAATCATATTTCCAAAAGTCTTTGACAAAATTAAGATAGATTGGTCTATGCAGTAGAAATCATGGCTGTCAGATCCCGGAGGTCTCTAGAGATGTTGAGACATCGGATCCGACTTCAACACGCAACAACAAGAAATACAAACAAAACAAACAGTGATGAAGGTAAAAAACACACTGATATATTTACCCAATTCGGTGATAACAACACCTACTCGAGGAGCTACCAAGCCAGGGATGAAATTAACTAGATAATATCAATTTGTAGACCACACAACAAACATACTGGTTTACAATCTATGCACTTAATCACTACCCTTTTCTTAACTTCTAACTAAGACACACCTAGGTATAAGGCTCTCCTCAAATCCATCTTCATTCACACTCAGCGACTGGAGAAACTCTAAACATGGTAGAAAACAAAAAACAGGAAGTCACTCTTCCAAGACACACAATCCTCAATGCTTAAAAGCTTATGAGAATTGACACACAAATACTCAATGCTTAAAAGCTTATGAGCATATGACACACAAACATACAATGCTTAAAGGCTTTTGGATGCTTGATAGAACTTACAACCTAACAATAAGGATTCTAAAACCCCTAACAAAACACACACGTAAGTTCCATCTAAAACTAGGTATACACCAGTCTATATATAACATTATTCTGGACTGGGTTGGGCTTCAAAATCGCAGTAGTCAGGCTTCACAAAGTCTGCAAAATCTTCTCTAAGAAAATAGGTCTTCAATCATTAGTTTCCTAAAATGTATCCATATTTATAAACTTTGCATATCTTCGAAAACCAACATAGAATCTTTGATTTTTCAATCTTGGACGCCACATAAGCTAACTAAATATTCCCTGAATATTCAGTAACTAACATATCAGCTGAACCATAACTGTCAGTTGTTGTAGACACGATGTACTATCCTCCTGGTTGGGACATCTTATTCGACATGTTGAAAACTACAAGTTGGAACATCTTATTCAACATGAAAAACTGTAACCGACCAGATGTCCTATACTTCGGGCTAGGACATCACATTCGACTTGTTGAATCTGCAAGTTGAAACTTCTTGTTTAACA